>OZ023266.1:169701834-170976834 GCA_964006375.1 Tillus elongatus
TCAATTTGCTATTAACCTATAAGGTTGACTAAGAAACGTGTTTTTTCGGGAACACTTTAAGTTTACTTTTGGAAATTTTTGTACATTTTCACACAATAAAGTTATTTTGATGAAACAAGGCACATTATATAGGTTATACTGGTGACCAAATTTGATGCCTGCTTTCTTAAAAAAAAAACACACATATTTGTTATTAAAAACATTGTAATGAAAATTCACTACCATAACGCACTTGCTGCGTCCAGAATTTTAAAGTATTTAGACATAATTTAGTTAAAGGTCAACCTAAAAACGTTTGGCGGCTATTTTCCAAACCATATACTTTAAATTTTGACACATGAAAAGTCTAGAATTTACATCTTGTGTTTCCCTCCTCCATCCTGAAAATTCTCCCAAAAATTGTACTGCTGCGAAACATAGGTAATTCCGAAACAGAACCCCCCCCCCACACACACACACACACCAACACAAAAGTCATAGCTGACAGTTATGCGCTAGATAGGTATTTCGACAACAAAGTTGTCTTCATCAGTAGCTATCGCTAAACATTTTAGCGATAGTCGAAGTACGATCTAGCACATAAGTCTCTGTTAATATTTTTGTGTTTTTTTTTTGGCTGATTCTGCATTTTGTTTCAGTTTCCGGCCACATTGTCCAGCCTTAGCCGTTTATAGGTAATTCCATGTAAAAACATTCATTTTTTAGCGAATTTTCTGTTTGAAAAATTCCCTAATAGAGCGGTCAAGATGAAAAGCTTTTGAAAAAAATTGATTCAGATGAGCCCGAATTTGGGTCCCTGGAACTCTAGAATATTTTACATGTTTATATATACAGGGTGTTACTAGTGGGCCAACTCGCTAACCAAGGATTCCCGAGACGAAAGTCTTATGACTTTTCTTATAACATTTTTCTTCTGTGGGTCCCGTTTTCGAAATACAGAGTGTTGAAATTGAAAATAGAAAATAATTTTTCATTTCTAATTTATATGTTTTTGAAGTTATCTCCATGAAATTTTGCACGTAGCCTTATTTTAGAACTCGACGCCATCTGTGTAGATGAGGAGAGAAAAATCAAATCCCAAGGGGGTACAGGGGGGATGGAACAAGTATTGACCCTTTAAACTTTTTTGTGCGCAGTTATTGTAAGTTGTATGGTCAGACCCAAATAAGTGAGAAAAAACCTACGAAACCTTTTTTCATTTATAATTTTTATGTTTTTGAAGTTATCTCCATTAAATTTTGCACGTAGCCTTATTCCACGACTAGACGATATCTGCTCGAATAAGAAAAATCAAACCCCAAGGGGTATAGGAGGGATGGTATTACTAATAGTACCCTAAACTTCTTTATGCGCATGCCAATGGTTTCAAAACAAATGGCTGTTATTAGATCAATCAATGTCGTAACTTTAGTCACTTCACTTAAATTTTTATAAAACGATTAGTTTATGAGTTATTACAAGCTGAATGATCGGACTGAAACAGGAAACTTTATTTTCTTGAATTGAACGTTTTCTAATATAATTCTTATTTTGCAAGGTATGCCATTATATTCGTTGTTCGTAGAATTTTTTAGATCCAGGTTAGGCTCTAAGAAATACTAGAAGGTAAGTTGCTGACTGTCAAAATATTATTTTCACGGCAATATTCAAACTATAGGTATACTTTGTCATAATTGACCTTATCATTTTCGACAATATGAAAAATAGAGAGTTGATCTATAAATAAATCCTAACATTTTATATGCTTTAGATACTATGTATTCTATGTGATCCTTAAAAGATAATTCTCTATCCAATACAATGCCCATGTATTTAATCATTTCCTTCCTCTGTAAAGCATTAGAGTCTATGAAGTACACAACGGGAAACTGAGCTCTAGTGAATGTAATGCAGAAACACTTATCAACATTCAGAGTCAGAAGATTGTCACCACACCACCGAGCAAAACGAGTTAATTCTTCCTGTAAAAGTAAAGCGTCCTGTCTGGAACGAACAACCTTGAATATTTTGATATCATCAGCAAACATCAAAATCTGGCTATGCTTAAGTGAATGTATGACATCATTGACCAAAAGATTAAAGAGGACTGGTCCACAATGTGAACCCTGAAGAACTCCTGAAGAAACAGTAATACTATCAGAAATGAAGTTTCTTATCTTTACACTCTGGGACCTACCCGAAGGAAGCTGCGTACCCAAGACAACAAATTGACATTAAAACCCAACAATGCAAGTTTTGACAATAATAAGGCGTGATTAATCTTATCAAATGCTTTGGAGAAATCTGTATACACCGAATCAACCTGTAACCTATCCTACAAAGCTGAAACCAATATATTCTGGTAAAGAAGAAGGTTGGTTGTTGTAGATCTTCCTTTAAGAAAACCATGCTGCTGTTCGACGAAAACATGTCTGCATTCCCAAGTTATATGTCTAGAGACAAAAAAGTCAAGTAGTTTGGGTATTTCTGACTGAATACAAACAGTTCTATAATTAGTAACCAAATGCTTTGGTCCCTGCTTATAAACGGGCATCAAATAAGAATGTTTCCAAACATGTGGAAACTCGCCAGACAACAAGGACCTGTTAAAGAGAATCATCAGTGTAATTGCCAAGGTGAAGGCACGAGATTTTAGCAGATGGGAGGGGATTCCATCTGGACCGTAAGTAAATTTATCTTTCAAACTACAAATACGATCAATGATAAAAGCAGAAGTAACACTACGCATAGTCATATTTACCGACTCACGCAAAAGAGGATCGGAACCGACACTCCCAGCTTGACCCTCATACACAGATGAGAAAAAACTAGCAAAAAGAGCCACCGAATCATGCAAAGAATCACTCCCAACATCACCATAATACATAGCCTCAGGAAGATCATGAACCATTCACAACTTGTTAATATAAGACCAGAAAGAACCCGGATTGTTTTCAAAATTATTCTCAGTATAAGCAATAAAATTTCTGTAACAAGTATTTTTGCTATTAAAAACATTTTTATGAAAATTCACTACCATAACGCACTTGCTGCGTCCATATTTTTTTCAATACAGACCTCTCACAATAGATCCATACTAAAACAATTAGGACACTCGTAAACTCCGAAGATTTTTGATTTTTTGAGTAGATAGCAACTTTATTGATTGCTTATTATCAGTGTTTGAAGGATACTTCCCGTTAAAGAGTTGATGAGGCAAGTGGTTGTTCAAGTCCATCGGATGCAGATTCTCATTCAAAGTAAATGCATTAACTGTACAATTTCATTATGGAACAGAGGAGATATTTAATAGGTATGGAATATTTATTAGCCTATAAACGTAACGACTTACAGAAAGAGATGCGCCTAGGTCATTGTTCTTAGATAACTTTTGCAGTATTTATAAAATTCGAAACAGTTGAAATCATGTGGCAATTAAGAAAAGCTACAGGTATGTTTTCATTGCTTCTCAGAGATGCCATTACCTATTCATAGAATGTAAATAATTGTTTTAAAGGAGCACATACTGTGTAACTGTTGGCGATGCGCATTGGTTGATATACTGCGTGATTGTTTTCTTAGAAATGTAATCAGTTAAGTTGCTATTCGGACACTAAATTAACTAATTAGTCAAATGGTATTGACGCAGCCGGCGAATTTTTATTTAAATGTTTCTCATTAGAACATTCTTAGTTAAACAGCAAAAGGTCTGGACGCAGCCAGTGCGTTATGGAAGTGAATTTTCATAAAAATATTTTTTATAGCAAATATTATTAAGTGAGATGTAACTCTCTCGTTGCGGAACCAAGTAGTATGTTGTCACGGCAGCTCCAAATAACACAGAATGTTAAAAAATAGAGACTGTGTACAACCAACCAACAATTCAGTAAATTGTCAGCACTGGCCCATTTCTTCCCCAATCTTGATCAAATTTGGTGTGTACCTTCCTTTCGAAACTGGCTTGGATAAGTTGGTTATCCAGGAAAATCTGACCAGGTTTTCCTGAAAAATTTTATGTTTTCTTCCTAAAAAAATTATATATCCGGAAATAACAAAGTAAGGGCAACCAAATTTAGTACACGTGTTTGTATTATAAAATGTGAACCCTGTATCAAAATTTTGGTCTCTAGATTTAAAGACAAAGAAGTTATGGACAATTAATGAAACAACATTTGCAGTTTTCTTCAGAACGTCAAACTCGCAATTTGAAACGTCAAATTTGGCAATGTTTAGGCAAAGAACGTGAAACAAATACGGACTGTGAAAAGAAAATGTTACAAGAGGAGTGTTCTGCGAACCCTTAAGTTTCAGATTCAACAGTCATTGCCCTTCATTTTACTACTAAAATATTTACAGAAAATTCATTTCAAATAGACCCTTTCTCTGATGCTTCAACTGTCGGTACGTTGATGCTCTCGCTGTAGGTTTAGTGAAGTTTATGGTTTAACGGTCTATAATTTTTAGCTAATTTTCGTAGAACAAATTCGTTAATGCATTTTTGCATTTTTTTATCGAAATATGATGCGTTTGTAAAAAAAAATCTGGACGCAGTATGTGCGTTTTGGTGGCGAATTTGCATTAAATCCTTCAAATTTCAATAAATCTATTTGCTATTAACGTAAGCTTTCTTGGTTAGGAAACCAACATTTAAGTTTATTTTCGGGGAATTTTTGTATATTTTCAAACCATAAGTAGTTTTGATAAAATATAGTACATTGTTTCTACTACATAGGCTATACCGGTAATCAGATTGATGCCTGTTCGCATTTGCTATTAAAAACATTTTAATGAAAATTCACTTCCATAACACACTTACTGCATCCAGACTTTTGAAAAATGCGTATATATTTTCAAACAAAGTGATTTCGATGAAATATGGTACATTGTTTCTACTATATAGGCAACCACGTTTGATGCCTGCTTTCATCAAAGAAAGACATTTGCTATTAAAAACATTTTAAAGAAAATTCGCTACCATAACGCACTTGATGCGTCCAGACTTTTTATTTGTTTAGACATATACATGGTGACGCATTCCTACGGTAAAGCTCAATATAATTGTTATTAAACAAGATACGAGAAAAAGTTGTACACATTAATTATAGGTTGTCTTAAGCTGCATCTTATAAAATTATTTTGACAATCACAGGATGGCCCATAAATCGTTGGTGATGCCTACAATTTTTTTCGAACATTCATATATTATTGCATTTTTGCATTTTTTATCGAAATATGATGCATGTTTGTAAGACAAAAATCGAGACGCAGTAAATGCGTTTTGGCAGTGAATGTTCATTAAATGCTTGAAATTTCAATAACTCAATTTGCTATAAACCCAAGGGTTGTTGGCTAGAATTATGTTTATTTTTGAAGATTTTTTTGATCTAAACATTATTACATAAGAACGGATATTTGTTTTGATTTTCATGAATAATCCATTCAATTTTGTCCTGTCTGATTAAGCCAAGAAGCGAAACCACTTACAGAGATAAAACAAAAATTTGTGAAATCAGAGAAATAATATCTACGTGTGTAGACACTATTTATATAAATAGTCCACACTTTATTAGTGAATTTTAAAAAAAATCCACTAAAGAGGAGATGCCGACTTTTGAATTTTGAAAACATTTCTTCAAATGAGCGTTAATTAGGCCCCGTAGAACACATATCCGGGTTCAGTTTCAATATTGAAGGGGACATGTTTTGAGGTGGTGATAACTACCCTTATATTTTAAATGGGGAAAATGGGTCGAGTGTTAGATCATTTGAAAGCTCTTTCTTTTCTTAATTTAGCACCATAATTTTCTTGGAAGTTTTATCAACTCGTTTAAAAATTATTCACAGTTTGAGTTGCAAGAACGTATTTCATTAATTGTGATAAAAAAATGCACTGATTCGTCAATTTTCCGTTAAAAAAACTAAAAACAAAACCAAACGTTCAAAAATGTTTATTCAGTTAAGTGAGTGTTCAAATTGTTGACCACAAGCTTCCATACAAAAGTAAAAATTTTGTTCAAAACGAGCTCTGACATTATGGAGCATTTGTGGAGTTATTAGACGGCATTCTTTAACAATGCGTCGTCGTAATTCCTCCAGAGACTCCGGTTCTGTTGCATAACTTCTACTCTTTAAATGGCCCCATAGAAATAAGTCTAAGGAGTTAAATCTGGTCACTCAATAGCATATCTACGCCCAATATATTGTCCTGGAAACTCTCTGTTCAAAGACACCCTAACACGTTGTAAAAAATACGTAGGAGCTCCATCTTGTTGAAACACGAATTGATTTTCTTGATAGCAATCATCATTTTCAACAATGTCAATTAGTAGAGGGTAAACGATATCTTCTAGTAACTCCACATACGTTTCGCCACTCAAATTGCCATCAAGAAAAATTGGTTAGATTAAACGGTCTCCAAAAATGCCAGTCCAGGCATTCAATTTCTGTGGAGTTTGAGTGTGGACTTTGTGAAAATTTCTTGCATTATTATCTGCTCAATAACGACAATTATGACGATTGACTGTAGAGTTTAATAAAAACGTACACTCTTTTGAAAACAGATATTGAACAGAAAATTCCCGTTCTCAGCAGTCATAACTTTAAAAAACCCCAGCCGCCGACCAAAATCATCATCATTCAGTTATTGTACAAGATGAATTTTATACGGGTGGAATTTGTTATGCTTCACTATTCGCTGAATAGTTCTTCTTTTGATGTTTGAAACCGTGGCCAATTTTCTCGTGCTCAAAGTTGGGTCTGCAGCAATTTGTCCTAAAACTTCAATCTCAGTAGTCTCATTTCTAACCGGAAATTCATGTTCAGGATCCCGTTGTTTGTTGGCTACTGAACCACTTTGTCGAAACTTTGCAACTAACTCCAAAATGTATTTTCTGTTAACATGTCTGTTCGGATGTCGTTCATTAAACAAATTTGCGGTACGGTTGGCACAGTCATCGTTTTTGAAAAAAAGAGTAATTATTTCAACTCTTTCTTCTACAGAATACACCATTGTGAAATTAATTTTCGGTAGTACTATCAAGTCTCAAACCGACCGATAAACTGAAAGAATAAACCGCATTTCTCTCATTCCGATAACAAATGTTCTGATAGTCAATTTGTTGTTTACAAACCAACAAAACATTGACTATCAGCACATTTCTTATAGGAATGAGTGAAATGCGTTTTTGTTGATAAAACTTCCAAAAAAATTGATGAGCTGAATTCAGAAGAGAAAGAGCTTTCAAATGATGTAACACTCGACTCATCTTCCCTATTTAATATATAAGGGTTGTTATCACCAGCCTTAAGGGGTTGATGTGACAAAGTTGAGTCTTATGTCAAAACATGTCCCCCTCAATATTAAAATTGACGTGTTTCAGCGTTTCTTAGAAAAAAAATTTATCTGGACGCAAATCGGTCTGTTTCGTCTTCAATACGCCACCCTATATATATATATATATATATATATATATATATATATATATATATATATATATATATATATATATATATATATATATATATATATATATATATATACGTGATTCGCAATAAATGACACATATATGGACAGTATTCTTTTCACAAAGAGTTTACAACTAAAGGTTTTTAGGATTTTGTAATTTGTTAATGTTAATAATCAGCCTCAAAAGTGAAAGTACTTGATAAACTCCTGTCACCACATTTAATTCTTGCTTATTTCATATTTATTTTAACAACATTGTTTAGTACAAAAGTAACATTGATTTTTTTACTCTCCACTGTTCAAACAACACGAATCCACAATAATTTCAAACACTATGCTGATTCACTTGTCACACCGGAAGGTCGTCTACGTTTGTTCTTTACTTTATATAAATGTGTCCCAAAAGTATTGTATAATATATTTTAATATAAATCTTCCTAAAAGTATTGTAGAATACAATACTTTTGGGTAATTTTATAAAATGTTTTACAATAGAAAAAACAAGTAGTTTAGCTTAGCGACAGCAACTGCTTAAGATAACTTCGTTGTCGAAATACGCATTTAGCGTATAAGTCGCTGTTATTATTTTGTGGTTTTGGGGTGATTCTGCTTTCTGTTTCAAGGGAAAAAATTAAATGTATCATTTTATATATCGAAACGTAGGTTATTCATAATAAAATCATTTTTTAATGTCTAGTATCAAGTCTGTGTAGCAAATAGAAGTAGTTCTAAATTATGTGCTTTTTGAAATTTTCTTCATAGTTTCTATTGCAAGTTTGTATAAAATAGCGACCCAAATAAATAAGTAAATCCACATAAAGATGATTTAAACTATTACATATATATTTTCATCTAACAGACCTTTTTGTAGAGGAGCAGAAATCATTTATGGACAGCTGAGCCCATGCTACAAGGCGAAGCTAAACTCCTTTATGCGTGGTATGCCAGCTGAAACTATTTCAATGTGTTAACAATATTTTGCTGCTACTTTGAGATTTCTGCTTTATAAATTGATACAGTTTGCCTTAAATAAAGAAAGATCCAATAAATCACTACAATACCTTGAAACAGTAGCTAGATATAATGGTCACTCTGTCTTCTTAGTACAAAAAACTAGTCAATAAACATAAAGCAAAAAGGAAAGCATACTAAAGTAGTGAAGGTGGATGAAAGAGTCACGTTTTGAGACTAATTCATAGGCAGTTCATCACATGACCTAATTCTCTGCATTTATGCACTGCTCTTGGTGCTGTTCGCGAATTTTAATTTATACCCTAGACATTACGTGATAATAAAAGATTTTCTCACGCCCGAGGAGGTACCACCCCTCACACCAAGGGGCCGGTGAAGTCCCAACGACGTTTCCGGTTCTGGTGTATGAGTCGCTTTCGCTTATAAACAAAAATTATGAGGGCTCCTCCTTGTACAAAAGATTCCGGAGACAAAATACCCCTCCATTAAGATCTCCGGGAGAGCGGTGCGCAGGGGGCACCGGCATCCAGATTTAACATATCCTTCTCGAATATATGTGACCTAAATTTTAACCTGAACTCCGTCTACCATCTTCCAGGTTAATTGGCCCCAAATCCTCTTCTTCACCGAAACCCAAATCAGTGCCAAAACAGCCACTAATCACCTTAATTTTCCGGGGTATGGGCTCCTTACTTCCTTCAGATTGCATGGAGGCGTGTGCGCATACGTCCGTAGCAATCTACCCTGCTCAGACTCCCCAATTTAGAAGCTGGAAGAAAAGACATACTTTGGATGAAACTCTCCCTCAAGGCTGCAACTAAATTCATCTGTTGCATTTACTGGTCACCTTCTGACAACAATTTTGTCCAGCTCTTCGGCTACCTTCCTGAAAAAATCTACCATCTGATTTCTGAATATCCTTCCTCCGAGGTCACTATTCTTGGTGACTTCAATGTCCATAATAAGAAATGGCTAGGAGCTTCAAAAAACTTATCCACAAGGGAGAGCAGCGGAGGCATTTGCAGTCAGCAATGCTTAAGCCAATATGGTTCAGCAACCTACTTACTTTCCTCGCATCCCAACACACAGCTCAAATCCCTTGAATCTCCTTCTTACTACAAATTCTGAATGCTATAATACATCAGTCACCGCCACCCTTGGTCGCTCAGACCACGGTCACTGCTTCCTGCGCAATGCAACCCGAGGTTACACAGTCGTCACACCCACGTATCGTTTGGCACTACAACTCCGCGAACTGGGACGAAATGCGGGATTACTTTTCCTCATTTCCATGGGCGTCTGTCTGCTTCTCTCATCCTGACCCCTCTGTTCCTCTGATATCTCACAAAATGTCACCGAAATTATCCAAGCTGGCATGTAATTATTTATTCCACCTACACAGACAACCTCTTCAGCCACTTAAAAGCCCTGGTTCTCTAAATCCTGTGACAAGGCCAGACTAGAAAAGGTCAAAGCTCACAAAACGCTTCTACACAATCCCAGTCAACAAAACCGTCAAGCATTTAACCACGCAAGAAAGCGCTATGTCTGCATTCTTTCTGAGGCAAAAAACTCGTTTAATAACAACATCAAAAACAAGGTCCTCTCAAACTCCAACGGCAACAAACTCTTCTGGACTCTTGCTAAATCTATTGGGAATAATTTCTGTAAGAGCCCGTTCCCACCTCTTGTTTCAGGGGGGGGGGGGTAATTGTTTCTACCGCCCTGGGCAAGGCTGAACTTTTTGCCTCGTTGTTCGCCGGCAATTCTACTCTCAACCCACCTCCAAATGTTCAGCCACCAACAGTCCCCAATGTCGCGCATAAAATGATGGATATCATTTCATATATATATATATATATATATATATATATATATATATATATATATATATATATATATATATATATATATATATATACTGAGACTGACGTATTTTATTAAATAGTGCCAATGTTGGGTATATAGCTGTTTTATAAACATATTGAAAACAATTCAGAGTGAGATTATTTTATAAACTTTTTGTCGAAAACGTTTTCACAACTATAATAAAATATTAAATCGCTAGTTGGGTATATATATATATATATATATATATATATATATATATATATATATATATATATATATATATATCGTCAGAAATGTGAATAACAAATTTTCAATGGGCTCGGTTCTGTGCAGTTAGTTGTCCGTATTGTTATCTTAATAATCAGTGTCTCTTACTTAGGAGGAATATCTAATAACGCGATACACGATTTTACAAAAGCAGGTGATGGAATTTCAGGGATTTTCGACTCAACAGTGGTTGTATGTATGTCTGTATACCTTCATATAATACGCTGTTGGCAATTGCTTGTCAACTAACATATAAATAGCAGTTCTAGTCTTCATTCGCCTAGTTTATTCGTCGCTCTGATGACGCTTACTTTGTTGGCGAAAGGATAGTCAGATTTGAAAAATTTGTTTTGGTGATTTCTGTTCTCTAAATTGTACGTATCAGGTTCATCACAGGATCTAATCTTCACTCAATGAATTTTCTACATGTATTTTTGGACCAGCCTGTACGTAATTATTATGATACTTACAATTTGAAATGAAGACAGACAATAATAAATCAATATTAACGTAATAACATTATAACGGTTTGAAGGTCGCGTGAAGTAAGACACACACATACACACACACACACAAAGTTGATTATGCGAGTACCATGTTTCACTAGTGATGATACCATTCGAGGTCGCGACAAGCACGAAAAACTTTGTTTTTTTATAGCGGAAGTGCGTGTAAATTTTCCAGTTTTCTGCAAATCGATGTTGACTAATAAACGAAATAAATTAAAAGTCTGGACGCAGCAAGTGCGTTATTATACCGAATTTTCGTAAAATTGTTTTTAATGTCAAATATGTCTTGTTTAAAAAAATATCTGGACGCAGCAAGTGCGTTATAGTAACGAATTTTCTTTAAAATATTTTTATAGCAAATGTCTTTCTTTGATGAAAGCAGGCATCAAACTTGGTTGCCTATATAGTAGAAACATTGTAACATATTTCTTCGAAATAAATTTATTGTTTGAAAATATTTAAATATTTTTCAAAAGTCTGGATGCAGAAAATGTGTTATGGAAGTGAATTTCCATAAAAATGTTTTTAATAGCAAATGCGAGCAGGCATCAATCTAATTATCGATATAGCCTATGTAGTAGAAACAATGTACTATATTCTATCAAAATTACTTATGGTTTGAAAATATACAAAAATTTTCCGAAAATAAACTTAAATGTTGGTTTCCTAACCAACAAAGCTTACGTTAATAGCAAATTGAGTTATTGAAATTTAAAGGATTTAATGAAAATTCAGTAAATTTGCAGATTAGCTCCCGAACGCTTTTCAAAAAATTATCTTCAGAAACATTAGTAGAACCCCACCTGGGTGCACAAACCACAAGAAACATTTCTGGTTCACACCCCCAAGGAAGTTACGGGACTGGGAGTGAGAAGGGGTGCTGGGCGGGGTAGGTAGTAAAAAGGAAATATGAGCAGAAAAAGCGAAGAAAACTGCTTAAAAACTGTCTATTAGAAGCCATATCCCCATTAAACCCCGCCTACACGAGAGGGGGAGGAAAATACCTACGACGAAGCAGCCCTCCACCCCACCCCCCTCCCTCTTCGACTTGCTGCTTCGTCGTGAGGATTTTCCTTCCCCTCTCGTTGCATAAACCACAAGAAAAATTTTTTGCTCATACCCGCCAAGGAAGTTACGGCACCTGTGGGGATAGGGGTGTTGTGCGGGGTAGGCAGGGTTTAAGGGGGATATGGCTTCAAGATGTGAAAAGACAACTTTCAAGCCCGTTTTATTCGCATTTTCTGCTCATATTTCCTTTTTACTACCTACCCCGCCCAGCACCCCTATTCACTCCTGGTCCCGTAACTTCCTTGGGGGGTGTGAACAAGAAATTTTTCTTGGCGTTTGTGCATCCAGGGGGGGGGGGTGATCTAGACAACTTTCTGAAAACAGTTTTTTGAAAAGCGGTCGGGAGATAATCTGCAAATTTACCGAAAATTCGCTACCAAAACGCATTTACTGCGTCCAGATTTTTTTCTTATAAACGCATCACATTTCGATAAAAAATGCAAAAATGCATTAACGAATTTCTTCTACGAAAATTAGCTAAAAAAAATTATAGACCGTTAAACCATAAACTTCACTAAACCTACAAATAAATATCCAAAAAGCATCAACTGAACTAAACTGACAGCCAAAGCATCAAACAAAGGGTCTATTTGAAATGAATATTTTGTAAATATTTTAGTAAAATGAAGGGCAATGACGGTTGAATATGAAACTTAAGGGTTTGCAGAACACTCTTCTTGCAACATTTTCTCTTCACAATCGGTATTTGTTTAACGTTCTTTGCCTAAACATTGCCAATTTTGAGGTTAAAATTGCGAGTTTGACGTTTTGAGGACAACTCCAATTTTTGTTTCTTTAACTGCCCATAACTTCGTTGTCTTTAGAGCTAGAGACCTAAATTTTGGCACAGAGATCACTCTTTATAATACAAACACGCGTTGTCCTTACTTTGTTATTTCCGGAGATATGAATTTTTTTATAAAGGAAACACAAAATTTTCCGGGAAAACCTGGTTCGATTTTCCTGGATAATGAATTTAGCCAAGCCACTTGCAGAAGAAAGGTACTCTGCAAATTTGATCAAGATCGGTCCATTTTTTTTTGAGTTATCGGTCGGATATATATATATATATATATATATATATATATATATATATATATATATATATATATATATATATATATATATATATATATATAAACATAAACACAGATCTCCCCATAAGCGAATTAAAAAAAATTCGCCTAAAACGACATTTGGTTAGCAGTATAACCTATATGGTAGTAACAATGTATTATATTTCATTAAAACAGCTTTGTTGTTTTAAAAAGTACAAACATTTTCCGAAAATAAACTTTAAAAATTCCAGAAAAAACTGGTCCGATTTTCTTGGCCAACGAACCTCTTCAAGCTATTAACGCACCTACCAAGATATAATTATTGACAAACAGCTTTATGACCAAATTTTTTAAAAAATCTGAAAATTTGCAAACCATTTCTTTAAAAAAAATCACCAAATTGCCTTCAGTAATGTTACACAAAATTAAATTTTTCAGAAAAATTCGTCAACTTTTTTTACAATAACTTACTAAACATTTATTATTAATTACCAACATTTCACAAAAATCTTACCAAAAATGATTTCTACGGAAATATTAAAAACTGTGGACGCAGCAAGTGCGTTATGGTAGTGAATTTTCATAGAAATGATCTGGCACAAAATATTTTATTATAACTTTTTTTTTTGTAACATAGAAATCTAAATTTTGGTATATACTTTACTTTTTATATCGTAAACTTACCTACCAAATTTGATTATCATAGATTTTTTATTTTTTAAGATAAAATTTTTTTTCAAATGAAAACTCAAAATTTTTTCGGAAAACCTCGTTCGATTTTTCTGATTAACGAACCTATCAAAGCCATTTACAAAAGGAAGGTACGTGCCAAATTTTATCAAAATCGGCCCATTATTCTTTGAGATAAAAATTTTTTTCGAATGAAAACTCAAAATTTTCCGGGAAAACCTTGTCCGATTTTCCTGAATAACAAGCTTGTCAAAGCCATTTACAAAAGGAAGATACATGCCAAATTTTATTAAAATCGGCTCATTACTGTTTGCGATAAGAATTTTTTTCGAATGAAAACTCAAAATTTTCCCGGAAAACCTCGTCCGATTTTCCTGACTAACGAACTTATCCAAGCCATTTACAAAAGAAACGTACATACTAAATTTTATTAAAATCGGCCTATTATTTTTTGAGTTATTGGTGTGATACATATATGTATATATATATATATATATATATATATATATATATATATATATATATATATATATATATATATATATATATATATATATATATATATACATATAAAAATTGAAACTGACCCCGGATATGGGTTCTAGGGGTCCTAGTTCGCGCTCATTTGCAAAAACTTTTTCAAAATTCAAAAGTCGGGATCTCCCCATTTGTGAATTTTTTCTACGAAAATTCACTAAAAAGATTTCTGCTAAAACTTTTCTAATTCCTCCACTATTTGAAAGCGCCTGTATACGCCAGCTTGATTTTTGATGAGTAATACAAACAAAAAGCTTTCTAAATGCGTCATTTCCATGGAGCTCCGCTATTTATTGGCAAAAACGTCATATCACAATTTGTGATATGTACTTGTGATATGAGCCAAAAATGTTAAATGTTGCAAAACAATCGATATAACTTAAAAATAACAATTTTTTTCCTTACAAACATGAATTTAAATTCGATGAAAAATGCAAAAATGCAATAACCTATGGGATATTCTATTTAAAAAATAAAATGTGTATCACCAACTACTTATGGGCCAGCCTGTGATTGTCAAAAAAGGTTTATAAGATGCAGCTCGAGAAACGCTATTATTAACGTATATATTTTTTTCTCATATCTTGTATAAAAACAGACATATTGAGCGTTACCGTAGAAATGCGCCACCCTCTATAGGCGTAAACAGACAAAAAGTAAAACTCACCCTGTAGATGGGTTTGAAGGGTTCTAGTTCGTCCTCATTTGAAGAAATCTTTTGAAAATTCATTAAGTCACGGTCTTCTCAATATAGATTCTTTTTTACAAAAATTTGCTAAAAATATAGACTATTAAACCATAAACTCTATAGCTGAAACTACTGCCACGGCATCAGTAGATGGTCTATTTCAAATGGTTTTCCGAAAATATTTTAGTAAAAAAAGGGACAATGATGGTTGAAGCTAAAACTGAAGGCTTTGACGTTTTAAGAAAAAAAATTATAAAATTTTCAAAATGTTTTGTCTGCTATTTCTTGACCTTCTTGGGTCAAGAAAACTTAAGCTTTGTCTGTAATATTCAATTGGTTTTGTTAACCACCCAAAATATTTTGTTCTTGTGCTTTTTTTTTAAATGCCTATAACTTTTTTTTCTGTTAACTTGGAGGTCTGAGTTTGGGCACGTAGGGTAAGTTTGATAGTAGAAACTTGTATGACAAATTTGGTTGCCATAGCTTCGTTATTTTCGGAGATACAAAAATTTTGCCTGAAAACTGGTCCAATTTTCCTGGATAACGAACTTAAGCCACTTACAAAAGGAAGGTACCTACTAAATTTTATCGGTACGATATATATATATATATATATATATATATATATATATATATATATATATATATATATATATATATATATATATATATATATATATATATATATATATATATATATATATATATATATATATATATATATATATATATATATATATATATATATATATATATATATATATATATATATATATATATATATATATATATATATATATATATATTTCTATCATACCGTGGGTATCGACAAGGAGGAAAGAGGCAACTTGTTAATTCTGGACTTGAAGGTTTGGAGGTTCGGAGGAGAAGGAAAAAACTCTGCGGGCAAGGAATTCCACAACTTGGAAGTCCACGGGACAAAAGAGGGGGCATAACAAGATGTTCTATGTCTGGTGACCTGGACAGTAAAAGGGTGCATTCGCTCTGTTCCCCTGGTAGATCTGTTGGGGGCAGCAGGTGGAGGAACTATGGAAGAAAGCTCCTCTGAGCAGTGCTCATGCATATATCTATAAAAGAGAGAGAGAGGCCACCAACAGCACATCGGTGGGCAAGGGATGGCAGCCTTTGGGTGAGGCTGGGGTCACCGATGAGACGTATAGCTCTCTTCTGAATAGAGTCCCGGATAGCGAGTGTAGAAGGGGCAGCGGCACCCCAGATGTGGGAGCAGTATTCGAGGTTTGACCTTATCTGTGAAGTATATAAGGTATAGAGATTAGCTGGTGAAAAGTATTTGCAAGCCCAGAAAAGGAGACCTAATTTCTTAGCAGCCGCTACTGCAATTGATGTCACATGTTGGTGCCAATTGAGATTTCGATCCGCAGGAATGCCAACAAGTGAACAGGACTCATTACTTTGAATAACTTGGTTGTACATTGTGATGGATTTAGGGCTGGTGTATCTCTTATAAGACAGAAAGCAAGACTGAGATTTGGTGGAGTTGAATTGGACAGTTTTCTACTTCCTCAGTATAATATTTTTTGGAGATCCACAGAGACAGAAACCTCCATGAGTCTGCAATCCTCATCTAATTGGGCTGTGAACTGGGTTGGATGTGCGAGAGAGGAAATAAATGATGTGGAGAAGAAACAAAGTAGGGGCTAAAGCTGAACCTTGAGGGACTCCTGCATTAATTGGATACAGTTTGGAAAAATGGCCATCCACGACAACGGAAATGCTCCGGTTGGAGAGGAAATTTGCTGTCCAGGTACAAAGTTTTGGTGGTAAGTCATAGGCCGGAAGCTTATTAAGCAGCGCTCCGTGCCAGACCTTCGAATGCTTTGGATATGTCTAGAGCGACAATCTGGGATTTACCATATATCTTGTGATATATGGGCCAAGGCTCTGAGCTTAGAACAGCTAAGAAGAACGTGAAGATAATATATTTTAAAGTGGATTTTTAGACTATTGACCTACCTGTCTTCGACCTTCGTTATTTTTTTAATTAAAATATTATTTTATTGATCTTTTTTCGAGGGAAAAATAGATTTAAACAATTTGCAAAACTTTTTAAAACTTGATTTGCTATTACCACCGTATTATAATTTAACAGCACTTTTTAATGACTGATGGCATCATGAATATATTTTTTCAAGTCGCATAAATATGCGACGTCTTTAATACTCGACGAGAGTAAAGACGTGTGAAGAGGAACATAATAAAGAAAGGTGTGTTGCGATTTATGCATAATAAAACATGAAGTTTTTGTATGTTTTTCTTCCTCCTGGATCCACACATTCTCACAGCAACAATGAATGTGGTAGTTCAAGGACTGCAAATGCCTTAGCTGGATCCGCAGGCCGCTCTCTGTACAATTACAGGCGAACTTCTTGATTCTCGTGCTAATTCCAATTCAATAAGTGTGTTTATCCTCAATTTAGAGTCGCACATGACCACCTCGTGTGGTAATTGCGTATCGTGAAATCCATCGGCATCGACACCGGTGAAACTGATGCATCGAGTTTCGATGCGAACTGCATCTTAAACGGCCGCAAATTTATTTTATGGCCACATTAATTTTTTTTCTGGCTGAATATTGTTCTCTATTTTATTGCTGAGTGAACAAGAATTTACTCCAGTATGTGTTTTGCACGACAACGATCAAGGTTTAAAAAACTTTATATTATCTTTGCGCTGAAACGTTACCTGGATTATTTGCTTCATTTGTTTATTTAGCAAAATTAAATTATACCTTTTGAAGTGTAAATACGAAGGGTCGTGCTGATAGCATTTCACAAAAAACCACCTATGGCAACGTTAGCGAAAAATATGTTTTAGCCTGAAAAATATCGCAGATGTTATCTCTGAAAATAAAGGAATAAAGAGTGGATGTTTCCAATGGTGCTATATGAGGCGATAACTTATGTAAAATCTGTCAAACTTATATAGATTAATAAATAAATAAAATAAATGAAATATAAATTCTCTAAAAATTCTTCTTTAGAATTTTCCATCCCCCGATGACGCTAACTTTGTTAGTGAAACGATCGTCAGGTCTTTAAAATGTGCTGTGATAATTTGGGTTCTCCAAGTGTACTTATCAGTTTTCATCACAGGTTACAATCTGCACTTAATGAATTCTCTAAAATTTCGGGACGCAACAAGTGTGTGTGTGTGTTTTGTTTCTTTAACGTCGGCCTATTTCCGCGACTCTGGCCAATCACCGACGCCAGGGAGCAGTTTCACCTCACTATCCTGGAAATTTTGCCGAACCCCTGCCTTTCTGTAAGAAGGCTGGGGATCGACGGTTTTACGCCCCCTCCGAAGGGCGGAACGTGCAAACATTCAACTTGCTCACATACAATGCCAGAACCTCGGTTAATGTTAATGTTACAGTTTGTACTAAAAAGTGAAAGGAGAATCCTGGGATCGAACCCAGTACTCTTCGGTTCAGAGCCACACGTTCCTGCCCCTGAACCACCGAGGCTCTACGCAGCAAGTGCGTTATAATAGTAAATTTTCATAAGAATTGTACACTATTATTATACGGGCTATTAGTCAAGTTAATATTTTAAACTTTTTTTTTTCTTCCTCAAGGTTCATCCACGACTTTGCCGCCCCGATAGCAATGCAACCTTTGGCTTATTGTGCATGCCCTTGGTATCCTTACACCACCCATTCCAAAATAAATGTGCGTTGAACTAGTCTGCACAGCAGAGTCTGCATACGAGGTCCCCTTCGAACCGCCCCATTTTATGCAGGTGTTTATTGACGGCCATGTGTCCCGTCAAAGGACCTGTTATGTTTCTGAGCTGTCCTCTGCTAAGATTTAGTAGCTCCACAGCTCTCTATGAACTGGGTTCGTCATTTATTGACTTTCCATGTCTGACCCCTGGGCAATCTGCCCAGTACACCTTTTGTTGGTTCCTGACCCAGGACTTAATAGCTCCCCTGGCAGTGCTCTTTGTCACGCCCAGAGCCGGTTCTGGTCCCATAAATGGTTCTGGTCCCATAAATGGTTTTGCCGACCCTCTCTTCGCGAGACTGTCAGCTTCTTCATTGTCTTGGACTCCCGAGTGACCCGGCACCCAAATGTGTGTCACCTTATTATGCCCAGCCAGGTCGCTCGTCTCGTCTCGGCACTCACTCACCAGCCAGGAATTGATCCGTGGGCTACTTAGTGCCTTAAGGGCTGCCTGGCTGTCTCTGGCTATGAGGATCCGCTTGTTGGTGTAGCCCCTTCTCTTGTTCTCCCGCACACAGTGCAGGATGGCGTACATTTCGGCCTGAAACACCGTTGCATGGGCTCCGAGGGAAATACTGATGACTTACCCTCGGTCCTTCCGAGTAAACACCCGCCCCTGTCCCACGCTCCCCACCGGATCCGTCCGTGAACCAGACGAGCGCGTCCCGTGGTATGCCCGGTGTCTCCTCCCGCCATACCTTGCGGACCGGTATTTTCACTGTAAAGTTGTTTTTCCTGCAGCATCGCGGGCTCGCGAAGTTTGACCTCTTTCAACCATGGGCTCGTTCACGATCTCCTGATTTTTGCAGTGGCCCCTGAAGCCTGGATTGATCTTCAGTCTATCATTGCAGGCTAGTCTGTATAGTCCTAGCCTGGCCTCCCCGATAACAACTAAATGTAGGGGGGGGGGGGCAGATCCAGCAACACCTCCATGGCAGCTGTTGGGGTTGAAGACATGACCCTGTGAAAAAAATCTTGTCTTCTAACTCCTTTTGAGAGAACTGCCCAAAACTCAATTTTCCATGAAGCTAAAGAATTAAATTTCGCTATATCTTTAGATACTATAAGTCGCTGCCAAATTATAAGCGTAGCAGTTATTTTTCCTTATTAATCGTCAAAATGATTTCGTTTTAGTCAACCTAATCAAACCGGTTTTTTCAATTTAAACAACAAAATGACTCATGAAATTTATAATTTTAGACACAAAGGTGACAAAGTTATGTATGAAAACGTATAAAACCAGTGCACTATTGTTTCTCCAAATGTCGAAATACAACAAAAAACATACATTAATCGAGCTGCAATTGATCACGTAACCTTCTGCCTAGAAGACCAGTACGCTACCAGTGAGCTATCTAAGGATACGTTAAATAATGTTTTGTTTACATAATACTCGACACCGGCTTCATGCCCGGGATATATTATATTATATTAAAACAAAACGTAACATTTAATTACATAATTAGTAGAATTGCCGTTGAAACACAATTAATGGCTGTTTTGATCTTATATGACGTGTTATGTTTAAGTTTAAAGAAAAAAGAAACTATTTTAAAATCTTTTTTATAGAGGCTTGATTTGATTTTGTTTACATTTTCACTATATTATGCTACACTCTCATTCTGAAACTCTATTTAACTAGCATCTGTGGTTTAGCGGCTGCATGTTCGTCTGACGTGCGAACGGCCCGGGATTCGAATTCGGCGCGATGCATGTTACATTTTGTTTTGTTTCACTTTAATAATTGGTAGAAAGAATAGTGTCTAGATTTTATACGTTTGGACCAAGATCTCAGATTTCTTTGAAACGCCTGAATAACTTTGTCACCTTCGAGTCAAAAATTATGATTTTCAGCAGACATTTTTTATTGGAGATACTGGTGAATTTGTTTGGACCAAAATCTCCGTTTTCTTTGAAACGCCTGAATGACTTTGCCAACTTTGAGTCTAAAATTCTAATTTTTAACAGACATTTTTTTATTGGTGATACTGGTGAATTTTTTTGGACCAAGGTCTCAGTTTTCTTTGAAACGCCTGGATAACTTTGTCACCTTTGAGTCTAAAATTATAATTTTCAGCAGACATTTTTTATTGGTGAATCTGGTGAATTTGTTTGGACCAAGATCTGAGTTTTCTTTGAAACGCCTGGATAACTTTGTCACCTTTGAGTCTAAAATTATAATTTTCAGCAGACATTTTTTATTGGTGATACTGGTGAATTTGTTTGGACCAAGATCTCAGTTTTCTTTGAAACGCCTAAATAACTTTGTCACCTTTGAGTCAAAAATTATGATTTTCAGCAGACATTTTTATTGGTGATAGTGGTGAATTTGTTTGGACCAAGATCTCAGTTTTCTTTGAAACTCCTGAATAACTTTGTCACCTTTGAGTGTAAAATTATAATTATCAGCAGAAATTTTTTATTGGTGATACTGGGGAATTTGTTTGGACCAAGATCTCGGTTTTCTTTGAAACGCCTGGATAACTTTGTCACCTTTGAGTGTAAAATTATAATTTTCAGCATACATTTTTTATTGGTGATACTGGGGAATTTGTTTGGACCAAGATCTCAGTTTTCTTTGAAACGTCTGGATAACTTTGTCACCTTTGAGTGTAGAATTATGATTTTCAGCAGACATTTTTTATTGGTGATACTGGTGAATTTGTTTGGACCTAGATCTCAGTTTTCTTTGAAACGCCTGGATAACTTTGTCACCTTTGAGTCTAAAATTATGATTTTCAGCAGACATTTTTTATTTGTGATACTGGTGAATTTGTTTGGACCTAGATCTCAGTTTTCTTTGAAACGCCTAGATAACTTTGTCACCTTTGAGTCTAAAATTATAATTTTCAGCAAACATTTTTATTGGTGATACTGGTGAATTTGTTTGGACCAAGATCTCAGGTTTATTTGAAACGCCTGGATAACTTTGTCACCTTTGAGTCTAAAATTATAATTTTCAGCAAACATTTTTTATTGGTGATACTGGTGAATTTGTTTGGACCAAGATCTCAGGTTTCTTTGAAACGCCTGGATAACTTTGTCACCTTTGAGTCTAAAATTATAATTTTCAGCAAACATTTTTATTGGTGATACTGGTGAATTTGTTTGGACCAAGATCTCAGGTTTATTTGAAACGCCTGGATAACTTTGTCACCTTTGAGTCTAAAATTATAATTTTCAGCAAACATTTTTTATTGGTGATACTGGTGAATTTGTTTGGACCAAGATCTCAGGTTTCTTTGAAACGCCTGGATAACTTTGTCACCTTTGAGTCTAAAATTATAATTTTCAGCAGACCTTTTTTATTGGTGATACTGGTGAATTTGTTTGGACCAAGATCGCAGTTTTCTTTGAAACGCCTAAATAACTTTGTCACCTTTGAGTCAAAAATTATGATTTTCAGCAGACATATTGGTGATACTGGTGAATTTGTTTGGACCAAGATCTCAGTTTTCTTTGAAACGCCTGGATAACTTTGTCATCTCTGAGTCTAAAATTATAATTTTCAGCAGACATTTTTTCTTGGTGATACTGGTGAATTTGTTTGGACCAAGATCTCAGTATTCTTTGAAACACCTGGATAACTTTGTCACCTTTGAGTCTAAAATTATAATTTTCAACGGACAGTTTTTATTGGTGATACTAGTGAATTTGTTTGGACCGAGATCTCAGTTTTCTTTGAAACGCCTGGATAACTTTGTCATCTCTGAGTCTAAAATTATAATTTTCAGCAGACATTTTTTATTGGTGATACTGGTGAATTTGTTTGGACCAAGATCTCAGTTTTCTTTGAAACGCCTGGATAACTTTGTCACCTTTCAGTCTAAAATTATAATTTTCAACAGACAGTTTTTATTGGTGATACTGGTTAATTTTTTTGGACCAAGATCTCAGTTTTCTTTGAAACGCCTGGATAACTTTGTCACCTTTCAGTCTAAAATTATAATTTTCAACAGACAGTTTTTATTGGTGATACTGGTCAATTTTTTTGGACCAAGATCCCAGTTTTCTTTGAAACGCCTGGATAACTTTGTCGCCTTTTACTCTAAAAATATAATTTTCAGCAAACATTTTTTATTGGTGATACTGATGAATTTTTATTAAGAATTGAAGTTGCTTACGTATAAGAGCATAGTGGTTTGAAGGAGCGTTGACATATCGCTGCCATTTTTTATCCCAGTATTTAATTATTTATTATTTTTAAACGTCAACATGTCTAGGTTTGACATGATTAAAGCAATTTGGAATAAAAAGGCTTTAGTTAATGGCCGTTTAATTTCCGGCTGGAGGCTGAAAGTGAGGGATACTTTAAGTTATACTTCTCTATCTCCTTGCGTTGTATGATTCCCAGACTCGTCAATTCGAAATACATTTGAGAGATAACAAACCATTTATGGTACAAAGACAGATTTTATCAGAACTACTGATCTAGATCCCTGACTTTTTACATGATGCAATTGTTGGAGGACAAAGAGAAGTTGAATATATGTCAGGAGTTTGACCATTAGTAACAAACACTGATGTCTTCTCAACGTAAATCAATTCGCATTCGAGCTGGTGTATGTAAGTGTATATCTCACGTTACAATCGTGTTTTACAACCAGCTTTTGAATAATACATTATGTCCGATGGTCTATTTATAGATATACAATTATTTGATCGGTTGTTCTCTCAGCCAATAAAAATCACTCAATTATTTTAATTCTTGAATGCTTCGAAACGGACATAAAGCTTTAGTGGTTAATATACAGAAAGCCCTGGTGTATATATGCATTAATTATAAGATCGGTGGCAATTAATTCATCATCATTATCATCACCACAGTCTAAAGGCTATATCACTGTGCGATTATATCCAGTAGCATGCCTTCCGCAGCTCTCGACATAGCATTGTAGCTTCCAGAAGCTTTTCTTTTGGTCTACCTTTTCACTCTTTTTCAAGTATGCGTCCTTCAAATAATGTCCTCAAAAAGTTATTATGTCTCTCCAAAATCAAGAGTCCCAAACAAATTCTCAAACACTAACAGAGACAACTTGACCGACTAGGTTAGGTTAGGTTTGTATGTGAGTGGGCCATACCGGTCCCTCCACCGCGACCATAAGGTCTATTGTGGATCACACCTAAAAGTCTATGTTTCTCCCAACAAAACCAGCCTCCTGCAGAGGTGGATAATCTTTGTGGGCGAAAGTTGATCCAGATCCTCCGGAGCAAGCTTTATCTTGCCAAATAGCAGGTATCTAGCCCTGTCCGCTGCCGGACAGGAACACAGCACGTGCGCTGCTGTCTCCTGACCGACCCCAATACGGTGCATGTGGTGACGCAAGCGACAGTGTCCTGTATACAGACCGACTAGAGTACTCAGTTGTTGTCTGTTTAAGTCTAGAAGTTTTTTAGCCCTTGACTCAGACAGGCCATTTATGAAGGCCTTAGAGTGAGCTAATCCTGGAAGATTTTGCTGGTTGTAAATAATTATATCTTGGTAGGTGTGTAAATATCTTGGAGTAGTTCGTTGGCCAGGAAAATCGGACCAGTTTTTCCTAGAACTTTTTAAGTGTTTTTTCGGAAAACTTTTTGAAACAACAAAGCTAATTTAATGAAATATAGTACATTGTTAGTACTATATAGGTTATACTGTCAACCAAATGTCCTTCTTTTAAAAACAAAAAATAGTTGACATTAAAAGTATTTGTACGAAAAATCGCGTCCAGGCTTTTAGTGATTTTTCTTTAAAAAAATTCACTAATGAGGACATCCCGACTTTTGGATTTTGAAAACATTTCTTCAAATGAGCAGTAATTAGGCCCCCTAGAACACATATTTATATGTTTATATACATATATATATATATATATATATATATATATATATATATATATATATATATATATATATATATATATATATATATATATATACACCCATACAAACTTTCGGAAGATCAGGGAAATACCGGGGGAGCGTTTAAAGCCCGCAACCTCGGAGGTATATATACTGCCTGTTACATCATAGGCTACCGGACCCTCTCCACACAGCTATCCAGGCACTCTGACCACAACCGTGTGACGAGGTCGCAGACATCCTCGCAGAAAGTAAACCCTTTCAAAATCTGGCGCCCGGGACCGTTCCCGTAAATCTGTTAACCTGTTTCACTGCATAATTCACCTCGTAAGTCAGGCCTCGTTACACGTTGACATATCGCTGCCATTTTTTATCCCAGTATTTAAATAATTATTATTTTTAACGTCAACACGTCTAGGTTTGACACGATTAAAGGAATTTGGAATTAAAAAGCCTTTAATTAATGACTGTTTAATTTCCGGTTGGAGGCTGAAAGTAAAGGATACTTCAAGTTATACTTCTCTATCTCCTTGCGTTGTATGGTTCCCAGACTCGTCAATTCGAAGTACATTTGAGAGATAACAAACCATTTATGGTACAAAGACAGATTTTATCAGAACTACTGATCTAGATCCCTGACTTTTTACATGATGCAATTGTTGGAGGACAAAGAGAAGTTGAATATATGTCAGGAGTTTGACCATTAGTAACAAACACTGATGTCTTCTGAACGTAAATCAATTCGCATTCGAGCTGGTGTATGTAAGTGTATATCTCACGTTACAATCGTGTTTTACAACCAGCTTTTGAATAATACATTATGTCCGATGGTCTATTTATAGATATACAATTATTTGATCGGTTGTTCTCTCAGCCAATAAAAATCACTCAATTATTTTAATTCTTGAATGCTTCGAAACGGACATAGAGCTTTAGTGGTTAATATACAGAAAGCCCTGGTGTATATATGCATTAATTATAAGATCGGTGGCAATTAATTCATCATCATTATCATCACCACAGTCTAAAGGCTATATCACTGTGCGATTATATCCAGTGGCATGCCTTCCGCAGCTCTCGACATAGCATTGTAGCTTCCAGAAGCTTTTCTTTTGGTCTACCTTTTCACTCTTTTTCAAGTATGCGTCCTTCAAATAATGTCCTCAAAAAGTTATTATGTCTCTCCAAAATCAAGAGTCCCAAACAAATTCTCAAACACTAACAGAGACAACTTGACCGACTAGGTTAGGTTAGGTTTGTATGTGAGTGGGCCATACCGGTCCCTCCACCGCGACCATAAGGTCTATTGTGGATCACACCTAAAAGTCTATGTTTCTCCCAACAAAACCAGCCTCCTGCAGAGGTGGATAATCTTTGTGGGCGAAAGTTGATCCAGATCCTCCGGAGCAAGCTTTATCTTGCCAAATAGCAGGTATCTAGCCCTGTCCGCTGCCGGACAGGAACACAGCACGTGCGCTGCTGTCTCCTGACCGACCCCAATACGGTGCATGTGGTGACGCAAGCGACAGTGTCCTGTATACAGACCGACTAGAGTACTCAGTTGTTGTCTGTTTAAGTCTAGAAGTTTTTTAGCCCTTGACTCAGACAGGCCATTTATGAAGGCCTTAGAGTGAGCTAATCCTGGAAGATTTTGCTGGTTGTAAATAATTATATCTTGGTAGGTGTGTAAATATCTTGGAGTAGTTCGTTGGCCAGGAAAATCGGACCAGTTTTTCCTAGAACTTTTTAAGTGTTTTTTCGGAAAACTTTTTGAAACAACAAAGCTAATTTAATGAAATATAGTACATTGTTAGTACTATATAGGTTATACTGTCAACCAAATGTCCTTCTTTTAAAAACAAAAAATAGTTGACATTAAAAGTATTTGTACGAAAAATCGCGTCCAGGCTTTTAGTGATTTTTCTTTAAAAAAATTCACTAATGAGGACATCCCGACTTTTGGATTTTGAAAACATTTCTTCAAATGAGCAGTAATTAGGCCCCCTAGAACACATATTTATATGTTTATATACATATATATATATATATATATATATATATATATATATATATATATATATATATATATATATATACACCCATACAAACTTTCGGAAGATCAGGGAAATACCGGGGGAGCGTTTAAAGCCCGCAACCTCGGAGGTATATATACTGCCTGTTACATCATAGGCTACCGGACCCTCTCCACACAGCTATCCAGGCACTCTGACCACAACCGTGTGACGAGGTCGCAGACATCCTCGCAGAAAGTAAACCCTTTCAAAATCTGGCGCCCGGGACCGTTCCCGTAAATCTGTTAACCTGTTTCACTGCATAATTCACCTCGTAAGTCAGGCCTCGTTACACGTTGACATATCGCTGCCATTTTTTATCCCAGTATTTAAATAATTATTATTTTTAACGTCAACACGTCTAGGTTTGACACGATTAAAGGAATTTGGAATTAAAAAGCCTTTAATTAATGACTGTTTAATTTCCGGTTGGAGGCTGAAAGTAAAGGATACTTCAAGTTATACTTCTCTATCTCCTTGCGTTGTATGGTTCCCAGACTCGTCAATTCGAAGTACATTTGAGAGATAACAAACCATTTATGGTACAAAGACAGATTTTATCAGAACTACTGATCTAGATCCCTGACTTTTTACATGATGCAATTGTTGGAGGACAAAGAGAAGTTGAATATATGTCAGGAGTTTGACCATTAGTAACAAACACTGATGTCTTCTGAACGTAAATCAATTCGCATTCGAGCTGGTGTATGTAAGTGTATATCTCACGTTACAATCGTGTTTTACAACCAGCTTTTGAATAATACATTATGTCCGATGGTCTATTTATAGATATACAATTATTTGATCGGTTGTTCTCTCAGCCAATAAAAATCACTCAATTATTTTAATTCTTGAATGCTTCGAAACGGACATAGAGCTTTAGTGGTTAATATACAGAAAGCCCTGGTGTATATATGCATTAATTATAAGATCGGTGGCAATTAATTCATCATCATTATCATCACCACAGTCTAAAGGCTATATCACTGTGCGATTATATCCAGTGGCATGCCTTCCGCAGCTCTCAACATAGCATTGTAGCTTCCAGAATTACGCAAGTTCTAGAGCTGGTCAGCTCTTTAATAGTTGGCTGGTGTGGTATACTTGCAGTATGGTAGGTGGCAGTGGATTTTTTTCTTTACGTGATAGTAAAGGATTTTTTTCACGCCCGAGGAGGTACCTCCCCTTACACCAAGGGACTGGTGAAGTCCCAACGGACGTTTCCGGTTCTGGTGTATGAGTCGGTTTCCCTTATAAGCAAAAATTATGATGGCTCCTCCTTGTACAAAAGATTCCGGAAGTAAAATACCCCTCCATTCGGATCTCCAGGAGAGGGGTGTACAGGGGGCGCCAACATCAAGATTTAACATATACTTTTCGAATATATGTGGCCTAAATTCTAACCTGAACTCCGTCCACCATTTCCTCCAGGCTAACAGGCCCCAACTCCTCTTCCTCACCGAAACCCAAATCAGTGCCAAAACAGCCACTAATCACCTTAATTTCCCGGGGTATGAGCTCCTTACTTCCTTTAGATTGTATGGAGGCTTGTGCGCATACGTCCGTAGCAATCAATTCTGCACCAGACTCCCCAATTTAAAAACTGGAAGAAGAGACATACTTTGGATGAAACTCTCTCTCAGGGCTGCAACTAAATTCATCTGTTGCATTTACCGGTCACCTTCTGACAACAACTTTGTCCAGCTCTTTGAATACCTTTCTGAAAAAACCGACTATCTGATTTCTGAATATCCTTCCTCGGAGGTCACTATTCTTGGTGACTTCAATGTCCATAATAAGGAATGGCTAGGATCTTCAAAAACCGATCCACAAGGTACGAAAGATGCTCTCTTCTCTTAATACCAGGAAAGCCACTGGCCTTGACGAGATCCCAGCAATTGTTCTCAAAAAATGCGCACCAGAACTTGCTCCTGTCCTGACTTGTCTATTCAGATATCTTACAATAAAGGCATATTCCCTAGTAACTGGAAAACTGCTCGAGTACAGCCCATCCCCAAGAAGGGATCCAAAGCACTTCCTAGCAACTACAGGCCTATTTCTCTTCTTTCAGTCGTCTCCAAAGTGATGGAAAAGTATATAAACACCGAATCACTAAAATTTCTTGAAAAACACAGTCTACTTCACGACAGGCAGTATGGATTCCGTCAGCGCAGATCAACTGCTGACCTCCTATCCTTTGTCACCCATTATTGCAACAAGTCTACGGAACTACACGGTGAATCCCAGATTGTCGCTCTAGACATATCCAAAGCATTCGGCCAGGTCTGGCACGCAGCGCTGCTTAATAAACTACTGGCCTATGGCCTACCACCAAAACTCTGTACGTGGACAGCAAATTTCCTCTCCAACCGGAGCATTTCTGTTGTCGTGAATGGCCATGCCTCTAAACTGTATCCAATTAATGCAGGAGTTCCTCAAAGTCCAGTTTTAGCCCTTACTTTGTTTCTTCTCCACATCAATGACCTCCTCTCTAGCACATCTAACCCAGTTCACAGTTACGCGGACCACAGCACCCTCCACTCAAATATACAATATTTCAAGACTATCTCTTTAGCCCAATTATATGAGAATCGCAGACTCATAGAGGGTTCTGTCTCCGTGGATCTCCAAAAAATATTAGACTGGGGAAGTAGAAATCTTGTACAATTCAACCACACCAAATCACAGTCTTGCTTTCTTTCTCATAAGAGATACACCAGCCCTAGACCCATCACAATAAACAACCAAGTTATTCAAAGTAATGAGTCCTTTTCACTTGTTGGCATTTCTGTGGATCGAAATCTCAATTGGCACCAACATGTCACATCAATTGAAGAAGCGGCTGCTAAGAAATTAGGTTTCCTCTTCCGGGCTCGCAAATACTTTTCACCAGCTAATCTGTATACCTTATATACTTCACAAATAAGACCAAACCTCGAATACTGCTCCCATATCTGGGGTACTGGTGCCGCTTCTACACTCGCTATCCTGGACTCCATTCAGAATAGAGCTATACGTCTCATCTGTGACCCTACTCTCGCCCAAAGCTGCCATCCCTTGCCCACCGACGTGCCGTTGGTGACCTCTCTCTCTCTCTCTCTCTCTCTCTCTCTCTATCTCTCTTTCTTTTATAGATATCTGCACGGACACTGCTCAGAGGACCTTTCTTCCATAGTTCCTCCACCTGCTGCCCCCAACAGATCTACAAGGGGAACAGAGAGAATGCACCCTTTTACTGTCCAGGTCACCAGACATAGAACATTTTGTTACGCCCGCTCTTTTGTCCCGAGGACTTTCAAGTTGTGTAATTCGTTGCCGGCACATGTTTTTCCTTCTCCCCCGAACCTCCAGAATTAACGAGTTGCCTCTTTCCTCCTTGTCGACACCCACGGTACGACAGTATTTAGGCTGTAAGCCCTCGTGGTGTGTTGTTGAAATAAAACAATATATAAAAAAAGAAACTTTTCTGTTGGTCTACCTTTTCACTCTTTTTCAAGTATGCGTCCTTCAAATAATGTCCTCAAAAAGTTATTATGTCTCTCCAAAATCAAGAGACCCAAACAAATTCTCAAACACTAACAAAGACAACTTGACCGACTAACAACAACCTACCAACAGAAGCCTATTCCATCGGCTCAGGATAACGGGATAAAAGGAGATCTCTCCTGGTCATCAAGAAGTTAAGACAAGTGACAAGTGCAGAATATTTCCTGCAAATTTTGCCTGTTTCCTCTCAATATAGTTTACCAAGCACGTTTCTACTATCGTCTCTTTTAGCACACTTTTATTTGTCTTTCCATCGATGTAGCTTGTCTTTGTCATTCTTCTCCATGACCACTTTTGAAAAACTACATATCGTGGTTATTCAGAGTCCAGATATAGGGTTTATGGTTTAATAGTCTAGTTTAGCAAATTTTCGTACAAAAAATTCGTTATTGAGAGGACCGCGACTTATGAATTTTAAAAAGATGTTTGTTTTTGTCTGTTTATACATATACAGGGTGATGCCGTTGCGGTAAAGCTCTATATATATATATATATATATATATATATATATATATATATATATATATATATATATATATATATATATATATATTACTGTTTTTATACAAGATATGAGAAAAATGATATACGTTAATTATAGGGAGGTATCTAGAGCTGCATCTTATAAACCTATTTTGATAATCACAGGGTGACCCAAGTCGCTGGTGATACACACTTTCTTTTTTTAAATAGAAATCATTATGTTATTGCATCTTGTATTTTCCACCGAATTACAACATATGTTCGTAAGGGAAAAAATTGATATCGTTCATCGTTTTTGAGTTATTTCAATTGTTGAATTCAATGACGCATTCAGAGAGCTTTTTCTTTGTATTACTCGACGAAAAAAATCGAGCAGCCGCATACAGACACTCTCAAATAGTGGCTGAATTTGAAGAGTTTTCGCAGAAATGTTCTTAGTGTTTCCGTAGAAATCATTTTATGTAAGATTTTTGAGTAGATGTATATATATATATATATATATATATATATATATATATATATATATATATATATATATATATATATATATATATATATATATATATATATATCACATCGATAACTCAAAAAATAATGAGCCGATATTGATTAAATTTGGTGAAAGTCAGGAAAATCGGCCCAGGTTTTCCCGGAAAATTTTGTGTTTCATTTCGAAAAAAATTAATATATCCGGAAAGTAAGGGGAACCAAATTTGCTTTATATCATTATAAATAAATTATCTACCAAAATTTAGCTCTGTAAGTTAAAAGATAAAAAAGTTATGGGCATTTAAAGAAAAATTAATTGGGGTTTTCCTCAAAACGTCAATGTCGCGATTTAAAACGTCAAAATTGGCAACATTTAGGCAAAAAAACCTGAAACTAACAGGAGCTATGAAAAGAAAATGTCTCAAGAAGAATGATTTACAAAGCCTGAAGTCTTAGAAACAACCGTCATTGTCCTTCATTTTACTAAAATATTTCCAGAAAATTTATGTCAAATAGACCCTTTCTCTGATGCTTTGGCAGTAGCATTAGCTATAGAGTTTATCGTTTATTGGTATATATTTTTTGTCGAAATTTCGTAAAAAATCAATAAAGTCAATATATCCGTTACAAGATACGAAACTAAAATTGTGTACATTAATTATAGGGTGTCTTGAGCTACATCTTTAAGAAAAATTCTACAATCACAGAATGGCCCATAAGTCGTTGGTGATACAAATTCTCTTTCTTTTATTCGAACACGCCTTGGATTTTTGCATTTTCCAGCGAAATATAATGCATGTTTGTAAGAAAACATATTCGGGACGCAGAAGGGCGTTATGGTAGCGAATTTTCATTAAATGCTTCAAATTTGAATAGCTCAATTTGCTATTAACCTATAAGGTTGATCAGGAACCGAGTTTTTTAGGGAACACTTTAAATTTACTTTCGAAAATTTTTGTACATTTTCAAACAATAAAGTTATTTTGATGAGACATGGCACATTGTTTTTACTATATAGGTTATACTGGTAGCCAAATTTGATGCCTGCTTTATTAAAAAAACACACATATTTGCTATTAAAATCATTTTTATGAAAATTCACTACTATAACGCACTTGTTGCGTCCAGCCTTTTTAGAATAATTAATTAAATCTGACTGGCTAACATACTTATCTTAACTACGTAGAAAATGGAAGGTACACGCCCAATTTATAAATTTCCCTTATTAATCGCCTGAATGAGTTCGTTAGCCAAACCAATCAAACTTTTTTTCTCAAACCAAATTTGTATTTCCCAAACATATAATTTTATTATTTTTCGCGTTTGAAGTATTTTTATGAAAATTCGCTACCATAACGCACTTGCTGCGTCCAGACCCTTCTAATCGGCGAACAGTAGCTAATTCTTCTTGAAGCCATTGGTACACTCAACACCCACCGTCTTTGAACTTTGGTGGAAAAAATTGGAAAATTTTCCTAATGAAAATTTGCTAAAAGAACAAAAAATGATATAAGTTGAGATGTGTAGTAATACCATTTATCAAAAACTTTAGTTGTTGACACAAAAACCACTTTGAGCATGCTAAAATATGTAAATATGATAGAAATAAATAATCAGTGGGAGCACACGTTCACCTTCTAGGAGTAGAAATAACACCCCGGGTGTTCACTCACAACGGGTGTTCGTTGTCTTGTTGACACCGGCTTGTAAATGTTTCACCACCTAGTTTTATTTAGATCAGTTGCTCAGATTGTATCGAGGACGTATTTAACTCATATAATGTAGAGGTAGCCTGGTTACATGTAGATCTTATCCTTATATCCCTTGTCAAGGCCCATACCACATCCTCTTCGCTTTGAATTTCTTTATCCGTTTTCATATCTACTGTTTACTCGAACTCACATATTTTATTTAGCAGCTTTTGTATGTAGAATTCTTGTCTGCATTAGTTATAATTGTTTATTATGGAACAAATACCTCAACAAAGTGATGAATGGAAATACCATGCTAACGAATTGGAGCAAAACTCTTGAATATCGTGGTAATAACGGGTGGGCCATTTAAGATTTGGAATTTAAATCGGTTATAAAAAAAACTAATCAATATTTTTTCAAAGTTATGAGTTTATTAGAAAGATTGAACTTTTCGATTTAGGAATGGAAGACAGCATCATTCAAATGACTGCCACGGCTAGCCTTACAATACCCCATTCGATCAGTCCATTTTTCAGTACTTTTCGATTGTTTGGGCCTCTATTTGGTCAATGGCAACTTTGATTTCATGTTTCAAGTCGTCAATCGTGTTTGGATGGTTAGCGTAACACTTGTCCTTAACGGCTCCACAGAAAAAAAAGGTCCAACGGAGTCAAATCGCAGCTTCGAGGTGGCCAATTGACATCAGCATTTCGGCTGATTATGCGATTTTCGAAAACAGTGCGCAAAAGATTGATTGTTACATTGGCTGTGTGGCCCGTTGCGCCCTCTTGTTGAAACTAAATCTCGTCTATGTCATACTATTCAATTTTGAGGAACAAAAAATATCTTAGCGTAGCGCGGTAGCGATCGCCATTCACCGTAACGGCGTTTCCTTCCTCATTTTCGAAGAAAAATGGCCCAATAATGCCGCCAGACCAAAATCCACACCAGGCAGTGAATCGTTGTGGATGTATTGGTTCCTCCAAGATGACGTGTGGCTTTTCTGAGCCCCAGATACGACAATTTTGCTTATTGACGTATGCTCCGAGGTAGAAATGAGCTTCATCTGAAAATATGATTTTTCGGTAAAAATGCTCATCTTCGATCAAGCGGTCTTCGGCCCATTGAGCAAACTGCGGCTTCAGGTCTTGCACTAATTGAACTTTGTACATACTCATACCAAGATCTTTATGCAACACTCTTCTCAAACTTGTGAATTCTGGACTTGAAGGTTTGGAGTTTCGGATGAGAAGGAAACACATGTGCCGGTAATGAATTCCACAACTTGGAAGTCATCGGGACAAAAGAGCGGGCATAACAAGCTATTCTATGTCTAGTGACATGGGCAGTAAAAGGGTGCATCCGCTCTGTTCCCCTGGTAGATCTGTTGTTGGTGGCAGCAGGTGAAGGATCTATGAAAGAAAGCTTCTTTGAGCAGTGCCCGTGCAGGGATCTAAAAAAGGGAGAGAGGTCACCAACGGCACGTCGGTGGGCAAGGGATGGCAGCCTTTGGGTGAGGGTAGGGTCACTGATGAGATGTATAGCTCTCGTCTGAAGGGATTCCAGGATAGCGAGTGTAGAAGCGGTAGCGGCACCCCAGATTTGGGAGCAGTATTCGAGGTTTAGCCTTATTTGTGAAGTATGTAAGGTATATAGATTAGCTAATGAAAGGTATTTGCGAGCCCGGAAGAGGGAACCTAATTTCTTAGCAGCTGCTTCTGCAATTGATGTGACATGTTGATGTCAATTGAGATTTCGATCCACAGAAATGCCAACAAGTGAAAAGGACTCATTACTTTGAATAACTTGGTTGTTCATTGTGATGGGTCTAGGGCTGGTGTATCTCTTATGAGATAGAAATCAAAACCTGGATTTGGTGGACTTGAATTGTACAACATTTCTACTTCCCCAGTGTAATATATGCGATCATCATCTAATTGGGCTAAAGAGACAGGCTTAGAATATTGTATATTTGAGTGGAAGTGCTGTCATCCGCGTAACTGTGAACTGGGTTGGATGCGCTAGATAGGAGGTCATTGATGTGGAGAAGAAACAAAATAGGGGCTAAAACTGAACTTTTAGGGACTCCTGCATTAATTCGATACAGTTTAGAGGAATAACCATCTACGACAACAGAAATGATCCGGTTGGTGAGGACATTTGCTGTCCAGGTACAGAGTTTTGGTGGTAGGCGATAGGCCGGTAGTTTATTAAGCAGCGCTGCGTGCCAGACTTGGTCGAATGCTTTGGATATGTGTAGAGCGACAATCTGGGATTCACCGTGTAGTTCCATAGACTTGTTCCAAAAATGGGTGACAAAGGAAAGGAGGTCGGCAGTTGATCTGCGCTGACGGAATCCATACTGCTTGTCATGGATTAGACTGTGTTTTTCAAGACATTTTAGTAATTTGTTTATATGCTTTTATTTATATACTTTTCCATCACTTTATCTACGATTGAAAGGAGAGAAATAGGCCTGTAGTTGGTAGGAAGCGCTTTGGATCCTTTCTTGGGGACGGGTTGTCCTTGAGCAGTTTTCCGGTTACTAGGGAATAGGCCTCTATTGTAAGATGTCCGAAACAGACGAGTGAGGACGGGAGCAAGTTCTGGTGCGCATTTTTTTGAGAACAATTGCTGGGATCTCGTCAAGGCCAGAGGCTTTCCTGGTATTAAGAGAAGAAAGCATCTTTCGTACCATTTTAGTTTTGAAACTTATTTTCGTCATTTTATGCGCGACATTGGTGACTTTTGGTGGTTGAACATTTGGAGGTGGGTTGAGAGTAGAATTGCTGGCGAACAACGAGGCAAAAAGTTCAGCCTTGCCCAGGGCGGTAGAAACAATTTCATCCCCTGAAACAAGAGGTGGGAACGTGCTCTTGCAGAAATTATTCCCAATAGATTTAGCAAGAGTCCAGAAGGGTTTGCCGCCGTTGGAGCTTGAGAGGACTTGTGATTATTTAACGAATTTTTTGTCTCAGAAAGAATGCGGACATAGCGGTTTCTTGCGTCGTTAAATTATTGACGGTTCTCTTGACTGGGATTGTGTAGAAGCGTTTTGTGAGCTTTTGCCTTTTCAATCTGGTCTTGTCACAGGACTTAGAGAACCAAGGCTTTTGAGTGGCGCAAATGTTTTTTGTGTACGTGGAATAAATAATTCCATGCCAGGTTGGATGATTTCGGTGACGTTTTGTGAGATATCAGAGGGGTCAGGATGAGAGAAGCAGACACACGCCCATGGAAATGAGGAAAAGTAATCCCGCATTTCGTCCCAGTTCGCAGAGTTGTAGTGCCAAACAATATGTGGGTGTGATGACTGTGTGACCTCGGGTTGCACTGCGCAGGAAGCAGTGACCATCCCGTGGTCTGAGCGACCAAGGGGGGCGGTGACTGATGTCTTATAGCATTCAGGTTTTGTAGTAAGAAGGAGATCCAAGGGATTTGAGCTGTGTGTTGAGATGCGAGGAAAGTAAGTCGGTTGCTGAACCATATTGGCTAAAGAATAGCTGACTGCAAAGGCCTCCGCTGCTCTCCCTTGAGGATCGGTTTTTGAAGATCCTAGCTATTCCTTATTATGGAAATTGAAGTTGTTAAGAATAGTGACCTCGGAGGAAGGATATTCAATAATCAGATGGTCGTTTTTTTCAGAAAGGTAGTCGAAGAGCTGGACAAAGTTTTGGTCAGAAGGTGACCGGTAAATGCAACAAATGAATTTAGTTGCAGCCCTGAGAGAGAGTTTCATCCAACGTATGTCTTTTCTTCCAGCTTCCATATTGACTGAACATATACATATATAACCACGTTCTCCTGTTTTATTTGTTGAGTCTTTACTTGTACTGATTAAGAGATGGGTTTGGAGTAGATAAAGTAAATTTAAATTTGATTTAGTTATATACAATTGATGGACTGCCTGTCAAATCTGAAGTGGAATTTAAGCTTGCCGAAATGTTGTATTGTTTTATTATTCATTTAATGTGGGTAGTGATATTGTTAAATTATAGGTGTACACCATAGTTATAGTTTATCCTGTTATGCAATACGTAAATGGTTTTATAAACTGTGTATTTGCATATTGAATAAATAAATACATTTCTTTTCAGTGTACCTAGATAGATATACCAAATTTGCTTTTCTAGCTTCATAAAAAATTTATTTTGTTCATTGTTGAACACAAGATTCAAATATTTTTCGGCAACAGCAAGATATCGATGGTAACACTTTTAAAATATTCTTCAAATGAGCGGCGCCTATTAGGACCTCTAAAACCGATCATTATGGTATGTTTAAATTTAAAGTTATACTACTGTTTTTACAAGAAATAGCTTAATTATATTACTTAGAATAATTACAAATAATTCAGAAGATAAGCGAGAAGGCGTCTAACAGTTAGCTATGTGTAAATCATATTGTTCAGAATAAAGACATTCTTTCTTGTCTAGATGGGCAACAATCGTCGTGGGAGCACCCTGGCCCATAATTGAAAGTATACTGGGGAAGAGGATACAGCTACTTCGTAAATAACTGTGATTATTTTATGTAATTCGGATCCAACTCTTTCCACACGTGATGGGTAATTGGATGACCCGTTACTGCTGAAAAGAAAACAATAAAGTTACAGAAACAACCTGTGCGTTTGTTTCCCGTCGCGAGGAAAATTCTCACAATTGCTTGCAAGTATATTCAAATAATTTACATACAAGAAGATCACGAATTTCCATTTATATCATACCCAGCTTACACTTGGCGCCCTTAAAATTCATTATTAAAAATTTTGTATGTAGTTTGTAACTACTTTAGCGAAATATCTCATACAAGATGGGGATTCTAAAGTGTTACAATCGAATATCTGAAAAGTTTGGGACGCAGCAAGTACGTTATGGTAGTGAATTTTCATTAAATGTTTAAAACTTGAATAACTCAAAATCCTATGAACTTAGAAAGTTTAATTTCGGTACATAGAGAGGTCTTTTCCAGTACAACATATCCACCAAATTTCATTAAAATAGCTGTGTAACTTTCGAAGAAACAAATTTTTTTTTGAAAGAAAACTTAACATTTTCCCTAAAACCTTGTCCGATTTTCCTGGCTAACAAACTCGTCGTAGCCATTAATAAAGGTACTTGCCGATTTTCATCCAAATCGGTTATTTGCTTTTTGAGTTATCGGTTGGATACATATATATATATATATATATATATATATATATATATATATATATATATATATATATATATATATATATATATATATATATATATATATGTATGTATGTATATGTATATATATATATATATATATATATGCATACAGTGTGTCCCAAACTGGAGGGGAATGTTTTTTTTTCCCTCAGTGCTCGTCCGCGGCCTTGCCGCCCCGATAGCACCGCATGGGAATGTATTACTATCTCCGTTAGTATTAGAGATACAGAGACGGTTAAATTAGCAATGATGCTCGTTTCAAATATGACTTGTACTTTGCCCTGCCTCTTTTCGTTTTCGAGTTATTTAAAAAAAATGTCGATTTTTTTTCTTCAATATTTAAGTAGGCCTTGATCTGCCATGTCTAAGACTTGCACACTATCACTTACAGAGTAATCTTTTTGTGCTATTCTCAACTTTGGATTGTCATTTGTTTTAGAGCTACAGGTATTAACATTTGTTTTTATTATGGCAGCCACATTGGATTTTTTGCTCATGTGATACCCTGTGAAAAGGGCTTTCCAATAATGTACAACGTGCTTGAGAAATCTTGTAATTGCACTGACAATTTTGAGAAAACCCGTTTTGGGGACAGTAGGCTATGAAATCCAATAACAGAAAACAAATGACAAAAAAAGTGTTCAAAAAGCAGTAGGCCATGGAGTCGAACAATAGACTTCTACTTTTAACATAATTTTCCGTAATGATTCACGATAAAAAAAGGAACTTTGAGCACACCAATGAATCGGCCCATTATTACAAATGATATTTTACATTAAAACATTATCCTAAAAAATTGTTATAATTTAATTAAATAGGTAAACCTAGTAAATAACTAAATTTACTAACACAACTCAGTAAAAAGTAGAATAATGATTTGCGAAGACACATTTGAAAATTGTTTGATTTTTAAACGTAAGTCAACTGAAAAACAGCAGAAGAAAGGTTGCTATTGATATAACACTATCGCGACAATTAGGAATACTGTCATTCATAATTATCTGAACAATTTGAGGTGTTTTTAACACGTTGCTTAAAATTTTGTACTAAATACTTTGTTTCCTGTTTATTCTAACGATTATTCAACAATATGTTCAGTAATGAAGAATATTTTGGCATGTTGGAATGTTATATTCGGTCTAAAGGAAATACTGAGGCAGCTGCAAATTCATATTAAAACAACTACCCAAAAAGACGAAAACCACACAGCAAAATGTTTAGCAGGATAGTGACCAATCTATTGAACGACGGTAGCTTCCACGCAAAGAAACTACCAATGCCTAGAAATGAAGGACGAAATAATGCCATCTTACAGGTTTCAAACGAGAACCCTCCGGAATCTGTTCGGCTTTATGGTGAACAAATTGACGTTCCAAAAAGTACGGTACACCGTATATTAAAACAAAGTCATTACCATCCATACTCCATAAAAATCTACAATCGTACAAGGCTTCAATGTTGACGATTACCTTAAGCGACTTCAATTCTGCAGATGGTATCAGGAACATTGTCAGCAAGATGAAAATTTTCATTTGAAAATAATATGGACTGATGAATCCATATTTACAAATTGTGGTGTGTATAATCGCCATAATAGGCATTATTGGCCAAATGAGAATCCCCATCTAAAAGAAGAAAGACGATTGCAAGACAGATTTGGTATTAATGTTTGGTGCGGCTTATTAGGTAAAAAACTGTTATCTTTATTTGTAGATTAGACAGTTAGTTTTAAAATATTTCAGGTAACTTCATTGTTGGTCCGTTCTTTTTTAAAAATAATTTAACTGGGAAGAGGCATCTTAGTCTATTGAGAAATGATATCTTACCAACAATTAGAAGAGTTCATGATAATTTAGACGAGATTTGGTACCAACAAGACGGTTGTCCAGCTCACAATGCTAGGATGGTCAAAGAATTTTTGTACCAAAATTTTAATAATCGTGTCATTTGTAACAATGGGCCGGTTCATTGGTGTGCTTGCAGTCCTGATACAACACACATGGATTTTTATTTTTGGGGTACTCTAAAGAATGATGTGTATAAATTCGATCCACCACAAAATATCAATGAATTAGGAAACAGAATCACGGAAGCTCTAAATCATATTAACCAAAACACCCTCACCAGAGTTTGCAGGTATGTTTCAAAAAGGTGTCTAAAGTGCATTGAACAAAGCGCTGGCCATATTGAACAATTTTCAATTTAATGTATTTTTAAGTTTCTATTTTATTATTTGTTGAGTTCCGTTTCTAATCGTGTTGTTTTGTGGAGTTTAAGTTTCTATTTGTTATTGCCGGGTTTCGTTATTAAACTGTTTCACATAATATTACCTAGCATTATTACCTAATTAAGTATTGTAAATTAAATCACAATATTTTTTTATCATGAATCATTACGCAAAATTATGCTAAAAGTAGAAGTCTATTGTTAGATTGTTAGACTCCATGGCCTTTTGCTTTTTAAAGACTATTTTTTTGTCATTTGTTTTCTAGTATTGGATTTCATAGCCTACTATCCTTGAAACGGTTTTTCTCAAAATTGTTAGTGCAATTACAAGATTTCTCAAGCATGTTGTACATCATTGGAAAGCTCTTTTCACAGGCTATCACATGAGCAAAAGTTCCAATATAGCTGCCATAATAAAAACAAAAGTTGATATCTGTAGCTCAAAAACAAATGACAATCCAAAGTTGAGAATAGCACAAAGAGATCACTCTGTAAAAAGAGTCCTCATAATGTGCAAGTCTTAGACATGTCAGATCAACGCCTACTTAGATATTGAAGAAAGAAGAAATCGACAAATTTTGTTTTTTTTCTCAAAATGACTCGAAAACGAAAAGAGGCAGGGAAAAATACAAGTAATATGTGGAACTAGCATGAAATTCTACAAAATATTGCTAATTTAACAGTCTCCTTATCTCTGATAATAACGGAGATAGCAATACATTCCCATCCAGTTTGGGACACACTATATATATATATATATATATATATATATATATATATATATATATATATATATATATATATATATATATATATATATATATATATATATATATATATATATATATATAAATGTACAAAAATTGAAACTGATCCCGGATATGGGTTCTAGGGCTCCTAATTCACGTTCATTTGAAAAAATGTTTGCAAAGTCTCAGCATCAATACATCTCTATTAGTGAATTTTTTAAAATAAAAATTCACTAAAAACCGCACAGAGTATTTTGATAAAACTTGGGTGAGGTGATAAGTAGGCTGGGGGATAAATTTCCAATAAATAAAATGACAGAAAGGACTATCACCTTCAGTTTAACGACGGTTGTGTTCTAAATGATTTTTTAACGGACAATTTGCCTCGACTTTTGAACAACGTCGAAAATGAACAAGAAGAGGTGTTGTTTCAGCAAGATGGAGTCCCGCCACACTTAACGCTCCAAGTCAGAGACACTCCAAATAACATGTTTGGAGAAAGATAGATTGGTCGTGGTGGCCCTAAAGCCCTCCTGATCTCACGCCTTTAGATTTTTCTTTTGGGGCTTTATAAAAAAGAAAGTTATTGCTTAACACCAACCACGCAATAAAATAAAAGAGACCGGATTAGAAAAGCATGTCTGTTAGTAACTCCCGGAACGTTGAATAATGTGCGCTAATCTGAAGAATTTGTAAATGTTTGAAAGTAAATGGAAGACATTTCGAACACTTTTTATACCATAGTATAAATCTCTAAACATCGAAACAGCGAGAAACCAAGAAGTTATCGGAATGACTGTGGAAGAAATAAAGAAAGTTTTGGAAAAATAAGAAATGTTGGAACCCAACCAGTGCTTTAATAGTAACGAATTTTCATAAGAATTGTACACTCTAATTATCCGGCATATTAGTAAAGTTAATACTTTAAACTTACACAGACCTTGAAGATCGATTTTAGTAGTAGTCCTAGTACGTGCACATTTGATAAATTCTTTCTAAAGTGTTACCATCAATCTGTCTATTATCAAAAAAATCTTGTGTTCTAACTCTCTCTCTCCTTAAAAAAAATGCCCAAAACTCAATGTTCTATGAAGCTAAATAATTAAATTTTGCTATATCTGTAGATAGTGTAAGTCTCTTTAAAAGAAACTTGTGTAACAATTTCAATTAAAGCTGTACAAAAGATTTCCAGAAGGAAACTTAATTCATATTTGAGATACTGATTTATTCCATTTGTATCCATATTGTATCCATTAGAAGGTATGACGCGGGTACCTATACCTTCTTAATGACTTATCCATGATTAGGAGTCAACGAACTCATGAGTTTGTAACAAAAGTACCTACTTTTAGTGAATTTTCTTAAAAAAAATTCACTAATGAGGACATCTCGACTTTTGAATTTTGAAAAAATTTCTTCAAATGAGCGCTATTTAGGACCCCTGGAACCCAAATCCGGGGTCAGTTTCAGACTTTATATGTTATATATATATATATATATATATATATATATATATATATATATATATATATATATATATATATATATATATATATATATATATATGTTTATATATTTATGTGTCACACCTATAACTAAAAAAATAATGGACCGATTTTGATAAAATTAGGTGAGTACCTTCCTTTCGCGAGTGGCTTGGATAAGTTCGTTAGCCAGGAAAATCCGCCGAGGTTTTCCCGGAAAATTTTGTGTTTTCCTTCGAAAAAAATTTATATCTCCGGAATTAACAAAGTAAGGGCAACGAAATTTAATACACGGGTTTATATCATTATAGGTAAACTACCTACCAAAATTTAGCGCTGTAGGTTAAAAGACAAAAAAGTTACAGGCATTTAAAGAAAAATAAATTTGAGTTTTCCTCAAAACGTCAAAGTCGCGATTTTAAACGTCAAAATTGTTAATATTTAGGCAATGAACCTGAAATTAATATGATCAATGGAAGGAAAATGTCTCAAGAATAATGTTTTACAAAGCCTGAACTCTTTGTTTCAATCGTCATTGTCCTTCATTTTACTAAAATATTCCCAAAAAATTCATTTCAAATAGACCCTTTCTCTGATGCTTTAGCAGTAGTGTTGGCTATAGAGTTTATCGTTTAATGGTATATCATTTTTGTCGAATTTTCGTAAAAAATCATTAAAGCGCAATATATCCGTTATTATGCAAGTTACAAAAAAAAGTTGTATACATTAATTGTAGGGTGTCTTAAGCTACATCTAAAAAAATATTTCCACAATTACAGGGTGGCCCATAAGTCGTTGGTGATTCAAATTTCCTTTTTTTTAGTGACTTTTTTTAATCGAACACGCCCTATGATATTGCATTTTTGTATTTTCCATCGAAATATAATACATCTTTGTAAGAAAAGAAATTCGGGACGCAGCTAGTGCGTTATGGTAGCGAATTTTCATTAAATGCTTCAAATTTTGAATCAATTTGCTATTAACCTATAAGGTTGACCAGAAAACCAGTTTTTTCGGGAACAATTTAAGTTTACTTTCGGAAATTTTTGTACATTTTCAAAGAATGATGAAACATGGCACATTGTTTCTAATATATAGGTTATACTGGTAACCAAATTTGGTGCCTGCTTTCTTAAAAAAACATATTTGCTATTTAAAAAACATTTTTATGAAAATTCACTACCATAACGCACTTGCTGCGTCCAGAGTTTTTAATTTTCGGCAGCAGGAAATAACTATATTTGACTCGTTGAAAATACAATTCAGAATAAATTCAAAACAACCTCGTGGAATTCCCATTGGAATTGTTCGTAAGTAATGAGGATACTAGGGAACTCGCCTTGTGTGCAGAATGTGACATGTGAGGGAAATCAAAGTAGACGGTATGTGAAAAAAATGTGGCGCCATCTGTAATCTGAAAAATATGTTGTGTGCAAGAAATTTCTGCAATTCGTTAATTCAGTTTTATTGGCATTCCTTTTCATAATTTGTTGCAGAAATTGAAACGTACTTACCTCATTGCTCATTTAGTGTCACCTGTCTTCTTCAGGTCGGAAAATGTAAATTACATAATTAGAGATAATTTGATATGGTCTGTTTTATTTGTTAGCGCTAAAATGCCGCAAATAAGTAAGTCTTCTTATAATGTAGCATTTTGTTTGATGTTCAGTTGTTCGAAAGTAAAATAAGCTGCAATTTAGAAAATTTTGCTTATAAAGAAAAAATATCAATATTTATCATAATTACAGTCTAAAGGCGATGTCGTCCTCTAGTCGCAACCATGGTTCTCTGCGTGTGGCAGCTTGTTCATTTCACTGTAGCTTCCGCAGGTTTTAGTGAAGTTTCTTTTAAAAAAATCACTGATGAGGAGATCCCGTCTTTTGAATTTTGAAAAAGTTTCTTCAAATGAGCGCTAATTAGGCCCCCTAGAACACATATCCGGGGTCAGTTTGAATTTTTATATGTTTATATATATATATATATATATATATATATATATATATATATATATATATATATATATATATATATATATATATATATATATATATGTATGTATCACACCGATGACTCAAAAAATAATGGGCCAATATTGATCAAATTTGTTGAGTACCTTCCTTTTGCAAGTGGCTTGTATGAGTTTCGTAGCCACGAAAATCTGCGCAGGCTTTTCCGGAAAATTCTGTGTTTTCCTTCGGAAAAAAGATATCTTCGGAAATCACAAAGTAAGGGCAACCATATAAAACTGCTCTAACACATTATAATAAAGAGATCAGGAACGCTAAGAGGGAGTCCTGGAGGAGATTCTGCGGTGACATTAATAATTTGCCCAGCAGCGCCAGAATCCACAGGATTCTCTCACGCGACCGTGTACAGGAACTGGGATCGATAAAACGACCAGATGGTTCCTTTACTGAATCTCGGAAAGAAACGTTAGAGCTCTTAGCACACACACACTTCCCAGATTGTCTGATCCTGAGCAACGGTGAGGTCCTACCAGCTGAGGGACGATCTAAACGCCCCCAAAGGGAGGACTGGCTAGTTGCTCGGAGAATAGTTACAGTCTCGGCAGTGGAGTGTGCTGTGAATCATTTCCAGCCATTCAAGTCGCCAGGGGAGGATGGGGTGGTACCGGTCCTACTACAAAAGGGACTGGAGATTCTCCTACCCTTCCTTATCAGGCTGTTCAGAGCCAGTCTGGCCTGGAACTATATTCCTTCCAGCTGGACGGTGGTTAGGGGGGTTTACATTCCCAAATTGGGACGTAATGACCTCCTACCTACTTCACTGAGACCTCTCAGTATTACATCATTCCTCCTGAAGGGATTGGAAAAAATACTGGACGGACACATTAGGGGGAACATCTTACCCAAGAACCCCCTAAATACTCACCAGTATGCCTATCAAACTGGCAAATCAACTGAGTTAGCACTCAATAACCTCGTCGAGAAGATCACACACTCTCTGGAAAATGGAGAGGTTACGGTGGCGGCATTTCTCGACATAGAAGGAGCATTTAATAATGCATTACCGATCTCCCTCTACGAGGCCACTATCGCTGGGTGGGTGGAACCTACCATCTTTGGCTGGATCGGAAACATGCTGCACAATCGGACCATTATTACCTCATTACGGGGAGAGGTGGTCAGCGTCAGGGCTGAGAGAGGGTGTCCTCAGGGGGGCGTTCTATCCCCCCTGTTGTGGTCCCTCTTTGTGGACGACCTACTGGCTATCCTCGGACTCTGGGAGGTTGAGGTCCAGGCGTATGAGGATGATCTCGTCATAATGGTTAGAGGCAAATCTGAGGAGGAACTGTCTAGTACTCTTCAAGAAGCACTAAATGTAGTCAATGATTGGTGCCGTAGGGAACAGATGTCTGTGAACCCTCGCAAAACGATCATTGTCCCGTTCACCAGAAGAAGAAGGTTGGACAAATTAAAACTACCTAATCTTATGGGGGAAAACATTCCAGTTTCGGACCAAGCAAAATATCTGGGAGTTATCCTAGATAAGAAGCTCAACTGGGACAGACAGTTAGAAAATGTTATCCGCAGGGCTAAGATGTCCCTGTGGACCTGCCGGAGAATCTGTGGGAACAACTGGGGAACAAACCCCCAACAGATGTACTGGCTCTATGTAGTGGTTATCAGACCTATGATAACATATGGAGCCATAGTTTGGTGGCCTAAGGTACTTCGTGGTACCGCGAGGGCCAAACTGGCTCATCTACAGAGACAAGCATGTCTGATGATAACGGAAGCGATAAGCACCGCACCATCAGTCGCTCTGGAAGTCCTCCTCAATATTCCCCCACTTCACATATGGTTGGAGAGGGTGGCGAGGTGGACAACGTACAGACTAATACAAACGGCAGATAACATGCCGAAGGAAGTCAGTCTGAGGGGGTCCGGACTCCTTGATGACAGTGATTGTCACAGGATTCTGGGAATGGTCTCGGACTTGATGCCTACAAAAATCAGCAGAGATCTGTCTTTCAAGACCGTCCTCCCGGAAAGGGAGGACTGGGACCGGAACCAATCGACCCTGTTGAGAGCGGACCTCTGCTGGTACTCTGACGGCTCCAAAACCAATATGGGAGCAGGAGCCGGCGCATATGGGGGCAGCACCGATGCTAGACTATCAGCTAGCCTCGGCAAGTACGCAACCATACACCAGGCAGAAGTTTATGCCATCGAGATGTGTGCAAGGGAAAGCTTAAAAGACCTATGCACAAACAAATCGATAAAGAAATATGCAGATAGCCAAGCTGCAATAAAGGCTCTTGGTTCCTACCGGTGCAATTCAAAGACGGTTTGGAGTTGTAAATCTGCCCTTAACGAATTGGGCAGCTGTAATGAGGTGTCGCTGGTCTGGATACCGGGTCACTCGGACCATGATGGCAACGTTGCGGCAGGCGCGCTTGCCAGGAGTGGTGCCCAGTGTGACTTTGTCGGACCAGAACCGGTGCTGGGAATAACAGCTTGCACAGCAAAACGCACCTTAAAGAACTGGACAGATAGAAGGACAATTCAATATTGGCAAAATCTTCCAGGATTAGCTCACTCTAAGGCCTTCATAAATGTCCTGTCTGAGTCAAGGGCTAAGAAACTTCTAGAGTTGAACAGACAACAAATGAGTACTCTAGTCGGCCTGTATACAGGACACTGTCGCTTGCGGCATCACATGCACCGTACTGGGATCGGTCAGGAGACCGAGTGCCGGCTGTGTATGGAGAATGACGAAACAGCAGAGCACGTGCTGTGTTCCTGTCCGGCAGCGGATAGGACTAGACACCTGCTCTTTGGCAAGGTAAAGCTTGCTCCAGAGGATCTGGATTAACTTTCGCCCGCAAAGGTTATCGACCTCTGTAGGAGGCTGGATTTGTTGGGCGAAATATAGACATTAGGCGTGAGCCACAATAAACCTTATGGTCGCGGTGGAGGGACCGATATGGACCACTCACAATCTAACCTAACCTAACCTAAGGGCAACCAAATTTGGTACACGTATTTGTATTATAAATAGTGAACCATGTACCAAAATTTATGTCTGCCTTTTAAAGACAAAAAGTTATGGGCAGTTAAAGAAAAAAACGGAGTTTTCCTCACAGTCGCGATTTGAAACGTCAAAATTCGCAACATTTAGGCAAAAAATCTAAGACAAATTTGCATTATGTAAACAAACCGTCACAAGAAGGGTGTTCTGCAAACCCTTAAATTCCAGTTTCAACCGTCATTGACCTTCATTTAACTAAAATATTTACAGAAAATTCATTTCAACAAATTCTTTCTCTGATGTTTTGGCTGTAGGTTTGGGTAGGTTGATGCTTTTCCTGTATGAGAGTAGAAATGAGGGCCCTTTAGGACTTCAGGACCCCTGAAGTCGGTTTCAGACTGTATATGTTATATATATATATATATATATATATATATATATATATATATATATATATATATATATATATATATATATATATATATATATATATATTTATGTGTCACACCGATAACTCAGAAAATAATACGTCGATGACGATCAAATTTGGTGAGTACCTTCCTTGTGCAAGTGGCTTGGACAAGTTCGTTAGGCAGGAAAATCTGCTCAGTTCAAATAGATTAAACAATGCTTTGTTTTAATTAGATAGTCGGATTGGCGGGTCCCTGCCAGTTCTGAGCTGACCTTTAATGTATGGAATTTCGACCACGTAATTAAAATGTATGTTTGTAAGAAAAGAAATTCGGGACGGAGCAAGTGCGTTATGGTAGCGAATTTTTATTAAATGCTTCAAATTTGAATAGCTCAATTTGCTATTAACCTATAAAGTTCGTTGACCAGGAAACAAGTTTTTTCGGGAACATTTTAAGTTTATTTCTGAAACTTTTTTGTACATTTTCAAACAATAAAGTTATTTTGATGATATATGGTACATTTTTTCTACTATATAGGTCATACTTGTTACCAAATTTGATGCCTGCTTTCTTAAAAAAAACACATATTTGCTATTTAAAACACTTTTATGAAAATTCGCTACCATAACGCACTTGCTGCGTCCAGACTTTTTTAGGATTCTAGGCATTATATAAATAAAGTCTGGATGCAGCAAGTGTGTTATGGTAGTGAATTTTTACAAAAATGTTCTTAATAGCAAATATGTGTCTTTTTTAAGAAAGCAGGCATCAAATTTAGTTACTAGTATAACCTATTTAGTAGAGACAATGGACCATATATCATCAAAATAACTTTATTGTTTAAAAATGTACAAAAAAGTTTCGAAAATAAACTTAGAATGTTCCCGAAAAAACTTGTTTCCTGATCAACGAACCTTATAGGTTAATAGCAAATTGAGCTATTCAAATTTGAAGCAATTATGAAAATTCGCTACCATAACGCACCTGCTGCGTCCCGAATTTCTTTTCTTACAAACATGTATTATATTTCGATGGAAAATGCAAAACTGCAATAACATAAGGCGTGTCCGATTAAAAAAAAGAAAATTTGTATTCCCAACGACTTATGGGTCAGAAATATTTTTTAAGATGTAGCTCAAAATACCCTATAATTAATGTATACAATTTTTTTCGCATCTTGTATAATAACGGATATATGGAGGTTTATTTATTTTTTACGAAAATTTGACAAAAATTATGTACCATTAAAAGATAAACTCTATAGCTAAGACTACTGCCAAAGCATCAGAGAAAGGGTCTATTTGAAATGAATTTTCTGGAAATATTTTAGTAAAATGAAGGACAGTGGCGATTGAAACTAAAACTTAAGGCTTCGTAAAACATTCTTTTTGAGACATTTTCTTTCCAAAGCTCGTATTAGTTTCAGGTGCTTTGCCTAAATGTTGCCAATTTTGACATTTCAAATCGCGACTTTGACGTTTTGAGGATAGCCCCAATTTATTTTTCTTTAAATGCCTATAACTTTTTTGTCTTTCAATCTACAGAGCTAAATTTTGGTAGGTAATTTACCTATAATGATGTAAACCCGCGTATCATATTTAGTTGCCCTTACTTTGTTACATCCGGAGATCAAATTTTTTTTAGAAAGAAAATACAAAATTTGCCGTGAAACCCTCAGCCGATTTTCCTGGCTAACGAACTTGTCTAAGCCACTTGCAATAGGAAGGTATTCGCCAAATTTAATCAAAATCGGCCCATTATTTTTTGAGTTATCAGTGTAATATATATATATATATATATATATATATATATATATATATATATATATATATATATATATATATATATATATATATATGATAATTAAAACTGACCTCGGATATGTGTTCTAGCGGGCCTAATTACCCCTCATTTGAAATATGTTTTGAAAATTCAAAAGTCGGAATCGCTCCTCATTAGTGCATTTTTTTAAAATTGACTAAAAAATACAGTTGAAAAAATTATTTGGAGGGGAGGGTAAACTAATAATAAATGTTTGATGCCAGATCATTTCTATGAAAATTCTCTACCATAACGCACTTGCTGCGTCCAGACTTTTTACATTGCTTTGGAGATAGTTTTTTTGAAAAATTCTGATTACTTTCTGAGATTGACCAATATCCGAAATTAGGCAATCATCCGAAATTAGGCGACTCTCATCTACTAAAAAAAGCCTGGACGCAGCAAGTGCGTTATGGTAGTGAATTTTCATAGAAATGATCTGGCACAAAATATTTTATTATAACTTTTTTTCTTGTAACATGGAAATCTAAATTTTGGTGTATAATTTACTTTTTATATCGTAAACCTACCTACCAAATTTGGTTATCATAGATTTTTTATTTTTGAAGAAAAAATTTTTTTCAAATGAAAACTGAAATTTTTCCCGGAAAACCTCTTCCGATTTTTCTGATTAACGAACTCATTAAATCCATTTACAAAAGGAAGGTACACTCCAAATTTTATCAAAATCGGCCTATTATTCTCTAAGATAAAAATTTTTTTAGAATGAAAAATCAAATTTTTTCCAGAAAAGCTCGTCCGATTTTCCTGACTAACAAACTTGTCAAAGCCATTTACAAAAGGAAGGTACACGCCAAATTTTATTAAAATCGGCCCATTATTTTTTGAGATAAGAATTTTTTTCGAATGAAAACTCAAATTTTTCCCGGAAAACCTCGTCCGATTTTCTTGACTAACGAACTTGTCCAAGCTATTTACAAAAGGAAGATACGTGCCAAATTTTATCAAAATCGGCTTATTATTTTTTGAGTTATCGGTGGGATACATATATATATATATATATATATATATATATATATATATATATATATATATATATATATATATATATATATATATATATATATAAACATATAAAAATTGAAACTGACCCCGGATATGGTTTCTAGGAGTCCTAGTTCGCGCTTATTTGCAAAAAGCAAAAAAAAATTCAAAATTCAAAAGTCGGGATCTCCCCATTAGTGAATTTTTTCTACGAAAATTCACTAAAATGTACGCACTATTTTTTATAAAAACGATAAAACAATTTACAGCACTGTTTTTTTTTACAAAAATCACATACTCAATGAACTTAACATTCAGTTTAGTTGTATTTTCATTTTTTTGCCGAAATCCTATGCCGACAAATTATTATCAAAGCTACCGTCATTGAAGATAAACAGTTTTCAAACGCCATAGGCTAGGTGTGTTTGACTAGACTAAACTACGTTAAGAACTGAAAAACTACTACAATTGAAAGAAAACATGAATGAATGGTGAAGTAATAAACAAGAGAACTGCTATGGCAAAAAACACAGTTTCATAATTAGTAATTAAAATACAAACCAGATTAATTGCGAAAACTGTAAATCAACCGTCTGATACGGTCTCCGTATCGCTTCATTCAGTTCACGTGCAAAAACCCAATTACCAAGACAATTGATTTACTGACGATCTATATATAATTAATTCTCCAGCCGTATACCGTAATGTGAGAGGATTTGTGTGAGTATATATGACCAGCCTTCCCTGCTTAAGACCGACTCAGAAATGTTAGAGTAAGTTACTGTCAGAGACGGATCCTGCGGATAAGAAAGACAAGAAGAATAACTGCATGTTTACAATACAATATACTCAGTTTATATATATATATATATATATATATATATATATATATATATATATATATATATATATATATATATATATATATATATATATATATATATAGGCTGACGCATTAAAAACGAAACAGACCGATTTGCGTTCAGGAAATATATTTTTTTCAGAAACGCTGAAACACGTCAATTTTAATATTTAGATCATGTCCCGTTTTGAACATATTGAGGGGGACATGTTTTGACATAAAACTCAACTTTGTCACATCAACCCCTTAAGGGTGGTGATAACAACCCTTATATTTTAAATAGGGAATATGGGTCGCGTGCTACATCATTTGAAAGCTTTTTCTTTTCTGAGATCAGGACACTATTTTTTTTTGGAAGTTTTATCAACTCGTTTAAAAATTATTCACAGTTGGAATTGGAAGAACGTATTTCATTCACTGTGCTAAGAAATGCACTAACTAGTAAATTTATTGTTCAAAAAAAAAAACTCAAAAACAAAACCAAACGTTCAAAAATGTTTATTCATTTAAGTAGGTGTTCAAATTGTTGACCACCAGCTTCCATACAAAAGTACAAATTTTGTTCGATACGAGCTCTGACATTCTGGAGCATTTGTGGAGTTATTAGACGGCATTCTTTAACAATGCGTCGTCATAATCCTTCCAGAGACTCCGGTTCTGTTGCGTAAATTCTACTCTTTAAATGGCCCCATAGAAAGAAGTAAATATAGTAGGCTATGAAATCTAATACCAGAAAACAAATGACAAAAAAAATCACGAAAAAAAATAGGACCTTTGAGCACACCAATGAATCCGCCCATTATTACAAATAATATTTTACATTACATTTTTCTAAAAAATTTTTATAATTTAATTAAATAGGTAAACCTAGTAAACAACTAAATTTACTAACAGAACTCAATAAAAAGCAGATTAATGATTTACGAAGACGCCTTTGAAAATTGTTTGAATTTTAAACATAAATCAACTGAAGTACAAAAGAAGATAGGTTGCTATAGATATAACACTATCGCGACAATTAAGAATACTGTCATTATTGATTATCTGAACAATTTTAGGTGTATTTAACACGTCGCTTAAAATTTTGTACTAAATAGTTTGTTTCCTGTTTATTTTAAATATTATTTATGAGTAATGAAGAATATTTTGACATGTTAGAATGTTATATTCGTTCTAACCGAAATACTGAGGCAGCTGCAAATTCATATCAAAACAACTACCCAGAAAGACGACAACCAAACACCAAAATATTTCGCAGGATAGTGACGAATCTATTGAACGACGGTAGCTTCCACGCAAAGAAAGTACCAATGCCTAGAAATGAAGAAAGAAATAAGGCCGTTTTACAGGTTTCAAACGAAAACCCTCCGCAATCTGTTCGGTTTTATGGTGAACAAATTGACGTTCCAAAAAGTACGGTACACTTTGTATAAAAAAAAAGTCATTGCCATCCATACAAATTTACAATCGTACAAGGCTTAAATGTTGACGATTACCCCAAGCGACTTCAATTCTGCAGATGGTATCAAGGACAATGTCAGCAAGATGAAAATTTTCATTTGAAAATAATATGGACTGATGAATCCAGATTTACAAATTGTGGTGTGTATAATCGCCTTAACAGGCATTATTGGGCAAATGAAAATCCTCATCTAAAGGAAGAAAGACGATTGCAAGACAGATTTAGTATTAATGTTTGGTGCGGCTTATTAAGTAAAAAACAAAATTTTTATCTGGAGATTAGAGAGTTAATTTTTTAGAATTTCCGTCCTCTCACGCTTAGTGATATTAGAATGTTATGTTTTATCTAGATATCTAAATGAACGATTATCGGCAGCAAAAAAGTTTTGCGCTATAAATCTTAAAAATATGACCTTATATACAAAATTGCTTCCCAGCCAAAGCAAGTACAATTTTTATTACTACTCTCTGATTACATTAATTTCAATTTAACACCTTTGATCAACAAATTTTGTATCAAACATTAGAAAACCATTTAAAAGAACTGTATTTTAACTTTATACCATTGTAACATCAAATATCAAACTCATTAATTGTTAAAGTAAATAGTGGGTTTTCTCAGGATGGATTAAAATTTCATTTCTGAAGATATCTTTCTACCCTCTTGATATCGGAGTTGACTTTCCAGTCACCTTACTCTGTTAAGAATTCTTCAGAATTGATAGATAGGCTCAGTAACGTAGAACTGGGAGATAATTCTATATTGGTATCGTTCGATGTCTCTAACCTTTTCACCAGTGTCCTAGTGAATCAGACTCTCCTACTCTTGAAGAGTTTACTCACCTCTTTCTTATTTGGTATTAAATCCCAGAGGGCTCTCCATGCTTTGGTCAAGGTCTGTTTGACTGAGAATTTCTTCTCGTTTGATGACAAAATTTTCGTCCAAAAAAATGGTCTCCCCATGGGCAACCCATTGTCACCCTTCTGCGCAGAGGTATTCATGAGTTTTTTTGAAAGAGAACTGGTTTTCAGAGACTATAACCCCTACTTAAGGTATGTTTCTTCCTGGTCACGCTATGTTGATGACATCTTGGTGGTTTGGTCTGGCACCGTAGAGCAGCTCCACCTGTTCCAGGGTTGGCTCAATGCCTCGCACCTCAACATCGATTTCACTATGGAGTTGGAAGCAGAGTCGTCCATAAGCTTCCTCGACCTGAAGCTGAAGAGGTCCATCCACAGCATTTTGTTTGACATTTATAGAAAGCCCACTCAGATGGACCATCTGATTCTATTCAAGTCGTGCCATCATATGTCCCACAAGATGGCCTCTCTCAGATTTTTGGTTGACAGATTGTTTAGAATCCCACTGCCGGGAATTGACTTCATCAGAGAATTAAACCTCATCAAAAGACTCGCAGTTAACAACGAGTACCCACTCAACATAGTCAATAAGTTTGTCAACAGAAAGAGCCGTCAGCTCTTGATACCTGAGAGGCTATCGTATTTCCCGTTCACCTACTGTGGTCCCGTTTCCAATGCCGTTGTCAAGGCTCTCAAATGTGACAATGTCAGGTTTTCATTTAAGTCTTTGAACACCATCAACAACTTATTCATACACAACAAGGATATCATCCCAGAACTGAAGAAGTCGGGTGTTTATTGCTTAAAATGTGGTACCCCCGGTTGTAAAGCTGTCTATATAGGAAGAACCGAAAGATCTTTGGGCACCAGTGTCACGGAACACCTTAGGAGTAGAAACCAGCTCAACAATGATACATCAGTATTTGGTTGCCATTTGAGGGAGAGTAGCCACTGCTTCAACAAAAATACAGATGCTAGAATCTTGCACCCTTCAAGCTTTGGCGTAGAACAATTCGTCTTAGAGGAAATTGAGATTTTCAAACATTCCAAGTGTCAAGCCAGTGATGTTTTGAACTTGTCCAACACGGATTTAACTAACTTTCCTTCATTCTATAGGCAATTGGTGTAATAGTGCTGCTGAACTCTGTGGTTTTCTACATGACCATGAACTTTATGTTTTGAAGATGGCTGCTCTATGGCTCCCCTACCATTCCTTGCTCTTTTGTCATTGACATTTCGCTTCTGACACTTCTTCGCACCTGCGCCGGTGCACCCTGCCCGTTTCAAGTTCACATAATGGCCGCCCTTCATCATGGCTGTTAAAAATCGCATTTTTTATTTTTGTTCTTGAAGACAATTTTCTGGCATTATGCAGATGTGGTGTTGCATGACCCCTGGCACAATGGATGAAGTTGTGACCTGTTAAAACCTTCCTGTATAGTTTCGAGTTCAATTTTTTGAGAATTCTTCAAGTGAGTATGGCTCATTTCTTTTCACTTAATGTTTTTACAGTTTTCTTTGCCCAGATGGTTCTCATTGGGTTTCTTGCTTGACTTTGCCTGCCTGCTGTGTTGTTTAACCTGCCAGCTTCACTCATTGGCTTTGATTTTTTGCCTCAACAATAGACTTGTTTATTTGGTGTTCAAAAATGTCATTGCTTTTCAACTGCTTGGTGCTTTTGGCTTTGTTAACGTAATTGCATGTTTAACTTAACATTTTTAACTGTTATTACTGTATCTGTAGTTTTTTAGATTTTTAGATTTTAACTTGACTGTTGGTCGATGTTTTCTGTGTGACTTCTGACTCTGACCTTTGACTTTTCTGTGAAGATCACCTTGTCATCGTTGTGCTCTGACATGCACAATTGACTACCGGAAAAACTGATGTTTTTCTGACAGACCTGGCTTGTTTGTGTTTGTAGATTTGTCCCCTGAAGATGACCTCTTGGAAGGCCGAAACGCGTCGGGAGTAAGAGAAATCTGAAATAAATTTTGGTGTCTGGAGGAGAAGCCGTTACATTCAACGTTTAATTATGGATTAAAATTGTATTTTATTTTAAAATAGTTTTTTTTTGGGAATAACTGCTACCAATTAGACATTTTTTCTTTGGTTTCAAAAAGAAGAAAATCAGAATGTGTTAAGCCAGAGAAAAAGTCTTTATATCTGTACTTAATTAATTTATAGACTAAATTGTTATAACAACGACTATTTAATCCATCTAGTCCCTCTCTGTTAGCTAGGGGATCCTCATAGACCGTCGTCGACCGGTTGTTGCACTTGCACTTGTCACTCTTTTGTTTCATATCGCGAGACCTTTAGCTAAACAACAAAGGCAAACATTTACTCCTGTGTAATAATTACCTTGGGAATGGAAACAAGCTTGGCAAACTCAGGTGTACACCATTCATTAGCTATTTGATTTTGCCAAGCGCAGAATTGCGCAATGAGATGTCTACACACATAGAGAGACACACAGACAAATCAACCTGGTGCTTTATGCGTTATGGACATGTTCATGCCAGTACATAAGAGGAAACATGAATTTTAGGGTTTCATTCTTAACGCATGCTATGAAAGTGAAATGTGTTGTGATTTGTGATCACTCTCGAACGACCTTGTGATTTGTAATTACTCGATGAACCGATTTAAATAATTTAACACGTCAAGAATCAACTTAACTTATTTATTCTACATATAAATTTACAGAAATGCTGCACTATTACAGAGGGTGTACTAAACTTAAACTGAACTGATCGTTATGGTCACAATAATAATAATACCAATAATGTCATAAATTCTTCACCAGCATACCTTTTATCCTGGTAAGTGGTGGTGCGCAGGTACCTAAAGCAGATATACACCCTTCACACAATATTCAGAAAGAATTCCAGGTATCTAATGTCCAAGTCAATGTAATACAGGGGGTGATTGAAAAAACATGAAATTTTGATTAATATGAGAATCCAACAAAATGAAAAGAGTGGTTTTGAAAGACAATTGAAAAACTATTGGGAAAGTCGCAGGTTCTATCAGAAGCTTTGAATTTACAAAAATTCAAGGATTTCTTATAAATGAAAATATGTAAAAATCAGCAGCAGTGGCGTGTCGTGCGTTTTATAAATAGGGTATTTGAAAGGTAAATTCAGATTTACATATTTAAATCAGTAACTACATTCTGATTCGGATTGTAATGCATTAAAAAATAGTGCTGCAAATTGAATCATAACTTCCACATAGCTGTAATAATTTACTCTCCTGAAAAAGGCATTTTGATGAAATGAATTTCGGCTTCATGGCTTGACCACAAAGAAAATATGCGTATTCCTGTACCCTAAAACTTATGAGACGATATATTACTCGATTTTTAATAGTAAAGTGACAGTTCTTTTTATTTCAACAACACACCACGACGGCTTACAGCCTAAATACTATTGTACCGTGGGTGTCGACAAGGAGGAAAAAGGTAACTTGTTAATTCTGGACTTGAAGGTTTGGAGGGTCGGAGGAGAAGGAACAAAAAAGCGGGCATAACAAGATGTTCTATGTCTGGTGACCTGGACAGTAAAAGGGTGCATTCGCTCTGTTCCCCTGGTAGATCTGTTGGGGGCAGCAGGTGGAGGGGGGCTCACAGTCTAAATACTATCGTACTGTGGGTGTCGACAAGGAGGAAAGAGGCAATTTGTTAATTCTGGACTTGGAGGTTCGGAGGAGAAGGAAAAATATGTGCCGGCAAGGAATTCCACAACTTGAAAGTCCTCGGGACAAAAGACCGGGCATAACAAGATTATCTATGTCTGGTGACCTTGACAGTAAAAGGGTGCATTCTCTCTGCTCCCCTGGTAGATCTGTTGGGCGCAGCATGTGGAGGAACTATGGAAGAAAGCTCCTCTGAGCAATGCCTGTGCAGATATCTATAAAAGATAGAGTGGTCACCAACGGCACGTCGGTGTGCAGGGGATGACAGCCTTTGGGTGAGGGTAGGATCACCTATGAGACGTATAGCTCTCTTCTGAACGGAGTCTTGGATAGCGAGTGTAGAATCGGCAGCGGCACCCCAGATGTGGGAGCAGTATTCGAGGTTTGGTCTTATTTGTGAAGTATATAAGGTATAGAGATTAGCTGGTGAAAAGTATTTGCAAGCCCAAAAGAGGAAACCTAATTTCTTAGCAGCCGCTTCTGCAATCGATGTGACATGTTGGTGCCAATTAAGATTTCGATCCACAGAAATGCCACCAAGTGAAAAGGACTAACTACTTGGAATAAATTTGTTATTCATTGTGATGGGTCCAGGGCTGGTGTATCTCTTATGAGAAAGAAAGCAAGACTGAGAGTTGGTGGGGTTGAATTGTACAAGATTCCTACTTCCCCAGTCTAATATTTTTTAGAGATCCACGGAGACAGAACCCTCCATGAGTCTGCGATCCTTATCTAATTGGGCTAAAGAGACAGGCTAAGAATATTGTATATTTGAGTGGAGGGTGCTGTCGTCCGCGTAACTGTGAACTGGGTTGGATGTGCTAGAGAGGAAGTCATTGATGCGGAGAAGAAACAAAGTAGGGGCTAAAGCTGAACCTTGAGGAACTCCTGCATTAATTGGATTCAGTTTAGAGGAATGGCCATCCACGACAACACAAATGCTCCGGTTGGAGATGAAATTTGCTGTTCAGGTACAGAGCTTTGGTGGTAGGATATAGGCCGGAAGTTTATTAAGCAGCGCTGAGTGCCAGACCTGGTCGAATGCTTTGGATATGTCTAGAGCGACAATCTGGGATTCACCGTGTAGTTCCATAGACTTGTTGCAAGAATGGGTGATGAAAGAAAGGAGGTCGGCAGTTGATCTGAGCTGACGGAATCCATACTGCCTGTCGTGGATTAGACTGTGTTTTTCAAAAAATGTTAGTAATTCGGTGTTTGTATACTTTTCCATCACTTTAGAGACGACTGAAAGGAGAGAAATAGGCCTGTAGTTGCTAAGAAGCGCTTTGGATCCTTTCTTGGGGACGGGTTGTACTCGAGCAGTTTTCCAGTTACTAGGGTATATGCCTCTATTGTAAGATGTCTGAAATAGACGAGTCAGGAGCAAGTTCTGCTGCGCATTTTTTGAGAACAATTGCTGGAATCACGTCAAGACCAGAGGCTTTCCTGGTATTAAGAGAAGAGAGAATCTTTCGTACCTTTTTAGTTTTGAAAATGATATCCGTCATTTTATGCGCGACATTGGGGACTGTTGGTGGTTAAACATTTGGAGGTGGGTTGAGAGTAGAATTGCCGGCGAACAACGAGGCAAAAAGTTCAGCCTTACACAGGGCGGTAGAAACAATTTCATCCCATAAAACAAGAGGTGGGAACGTGCTCTTGCAGAAATTATTCCCAATAGATTTAGCAAGACTCCAGAAGGGTTTGCTGTCGTTGGAGCTTGAGAGGATTTTGTTTTTGATGAGGTTATTAAACGAGTTTTTTGCCTCAGAAAGAATGCAGACATAGCGGTTTCTTACGTGGTTAAATGCTTGTAGGTTCTCTTGACTGGGATTATGTAGAAGCGTTTTGTGAACTTTGACCTTTTCAAGTATGGCCTTGTCACAGGATTTAGAGAACCAGGGCTCTTGAGTGGTTAAAGAGGTTTTCTGTGTACGTGGAATAAATAATTCCATGCTAGATTGGATAATTTCGGTGACGTGCTGTGAGATATCAGAGGGGTTAGGATGAGAGAAGCAGACAGACGCCCATGGAAATGAGGAAAAGTAATCCCGCATTTCATTCCAGTTCGCGGAGTTGTAGTGCCAAACGATACGTGGGTGTGATCACTGTGTGACCTCGGGTTGCATTGCGCAGGAGGCAGTGACCATGCCGTGATCTGAGCGACCAAGGGGGGCGGTGACTGATATTTTATAGCGTTCCGGTTTTGTAGTAAGAAGAGGATCCAAGGGATTTGAGCTGTGTGTTGGGATGCGAGGAATTAAAAAAACATGGTAATTCTATTTCGAAATAACATAGCTGTTATCAATTTCCGGTACTTGTGGAAGTTCCAACATTTTAAAACTATTTTAAATCAATAGATCGTAGCCCCAGAATGATTCATACCAAATTTTGATTTGCTAGCTCTTGCGGTTCTTCAAATACTTCTAACCAACCGCAACCGTGGGACACCTATATATATATATATATATATATATATATATATATATATATATATATATATATATATATATATATATATATATATATATGTATATATATATATATATATATATATATATATATATATATATATATATATATATAGATATAGATATATATATATATATATATATATATATATATATATATATATATATATATATATATATATATATATATATATATCTACGCAATCTGACAACATTAAATACAACTTTTTCAAAAACATGTACCTACCCAAAAACTAGGATGAAACTTTTTATTTTATTTTGTGAGCTTGTTTGATTATTTTTCACATCTCGTTATTATCATATATGAAAATTTATCTCCTAAAGGCCATATTCGTTTACGAGAAAACAAAACAGGAATAGGCAATAAAAACTTTAATGTCCATCACCACACTCTTAAGCAAATAGAACACAGTTAAAAGACCCAACCCTTTTAATTATAGAATAGTTTATAAAAATCTCTTGGTCGTAACATCACTCCGGATGACGCCCCTTGTAACAAGAGAAGAAACAAAAACATGTTTATAGTTGTACACGTTGATTACCTACCTGCTGACAAGTTTCATTCATTGCCATCTACTGAAATAACAGGAGGATGGTTAAAACAGATGTATTCATAAAATGTCTTCTTAGACATCTTATGTGTAAGGTTACATTGTAACAAACCACACCAGGAAGAAAATAGAACAAATGAATGCCACATCCATAATTGAGTTGTCACATTTTCTCACTCAGTAATATATTTTAAGGCACACCGTGCTGCCTGCAAAAGAAAGTACAACAATAAACAACAGCACATACACTGACTGCTTCCTAGATGGACTAAAAGTCTGCGAAATGCATTTTTTGCTTGGAAAGGGTTTCGTTCTTCTGCTCTATGAGTAAACAATGAATGATGCTAGTCAGAAGAGCTCATCTAATATGATTTTAAAAAAGTTCGGGACGCAGCAAGTACGATATGGTAGTGAATTATTATTAAATGCTTCAAACTTGGATAACTCAATTTTCTATAAACTTTAACAGTTGAATTTTGGGATGTAGTAAGGCCTTTTCCAATGCAACATATCCACCAAATGTCATTAAAATAGCTTTGCAATTCTCGGAGAAAAATTTTTTTCGAAAAAAAACTCAAATTTGGAAAACTCAATTTTCTATAACCTTAGAGAGTTGAATTTTGGTACGTGGTAAGGTCGTTCACAAGGCTACATATCCACCAAATTTCATTAAAATAGCTTTGTAATTTTCGCGCTCATTTAAAAAATGTTTTTCAAAGTCTCGCCATCGATACCTGAATTGAATTTTTTTAAATAAAAATTCACTAAAATAATAAGAACTAGTGAACCGTTGCTCTTTGATAAAGTAAGGCAGTCATACGTTAACGGAAATTTAAAAATCTGGACGCAGCAAGTACGTTATGGTGTTGAATTTTCATCTTCATAAATGTTTTTAACAATAACTATGTCTTCTTAGTGAATTTTCTTCAAAAAAATCACTAATGAGGAAATCCTGACTTTTGACTTTTGAAAAAGTTTTCTCAATTTCAATTTATATATATATATATATATATATATATATATATATATATATATATATATATATATATATATATATATATATATATATATATATATATGTGTGTGTGTGTGTGTGTGTATCAACTCAAAAAATAATGGTCCGATTTTGATCAAATTGGGTACATACCTTCCTTTTGCAAGTGGCTTGGATAAGTTCGTTAGTCAGGAAAAAGGGCTCAGGCTTTCCTGGAAAATTTTGTGTTTTCTTTCGAAAAAAATATATATCTCCGGAAATAACAAAGTAGGGCAAACCGAATTTGGTAGGTTGGTTTCTGTCATAAAGAGTATCCTGTGTAACAAAATTTAGATGTCTATGTGAAAAGACAAAAAAGTTAAGGGTAAATTAATTTTTAATTAATTAAATCTGATTCAAAAAAGTTAAAACGTCAAAATTGATGGATGAGTTAGTTAGACAGTTTTGATACTCACATACTTTCAGAAAATAATGTGAAAACTGTTTTAAAACGCAATACCTTTTAAATTACTAGACGTATGAAACTCAAACACGCACGTAGATATCATGTCAGTGGTCCTCTCTACTAAATTTGAACTTAATCGGTTCAGTAAATTCAGAGTTATAACCAAATAAAAAATAAATAATTTACCATATAACTTGAAATTACCTCCGAATGGGTGCCTCTAATGTTATACGAGGTCAGGGTTACGCTGCTATTGCAAAAAAAGCTCCAACTTAAACTTCGAACGAGCAGGTTAAAAAAACATGTCACAATAAACAATCGGCGATGTTGCCATTTGCCAAAACTGTAATCTAAATTAAAGATATAAGGAAAATATACAGTAATAAATAAAAAATTTAATAAAAGTTATTCAATTGGTTCAAAGGTAATCTAGAACAACGTTTTATTATGTATAAATATTAATCTTCCCATTCTTTAAGGAATTTAAAACCTATCGCCCTCTCCTAGTTAAATCTGACAACGCCGGTTAGCTATTTGTCATTTTCATTTGTTATTTTGCAAACTGACAGTAGGGGGGGAGGAGTCGAATTTGAGATTGGCTTCTTGTTTTTACAGACGTCATAAACAAATAATAAGACTCAGCTTATACCTTAGAATCTTGGAATAAGGTATTTATTGTTTACTTTTAGTTTTTAGTGAATTTTCATTATGATTTACTCTTCATGTCGTATATGGAAAATTTTAGTTAAATGAAACTACATAATATCATGCAGTAGTTTAAGTTATACCAATAAACAGATTTTGTGTACATTATTAAAATTTTAATTCAAAATTTTGTATTGTTTATATTTCTTTATTTCATTCTCAAAAGGTATGGATACAGCAATAGTAAATAAATGTTGAAAAGGGTTTAGGTGTAGCAAGTGCGTTCCAGTAGTGAATTTTCTTTAAAGTATTCCAAATGGTGATAATTCAATTTCCCATTAAACTAGAATCTTAAATTTTGATACATACTAAAACCTATATAAAAGCAGCGTGGGTACTAAATTTAAAAAATAACACAATGAGCTTTACAAGCAACGATAAATTTGTTTTACAAAACCATTTTTGTTATTTTGTTTGCAGAAACTGTTTCGATTGAGTGGACTGAAACGGATCATCCAAGCGACTAATAAGGAAAAATACCTGCCATGTTTATAATTTGGCAGGTAAATTCGTTTTGTACACAAAAATTAAATTTTCGGTAAATTTGCAGATTCGCACACGGGGGCTTCTTAGAACTAAAATCAGAAGCATGCTTAAAATGTCTTTCTGGATGCACAAACCACAAGAAATATTTCTTGCAAACAGCCCACAAGAAAGTTACGGGACCAAGAGTGAATAGGGGTGTTGGGCGGGGAAAAAGATAACAAGGAAATGTGAGCGGAAAGTGCAAAAAACAGGTTAGTTGGACCTCTATAAGCTGCCTTTATCCCATTTTGTAGCTATACCTCCTTAAAATTCTGTGTACCTCGACCAGAACCCCTATATTTACCGCAGATCCCGTAACTTTCTTGAGGGTTGTTCCTAAGAAACTTTTCTTGTTTACATTGTGCTTGTTTATGCATTGAGGGTGCTTTTATGCGTGCAAAAGGGGAAGGCAAACCTCTGCGGCAAAGCAGCGAACTAAGATTTTCAATTTATGTTTAAATTGTTACCCCATTTCATTTGTTTAAAATATTTTTCCAAAAATGAAATTTAGGTTGTCTTGTTTGTCAGTCTTACATAGAGAGCTACAATATTTCATCATTTTCAAAAAGTGTGGATGCAGCAACAGTAAATAAGTGTTGAAAAAGGGCTGGGTGCAGCAAATACATTATGGTAGAGAGTTTTTGTAAAAATATTTGAAATCCGATAACTCAATTTTCTCTTAAGCTAGAATCTTCAATCTTGAACCATAGTAACACCTATTTAAACTCAGCCTGGGTACTAAATTAAACAAAAATAACACAATGAGCTTTTTGGATAACTAAAAATTGGTTATAAAAAACCCCTTTTGTTGTTTTGTTTGCAAAAACCAGTTCGATTGGGTTGACTAAAACAAAACCATCCAAGCAATTAAAAGGAAAATACCTGTCATACTTATGATTTGGCAGGTACATGGTGACTTTCATGAAATTTGTAACACAATTTTTTTAAAGATACTTGCAGTACTTACATATATCTCTACCAAACTATAATTTTCAAGCTCCATAGAAAATAGAAACTTATTTAAATAATCGCTAACTGGGACCTCTAAAACCGGTCTCCCAGGTCCATTTAAATTTAAAGAATTAGTTTTAATAATATCACTTACTGATAGTATACAATTATTATGAAAATTTACTACAATAATGCACTTGTTGGGTCCCCGGACATTTTTATCCTGTTTAGGAACAAAACACGACCTTGTGGTTAACAATGATATAAGGCTTTTAAAGCAGCTTGCTAAATGAATAAAGAAGCTTGAGGTTTAGCATACAAAGCCTTATCCTATGCTAAATTGAATGGATTTCTTTATGGTTTCTCAAAGGCATTCAACAATACAGAAAACTAAAGGGCAAACGAACTGAGACAAACATAAAGCTATTTAAATAATTTGGTGAACAACAAACAAGACCTTCTAATTGTGCAACGGAGCGTTAATAAAGTCCTCTAACCCCGCGACCAGAGTTAAATTAGAAGCAAGTTAAAGAAGAAACCGCATTTAAATAATTAGAATAGCACAATCATAACATGACAGTCAACATAGGGGATTAACCTCTAGTTCAATGAATTATTGAAAGTGATTGATGATATTGTGATATAGATTGAATTATCTTTTATTTCATTGAATTTTAAAATGTTTCAGTTGAATTCTTTTCTATTAGGCAAGTGATCATTCATACGAAAGAGATAACATCAATATGAAGAAATTTGATGTTAGTGAACGGTCAAGAATCGAGCTTGCAATTTTATTTGTTGTTAACAATAAAATTCTACGGCTGAAATCAAGTAAGTAATGTGTGCATGTTTTTTTATTTTTTATTTTTTTATTTCAACACACCACGACGACTCACAGCCTAAATACTATCGTACCGTGGATGTCGACAAGGAGGAAAGAGGCAACTTGTTAATTCTGGACTTGAAGGTTTGGAGGTTCGGGGGAGAAGGAAAAACATGTGCCGGCAAGGAGTTCCACAAGTTGGAAGTCCTCGGGACAAAAGAGCGGCCATAACAATATGTTCTATGTCTGGTGACCTGGACAGTAAAAGGGTGCATTCGCTCTGTCCCCTGGTAAATCTGTTGGGGGCAGCAGGTGGAGGAACTATGAAAGAAAACTCATCTGAGCAGTGCCCGTGCAGTTATCGTTAAAAGAGAGTGAGGTCACCAACGGCACGTCGCACAGTGGGGCAAAAGGCCAAAAAGCTGGCCAAAACTACTAAAAATGAACCAATTTTTTCAAAACTTGGTATCGGGGTGTTTTTTGGGTTGCTGATTACGAATCTGAGATCTATTTTATTAAAAACAAAATGGCGGCTTCAAAATGGCGACCGGAAATTGTGAAATCTACTCCGATTATGATAAAATTTGACATCTGGGCGTTTTTTAGGTTGCTGATAACGAATCTGAGATCCTTTTTTCAAAAACAAAATGGCGGCTTCAAAATGGCGACCGGAAATTGTGAAATTTACTATGATTATGATGAAATTTTGTATCTGGGGATTTTTTGGGTCGATGATTGCGAATCTGAGATTCATTTTATTAAAAACAAAATGGCGGCTTCAAAATGGCGACCGGAAATTGTCACATTTACTATGATTATGATGAAATTTTGTATCTGGGGATTTTTTGAGTCGCTGATTGCAAATCTTATATCCATTTTATTAAAAACAAAATGGCGGCTTCAAAATGGCGAGCGGAAATAGTGAAGTTAACTCTGATTATGATAAAATTTGATATCTGGGGGGTTTTCAGGTTGCTGATAACGAATCTGAAATTATTATAAAAAAACAAAATGGCGGTTTAAAAATGGCGACCGATTGTTATAAAATGTACTCTGATCATTGTGAATTTGGTATCCGGGGTTTTGTAGATTCCTGATTACGAATTAAAAGTCTTGTAATTGTAAACAGGATATTACTTACATCAAACAACATATACACTTATTGATCAGTGGTGAAATAATATTTATTTTTAAGTTATTTACATGTTTAAATACTATTCGTCGTCTGATGTGAGCCCTTTCTTAAGTAATGAGTTCGCATCACTAGTCAGTTCGGATTTCTTTTTAGTTGGTAATTTACGAACACTTGAAATGTAGGGGTCGGAGTTTAGAAGCATACGATTCATTAAATCGGCCATTGTTGCAGTTCGACTTATTTTCCAAGTGTAGTCTTGCGTGAATTTCTTAATAAACTTATTGCAAGCTTCCTGGGCTTCTTCAGACATCATGCCTATTGGAAGCAAAGCCGAACCAATGATATGTGGCCCATGAATTAACAATTTATGTACCGTAGTCGGCATGTAGTACCACGGATGCAATCGTACAAATAGTTCTGCTGTTTCGAAAGCATATACATTTGAAAACCGCGCGTTTCTCTCATCGGTCACGTGATGTTAAATGATGTTAATGCTGAATTGTCCGGCTGCTCGAGCCATGTGCTTATTTCGTCAAAGATGCTGCTAAATAATAGCTCGATTTGGCTAAATTTTCATGTATTTACATAGTGCCAATGACGTGACGTGTCATTCGCTTTCGAATAGCATTTTCATGGAAAAACCTATCTCATTTCCAGGGTCGCAGATGGTCGCAGCTAAATTTTACATAATTTACGTAAAAATGTTTAAGAAACAAGTCTGAATGGGTCTCAAAGTGGGATCTAGCGAGAATTTTTTTAGCAGGCTTATTAATTAAAAGGCTTTTCGTGATAGTTTATTAAAAATATAGCAATGTTTAAACATTCATAAACAACAACAGTTTAATAATTAATAAATATTAATCACTAAACTTCATTCTACTTACCTTGCTGAGTTGAATCCATTTCGTCGAAAGCTATTATTTTTTACTTCGTCACAATAATTCACACAAGAAATGCAGAACTTTCGAGCGCTCGGAAACATGCGTATAGACGTACACTGCAACGGTCGCCATTAAAGTGATGCTACGAAGGGTGGGGGGAGCTGGGCTACTCTCACCCGAATTTATGTGTGGCCGGGGTCCCCTACTAGTAAGTTATCGCGTAAAAAGTCCCTAAATAAAACATTGAATTTTCGGGTTTTGGCCAGCTTTTTGGCCTTTTGCCCCACTGTGCGTCGGTGGGAAAGGGATGGCAGCCTTTGGGTGAGCCTAGGGTCACCGATGAGACGTATATATCTCTTTTGAATGGAGTCCAGGATAGCGAGTGTAGAAGCGGCAGCGGCACTCCAGATGTGGCAGCAGTATTCGAGGTTTGACCTTGTTTGTGAAGTATATAAGGTATAGAGATTAGCTGGTGAAAAGTACTTGCGAGCCCGGAAGAGCAAACCTAATGTCTTAGCAGCCGCTTCTGCAATTGATGTGACATGTTTGTGCAAATTGAGATTTTGTACCACAGAAATGCCAACAAGTGAAAAGGACTCATTACTTTGAATAACTTGGTTGTTCATTGTGATGGGTCTAGGGCTGGTGTATCTCTTATGAGATAGAAAGCAGGACTGAGATTTGGTGAGGTTGAATTGTACAAGATTTCTACTTCCCCAGTCTAATATTTTTTGGAGATCCACGGAGATAGAACCCTCCATGAGTCTGCGATCCTCATATAATTGGTCTAAAGAGACAGGCTTAGAATATTGTATATTTGAGTGGAGGGTGCTGTCGTCCGCGTAACTGTGAACTGGGTTGGATGTGCTAGAGAGGAGGTCATTGATGTGGAGAAGAAACAAAGTAGGGGGTTAAGTGAACCTTGAGGGACTCCTGCATTAACTGGATGTATTTTACTACCACATCGTCAATACGTCGGGAAGTTTGGTATTGGTGACAAAAATTGCAAAAAAATTGTTTTCGCTTAAACGTCGTAAAAAGTGTCAAAACATATATAAAAATGTTCGGGACGCAGCAAGTGCATTAAGGTAGTGAATTTTCATTAGGGCAATATATTATAGTGATGTTGCCTTATATTAAAAGTTATAAAACATTACTTTATTTACTTAGGAACAGTAAAAAATTAGGTAAAAAAACTCTGAACGCAGCAAGTGTATTATGGAAGTGAATTTTCATTAAAATGTTATTAATTGCAAATATATTGCTCTAATGCGAGCAGGCATTAATTTGATTATCGGTATAACCTATATAGTAGGAACAATGTACCATATTTTATTAAAATAATTATTTGAAAATGTACAAAAATTTTCCGAAAATAAACTTTAAATGTTTCCGAGAAAACTGGTCTCCTAGCCAATGAACCTTAGATTAATAGCAAATTAAGTTATTGAAATTTAAAACATTTAATCAAAATTCGCAACCAAAACGCCCTTGCTGCGTTCATACAAATATTTTTTCAAGATGTAGCTCAAGACACACAATGTATACAATTTTTTTCGTATCTTGCATAATAACAGATATATTGGGCTTTAAATTTTTTGTTCGAAAATTCGACAAAAATGATATACCATTAACCGATAAACTCTATAGCCAACACTACTGCCAAAGTATCAGAGAAAGGGTCTATTTGAAATGAATTTTCTGGGAATATTTTAGTAAAATGAAGGACAATGACGATTGAAACTAAGACTTCAGGCTTTGTAAAACATTCTTCTTGAGACATTTTCCTTCCATAGCGCATATTATTTTTATGTTCATTCCCTAAATATTACCAATTTTTGACGTTTTAAATCGCGACTTTGACGTTTTGAGGAAAACCCAATTTTTTTTAAATGCCTGTAACTTTTTTCTCCTTTAACCTACAGAGCTAAATTTTGATACGTAACTCACCTATAATGATATAAACCAGCGTACCATAGTTAAAAAAAACTAAACTCCAACCATTTGGTTGCCCTTACTTTGTTGATTCCGGAGATATAAATTTTTTTCGAAAGAAAACACAAAATTTTCCAGGAAAACCTCGGAGGATTTTCTTATCTAACGAACTTATCCAAGCTACTTGCGAAAGGAAGGTACTCACCAAGTTTTATTAAAATCGGTCCAAGTTTTAGTTATAGGTGTGACACATAAATATATAAACATATATATATATATATATATATATATATATATATATATATATATATATATATATATATATATATATATATATATATATATATATATATATATAAACATATAAAGTCTAAAACCGACCTCTGATTTGGGTTCCAGGGGTCCTAAATAGCGCTCGTTCTTTGCTATTTCGAACACCATCACCAAACAATCTTATTGATTCAATTTTTTATCTTACACTGAGATGCTTAACAGGTAGTTTGCTGGCAGACTCACAGTTAATGTCAATCTGACATTTATCGCAATATTTCACAAGGTGCTAATTTGTTTCCATGGCAATCTACCAGTTAAAAGCTAATGGAAAATTTGGACTCTAAAAATTTACAAAAAAGTTAGAATTTGAATTATGACTTGAAAATCGTTATCTGCCGTTAAAATTGAGTTCTGAATAACTTTTTAAAATAACTTTTTTTTATATCTCTAACGCATCGTGAAATATAGAGACCCGCCCTATTCCTGAAATCATAGTAGGCTGGGTTGACATCTGACATTTGAAGTGGGTAGGCTATTCAAACAGCCTAATGACGTTTTACATCTGTACAAAAAATTTGACAAAAAAATTTTTTGACACCCTATAACTCCGTTATTTCCGAGTTTTCGAAAAACTATTATAGGAAGTAGTGGCATTAATTTTTTGAGTAGAATAGTCCACTGAATTTTTTGTTCATCATTTCCGGAAGCGTTGTTTGTTTTATTAATGGGCTGATTTGGCCCTAATTAGATACAGATTGTTAAGTCCATTGACGTTAGGGGGGGCACCTCAACAAAATTTAGTGAAATAAAAATGTACGCCACTGACTGCAATATGATTTGTATATTATTTTGAGATCAATAAACTAAAACTACAAGTTTTTTGTCTCTTGAAATTTCTCCGTATGTTGAATCGCTTACACGATAAAAAATAAAAACCTTCTTATGGCATGTCCATTTATCATACAGAAAATCACAAACATGAACAATATCTTTTGTTGAGGTGTCCCTCCTAATGCCAATGGACTTAACAATCTTTATCTAATTAGGGCCAAATCAGTCCATTATTACTACAAACAAGTACGAATGGGAGTAAAAAATACAACAAGAAATGACCAGCAAGCTCCTATATATGTGTCTAAGTCGTTATTTTCCTTGATTTCGTTATAATATGAACAAAAAATCTATTGTAAATCGAAATAGTTTTGTGTAAATTTTAAAACATTGAACAAATGTATGACGGGAGATAGCTGCTAGTAGACGCATGTAGAGCATAGCTCAGTAGCCTAAGCTGTATATATTTCTATCATATAATAAAGATTGATTTGATTTGATTTGATTTTCCCTATACATCGGATAATCAAATTCAATTGACTCCTGCATGGCGAGTTCGAATCCTAGTTAGTGACTTTACTTTTTTCAATTTTTTTTAATTCTCATTTCACTTTACCCTTATCTAATCAGATTTTTGTTATTCGGATGAATTTTTTAGCGAGTTTTTGTTTAAAAAAATAATTAGACAAAGAGGAGATGAACGTTTTAAGACTTAATTCAATTTGCATAGCATATCTGGTTGTTTGTTCTTGCCCTAACTTAGTGAAACCGTTTCATATTTAATACAGTTGTAGACTTTTCCCGTGGCTTCACAAGTGCTCGTTTTAATGAATTTTCTTAAAAAAATTCACTAACTAGGAGATCCCGACTTTTGAATTTAGAAATTTTTTTTTCAAATGAGTGTGAACTAGGCCCTCTAGAACCCATATCCAGGGTCAGTTTCAATTATATATATATATATATATATATATATATATATATATATATATATATATATATATATATATATATATAAATTGAGTTTCACGCTGGCACATTTTTAGTAGATTATTTTACCAAACAGAAATTAGAAAATTTTGTCCGCTAAAATATTTACTACACTACCAAATAGAACTAAAAATGATTTGCACGACTATTTGTGGAGCTCTCATCAAAGGTCAGCGAGTAGTATTCCGGGAGATAGCTTGAGATATCGAAGAGGGTCATGAAAGTGATGCAAATGTGCAATGGTGTTGCTGGTCATGAGCCGGAGCGCTCAGGCGTGGTCGTGCATGTGACAAATGTGGCTCGCAGGTTCCCTCGTTCTCACGCATCCTGCCCCTGCCTAACACTCTACACTTTCCTACACGTCGAGCATGGTAAATATACCAGAAATGATGTTCTTACATTTTGTCAGAGTCCGGAATCTCTTCGCCAATCACTAATGCACGGCCTATTAGTATTCTACTATTATGGACGCACGTTATTGTAAATGTATTACTTAGAATACAGTAACTCGCAGAAATACTGTAACGCACAAGAAGTGGCTCAGATCATGTGAGGAATTTTATTAATTTGCCTGTTGTTACTATGTCTAGACCGAGTATCGGTTTGGATGCACTTATGCTAAAATTATCCAATCGATTGAAATTTTTGCACGATTTTACCGAGTGTAATGGTAATTGACTTAGTGAAAAACAAATATAGTGGTTTAATAAATGAAATCAAGTTTTTAATAACTGATTTCAGATTTATTTATAAAATAGTCCACAAAAGGGAAAGCCTATATATAATATATATATATATATATATATATATATATATATATATATATATATATATATATATATATATATATATATATATATATATATATTGTTCCGTCGTCATTTTCGACACCTTTTTTGCCACCGACTATGGATCCAAAAACACAGTTGGTAACACTGGGCACATCCCGCAATGATGGGCAACATGAAGATGGCAGCCTGAAGAGATACGTTTTCGGACGGCGTCGGATTGGTTGGATAGGCGGTCTACCCCTTCTCGACCCCGAAGCATCCCGAGACTTGGGAGTGAAGAACGCTGCAACTACCCTATTTGATCAACGATCGTCCTAGAGTGCAGTTCACTCGCAGTTGAACTTCTTCGTTGTCCCGTGGGCAGACAGGCCCGTCGCAGCCACGTGACCTTCCAATAGGTGTTTGGAACCAACGTGGACCATATGGCGAACGCGAGTTACGTTCTCATTTAAGTGCGACAAACTGCAGATTCCAGAGCATGAGGCTGCTCCTTAGTTTCCATCGGTGCAACAAGTTCTCCACGTGTGTGAAGAAGTGAGGTTCCCGAAACACCCAGCTGATATACGACGACGTCCCCAGCAAGACAAGGTATTTTGGTTATACTACAACCCTTCTGTAAATTATTGGCGGTGTAACTTTCCCCTTTGTTCAATAAATTTATTTAATTAATCCGCGGTAATGTTTTCTTTACCATGTAACCCCCTGATGTACATGCAACCGTTCAATTACACATAAACATTTAGAGCTATCGGAGAACGTAGCGAATCAGCCGCTACATATATATATATATATATATATATATATATATATATATATATATATATATATATATATATATACATTGTGAAACACACTTATGGAATAAAATTCATTATGCAGCAAAAAATAGTTTTTGTGGAAAACGCTGAGACACGTGAAGTTTAATTTGTCGCATATTATCTTATGATCATAGATAAAAAAATTAAAATCCAACCATTTTACCCCCACCACTTGATCCATTTTTTTAAAATAGCAATCCTACATTTTTTCATCACAATTCGATGGATCACATTTTTAGTGAATTTTTATTTTTAAAAAGTTCGGGACGCAGCAAGTGCGTTATGATAGTGAATTTTTATTAAATGCTTCAAATTTTAATAACTCAATTCTATAAACTTAGAAAGTTCCATTTTGGTATGTAGTAAGGTCTTTCCTAAGGCAACGTATTTACCAAATTTCATTAAAGTAGTTTTGTAATCTTCGGAGAAAATTTTTGTTTCCAAAGAAAACTCAAAATTTTCTCGGAAAACCTTGTCGGATTTTCCTGGCTAACGAACTCATCCAAACCATTAATAAAAGAAAGGTACTTGCCGAGTTTCATCAAAATAGGTTAATTATTTTGTGAGTTATCGGTTGGATACATATATATATATATATATATATATATATATATATATATATATATATATATATATATATATATATATATATATATATATACATATATATATATATATATATATATATATAATATATATATATATATATATATATGTATATATATATATATATATATATATATATATATATATATATATATATATATATATATATATATGAATTTGAACTGGATTTTGTAACGTGGAGAAATAACTTTGGAGGCGATCATGGAAATGTTCGTGAACAGAAGCAGAAGAAAACTTAAAATTTTACAAAATTGACAGTGTGCAAGTGAATATTATTTGACATTTAACTATGTTTGGACTTTACCCCTATGCTATAAATTGTGTTGTATGCAAGTACAAGCTTCGCTTCTTTGTATTGCACAATGTATAATTAGTAAGCAAATATATAATACTGATTAATATATATATATATATATATATATATATATATATATATATATATATATATATATATATATATATATATATATATATATATATATATATATATACATATAAAAAATTGAAACGGACCCCGGATATTTGTTCTAGGGGTCCTAGTTCGCGCTCGTTTTAAAAAATGTTTGCAAAGTCTCACCATCGATACCTCTCTATTAGTAAATTTTTTTAAATGAAAATTCACGAAAAATTCAAGAGCCTCGGTGGTTCAAAGGTAAGAACGTGTGCCTCTGAACCGAAGGGTACTGGGTTCGATCCCAGGGTTCTCCTTTCACTTTTTCAGTACAAACTGTAACATTAATATCAACCGGTTCTGGCATTGTATTTGAGCAAGTTGAATGTCTGCACGTTCCACCCTTCGAAGGGGGCGTAGAGCCGTCTGTCCCGTGTCCATGCGTTTTTGGGCACGTTAAACATCCCTACCCTCCTTACAGAACAGCAGGGGTTCGGCAAAATTTTCAGGATGGTGAGGTTAAACTGCTTCCTGGCGTCGGTGATTCGCCATAGTCGCGGAAATAGGTCGACGTTAAAGAAAGAAAACACACACACACACACACACACTAAAAATTCATTAATAGAGAGGTATCGATGGTCAGATTTTGCAAACATTTTTTAAAACGAGCGCGAACTAGGATCCCTAGAACAAATATCCGGGGTCAGTTTCAATTTTTATATGTTTATATATATATATATATATATATATATATATATATATATATATATATATATATATATATATATATAAATTAGTATTAATCAGTATTATACATTTGCTTACTAATTATACATTGTGCAATACAAAGAAGCGAAGCTTGTACTGGCATACAACACAATTTATAGCATAGAGGTAAAGTCCAAATATAGTTAAATGTCAAATAATATTCACTTGCACACTGTCAATTTTGTAAAATGTTAAGTTTTCTTCTGCTTCTGCTCACGAACACTTCCATGATCGCCTCTAAAGTTAATTCTTCACCTTACAAAATCCAGTTCAAATTCATATATATATATATATATATATATATATATATATATATATATATATATATATATATATATATATATATATATATATATATATATATATATATATATATATATATGTATATGTATTCATCCGATAACAAAAAATAATTAACCGATTTCGATTAGACTCGGCAAGTGCCTTTATTTTATTAATGGCTTGGACGAGTTCGTTAGCCAGGAAAATCGGACAGGGTTTTCCGGAAAAATGTTGGCTTTTCTTTGGAAAAAAAATTTGTCTCCGAAAATGTCAAAGCTGTTTTAATGAAATTTAACAGATACGTTGCCTTGGGAGAGCCCTTACAACGTACCAAAATTCAATTTTCTAAGTTTATAGAAAATTGAGATATTTAAATTTTGAATTTTTTTTCGAAAATATTGTTTTTCTTCGAAAATTACAAAGTTATTTTAATGAAATTTGATGGATATCTTGCCTTAGGAAAGGCCTTACTACATACCAAAACTAAACTTTCTAAGTTTATAGAAAATTGAGTTATTCAAATTTGAAACATTTAATAAAAATTCACTACCATGACGCACGTGCTGCGTCCCGAACTTTTCTGAATGAGGAGATACCCCATGTGTATAGTCTAATATTACAGTTTTCAATATAGGGTGGAAATTTAATACCGGAATATTAAAACTAAACAGTTTACCCTAAAATTCAAATTTCGAAAATAAACTTAATAAAAACGCCCATTTCTTATAATAAATGTTCAAAATGTTCTCCATTCACTTACACACAACAAAATAATCTGCTCTGGAATTCTTCACTAACTCTGTCAACACGTCAGTCATTACGTTCCTAATTTATGTTGTTATTTTCATTCTCCAATCATCTAAATCAGTAGGTTGCGTTTTATACACTCTGTTTTTAAGGTATCCCCATAAAAAGAGATCAAAAGGGGTAAGTAAGATCTGGTGATCTAGCGGGCCATTCTACTAAACCTCTTCGTCCAATCCATCTTTGTGAAAAGACTTCATGTAAATACTCCCGTACTTGAAGAGCAAAGTGGAGCGGTGCACCGTCTTGTTGAAACCATATCCTTTGATGGGAAATATTAGGTTCAATTGCATTTGGATACAATTCTGCTAACATTGGGACAACCTGTTCTCTTAGCATTTCTAAATATCTTGGACGGTTTAGATTTTCTACAGGTTCAACTACGTGATCACCAATGATACCAGCCCAAACGTTCAACTTCTGAGGACGCTGAGTGTGTGTTTGTCGTATGCAGTGGGGGTTTTCAGCAGCTCAGTATCTGCAATTTTGCCTGCTTACATCGCCATTCAAAAGAAATGTTGCTCCATCGGAAAACAGAACGTCAGCAGAAGAAATAACTATGTAACATGTCCAGCAGTTGTCCACAAAATTGCAGTCTTCTATCCGAATCAGCGTCAATCAACTCTTGAACTTGTAGTTTATAGGGTTGCATTTTTTTGTTTTTGAGACACCTTAAAACTGTTGATTGACTAACATCATTTTAACGTGCAACTTGACGGGTAGAAGTTGTTGGTTCTTCTTGAAAAGCCAATAAAATATTGAGTTTTACATCTTCTTCAACAAACTTGGGTCTCCTAGGCAGTGGTTTAACGTAATCACGAAACTGTGAATGTATCTTAGACATAATTCCCTGGGTTAGTGAGGGCAAATCTGGATGTTTTTCATTAAATATGTTAACAACTTGTGCCTGTGTTCTACACATATCGCCATACCCAATCATCATTAATATTTCTGTTCGCAGAGTTTCAGTTAAGTATTGCATTATTAGACAAAAAATTAATTGAAATTATCGAAACAAAATTACGACTAACTTATTAGGAGACCGTGCGTTCAACACAATACACCACAAAACAAAACAGAACTGTTAAATTTCAGCTTTCACACTGAAAAAATTGGTAGTTAATAAGAAACGATTAATGATACCAAGTTCGTTTTAGATAAAAGACAAGATACGAAATTTAAGATGAGAGGCAGTGAAGAATTCCAGAGCAGATTATTTCGCTGTGTGCATTGTTCTCTTATTAGGAGTTTTATCTCGGCGAGATGAGGGAAAATATAATGTAGAAGTCAGCTGACTTAACATTACATGTCTTATTCATTGTTTTATTGAATTTTTTGATTGTTGTAATCATTTAAAAAGTAAATAGTGATTATTCATATTATGTGACCATAGAGAACAAACTTGACCATGCTTGTGACAAGCGTCATCCAGCACCAGCATATTTCTAATCCGCGCCCGATTTTTACGTCATCAGTATTGTGTTTTCCCGTTTTACAAAATTAAAATACCTGCCTGAGGTTTTGTTTAATTGAAGTTTGTCTAATTAAAAACTAAAAGAAGGAAAATTACGCTCACATGACCTGGATGTATGGTAGGGTTGCTTTTTCCTTCTTTTATCTTTTAATTAGACAAACTGATGTCGGGGCAGGTCTTTAATTTTGTAAAACCGCAAAACGCAAACAACCGGTAATACTGATGACGTAAGAATCGGGTGCAAATTATAATTATGAACATCACCATGGTCACTAGATTGGGGGACCTTCCTCAACAATGTGAGGATTTGTTAGTCTTTTGGGGAATCATTGGGTATTTTAGTTTATAGTTACCGAACATTTTTTTAAATTAAAATGTCAATTTCCGTGGGCTTGCTTAAATGATAAATGCCGACAGCAATTTTACTATAGTTTTATAAGAATGCGCTCCTCGCCCATCAATTTGGTAGGTTGCTGGGAAAATCCCAATCAGTTTGTCTTTTTGTGGGGATTCTTCTTAAAAAGTAATGAGTTTTGAGGATTTCTTAACCTGAAATGAAGAGGTTCGAATACGGGACTCGAACCCGCGACCTCCTAATCCGATTCTAGCGGTTACTCACCTCGCGAACTGAGCTATTCGGTCTGTTGCACACTCTTTTGTTTGCAGGTCATTTCTTGCCCAAGAATTTACCTAAGTCTGAGGTTCACGTCATATCTGTTGCTGATTAAAAATCTCATGTAGATCCCTTAACTTAGAAAGCAGTTAACTAAGAAAAACAATAAAATGATGCTGTAGCGCTATTTCTGCAAATGCGACGTGTCTGCCCCTAAAAGTCCGGCTATCCCCCTTAGAAATGTAAAGAAATTTTGCAACATTATATTACATCAATGTACTACCAAATGTAGCAACGCTTTTCAACAAAATTTAAGTGTTCTTAAGTATTCTTTGATTTTTAGTTTGTCTATTAACATATTGTTATTCATTAATGCTCTCCTAAACAAGAAACGCGGGATCATTTAATAATTCACCTTGGGGCATTGGATTCTTGAATTGCTGGCTACAATGACGAAGATCCGTTCCATTTGTTTGGTTTAAAGTAGTTTTGACCAAAGTTGAGGTTACAAAATTTTAAATTGGATCTTGCCATTTTGCATCAACTACTAAATGAAATGAAAATGTCCGGTGAAAATGAACGGCATTGCCGGATGGTGCCTATTGCTCGCGAGAGGGGAAGGATAATCCCCCCGACGAAGCACCACCCCCCGCCGGACCAATTTTGTCGTAGGTGGTACTGCTTTCGCCGTGGGGATTTTCCTTCCCCTCTCGCGAGCAATACAAGCTGGCAACGCTGCACACAGAGTTAGAGGATTGAGATCGTTCTCCAAATAAAGTGTGTTGTTTTTATTAATAACTTTGTTGTGATTTCCAGTCAATAAACAATTTACAGGTGAGTACATAACCTTACACTTTTTAGTTAGGAAAATATAATTTATATATAAATATATATTGGTATTTACGTAAATGAGTATACTTATTTACGTAAATACCAATATTATTTATAGCTGTAAAAAGCACGTTGGTTGATAATATGGATAGTGGACGTGAACGAGAAAACAAATATCTTGTTGATTTAAGTAAATATTTTTTACTTCTTATTGAAATCAGCGAAAGTGATGTTATGGAAGTTTATGTGTATGTAAAATTGTTTACTGGTGGATAGTCCTCGTCCTTACTTAGAAGCAGATCACTTCCAGTAGATTATGAATGTAGATCACTTAGGTAATTAAAACTATTGTCGTGATACTCAACATTAAGAGCTATTACCTATTTTTTAAAATAACCACTAAACTGTTGTAGTTATAGCTATAATAATTAAAGTAATATTTATAAACATTTCTTCATATTATTTATTGGATTGTCTTATGAGTTTGATTATAAGCAATGTCTTTTTTCTTTACAGCAAGAATGTAGACCGTAGCCAGATCATAGGTCAAGAAAATGATTTTAGAACACAATAAAGTATTTGTTTTCTTATATTAGTGTTTCATTGAGGGGGTGGGGCTAGAAAGAGCATGTTGGTGGGTTAGCATCGAATATCCATTAGATGTATAATGGATATCCATTTGATGTCCACATGTATATCCATACAATATCCATTAGATGTATAATGGATATCCATTTCGTGACCACATGTATATCCATACAACATCCAACATATATCCATATGGATATCCAGATTGGTGGATGTGGCGGTGGTTCCGACCGCAGTGTTTTCGTCAACACTACCCTATGTTTCTCTTGACAGCTAAACGTTGCGTTACGTTATTCGACAGCAAGCTGTCAAGAACTACTATATAAGAGACACCAGGGATCTCTCTCTCTCTCTCTCTCCTCGCTACCAACCGACAGTGAAGATACGTCTCTCCACGCTCGGTCAGTTATCTGTTATGTACTGTCTGTGATTGTTTTATAGTTAAATGTATCATATAGTTTATTCAGTTGGTGAAATAATAAAGTATATTAAATGTTTACGTATGGATTTAATATTAACAAGTGCAATTAACTTCCATAATGGATATTGGTAGGACATCTGTATGTCCATTAGATGTCCATTGGATGTCCTGGATATCCATCGTGAATATCCATTGGATATCTAATGGACGTCTGTGTGGGCAGTGATTAGGACGATAATTTTTTATTTAAATGCGTCTAATTGTCGCGGTTGCCTGACACTTTTGATTATCTTGAGATTTTTTACTACCTCACAAAATCATATTCCAATCCATAGCTAAAAGTTTCTTAAATACCAATAGAAAAAGAAGCAAAATAATGATATTGTCAGTTGACATTGATATTTTTATAAATTAAATGAACGAAATTAGCGACAATAGTGAGCAAGTTAAATTAATTTACAACTGACCTGTAATGTTATAATTATTGCTGACAGCAGCCTGCTTATTATTCTTATTGACACTGTGTGTGTGTGTTTGTTTCTTTAACGTCCTTCTATTTCCGCTACCATGGCCAATCACCGACGCCAAGGAGCAGTTTCACCTCACGATCCTGAAAATTTTGTAGAAACCCCGCCCTTCTGTAAGGAGGGTAGGGATCTTTAATGTGCCCAACATCGCATGGACACGGAACCATCGACTTTACGCCCCCTCCGAAGGGCGGAACGTGCAGATATTCAACTTGCTCATATGCCACAACCTCGATTAATGTTAATGTTATAGTATGTACTGAAACAGTCAAAGGAGAACTCTAGGATCGAACCCCGTACCCCTCGGTTCAGTGGCACACCTTCTTACCACTGAACCTCCGAGGCTATTTCCTATTGACATTGAATCCTTAATCATTGAATTTTCGTTTACTCTGAAACTTCCAATTTTAGGAAGGAATTCCAAGAGAATATTTTGGTAACATTTAAATATGAATTTTAAAATTAACAAAACACTAATTAAGAACAAACTGGTAAAAAACTGAAAAGGGTAGTGCGATCCACCCCCTTAAAAACCAGGTTGAATCAAACTAGGAGCTTAAGTAAGCTTTTTAGTGGAAGTCTGTCTGAAAATTTTCAATTTGGAGCAGTTTTTGAGAAAATAATTGAATGAATTTTTACCCCATTTTTAAGGGGCTACAACTTCTCAGTGAAATATCAATAGCAAATTTTTTTATGACACCCCATCTCCCTCCCCAAAATTTACCAGGTAAGCTTTCAGCAAGTTTTCTGCACAGATTAAAAAAGACAGCTTGTATTTACACCCTCCTCTTCTACTCCTTTTTAATTCTTCTTTTTATCAGTGTACTCTGTTTTGTTCTTATCCGTGTCATAATTTCAGCAGCTTCTATTCTCTTCATGTCCTGCTTATCCAAACTCCAGCTTTCCGCCCCGTATATCACAACCATCCATACGTATGACTTCATGAACCTCTTTCTCAGGTCAGGTCAGGTTCTCTCAAAACTAAAAGAAATGTTAAGACTAAGACTTTTTATTCTTCTCCATTTAAAATTTCAGGAACAGATCAGGCCAGGTCCGCTCAAAATTGGAACAAATGCTTAGATTAAGACTTCTTCTTCTCCATGCTAAAATTTTAGGGCCCTATATTCTCGTCAGGTCATGCTTATCCAAAATCCGGCTTTCCGCCCCATACATTAGCATCCTCCATATGCATGACTTCATGAATCCCTTCCCCAGTTCCAGGTTTAAATGTTTATTGGTAGAAAGAGTATGTTGTCTATCGAATCCTCGCTTTGGCATCGCGATTATCCTTCTCTTTTTTTTTTGCTACATTTACCAACATCTGTAACGATACTCCCAATGGACGTAACCATTTCTATTTGTTCAAATTGTTAGTCGCTTGGTTTTATATCTGTTTTGGGAGTCATATCCCTATCTATCTAATCCGGCTTTCCGCCCCATACATTAGCATCCTCCATATACATGACTTCATGAACCCCTTCCCCAGTTCCAGGTTTAAATGTTTATTGGTAGAAAGAGTATGTTGTCTATTGAATCCGCGCTTCGACATCGCGATCATCCTTCTCTTTTTTTTTGCTATAGTTACCAACATCTGTAACGATACTCCCAATGGACGTAACCATTTCCATTTGTTCAAATTGTTAGTCGCTTGGTTTTATATCTGTTTTGGAAGTCATATCCCTAGCTATCTTTATTACCTTTGTGTTAGTCATATTGATCTTTACTTTAATTCTTTTTAACAGAATATCCAACACACTCAGCCACCTTTGTAATTATTTTCCATTCCTCCTATCATCTTATGCGATGGAACCGCTGTCCATTTATTTTTATGCTTGTGATATCTTAGGCATATTTCTTGGATCTTGTACAAACAAACTTCATTATCAAAGGTAAAAGGTAATCAAACAAAACATCAATTATTTTCCATTCCTCCTATCATCTCATGCGATGGAACCGTTGTCCATTTATTTTTATGCATGTGATATCTTCCTTAGGCATATTTCTTGGATCTTGTACAAAAAACTTCATTATCAAAGGTAAAAGGTAATCAAACAAAACATCAATTATTTTCCATTCCTCCTATCATCTTATGTGATGGAACCGTTGTCCATTTATTGTTATGCATGTGATATCTTAAGCATATTTCTTGGATCTTGTACAAAAAACGTCATTATCAAAGGTAAAAGGTAATCAAACAAAACATCAATTATTTTCCATTCCTCCTATCATCTTATGTGATGGAACCGTTGTCCATTTATTTTTATGCATGTGATATCTTCCTTAGGCATATTTCTTGGATCTTGTACAAACTTCATTATCAAAGGTGAAAGGTAATCAAACAAAACATCAATTATTTTCCATTCCTCCTATCATCTTATGATTGAAACCGTTGTCCATTTATGTTTATGCATGTGATATCTTCCTTAGGCATATTTCTTGGATCTTCTACAGATAAACTTCATTATCAAAGATAAAAGGTAATCAAACAAAACATCAATTATTTTCCATTCCTCCCATCATCTTATGTGATGGAACCGTTGTCCATTTATTTTTATGCATGTGATATCTTCCTTAGGCATATTTCTTGGATCTTCTACAGATAAACTTCATTATCAAAGATAAAAGGTAATCAAACAAAACATCAATTATTTTCCATTCCTCCTATCATCTTATGTGATGGAACCGTTGTCCATTTATTTTTATGCATGTGATATCTTCCTTAGGCATATTTCTTGGATCTTGTACAAACTTCATTATCAAAGGTGAAAGGTAATCAAACAAAACATCAATTATTTTCCATTCCTCCTATCATCTTATGATTGAAACCGTTGTCCATTTATGTTTATGCATGTGATATCTTCCTTAGGCATATTTCTTGGATCTTCTACAGATAAACTTCATTATCAAAGATAAAAGGTAATCAAACAAAACATCAATTATTTTCCATTCCTCCTATCATCTTATGTGATGGAACCGTTGTCCATTTATGTTTATGCATGTGATATCTTCCTTAGGCATATTTCTTGGATCTTCTACAGATAAACTTCATTATCAAAGGTAAAAGGTAATTAAACAAAACATCAATTATTTTTCATTCCTCCTATCATCTTATGTGATGGAACCGTTGTCCATTTATTTTTATGCATGTGATATCTTCCTTAGGCATATTTCTTGGATCTTCTACAAATAAACTTCATTATCAAAGGTAAAAGGTAATTAAACAAAACATCAATTATTTTCCATTCCTCCCATCATCTTATGTGATGGAACCGTTGTCCATTTATTTTTATGCATGTGATATCTTCCTTAGGCATATTTCTTGGATCTTCTACAAATAAACTTCATTATCAAAGGTAAAAGGTAATCAAACAAAACATCAATTATTTTCCATTCCTCCTATCATCTTATGTGATGGAACCGTTGTCCATTTATTTTTATGCATGTGATATCTTCCTTAGGCATATTTCTTGGATCTTGTACAAACTTCATTATCAAAGGTGAAAGGTAATCAAACAAAACATCAATTATTTTCCATTCCTCCTATCATCTTATGATTGAAACCGTTGTCCATTTATGTTTATGCATGTGATATCTTCCTTAGGCATATTTCTTGGATCTTCTACAGATAAACTTCATTATCAAAGATAAAAGGTAATCAAACAAAACATCAATTATTTTCCATTCCTCCTATCATCTCATGCGATGGAACCGCTGTCCATTTATGTTTATGCATGTGATATCTTCCTTAGGCATATTTCTTGGATCTTCTACAGATAAACTTCATTATCAAAGATAAAAGGTAATCAAACAAAACATCAATTATTTTCCATTCCTCCTATCATCTTATGTGATGGAACCGTTGTCCATTTATTTTTATGCATGTGATATCTTCCTTAGGCATATTTCTTGGATCTTCTACAAATAAACTTCATTATCAAAGGTAAAAGGTAATCAAACAAAACATCAATTATTTTCCATTCCTCCTATCATCTTATGTGATGGAACCGTTGTCCATTTATTTTTATGCATGTGATATCTTCCTTAGGCATATTTCTTGGATCTTGTACAAACAAACTTCATTATCAAAGGTAAAAGGTAATCAAACAAAACATCAATTATTTTCCATTCCTCCTATCATCTCATGCGATGGAACCGCTGTCCATTTATTTTTATGCATGTGATATCTTCCTTAGGCATATTTCTTGGATCTTCTACAGATAAACTTCATTATCAAAGATAAAAGGTAATCAAACAAAACATCAATTATTTTCCATTCCTCCTATCATCTTATGTGATGGAACCGTTGTCCATTTATGTTTATGCATGTGATATCTTCCTTAGGCATATTTCTTGGATCTTCTACAGATAAACTTCATTATCAAAGATAAAAGGTAATCAAACAAAACATCAATTATTTTCCATTCCTCCCATCATCTTATGTGATGGAACCGTTGTCCATTTATTTTTATGCATGTGATATCTTCCTTAGGCATATTTCTTGGATCTTCTACAGATAAACTTCATTATCAAAGATAAAAGGTAATCAAACAAAACATCAATTATTTTCCATTCCTCCCATCATCTTATGTGATGGAACCGTTGTCCATTTATTTTTATGCATGTGATATCTTCCTTAGGCATATTTCTTGGATCTTCTACAAATAAACTTCATTATCAAAGGTAAAAGGTAATCAAACAAAACATCAATTATTTTCCATTCCTCCTATCATCTTATGTGATGGAACCGTTGTCCATTTATTTTTATGCATGTGATATCTTCCTTAGGCATATTTCTTGGATCTTGTACAAACAAACTTCATTATCAAAGGTAAAAGGTAATCAAACAAAACATCAATTATTTTCCATTCCTCCTATCATCTCATGCGATGGAACCGCTGTCCATTTATTTTTATGCATGTGATATCTTCCTTAGGCATATTTCTTGGATCTTCTACAGATAAACTTCATTATCAAAGATAAAAGGTAATCAAACAAAACATCAATTATTTTCCATTCCTCCCATCATCTTATGTGATGGAACCGTTGTCCATTTATTTTTATGCATGTGATATCTTCCTTAGGCATATTTCTTTGATCTTCTACAACTAAACTTCATTATCAAAGGTAAAAGGTAATCAAACAAAACATCAATTATTTTCCATTCCTCCTATCATCTTATGTGATGGAACCGTTGTCCATTTATGTTTATGCATGTGATATCTTCCTTAGGCATATTTCTTGGATCTTCTACAGATAAACTTCATTATCAAAGATAAAAGGTAATCAAACAAAACATCAATTATTTTCCATTCCTCCTATCATCTCATGCGATGGAACCGCTGTCCATTTATTTTTATGCATGTGATATCTTCCTTAGGCATATTTCTTGAATCTTCTACAGATAAACTTCATTATCAAAGATAAAAGGTAATCAAACAAAACATCAATTATTTTCCATTCCTCCCATCATCTTATGTGATGGAACCGTTGTCCATTTATTTTTATGCATGTGATATCTTCCTTAGGCATATTTCTTGGATCTTCTACAAACAAACTTCATTCTCAAAGGTAAAAGGTAATCAAACAAAACATCAATTATTTTCCATTCCTCCTATCATCTTATGCGATGGAACCGTTCTCCATTTATTTTTATGCATGTGATATCTTCCTTAGGCATATTTCTTGGATCTTCTACAAATAAACTTCATTATCAAAGGTAAAAGGTAATTAAACAAAACATCAATTATTTTCCATTCCTCCCATCATCTTATGTGATGGAACCGTTGTCCATTTATTTTTATGCATGTGATATCTTCCTTAGGCATATTTCTTGGATCTTCTACAAATAAACTCCATTATCAAAGGTAAAAGGTAATTAAACAAAACATCAATTATTTTCCATTCCTCCCATCATCTTATGTGATGGAACCGTTGTCCATTTATTTTTATGCATGTGATATCTTCCTTAGGCATATTTCTTGGATCTTCTACAAATAAACTTCATTATCAAAGGTAAAAGGTAATCAAACAAAACATCAATTATTTTCCATTCCTCCTATCATCTTATGTGATGGAACCGTTGTCCATTTATGTTTATGCATGTGATATCTTCCTTAGGCATATTTCTTGGATCTTCTACAGATAAACTTCATTATCAAAGATAAAAGGTAATCAAACAAAACATCAATTATTTTCCATTCCTCCCATCATCTTATGTGATGGAACCGTTGTCCATTTATTTTTATGCATGTGATATCTTCCTTAGGCATATTTCTTGGATCTTCTACAAATAAACTTCATTATCAAAGGTAAAAGGTAATCAAACAAAACATCAATTATTTTCCATTCCTCCTATCATCTTATGTGATGGAACCGTTGTCCATTTATTTTTATGCATGTGATATCTTCCTTAGGCATATTTCTTGGATCTTGTACAAACAAACTTCATTATCAAAGGTAAAAGGTAATCAAACAAAACATCAATTATTTTCCATTCCTCCTATCATCTCATGCGATGGAACCGCTGTCCATTTATGTTTATGCATGTGATATCTTCCTTAGGCATATTTCTTGGATCTTCTACAGATAAACTTCATTATCAAAGATAAAAGGTAATCAAACAAAACATCAATTATTTTCCATTCCTCCCATCATCTTATGTGATGGAACCGTTGTCCATTTATTTTTATGCATGTGATATCTTCCTTAGGCATATTTCTTGGATCTTCTACAAATAAACTTCATTATCAAAGGTAAAAGGTAATCAAACAAAACATCAATTATTTTCCATTCCTCCTATCATCTTATGTGATGGAACCGTTGTCCATTTATGTTTATGCATGTGATATCTTCCTTAGGCATATTTCTTGGATCTTCTACAGATAAACTTCATTATCAAAGATAAAAGGTAATCAAACAAAACATCAATTATTTTCCATTCCTCCTATCATCTCATGCGATGGAACCGCTGTCCATTTATTTTTATGCATGTGATATCTTCCTTAGGCATATTTCTTGGATCTTCTACAGATAAACTTCATTATCAAAGATAAAAGGTAATCAAACAAAACATCAATTATTTTCCATTCCTCCCATCATCTTATGTGATGGAACCGTTGTCCATTTATTTTTATGCATGTGATATCTTCCTTAGGCATATTTCTTGGATCTTCTACAAACAAACTTCATTCTCAAAGGTAAAAGGTAATCAAACAAAACATCAATTATTTTCCATTCCTCCTATCATCTTATGCGATGGAACCGTTCTCCATTTATTTTTATGCATGTGATATCTTCCTTAGGCATATTTCTTGGATCTTGTACAAACAAACTTCATTATCAAAGGTAAAAGGTAATCAAACAAAACATCAATTATTTTCCATTCCTCCTATCATCTCATGCGATGGAACCGCTGTCCATTTATTTTTATGCATGTGATATCTTCCTTAGGCATATTTCTTGGATCTTGTACAAACTTCATTATCAAAGGTAAAAGGTAATCAAACAGAACACCAATTATTTTCCATTCCTCCTATCATCTCATGCGATGGAACCGTTGTCCATTTATTTTTATGCATGTGATATCTTCTTTAGGCATATTTCTTGGATCTTGTACAAACTTCATTATCAAAGGTAAAAGGTAATCAAACAAAACATCAGTTTTAGGAGAGGTTTATTTATTAATAAAAAAAATCATATTAATATAATTATATATTCAATTATTTCTGTACAATAAATTCCTGAGCAAAACAATTGCAGTGATTAACAACATTATTAGATTAATTGTATAAATCCTAGGTAATATGTTTGAGGAAAAAAAGTTGTCAGATAATAAAAATGATAAGAAAAAAACTAATATAATAAAAGTGCCATTGGCGACATGGCAACAAAGTACACAGAAAGTAATTAAAATAAGTACATAAATAAAAGATGTTGCTAAATACTAAAAAGTGCCTCGATTCACTTAATTCAGGACACATGATATAAACAAATAGAAAGAAACGTGTAAATTTCAAAAATTAACACTAACCATAATGATAATAATAATAATAATAGCTATAATAATATTTTAATTAATGGCACAAGACGTTTGGAGTTAACAGTGAAATTACATTTCAAAACAGCAGCCCTCGAAATGCTACATCACAACCCGAATTGAATTATTATTTATTTTATTTTTTTATACTCAACACTTTGGCCCTCAGCGTTTTCTACATTTAAGTGGTTAAACAAAAAATCAAAAATACATCGAGCGTTATTATCAAATTCTTTATTCTTTTCCAATGACAGCTAAGGGTGTGGTATATTCTAACATCTGCAACAAATACAAACAATATAATACACATATTTTTCAGTTGTTAAAAATACACAAAGATACATTCGATTATCAACTAAATTCTGCATACCATAATTATACTGCCGTGCTAAGAAAAAAATGTCCTCTATGTGCCACCATCATTTATTTACCCTAGAAAAAATATGAAGAAAGAATTAATGGACAACGCTCCCGCTGGAGCTGTTGCATGGCTGGACGGACAAGAACATAGTTGTCAAATGGTTGAACCACTTTGTCAAGCATATTAAACCATCAAAACAAGATAAGGTCCTCTTAATGCTGGATGGTCACATAAGCCATAAAAGCCTTGAGGCTCAAGAGTTTGCTAAAGCCAATGGAATTGTTCTTTTTTGTTTTCCTCCACAGTAGCTTTTTTGGACCTCTCACCACCTATTACAATCAAGAATTGAATTTATGGCTCAAAACCCATCCAGAAAGAATAGTAACACACTACCAAGTGGCTGAACTGTTCAAAAATGCGTAGCAGAAAGTAGCAACACTGTCTAATGCTGAAAAGGGTTTTTCCACGACAGGAATATATCCCTTTGATCCAGACATTTTCCCAGACTGGATGTTTGTTCCAGCAGATGCAACAGATCTTGAACAATAAAATGTAGAAGGGCCACCTGAAAGTAATTCTGGTGATAAAGAATCTCAGGCTTTGCTAACTAATGCTACACAAAATAATATCCTTTTGGGAGATACAGATGCTTCTACATCTTTTCAAAAGTGCAAAAAAATCAATTTCGCGTTTTTTTTTTCACTCGTGTATATTTTTATACTACCTTTCATTCCGAAAAGTGTAAATGTCGTAGCACCTATGGAAATAAGCTAATTTGTCATAAATAATTTAGACCTAACTACAAAAAATTTCGAAACGCAGTAAGGGCGTTATATGGCAAAAAGGGCCCATTGTGGCCTACTTGCTTGGCGTTGGCCTCCCCACCACTGCTAAGGGCGTTATACTAGCAAATTTTCATAAGAATTGTACACTATGTTTATAAGCCATATTAGTAAAGTTAATACTTTAAACTTACACAGACCTTGAAGATCGATTTTAGAGGTCCTAGTACACGCTCATTTTAAGGATTCTTTCGAAAGTGTTATCATTGATATCTCTCCATTATCAAAAAAATCTTGCGTTCTAACTCCTTTTGAGAAAGATGTCCAAAACTAAATTTTCTATGAAGCTAAAGAAGTACATTTTGCTATATCTGTAGATAGTGTAAGTCTCTTTAAAAGAAACTTGTATAACAATTTTAATTAAAGCTGTACAAAAGATTTCCAGAAGGAAACTTAATTCATATTTGGAAAAGTAAAGTATCTGCCAAATTATAAACGTAGCATTTATTTTTGCTTATTAATCACCAGTATGATTTCGTCTTAGTCAACACAATCTAACCGGTTTTTTTCAATATCAACAATAACAAAATTTTAATTTCAGACTCAAAGGTGACAAACTTATTCAGGCGTTTTGAACAAAAATGAGATCTTGTTCAAAACGTGTATCTGTGCACTATTGTTTCTCCAAATGTCAAAATAAAACATAAAAAAACATACAATCATCGAGCTAGATTCGATTGCGTAGCCTTCTGCTTATAAGACAACGACGCTGTCTCTGCGCTATGTAAGCACATGTTGTTAGCTAACGTTTTGTTTACATGATATGTGACGGTCGTTTTTTTTTCACAACCGTAACGTTCTTACTGAAGCAACAAATTTCCACAAAGGAAGCCTGGATAATCGTTAAGTTGCTTCAATATTAAACAGCAAATCCACGGCTGGATCAAAAAGATTTTAAGGAAATTGGCTTTTATCATCGCTATCCTGGCGCCTTTATCTGATTTTGCGTCGAATATTGAAATAATATCAGGAAGCCAGAGAATATCTTTACAGAGATGAATATTAACTGAAATAAATAACTCCGTAATGACACAATAATATCATCTAGACTATTAGAAACTAGAGGCGGAAATGTTAACAAGTAAAATTCATAAAGTCGAGAATTTATGGACAGGTTGAGAGGTAAAAAGATGTCGACAGAGAGTACGCCGCCGAAAAGCAATAAAATATACTTGACAGATACTGGTCTAACCAAAGACGCTTGGTAGTCGACAGAGGTATAGCCGGCAGCTCTCTGCTGAATCGGCTGGGAAAACATGCATCTCTGCCTCTCTCTCATACACATGGAGGTAGATGGGTAGTTAAGGGACAGAGAATATCGTCACTCGAAACGTCGACGCTGCGAAAAAACCCAGCCGGGTACTTAAACGCGTGCTGACGCTGACAACTTGATCAGTTCTCGGTGCTCATCAAGTGAGCAACAACTAGATCAGTTTCTCGGTGCTTATTAAGTGAGCAACAAATTGATCAGTTTCTCGGTGCTCACGAATTGAGCAACAACTACAGGTGGCTACCGCAATACCTTCGGATTATCGGTGGCCTAGAATAAACAACTGATTATCGCACCATCTTAATTAGTTGGTGCTGGTGTAAATAACTACCTAAGACAAGTTTTACGTTAGGTAACAGATCGGTATGTGGTATACCTAGTGCAGAAAGAGTAGCGTCTACGTGGACAATTTTAGTGCCGAAATAACAGTTCTTCCTTTTCAAATTTCGTTCTAATAACCTTTGCTGCCGTCGTAATAAATTTCACTGTCGTTGTGATACGTTTTTTGTTTTCACCTGGGTCTTCACCTTTGTGTTGGGTTCACCAATAACCTTAAAATAAATGTATGAGCTTGAGAGCTGCGATTTGTGGCTGGTATCAAGCTCTGCTGTCTAGTATCCATCAGGAGCCCCGATTTATCTTAACCCTCCGAGGCTAACGTCGCACTAGGTCTGGCTGTGTTTTTCATGTAGCCCAGGTTCAGTTCAGGGCTTTGATAGGCCTTAATCCAGGCTGCCTTTCACGGCTCAAGATGTTGGATGGGGAGGTTGTCTGGAGCAAATGGTACCTCTTCTAAATTTATGCGAGTGAGTTGAAACTTTTTTTTTACATCGCTTATAGACAGTTTTTCTTTAATCATGATATAATAAGCATTCAATGGAAGTCATTTAAAGCTGGTCAGTTCATTCAAAATTCCTTTTAAACAGTGACGTTATTGGGGGCAATTACTTCATTTCAATTATATGCTGTAGCTTTCATCATGTAAATTCAAATTAGAGCTAAGAAATTCTTTAAATTGTTAGTTGGTTGTACACAGTCTCTATTTTAAACATTTTGTGTTATTTGGAGCTATCGTGACAACATGCTACTTGGTTCCGCGACGAGAAGGCGACTCCTGTGTTACACCTCACTATGTGCTACTCAATCATTTGGCTCTCATGAACATTCGCAGGGATATAAATATTAATGTCCATATTATAACATATATGTTTGCATAAAAAAAAACCTGCCGGGATTTCAAATTATGAATATTTTTTCCTAATTATGCGTGGCCTGCCTCATACCTATAAATAAGGCACTTTACCTCAACGATTGCAAAATTGTGAACAATAAAAATAAAATGTTTATTATTTGATAATGTTTTCTGTCAACCTATTTCAATCTATCCTAACCCACCCCTTTAGAGGTGGCACCCTACCACACCTCCCACCCCGCAAAAAATTACCGGCGAGTTTAATATTCCTGTCAAAATTTCACCTGCAAAAATCAGGCGAGTTGTCCATTCTGAGTTTGTTCCACAAACCACCTTTCTATGTGGAAATTTTGAAAAGATTGCGCAACACTTCGCGGCGGAAGAAGCCTGATTTGTGGCAGTCAGATGACTGGTTTTTGCACCGCGAGAGTACTTTAAAGGGGGTTGAATATTTTCTGTTTGAATATAAATAAATAAATTTGAAAAAATAATAAGCTCGGTTTCTTTTGGGTACCCCTTCGTACATATCTTATTATATCCTCCCCCGCATTGCCGTAAATTAAATATAAATTTAACACAATTAATGTTGTTTAATTGAAAATTTTAAGGGGTTTATATATAACTTTTTAAAAAATTTAATCTGTGGTTGTAATGATTTCGGTTTGAATTCAAATTAAAAAATACTAAACCGATTTAAACGAAAATTGGCACATATCTTCATTTTATTAAGACCGCGGACGAGTTCGTTAGTCAGACAGATTTTTCTGAAAAAAATTTGTATCTCAAAAAATAATAAAGCCATTTGGGTGAAATTTGGTAGGTATGTTGCCTCGGTGTGAAGACCTTTTTTCTCTCCCTCAGGGCTCGTCCGCGTCTTTGCCACCCCGATAGCACCGCAGCCTTTGGCTTATTGTGCATACCCTTAGTCTTACTCCACCCATTCCAAAATCACTGTGCCTTGAACTAGTCTGCACAGCGATTGGTAGGGTGAAGTATTATATTGCTCTGTCTCCGGTCTAGACTGTCCGTAGATCAGTTGTCTTTTACGGTCCAGAGCTTTACACTCACACAAGATGTGCTAGGCTGATTCCTCCCTCTTACTGCAGAGTCTGCATAACAGGTCCCCTCGAACCGCTCCATTTTATGCAGGGATTTCTTGACGGTCTTGTGTCCCGTCAAAAGTCCCGTTATGTTTCTGAGATGTCATATGCTAAGATTTAGCAGCTCCACAGCTCTCTTTGGACTGAGTTGCCCAATTAATGACTTCCCCAGTTTGAGCCCTAGACAAACTGCCCAGTATGCCTTGCGCTGTTCCCTGACCCAGGACTTGATGGTTCCCAGGCCGTGCCTTTCGATACGCCCAGGACCGGTTCTGGTCCCATAAATGGTTCTGCTGACCCTCTTTTCGCCAGACTGTCAGCTTTTTCTTGCATTTGACCCCCGAGTGACCCGGTACCCAGATGAGGCTGAACTCCTTCTACCCAGCCAGTTCGCTCGTCTCGTCTCGGCACTCACTTGCCAGCCTGGAATTTACCCGTGGGCTGCTTAGGGCCTTAAGGGCTGCCTGGCTGTGGCTATGAAGATCCGCTTGTTGGTGTAGCCCCACCTCTTGTTCTCCCTCACACAGTGCAGTGCAGGATGGCACTGCAGGACGGCCTGAAAGACCGTTGCATGTGCTACGAAGGAAATACTATGACTTATCCTCGGTCCTTCCGAATAAACACCTGCCCCGTTACACGCTCCCCTCCGGACCGGGCGTGAACCAGACGAGCGCGTGCCGTGGTAAGCTCGGTGTTTTCTCCCGCCATGCCTCGCGGTCAGGGATTCCCACTATAAAATTGTTTTCCCTGCAGATTCACGGGCCGCGAAGTCTGACCTCATTTCAAGCATGGCCTCCTTCACGATCTCCTGAATTTTGCAGTGGACCCTGAAGCCTGGATTGATCTTCGGTCTACCATTGCAGGCTAGTCTGTATAGTCCTAGCCTGGCCTCCCCTACGATAACTAAGTGTAGAGGGGGCAGATCCAGCAACACCTCCATGGCGGCTGTTGGGGTTAAAGTCATGGCCCCTGTGATGCCTAGGCAAGCCATCCTTTGAATCTTGCCTAGTTTTTGTTTGGCACTGGATTGTGTCACCTTAGGCCACCAGACCAGTGCCGCGTATGTTAACGATGGTCTGACTACCCTTGTGTACAGCCAGTGGACCATACTAGGTCTTAGTCCCCACGTTTTTTCATATAGCCGCCTAGTGACGGCTAGGGTCATAACTGCCTTACGCAGTATTTTTTCAACATGACCATTCCAGGTTAGCTTAGAATCCAGAACGACCCCAATGTATTTTACCTGCCTGGCCATTGGGATGTTTCTACCGTATATGAGAGTTCTGAGTCTCTCCCACTTCCTCCTCCTCGTAAACGGTATGACGGTTGCTTTCTCGGGGCGCACCCCGATCCCTTGGCAACCGTCCACCCTTCCACCACTTTCAATGCTGTCTGAATTAGCTCCCACACTGACTGTGTAACCTTTCCCCTATGGACTATGATGACAATGTCGTCCGCATAGCCCTGTACCTCGTACCCCCCTCCCGAGAGCCTCCCTAGCAGGCCGTCCACGACTAGGCACCAGAGCAGGGGAGACAAAACGCTCCTCTGCGGACACCCAGTCAGGGCCCCCGCCAGCAGAGTCCCTCCCGCGAGTGAGGTGAACACCGCCCTGTCCCCGAGCATGGAACCGATCCACCTGCAGCAGGTGTCCTCTATTCCACGCTCCCTGACAGCTGCCAGTACCGATCCGAATGAGGTGTTGCTGAAGATCCCCTCTATGTTTAGGTAGGCCCCCAGCGCCACCTCCCTGTTCTCCAGCGTATTCTCCAGTTTCAGCACCAATTGGTGCAGTGCTATTTCTGTTGAGACTCCTGCTCTGTATACATATTGTCCGCAGTGTAGAGGATATGCTTCCAGTACACCGTCACTAATGTGCCGGTCGAGCAGTTTTTCCATTGTTTTTAGCAAGAAGGACATGAGATTTATTGACTTCAGGGACTTTGCCTGGTCTGTTGGAGGCCCAGGTTTAGGAATGAATACAACCCTAGCCAGTCTCCATGCCCTCGGTATGTACCCCAGAGCCAGGCTGGCCCTCATAATGAGGGTAAGCGCCGGCGCCAGTATATCTATCCCCTGTTGGAGCATGATGGGCATTATGCCGTCAAATCCTGGGGATTTGAATGCCTTGAAGCTGTTAATGGCCCCTCTGATTTTGCTCCAAGTAACCACGTCTTCAGCGACTGTCCAGTCCACTCTAGATGCTCCCCTGTACGGCGCCTCTATTTCTGAGTGTTCCCAGTCCGGAGGTGATTGGTTTATTATGAAGACCTTACTATTTTCCAAAATTCTACTTTCTAGGTTTATAGCAAATTGAGTTATTCAATTTATTGCAACCAGTGCGCCCAAAACTTTTTTTAAATATTGGACACTTACCTTATATGACGTCAGATTGTTTTACAATACCTATTCCATTCATTGTTCATAAAAAATTAGTAAATATCCAGTAAACAAATTTAAAAGCTTAAAATAGTTTAAAGTTTTAGCAAATAATTATCTTTCTGTTGATATATAATTGTATTAAAGAGATTTAAAAATAGAGCAAAAAAACGGTGATAAAGTTTTTGACAACAGAAGACAATCGGCCAAAAAATATACACGAAAATCGAATATATAACTGCTATAACATATGGTGAACATCGTCCATCATATTTGCAAGTAAAATTCCAGGTCAAAACAGTTCAAACTTTATTTTTCCTCCAAATCTTTTCTTCTCTGGTCAGGTAGATCTCATATTAAATGTTCTCCCGTAATATTTTAAAAAAGATTATGGGTAAACCTCGTATTAAAAACACACAATTTTTGCTAAATAAACCGTTACAAAATATATAACATAAAAATAAAAAATGACTTACCAGTGTCTGCTCGTTCACAGGCATATATTATTTATTCTGGAATATTTTTAGCTTATTTTTTGACGTTTATTTCAGTGGATTCATCCCAGTCCAGCCCACTGCATGAAATCGGGCAACTCACGAACAGGCACATCTCTTGCTAAAGCTTTTACTCTAAGATTACGATCATCGGTTAACAACACTACTTCTTGAACTAATTTCCGGGGTTCCCCTGAAAATCACAATCATGTAAAAATATAACACGAAGTGGAAACAATTATTTACCTTCCTGGTGCGTTTCTTGACTACCCTTTCCTAATATCAGACATGTTGATAGTATTTTATCGTCATTTTTCAGGTTGTTATCGAGCGAAGAGTCATCTTCTGTGGTGAAGGACGTCGATGTCAGGACAGCTCCTTTGGTAGTGACGCATTTTACAGCGGACGGTCGGCATTTTAGAAAATCTAAGGCGTTCTTCGCTGACTCAGCTACTTTGAGAAGATGCTGGGGATCTAAAGAGCTTCGTGGAGCAGGTGTTGGACTTTTACCTCCTTTGCCCAGTCCTTCTAATTCGCTCAAAACTGTAACAAATGCTTAGATTAAGATTCCTGCAATTTGAGATAATTTTTTTATATTTAAGAATGACGTTGTTAAATAAAAATACAAAAATAATAAAAATTGTTTTAGCCCGGAGAGAGGTCTTGCCGGCGAGTTCCAATGTAGATCGTTGGTTTGCCTTTTCATAAGAATAACTTCTTTGTTTTACAATTCTGTGTTGGGCAAACACCCCGACACACTCGGATATCCACACAATGTTATTATTCCCGTACCAACGCTCCACTCCAGCGGTGGTAAGAAAGTACGGAGCCGGAAATCATTATCTAGGTTTAGAGAACGAAGCAGAGCTAAAGACAGCAACATGACAGATTAGTGCATCCTGCACGCACGAGGATTTGTAGCGGTGCGGCATGCAAGAATTTGCAAAAACCTTCCAAAGAGCCAATGAGAATGTTGTACGTTATGTCCCGTGATAAAGCTACCTAACCTCACACATAAGGCCTCTATTATCGATCCGTTTTTTCCTCCTTTGCCCTAGTAGTAGTAGCAGAGGTGGGGAGGCCAACGCCAAGCAAGTAGGCCACCATGGGCCCTTTTTGTCAACCCCAGCAACCATGCTCTACTCCTCCCTCCTCGGTTCCGTCGCCAAACCGCCTCGACCTCGAGATCAAGGCCGTGACGGTCTTGAATTGAAAGGTACTTACCTGATTCCTCTGCAGAGTCCTTGATCCGAACATATCTGCTCGAAGACTCCCAAAAGCCTCGCATTCGCGTCAGCGAAACTCTCCTGTCCTCCAGCATGTTCGCCACCCAGCTTATTTGGGACCTCGGCGTTCCCCTATCCTGTAGGGCGTTACAAACCGTATCCGTCCTTGACTTATCAAAGGCCCCCTCCACATCGAAGAACACAGCTAATGTGCTCTCCCCGTAGTGTAGCGCCCTTTCCACCTTCCGCATCACAGCATGGAGCGCCGTTTCCGTCGACTTCCCCCGCTGGTACGTGTGCTGACCTTTATGGAAGGGGTGATCCTTTAGGATCTCTCCCAACATAAACCTATCTACTATCTTTTCTAATGCCTTAATCAGGAATGATGTAAGGCTAATAAGCCTGTACGCCTTGGCCAGCGTGTAGTCCTCCCTTCCCGGCTTGGGAATGAAGCGAACTCGCCCACCGCCCAGGCTATAGAGCCATCCGTAACCACCCCCTCCGCCAGCTGCCAGTCCGCATTCGGGACCGTCCACCGGCCCAGGTCGGCAGCCCCTGTGACGGCACCATCGCCCGCGAGGTGAACTTCGGCGAGATGACGTCCTTTGCCCTAACATTGATCTCAGTGGAGCCAAGACCTCTATAACAGGATTTTCTGATGTTTATCGAGGAGCCTCTTAGCGGTTATTGACCTGACTGTGGAGTCCGAGAAATTCTACTGTATACAGAGTATCCCATACGAGTGTCGAAGATGGTAACAGATGGTAACAATCGAAGGGTCGGTAGTGGTAGAGGTTATCAGCGGACATGCACTCAAGAGATGCATAAGAGTCTCCGGCGATTGATGGCATTCTATAACAGCCATGTGCAACATCCACCTGCATTATGCGCTTGCGGTAGATCAAGGTGTGTATAACACCATCTTGGTAGACGATGAACCCTTCAGTCTCCGATCTGAGTCCAGCTGACTTTAAAAAAAGAAGGGTTAGCTTCGTCGTATTTCTGTATATGCCGAAATAACATTCCGTGCAAGGCTGCCCAACAGATGTTTCTGTAGAACATTCCTAATCTTACCCCTTAGGGTCGGATTGTCTAGCTTAGTGACCAAAAGGCATTCTTTCAGACCTGTGGTCAAAACATAGTCTGAGTTCGCCTGCTAATGTCCTCGCTGCCTTGAACATGAATGCTCCTATTCCTGCGACTTCGTGAGTCTGAACAAGCCAAAGAAGGGAATCCGTGCTTTCAATAATCTTATAGCTTATCTCCAGGGCTTTTTTCATGTAAACACTCCAAGCTTAGTCCCCTCTCAGATGTCCTGGGAGGTATAATCGAGGAAAGGACGATCTCAAGCGCAAGCTTCGATGTTTATTGTGGAAGCCTCCTGGTATCCATATCCACTTGGCGCAAGTTTTCTAACATCAATTTTATCTCCCCAACGAATCCTGTGTCTTCTGCTGGAGTGGCCCACAGAGATAACCGTCGGTCCTACGAAAAGCTGCGCTCGATGGCAGCAGCTAGGTGAAAAATAGAAGACGACTAAAATTATAGTCATTCACCATCCTTCTCTGGACTCCCTACAGATGATTTATGTACACTGCATAATACTGTGTCCAGACCGTGGAACGATACTATAGCCTTTATCTTATTCATAGGATTTCTTTATGATATTTTCATAATGTTGACTAAAAGTCAACATTGAATCAAATGTAAGGTCTTTAAGTGACGTAATTCGGCTTATGAAAATATTATGTAGCTTATTACACTGGGTAGTGTTGTTTTCGGGAAAAAACTATTAACATTGCATTTATACTCCTTTAGGTTTTTAACTGCATATACAGGGTGTTTAAAAAAGATGGGGCAATATTTAAGGGGTTGATTTCCCAGGTCATTTTATGAAAAAAAGTTCCCATAAACATAGGTGCTAAAATGCATTGTTTCCAAGATACAAGGTGTTATTTTTTTTGTAAAATCACGATTGTTTAAAAATAATTCAAATATCTCTTCACCGATTGTTTTGAAATTTGGCAGCGTTGTTTGCATTATTAATGGGCTGATTTGGCCCTAATTAGATAAAGATTGTTAAGTCTATTGGCGTTAGGGGGGCACCTCAACAAAATTGGTAGGCAACTTACCTATAATGACATAAACTCGCGTACCAAATTTGGTTGCCCTTACTTTGTTAATTCCGGAGATATAATTTTTTTTTCCAAAGAAAACAAAATTTTCCGGGAAAACCTCGGCGGATTTTCCTGGCTAACGAACTTATCCAAGCCACTTGCGAAAGGAAGGTACCCACCAAGTTTTATCAAAATCGGTCTATTATTTTTTTAGTTATAGGTGTGACACATAAATATATAAACATATATATATATATATATATATATATATATATATATATATATATATATATATATATATATATATATATATATATACATACATATATATATACATATATATATACATATATATATATATATATATATATATATATATATATATATATATATATATATATATATATATATATATATATATATATATATATATATATATATATATATATAGGGTGGCGCATTGAAAACGAAACAGACCGATTTGCGTCCAAAGAATTTTTTTTAAAGAAACGCTGAAACACCTCAATTTTAATATTGAGGGGGACATGTTTTGACATAAAACTCAACTTTGTCACATCAACTCCTTAAGGGTGGTGATAACAACCCTTATATTTTAAATAGGGAACATGGGTCGAGTGTTCCATCATTTGAAAGCTCTTTCTTTTCTGAATTCAGCACACAATTATTTTTTTTGGAATTTTAAAATTATTCACAGTTGAAGATGCAAAAACGCATTTCACTCATCCCGATGAAGAAATGTGCTGATAGTCAATGTTTTGTTGGTTTGTAAACAAAAAATTGACTGTCAGAACATTTCTTATCGGAATGAGAGAAAGGCAGTTTATTATTTCAGTTTATCGGTCGGTTTGATACTTGATAGTACTACCGAAAATTAATTTCACAAGGGTGTATTCTGTAGAAGAAAGAGTTGAAATAATTACTCTTTCTTTCAAAAACGATGACAGTGCCAACCGTATCGCAAATTTGTTTAATGAACGACATCCGAACAGACATGTCAACAGAAAATACATTTTGAAGTTAGCTGCAAAGTTTCGACAAAGTGGTTCAGTAGCCAACAAAAAACGGGATCCTGAACGTGAATTTCCGGTTAGAAATGAGACTACTGAGATTGGAGTTTTAGGACAAATTGCTGCAGACCCAACTTTGAGCACGAGAAAATTGGCCACTGTTTCAAACATCAAAAGAAGAACTATTCAGCGAATATTGAAACATCATAAATTTCACCCGTATAAAACTCATCTTGTACAACTGAATCAAGATGATTTTGATCGGCTGGTGGAGTTTGTGAAGTTATGACTGCAAGAATAGCTGATAACGGGAACTTTTTGTTCAATATCTGTTTTTCAGAAGAGTGTACGTTTTCGTTACTTTACAGTCAATCGTCATAGTTGTCGTTATTGGGCAGATAATAATCCAAGAAATTTTGACGAAGTCCACACTCAAACTCCACATAAATTGAATGTCTGGACTGGCATTTTTGGAGACCGTTTAATTGGACCAATTTTTCTTGATGGCAATTTGAGTGGCGAAACGTATTTGGAGTTACTAGAAGATATCGTTTACCATCTACTAATTGACAATGTTGAAAATGATGATCGCTATCAAGAAAATCAATTAGTGTTTCAACGAGATGGAGATCCTCCACATTTTTCACAACGTGTTAGGGAGTTTTTGAACAGAGAGTTTCCAGAGCAATGGATTGGACGTAGAGGTGCTATTGAGTGGCCCCCTAGTTCACCGGATTTAACTCCTTTAGACTACTTCCTATGGGGCCATTTAAAGAGTAGAGTTTTCGCAACAGAACCGGAGTCTCTGGAAGAATTACGACGACGCATTGTTGAAGAGTGCCGTCTAATAACTCCACAAATGCTACAGAATTTCAGAGCTCGTTTTGAACAAAATTTGTACTTTTGTATGGAAGCTGGTGGTCAACAATTTGAACACTTACTTAATTGAATAAACAGTTTTGAACGTTTGGTTTTGTTTTTTTTTAACGAAAAATTGACTAATTAGTGCATTTCTTATCACAATGAATGAAATACGTTCTTGCAACTCCAACTGTGAATAATTTTTAAACGAGTTGATAAAACTTCCAAAAAAATTAGTGTGCTGAATTCAGAAAAGAAAGAGCTTTCAAATGATGTAACACTCGACCCATGTTCCCTATTTAAAATATAAGGGTTGTTATCAACACCCTTAAGGGGTTGATGTGACAAAGTTGAGTTTTATAAAAAAAATTCTCTGGACGCAAATCGGTCTGTTTCGTTTTCAATGCGCCACTATATATATATATATATATATATATATATATATATATATATATATATATATATATATATATATATATATATATATATATATATATATATATATAAAGTGTGAAACCGACCTGGGAACCTGGGATTTGGGTTCCAGTGGTCCTAAATAGCGCTCATTTGAAGACATTTTTTTATAAATTCAACAGTCGGGATCTCCTCATTAGTGAATTTTTTAAAGAAAATTCACTAAAAATAAGAAGTATTGATGGATTCACAGTGAAGGTATAAATTTACAAAATATTAAATACACTAGCATACGTTCATGACAACATACTTGTATCCAATGAGTATAACTCAAAACATTTGAATTAGTTCTTTGAAGAAAAAAAAAAGCTAACCGAAGTTATAATTTACTTTGCATAAATTGTTCAAACCTTAAGCAACAGGCGGTTAAACTAATTATAAGTTTACAACTAGCAAAATGAAAAAATAGCCGAACAAAGTGAAAAAACATCTGATTACTTCAAGTAAAACTAATTTGCAGACGTCACATAAATATGTAAAATATGTTAAAATTTTCGGACATGTTTCTATTGTTTTGCGTTTTTCTTAAATGTAATGAGTAACGCATTGTCATTTGAATCTCATCTGCGTCATAGACATTGAAAGCCCATAACTAACTGGGGAGTAATTTTTCCATATAAGTTTATGAGCGTTAGACAAGAAACGGTGTACACCATTTTCTGAAGGAGCGTAAAATTGTTTCTGGTCCGAAACGGTTATTATTTGGATCTTGCCTTGCAGTTAAGGGTCACTTTATCCGACAATTTTAAATTTTACTCCACAATCTTATAACTACGAGAGAGAGAGAGAGAGAGAAATTTTAGATTTAAAAATGACATCTTGCAACGTAAAAGCTTCACCCCTACATTCAATCCCCTTCGAGTGGCAGTTGCAAACCCCAAATTTCTAAATAGGAAGTAAGGGCTTGTAATAGCTCATTTGAAAGATCTCTTCATTCTCTATTCAAAAATGCTATGGTTTTAAAACTTATTGCACAAACAGTAAAAAAGACATTCAAATCGAAAGCAAACCGTTAATATTGGTGGTATACATAGCAGGGCGAGTAACATTACATGTGGTGTTCCTCAGGTCACCGTTGTTGGTCCTGTCTTGTTTTCTTCGCTTCTACACTATCCCAGTCAAGAAACCCGTCAAGCATTTAACGACGCAAGAAACCGCTATGTCCGCATTCTTTCTGAGGCAAAAAACTCGTTTAATAACCACATCAAAAACAAAGTCCTCTCAAGCTCCAACGGCAGTAAACCCTTTTGGACTCTTGTTAAATCTATTGGGAATAATTTCTGAAAGAGCACGTTCCCACCTTTTGTTTCAAGTGATGAAATTGTTTCTACCGCCGTGGGCAAGGCTGAACTTTTTGCCTCGTTGTTCGCCGGCAATTCTACTCTCAACCCACCTCCAAGTGTTCAACCACCAACAGTCCCCAATGTCGCGCATAAAATGACGGATATCATTTTCAAAACTAAAAAGGTACGAAAGATGCTCTCTTCTCTTAATACCAGGAAAGCCTCTGGCCTTGACGCGATCCCAGCAATTGTTCTCAAAAAATGCGCACCAGAACTTGCTCCTGTACTGACTCGTCTTTCAAATATCTTACAATGGAGGCATTTCCTAGTAACTGGAGTGCTCGAGTACAACCCGTTCCCAAGAAAGGATCCAAAGCGCTTCCTAGCAACTACAGGCCTATTTCTCTCCTTTCAGTCGTCTATAAAGTGATGGAAAAGTATATAAACACTGAATTACTAAAATTTCTTGAAAAACAGAGTCTAATCCACGACAGGCAGTATGGATTCCGTCAGCGCAGATCAACTGCCGACCTCCTTTCCTTTGCCACTCATTATTGGAACAAGCCTATGGAACTACACGGTGAATCCCAGATTGTCGCTCTAGACATATCCAAAGCATTCGACCAGGTCTGGCACGCAGCGCTGACCTTCCTGACCTGCCCTGACATCAGTTTGCCTATTTAAAAGCTAACAGAAGTTAAAAGGGAAAGGAAAAGTTCATTATGCTCAATGCTCACATAACCTTGATATATGGCAGGGTTGATTTTCCTTCTCCTTTTAGCTTTTAATTAGGCAAACTGATGACAGGGCAGGTCAGAAAAGTCAGTTGGTAGGATTTGTTGTAATTTTTTCCTTTTGGAAGTGGCTTGGATAAGTTCGTTAGCTAGGAAAATCGGTCAGGTTTGCTCGGAAAATTTTGGGTTTTCTTTCTAAAAAAAATTATATCTCCGGAAATAACAAAGTAAGGGCAACCAAGTTTGGTACACGTATTTACATTATAAAAAGTGAACCATGAACCAAAACTTAGGTCTCTAAGTTTAAAGACAAAACAGTTATGGACAGCCAAAGAAAAAAATTTTGGAGTTTTCCTCAAAACGTCAAGTCGCAATCTGAAACGTCAAAATTGGCAATGTTTAGGCAAAGAACGTGAAACAAATATGGATTGTGAAAAGAAAATGTTGCAATAGGAGTGTTCTGCAAACCCTTAAGTTTCAGCTTCAACCGTCATTGCCCTTCATTTTACTAAAATATTTACAAAAAATTCATTTCAAATAGACCCTTTTTCTGACGCTTTGGCTGTCGGTTTAGTTAAGTTGATACTTTCGCTGTCGGTTTAGTGAAGTTTATGGTTTAACGGTTTATAATTTTTTTAAGCTAATTTTCGTAGAACAAATTCGTTAATGCATTTTTGTATTTTTTTTTATCGAAATATGATGCATGCTATTAAGAAAAAAATCTGGACGCAGTAAGTGCGTTTTGGTAGCGAATTTTCGTTAAATCCTTCAAATTTAATAATTCAATTTGCTATTAACGTAAGGTTTGTTGGCTAGGAAACCAACATTTAAGTTTAGTTTCGGAAAATTTTTGTACATTTTCAAACAATAAGTAATTTTGATAAAATATAGTACATTGTTTCTACTATATAGGCCATACCGGTAATCAGATTGATACCTGCTCGCATTTGCTATTAAAAACATTTTAATGAAAATTCAGTTCCATAACGCATTTGCCGCGTCCAGACTTTTCTGTATAGGGTCACACACAAGAATACTTCTATGTGAAATATTCGTCGTGACTCAAGGTTTATAGATTAGACAGGTTGTCTGGTAACTCGGAGACGGGAGAAACGCGAGAGGAGGGTAATACGTCATCTGAAGTCTAATGACAAAAGTTTAAGTTTGGCCTTGGTGCTTTAAATAATATTTACTAGAAATTTAGGTAACTTTTAATGTGTTTGCTAAAAATTTGTCGAAAACGATCAGTTACAGACATATTTTAATGTTTATTTTGTACGAAATAGCAGTTAAATCGAAACTATTATCTTAAAGAATGTATTTTATTTTTTAAGGTGTTTTGTTGTAATGTTGTAAACATAAGTGTACAGAATTAACCTGAAGACGAATTGGACGTTATTTAATCAAGAATTAAATCGGCAATTCATCATAATGGTAGATATGTGTTAAATTTCAAAAAAGCCTGGACGCAGCAAGTGCGTTATGGTAGTGAATTTTCATAGAAATGATCTGGCACAAAATATTTTATAACTTTTTTTTCTTGTAACATAGAAATCTAAATTTTGGTATATAGTTTGCTTTTTATATTGTAAACCTACCTACCAAATTTGGTTATCATAGATTTTTATTTTTTAAGATAAAATTTTTTTTCAAATGAAAACTCAAAATTTTCTCGGAAAACCTCGTCCGATTTTTTTGATTAACGAACTTGTCAAAACCTTTTACAAAAGGAAGGTACGTGCCAAATTTTATCAAAATCGGCGTATTATTCTTTGAGATAAATTTTTTTTTAGAATGAAAACTCAAAATTTTCCCGGAAAACCTCGTCCGAATTTCCTGACTAACAAACTTGTCAAAGCTATTTACAAAAGAAAGGTACATATCAAATTTTATTAAAATCGGCTAATTACTATTTGAGATAATAATTTTTTTCGAATGAAAACACAAAATTTTCCCGGAAAACCTCGTCCGATTTTCCTGACTAACGAACTTATCCAAGCTATTTACAAAAGAAAAGTACATGCCAACTTTTATCAAAATCGGCCCATTATTTTTTGAGTTATCGGTGTGATACATATATATATATATATATATATATATATATATATATATATATATATATATATATATATATATATATATATATATATATATATATATATATGTATATATATATATACCGGGTGTCAACGAATTTATTAGACAAGCCATAATTTCTATAGTATTAGGTGTATCAAAATGAGATTCGGTACAGGCAAATGGTACGTGAAGAGGATAGTTTTAGCATATTTTTCACTTTCCGCTCACTTCCGGTTTTACCGGAAATGGTCCAGGTTTTGAATTTTTAAATAGAACACCCTGTATATTTTCACATTTTCGGATTTCTGAGACAATTATTAATCAGAATGTGATATTTTCAAAAGTTTTTACGCCTACTTGATTTTGAGACACTTTTAATATTGCATCTAGGTGGACATGATCGGACCAAAACTAATCTAAGTACCTTAGGTGATCTCAGAAAACTACAATCGCAAAGTTTTAGTGACTAGTATGATAGATATGAATAAGACAAGTTGGCAAAATATAGATATATGCAATATTAAGTGGCTATAAAAAAATCAAGTAGGCGTAAAAACTTTTGAAAATATCACATTCTGATTAATAATTGTCTCAGAAATCCGAAAATGTGAAAATATACAGGGTGTTCTATTTAAAAATTCAAAACCTGGACCATTTCCGGTAAAACCGGAAGTGAGCGGAAAGTGAAAAATATGCTAAAACTATCCTCTTCACGTACCATTTGCCTGTACCGAATCTCATTTTGATACACCTAATACTATAGAAATTATGGCTTGTCTAATAAATTCGTTGACACCCGGTATATATATAAACATATAAAAATTGAAACTGACCCCGGATATGGGTTCTAGGGGTCCTAGATCGCGCTCATTTGAAGAAATTTTTTCAAAATTCAAAAGTCGAGATCTCCTCATTAGTGAATTTTTTCTAAGAAAATTCACTAAAAATAAATTATACATACTTAAAAAAGAAGCCAATAGATAACCTAAATATCCTTTTAGATGTCCAGTGGAACAATTTGTAATATATCAACGTGTAAAAATAATACTAAATCAGCAAAGAGAAGTGGAGAGACACGTTCCTTCTTTTCTTTTCCTAAATGGTCCAATATTCAAAAATTCGGGACGCAGCAAGTGCGTTATGATAGTGAATTTTCATAAAAATGTTTTTAATAACAAATATGTGTGTTTTTTTTAAGAAAGAAGGCATCAAATTTAATTACCAGTATAACCTATATAGTAAAAACAATATGGCATGTTTCATCAAAATAACTTTATTGTGTGAAAATGTACAAAAATTTCCATAAGTAAACTTAAAGTGTTCCCGAAAAAACACGTTTCTTGGTCAACCTTATAGGTTAATAGCAAATTAAGCTGTTCAAATATGAAACATTTGATCAAAATTAGCTACCATAACGCACTTGGTGCGTCCAGAATTTCTTTTCTTACAAACATGCATTATATTTCGATGGAAAATGCAAAAATGCAATAACATAAGGCGTGTTTGATTTAAAAAAAAGGAAATTTGTATCACCAATGACTTATGGGCCACCCTGTGATTGCAGAAATATTATTTTAAGATGTAGCTCAAGACACCCTATAATTAATATATACAAAAATTTTTCATATCTTATATAATAACGGATATATTGAGCTTTATTAATTTTTTACGCAAATGCGACAAAAATTATATACCATTAAACGATAAACTCTATAGCTAAGGCTACTGCCAAGCATCAGAGAAAGGGTCTATTTGAAATGAATTTTCTGGAAACATTTTAATAAAATAAAGGACAATGACGGTTGAAACTAAGACTTCAGGGTTTGTAAAACATTCTTCTTGAGACATTTTATTTCTATAGCCCGTATTAGATTCAAGTTATTTGCCTAAATGTTGCCAATTTTGACATTTTAAATCGCCACTTTGACGTTTTGAGGAAAACCCCAATTTATTTTTCTTTAAATGCCTATAACTTTTTTGTCTTTTGACCTACATAGCTAAATTTTGGTAGGTGACTTACCTATAAGGATGTACACCTGCGTACCAAATTTGGTTGCCCTTACTTTGTTAATTCCGGAGATATAAATTTTTTTCGAAAGAAAATACAAAATTTTTCGGGAAAACCTGGGCAGATTTTTCTGGCTAACGAACTTATCCAAGCCATTTGCAAAAGGAATTTTTTCACCAAATTTAATCAAAATCGGCCCATTATTTTTTGAGTTATCGGTGTGATACATATATATATATATATATATATATATATATATATATATATATATATATATATATATATATATATATATATATATATATATATATATATATATATATATATATATATATATATATATATATATATATATATATATATATATATATATATATATATATATATATATATATAAACATATAAAAATTGAAACTGACCCCGGATATGTTTTCTGGGGGGCCTAATTAGCGCTCATTTGAATAAATTTTTTCAAAATTCAAAAGTCGGGATCTCTTCATTAGTGAATTTTTTTTAAGAAAATTCACTAAAAGAATGGGTAGGAAAATGTTATCGCAAAGGTGTCTGGAATGTTCCAAAAAAAAAAATTGCAGTAAGCATTTTAAACCTGAGGATTTTTAAGATAAGTTACGGGCTAAGATGATAAATACACAACCAACGCATCTAAAAAAAATCAGGTATAAAGTTTGTGTTTATTGGTTTTGATTATTTATTTATTTTGTGTAAGAGTATGTAGTACCTACGTATTATTTGAGGTTTTCCTGAGACCTATGAGAGTACCTATTATACCTACTTGTAGTCATAAATTTATATTTTTAGCTGGTCCTTCATTATATCTGTTGAACGGGCAAGAAAAACATAATGAGAGTGAAAGGTCCAAGAGAATGATGCATAAAAATAGGAAAGCTATTGTGAAAAGTTTAATTAGCAGGATAAAGAACCGTCATTGAACATCGTAGAACCAGCTGATGACATTAAGCGTCAAGAGCATAGACTTGTCAGAAAGACCACCCCTTAGTAAAGAAACAGAGTATGATATCTTAAAAAGAAAATATGAAGAATTGCAAATTGAAAACCTGTGTTTGAGGAAAAAAATAGATTACTATGAAAATCACCAAAATTTACTGCAGGAACATATTTCTGATCTAAAAAAAAAGGGCTAAAAGAAACATTAATTATAAAATATAGGATGTATAAGTTTTTTTGCTTACAAAGTGTTTGCAAAAATTATAAAGCTACGATTTTTTAGGCGTATAAATGGATACCTACCTAAATATTATATACTAAAATTATTTACTTATTGTGCTAACTCAGTGTAGTATCATTTTACGATGTGTTTTTTGCTTAGAAATTGATTTAAAAATTAGAAGCCTACAATTTTGTATATGTACAAATAAATACCTACCTAAATATTATGTGCTAAAATTATTTACTTATTATGTATAGTAGCTCAATGTATTATTATTTTACAATCCGTAACAAGATGTACGGTTTTTTGCTTTGAAATTGATTGTAAAAATGATAAACCTATTATTTTGTATGTATAAAAATAAATACCTCCTTAAATATTATATACAAACATTATTTACTTATTGTGCTAACTCAGTGTACTATTTTACAACTCCAAACATGTAGGAGTTTTGTGGTTGGACATTTGCAAAAATTATAAACCTACTATTTTGTATGTGTACAAATACATACCTACCTAAATATTATAAACTTAAAAAATGTACTTATCGTGAAAGTTGCATGTTATTAAATGAAGCTTATCAAGTAAAATAGGAAAACAATTAAGAAAAAGAAACCAAAAACCTAGATTGCAGTTTAGAAGAAGAAAATTATGTCCAATTTGAGGCATTATGAATTTATAATTTCATAAATATTATTTAATTTTTAATCATTATCAAGACAAATTAGTTAATTGAATCCATTACGTTGAATTCGAATAATATCCTAAAACTTCAATAGATTCTGTTGATATGTGAACAAAATCTTAAATGTAACTTATTATTAAATGTTTAATCTTGTTATAAGTTCAGAAGAACATAACTTTGTAAAGACGCACATCAAAATGCCGACTGATTTCTATATTCAATGCACCATTAATCCACTATATTTAAGTTCAGACTTCATGTGACGTATGCCCGCGCCACTTTCTGATTGGTCGAAAGTTACCAGACAACCTGTCTAATCCATAAACCTTGGTCGTGACTCACACCTACCCCTCATTATATATATATATATATATATATATATATATATATATATATATATATATATATATATATATATATATATATAATGAGGGGTAGGTGTGAGTCACGACCAAGGTTTATGGATTAGACAGGTTGTCTGGTAACTTTCGACCAATCATCATATATATATATATATATATATATATATATATATATATATATATATATATATATATATATATATATATATATATATATAACATATAAAAATTTTAACGCACCTTGGTGTTGGGTTCTAGGGACCCAAATTTGCGCTCATGTGAAGAAATGTTTTCCAAAGCTTTTCATCGTGACCTCTATATTAGCGAATTTTCTTAATGAAAATTCGCTCAAAATGTTTAACCAAATTTTCTACGTAAATTTTTTTCATTCAATTTTCGCACGCATTTTTGTAGCACTTTTTAAGGCATTTCTTTGCGAAAAACACCGTACACAACAAAATTTGCAAAAGACAAATCCATTCCTTTATTTCGATGTGAGTATTGTAATATAAAGACAGTAAAGTCGTTGTCACACATAAATCAGGCGGCAGAACGTATCATATTGATCTTAACAACATTATTTAAAACGCTAAAGACAAAAGGAGAGGGGCGGAGGCTAATGCGGAAGTGGAGATAAACAATTCGCAATTGAAATAACGGGCAATACCTTCCCACATTGCGCACACTAATAAAAGAGCTACTTGCATTAGTTTGTAGCTGTTGCCGCTGCTGACTTTTAGTAATACAAGCTCATGTGACCGTCGTCAAAGCTCAGGACGCGGCCAGTCAACGGTGTAAAATTGTAAACAGAGAAAGAGTGCAAGTGTGTGTGTGTGTATGCGACTGCCAAAACACGGTTGTCAGACTGTTTGATTGTATGTTGCAAAAATACACCAGAAATCAAAGAGAAACCCAATTCACAATGACAAAATTCAATTAAATTTAATTAAAAAGTCTGGACGCAGCAAGTGCGTTATGGAAGTGAATTTTCATAAAATGTTTTTAATAGCAAATATATCTCTTTAATGCAAGGAGGCATCTATTTGGTCACTGTGATAGCATATATAATAGAAACAATGTACCATATTTTATGAAAATAACTGATTGTTTGAAAACGTACAAAAATTTTCCGAAAATAAACTTTAAATGTTTCCGAGAAAACTCCTTTCCTAGCCGACGAACGTTAGATTAATAGCAAATCGAGCTATTGAATTTTGAAGCATTTAATGAAAATTTGCTACCAAAACGCACTTACTGCGTCTCGATTTTTTTTACAAACATGCATAATATTTCGATGAAAAATGCAAAAATGCAAAAATGCAATAAGGAATGTTCAAAAAAAAAATTGTATGTATCACCAACAACTTATGGGCCAGCCTGTGATTGTCAAAATAATTTTTCAAGATGTAGCTTAAGACACCTATAAGTAACGAATACAATTTTTTCTCGTGTCTTGCATAATAACAAATATATTGGGCTTTACCGTAGAAATGCGTCACCCTGTATATATGTAAACAAAAAGTAAACCCGGATATGGATTCTAGTGGGCCTGGTTTGCGCTCATTTGAAGAAATCTTTTTAGAATTCAAAAGCCGCGGTCTCCTCATTAACGAATTTTTTCTACGCAAATTAGTTAAAAATTATAGACCGTTAAACCATAAACTTAACTAAAACTACTGCCAAAGCATGAGAGAAAGGGTCTATTTAAAATTAATTTTCTGCAAATATTTTAGTAACATGAAGGGCAATGATGGTTGAAGCAGAAATTTAAGGGTCTGCAGAATGCTCTCTTCATAATCCCTATTTCTTTCAGGTTCTTTGCTTAAATGTTGCCAATTTTGACGTTTCAAATCGCATCTTTGGCGTTTTGGGGAAAACCCCAATTTTTTTTGCTTTAAATGACTAACTTTTTTGTCTAAATGTTGGTACGGATATATATATATATATATATATATATATATATATATATATATATATATATATATATATATATATATATATATATATATATATATATATATATATATATTGAAACTGACCCTGGATATGGGTTCTAGGGAACCTAGTTCGCGCTCATCTGAAGAAAATTTTTTCTGAATTCAAAAGTCGGGATATCCTCATTAGTGATTTTTTTAAAATAAAATTCCCTAAAACAAGCACTTGTGAAGCCACGAAAAGTCTACGACTGTATTAAATATGGAACGGTTTCACTAAGTTACGGCAATAACAAACAACCAGATATGCTATTTAAATTGAATTAAATCTTAAAAGTACGTAATTAAATCTTAAAAGTTTTCATATCCTCTTTATTGAATTATTTTTTATACAAGAACTCGCTAAAAAATTCATCGCAATAACAACAATCTAATCAGATAACAGTAGAGTGAAATGAGACTTAAAAAAAAAAATTGACAAAAGTGAAATCACTAACTAGGATTAGAACTCGTCATATAGGACAGGGCTTGCCCACTCGGCTACATTCGACATGACATACTAGCAGGTATATCCGGTAGTATGTTAATTGTCTAAATTTACTGTTTACACAAAACAATTTGTATTTACAATGGTTTTTTTGCTCATATTTTAACGGAATGAAGGAAAAAAACAACTTAGACGCAGATCTAGGAGCTTGCTGGTCATTTCGTGTCGCATGTTTCACTCACATTCGTACTTCTACCATAATTATCAATTTTGACGTTTTAACTTTCTTAGATTTAATTCATTAAAAATTAATTTACCTCTAACTTTTTTGCGTTTTAACCTAGAGATCTCAATTTTGGCACATAGGATACTCTTTATGACAGAAACCAGCACACCAAATTTGGTTCCCCTTACCTTCTTATCTATCTATGGAGATATAATTTTTTTTCGAATGAAAACACAAAATTTCTCGAGAATACCTGGGCCGATTTTTCTGGCTAACGCACTTATCAAAGCCGCTTTCAAAGGGAAGGTATTTACCAAATTTTATCAAAATTGATTCATTATTTTTTGAGTTATCGGTGTGATGTATATATATATATATATATATATATATATATATATATATATATATATATATATATATATATATATATATATATATACAGGGTGATTCAGAAGTGGTGACCAAAAATGAAACCCCATGTTCTTTGAACAATTTAAGAGAGGGTATGTCCTATAAAATTTTTTCGTATAATGCTTCATTAAAAAGATACAGGGTGTTAAAGTTGAATTTCAAAAAATAAAATTTCCCAATTTTTTAAAAAGTAGTACATATATTTTGATGAAACTTCGCATGTGTAGACTGTTATGGAAGGCGCGTATTCTACCATAACAATTGAATCGGCTAATCCAGCAGTGGCGCGCGTACCCACATGTCATTTGTTATCCCTCAAGAAAAAAACGGGTACGCCAATGATGTTTTTTCTTATTTTTTATTTTTTGAATCTTACTTTCATTCGTGAACAAAATGACTCTCTTGATAATTTTCTGTACGACGCTTATTTGTCGAGTAAGCAATGAATCAGGTAAATGTTTTAGAGCACAGTTCATGATTTTTAACCAGTCGTTGTTTGGTAGAAAATCGCTATGATACACTTTCATGCCTCCATTGGCCTGAATACACGCACGACATCTTTTTGATATGGAAAATTTAATGTCTTGATAATTTTTTGTACGACGATTATCTTTATTGTATTTTAGTAAGTAGTAGTCTGGTTTGTCAAAGTTGTCATTAAGTGTCACTTGACGTTTAGGTAAACAAGTTATTATTTTGAATAGGTGTAGTGGTAAACTTTATAAAATTGAAAAATTTTCTACTCTTTTACTTCTTATAATAAAGTACACCTCAGAAGAGTATGCAGATATAATTTTTATCTACGGATATGCTAATGGAAATGCTCTAGCTGCTTGTCGGGAATATCAACGTAGGTTTCCCACTCGCCGTCAACCTACACCAAGGGTTTTTTCTCGATCGTTTTCAAGACTTCGGCAGTGCGGTATTGGACAACGTCCTGACGCTAGAGCTAATGGTAGAAGACAACATCAACTTGAAGACGAAGAGAGAGTGGTGGATGCAGTGATGGATCAACCTTCTACAAGTACTCGGACGATTGCCACGCAATTACAATATTCTCAAAGCTTTGTTTGGAGAACTTTACACCGAGAAGCCTTACATCCATATCATCGACAGAATGTTCATTGCCTTCTACCTGGAGATAATGTGGATCGACGAGTCTTTTGTGAATGCATGTTGGAAATGAACAATCAAAATATCTTATTCCCTAATCTAATCTTCTGGTCTGACGAATCAACATTTACAAGAAATGGTATTTATAATTATCATAATGAGCATGTCTGGTCATTGGAAAATCCACATGCAACAAGGACTCGCACATTTCAACATAGATTTTCCATTAATTTATGGTGTGGTATTTTTACGGGTCACTGTTCATGGAAGTCTTGCCACAACGTTTAAATGGATCTTCGTACTTAGCGCTACTAGAAAACCGTGTAGAAAACATTCTAGATGACATTCCACTAGCAACAAGAGGTATAATGTGGTACCAACATGACGGTGCACCAGCGCATCATAGTCGAAACGTTGTTACATGGCTACATGAATATTATAATGAAAGAAGAACTTGACCAATACATTGGCCTGCAAGATCACCGGACTTAAACCCACTTGACTTCTATCTTTGGGGTGATTTTAAGCGACTGGTCTACAGTGAACAAATAAATACACCAGAGCAGCTACAACAACTGATAAATAATGCTTTTCGTCATATTCAAGCAACAATGAATCCTCAAGAATAAATTTTCCATATTAAAAAGATGTCGTACGTGTATTCAAGCCAATGGAGACATTTTTGAACATTTATTGTAATAAATAAATTACTATAAGCCTGATAAAAGTGTATCATTGCGATTTTCTACCAAACAACGACTGGTTATAAAAATCATGAACTGTGCTCTAAAACACTTACCTGATTCATTGTTTACTCGTAAAATAAGCGTCGTACAGAAAATTATCAAGAGAGTCATTTTGTTCACGAATGAAAGTAAGATTTAAAAAATAAAAAATAAAAAAAATATCAAAAATACCAATCTGGCAATGCAGCCACCTGTTACAGTCTCGTGTGTCAGCTACCGTTGCTATTTCCTATAAGCAGGCATCGGGTCATAAGATGGGACTGCTGAGAGCGAGTTTGTTGTGGATGGGCCAGTCGGAGCGCGAGTCATTGTACCCGTTCAGCAATCGGCAACTGAACGTGCCTTTTCGCTATTGCCATCACATTGATTCATTTTTGTTCTTTGAGAAAACTTTTTTGAGCCGTATGGAAATGTACAGTTAATTCAAGCGAATAGATGTGCTTTAGAAACTGCAGTTTCCATTTTAAGATGCTTTGTCATCTTGATGTATACTTTGCGCAAAAAGGATGTGTTTCTCAGTAGCGGCACGTGCCTTAATGCATTGGGGGTGCGCAAGAAAAAAAAAATCGGGACGCAGCAAGTGCGTTATGGTAGTAAATTTTTATTAAATACTTCAAATTTGAATAACTCAAGTTTCTACGAACTTAGAAAGTTGAATTTCGGTCTATAGTAGGGTCTTACCCAGCGCAACATATCCACCAAATTTCATCAAAATAACTTTGTAATTTTCGGAGAAAAAAATTGTTTTCAAAACAAAACTCAAAATGTGAATAACTCAATTTTCTAAAAATGTAGAAAGTTGAATTTTAGTGTGTAGTAATGCCTTTTACAAGGCAACATATCCACCAAATTTCATTAAAATACCTTTGTAATTTTCGGAGAAAAAGATTTTTTTTGAAACAAAACTCAAAATTTTCCCAGAAAACGTTATCCGATTTTCCTGACTAACGAACTCATCCAAGTCATCAATAAAAGAAAGGCACTTGCCGAGTCTAATCGAAATCAGTTGCTTATTTTTTGAGTTATCGGTTGGATATATATATATATATATATATATATATATATATATATATATATATATATATATATATATATGTATATATGTATATATATATATATATATATATATATATATATATATATATATATATATATATATATATATAAACATATAAAAATTGAAACTGACCCCGGATATGGGTTCTAGGAGTCCTAGTTCGCGCTCATTTTAAAAAATGTTTGCAAAGTCTCTCCATCAATACGTCTTTATTAGAGAATTTTTTAAAATAAAAATTCACTAAAAATGAAGGGCTCGCTTATTTTTTCCCCGAAAATGTATTATAAAGAAATCTACTTACTAAACTTAATAATTATTAACTACTTACCAAGTTTTCCTCTAGTTAGTTATACGTTATAGTAATTAAAAAGTCCCTTAAAAAGTTAACCTTTAAATTTAAAATATCCACTGAATTAATCACAGTATCACAAATATTTTGTCCACTTATTAAGCAACCCGAAGTAATAATCATAATAATAATACTAATAATAATTGTCTTGTTAGAACATGTAAACAACAATGAAATGATCTAATTAAAAATCAATCCGACGCGAAGACGAAAATTACTAGGTAGTAGGTACACACGCTCTGCCAAAAGTCCACTACAAACTGGAAGTGTGTAATTTTATAGCGCACAACAGATTGCTTATTCAGTCGTTTTCGACGATGATCATCAAGATTCGGCAATCATTTCGCACTGAAGTATCGCATTTCGTGAGAGCGCCGAAAAATACACACCGCCGCCCGAGTGCTTTATATGGATATGGATGTATATAACGTCTGCAACGATTAACACTATACTTATTCTGATTCTGTATTCTTCATTAATGGCTGCCGACTCTCTGCGATCCTCGATATACTAATTTTGTTGTTGAATGCAGGAGGTAAAAACTCTGGACGCAGCAAGTGCGTTATGATAGTGAATTTTCATAAAAATGTTTTTAATAACAAATATGTGTGTTTTTAAGAAAGCAGGCATCAAATTTGGTTACCAGTATAACCTATATAGTAAAAACAATGTGCCATGTTTCATCAAAATAACTTTATTGTGTGAAAATGTACAACACGTTTCTTGGTCAACCTTATAGATTAATAGCAAATTGAGCTGTTCAAATATGAAGCATTTGATCAAAATTAGCTACCATAACGCACTTGCTGCGTCCAGAATTTCTTTTCTTACAAACATGCATTATATTTCGATGGAAAATGCAAAAATTCAATAGCATAAGGCGTGTTTGATTAAAAAAAAAAAGGAAATTTGTATCACCAACGACTTATGGGCCACCCTGTGATTGTAGAAATATTATTTTAAGATGTAGCTCAAGACACCCTATAATTAATATATACAAAAATTTTTCATATCTTATATAATAACGGATATATTGATCTTTATTGATTTTTTACGAAAATTCGACAAAAATTATATATTATTAAACGATAAACTCTATAGCTAATAAGGCTACTGCCAAGCATCAGAGAAAGGGTCTATTTGAAATGAATTTTCTGGAAACATTTTAGTAAAATGAAGGACAATGACGGTTGAAACTAAGACTTCAGTGTTTGTAAAACATTCTTCTCGAGACATTTTCTTTCCATAGCCCGTATTAGATTCAAGTTATTTGCCTAAATGTTGCCAATTTTGACATTTTAAATCGCCACTTTGACGTTTTGAGGAAAACCCCAATTTATTTTTCTTTAAATGCCTATAACTTTTTTGTCTTTTGACCTACATAGCTAAATTTTTGTAGATAACTTACCTATAGGGATGTAGACCTGTGTACCAAATTTGGTTGCCCTTACTTTGTTAATTCCGGAGATATAATTTTTTTTCGAAAGAAAACACAAAATTTTCCGGGAAAACCTGGGCAGATTTTTCTGGCTAACGAACTTATCCAAGCCATTTGCAACAGGAATTTTTTCACCAAATTTAATCAAAATCGGCCCATTATTTTATGAGTTATCAGTGTGATACATATATATATATATATATATATATATATATATATATATATATATATATATATATATATATATATATATATATATATATATATATATATATATAAATATATATATATATAAACATATAAAAATTGAAACTGACCCCGGATATGTTTTCTGGGGGGCCTAATTAGCGCTCATTTGAAGAAATTTTTTCAAAATTCAAAAGTCGGGATCTCCTTATTAGTGAATTTTTTTTAAGAAAATTCACTAAAAATGTAAATAAAAATTTATTAAAATATAGCATAGCAAAAATATTATTGTTTCCAAGGCAGGCGGCGGTGCGCGCGCACTTATTGAGGAGCCGTCCATGATATATATATATATATATATATATATATATATATATATATATATATATATATATATATATATATATATATATATATATATATATATATAAATATGCACGAATTTGTAAAAAAATATACTATACTGAAGGCATGGGGGCTAACCACCAAAATGTAATGTATATAGTTTTATTATCAATAAAGAGTTTTTATTATTATTAGTAGTAATATTAGTACAGTTTAATACCTAATTACCTACGCTAAAACGGGGCTTTTGCAAGTCTCGATAAAATATTTGGGGACACCGAGCATGAACTTTGAAAGAAGGGACTGTCCCGTATTTCACGGAACGTATGGCAGGCTTAATTATAGGTCACCAAGTTGTGACCTATAATTGTCCAAGTCATAGGGAGCTATTTGGCACTTGTTTAATAAAATAAAACACAAATAAATCACTACCGCGATATAAACATTTTCCAAATACTTTTATAAAAAGAATAAAATGCCATACTTAAAAAAATTGTCAGGAGATTCCCATTTGATAGAAAGCCTTATACTCGTATGGTTAATATCTACTTACCAACAATGGGCACCATCAGAGTGTACACCTGCGATGTGGCAAGCGTGGAGATCATATCCAGGTGATCAATGAAACAGTTGGTGTCGGGAACGAGATGCTTGGGCCGCACCTCTATCAGGACGCTAACCACCGACTGGCTCAGGATTTTCTGCGAACAATCAATGACAATTCCACCATTAGATTTATTGCATAACATCGACTGTGTATTATCGGTGTTAATAGGCAGGAATACAGAGAACTTACTCAACCTACCCGGAGAGTAATAATAATAATAATAATAATAATAATAATAATAATAATAATAATAATAATAATAATAATAATAATAATAATAATAATAATAATAATAATAATAATAATAATAATAATAATAATAATAATAATAATAATAATAATAATAATAATAATAATAATAATAAAATAGTCTTTATTTACACAGGAAAAGAAAAAAGACACCAAATTTTATTCCCATAAATATACAAAATAAATTAATTATAACTAAAAATATGAATTAATGCTATCATTAACATGTGTAACTAAGGGCAAAGTTCAGATGAATGGTATACAATTCTCTGCTCTTCCACTTGGCCCAAAATGCATAAAAGCACAGATTTGCTTGAAATGATGTGTGAGCAAGGCAAGCGAAGCATCACACAACACAACAACAACAACAACAACAAATTCACAAGAATTCTCACAAGCAAAGCACATCAATTCTATTTGACGCATTCTCCAACAGACTATTTAGTAGGACCCAAGATGATAGATCTCTACGGTTGGCGCTGAAAGAGTGCGAGAAATAATTTTCGCTTGAAAGTGGACACGGAACTCGTCTTGAGGGCATCATCGACAGTGTTGTAAACAGTGTATATCTGGTACGTAAATGACCTTCTGAACAGGGTTAGTCTGTGTTTTGGTGGTGAGATCAGTCCTTTCCTTCTAACATCTACATCATGTACATCAGTCCTATAAGTGATCCTTCTGGATAAGTCAGGAGGGCAGTTTGTCTTGATGACAGTATGATAGAGTGCCGCCGCCCTGAGTGTAAATCTACTTTGCATATTTAGCCACCCCGACTCCATGAGCTTACACGAAATGCGCTGATACTTCCCAACACCATAGCCAAATCTCAAACACGTATTTTGTAACTGCTGAATTCTTCCAGCATCATAACTATCTACACACGCATAGTAAAGCTCTGAGCAGTATGTAAACTGCGAGAGAACCAAAGCATTTCCCAGCATAAGTTTGGTCTCCACAGGAAGATAGGATCGAAATGGAAAGAGCAACCGCAAACTGTTATATGCCTTCTGCAAACACGAGCTAAGTAGTGTTGTGTATATGTGCGTGCCTGCGTGAGAGCGTGCGTGTGTGCGTGTGTGTGTGTGTGTGTACTCTTAACTCCAGTTAACGGTATATACTTGAAAGACAGGTGCGGTTGAGCATATTATTTTTGATGATCTACAATTAGTATTTCTAAGAAGAATAACATATACAATATTTTATGAAAAATAAAACTTTTTAAAACGTTATAAAAAATTTCGGGACGCAGCAAGTGCGTTATAGTATCCAATTTTCATAAGAATTGTACACCATTATTATATGGCATATTAGTAAAGTTAATACTTTAAACGTACACAGACCTTGAAGAACGATTTTAGAGGTCCTAGTACGCGCACATTTGAAGAATTCTTTCGAAAGTGTTACCATTGATATCTCACTATTATCAAAAAAACCTTCGATATCTCACTATTATCAAAAAACTCTTGCGTTCTAACTCCTTTTGAGAAAAATGCCAAAATGTCAAAATAAAACATAAAAAAAACATACATTCACTAGAGTTGCATTCGATCACGTAAGCTTCTGCTTAGGAGGCAAGGGCGATGCCCCTGCGTCATCTAGGCACACGTCAACTAACGTTTTATCAAAATTATCAAAAAACTCTTGCGTTCTAACTCATTTTGAGAAAAATGCCCCAAAGTCAATTTTCTATGAAGCTAAAGAACTAAATTTTGCTATATCTGTAGATGGTGTAAGTCTCTTTAAAAGAAACTTGTATTAGAAATTTCATTACAGTTATACAGAAGATTTCCAGAAGGAAACTTAATTCATATTTGGAAAAGTAAAGTATCTGCCAAATTATAAACGTAGCAGTTACTTTTCCTTATTAATTGCCAGTATGATTTTGTTTTAGTCAACCTAATCAAACCGGTTTTTAGTGAATTTTTATCTAAAAAAATTTACTAATAATATTATATAAACATCTAAAAATTGAAACTGACCCCGGATATGGATCCTAGTTCGCGCTCATTTGAAAAAAAGTCTCACCATCGCTACCTCTCTATTGGTGAATTTTTTAAATAAAAAGTCACTAAAAACCAGCTTAGTTAGACCTCTATAAACTACCTTTTACCCATTTTGCAGCTATACTTCCTTAAAATCCTGTTTACTTCGCCCAAAACCCTTATTCACCGCAGGTCCCGCAACTTTCTTGGGGGTTGTTCCCAAGAAATTTTTATTGCTTGTATTGTTCTTGTTAATGTATTGAGGGTGGTTGTAGTCATGTAGAAGGGGGAGGAGAACCGTGACGAAGCCGAGAACGAAGATTTTTAATTTACGTTTAAATTGTCACCTCATTTCATTTGTTTCAAATATTTTTCCAAAAATGAATTTGAGGTTCCCTTGTTTGTCAGTCTCGCATAGAGAGCCACAATATTTTATCCTTTAAAAAAGTATGGATACAAAAACAGTAAATAAGCAATGAAGAGGGTGTGGGTGCCGCAAGTACGTTGTGGTAGAGAATTTTCGTAAAAAGATTTCAAATCCGATAACTCAATTTCCCATTAAGCTATAATTTTCAATCTTGAGCCATAGTAAAAGCTATGTAAAATACGTTTTTGGTTGTTTTGTTTGCCAAAACTCATTCGATTGAGTTCACCAAAACAAAACCATCCAAGCAATTAATAAGAAAAAATACCTGCCATATTGAGAATTTGGCAGGTAAATAATTAAATTTTTTTTTCTGGAAAACTTTTGTAACTTGAATGAAATTTGTAACACCATTTTTTTAAAACAACTTACAGTATTTACATATAGGTACTAAATTTTTTAGTGAATTTTCGTAGAACAAATTCACCAATGGGGAGATCCCGACTTTTGAATTTTGAAAAATTTTTGCAAATGAGCGCGAACTGGGACAACTAGAACCCATATCCGGGGTCAGTTTCAATTTTTATATATGTATATATATATATATATATATATATATATATATATATATATATATATATATATATATATATATATATATATATATATATACCGATAACTCAAAAAATAATGGATCAATCTTGATCAAATTTGGTGAGTACCTTCCTTTTGCAAGTGGCTTGGATAAGTTCGTTAACCAGGAAAATCGAACCAGGTTTTCCCGGAAAATTTTGTGTTTTCTTTCTAAAAAAATTCATATCTCCGGAATTAACAAAGTAAGGTACACGGGTTTATATCTTTATAGGTAAGTTACCTACTAAAACTTAGCTTTGTAGGTCAAAAGACAAAAAAGTTATAGGCATTTAAAGAAAAATAAATTTGGGTTTTCCTTAAAACGTCAAAGTCGCGATTTAAAACATCAAAATTGGTAATATTTAGGCAATGAATCTGAAAATAATATGACCTATGGAAGGAAAATGTCTCAAGAATAATATTTTACAAACCCTGAAGTCTTAGTTTCAATCGTCATTGTCCTTCATTTTACTAAAATATTCCCAGAAAATTCATTTTAAATGGACCCTTTCTCTGATGATTTAGCAGTAGTGTTGGCTACGGAGTTTATCGTTTAATGGTATATCATTTTTGTCGAATTTTTGTAAAAAATCATTAAAGCTCAATATATCCGTTATTATGCAAGTTACGAAAAAAAGTTGTATACATTATTTATAGGGTGTCTTGAGCTACATCTTAAAAAATATTTCCACAATCACAGGATGGCCCATAAGTCGTTGGTGATTCAAATTTTCTTTTTTTTTTTAGTGATTTTTTTTAATCGAACACGCCTCATGTTATTGCATTTTCCATCGAAATATAATACATCTTTGTAAGAAAAGAAATTCGGGACGCAGCAAGTGCGTTATGGTAGCCAATTTTCATTAAATGCTTCAAATTTGAATTAATTTGCTATTAACCTATAAGGTTGACCAGAAAACCAGTTTTTTCGGGAACAATTTAAGTTTACTTTCGGAAATTTTGTACATTTTCAAACAATAAATTTATTTTGATGAAACATGGCACATTGGTTTTACTATATAGGTTATACTGGCAACCAAATTTGATGCCTGCTTTCTTAAAGAAACATATTTGCTATTAAAAACATTTTTATGAAAATTCACTACCATAACGCACTTGCTGCGTCCAGAGTTTTTTTTTTAATTTTCTAGCTCCATAGAAAATAGACATTTCTCCAAGTAATCGCTTGGACCTCTAAAACCAATCTTCAAAATCCATTTAAATTTAAAAAATGTTTCAATAATATACCTTACTAATAGTGTTCAATTCTTATGAAAATTCACTAGAATAATGCACTTGCTGCGTCCCGAATTTTTTTTAATTTGTTATTGTCAATAATCGAAATCACATTTAAAAATGAGTTTCATTTAGGATATGTGCTTATAATCGATATCGATACAAAAACAATAATATAAGCATGATTGTTATATTTTTCCAGTGAGCCTAAACCAGCAAGTAAGCATCTGCACCGCAAGTATGCCAATCATCCACAGATGGTCGTACCAGTTGACAGCAGTAGATTGGCAAGTCTCCAAATACGAAGACATCTCAGCCGTTTGTCCTCACAGGATGCAATATGTGACCATTTGAGTTTATGTATATTTGTTTCTACCGTCAGGAAATAAACATACGCCTACGTGTTCCCACGGTCACTTGATGAGTCAACGGTCCCAATGATATCTGCGGAATTCTTTCCTTGTTGCAAATTTTGTTAATATTAAGTAACCCATTCAAATCAACCTTGACTACGACCCAGTAACCTCGATGTTTTGGTACGGATTCCCAAATGGTACTGAATTATAAATTAAAGTTAACTTCTCCTTTTCATAATATTTACTTATGCTTTAATGTTAACACATGATTATACGAGGGTGGATTGATATTTAGTTAACCTGGAAACTTTCCAGGAAGCAAAACTGTATCTAGTTGCTACGGTAACGACTATGATAATTAAGCTATGAAAGTTTGACATATAAAAGAAGAATATGTAACGGTTATGTTTTATTCATTACCGTAACTCTTGGAGATCATGTTAAATATTCCATTAGGGCACTCGCTAAACCGACAGATCAAATGCCAAATAAACTGGACTTCATAGTTCCATTTGACGTGGTTCAATGTGATCGCCCGGGATTGGACAGAGGCAGTAGTGTGCTTAAAAACAACTAATCCTTATTATACAGGGTGATTCTTTACGAGTTCCTATTAGACGTTTTGGAGAAACTAGACTGATTTCGATTCTGAAAATTTGTAGTATGGAGGTTTACCAATATGTCCAATCCATCTAAAATATTTAGAACATCCCGCGACTTCCGGTTATACCGGAAGTGGACATTAACTCGCTTATTTTAAATGGAACGCCCTGTATATGATTACAGATTCGGATACAGCTGCTCTTGACGATTCTCCCAGTATACGGTTTTGCTATTTTATACTGAGTGTTTCACGAGATATGGCCGTTTTTTATTACAAGAATATGTTACTCAAAAAATACTAAACTGATTTCAATCAAACCTGGCAAAAATCTTGTTTGGGCGAAAACCGAGGTCGAGTTCGTTAATCAGCATTTATGCTCAAGTTTTTCCTGTGAAAAATCGGGGAAAAACTTTTTGAAAACGCTATATTTTTGTAAGTATCAGAGTAACTGGAATGAGATTTCACATGTGGCTAGAAATGGTGCAAATAAACCCATGTTCTGAATTTAAGTAATTTGTTGCACAATATTTTTCGAAATTAAAAATAAAATGCCAAAGACATGCGTTAAAGTCCAATGCCTGACAGACAGAGTAGTTAACTGCCACGCGTAGATTGATTTATACAACACGTATTAACCATACATTAACGGTAACCAAACTAAATATATATCAGGCATAAACATACTACCCGAACCAACAATCGTGAAATATCGGCCGCAATTATGGAAAATGACAGAGGACATGAAATTAAAAATTTGCCATTTGATTGTTTTTGTTTAGTTTATATGAAAAGCTTGTGAACTAGCTAAATCATTGCCGAAAACAACAAACCTGTTTGATCATATTAGTTGTCCCAGACCCTAACCGATACAATAAGTTATGTTATTAAATTAATTTTTTGACATTGGAACAGTACGTATGCAATCAGGACTGTTAAAAATTATTGTGTAAATATAGCAAAATTTGAAAATAACTTAATTCTTTATTTAAAAGCGAAACCTAAAAATTAATAATGAGTATATAAACCTGGGCTAAATTAACATGTCAAGCGAGCGGCGTTACCCCGTTGAAAAAACCCATTGTCGTTCGATGTCCGAAGTTAAGCGACTGCGGACACGGTCTTTTCTTGGATGAGTGACCACCTGGGAGCATCGTGTACTGTTACCTCTTTTTTTAGGTAGAAATATTTATGTTTTGTTCTTATTAGAGAATTTTTATTAAAAAAACTTAAGCGTATTTTATTTTAAAAAATTCTCCAATAGAGAGGTATCGATGGTGTGACTTTCCGAAAATTTTAGGAACCATGCTTTAAAATTGTACATTTAATACAGCCACAAGCCTACTTATATGTATGGTACCTTGTGAAATGTATGTCAGAAATAAATAAATAAATAAATAAATAAATAATATATATATATATATATATATATATATATATATATATATATATATATATATATATATATATATGGTGGAGCATTGAAAACGAAACAGACCGATTTGCGTCCAGAATTTTTTTTAAGAAACGCTGAAACACGTCAATTTTACTATTGAGTGGGACATGTTTTGACATAGAACTCAACTTTGTCACATCAACCGCTTAACGGTGGTGATAACAACCCTTATATTTTAAATAGGGAACATGGGTCGCGTGTTACATCATTTGAAAGCTCTTTCTTTTCTGAATTCAGCACACTAATTTTTTTGGAAGTTTTATCAACTCGTTTAAAAATTATTCACAGTTGAAGATGCAAAAACGCATTTCACTCATTCCGATAAGAAACGTGCTGATAGTCAATGTTTTGTTGGTTTGTAAACAAAAAATTGACTATCAGAACATTTCTTATCGGAATGAGAGAAATGCGGTTTATTATTTCAGTTTATCGTTCCGTTTGATACTTGATAGTACTACCGAAAATTAATTTCACAATGGTATATTCTGTAGAAGAAAGAGTTGAAATAATTATTCTTTTTTTCAAAAACGATGACTGTGCCAACCGTACCGCAAATTTGTTTAATGAACAGACATGTTAACAGAAAATACATTTTGGAGTTAGTTGCAAAGTTTCCACAAAGTGGTTCAGTAGCCAACAAAAAACGGGATCCTGAACGTGAATTTCCGGTTAGAAATGAGACTACTGAGATTGAAGTTTTAGGAGAAATTGCTGCAGACCCAACTTTGGGCACGAGAATATTGGCCACTGTTTCAAACATCAAAAGAAGAACTATTCAGCGAATATTGAAGCATAATAAATTTCACCTGTATAAAATTCATCTTGTACAGCAACTGAATGAAGATGATTGTGATCGGCGGCTGGAGTTTTGTGAAGTTATGACTGCACAATAGCTGATAACGGGAACTTTCTGTTCAATATCTGTTTTTCAGACGAGTGTACGTTTTTATTAAACTCTACAGTCAATCGGCATAATTGTCGTTATTGGGCAGATAATAATACAAGAAATTTTCACGAAGTCCACGCTCAAACTCTACAGACATTGAATGTCTGGACCGTTTAATCGGACCAATTTTTTCTTGAAGGCAATTTGAGTGGAGAAACGCATTTGGAGTTACTAGAAGATATCGTTTACCCTCTACTAATTGACATTGTTGAAAATGATGATCGCTATCAAGAAAATCAATTAGTGTTTCAACAAGATGGAGCTCCTCCGCATTTTCACAACGTGTTAGGGAGTTTTTGAACAGAAAGTTTCCAGGACAATGGATTGAGCGTAGAGGTGCTATTGAGTGGCTCCCTAGATCACCGGATTTAACTCCTTTAGACTTCCTTCTATGGGAACATTTAAAGAGTAGAATTTTTGCAACAGAACCGGAGTCTCTGGAAGAATTACGACGACGCATTGTTGAAGAATGCCGTCTCTTGAAAGAATTTTTCAAATGTGCTCGTACTAGGAACTCCAAAATCGATCTTCAACGGCTGTGTAAGTTTAAAGGATTAACTTTACTAATATGCCGTATAATAATAGTGTACAATTCTTATGAAAATTCGCTACTATAACGCACTTGCTGCGTCCCAAAATTTTTTCGTTAAAACTCGAGTAATATAACGTTTCAGGAGTTTATGCGTACAGGAATCCGAATATTCCTTTCATGAGAATGTATTTCTGAGGAGAGTAGATTATCACAGCTATGTGGAAGTTATGATTCAATTTGCAGCGCTATTTTTAAAGGGTTTTTGCTTGATGTTAAATAAATAAAACTTTGTTTAAAATCATATTGCGTTTTCTATGGTAGGCTAGGTATTTTTCAATCTTTCCTCGTATAGAATATGGTTTTTAGCGAATTAAAAAAAAATTCGCTAATGAGGAGATCTGTGTTTATATATATATATATATATATCTCCGACCGATAACTCAAAAAATAATGGACCGATCTTATCAAATTTGGTGACTACCTTCCTTTTGCAAGTGGCTTGGATAAGTTCGTTAGCCAGGAAAATCACACCAGACTTTCCCGGAAAATTTTCTGTTTTCTTTCTAAAAAAATTCATATCTCCGTAAATAACAAAGTAAGGGCAACCAAATTTGGCGTATTTGTATTACAAAGAGTGAACTCTGTACCAAAATTTAGGTCTCTAGCTTTAAAGACAACGAAGTTATGGGCAGTTAAAGAAACAAATTTTGGAGTTTTCCTCAAAACGTGAAACTCACAATTTTAAACGTCAAAATTCGCAATGTTTAGGCAAAGAACGTGAAACAAATACCAATTATGAAAAGAAAATGTTGCAAGAAGAGTGTTCTGCAAACCAAGTTTCAAATTCAACCGTCATTGCCCTTCATTTTACTGAAATATTTACAAAATATTCATTCCAAATAGACCCTTTCTTTGATGTTTTGGCTGTCAGTTTAGTTAAGTTGATGCCTTTTTGGATATTTATTTGCAGATTTAGTGAAGTTTATGGTTTAACGGTCTATAATTTTTTTTAGCTAATCTTCGTGGAACAAATTCGTTAATGCATTTTTGCATTTTTTATCGAAATATGTTGCGTTTATAAGAAAAAAAATCTGGACGCAGTAAGTGCGTTTTGGTAGCGAATTTTCAGTAAATTTGCAGATTAGCTCCCGAACGGTTTTCAAAAAACTGTTTTCAGAAACTTACCTAGACCCCCACCCCCCTGGATGCACAAACCCCAAGAAAAATTTCTTGTTCACACCCCACAAGGAAGTTACGGGACCAGGAGTGAGTAGGGGTGCTGAGCGGGGTAGGTAGTAAAAAGGAAATATGAGCAGAAAATGCGAATAAAACGGACTGCTTCATCGTAGGCATTTTCCTTCCTCCCTCGTGTGCATACAACCACCCTCGTTGCATAAACCACAAGAAAAACTTCTTGTTCATACCCCCCAAGGCAATTACGTGACTTGGGAGGCGAATAGGGGTGCTGTGCGGGGTAGGCGGGGTTTAATGGGGATCTGGCTTCAAATAGACAGCTTTTAAGCAGTTTTCTTTGCTTTTTCTGCTCATATTTCCTTTTTTAGTACCTACCCCACCCAGCACCCCTATTCACTTCCAGTCCAGCAACTTCCTTGGGGGGTGTGAACCCGAAATTTTTCTTGTGGTTTGTGCATCCAGGTGGGGTCCTAGTAATATTTCTGAAAACAATTTTTTGAAAAGCGTTCGGGAGCTAATCTGCAAATTTACCGAATTTTCATTAAATCCTTCAAATTTTCATAACTCAATTGGCTATTAGCGTAAGCTTTGTTGGTTAGGAAACCAACATTTAAGTTTATTTTCGAAAATTTTTTGTATATTTTCAAACCATAAGTAATTTCGATAAAATATAGTACATTGTTTCTACCACATAGGCTATACCGGTAATCAGATTGATGCCTGCTCGCATTTGCTATTAAAAACATTTTTATGAAAATTCACTTCCATAACACATTTGCTGCATCTAGACTTTTGAAAAATGTTTATATATTTTCAAACAATAAATTTATTTCGATGAAATATGGTACATTGTTTCTACTATATAGGCAACTAAGTTTGATGCATGCTTTCATCAAAGAAGGACCATTGCTATAAAAAATATTTTAAAGAAAATTCGCTACCATAACGCACTTGCTGCGTCCAGAGATTATTTTTTTTTACCAGATACTCCAAAGAATAATTTAGCAAAACGTATGAAAATGCTACCAAATCACCCTGTATACAACCCATTACATTCCATTATTGTATTCTCACTATGTGATACAATTTTAATATGTCCATATCCAACGTATCATCCACATCGTGAAAAAGCAATTAGAGGTGTAGATTTCGTCCGTTCTTCGGTTAGCGAATTTTTTTCTCACAAAATGAAATGCAATTTATCGGTTAACTGTTGTTGAGGTTTTTTATGAACGTATTTTCGCTGTGTGTAACACTCCAACCACAAACGTTCCAAAGGAGGACCTGAGTCCAGCATATAACAATAAAGTACCGGTCTGTGTTCTTAAGTGGACGGATAGTGCAAAAACCTTGCATATAAATTCTGAATGTAATCACTTCTTGTTGCCTACAGCGAAAATTCAGCAATCATACCGACGAATATTTTATACCAACTAGTGTCGATTCTTCACCAACACATTCGATAAACATGCACAGACATAAGACGAAACCTTGCAGAAATACACTAACTTCAATAAAAGCTGCTGCACAAGTTATGTATGGTATGATTATTATTATTATTCTTATTATTATTATTACAAGATAATAAGAGTATAGATATAAATCTACAGGCTGGCGCATTGAAAACGAAACAGACCGATTTGCGCCCAGAGAATTTTTTTTTAAGAAACGCTGAAACACGTCAATTTTAATATTGCTGGAGACATGTTTTGACATAAAACTCAACTTTGTCACATCAACCCCTTGAGGGTGGTGATAACAACCCTTATATTTTAAATAGGGAACATGGGTCCAGTGTTGCATCATTTGAATGCTCTTTCTTTTCTGAATTCAGCACATTAATATTTTTTTGAAGTTTTATCAACTCGTTTGAAAATTATTCACAGTTGGAGTTGCAAGAACGTATTTCATTCATTGTGATAAGTAATGCACTAATTAGCCAATTTTTCGTTAAAAAAACTAAAAAAAACAAAACCAAACGTACAAAAGTGTTTATTCAGTTAAGTAAGTATTTAAATTGTTGACCACCAGCTTCCATACAAAAGTACAAATATTGTTTAAAACGAGCTCTGACATTCTAGAGCATTTGTGGAGTTATTAGACGGCATTCTTCAACAATGCGTCGTCGTAATTCTCTCAGAGATTCCGGTTCTGTTGCGAAAATTCTACTCTTTAAATGGCCCCATAGAAAGATGTCTAAAGGTGTTAAATCTGGTGATCTAGGGAGCCACTCAATAGCACCTCACCTTGCTATGGAAACTCTCTGTTCAAAAACTCCCTAACACGTTGTAAAAAATGCGGAGGAGCTCCATATTGTTGAAACGCTAATTGATTTTCTTGATAGCGGTCATCATTTTCAACAATGTCACTTAGTAGAGGGTAAACAATATCTTCTAGTAACTCCAAATACGTTTCGCCACTCAAATTGCCATCAAGAAAAATTGGTCCGATTAAACGGTCTCCAAAAATGCCAGTCCAGACATTCAATTTCTATAGAGTTTGAGAGTGGACTTCGTGAAAATTTCTTGGATTATTATCTGCCCAATAACGACAATTATGACGATTGATTGTAGAGTTTGATAAAAACGTACACTCGTCTGAAAAACAGATATTGAACAGAAAGTTCCCGTTATCAGCTATTCGTGCAGTCATAACTTCACAAAACTCCAGCCGCCGATCAAAATCATCTTCATTCAGTTGTTGTACAAGGTGAATATTATACGGGTGAAATTTATGATGCTTCAATATTCGCTGAATAGTTCTTCTTTTGATGTTTGAAACAGTGGCCAATTTTTTCGTGCTCAAAGTTGGGTCTGCAGCAATTTGTCCTAAAACTTCAATCTCAGTAGTCTCATTTCTAACCGGAAATTCACGTTCAGGATCCCGTTTTTTGTTGGCTACTGAACCACTTGTCGAAACTTTGCAACTAACTCCAAAATGTATTTTCTGTTCACATGTCTGTTCGGATGTCGTTCATTCAACAAATTTGCGGTACGGTTGGCACAGTCATCGTTTTTGAAAAAAAGAGTAATTATTTCAACCCTTTCTTCTATAGAATACACCATTGTGAAATTAATTTTTGGTAGTACTATCAAGTATCAAACCGACCGATAAACTGAAATAATAAACCGCATTTCTCTCATTCCGATAAGAAATGTTCTGGTAGTAAATTTTTTGTTTACAAACCAACAAAACATTGACTATCAGCACATTTCTTATCGGAATGAGTGAAATGCGTTTTTGCATCTTCAATGGTGAATAATTTTTAAACGAGTTGATAAAATTTCAAAAAAAAAATTGTGCGCTGAATTAAGAAAAGAAAGAGCTTTCAAAGGATGTAACACTCGACCCATGTTCCCTATTTAAAATATAAGGGTTGTTATCACCACCCTTAAGGGGTTGTTGTGACAACGTTCAGTTTTATGTCCAAATATGCCCCCCTCAATATTAAAATTGACGTGTTTCAGCGTTTCTTAAAAAAATTATCTTGACGCAAAACGGTCGGTTTCGTTTTCAATGCGCCACCCTATATAGCTACCCATAACTTAAAAACAAAACTGCATACTAAGAACAAGAAATAAAAAAAGTTCGGCACGCAGTAAGTGCGAATTTTCATGAAATGCATCAAATTTGAATAACATTATTTTTGTGTTTGAGTTTTTCCATGTATTGGTATATTATAACTGATCATTTCCTGGTAGGGTTGATCATTTCATGATAGGGTTGACAGTAAATTAAAAAAACCGGTCAAAAATACAGTTAGTCAATCTGGGATTTTATCGACTACGAAAGCTTAAAACGAATTTTGGCAGATGAACAATGGACTGAAGTATATGCTACCAAAAATACCAACACTGCGGCAGAATATTTTATGACAAAATTAGTCAATAGTCTTAACAACTGTTCCAGTAAAATTAAATGCAAGAACTACAAACGTTCAAGTTGGATCACTGCCTGGCTGGTAAAATCTGTAGATGATACCAAGAACAGGAAGTACCATGACATGTTAAGGCATCCTAATGACGAGGTTTAACGTAGTGCCTATAATAGCTACAGAAATTATTTGGCTCGCCTAAAAAAAATGTAAAGGCAAATTACTATATGACACGGATTGAACTGCAGGGTAAAAGTGCGAGTGGGCTGTGGAAAACTGTCCAAGAACTAAGTGGTCAAGGCAAAAGTAGAGACGTGTGTGAGGAGAGGTTTCAGACAGATTCTAGGGTAATTTTGAGGGATAAAAAGGAGGTTGCTGATGTTTTTAATACTTATTTTACAGAAGTAGGGAGTAAATTAGCGGCAGGAATCAAAAGACAAATAAACCAGACATCAAGGGTAAACAGGCATCATCGGATGAACACGATCTTCTTGGCAAAAACCGACGCAACCGAAGTCCGAAAATTTGTAGAAGCCCTAAAATTGGGAACAGCCCCAGGAATCGTTTCGTTGACTGTTAGAACTATTAAAAAAGTAATAGAGGAGGTAGTGTATGTTATGGTATGCATTATAAATAGAATAATTGATACAGGTCTGTTCCCAGAAATTTTTAAAGTGTCGGTCATTAAGCCTTTTTTCAAGAGTGGTAGTAGAGGATGTATCAGTAACTATAGGCCAATATCTCTGTTGAGTGTAATAACAAAAATTAAGAAAAAAAGTTATCGCAATTCGAGTAAACTCTTATCTGCCAAAAAACAATATACTCTCTGAGTTTCAATATGGCTTTAGAGAAGGAAGGTCGACCCAGGATGATATAGCAAAGCTGATGAAATATGTATATGGGTCAGTTGCTGGGTCTGAGCCAGAACTGGTAGTCTTTGTGGATATATCGAAAGCATTTGATTCTATTGAACATGGGGTTCTTTGTCAAATGGTGGAATCGGTGGGTTTTAGTGGACTTCCTTTGACCTTAGTGAAAAGCTATAATAGAACAGCGCACAAGTGTTCGAGGCGTCTTAAGTGAAAGCACGGTTATTAGGTGTGGTGCCCCACAGACATGTTAACAGAAAATACATTTTGGTGTTAGTTGCAAAGTTTGGACAAAGTGGTTCAGTAGCCAACAAAAAACGGGATCCTGACCGTGAATTTCCGGTTAGAAATGAGACTACTGATATTGAAGTTTTAGGACAAATTGCTGCAGACCCAACTTTGAGCACGAGAAAATTGGCCACTGTTTCAAACATCAAAAGAAGAACAATTCAGCGAATATTGAAGCATAATAAATTTCACGCGTATGAAATTCATCTTGTACAACAACTGAATGATGATGATTTTGATCGGCGGCTGGAGTTTTGTGAAGTTATGACTGCACGAATAGCTGATAACGGGAACTTTCTGTTCAATATCTGTTTTTCAGACAAGTGTACGTTTTTATTAAACTCTACAGTCAATCGTCATAATTGTCGTTATTGAGCAGATAATAATCCAAGAAATTTTAACGAAGTCCACACTCGAACTCCACAGAAATTGAATGTCTGGACTGGCATTTTTGGAGACCGTTTAATTGAATCAATTTTCTTGATGGCAATTTGAGTGGCGAAACGTATTTGAAGTTACTAGAAGATATCGTTTACCCTCTACTAATTGAATTTGTTGAAAATGATGATCGCTATCAAGAAAATCAATTAGTGTTTCAACAAGATGGAGCTTCTCCGCATTTTTCACAACGTGTTAGGGAGTTTTTGAACAGAGAGTTTCCAGGACAATGGATTGGGCGTAGAGGTGCTATTGAGTGGCCCCCTAGATCACCGGATTTAACTCCTTTAGACTTCTTTCTATGGAGCCATTTAAAGAGTAGAATTTACGCAACAGAACCGGAGTCTCTGGAAGAATTACGACGACGCATTGTTGAAGAATGCCGTCTAATAACTCCACAAATGCTTCAGAATGTAAGAGCTCGTTTTGAACAAAATTTTTACTTTTGTATGGAAGCTGGTGATCAACAATTTGAACACTTACTTACTGAATAAACATTTTTGAACGTTTGGTTTTGTTTTCTAGTTTTTTTTACGAAAAATTGTCTAATTAGTTATCACAATGAATGAAATACATTCTTGCAACTCCAACTGTGAATAACTTTTAAACGAGTTGATAAAACTTCTAAAAAGATTAGTGTGCTGAATTCAGAAAAGAAAGAGCTTTCAAATGATGTAACACTCGACTCATGCTCCCTATTTAAAATATAAGGGTTGTTATCACCACCCTTAAGAGGTTGATGTGACAAAGTTGAGTTTTATGTCAAAACATGTCCCCCTCAATATTAAAATTGACGTGTTTCAGCGTTTCTTAAAAAAAAATTATCTGGACGCAAATCGGTCTGTTCCGTTTTCAATGCGCCACGCTGTATTTAGAGATTTGTGGCTGGATTGCACCTTTGGATACGCCTAAAAATACTGTATCTTAATCAAAATATACTTTTTATCAACTGTTGAAATACACTGTCAAACAATTCATTACTAAAACTTCGACGACGTGAGAACTAATTGCCTTTTAATTATAATGCCATTACAGGAATAATGAATTCCCTGAGTAAATTTTAGATTACATTTTGATCGTTTTCAATAATGCGAGCTCGTTTTCCGAAGTTATCCAATTACCGTGTCTGAAAATAGAAAGATAATTTTTCTTGTTTTCCTATTTTGTTTAATTAAAAAGGCACAGTTGGTATTTTAGTCTCAGTGCCACTTGAAATTCATAGTCGCGGAACATCCATTAAAATGTCGTCTGCACGTCAAATGTCTGCCCCGGTAAAACATTGGCCAATTTAATTATTCGCAATCGAGGATTTCATTTCGCTTCAATTGTTATTAAAGTGGAATGTGCAAATATCTAATAAAAAGTTAAATTATCTGGTGGCAGGTATTAGCAATATACGAGAGGTGTTCCAAACTAAATTAATGATTAAAAAATCTCTGGGCGCAGCAAGTGCGTTATGGTAGCGAATTTTCCTTAAAATATTTTTAATAGCAAATGTCTTTCTTTGATGAAAGCAGGCATCAAACTTGGTTGCCTATATAGTAGAAACAATGAACCATATTTCATCAAAATATATTTATTGTTTGAAAATATATAAACATTTTTCAAAAGTCTGGATGCAGCAAATGTGCTATGGAAGTGAATTTCCATAAAAATGTTTTTAATAGCAAATGCGATCAGGCATCAATCTGATTACCGGTATAGCCTATGTAGTAGAAACAATGTACTATATTTTATCAAAATTACTTATGGTTTGAAAATATAAAAAAATTTCCGGAAATAAACTTAAATGTTGGTTTTCTAACCAACAAAGCTTACATTAATAGCAAATTGAGTTATTGAAATTTGAAGGATTTTATGAAAATTCGGTAAATTTGCAGATTAGCGGATAGTGTGAACAAGAAATTTTTCTTGGGGTTTGTAGATCCAGGGGGCCCTAGGCAGGTTTCTGAAAATAGTTTTTTGAAAAGAGTTCTGGAGCTAAACTGCAAATTTACCGAAAATTCGCTACCAAAACGCACTTACTGCGCCCAGATTTTTTTTCTTACAACGCATCATATTTCGATAAAAAATGCAAAAATGCATTAACGAATTTGTTCTACAAAAATTAGCTAAAAAAATTATACACCCCTACTCACTCCTCGTCCCGTAACTTCCTTGGGGTGTGTGAACAAGAAATTTGCAAATTTGCTCCACGTATTGAGTGACAAAAATTTTTTGAATTAGATTATGATATTCTGGGAATCGCTCCTACTTTGTCTTAAACTACGATTTTGAGGAAATGAACAAAATTAATTAATATACAGGGTGGTTTGGAACTGTTTAATTAAATGTGTTAAGAGTAAACTACCTTCGTTTATAAAGATCCCGCAAAAAGTTGTAAACAAAACTTGTTTAGAATTAAAATGTATACCAGGCTTTTAATTTTCAGACAGATCAGCCTACTGTGAATTTTCAAGTAAATTATTAACATTTTTTCCCTATCAACATGGAGCTTTTTACCTGTGGTTTTCTGAACGCAGGTGCGCAAAGTAAGTAACCATGCAATGTTAAATAATCATTTATAAGTAAAATACAAAACGCTTATTGCTAACAAAAATCAAAACGAACAACGAAAAACAAAGAAATTATTCAAATGTGCTGCCACCAACCGATACACATAACTCAGCCCGTTTTGTAAATGCTTTGTAGGCATTTTGAATATGTTAAATTGGAATACCGTCAATTGCCTCTCTCAACCTCAATTTCAACAAATCAAGATCTTTGTTTAATGGAGCCGCGTAGACTTTCTGTTCTACTCTATAATTTGATTAATTTCAATTTAACACCTTTAGTAACAAAACTTAGTATTGAACATAAAAAGAAATTACGAGAATTTTATCTCAACTTTATATTATTGTAACATCAAATATCAAATTAAATAACTAAGTAAAGTAAATAGTGGGTTTTTCTCAGGGTGGATTAAAGTCGTATTTTTACTAAACACATAGACATTTTTTAGGAGAAATAACTGTTATAATTTGTATAAAAAAAACAATAAACATAAATTAATACATAAAACAAGGATTGGGTAATAAATGGTGTAAGGAGGCAAAATGGTACTAAGGGAAGTTGGTATTAATCAGCTTATTTTGATTCACGGAAGCCAACTTTCAAGTATGACCCATTCACAAAGTGACGAGTTAAAGTGTCCGTGTTAATCCTTATATCAATTTGAAAAAAAAAAAGGAAACATTAATTTTTATTATATATATATATATATATATATATATATATATATATATATATATATATATATATATATATATATATATATATATGTCTATTTACAAACTTAATGTAAAGATAAAGGTTAAACTTTAAATACTTTAAAAATGTATACGTACAGTTGTATGTAGGTATGCGTAATTATGTGTGTATATGTTGAGATTGTATTTACGTTATTAAAAATAACAAATATAATACAGAAAAAAAAATCTCGGGACGCAGCAAGTGCGTTATGGTAGCGAATTTTCTTTAAAATATTTTTAATAGCAAATGTCTTTCTTTGATGAAAGCAGGCAAACTTGGTTGCCTATATAGTAGAAACAATGTATCATATTTCATTAAAACAAATTTATTGTTTGAAAATATATAAACATTTTTCAAAAGTCTAGATGCAGCAAATGTGTTATGGAAGTGATTTTCCATAAAAATGTTTTTAATAGCAAATGCGAGCAGGCATCAATCTGATAACCTGTATAGCCTATGTGGTAGAAACAATGTACTATATTTTATCAAAATTACTTATGGTTTGAAAATATACAAAAATTTTCCGAAAATAAACTTAAAAGTTGGTTTTCATCCAACAAAGCTTACGTTAATAGCAAATTGAGTGTGTGTGTGTGTGTGTGTGTGTGTGTGTGCTAGGCAGGTTTCTGAAAACAGTGTTTTGAAAAGCGTTCGGGAGCTAAACTGCAAATTTACCGAAAATTCGCTACCAAAACGCACTTACTGCGTCCAGATTTTTTTAAGATAAACGCATTATATTTCGATAAAAAATGCAAAAATGAATTAACAAATTTGTTCCACGATAATTAGCTAAAAAAAAAATTATAGGCCGTTAAACCATAAACTTCACTAAGCTTACAAATAAATATCCAAACAGCTACCAAACTTAACTAAACTGACAGCCAAAGCTACAGAGAAAGGGTCTATTTGAAATGGATATTCTGTAAACATTTTAGTAAAATGAAGGGCAATGACGGTTGAATCTGAAACTTAAGGGTTCGCAGAACACTCTTCTTGCAACATTTTCTTTTCACAAATGGTATTTGTTTTACATTCTTTGACTAAACATTGCCAATTTTGACGTTTAATATTGCGAGTTTGACGTTTTGAGGAAAACTCCAACATTTATTGCTTCAACTACCCATAACTTCTTTGCCTTTAAAGCTAGGGATCTAAATTTTGGTACATAGTTCACTCTTTATAATACAAACACGCTTACCAAATTTGGTTGCCCTTACTTTGTTATTTCTGGAGATATGAATTTTTTTATAAAGAAAACACAAAATTTTCCGGAAAAACCTGGCCCGATTTTCCTGGCTAACGACCTTATCCAAGCCACTTGCAAAAGGAAGGTACTCTGCAAATTTTATCAAGATCGGTCCATTATTTTTTGAGTTATCGGTCGGATATATATATATATATATATATATATATATATATATATATATATATATATATATATATATATATATAATATTATATATATATATATAATATATATATATATATATATATATATATATATATATATATATATATATATATATATATATATATATATATATAAACACAGATCTCCCCATAAGCGAATTTAAAAAAAAAATCGCTAAAAACATAAACCTTAAACGAGAAATTAAAAAAAAATCTGTGGCTAATGACAATTCTGTGGAGGCCATACCACTTTTTTCACCACCACCACCACCACTAAGTGACGACCTCTATAATGTATTGTGGTAAAAAATTGAACTTACCTTCACCCTTTGCATATGCAGCTCTTGCCTTTTGTGCCGTTTCTCCAACTCATTTCTTCTGGTGAGAAGATCACGAATTTCCACAGGTGCATCTTCGTTTGCCTTGCAAATTGCTGGTTCATCTTCTTCGCTGCTAAAGCTTTCAAGAACATCGTCTGTATTGACCTGAAAAGAAAAATAAAGATATGGAAAAAAAAAATTCGAGACGCAGCCATATCGTAGTGAATTTTTATAAGAATTGTGCACTTTTAGTACGAGATATTACTAGAATTAACACGTTAAATCTAAACGGACCTTGAAGATTGGATTAAAGGCCCTAATACATGGTCATTTAAAGAATTTTTTTGAAAGTGTTATAATCGATATCTCTCTATTATCAACAAAAACCCATTATAATCTTGTGTTCTAGCTCAGTTTGAGACAAATACTCAAAATTGTATTTTCTATTAAGCTAGAAAATTTAAAATTGGTATACCTACCTATCTAGGTACAGTAATAGTGTCTTTAAAAGAAACTTGTATTAAAATTTTTATTCAAGATACAAAAGCTTTCTAAAAGAAAACTTAATCGATATTTAGAAAAAGAAAGTACCGCCCAAATTACAAATGTGGCAGGTATTTTTCCGACAATAAAAAGTTTTTTAAAAAATCAATTATCTTCTTTTATATCAACAATAAAAATGTCCGCTAAAATTTATAATTATAGACTTAATGTGACAAAGTTATCCAGGCGTTTAAAAAAATGATATATTGGTCCAAACGTATGAAACTTGGACAATATTGTTTCTGCCAAATATTAAAGTTAGTGAAATAAAACAAAACGTTAATGTGAATCGTGCCGGAATAGAACACGCATCGGTCTTCAAGCACAAGTTGCCAGTCGAACACGTTCGCCACTCGGCCATTGGAGCTGTTTATTGAGATGGTATTATTCGCGTACTTAAACCTCGATCTTTCCATGCTACATTTTCAGTCTGAAACTGTAATTGGGGCCGTTCATCAAACTACAAATATAGCGCATTTTAAAAATGTATCGAATCTCCCACTTAAAAGGCATCACGTTTTACAATCACCACATTTTTAATTTGATGTTATCTGTATTTTCGTGTAATAGCCTTGTCATAGCATAAGAAGCAATTATTTATTAGTTTATTATGCCGACGACTGTGGCAATGGCAGTGATATGGTGTTGAGTATTGGTATTCGAGTGTTCGGGATTTTACTGGACGAGATTTGGCGATCGCTAGTTAACGGTAGTACGTTGTACTCCTCCTATTTTATTATTTGGTTCTATGGTATGTATCAATCTACGCATGGCAGCTAACTAGTGCGTCTTTGTCAGGCATCTGACCTTAATCACTTAAGTGGTATCGATTAATGTCTTTCAGATTTTATTTTTAATTTGGAAAAAGCTCCAAATTTTGTGAACCACATTACTTCAAGTTTACAACACAGGTTTATTTGCACCATCTCTAGCCACATGTAAAGTCTCATTCTAGTTACTTTAATACTTTCAAAAATATAGCGTTTTCAAAATTTCTTTGTATATTTTTGGGGGAAAGAAACGTCTGTTATAGCTGATTTACGAACTCGTCCACGGTCTCAACAAAGTGTATATATATATATATATATATATATATATATATATATATATATATATATATATATATATATATATATATATATATATATATATATATATATAGGCTGGCGCATTGAAACCGAAACAGACCGATTTGCCTCCAGAGGTTTTTTAAGAAACGCCGAAACACGTCAATTTTAATATTGAAGGGGACATATTTTGACATAAAACTCAACTTTGTCACATCAACCCCATAGGGGGGGTGATAACAACCCTTATATGTTAAATAGGGAACATGGGTCGAGCCTTACATCATTTGAAAGCTCTTTCTTTTCTGAATTCAGCACACTAATTTTTTTGGAAGTTTTATCAACTCGTTTAAAAATTATTCACAGTTGGAGTTGCAAGAACGTATTTCATTCATTGTGATAAGAAATGCACTAATTAGTCAATTTTTCGTTAAAAAACAAAACCAAAAATGTTTATTCACTTAAGTAAGTGTTTAAATTGTTGACCACCAGCTTCCATACAAAAGTACAAATTTTGTTCAAAACGAGCTCTGACATTCTGGAGCATTTGTGGAGTTATTAGACGGCATTCTTCAACAATGTATCATCATAATTCTTCCAGACTCCGGTTCTGTTGCGAAAATTCTACTCTTTAAATGGCCCCATAGAAAGAAGTCTAAAGGAGTTAAATTCGGTGATCTAGGGGGGCACGCAATAGCACCTCTACGCCCAATCCATTGCTCTGGAAACTCTCTGTCCAAAACTCCCTAACACGTTGTGAAAAATGCGGAGGAGCTCCATCTTGTTAAAACACTAATTGATTTTCTTGATAGCGATCATCATTTTGAAAATGTCAATTAGTAGAGGGTAAACGATATCTTCTAGTAACTCCAAATACGTTTCGCCACTCAATTTGCCATCAAGAAAAATTTGGCCGATTAAACGGTCTCCAAAAATGCCAGTCCAGACATTCAATTTCTGTGGAGTATGAGTGTGGACTTCGTGAAAATTTCTTGGATTATTATCTGCCCAATAACGACAATTATGACGATTGACTGTAGAGTTTAATAAAAACGTACACTCGTCTGAAAAACAGATATTGAACAGAAAGTTCCCGTTATCAGCTATTCGTGGAGTCATAACTTCACAAAACTCCAGACGCCGATCAAAATCATCTTCATTCAGTTGTTGTACAAGATGAATTTTATACGGGTGAAATTTATGATGCTTCAATATTCGCTCAATAGTTCTTCTTTTGATGTTTGAAACAGTGGCCAATTTTCTCATGCTCAAAGTTGGGTCTGCAGCAAGTTGTCCTAAATCTTCAATCTCAGTAGTCTTATTTCTAACCGGAAATTCACGTTCAGGATCCCGTTTTTTGTTGGCTACTGAACCACTTTGTCGAAACTTTGCAACTAACTCCAAAATGTATTTTCTGTTAACATGTCTGTTCGGATGTCGTTCATTAAACAATTTTGCGGTACGGTTGGCAGAGTCATCGTTTTTTTGAAAAAAAAAAGAGAGTAATTATATCAACTCTTTTTTCTACAGAATACACCATTGTGAAATTAATTTTCGGTAGTACTATCAAGTATCAAACCGACCGATAAACTGAAATAATAAACCGCATTTCTCTCATTCCGATAAGAAATGTTCTGATAGTCAATTTCTTGTTTACACACCAACAAAACATTGACTATCAGCACATTTCTTATCGGAATGAGAGAACTGCGTTTTTGCATTTTCAACTGTGAATAATTTTTAAACGAGTTGATAAAACTTCCAAAAAAAATTTGTATGCTGAATTTAGAAAAGAAAGAGCTTTCAAATGATGTAACACTCGACCCATGTTCCCTATTTAAAATATAAGGGTTGTTATCACCACCCTTAAGTTTTATGTCAAAACATGTCCACCTCAATATTAAAATTGACGTGTTTCAGCGTTTCGTAAAAAAAATCTCTGGACGCAAATCGGTCTGTTTCGTTTTCAATGCGCCATATATATATATATATATATATATATATATATATATATATATATATATATATATATATATATATATATATATATATATATATATATATATATGTATGTATGTATGTATGTATGTATGTATGTATGTATGTATAAAATTTTAACGGGCCTTGGTTTTGGGTTCTAGGGACACTAATTCGCGCTCATCTGAAGACATTTTTCCGAAAGCTTTTCATCGCGACCTCTCTATTGCGAATTTTTCTTAATGAAAATTCGCTAAAACCGACTTCTTTCGCTTCACAACTGTAACAAGTTTCGACTTTTGTAGCATCGTCAGGTATGAGAATTTTTTCTTCTTCTGCAGAGCTATGCTGTATAGGCAAAACAGGCTACTGGTAGAAAAACAATCATTTGTGAAGCCAGAGAAAAAGTATCTTAATCCGTATTTAGTGTGGAATAGTGCCACCAAATATAACAACAATTTATGAAAATGACTCACGTTCACAATAATTCTTTTTTTTTTAACCTTGAGGATTGATTTGATTAAACTGGCAAACATTGTTTACACTAAAGAAAATAAAACACTTACCAGTTCACGTGGTGATGCAGGAGAATCAGAATTGTTGGAAGTGTTGACCACTGATACGTACTCCCTGAAGTCGTCTTCTATTTCAAGCTTAAGAACTGGTGGTTCCAGACCACAAAGGAACTCTGTACCGAAAAATAATAATTTGTTTAGTCTCAAGGCAAACTGAGCTAATTCTGTGTCGATTTCTTTGGAAGCATATGCCGGTTGTTGTACGTTGCACATTAAAGGAGTGAATCCACTCAGGACGCTGTCTTCAGGTAGTTTCACCAGTTCGTAATCTGCAACAAAAGAGAACTGTGCACTATGTCGATGTGACTGATTTATTACATTTGGTTGTGAATTTGTAACTTAATATGATTTAGGAGTGGTGAAGGCACAGCTATGGGCAACCCATTATCGCCTTTTATTGCAGATTTGTTTATAAGTAGATTTGAGACGGATTTAAAAAATAAAAATGGGTATTTCCCTAGAGTTTGGTTTCGTTATGTCGATGATATTTTTGCAGTGTTTGACAGAAATACATGTAAGGTAGAAGAATTTACTGAAAAACTAAATAGTCACCTTGATTCAATAAAATTTACCCACGAAATAGAAATCAACAATAAACTTTCGTTCCTAGATGTACTAGTTATTAAAAATAAAAATAATGACTCGCTTGAATTCGATGTCACTCGGGAGTCAAAGGCAATGAAGAAGCTGAGAGTCTCGCGAATAGAGCAGAGCAGAACCATTTATGGTCATTGTCATGCCGGCTCTCGGCATGACAATGAGCACTACGAGGGGAGCCATGAAGTCCTGGGCCAGAAACCAACACAAGGTGTACTGGGCAGACTGTCCAGGGCTCAGACATGGGAAGTCAATAATTGACGAACCCAGTTCAAAGAGAGCTGTGGAGCTGCTAAATATTAGCAGAGGACAGCTCAGAAATGTAACAGGTCTCTTGACGGGACACATGGCTGTCAAAGAAACACCTGCATAAAATGGGGCAGTTCGAGAGGAAGCTCGCATGCAGACTCTGCGGCGAGGGGGAGGAATCAGCCCAGCACATCTTGTGTGAGTGTAAAGCTCTGGACCGCAAAAGACAACTGATCTGCGGACAGTCTAGACCGGAAACATAACATTATAAAACCTCACCCTACCAATCGCTGTGCAGACTGGTTCAAGGTACAGTGATTTTGGAATGGGTGGAGTGAAGAGACTAAGGGCATGTACAATAGGCCAAGGGCTGCAGTGCTATCGGGGCGGAAAAGCCGCGGACGCGCCCTGAGGGAGAAAAAATAAGCCACTTACAAATGGAAGGTACGTACCAATTTTCATTCATCAAAATCGGCCCATTATTTTTTGAGTTATCGGTACGATATATATATATATATATATATATATATATATATATATATATATATATATATATATATATATATATATATATATATATATATATATAAACATAGATCTCCTCATTAGTGAATTTTTAGTTTTACGAAAAATTCGCTAAAATGATTGCGCTTTCAAGTTTTGAATCAAATTTCTTGTTAGATATACAGGGTGAAGAGTTATTAACTGTAAATGTCAGTGAAATTTGTCGTAAGTGGTGCGATCTGTAAGCAACGTCATATTTGCCACACGTATCTTATTCGTCGCCTAAAAAAACATGGCTTCATAAACTTTCAAGTACCTAACCTAAATGTCAAAAAAAAATTAAAATTTTAACTTGCAACGCCCTCTATTTTCGAAACTATCAACTTTCGGATAAGGCGTGTTTGGGCCAATGGTTACAATTTGACGTGTAGTATCTCCAACTGTCGGACTTCCCGTTGTTAATGAATCACCCCGTATACTTTTGTATAGATGATGCTGATATTTAATATTTATTTTTAGTAACTTGGTATAAATTATGACTCGTCGAACTGAATTACCTTCTGTTGTTTACAACATGAGATTGTGTTTCCAAGATGAATACGTGACCAACATCATGCAGAAACTAATTTTGGCAGACCATTTCCAAACTCCTTTTGTTTTCATTATACAGATGACCGTTCCAAGAGTCTAAATTACCAATCTCTTTCGATAGAATCGAGCATAATAATTGATGTTTTATAATTTTTTTAGTGCTCTCGCTGCAACGTTTGCATACAAAGTTTTATTAGTGTAATTTCGTTTTGATAATAGGCCCCATGAAAATGGTCCGAACCAGACTCAATCTACGAGAAAAAACCGTCCGGTGCATCGATGCATCCAAATTACATGTTTGAGTCAAATGCAAGAGTTGGCCCCATGATATTGGTTTTCACGGGACGCGGTCGAATTTCGAATTAACCGTTTAGTCATTGGAATGGATGTATTATCATACATTATTATGTGGTCTCCGCTGGTATCTTTTAACAACGACTATGCAATTTTCTTAGTTACTTGGAACTATAAAATTAACGAAATTCTTTCTCAGAGATGGCCCCCGGTAATTGATAGAGAGAGAGATAATTACATGAACTTTTTAAAAAGTCGATGTACTCTAGCCGAATCGAGAAACCAGACATCAATAGCTGCACTAGTACAAGTAAATGTTATACAGGCAGGCTCAAAATTAAAACTGGGTACTTACTTGAGCACATCTAACTCGTTAGCTAGGCGCATTTAGATTGTTGCGTCTGATTTATTTATAAAACTGATACTTATTATAAAAAGTCTGGAAGGAGCAAGTGCGTTATAGTAGTGAATTTTCATAAAAATGTTTTAAATAGCAAATATGTGTTTTTTTTAAAGAAAGCGGGCATCAAATTTGGTTACCAGTCTAACCTAGATAGTAGAAACAATGTACCATATATCATCAAAATGACTTTATTGTTTGAAAATGTACAATTTTTCGAAAATAAACATAAAATGATCCCGAAAAAACTAGTTTCCTGGCCAACGAACCTTATAGGTTAATAGCAAATTGAGCTATCCAAATTGGAAGCATTTAATAAAAATTCGCTACCATAACGCACTTGCTGCGTCCCGAATTTTTTTCTTACAAACATGCATGATAATTACGTGGTCGAAATTCGATACATTAAAGGTCAGCTTAGAACTCGCACGGACCGGAGAATCTAACTATCTAATTAAAACAAAGCATTGTTTAATCGATTTGAACTGTGTTGTGTCCTGGTATTGTTGATACCCTCAATCTCTCCAAGTCCACCCTGTCCATGCTTAGTCGGCAAACCTTCCCTTGCTGTGGGGGGGCAACTAGAGACAGTTACGACACAGTTGGCAAGAACCGCCACCAGACGCGCAGCTACAACACTGGTAACCCTGTGACAGATCTCATGCAGTGTCAACAACCGAGAGAAGGAGCGACAAGTACAAGACAACCCCAGCCTCGAACACTTCCATCTCATCCAGCGTCCAGTAAGGTCATCCCAACCGGCTGAACCGAGAGCGGTAGTCAAGACACAGCATAATACCTGATTATGCTGTGGTCACATCACAGTTAACTCCGTGGCCGTTCCAGCGGTCAGGGAGTACCACAGGGGAGATCTCCTGACCCGCGGCACGGAGTCAAGAACCACGGTTGTCTCCATAGACACGTGGACAGGTTCGTCCGCCTCGTATTGGAAACGCCAGTCTTTCGACGAGCGTCGGACCCGTGCTCAGAAATCCAGTCAACCACGGCATCAACACACCGCAAGCTTCACAGTCGTCACCTGGACACGTGAAACACCTTGGCCCTTTGGACGAAGCCTCAGGTACCAGCGGCAGCCTCAGCGTGTTGGGTACGGCAGCCTACCACCTACCCCGCTCTCTCAAATTTCTAAGTGATTGAAACAAAAATTTACAACTTAAAAGAACATAGACAGGCGTGGTTGTGTACCAATTTTCAAGTCGTTTTATCAAAGGAAAATAAAGTTATTAGAAATTAATAATAAAATAATCCTCAACATCACTTCAGATTCTGTAATCCAATATCTACAATGTTGAACAAAGACAGATGACGTTATCTGTACTTCTATACTATTTAAATAAATCGTAGATAAAAATCTAAACAATGGAAGTTATTGCAAAAGCTCAGACATTGTGAGATACGACAGGGACGCCATCTCGGTGTGGGACCAGGTATTATGTTGTCACGACGACTTTAGTTTGCAAAAAATTGTATAGATAGAGCTGTGTAACTAACAATTTTGTAAATTGTCAGCCTTCGACCATTTCTTTGCTAATACCGGGACAAAGTTTGCGTCCAAAATTGCTTATATGCGAATGTATACTAATAAATAAAAACTTTAATGACAGTAATTCAATTTGTTTAAAAGCAATCTGGAATAAGGTTTCATTATGTATAAATATTAAGCTTCCCATTCTTCACGTTCACGGTATTTAAAATTAAAATCCATATATATATATATATATATATATATATATATATATATATATATATATATATATATATATATATATATATATATATATATATATATATATATATATATATATATATATATCTCTCTCTCTCTTCACACCCCTCTCTCTCCTAGTTTAATCTGACCACACGTAGCTATTTGTCATAGAGAAGCGTGTACGCTCGCGCTCTGCGCATCGCGTAACCTGGAAATCGACTCCGTTGGTGCTAATTGTCAATACTACGGTTGTAAATAGTCGGATGATATGGATTCATATAAAATAATGTTCGGAATGATCATCCGATTACGTTTTCACATTAAGAAGGGTATATTATATTTATATTTAGCGTGGTATAGGATGAAATCGTAGATGCCGTATAGTAATAAGTAATAATGATAACGTACACGTGCTAAATATAATTTTGTTTTATATTATTATTGTCAAGGGAAAACCAAGGTATTTTTACAAATATCTAGGATAAGTTCGTGTTAAGTTTTTGCAATTAATAAAATATAATGGTTACCAATAACTAAACCAAAAAGAATTTGTGGTGTTTATTATTTCACTTTTATGAATAAAAATTTATTTTATAACTGTACCAGCAGAAAACTTTTGTTTTAAATTACTTTTATAAAAACATTTTTTAATACACTATATTTTTGAGAGTATTAAAGTAACTGAAATTAGACTTTGCATGTAGCTAGAAATGGAGTGAATAAGCCTCTGTTGTGAATTTTAAGTAATTTGGTTAACAAAATTTTGCGTTTTTTCCCAAATTAAAAATAAAATCTGAAAGACATGAATTGCAACAACTTAAGTGATTAAAGTATGATGCCAGACAAAGACAGAGTAGTCAGCTACCACGCGTAGATTTATACATATACAACGGACATACATCATAATGCAACGATAACGTTCACACCCGTACTGTGGCGATCGCACCCTAATGACCGACTTCGGCTATATTCGGATAGTGTGTTTTGTTTATTTATTGTGGTTTGGTTCGGTTTTGAGGTTAAGTAAATCACGTGTGTGTGTATATAGGTGTGTGCGTGTGTGCATGCGCGCGGTTAAGGTTCAATTTCAATTTATATATATATATATATATATATATATATATATATATATATATATATAGTGAATTTTTCGTTTTTCGAAAAGTTCGCTAATAATGAGTAAGATGATGCCGATTGCCCAAGCTGTATACGTTTTCGGGAATATTTGACCAACGCACTTGCTTTTGTAATAAAATAATGAAATAAAAATGCATGTCTACCTATCTATCAGAATTAAAACGTAGATGCAATTAAATTTGAATCACCCTATATAATGATAAAATAATGCTGGACAATGACTAGAGATGTGTGGAGAGGTTAGTTGTGTGTGTGTGTGTGTTAAAGTAAAGGTGTATGTGTGTGCGTTACGGAATTATTGCGATGGGAACCAGAATACAAGTATTACATGATGTCGGGATAGGAAAACAATGCGGGTAACCGTTAGATCTCATATTAGAATTGTCCAATTTCATAAGCGCCTATACACGACACGGTTTATATGCAATTGATCTCTGTAATTTGAAGTTCAAACTATTTTAATGGTCCACTTAATCCAATCGCTTTACACACAATATTGTACATGGTGTAAAAAAGTGTGGAATATTGCCAATATTTTGAAAATTACTAAACATATTTTTTGTCACTTGGTATATTGATGTACTTAACTGTAATACTCTGCTGACAAGTAAAAAATTTACAGACGCAGCAAGTGCGTTATAATAGCGAATTTTCATAAGAATTGTACACAATTTGGGGCAGAAAGAGCTTGTTTTCTTTCCCCAAAGTTTTGCAGGTGGATTGATCCCACCCTCGCTAACTAGTCGGCTTTGCTAATTAGCGTTGTAAAAAGATGTTGAAGATGTGGACTGTATTTATAACTCTAGGTGCACTGAATTCCAGAAGATTTCAATAATACACTTTTTTATATTTATATATGTTGTATTGTTACCGTATACACTTTGAACTTAACATTTATTTACAATTTGCGGTTTTACACTTGATTTAATGGGTTATTCAGGAGATTTCACAATTTTATTAGCTACCTGCTATGGCATTTAACTGCGCGTATACTTTCTAATTTCGAAGAAAACACTGACTTTTGACTGTAATACTGTACGAACGGAATTTCTGTAGGAAGATTGGAACTTGAACTGCGTAATCACACTAGCGATGTTTAGGTAGAAGATCGGGATCTTAGAAGTCCCAAAAAGCGATGAAGATGAGATTCTTTGTAGAACGGCACTGTACAATTGAACTGGCTTAAACACACGAGGGATGTTTAAGTGAACTCAGGGTTCCAAGGAGCGAAGAAGGAGCGAAGAAGGTGAGATCTGGCGTAGAACTGGACTGTAGAATTGGACTGGCTTAAACACACGAGCGGTGTTAAAGTAGAAAATTAAGAACTCGGGGTTCCACGAAGCGAAGAAGATGAGATCTGGCGTAGAACGGCACTGTAGAATTGGACTGGCTTAAACACACGAGCGGTGTTTAAGTAGAAAAGTAAAAACTCGGGGTTCCACGAAGCGAAGAAGATGAGATCTGGCGTAGAACTGACTTGTACCCTGCGAAAGGCTTGCTTTTATTGAGCTTTCGCGTAACGCTAGGTGACGTAGTTGACATAACATAATGTCAGTAATACAGAATGGCCAACTAGGTAGAAGGATTATTTCTAGTGAAGATCCACTGGGTGCATCTAAAGAATACATCAAAGACAGCTAAAGCTATTTACAATAAAGAACCTATATATATAAGTATTCTTTGTATGGCATTGTTCATGAGTAAACCTAATGCGATACAGACGTCTAGTGGATAAAGATTACCAGCAAATTGGAAAAGATTGTGAAATCCAGAGATAAATAATTCCAGGTAGAAACTTAAATGACAGTGCAACCGAATGAAAGTAAAGAGACAGGGGCGTACCAATTTGTTTCTCCAACACAATTTTTGTACGGCATATTAGTAAAGTTAATCCTTTAAACTTACACAGACCTTGAAGATCGATTATAAAAGTCCTAGTACGCGGACACTTGAAGAATTCTTTCAAAAGTGTTACCATCGATAACTCTCTATTATCAAAAAAATCTTGCGTTCTCATTCATTTCGAGAAAAATGCCCAAAACTCAAGTTTCTATGAAGCTAAAGAACTAAATTTTGCTATATCTGTAGATATAGTCTGTTTAAAAGAAACTTGTATTACAAATTTCATTAAACTTATACAGAAGATTTCTAGAAGGAAACTTAATTCATATCTAGAAAAGTAAAGCATCTGCCAAATTATAAACGTAGCAGTTACGTTTTAAACAAAAATGAGATCTTGTTCAAAACCTATAAAATCTGTGCACTATTGTTTCTCCAAATGTAAAAATAAAACATATAAAAAAACATACATTCATCGAGCTGGATTCGATCGCGTAACCTTCTACTTAGAAGACAAGTGCGATGCCGTCTGCGCTATCTAGGCACATGTCAACTAACGTTTTATTTGCGTGATTTTTTGGATCAGCTTCATGTCCGGGATATTATATTCAAAGTATACGTAACAATTAATTACAGAATTAGTAGAATTACATATGACATATGACGCTACATAAACCGCACCATTTGCTATAAGAATGCAAATAACAGAACAAACCAATAGCAATTTAATTTCTGACGACGTGACCAAGATTTGTGTTGTTGGTCATTTCAGAATGCCAAATCTATAGATAAATCTCCCTAAGACTAAATTCACAAAAAATGATATAATTGTAAAAGTTGTATTCAACTTACAAGGTTTTTATTTAGTTATTGTTTGGATCACAACATAAAATCTCTTCAGCTGCCGATTTTACCATATATCTTTTTGAATAACAAATCAATTCTAGAAATAAATATTACCGTTGATTTTCCTAACGAGGGAAACTTCCCAACTTTGTGTAATAAAATTTTGAAACTGACAACCCTGGCTGTTTCAATTTATTAAGTAGATTTTGTAGCTTTACAACATTCAAAGAAAACAAACTAAAACATCCGTTATGTCAACCTCTTCCACACACATTACACAACGCCTTAATTAACTTTTAGGAGCGTGTCGTAGTTTTTAAATTTCTTTAATTCAGGATAACTTAAATTTGTGTTGAGAGAAACGCCTCAAAATTAATATATGAGATCTTTGAATGCTCTATATGTGTGAAAAATTCCATTCCACTCACTTTAATAATTTAAAAAATATAGCGTTTTCAAAAAGTTTTCCCCGATTTTCCACCACAAAAACTTGGGCATAAAGGCTGATTAACGAAACCGACCTCGGTTTTCGCCCAAACAAGATTTTTACCAAGTTTGATTAAAATCAGTTTAAAGATATGAACATATAAAAATTTTAACGGACTTTGGTTTTGGGTTCTAGGGACCCAAATTCGCGCTTATCTGAAGACATTTTTTCGAAAGCTTTTCATCGTGACCTCTCTTAAGCGAATTTTTCTTAATGAAAATTCGCTAAAACTGAGTAAATGTTCTCACAGCTCTTATAAAAGCAATTTTGTTAGTTGTGCTATCTTTTGTATAGGTTGACATCACAACCTTTCTCTTGTTGCATATGCATACAGGGGTGCTTCTAGAGTGTTTCTGGAAAATTTGTTCAAAAATCACGTGTGCTGCTGATCTACATAATCACCAACAAAACAAAAACATTAATACGTATTTGTTTCTCCTGCAAACACAGATTGTTACTCAACTAGATCACCCCTTAGTTTTATGCAATGAAACGCTTCCGCGATACAGTATTTCGAAATGCTCCAATATCTCAGCATCGCAAAGCTGTCAATACCCCGACTGATAAAAATCTGCATTCACCAGAAGTGAGAGACATCCATAACAATTTCCTCAGCAGTTAGATCCAAATTTATAACTGCTGTATCATATAATACACCTTTGGGCCGGCAATCTTTACCATCGGGAACACATATCCCGGGTAATAAACCAAATCTGTGCGTTCAGCATACGTTATGCCGGTACAGTCCGAGTTGCAAATCTTCAAGTGAGTACTTGTCATTATTGTAAGTCATGTTCCAGGAGATATATTAAGGATATTATAGCAGAATGGACACGTAGTTTCATGTACACACGTGGGCGAATAACGGTACAAATATACTATATGCTATACACTACAAAAACATCTAAACTTTATTATAGTACCTAGGTCCTAATTGATGATAAGGCATACGCCACTACTTCCAGATATTATTAAAAATTCGAGACGCAGCAAGTGCGTTGTATTAGTGAATTTTCTTAAGAATTGTACACTATAATTATACGGCATATTAATAAAATCATTACTTTAAACTTACACAGACCTTGAGGGTCTATTTTAGAGATCCTAGTACGCGCACATTTGAAGAATTCTTTCCAAAGGGTTACCATCGATATATCTCTATTATCAAAAAAATCTTGTGTAACTCCTTTTGAGAAAAATGCCCAAAACTCAATTTTCTATGAAGCTAAAAAATTTAATTTTGCTATATCTGTAGATAGTGTCTACTTAAAAGAAACTTGTATTACAAATTTCATTACGGTTACAAAAGATTTCCAGAAGGAAACTTAATTCATATTTAGAAAATTTATGTGTCAAATTAGAAGCGTAGTAGTTTTTTTTCCTCCCTCAGAGCTCGTCCGCGGCATTGCCGCCCCGGTAGCACTGCAATCTTTGGCTTATTGTGCATGCCCTTAGTCTTTTTACTCTACCCATTCCAAAATCACTGTGCCTTGAACTAGTCTGCAGAGCGATTGGTAGGGTGAAGTTTTATAATGCTGTCTCCGGTCTAGACTGACGGTGACCGTAGATCAGTTGTCTTTTGCGGTCCAGAGCTTTACACTCGCACAAGATGTGTTGTGCTGATTCCTCCCCCTCGCCGCAGAGCCTGTCCCCCTCGAACCGCTCCATTTTATGCACGTGTTTCTTGACGGCCATGTGTCCCGCCAAGAGACGTATTATGTTTCTGAGCTGTCCTCTGCTAATATTTAGCAACTCCACAGCTCTCTTTGAACTGGGTTCGTCAATTATTGACTTCCCATGTCTGAGCCCTATCCAGTACACCTTGTATTGGTTTCTGACCCAGGACTTAATGGCTCCCCTGGCAGTGATCTTTGTCACGCCCACACACGGTTCTGGTCCCATAAATGGTTCTGCTGACCCTCTCTTCGCGAGACTGTCAGCTTCTCCGTTGCCTTTGACGCCCGAGTGACCCGGCACCCAGATGAGGGTGACCTCATTCTGCCCAGCCAGGTCGCTCATCTCGTCTCGGCACTCACTCACCAGCCAGGAATTTACCCGTGGGCTACTTAGTGCCTTAAGGGCTGCCTGGCTGTCTGTGGCTATGAGGATCCGCTTGTTGGTGTAGCCCCTCCTCTTGTTCTCCCGCATATAGTGCAGGATGGCGTACATTTCGGCCTGAAATACCGTTGCATGGGCTTCGAGGGAAATACTATGATCTACCCTAGGTCCTTCCGAGCAAGCACCTGCCCCCGTCCCACGCTCCCCGTCGGATCCGTCCGTAAACCAGACGAGCGCGTCCCGTGGTATGCCCGGCGTCTCCTGCCGCCATGCTTCGCGGTCGGGGAAGCGTAGTAGTTGGTTTTCCTTATTAATCGCAAAGAATAATTTCGTTTTAGTCAACCTAATCAAACCGGTTTTTTTCCAATATCAACAATAACAAAATGTCTACTGAATATTATAATTTCAGACTCGAAGGTGACAAAGTTATTCACGCGTTTTAAACAAAAATGAGATCTTGTTCAAAAGTATTGTTTCTCCAAATGCCACAATAAAACAAAAAAGAACCATACATTCATCGAGCTGGAATCGATCACGCAACCTTTTACGTAGAAGACAAGCACGCTACCACTGAGCTATTTAAGGATACGTTAACTAACGTTCTGTTTACATGATACTTGACACCGGCTTCATGCTGGGGATATTATATTAAAAGTATACGTAACAATTAATTACATAATTAGTAGAATTGCCATTGAAACACATTTAAGGACTCTTTCGGTCTTATATGACGTCTTATGTTTAAGTTTAAAGATAAAAGAAACTATTTTAGAATCATTTTTATAGAGACTTGACTTTGTTTACATTTCTACTATATTATGGTACACTTTCAGTATAAAACCACAGCGTAATATATCTATGCTGTTCCAAAACTGTATTTGGGGCCGTTCATCAAGTTACAAATATAGCGTATTTTCGGAATTTCCTTTTCCACCTCCTTGGCGACTCTTGCATGACCTATTATTGCTCCCTCTCCGCACAGTTTTCTAGAGTCTTGCATTCTAAGATGCGACGCCATAGCCCCTCTTCTGACATAGATGGGAAACGCTGCCAGCATCAGCGCGGCTGTGGGTGTCGTCCTCATAGCGCCGGTGATACCCAGGATTGCCCGCCTTTGAAGTTTGGCCAGCTTATGGGTAGCAGTTTGGTTCACACCACAAAAACCACACCAACGCCCCCGTAAAGGACTCTCGGCCTGACGATCGCAGTGTAAATCCAATGAAGGATCTGAGGATTAAGTCCCCAGGTCCTCCCTATCACTCGACGCAGCTACCAGAGGGTCGCTACTGCCTTCCTTACTACTCGTTCTATTTGTCTGTATGTCTGTCTGTCTGTCTGTAGCGAAGATAACTTTAGAACAAATTGATATATCTTATTCAAATTTGGTATCCAGTTAGCAAGCGGGTCCTAACTAGTCTATGGAACTACACGGTGAATCCCAGATTGTCGCTCTAGACATATCCAAGGCATTTGAGTAGGTCTGGCACGCAGCGCTGCTTAATAAACTTCTGGCCTATGGCCTACCACCAAAACTCTGTACCGGATAGCAAATTTCTTCTCCAATCGGAGCATTTCTGTTGTCCTGGATGGCCATTACTCTAAACTGTACTCAATTAATGCAGGAGTTCCTAAAGGTTCAGCTTTAGCCCTTACTTTGTTTCTTCTCCACATCAATGACCTCCTCTCTAGCACATCCAACCCAGTTCACAGTTACGCGGACGACAGCACCCTCCACTCAAATATACAATATTCTAAGCCTGTCTCTTTAGCCCAATTAGATGAGGATCGCAGACTCATGGAGGATTCTGTCTCTGTGAATCTCCAAAAAATATTAGACTGGGAAAGTAGAAATCTTGTACAATTCAACCCCACCAAATCTCAGTTTTGCTTTCTTTCTCATAAGAGATACATCAGCCCTAGACCCATCACAACCAGGTTATTCAAAGTAATGAGCCCTTTTCACTTGTTGGCATTTCTGTGATTTCTCAATTGGCACCAACATGTCACATTAATTGCAGAAGCGGCTGCTAAGAAATTAGGTTTCCTCTTCCTGGCTCGCAAATACTTTTCACCAGCTAATCTCTATACCTTATATACTTCACAAATAAGGCCAAACCTCGAATACTGCTCCCACATCCGGGGTGCCGCTGCCGCTTCTACACTGGCTATCCTGGACCCCATTCAGAAGAAAGCTATACGTCTCATCGATGACCCTACCATCACCCAAAGGCTGCCATCGCTTTTCCACCGACGTGCCGTTAGTGACCTCTCTCTCTCTTTTATAGATATCTGCACGGGCACTGCTCAGAGGAGCTTTCTTCCATAGTTTCTCCACCTGCTGCCCCCAACAGATCTACCACGGGAACAGAGCGAATGCACCCTTTTACTGTCCAGGTCACCAGACATAGAACATCTTGTTATGCCCGCTTTTTGTCCCGAGGAGTTACAAGTTGTGCAATGCCTTGCCGGCACATGTTTTTCCTTCTCCTCTGAACCTCCAAACATTCAAGTCCAGAATTAACTGGTTGCCTCTTTCCTCATTGTCGACACCCACGGTACGATAGTATTTAGGCTGTAAGCCCTCGTGGTGTGTTGTTGAAATATTAAAAATGTATACCAAATTTGAAGACGATATCTCAATTCGTTCTATAGTTATTGTGGTTACTAACAGACAGACATACAGACAGACAGACAGACAGACAAAAACATTTTCGTTCCCAAATCATGTTTTCTATATGTTTTGACACTTTTACGAGGTTTAATTGAAAAAAATTAAAAAAATTCCACGTATTGACGATGTGGAAGTAAAAATACCTAAATAATGCAAATATTGAAACAAAACCCGATTGACTAAAAAATAATAATATCAAAAACATGGTAAGGATGCTCTGGTGGTACGACACGTGATCATATACGTGGAGGGTGACGACTGGCAAAAGAAACGTTGCTGGAAAGATGTAATGTGATAAAATTACCTGCCAGATTAACCAAAATAATAACAATATCTTGTAAGTTTGCTTACCTTCAAGGTCCTCCTCAATAAAAACAGGAAAAGACGCACTGGACCTGTCCAATTGTTTTAGAAGATTCACAAGAATAGCCAACCTGCTCCAAGCATCTCCTGGGGTCCTGTAACAAATCCAAAATTATAGTTAAAAACAAGAACTACTTTACATTTGTATTGACTGTGTCTCACTTTATATTTAATTTTGGAAACGCACAAACTTATTATAGAATTGTTGCGCAACATACTTTAACGTTAGGTTTGGATTGACTTAGCCAATGTCCAAAAAATTGTCAAATTCTAGGTGGTCGGTTGCTAACTAACACGGACGCTAACGTTTTACGTTAGAAAAATTTTAAATACAAAAACAAGAAATGAGTGGAGGAACGAGACAGATAAATGAGAACGAGATGTATGTTAGAATGACAAGAAAATCTGAAAATGATATGCCAGAAGTTTTCCTAAAAACACTTTTAAAAGACTTATTTCCTTGAACATTGTGATCTGCATGGCTCAGTTAGTCTCCTATATGACTAACAAATATGTTCACTGTTATAGAGGGTGAGAATTTTCAAGTGTTACAGTCGGGTATCTGAAACACCGCTTGGAGAATTGTGCTAAAAATTTGACATTTACCAGTCCTCCTCATTATAAATGGCAATGGAATGATATTTTTTTCTTCTTCAGATTCTCCGTGAAGAACTGCGTATGTACGTTTTGTCCCATGAGGGTCCAGGGACTAACTAAAAGAATAGGCCCAAAGGAACTCCTGCCTGTCGTAAGAGGCGACTAATCGGAGTAGGTAGGTGGTAGTGGACTTTTCCTTTACGTGATAGTAAAGGATTTTTTTCACGCCCAAGGAGGTACCACCCCTTACATCAAGGGGCTGGTGAAGTCCCAACGGACGTCTCCGGTTCTGGTGTATGAGTCGGTTTCCCTTATAAACAAAAATGATGATGGCTCCTCCTTGTACAAAAGATTCCGGAGATAAAATACCCCTCCATTCAGATCTCCAGGAGAGGGGTGTACAGGGGGCGCCGGCATTAAGATTTAACATATCCTTCTCAAATATAAGTGGGCTAAATTCTAACCTGAACTCCGTACACCATTTCCTCCAGGCTAATAGGCCCCAACTCTTCTTCCTCGCCGAAACCCAAATCAGTGCCAAAACAGACACTAATCGCCTTAATTTCCCGGGGTATGAGCTCCTTACTGCCTTTAGATTGCATGGAGGTGTGTGCGCATACGTCCGTAGCAATCAACCCTGCACCAGACTCCCCAACTTGGAAGCTGGAGGAAAAGACATACTTTGGATGAAACTCTCTCTCGGGGCTGCAACTAAATTCATCTGTTGCATTTACCGATCACCTTTTGACAACAACTTTGTCCAGCTCGTCGACTACCTTTCTAAAAAAAAACCGACCATCTGATTTCTGAATATCCTTTCTCCGAGGTCACTATTCTTGGCGACTTCAATGTCCATAATAAGGAATGGCTAGAATCTTCAAAAACTGATCCACAAGGGAGAGCAGCGGAAGTCTTTGCAGTCAGCAATTCTTTAGCCAATATGGTTCAGCAACCTACTTACTTTCCTCGCATCCCAACACACAGCTCAAATCCCTTGGATCTCCTTCTTACTCCAAAACCTGAATGCTATAAGACATCAGACATTGCCCCCCTTGGACGCTCAGACCACGGCATGGTCACTGCTTCCTGCGCAATGCAACCCGAGGTCGCACAGTCATCACACCCACGTATCGTTTGGCACTACAACTCCCAGAACCGGGACGAAATGCGGGATTACTTTTCCTCATTTCCATGGGCGTCTGTTTGCTTCTCTCATCCTCACCCCTCTGATATCTCACAAAACGTCACCGAAATTATCCAAGCTGGCATAGAATTATTTATTGCACGTACACAGAAAACCTCTTCAGCCACTCGAAAGCCCTGGTTCTCTAAATCCTGTGACAAGGCCAGACTTGAAAAGGTCAAAGCTCACAAAACGCCCCTACACATTTTTTTTAAATTTCGGGCATGTTTATATGAAAAAATAGTCTTATTTTTTGTGCTGAATATCTGTAACATAGACCATCATTTTTGAAACACCATGTAACGGACAGACCCTATCTAGCCGATCTTTGATCGTTTAAGGTGGAAGAGCTTCTCGAGTAAGGAATTTAATAACAGCTCTATACTCAGTTTTCGTGACTTCTGAACAATTGCCGGTTAAAAGAAAACTAATTGACGTAAAACCCATTTTTGTGTTTTGCACGGTTAATAAGACTCGAACCAATGTCTTACCAAAATTTGACAGGCTGCGATACCCCGGATCTATGTCAGATCGGAAAAATTTGGCGCTTACCTCGTAACTGGTGAATGGTGATGATTATTTTTATTATGAAACGATCATTTTACTGTGATAATTATTTCATAATTGTTGAAGAAACATAATTAGTACGCCCCTATCTCTTTACTTTCATTCGGTTGCACTATCCTTTAAGTTTCTACCTGGAATTATTTATCTCTGGATTTCACAATCTTTTCCAATTTGCTGGTAATCTTTATCCTCTAAACGTATGTATCGCATTAGGTTTACGCATAAACAATGCCATACAAATAATACTTATACACTGTTAGGTCCATTATTGTAAATAGCTTTAGCTGTCTTTGACGTATTCTTTAGATGCACCCAGTGGATTTTCTTCACTAGGAATAATGTTTGTACCTAGTTGGCCATTCTGTATTACTGACATTATGTTATGTCAACTACGTCACCTAGCGTTACGCGAAAGCTCAATAAAAGCAAGCCTTTCGCAAAGTACAAGTCAGTTCTACGCCAGATCTCGTCTTCTTCGCATTTTGGAACCCCGAGTTTCTAATCTTCCACTTAAACATCGCTCGTGTGTTTAAGCCAGTTCAATTCTACAGTGCAGTTCTACGTTCGATCTCCTCCTCTTAAATTCTTGGGACTCCGATCCAATTTTCTACTTAAACACCGCTCGCGTTTTTAAGCGAGTTTTTACTACAGATCTCATCTTCTTCGCTCCTTGGAACCCCGAGTTCCTAATCTTCCACTTAAACATCGCTCGTGTGTTTAAGTCAGTTCAATTCTACAGTGCCGTTCTGCAACGAATCTCATCTTCAGCGCTTTTTGGGACTTCTAAGATCCCAATCTTCTACTTAAATATCGCTAGTGTGATTAAGCCAGTTCAGTTCACGCTCCAATCTTCCTACAGAAATTCCTTTCGTACAGTGATACAGTGAAAATTCAGTGTTTTCTTCTAAATTAGAAAGTATACGCGCAGTTAAATGCAATAGCAAGTAGCTAATAAGATTGTGAAATCTCCTGTGTAACCCATTAAATCAAGTGTAAAACCGCAAATTGTAAATAAATGTGAAGTTCAAAGTGTATATAGTAACAATACAACATATATAAATATAAAAAAGTGTATTATTGAAATTTTCTGGAATCCAGTGCACCTAGAGTAAAAAATACAGTCCACATCTTCAACATATTCTTCCTCCAACGCTGATTAGCAAAGCCGACTAGTTAGCGAGGGTGGGATAAATCCACTTGCAAAAGAAAACAAGCTCTTTCGCCTCAATAATTATTATTAACAAATTATTGGTTCACGTCCTGATTACAGTATTTTTGTCGCAAATGTTATTCGCAGTCTGTTTATACTGAACAAAACTATCATAGACGAAGACAGCCCTTGTAATTAGTTACCTTGCTGACCAGCCTCTCTTGTTAGAAAGGATAACGGTTAACGCAATGAAATGCTTCTTTACTATTACAGGCAGTGGATTACAAGAAATCGATACTACAGCTAATAGTAATTTGAATATAATTCCATAATTCATTCGATTGCAGGTTGCTCGGCCTTTACAAGAAACAACTTGTACACTCACTCACATAACAAACGCATCATCCGAAAAAAACTATTCTGTGGTTTTAATGCTTATTGTTTTTACAACAAATTGTGTAAAATGTAAGATGTATTGCCTTAAATCATTAAAAAAGAGAAAACAATATTATTTGTGTGAGAAAAATTTTATATAGAAAATCGGCATGTTTTGAGGTCCTCTACATGCACACATTCTGTGTCCATTGCGTTGTGAATCACCCTCTATATATATATATATATATATATATATATATATATATATATATATATATATATATATATATATAGTTATCACCCCCCTCAAGGGGTTGATGCGACAAAGTTGAGTTTTATATCAAAGCATGTCCCCCTCAATATTAAAATTGACGTGTTTCAGAGTTTCTTAAAAAAAATTCTGAACGCAAATCGGTCTGTTTCGTTTTCAATGCGCCACCCTGTATATATATATATATATATATATATATATATATATATATATATATATATATATATATATATATATATATATATATATATATATATATATATATATATAAACTCTGAAACACGTCAATTTTAATATTGAGGGGGACATGTTTTGATATAAAACTCAACTTTGTCGCATCAACCCCTTGAGGGTGGTGATAACAACCCTTATATTTTAAATAGGGAACAGGGGTCGAGTGTTACATCATTTGAAAGCTCTTTCTTTTCTGAATTCAGCACACTAAATTTTTTGGAAGTTTTATCAACTCGTTTAAAAATTATTCACAGTTACAGATGCATAAACGCATTTCACTCATTCCGATAAGAAATGTGCTGATAGCCAATGTTTTGTTGGTTTGTAAACAAAAAATTGACTATCAGAACATTTCTTATCGGAATGAGAGAAATGCGGTTTATTATTTCAGTTTATCGGTCGGTTTGATACTTGATAGTACTACCGAAAATTAATTTCACAATGGTGTATTCTGTAGAAGAAAGAGTTGAAATAATTACTCTTTTTTTTTCAAAAACGATGACTGAACCGTACCGCAAATTTGTTTAATGAACGACATCCGAACAGATATGTTAACCAAAAATACATTTTGGAGTTAGTTGCAAAGTTTTGACAAAGTGGTTCAGTAGCCAACAAAAAACGAGATCCTGAACGTGAATTTCCGGTTAGAAATTAGACTACTGAGATTGAAGTTTTAGTTCATTGATTGTTGTTGCCCTTACTTGGTGAAACTTGTGCATACTGCATACAGACTTGGAGAATACTTCTCTAGCTTCACTGTTGGTTTTTCGTGGTGAAAGACGTAGCCAGCGCGTGAGCTAACTGGAGCAAGTTGCCCTTCGCATTCTGGAAGTTCTAGGATGTACTTCAATGCTTCTGTGACTATAGTTTCGCTGCTTGACAGCATTTTCAAGAATGTCTGGACTGGCATTTTTGGAGACCGTTTAATCGGACCAATTTTTCTTGATGGCAATTTGAGGGGCGAAACGTATTTGGAGTTACTTGAAAATATCGTTTACCCTCTACTAATTGATATTGTTGAAAATGATGATCGCTATCAAGAAAATCAACAAGATGGAGCTCCTCCGCATTTTTCACAACGCGTTAGGGAGTTTTTGAACAGAGAGTTTCCAGGACAATGGATTGGGCGTAGAGGTGCTAGATCACCAGATTTAACTCCTTTAGACTTCTTCCTATGGGGCCATTTAAAGAGTAGAATTTACGCAACAGAACCGGAGTCTCTGGAAGGATTGCGATGAAGCATTGTTGAAGAATGCCGTCTAGTAACTTCACAAATGCTGCAGAATGTCAGAGCTCGTTTTGAACCAAATCTGTACTTTTGTATGGAAGCTGGTGGTCAACAATTTGAACACTTACTTAACTAAATAAACATTTTTAAACGTTTAGTTTTGTTTTTTAAACGAAAAATTGACTAATTAGTGCATTTCTTATCACAATTAATGAAATACGTTCTTGCAACTCCAACTGTGAATAATTTTTAAACGAGTTGATAATACTCCCAAAAAAATTAGTGTGCTGAATTCAGAAAAGAAAGAGCTTTCAAATGATGTAACACTTGACCCATGTTCCCTATTTATAATATAAGGGTTGTTATCACCACCCTTAAGGGGTTGATGTGACAAAGGTGAGTTTTATGTCAAAACATGTCCCCCTCAATATTAAAATTAAAATATAAATATATATATATATATATATATATATATATATATATATATATATATATATATATATATATATATATATATATATGGTGATTCACAACACACAATAGAATGTGTGCATGTAGAGGACCTCAAAGCATGCCGATTTTTATATAAAATTTTTCTCTGATGCCCATGGTTGGTCAGATATTGACCTCGGAAGATTCTTTAATAATTAAAAGGAACCGCTGTATTGCAGCAGTGTCCTAACATAGAACAACCAAATTTGGTAGATGGTTTTCTTTTATCAACATCCCTATGTAAGAAATTTTTTAAGTAGATGTAAACTCAAAAACGGGTGAATTAGGGGCGGGTCACCCTTTTAATGATTTGATTTTTTTAACTCTCACCTAATTGAAAGTTAAAGTTATAACAAATTTTCTACTGTTTTCTCGTGTTGTTACTTTTTCGACAAACCACCCGAATTTTAGAAAATTGCGTTTTTTATGGTTGCGATCAAAACAAAATTAAGTCCTTTAAATATATATATATATATATATATATATATATATATATATATATATATATATATATATTGCTATGGTAAGAATTGATATTGAGTTTGCTATTAAAAGTGGTATATTGCACTAAGCAACAACATTAAACATTAAAGTTATGTATTTTGGTAGAGAAAATGAGCTAATTAATTATAAGAATATTCAAATGTTAGGTTAGATATAATATAAACAGAGACAACTAAGGTATTGTGAATTTAACGTGAAAGTGGGTAACAATTAATTAACAGTTAAAATTTGAATTTAGCGCGTATATGAGCACTCTTATTGTACTTACCGATTTAATTGCAGTGGTTTCTTAATTCATGAACATTAAAGAAAGTGATTGTTTTGACTAAGATTGTGAATGAAAAGCAACCATTGGAACAAAGGAGAAACAAACTGCGAGTTTTGTGATAACACAAATATAATTGGTTGAAAATTGACTTTCTCAATCACTCGAAAAGTATCAGCTTTTGATTTATGAATTGAATTAAATAATATAGTGAATCCAATAATCAATATAAATATTATAAATAAAAAAATGTAAAGACGCCCAACAATTTAAAATACGAATTTTATAAATATAATACATAATTTATGCTTTATAATACCAAGTATTCAAATATTTGAGTCTAAAACTTTTCAAATACAACACTTAAACACAAAAATTACATCAATATCTACATATAATTAAAACATACACAAATCGCACCCCATTAAAAACATATTAATTGACACCAAATCGTGAGGCATAAAAAACTACACAACAAAACGTAAAGTTAGGATCGTAAAAACATATCAATTGGCGCCCAACGTGGGGCAGTATAAAGCTCAATAGTAAGTGAAATTGCACACACATTAGGATCAGTAAAATTATATTAATATAATATATAACTTATATAAAATAATGAACCGATTTTGATAAAATTTGGTGCGTACCTTCCTTTTGCGAATGGCTTGGATAAGTTCGTTAGCCAACAAAATCGGACCAGTTTTTTCCCGGAAAATGTGTTTCCTTTCGGAAAAATTTATATCTCCGGAAATAACAAAGCTATAGTTTTAAAATTTGATACGCGGTTTTATATCATTAAAGCTAAACTATGTACCGAAATTTAAATTTCTAAGTGAAAAGAAAAAATAGTGATGAGCACTGACAAATATATAATAAAAAAATCTTCATCATCATTTGTATAATTTAGCGCTTACTGTTTGATAACAAAGTTGGCTTGATCTGATTAAAGTCAACTTATGATGCATTTCACAGGAACCGGAGTGTATATACCAACTGAAGTTTAAGTATCATGTACGCGGCGAACCCTTCTGCCAATTAACCAATCAAGATATTCACCGATTGGGATGTATAGATCCGAGAGATCACTGAGATTTCTGTGTGAAAACGAGCAGGTTGTCCAGCACAGTCGGTAATTTAATCGGTCACGCAACAAATATCGAACCTAGTCATTTTGGGAAAAAGTTTTCAAATGATGAAGGAAATTGAATTATCTCATGTGCACGCATTATAATTTGATAATTACTGTAATATGAAGAAGTACCAGACCGCGCTTGCTGGTTGCCTAGAATTTCACGATCACTCTCTCAACAGGAAGAAGCAGCTATTGTATATAAAAATCAACTACGAGATTATGTTCACCAGTGAAAAATATACAGAAAAGTTAAAAGAAACAAATAAGGAAATGAAATTCTCAACAGTGACACTAAAAAGGAGAGAATGAAATATAATATATATATATATATATATATATATATATATATATATATATATATATATATATATATATATATATATATATATATATATATATATATATATGACATGCTTGGTTCTCGGGTTAAACCGCGTCCAGAATTTATGGAAACTCGACGTTTCGGCACCTGTTTTGGAGCCATCTTCAAGAGGTAAAGGAATTATGTAAGGACACTCTAAGGCCTCAATCTGCCTACTCCTTAGAGTGGTGGACAAAGGTGGGTAAAGGAAATATGTAAGGACACTCTAAGGCCTCAATCTGCCTACTCCTTAGAGTGATGGACAAAGGTGGGTAAAGGAAATATGTAAGGACACTCTAAGGCCTCAATCTGCCTACTCCTTAGAGTGGTGGACAAAGGTTGGTAAAGGACTTTGTAAGGACACTCTAAGGCCTCAATCTTCCTACTCCTTAGAGTGATGGACAAAGGTGGGTAAAGGAAATATGTAAGGACACTCTAAGGCCTCAATCTGCCTACTCCTTAGAGTGGTGGACAAAGGTGGGTCAAGGAAATATCTAAGGACACTCTAAGGCCTCAATCTGCCTACTCCTTAGAGTGATGGACAAAGGTGGGTAAAGGAAATATGTAAGGACACTCTAAGGCCTCAATCTGCCCACTCCTTAGAGTGGTGGACAAATGTGGGTAAAGGACTTTGTAAGGACACTCTAAGGCCTCAATCTGCCTACTCCTTAGAGTGATGGACAAAGGTGGGTAAAGGAAATATGTAAGGACACTCTAAGGCCTCAATCTGCCTACTCCTTAGAGTGGTGGACAAAGGTGGGTAAAGGAAATATGTAAGGAGACTCTAAGGCCTCAATCTGCCTACTCCTTAGAGTGGTGGACAAAGGTAGGTAAAGGAAATATGTAAGGACACTCTAAGGCCTCAATCTGCCTACTCCTTAGAGCGGTGGATAAAGGTAGGTTGGGTTGTTGTAGCTCGATTACGGGGCCTCAATCTGCCTACTCCCCAAATCTCGCCGGAGATCGTCTGTGAGGTCTCAGTGTGTTCAACCCTAGGCCTCAGAGAGACCTTTGTCCATCACTCTAAGGAGTAGGCAGATTGAGGCCTTAGAGTGTCCTTACATATTTCCTTTACCCACCTTTGTCCACCACTCTAAGGAGTAGGCAGATTGAGGCCTTAGAGTGCCCTTACATATTTCCTTTACCCACCTTTGTCCATCACTCTAAGGAGTAGGCAGATTGAGGCCTTAGAGTGTCCTTACATATTTCCTTTGCCTCTTGAAAATGGATCCAAAACAGGAGCCGAAACGTCGAGTTTCCATAAATTCTGGACGCGGTTTAACCCGAGAACAGTTTAAAATCTCGTAAGGGCAACCAAATTTGGTATGCGTATTTGTATTATAAAGAGTGAACTCTGTATCGAAATTTAGGTCTCTAGCTTTAAAGATAACGAAATTATGGGCAGTTAAAGAAACAAATTTTGGAGTTTTCCTCAAAACGTTAAACTCGGAATTTCAAACGTCACAATTGGCAATGTTTAGGCAAAGAACGTGAAACAAATACCGATTGTGAAAAGAAAATGTTACAAGAAGAGTGTTCTGCAAACCCTTAAGTTTCAGATTCAACCGCCATTCTCCTTTATTTTACTAAAATATTTACAAAATATTCATTTCAAATAGACCCTTTCTCTGATGCTTTGGCTGTCGGTTGTTAAGTTGATGCTTTCGATGTAGGTTTAGTGAAGTTTATGGTTTAACGGTCTATAATTTTTTTAGATTATTTTCGTAGAACAAATTCATTAATGCCTTTTTGCATTTTTTATCGAAACATAATGCGTTTGTAAGAAAAAATCTGGACGCAGTAAGTGCGTTTCGGTAGCGAATTTTCGGTAAATTTGCAGTTTATCTCTCGAACGATTTTCAAAAAACTGTTTTCAGAAATCTGCCTAGTGCCCCCCTTGGGTCCACAAACCCTAAAAAACATTTCTTGTTCACACCCCCCAAGGAAGTTACGGGACCAGGTTAAGTAGGAGTGTTGGGCGGGGTAGGTAGTAAAAAGGAAATATGTGCAGACAATTCGAATAAAACGGGCTTGAAAGCTGTCTTTTTCACATCTTGAAGTCATATCCCCCTTAAACCCTACCTACCCCGCACAGCACCCCTATCGCCCCAGGTGCCGTAACTTCCTTGGCGGGTAGGAACAAGACATTTTTCTTGTGGTTTATGCAGCGAGGGTGGTTGTATGCACGCGAGGGGGAAGGAAAATCCCCACGACGAAGCAGGATAATAGGCGAATGCACCAAGAATTATTTACTCTATTCAAGAATGTATCATGAAATATCTCCAGAACAAAGGCTAACCAAGTAAAACTACTCTAGAGAAATTAATGAACCGTTTTGATCGTTTCGGAGGACAACCAAATGAAGGTATTCCCTAGCATTACTAAGGATCCGCATAGCAGTATACGCAAGAACTCACCACAACAAAACATTAACCAGGGTACGGTTCAGCGAATCCTGTCAATGCATAAAATGCATCATTTACATATCGAACTACACCAATAATTAATTCAGAAAGATTTTCAAAGCAGAGTAGCACTTTGTGAATTGGCGAAATCGAAAATTAATGACTAATTTAATTTCTTTGATTCCGTTTTGTTTGGGGATGAGGCTACATTTACGAAGACTAGAGGGGTTAACAGGCACCAATTACACAATTACGCGACATACAACCCACATCCAGTACGAACACACAGCCAATCAAAATCATCACTGAATATTTGGGGTGGTGTTTTAGGGGATCGCATAATAGAATCACATTTTTTTGAAGGAATAGTATATGATACAGTTTATTTAGGTTTCCTTCAAAATTATTTACCAATTATTCTGAAAGAAGTTTGCCTCAACATCCCGGAATGCATGTCGCCCTTGCACGATGGCGCACCTGTACATAATACACGTCCTATTCAGGACCACTTAAATAACTATACATAATACACGTCCTATTCAGGACCACTTAAATAACTATTTTCCCCAAAGATGGCTAGGCAGAGTAGGACCAGCTCGGTCACCTAACTCAACAAAAGTGGACTTTTTGTGGGGCTATATTAAGGGTATTGTATATAGAAACTACCCAACAACAAAACAAGATATGAAAACTAGAATTATAGTTAATTAACGTTGTCTTTGAAGATGGCTGCTCTATGGCTCCCCTACCATTCCTTGCTATTTTGTCGTTGACATTTCACTTCTGACACTTCTGTCGCACCTGCGCCGGTGCACCCTGTCCGTTTCAAGTTCACATAATGGCCGCCCTTCATCATGTTTGTTAAAATCGCCGATCTTTCGCATTGATTTTTGTCGTTGAAGTCAATTTTTCTGGCATTATGCAGAGGTATTATTACACGCCCTCTGGCACAATGGATGAAGTTGTGACCTGTGGAAACCTTCATGTATAGTTTCGAGTTCAATTTTTTGAGAATTGTTCAAGTGAGTATGCTTCATTTTTTCACTTGTTTCTTTGCTCTGGTGGTTCTCATTGGGTTTCTTGCTTAACTTTGCCCGCCTGCTGTGTTGTTTAACTTGTCAGTTTCACTCATTGGCTTTGCTATTGCCTCAACAATAGACTTGCTTATTTTAGTGTTCAAATTATCAGTTATTATACTTTGACAGTTTTTGTGTCTTTCAGTGCTTTTTTAGTTGCTTGATGCTTTTAACTTTGTTAACGTAGTTTGCATGTTCAAATCAATATTTTAACTGTGGTTACTGTATCTATAGTTTTTAGATTTTGACTTGACTGTTGGTCAGTGTTTCTTCTGTGTGACTTGTGACCATTGACTTTTCTGTGAGGATCACCTTCTCATCATTGTGCTCGGTGATGCGAACGAATGTTTTTCTGACAGACCTGTCTTATTTGTGTTTTTAGATTTTCCCCTGAGGATGACCTCTTTGAATGTCGAAACGCGTCGGGAGTAAGAGAAATCTTAAGTAAATTTTGGTGTCTGGAGGAGAAGCCGCTACATTCAACGTTTAATTATGGTAATCCCAGACGGTGTGACGTTCAGAAATGATATAGAATTATAGAGGCGTCCAGGAATATTAATGCTACTATGCTACGAAATGTAAGTCGGTCATTTGAAAATCCACTACAACATTGTATTGATGTTTGTAGAGGTCAGTTTCAAAATCTAATGTGATTAATTTAATGTTTTAAATTCCAATTTAACCTTTGCTGTTTGTTAGTGCGGTGTTGATTAAATATCTGAAAATATCCCGATATTTACTTACTTTAGGTATAGCGAACCCCTAATAAAAGTTGAGTGATCATATGAGGGGATCTCATTAGTGATATAAAATACAAGGTGTTCCATTTAAATTAAGAAATTAAATGAAACACTCGAGTTTTGAGTCACCTTGTAAACAAACCGCAAGCTAATAAATAAATAACGATAAGTAACGATACTAGACCATATTCTGAAACTCAGCTGGCCAACACTTCATTTTTCTCTATAAATTGTATTGTTCTACAGAGCGTTATACGAACAATTTTACCACAAAACATACCATATCTTTTGAAAGCCCCTATATAATACATTTAAACCCTATATTAAAAGAATTAGGAGAATGTGCGCTTACTGAATTTCAACTAAAATACAGGTGTTCCAATTTATTAAAAGTCTGGAGTCAGCAAGTTCGTTATGGTAGTGAATTTTCATAGAAATGATCTGGCACAAAGTATTTTGCATAACTTTTTTTTATTGTAACATAGAAATATAACTTTTGGCGTGTAGTTTCCCTATAATATCTTAAACTTACGTACCAAATTCGGTTATTATAGCTTTTCGACTTTTTGAGATACAATTTTTATTCGAAAGAAAACCCAAATTTTTCCCGGAAACCTAGTTATATTTTCCTGGCTATCGAACTTGTCCAAACCACTTACAAAAGGAAGGTACATGCCAAACTATATCAAAATCAGCCCACTATTTTTTGAGTTATCGGTGTGATACGTATATATATATATATATATATATATATATATATATATATATATATATATATATATATATATATATATATATTTTGAGGGCGTAGTTGGCGCCAATAGGGGCTAACCAAACAAGTGGCCCTCCTGAACCGCCGCAGCCTCGGAACCGCTGTTGCATTACTTCGAGGCATTGGCTGTCTTTGCTTTAATATAATACATAACATAGGTAATACAATATATAATACAATACATACAAATCATACTCACAACATATACCTATATACAACACATAAACAAATAAAACACAACACGTTTTTAAATGGTTCGCCACTACTGTAAGCAAGAGACATTTCTTTTCTGCCTTGCCTCCTTCTTCATCTCTTGGTCTCCCTTTCTTTAGTCTCGATAATTTTTCGGACCACTGTGTGCAATAGGTTCCAGCATTCCTGGGATTCCAGCAAGCTGCTCGCCATAGATTTGGCGTTAAACACTTCCCTCTTGGCTTGGGCATATTCCCTTCGGACATTCTCCCATCTTGGACAGGCGAATAGAGTGTGTTCTACATCATCAATCGCCCCGCAGTAGTCACAAGACTCCGTATCCCTCCTCCTTCGCTCGTACAGGTACTTGCCAAAACAGCTATGGCCCGACAGTGCTTGGGTCAAGAAGTAGTCCACCTCTCCGTGATTTCTTTCACTCCACGTTCTAATATTTGGAATAATCCTCCAGGTCCAGCGGCCTTTCGTGCTGTTCTCCCATTTCGTCTGCCATCTAGTCATCAGTTGAGACCTAGCAGTTTCTCGTGTTAGACCGCCATATCGTTCTTGTCTCTCCTGGATGAGCAGCTCCACTGGTGGCACTCCTGCAATCACAGCCGCAGCCTCTGCTGAAATTGTCCTATAGGCGCTACATATTCTAATGGAGAGTATTCGCTGCACCATTGTGAGTCTCTGTACAAGCTTTTTGTTTTTAATGACACTGTGCCACGTGGGGGCAGCATACAATATATATATATATATATATATATATATATATATATATATATATATATATATATATATATATATATATATATATATATATATATATATATATATATATATATATATATTGATGCAAATATTTGTTAAATGTATATATTCTCTGCAGATCTCTTCATCTATGTTGCTGATTTTCAACAAATGGTCTAAATACGTTAGCGTTTCTTTTATGGGAACACTGGGAAACAACGAGGTCACATCAAACGATATTCTACTTAATTTGAAGTAAAAAATTGTACTTAATGTAAAGTCTGTCTAATTTCCCGAATTCAACAGTTTGTGTATTCTTATCTTATAGAAAACACCAATCGACACTGTGTAAGAAATCTTACCAACTGATTTTACCACAAAAACTTACTGAATAAAACTTAAGATTGGTTAGTGATGATAATTTTTAATGGTCCACCTTGGTAGAGAATTTTCTTGTGTAGAAAATAAAATCGCTATTAATATAGCTAGTTTTTATGCTGGTATATTAAGTGATAACTTACGAGATAACATAGATTGTCGCCTTAGATACCGATTATGGTCTAAGAATTTAAGGAAAAAAATTGATGGCGCTATGCGAGTTATGTAAGGAATTCAGTTAAGCTCATCAATTTGTAACAAGTGAAGTGGAAACCGATAATTAATCATCATAAAATAATCAACTGCCGTAATATCAACTGGTCACTAATTCTCAACCGGTTAATCAATCAACATAACAACTAGGTTTGTTTATTTCTCGGTTGTTGTTTATTATGATGCTCTTAAAAAAATAGATGGATCTACAACGAACATGATGAACGTCTAAAAATAGATTTTGTTTTTGCAAATACTTTCAGTAATTTGCTGGTTATTATTTGAGATAAAAACTATTTTGTTTAGTGAATCGACACTTTTTTTAGGCAGCGTGATTGATTCAGACCGGCTATTAGGAAAATTAAACCTCTTAATAATAACTAAGTTATGTGAAGTTGTAACGAGGACTTGATTCACGGGGTGAATTATTTAGTGGAACAGATCAACGGATTTACGGGAACGGTCCCGGGCGCCATATTTTGAAAGGGTTTACTCCCTGCGAGGATATCTGCGACCTCGACACAAGGCTCTGGCCACGGTTGTAGTCAGAGTGCCTGGATATCTCTGTGGAGAGGGTCCGGTAGCCTATGATGTAACAGGCCGTATATATACCTCCGAGGTTGCGGGCTTTAATCGCTCCCCCGATATTTCCCTGACCTTCCGAAAGTTTGTATGGGTGTAGCAGATTTATTTGCGGTTATAATGTAGACTGAATATACTTTCCACACTATTTATTGCTTCATGTAACGTTACAGTTCACTGATATTTTCACAATTGGAATGGTACCTATCACGCTAATTTATCCTAAAACAAATTATATTACTGATGACGAGCCAACAAAATTAATTATTCCCCACGGAAAAGGAATACGGAAGACACGCGGGCGAAAACTCCGAGTGCTGTGGTATACGACTCGTGGATGCAGCCGTTAAGTGGGTCGATTGGAGAAACGCTCCTCAAATAACTAAATGGCGGCCACCCGTCGAAGTCGGTACCGCGGATCAAGCGCATCGACGTCAGTGCGTCGATAGGGAACGGGGAGGGTTATAGGGGAACACCCTGTGGAAAGATATTGTCATATACTAACTCGACCTTGGCCTGCTTGTGTACTTACAGCGTCCAGATCAGAGTCGAATCAGAACGGTCGTACACAATACACTCGAGAGATCTGTGTTAGCTACAGCATCACCTCCCGAATGATTTATGAAACGCCAACAATAATGGGATATGGTAACGCAAGGAAATTACGCTAGATCCCACGATCTCGACGTCACAGGAGAGACACACCGAACTGAGAAAATATCCGAAAATTCGCTATATATAAATAAAATAAGGAAAACTTAAAAGGTTCTTACCTAGACTACGTTCAGAAGAATTATTAAGAGTACAAAATTGTTCTATGCAACGACGGGATGGACGGTACTGTATCCTAATACTTATAATTTTAAACAAGCAGACTTTTAATTCACGGATGCGAAACTCAAGCCATAAATTTAACCACGCTACGGCAAACGGTGAACTATATCTGCCTCTCGTCGTTATTAGTGAATTTTCTTAAAAAAAAAAATTCACTAATGAGGAGATCTCGACTTGTGAATTTCGAAAAAATTTCTTCAAATGAGCGCTATTTAGGACCCCTGGAACCCAAACCCGAGGTCGGTTTCAGACTTTATATGTTTATATATATATATATATATATATATATATATATATATATATATATATATATATATATATATATATATATATATATATATATATATATATATATATATATATATATATATATATATATATATATATATATATGTTTATATATTTATGTGTCACACCTATAACTAAAAAAATAATGGACCGATTTTGATAAAATTTGGTGAGTACCTTCCTTTCGCGAGTGGCTTGGATAAGTTCGTTAGCCAGGAAAATCCGCCGAGGTTTTCCCGGAAAATTTTGTGTTTTTTTTCGAAAAAAATCGAAAAAAATTTATATCTCTGGAATTAACAAAGTAAGGGCAACGAAATTTGGTACACGGGTTTATATCGTTATATGTAAGCTACCTACCAAAATTTAGCGCTGTCGGTTAAAGGGCAAAAAAGTTACAGGCATTTAAAGAAATATAAATTTGGGTTTTCCTCAAAACGTCAAAGTCGCGATTTTAAACGTCAAAATTGTTAATATTTAGGCAATGAACCTGAAATTAATATGATCTATGGAAGGAAAATGTCTTAAGATAGTGTTTTACAAAGCCTGAGCTCTTAGTTTCAATCGTCATTGTCCTTCATTTTACTAAAATATTCCCAGAAAATTCATTTCAAATAGACCCTTTCTCTGATACTTTAGCAGTAGTGTTGGCTATAGAGTTTATCGTTTAATGGTATATCATTTTTGTCGAATTTTCGTAAAAAATCATTAAAGCGCAATATTTCCGTTATTATTCAAGTTACGAAAAAAAGTTGTATACATTAATTGTAGGGTGTCTTAAGCTACATCTTAAAAAATATTTCCACAATTACAGGGTGGCCTATAAGTCGTTGGTGATTCAAATTTTCTTTTTTTTTTAGTGAATTTTTTTAATCGAACACGCCCTATGTTATTGCATTTTTGTATTTTCCATCGAAATATAATACATCTTTGTAAGAAAAGAAATTCGGGACGCAGCAAGTGCGTTATGGTAGCGAATTTTCATTAAATGCTTCAAATTGTGAATCAATTTGCTATTAACCTATAAGGTTGACCAGAAAACCAGTTTTTTCGGGAAAAATTTAAGTTTACTTTCGGAAATTTTTGTACATTTTCAAACAATAAAGTTATTTTGATGAAATATGGTACATTGTTTCTAATATATAAATTATACTGGTAACCAAATTTGGTGCCTGCTTTCTTAAAAAAACATATTTGCTATTAGAAACATTTTTATGAAAATTCACTACCATAACGCACTTGCTGCGTCCAGAGTTTTTTTTTTCTCTGCAGTCACCGGCTGAAAATCCTAATCGGTGGTAGATGCCTTATTCTTATCTTCTGCAGATATGTTTTTACTCTGCCGCGATAATTCGAAATGCGTACTTGTTAATAAATATTAATGGTAAAATAATTATTTTAACTGCGTAGAATTTTTACCCGTGTGATTTGTATTATGTTTATTTTCGAACAGTCGCTTTTAACATCTACAGCTGGTTTGAAAATATCTACTTCGTTACAAAGTTGCATACGGACATAAGGTAATCAAATCTATTGAATTAAAATATGGTCAACATGGCGACACTTCCTGAAATACAGAAAGTTGACATCAACTTTTCAAATAGAACGGTATACGACAGATCTTGAAAAAAATATCGGCAACACTAAACATTTATACAACACTGTTAAAAAAATATGCATTTCAAGATTAACAAATAACAGAATTAAAAAATCGACAGAATCAGGTTAAACAATGGACATACTACCAGTAACATAAACGATATTGTAAGTGAATTTCATTTTCATTATTTAAACATTGGCAGCAACTTTCATTTGGGATTCATAAGTACAACAATACGAGCTTCAGTTTTCCGATTAAGAAAAATACTTAATTTCTCGGACCGGTATCAGAGAGAAAAATGATAACTAGCCAGTTGATAATATATGTGCAGGTACACTGAAACAAGTAAAAGGTAGTATTTATTTCATAATACGTGTTGATATCTTATTCGTTACCGTAACACACTTGTTGCGACAGTATATCGTTCACAATACATAATGATGTCTTATTCGTTACCATAACACACTTGCTGCGTCCGTATTTTAATTTTAGTTTTAAAAAACAAAATAAAAAGCCTGGACGCAGCAAGTGCGTTATGGTACTGAATTTTCATTAAAATGTTTTTAATAGCAAATGTGTTTGTTTTTTAAGAAAGCAGGAATCAAATTTAGTTAACAGTATAACCCATATAGTAGAAACAATATGCCATGTTTCATCAAAATAACTTTATTGTTTGAAAATGTACAAAAATTTCCGAAAATAAACTTAGTGTTCCCGAAAAAACTGGTTTCTTGTTCAACCTTATAGTTTAATAGCAAATTGAGCTATTTAAATTTGAAGCATTTGCTGAAAATTCGCTACCATAACGCACTTGCTGCGTTCAGATTTTCTTTTCTTACAAGCAAGCATTATATTTCGATGGAAAATGCAAAAGTGCAATAACATAAAGCGTGTTCGATTAATATAAAAAAAGAAAATTTGTATCACCAACGACTTATGGGCCATCCTGTGATTGTATAAATAATTTTTTAAGATGTAGCTTAAGACACCCTATAATTAATGTATACAATTTTTTTTGTATCTTTTATAATAACGAAAATATTGATGTTTATTGATATTTTACGAAAAGAGCTTTCTTTCATAGTTCCTACACCTGCTTCCCCCAAGAGATCTACCAGGGGAACAGAGCTAATGCACCCTTTTACTGTCCATGTCACCAGACATAGAACATCATGTTATGCCCGCTCTTTTGTCCCGAGGACTTGCAAGTTGTGGAATTCCTTGCCTTGTTTTTCCTTCTCCTCCGAATCTCCAAACCTTCAAGTCCAGAATGAACAAGTTGCCTCTTTCCTTCTTGTCAACACCCACGATACGATAGTATTTAGGCTGTAAGCCCTTGTGGTGTGTTGTTGAAATATTTTTAAAAAAAGCTTATAATTCTCTTTTCTTTCAACTTACGAATCACGCGCGACAATTGTTTTTTTTTTGTAATTCTCAGAATATTAGTTTTAGTTACCTAGCTGCACAGATATTTTAGCTATTTTTAAATTGCTCAGCAGGAAAAAAACATCTTATGGTGGTGAATTTTCATGGAAATGATCTGACACCAGATATTTTTTATAACTATTTTTTCGTGTAACATCGAAATTTAAATTTTTGTGTATAGTTTACCCTTCATATTATAAAGCTACCTACCAAATTTGGTTACCGTAGCTTTTTTATTTTTTAAGATAAAATTTTGTTTCGAAAGAAAGTCCAAATTTTCCCAGAAAACCTGGTCCAAATCTTCCCGTAAAACCTGGTCCAATTTTTCTGGCTAACGAAATTATCCAGAGATCTCTCTGAGGCCTAGGGTTAAACACACTGAGACCTCACAGACGATCTCCGGCGAGATTTGGGAAGTAGGCAGATTGAGGCCCCGTAATCGAGCTACAACAACCCAACCTACCTTTATCCACCGCTCTAAGGTGTAGGCAGATTAAGGCCTTAGAGTGCCCTTACATATTTCCTTTACCTACTCTTGTCCACCACTCTAAGGAGTAGTCAGATTGAGGCCTTAGAGTGTCCTTACATATTTCCTTTACCCACCTTTGTCCACCATTCTAAGGAGTAGGCAGATTGAGGCCTTAGAGTGTCCTTACATATTTCATTTACCCACCTTTGTCCACCACTCTAAGGAGTAGGCAGATTGAGGCCTTAGAGTGTCCTTACATATTTCCTTTACCTCTTGAAAATGGCTCCAAAACAGGAGCCGAAACGTCGAGTTTCCATAAATTCTGGACACGGTTTAACCCGAGAACCAAGCATGTCTCACATTAAAGACCGCGGAAATCTTTCTGATATATATATATATATATATATATATATATATATATATATATATATATATATATATATATATATATATATATATAAACATATAAAAATTGAAACTGACCCCGGATATGGGTTCTAGGGGTCCTAGTTCGCACTCATTTGAAAGAATTTTTGCAGAGTCTCACCATCGATACTTCTCTATTAGTGAATTTTTTTAAATAAAAATTCACTAAAAAATGCAAAAAAAAAATAACGTTCCATTTAAAATAGGAAAGTTAATATCAACTTCCGGTATCTCCGAAGTGTCGCATTGTTGAAAATATTTTAAGTGGAAAGGTTTTATTATTTTACGCACGTGTCCAACTCTGCACAACTTTAAACACAATTAGAAGGCACAATCTTTCTAATAATAAGGTTTCGAATTCCAAATCATCTCTAACATAATTTTAAAAAAACTTCTTACCCGACTCTAAAGTCTTGCGTAGACGGTGGAGGATTCCAGACGCTGCTATGGCACAGAAGCCAGTCGCACCAGATCTTGATGGCAGGAAGGAGTACATGAGCGTCCTGTGGCAGCGAGTTGACGTGGTCGTGATGCGTGGTCATGTGTTCTTGTAGCAGCGAGACGCAACGTTCCAGAATTAGATTAAACATCTGCAGGGATACCACAAGGGCACGTTCTTGCAGCTCTGATCTGTAGCCTGATTGCAACTGTAACTGGGGATCTGAAACAAAGGAGATAATAAAAGTAAAATGGTATTTTAAATGTGGCTGTCTTCACTCCGATTATTCTTTCTTATTAAATACAAGGATATGGATCCTAGTTATTTGGCGTATACAAGTAGGTAATATTATATTTTCTAAAATTTTTAAAGAAAACGTAGAAGTTATGAAAACAAATAAACGGATAGAATGAACCAAAAGCAACCAATGTCCTTATATTTTGTTATTTCGACAGTAGATTAAATTCATTTTATTTGTGCTTCAGGACTTACTAGGGGGAGTCTTCCCCAATTAACTATTTTAATTCATCTTTTTTTATATTTCAACAACACACCACGAGGGGAACTATGGAAGAAAGTTCCTCTGAGCAGTGCCCGTGCAGATATCTATAAAAGAGAGATGTCCCCAACGGCACGTCGGTGGGCAAGGGATAGAAAATATGATTTGGGAACGAAAATGTTTTTGTCTATCTGTCTGTATGTATGTCTGTCTGTTAGTAGCCACAATAACTTTAGAACGAATTGAGATATCGTCTTCAAATTTGGTATACAGTTTTAATATTTCAACAACACACGAGGGCTTACAGCCTAAATACTATCGTACCGTGCATGTCGACAAGGAGGAAAGAGGCAACTTGTTAATTCTGGACTTGAAGGTTTGGAGGTTCGGAGGAGAAGGAAAAACATGTGCCGGCAAGGAATTCCACAACTTTTAAGTCCTCGGGACAAAAGACCGGGCATAACAAGATGTTCTATGTCTGGTGACCTGGACAGTAAAAGGGTGAATTCGCTCTGTTCCCCTGGTAGATCTGTTGGGGACAGCAGGTGGATGAACTATGGAAGAAAGCTCCCCTGAGCAGTGGCTGTGCAGATATCTATAAAAGAGAGAGGTCACCAACGCCACGCCGGTGGGCAAGGGATGGCAGCCTTTGGGTGAGGGAAGGGTCACCGATGATGCGTATAACTCTCTTCTGAATGGAATCCAGGATAGCGAGTGTAGAAGCGGCAGCGGCACCCCAGATGTGGGAGCAGTATTCGAGGTTTGGCCTTATTTGTGAAGTATATAAGGTATAGAGATTAGCTGGTGAAAAGTATTTGCGAGCCCGGAAGAGGAAACCTAATTTCTTAGCAGCCGCTTCTGCATTTGATGTGACATGTTGGTGCCAATTGAGATTTCGATCCATAGAAATGCCAACAAGTGAAAAGGACTTCATTGTGATCGGTCTAGGGCTGGTGTATCTCTTATGAGATAGACTTCCCCAGTCTAATATTTTTGGAGATCCACAGAGGCAGAACTCTCCATGAGTCTGCGATCCTCATCTAATTGGGCTAAAGAGACAGGCTTAGAATATTGTATATTTGAGTGAAGGGTGCTGTCATCTGCGTAACTGTGAACTGGGTTGGATGTGCTAGAGAGGAGGTCATTGATGTGGAGAAGAAACAAAGTAGGGGCTAAGGCTGAACCTTGAGGAACACCTGCATTAATTGGATACAGTTTAGAGGAATGGCCATCGACGACAACAGAAATGCTCCGATTGGAGAGAAAATTTGCCGTCCAGGTACAGAGTTTTGGTGGTAGGCCATAGGCCGGAGGTTTATTAAGCTGCACCGCGTGCCAGACCTGGTCGAATGCTTTGGAATGTCTGGAGCGACAATCTGGGATTCACCGTGTAGTCCCATAGACTTGTTCCAAGAATGGGTGACAAAGAAATCCATACTGCCTGTAGTGGATTAGACTGTGTTTTTCAAGAAGTTTTAGTATTTCGGTGTTTATATACATTTCCATCACTTTAGAGACGACTGAAAGGAGAGAAATAGGCCTGTAGTTGCTAGGAAGCGCTTTGGATCCTTTCTTGGGGCCGGGTGTACTTGAGCAGTTTTACAGTTACTAGGGAATATGCCTCTATTGTAAGATGTCTGAAACAGACTAGTCAGGACAGGAGCAAGTTCTGGTGCGCATTTTTTTAGAACAATTGTTGGGATCTCGTCAAGGCCAGAGGCTTTCCTCGTATTAAGAGAAGATAGCATATTTCGTGCCTTTTTAGTTTTGAAAATGATATCCCACATTTTATGCGCGACATTGGGAACTGTTGGTGGTTGAACATTTGGAGGTGGGTTGAGAGTAGAATTTCCGGCGAACAACGAGGCAAAAAGTTCAGCCTTGCCCAGGGCGGTACAAACAATTTCATCCCCTGAAACAAGGGGTGGGAACGTGCTCTTGCAGAAATTATTCCCAATAGATTTAGCAATAGTACAGAAGGGTTTGCTGCGGTTGGAGCTTAAGAAGACTTTGTTTTTGATATAGTTATTAAACGATTTTTTTGCCTCAGAAAGAATGCGGACATAGCGGTTTCTTGCGTCGTTAAGTGCTTGACGTTTTTCTTGTCCGGGATTGTGAAGAAACGTTTTGTGAGCTTTGACCTTTTCAAGTCTGGCCTTGTCACAGCATTTAGAGAACCAGGGCTTTTGAGTAGCTGAAGAGGTTTTCTGTGTACGTGGAATAAAGAATTCCATGCCAGCTTGGATAGTTTCGGTGACGTTTTGTGAGATATCAGAGGGGTCAAGATGAGAGATGCAGACAGACCCCCATGGAAATGAGGAAAAGTAATCCCGCATTTTGTCCCAGTTCGCGGAGTTGTAGTGCCAAACGATACGTGTGTGTGATGACTGTGTGACCTCGGGTTGCATTGCGCAGGAAGCAGTGAGCATGCCGTGGTCTGAGCGACCAAGAAGGGCGTTGACTGATATCTTATAGCATTCGGATATTGGATGGGTCAGGATGAGAGAAGCAGAGAGACGCCCATGGAAATGAGGAAAAGTAATCCCACATTTCCACCCAGTTCGCGAAGTTGTAGTGCCGAACGATACGTGGGTGTGATGACTGCGACATCGGGTTGCATTGCGGAAGAAGCAGTCTTATAGTATTCAGGTTTTGTAGTAAGAAGGAGATCCAAGGGATTTGAGCTGTGTGTTGGGATGCGAGGAAAGTAAGTAGGTTGCTGAACCATATTTTTTTGGACAACATACCACAAAATTGTATACCAGCAGGAACAAAGAATTCAAAAATCTATGAAAATAAGTTATAGATAAATAACGTTACCTGCCAGAAACGTAGTTACTGACAAAACCACTTTTTGTATTTTTAGGTATTGATCCTCTGAAGGCGGCTTCGTAGAAGCTGAAACTCGTAGGGATTTTTATCTGGAGGTTTTATGCAACTTTGAAGCATTTAATTTTATTACTTACTAGAAGTGGCTGATAAAATTAACGGTAAACAAACTAAATGCCTCAAGAATTTAATTTTTCAAGGTCGTGACCAAGTATGGATTCTAGACGACAAAAAAAAATCAATATATTTATTTATTTTTTCGAAAGTTTCATTGCACTATTCATAATTATCCGATGACCTAGTTGACTGTCTACAAAAGTAGCGGGTTTTTAATTGATATTGTTGTGTCTAGAAATGATATCACTTTTTATAGTTCAAAATGTATAAAATGCGGTTACACCAATGCAAAAAAAGGAAAAAACGTAAAATTATAGCGGTGTTAAAATTACGTGTCCTCTTTTATAGCTGTTAATTAAATTGTTGAGTTCAAGGACTGTCTTGAAGGCTGAATTAGATTTTAACATTGCAGACATTATTAAGAACAGCAGGAGAAATTATATAACTGATAGTTATTTAAAAGTCTGGACGCAGCAAGTGCGTTATGGTAGTAAATTGTCATAGAAATGATCCAGCACCAAATATTTTTGTATAACTTTTTTTTTGTTGTAACATAGAAATATGAATGTTTGTAAATAGTTTCCTTTTAATATCGTAAACTTACGTACCCAATTCGGTTACCATAGCTTTTCTATTTTTTGAGATAAAAAAAAATCCGAAAGGAAATCCAACATTCCTGGCTAACGAACTTATCCAAGCCATTTACAAAAGGAAGGTGCACGCCAAACTGTATCAAAATCTAAACCTTATTTTTGAGTTATCGGTGTGATATATATATATATATATATATATATATATATATATATATATATATATATATATATATATATATATATATTCCTCTCCAACCGGAGCATTTCTGTTGTCGTGGATGGCCATTCCTCTAAACTGTATCCAGTTAATGCAGAAGTTCCTCAAGGTTCAACTTTAGCCCCTACTTTGTTTCTTCTCCACATCAATGACCTCCTCTCTAGCACATCCAACCCAGTTCACAGTTACGCGGACGACAGCACCCTCCACTCAAATATACAATATTCTAAGCCTGTCTCTTTAGCCCAATTAGATGAGGATCGCAGACTCATGGAGGGTTCTGTCTCCGTGGATCTCCAAAAAATATTAGACTGGGAAAGTAGAAATCTTGTACAATTCAACCCCACCAGATCACAGTCTTGCTTTCTTTCTCATTAGAGATACACCAGCCCTAGACCCATCACAATAAACAACCAAGTTATTCAAAGTAATGAGTCCTTTTCACTTGTTGGCATTTTTGTGGATCGAAATCTCAATTGGCACCAACATGTCACATGAATTGCAGAAGCGGCTGCTAAGAAATTAGGTTTCCTCTTCCGGGCTCGCAAATACCTTTCACCAGCTAATCTTTATACCTTATATACTTCACAAATAAGACCAAACCTCGAATACTGCTTCCACATCTGGGGTGCTGCTGCCGCTTCTACACTCGCTATCCTGGACTCCATTCAGAAGAGAGCTATACGTCTCATCGATGACCCTACCCTCACCCAAAGGCTGACATCTCTTGCCCACCGACGTGCCGTTGGTGACCTGTCTCTCTTTTATAGATATCTGCACGGGCACTGCCTAGAGGAGCTTTCTTCCATAGTTCCTCCACCTGCTGCCCCCAACAGATCTACCAGGGGAACATAGGGAATGCACCCTTTTACTGTCCAGGTCACCAAACATAGAACATCCTGCTATGCCCGCTCTTTTGTCCCGAGGACTTCCAATTTGTGGAATTCCTTGCCAGCACATGTTTTTCCTCCTCCCCCGAACCCTTAAACCTTCAAGTCCAGAATTAACAAGTTGCCTCTTTCCTTGTTGACACCCACGGTACGATAGTATTTAGGCTGTAAGCCCCCTAAAACCCGTATACGGGGTCAGTTTCAGTTTTTATCTGTTTACACATATACAGGGTGACGCATTTCTACGGTAAAGCTCAATATAGCCGTTATTATACAAGTTATGAGAAAAAAGTATTTCGCCTATTAACAGACAGGGGAACAAGCCGACAGACCGATCGACCGACAGACCAACAGACCAAACAAAATTCGTTCCAGAATCACATTTTCTATACGTTTTGTCGGCGATGTTCCATCCCCACACATTCAACCCCTAATTTAATTTCAGCGCAGAATAACAGATGTTAGATTAAGTTAAAAGTCTTCTAATAAACAAACCCTAAGAGGTATTTTATCCAAAAACAATCCAAACTGTTCGTTTGCCGGTTTCTAACTATATAGCAAATTTGAAGAGGATATCTCAATTAGTTCCAGAGTTATCGTGGCTACAAACAGACAGACACACAGACCGGCAGACAAAAAAAAATCGTTCCCAAATCATGTTTTTTATGGTTTATTTAATACTTTTTACGACGTTTAGGCGAAAAAAGATTTTTGTCGCCAATGGCAATTACTTCCACACGTATTGACGATGTGGAAGTGAAAGAATAAAAGTGTGCCAGAAAAAGTGAGGGAAAAAAGATGCTTGCTGAAAGAAATTGACAGGAGAAAGACAAAATTTATTGGATATGTTCAAACACATAATAAATTTCTGACATCATTAGAGGGACAAATAATTGGCGGAAAAGCGAGGAGGAACACCAAGAGGGGACGTTTTGAAAAACCTGGCCGAATTTAATCGATGATGGAGAGAGATTTAATGGAATGAAAGAGCTGCTGGGGACCGTGTAATGATTGCGACGACATAGCGACATCGTCTTTATATTGTCATGATGACGATATATTTTACTCAAGAATAAAACGTCATGAAGCGATAACTTTAAGTGCTGACATCATTCGTTTAAATTTGCTCCTTGGTGTACATATTGTCGAGAAAGCCCGACAATTACGTTAAAAAAACAACACATCAGTCACTAACGGGTCATTAGATGGCATTTCTCAATTTACGCCAATTTAGTTCCTGTTTGCTTACGATTGCTTCGCCAGTGGCAAACCCCTATTTTTACGTACAGTTGCACTTTCATTTTTCTTTTCCGAATCATTAGAGCAATAGTTGGTAAATCGATTGGCATAAATACAAAATTGCAAAACAAACAATTTAGTTCCGGTAAATTTGACCGCTGAAAGCTTCTAAACTGTAGTAGATACAATAATACAGGCTTAGTAAAAAGTATGGAAAGTCACTTACATTTCCTGGCATATTCGTTATTCAAAAAGAAATGTTTTAGCAAAAGTTTTGCTACATATTTGTTGCTACAAACTGACGATATCCAATTCTTCCTATCGTAAACAATTTCGTCCATATGACAAGTTGTCATTGGCAACTAAATCTTGTTATGTAAATGACACGATATGATTTTGTTGGGGACAGCAGGTGGAGGAACTATGGAAGAAAGCTCATCTGAGCAGTGCCCGTGCAGATATCTATAAAAGAGAGAGAGAGAGGTCACCAACGGCACGTCGGTGGACAAGAGATGGCAGCCTTTGGGTAAGGGTAGGGTCACCGATGAGACGTATAGCTCTATTCTGAATGGAGTCCAGGATAGCGAGTGTAGAAGCAGCAGCAGCACCCCAGATGTGGGAGCAGTACTCGAGGTTTGGTCTTATTTGTGAAGTATATAAGGTATAGAGATTAGTTGGTGAAAAGTATTTGCAAGCCCGGAAGAGGAAACCTAATTTCTTAGCAGCCGCTTCTGCAATTGATGTGACATGTTGGTGCCAGTTGAGATTTCTATCCACAGAAATGCCAACAAGTTAAAAGGGCTCATTAGTTTGAATAACTTGGTTGTTCATTGTGATGGGTCCAGGTCTAGGGCTGGTGTATCTCTTATGAGAAAGAAAGTAAGACTCTGATTTGGTGGGGTTCAATTGTACAAGATTTCTACTTTCCCAGTCTAATATTTTTTGGAGATCCACGGAGACAGAACCCTCCATGAGTCTTCGATCCTCATCTAATTGGGCTGAAGAGACAGGCTTAGAATATTGTATATTTGAGTGGATGGTGCTGTCGTCCGCGTAACTGTGAACTGGGTTGGATGTGCTAGAGAGGAGGTCATTGATGTGGAGAAGAAACAAAGTAAAGTCTAAAGGTGAACCTTGAGGAACTCCTGCATTAATTGGACACAGTTTAGAGGAATGGCCATCCACAACAGAAATGCTCCGGTTGGAGAGGAAATTTGCTGTCCATGTACAGAGTTTTGGTGGTAGGCCATAGGCCGGAAGTTTACTAAGCAGCGCTGCGTGCCAGACCTGGTCGAATGCTTTGGATATGTCTAGAGCGACAATCTGGGATTCACCGTGTAGCCATATATTCAGAAATTACATGTAGTTAAATCTGATAGTAAAGAAAGCATTTTATAGAATTCAATTTTATCAGTTAGTTTAAAAATAGGGTAATCCATAGCTGTATTTAATATCTGCAAATTTAGAAATGTAGAACTACCCATTTCTCTTGATTTTGAATTTATCCCTCCAATCCTGATTTATTCTATCTGACAACGTTGTTAGACTCCGTCCGTGCTGGAGCTCTGCTATCATTTGTCAATTGTCAATATCAAATTGGAAATTTAGTTTAGGAGAAACAGACGCCATAAACAAAGAAGGAGAAGTAAAAATTGCAAATTTAGCCTCAAATTTAGGTTTTAGATATGATAGAATTACTAGAGAGATATGATAATGCGGCTACCTATTTTTGCACTGTCACGCGCATGCGACGTGAGGTGAGTATAGTCGCAACATAATAATATGCTGATGCTGCGGTACAATGAGTTTCATGAGATCACATAACCTCTCAAAAAATTACGAAACTTGTTTTTATTAGATTTTATAAATGTATTTTACTAATTTGTGTGTACACGCAGTTTGAAGTAATTTTTTATGATCACAATTTATGACTGTTGACGGGTTTCCAGTTTGTGTGACCATAATGTTAATACCCCCCCCCCTTATTTATACTTATCTTGTGCTTATATATGTAATATAAAAATAACAGAGAAATGAAAATTCAAGCGAACCTATTTAATTTAATGCTGTATTCTATATTATCTGAAAAGGACATTATAGGCGACGAAATGGAATGCAATTTCGATAAATTTACAGTTTACTGCACGTTTTTAGATTTTTTTTCAGAAGCATGCTTAGAACCCCTTCTGGATGCACAATCCACAAGACAAATTTGTTGCAAACAACCCCCAAGAAAGTTAATGGACCAAGAATGAATAACGGTGCTGGGCGGGGAGGATATATGAGCGGAAAATGCTAAAATAACCACTTAGTCAGACTTTGAAAATATGCGTTTTCACATTTTGCAAGAGCATCGGTGGTAAGAACGTGTACTTCTGAACCGAAGGGTACTGGGTTCGATCCCAGGGTACTCCTTTCAGTTTTTCAGTACAATTAACATCAACCGAGATTGTGGCATTGTATTTCAGCAAGTTGAATGTCTGCACGTTCCGCCCTTCGGAGGGGGCGTAAGGCCGTCGGTCCCGTGTCCATGCGATGTTGGGCACGTTAAAGACTCCTACCCTCCTTTTTTCTCCCTCAGGGCTCGTCCGTGGAAGACAGGGGTTCGGCAAAATTTCCAGGCTAGTGAGATGAAACTGCTCCCTGTCGACGGTGATTGGCCATAGTCGCGAAAATAGGCCGACGTTGAAGAAATAAAAACACAACAAACACATTTTGCAGCAATACCTCCTTTGAACCCTGTCTGCCCCGTACAACACCCATATTCGCTCCAGGTCCCGTAACTTTCTTGGGGGTTGTTCCCAAGAAAAAAAAAAGTGCTTTATGCTTTGAAGGTAGTTGTATGCATGCACAAGAGGAAGGAGAACCCCCTGTCTTTTTGGTGAGGGGGCATAAACCCGCTTCGTCCCGGGGGTTCTTCTTTTCCTTCTGCACGCATACAATATTCGTCAATGCATGAACCACAGATATTTTTTATATACAACTCTCTAGTGTATTTTTGTTGCGTATATTTCCTGGCTAACAATTTCTTATTTGTTTGAGTTTTGTATACATATTACATATAACATGAAGATCGTGTCTTTATTTGCCTTTCTTTATCTTATTGGTTACTGTCCCTAATTAAATAAAGTAATATTTTATAACTTTTATCATAAGACTACATCACTAATATATTAAGGAACCTCGGTGGTTCAGGGGTAAGAACGTGTGCTTCTGAACCGAAAGGTACTGGGTTCGATCCCAGAGTTCTCCTTTTACTTTTTCTGTACAAACTGTAACATTAAGATCAACCGAGGTTCTGGCATTGTATTTGAGCAAGTTGAACGTCTGCACGTTCCGCCCTTCGGAGGGGGCGTAAAGCCGTCGGTCCCGTGTCCTTGCGATGTTGGGCACGTTAAAGATCCCAACCCTTATTTCAGAGAGGCAGGGGTTCGGTAAAATTTCCAGCATAGTGAGGTGAAACTGCTCCCTGGCGTCGGTGATTGGCCATAGTCGCGGAAATGGGTAAAAGAAATAAAAAAACACACACACACTAATATATTGTCTATTAATCTTATGAAAATTCACTACATAACGTACTTGCTGCGTACACAACTCTTTGTTTAGTAAATTTTTATTTCAAAAAATTCACTAATAGAAAGGTATCGATGGTGAGACTTTGCAAAAATTTTGGCAAATGCGCGCGAACTAGGACCCCTAGAACCCATATCCGGGGTCAGTTTAAATTTTTACATGTTTGTTATATATATATATATATATATATATATATATATATATATATATATATATATATATATATATATATATATATATATATATGTATGTATGTATGTATGTATGTATGTATGTATGTATGTATGTATGTATGTATGTATGTATGTATGTATGTATGTATGTATGTATACTTTTGAGGGCAATTACGAACAAAAAACCAGGGCTCTATTTTAAAGAAAGGGGGGACCCGAGCGAAATATATCGAGTTTTAGTACAGAGTGACTTTCTTTAAAATATAGCCCTGGTTTTTTGGTCGTAATTGCACTTAAAAGTATATAAATTTTAGCACGCTAACGTGTAACGACTGTTACTCCTCCCTTCAATCATATATATATATATATATATATATATATATATATATATATATATATATATATATATATATATATATATATATATATATATATATATATATATATATATATATATATATATATATATTGCCTTAGGAGAGACCTTACTACGTACCAAAATTCAACTTTCCAAGTTTATAGAAAATTGGGTTATTCAAATTTGAGGCATTTAATAAAAATTCACTACCATAACGCACTTGCTGCGTCCCGAACTTTTTTCATTTGAAAACATGTCTAGTATTAACATTTGTGATTCGGTCGAAGCTTCGGCCAAATCACTGCAAAATTCAGGCCGTACAACACCGTATTCGGCCGAAACGAGAAAAAGCCGCTTTGGCGCATCCCTACCTTGTATTAACCTAATATTGCTATTGAAAAGTCAAAGAAAAAGTGTCTAATTCCGCATTCTTTATGAAAAGGTTTCACAAAGTACGGGCAGCAAGAACCATTGAATAAGAGACAACCACAAAATGCAGATGCAGATTTATTTACTGGAGTAGTTTATAAGGAAACCACAAAACAAACGGTCGTTTCCGAATTCAAACTAACAGCAACCCCAAATTTTAACAAACTAACAAACACCCCCACTTCTATGTCATACTTACCCGCACCCGGATAAATGTCACATGTTGCTGTTTTCGCTGAAAGCGCGATAGATGGGCGGATAAGAGTGGACATGAAGAGAGCTAGTGGCCGCCCTTCCCGTGGCCCCATTTGACCCCTGCAAGGCTGTTTCAAGGCCGAACGTTGGCCGATCTTGGTGCTTTTACGAGGCCGTTTCTTCACTTTGCTCTCATTATTACAGCACCGGCAGCAGAAGCAGAGTAGCCGCCCCCTCTCGCGCATCGCACATACCGCCCCCTAGCCCCTCTTGTCGCCGGCGGGCACGCAAACGTTCCGCAAGATCGCTCCAGGGTCAATGTCACCGCACATTAGACGAGCACAAGAGGAAGATCATCATATAAAGATAGTAGATAGGTGGTTCTCGCTGATGTGCACCAGCTTCTGGCTGTTTGCCATTGCCGATGACTGCGCTTGTGTTACGATTTTTTTATCATAAGTACAGGTGTCACGGATTGTATATGGCTTAGTCATCATAGCACCGTACGTCAACTGCTACGAGGACTGAACAGTAATTAATATTTTGGCAACAAGCTTTAAGAAGTGGAAAGTTTGGAACAAGAAAGCCAAAAAGACCAATCAACATTGGGAAAACAGATTTAGTCATTCATGAGATGTGTACAAGCAATATCACAAAACATACAAAGTGGCGCAGAGAAAACGAAACAAAACCGATTTTTCATATTTCAATTAATATAATAAAATTATGTCTTCCTTTTGGTAATAGCTTGGATGAGGTTGTTAGGGCCAGGTCAAAAAAAAACAAATAACAAAATTACTTTGATAAAATTTGGCAGATATGTTGTTCGGATAGACACTTTACTATATACCAAAATTCTAGTTTTTAGGATAATCGCATATTGAGTTATTGAAATTTGAAGCATTTAATGAAAATTCGCTACCATAACGCACTTGCTGCGTCCAGGATACAGGGTGATTCATAAGTGGTGACCAAAAATGAAACCCCATGTTCTTCGAACAATTTTAGAGAGGGTATGTCCTATAAAAAATTTTCCTATAATGCTCCATTAAAAAGATACAGGCTGTTAAAGTTGAATTTCACAAAATAATGTTTTCCAATTTTTTAAAAAGTAGTACGTATATTTTGCTGAAACTTCCCATGTGTAGGCTGTTATGGAAGGCGCGTATTCTACCATAGCAATTGAATCGGCTAATGCAGCAGTGGCGCGCGTACCCACATGTCATTGGTTATCCCTCAAGAAAAAAACGGGTACGCCAATGATATTTTTTATTATTTTTTTTTGAATCTTACTTTCATTCGTGAACAAAATGACTCTCTGGATAATTTTCTGTACGACGCTTATTTTACGAGTAAGCAATGAATCAGGTAAGTGTTTTAGAGCACAGTTCATGATTTTTAACCAGTCGTTGTTTGGTAGAAAATCGCAATGATACACTTTTATCAGGCTTATAGTAATTTATTTATTACAATACATGTTCAAAAATGTCTCTATTGGCCTGAATACACGCACGACATCTTTTTAATATGGAAAATTTAATGTCTTGAGGATTCATTGTGGCTTGAATATGACGAAAAGCATTATTTATCAGTTGTTGTAGCTGCTCTGATGTATTTATTTGTTCACTGTAAACCAGTCGCTTAAAATCATCCCAAAGATAGAAGTCAAGTGGGTTTAAGTCCGATGATCTTGCAGGCCAATGTATTGCTCCAGTTCTGCCAATCCATCTTTCATTATAATGTTCATGTAGCCATGTAACAACGTTTCAAATATGATGCGCTGGTGCACCGTCATGCTGGTACCACATTATACCTCTTGTTGCTAGTGGAATGTCATCTAGAATGTTTTCTACACGGTTTTCTAGGAGCGCTAAGTACGAAGATCCATTTAAACGTTGTGGCAGGACTTCTATGAACAGTGAGCCGTTAAAAATACCACACCATAAATTAATGGAAAATCTATGTTGAAATGTGCGAGTCCTTGTTGCATGTGGATTTTCCAATGACCAGACATGCTCATTATGAGAATTATAAATACCATTTCTTGTAAATGTTGATTCGGCAGACCAGAAGATTAGATTAGGCAATAAGATATTTTGATTGTTCATTTCTAGTTCTGTATCTAGATCAGATTTTGAATATTTTTTAATTTATTTAATTTATTTCTATTTCTATTTGTTAATTTTCTTATACAAAATGTTCTTTTAATAGCGAATTTTCTTATAAATGATTTTAATGAATTTTCTTTGAAGAAACGTCGATTTTTTTATATTTCAACAACACACCACGAGGGCTTACAGCCTAAATACTATCGTATCGTGGGTGTCGTCAAGGAGGAAAGAGGCAACTTGTTAATTCTGGACTTGAAGGTTTGGAGGTCCGGAGGAGAAGGAAAAATATGTGCCGGCAAGGAATTCCACAACTTGGAAGTCCTCGGGATAAAAGAGCGGGCATAACAACATGTTCTATGTCTGGTGACCTGGACAGTTAAAGGGTGCATTCGCTCTGTTCCCCTGGTAGATCTGTTGGGGGCAGCAGGTGGAGGAACTATGGAAGAAAGCTCCTCTGAGCAGTGCCCGTGCATATATCTAAAAAAGAGGGAGAGGTCACCAACGGCACGTAGGTGGGCAAGGAATGGCAGCCTTTGGGTAATAATAGGGTCACCGATGAGACGTATAGCTCTTTTCTTAATTGAGTCCAGGATAGCGAATGTAGAAGCGACAGCGGCACCCCAGATGTGGGAGCACTGTTCGAGGTTTGGCCTTATTTGTTAAGTATATAAGGTATAGAGATTGGCTGGTGAAAAGTATTTGCGAGCCCGGTAGAGGAAACCTAATTTCTTAGCAGCCGCTTCTGCAATTGATGTAACATGTTAGTGCCAATTGAGATTTCGATCCACAGAAATACCAACAAGTGAAAAGGACTAATTACTTTGAATAATTTGGTTGTTCATTGTGATGGGTCTAGGGCTGGTGTATCTCTTATGAGATAGAAAGCAAGACAGATTTGGTGGAGTTGAATTGTACAAGATTTCTACTTCCCTAGTCTAATATTTTTTGGAGATCCACAGAGACAGAACCCTCCATGAGAATTGGGCTAAAGAGACAGGATTAGAATATTGTATATTCGAGTGGAGGGTGCTGTGGTCCGCGTAACTTGAACTGGGTTGGATGTGCTGGAGAGGAGTTAGTGATGTGGGGAAGAAACAAAGTAGGGGCTAAAGCTGAACCTTGAGGGACTCCTGCATTAATTGGATACAGTTTAGATGATACAGTTTAGAGAAATGGCCATCCACAACAGAAATGTTCCGGTTGGAGAGGAAATTTGCTGTCCAGGTACATATTTTGGTGGTAGGCCTTAGGCCGGAAGTTTATTAAGCAGCGCTGCGTGCCAGACCTGGTCGAATACTTTGGATATGTCTAGAGCGACAAATAAAGTTTTATTAGATTTTCGTGCAAACAAATTATTTTATTTCCAATTTTAATTACAGATTCGGTATATAATTCAAATTTTATGTATTCTTTTTGCAAAATTTTGGGTAAAAATATATTTATCCAGTTCTCGCAGACATTTTTTTGTACTTCGTAGAAATCATCTTTTGTAAGATGTTTTTTTGTGAAACTTTCGTAATTAATGATAAATGTTTAATAAGTTATCATAAAAAAATGTTTGCGGATTTTCTGGAAAAATTGTTTGCAAATTTTCCTGAAATTTTTGTTGTGTCAAAAAAGATTTTGTGAAAAATTATATTTTGGTAGGTGGGTAAATAACTTGAAATGGTTGGTTGGCCAGGAAAATCGGACCAGTTTTTTTTTTTTAATTTATTTAATTTATTTTTATTAACGAATTTTCTTGTACAAAATATTCTTTTAATAGCGATTTTTCTTATAAATAAATTTAAGAATTTTCTTTAAAGAAACATTTGAGAATTTTTGTATGAAAAATTATTCAATTGATGGAACATTTTTTACATGAAACTCGGCGAAAATAAGGTTTTAATGGATTTTCGTGTAAACAAATTATCTTATTTATATCTGAAATTAAACATATCTGCACTTAAAAATATTTTTGTGAAAATTCACTACCATAACGCACTTGCTGCCTCCAGACTTTTTAATTATGATGGTGAATTTCCTCCAGTGATAATAATGTTTAAGTGTATAGAGATTTATGTTATTAAAAATGAAGACATTGTCACCAGTTCAGTCGCCTTATCTTGATTACTTCTTTACCACACCAGAAGATTGCTGTTCTCTTTTCGGGGAATTAGGAAAATGAATTTAATAATTAATCTAGTTTTTGTGTGTTTGGGACCGCATGCCGCAGTCGTGAGTTCTTGCGACGAAATGTTTTGGTCATTAGTTATTTCGTACCTAATTTCTGTTGGTAAACAATTTTGTATTTTGATGTTGTTAACCCTTGTGTAAAATTCCATGTAATTAATTTCGAGAACAATAGATACTTAGGAATTTCAAGTGTATATATACTGCACGATGAAGATATTTTGCCACAACAGCAAAAAAACTAAGAATGAAATTGAATAAACAACATAATTATAGGGGGTAGGCATAAACAAAACTGATGCAATGGTAAAATAAGTGTTACGACTAATGGAAATAATATCAAAACAAAATCATCTAATGTGGTTGTGGTGGTGAATTCTTACAAATTGAAAAACCTTATTAGTATAAATAGCAATGACATAACCAAGTATTTTTAGTAAGGCCATTGATATATTCTAAAGGTACTTTAACTTCAATGCCATTTTAACTGCTGTTGACAACTTTTGATGTATCCATAGTAACGTAAACCTTCAGTTTAAAAATCTAAATCAATCCTTGTACATCTTTAGTGAACAAACAATAATTGTAACTCCATTTTTCTCGCAAACTGTACATGCTATGGAATTTCTACCAGTCTACCTTATTTTTGTACTAGTCTTTATATTTTTTAAACCGTTGGCAAATTTAAGAAATTTAGGCTTTTAACATATTTTTGTCTAAATTTCTGTTATCGTGGATCACCATTCCTCTAAACTAAACTCTAAACAATTTATGCAGGAGTTCCTCAAGGTTCAGCTCTAGCCCCTACTTTGTTTCTTCTCCACATTAATGACCTGCTCTCTAGCACATCCAACCCAGTTCACAGTTACGCGGATGACAGCACCCTCCACTCAAATATACAATATTCTAAGCCTGTCTCTTTAGCCCAATTAGATGAGGACCGCAGACTCATGGAGGGTTCTGTCTCCGTGGATCTCCAAAAAATATTAGACTGGTGAAGTAGAAATCTTGTAGAATTCAACTCCACCAAATCTCAGTCTTGCTTCCTATCTCATAAGAGATACACCAGCCCTAGACCCATTACAATGAACAACCAAGTTATTCAAAGTAATGAGTCCTTTTCACTTGTTGGCATTTCTGTGGATCGAAATCTCAATTGGCACCAACATGTCACATCCTCTTCTGATCTCGCAAATACTTTTCACCAGCTAACCTCAGCTTTCTAGGTTTACAAAAAATTTAGTTATACAAATTCGAAGCATTTATGGAAAATTCGCTACCATAACGCACTTGCTGCGTCCCGAATTTTTCTTTACTTTGTAATTAAGGTAGGTACTCTTAGGTTCCATAAAAAATATGTAGGTGCCTACATTTAAATGTTATTTATCACCAAACACTTAACTTTAGGTATAGAAAACCACCTTAACATTTTATAGGGAATTTGATTCTACATCGATCTGAGCAACAATATACAGGTGTTCCATTTAAAATTCTTGAGACATCTATAAAAAAAGTTAAAACTCTAATAAGATTTTATGTGATTAGTATCCCACTAAAATTCGTTAATAAATCAAGAAGGGATTAAGTTTAAAATGAATAGGTTTTGAAGAGACTTCAAGTAGAAATGGAAGAATTTTATAAATTTGTAACATTAAAAAACTCGGGACGCAGCAAGTGCGTTATGGTAGTGAATTTTTATTAAATGCTTCAAATTTAAATAACTCAATTTTCTATAAACTTAGAGAGTTTAATTTCAATACGTAGTAAGGTTTTTCCTAAGGCAAGATATCCACAACATTTCATTAAAATAACTTTGTAATTTTCGGAGAACAAAAATTTTTTCGAAAGAAAATTTAAAATTTGAATAACTCAATTTTCTCTAAACTTAGAAAGTTGAATTTTGGTACGTAGTAAGGTTGAGGCAACATATATAGTAAATTTCATTGAAACAGCTTTGTTACTTTCAGAGAAAAAAAAATTTTTCGAAAGAAAACTCAAAATTTTTCCGGAAAACCCCGTCTGATTTTTCTGGATAACGAACTCATCCAAGCCATTAATAAAAGACAGGCACTTGCCAAGTTTCATCGAAATCGGTTAATTATTTTTTGAGTTATCATATATATATATATATATATATATATATATATATATATATATATATATATATATATATATATATATATATATATATATATATATATATATATAAACATATAAAAATTAAACCTATTTACAAATGAACTTTAATAAGACATTAAGCTGTGACAATACCTCTCTCAAGCACCCTAAAATATAATCAAAATGTGCACAGTTATATATGTTTTATTCCTTTTTCCCTTGTCTTAATACACTACATATTTTATGACAATCGATTTAATTTACTTATTTGATTTCATAAATAGTCGGTTAATAGTGACTTGGAATGAAGTAGACACCACAGCTTCAAATATATTAAGAGAATATGAGTAAATCAACAGCAACTGGGAATGAATTCGGTCAGTCGCCCAGCCACGTGGTTAAAAAACACTGTTTGTATGAGTGGTTAGAACTCTAGCTCTAAATAAAAGGACTGTAACAGCGGCAGAAGCAGAAGTCAATGGAAGGTTTGTGTATTCGGAAAGAAACTATTGACTATTAATAACACATGAGTCAATAAGAAAAGCATTGACTAACCAACAGCAACCACATACTTATGATTTAAACATAAATGTTTCAAATTTGAATAGCTCAATTTTCTGTAACCCTAGAAAGCTGAATTTTGGCACATAGTTAGGTATTTTCCAAAGCAATATGTAGACCAAATTTTATCGAAATTTTCGGGAAAAAAAATTTTTTTTGAAAGAAAACTCAAAATTTTCCCGGAAAACCCCGTCCGATTTTCCTGGCCAACGAACTCATCCAAGCCATTAATAAAATAAAGGCACTTGCCGAGTTTCATCTAAATCGGTTAATTATTTTTTGAGTTATCAGACGGATACATATATATATATATATATATATATATATATATATATATATATATATATATATATATATATATATATATATAAGCATATAAAAATTCAAACTGACCCCGGATATGGGTTCTAGGGGTCCTAATTCGCGCTCATTTGAAAGCATTTTTGCAAAGTCTCACCATCGATACCTCTCTATTAGTGAATTTTTTTAATAAAAATTCACTAAAAACAGCTGCAGTAAAAATTGTTTGATGATTAGCTGAGCCGGCATCCGGTAATTTCTTTTATTTACCTCCATAAATGAGAAAGTGACTAAAAACATGTAAATTTATGTCTGCGTATAAACTGATTATCTTCTATGTTTCCAAGGTTATTCCTGGTTTTATTGTTTTATGCTACACATGATTTAAATTACTGTCAGAAACACATTCTTTTGGTGCAACGATTTTAATCTCTGCTTTCGGACGATAAATATAAGCGAGACAAACGCTAAAGTATTAAGGCAAATCAATTGCATTGCATCGGTGATTAATGATGTGTAATAACTACCACTTTCCGAAGAAAAATCCATAATAAATCAGTTATTAGCATATATTTTTCAATATTCTGTTCCGTACTGTATAATTAAAATGACAGCGAGATATTAAAACAGCAATTGTAAGAGGTCTTATGGTTTTATCCAGACTGCGACCATTATGATTTACTTACTTTCTGCATCTTTGCAAACACCTACCTTCATGCCTGCCTTGATGTTTTTTTTTGGCTGGTCAAATTTCTCCTTAGTCTTCTACGTAAAGACAATCCTGTTATCCTCCTCATTTTTTTAAGTAGGTTAAAAATTAATTTAAATGAAATATTATTATGTGCGCTACCTACTTATCATGGATGTTGTTGTGGCAGTGTTCTTATCGAGTGGGAATTTCGACAGCCGAGTAGTCGTTATTGTGTCTATTTACATTTACACACCTACTTATCACGGATGTTGTTGTGGCAGTGTTCTTATCGAGTGGGAATTTCGACAGCCGAGTAGTCGTTATTGTGTCTATTTACATTTACACACCTACTTATCACGGATGTTGTTGTGGCAGTGTTCTTATCGAGTGGGAATTTCGACAGCCGAGTAGTCGTTATTGTGTCTATTTACATTTACACACCTACTTATCACGGATGTTGTTGTGGCAGTGTTCTTATCGAGTGGGAATTTCGACAGCCGAGTAGTCGTTATTGTGTCTATTTACATTTACACACCTACTTATCACGGATGTTGTTGTGGCAGTGTTCTTATCGAGTGGGAATTTCGACAGCCGAGTAGTCGTTATTGTGTCTATTTACATTTACACACCTACTTATCACGGATGTTGTTGTGGCAGTGTTCTTATCGAGTGGGAATTTCGACAGCCGAGTAGTCGTTATTGTGTCTATTTACATTTACACACCTACTTATCATGGATGTTGTTGTGGCAGTGTTCTTATCGAGTGGGAATTTCGACAGCCGAGTAGTCGTTATTGTGTCTATTTACATTTACACACCTACTTATCACGGATGTTGTTGTGGCAGTGTTCTTATCGAGTGGGAATTTCGACAGCCGAGTAGTCGTTATTGTGTCTATTTACATTTACACACCTACTTATCACGGATGTTGTTGTGGCAGTGTTCTTATCGAGTGGGAATTTCGACAGCCGAGTAGTCGTTATTGTGTCTATTTACATTTACACACCTACTTATCACGGATGTTGTTGTGGCAGTGTTCTTATCGAGTGGGAATTTCGACAGCCGAGTAGTCGTTATTGTGTCTATTTACATTTACACACCTACTTATCACGGATGTTGTTGTGGCAGTGTTCTTATCGAGTGGGAATTTCGACAGCCGAGTAGTCGTTATTGTGTCTATTTACATTTACACACCTACTTATCACGGATGTTGTTGTGGCAGTGTTCTTATCGAGTGGGAATTTCGACAGCCGAGTAGTCGTTATTGTGTCTATTTACATTTACACACCTACTTATCACGGATGTTGTTGTGGCAGTGTTCTTATCGAGTGGGAATTTCGACAGCCGAGTAGTCGTTATTGTGTCTATTTACATTTACACACCTACTTATCATGGATGTTGTTGTGGCAGTGTTCTTATCGAGTGGGAATTTCGACAGCCGAGTAGTCGTTATTGTGTCTATTTACATTTACACACCTACTTATCACGGATGTTGTTGTGGCAGTGTTCTTATCGAGTGGGAATTTCGACAGCCGAGTAGTCGTTATTGTGTCTATTTACATTTACACACCTACTTATCACGGATGTTGTTGTGGCAGTGTTCTTATCGAGTGGGAATTTCGACAGCCGAGTAGTCGTTATTGTGTCTATTTACATTTACACACCTACTTATCACGGATGTTGTTGTGGCAGTGTTCTTATCGAGTGGGAATTTTGGCAGCCCAGTAGTCGTTATTGTGTCTATTTACATTTAAATAAGCTTAAAAAAGGGATAAAAAGATATTAAATTTATACTGATAAGAGTTAATTTAAAATCCTACCTGGCCAGAATTATGGAAAGCAGCTACCTCAGAAAAAATAATATTGTTTAGGAACATCATTTTAGCAGGTGGTAGTGCACTTTCCCTTTACGTGATAGTAAAGGATTTTTTTCACGTACGAGTAGGTACCGCCCCTTACATCAAGGGGCCGGTGAAGTCCCAACGGAGTTTCCGGTTCTGGTGTATGAGTCGGTTTCCCTTACAAACAAAAATGATGATGACTCCTCCTTGTACAAAAGATTCCGGAGGTAACATACCCCTCCATTCGGATCTCCGGGAGAGGGGTGTAAGATTTAACATATCCTTCTCGAATATATGTGGCCTAAATTCTAACCTGAACTCCGTCCACTATTTCCTCCAGGCTAATAGGCCCCAACTCCTCTTCCTCACCGAAACCCAAATCAGTGCCAAAACACACTAATCACTTAATTTCCCGGGGTATGAGCTCCTTACTTCCTTTAGTTTGCATGGAGTGGTGTGCGCGTACGTCCGTAGCAATCTACCCTACACCAGACTCCCCAATTTAGAAACTGGAAGAAAAGACATACTTTGGATGAAACTCTCTCTCTCTCTCTCTCTCTCTCTCTCTCTCAGGGCTGCTTCATCTTGCATTTACCGGTCACCTTCTGACTTTGTCCAGCTCGTCGACTACTTTTCTGAAAAAACCGACCATCTGATTTCTGAATATCCTTCCTCCGAGGTCACTATTCGGGGTCACTTCAATGTCCATAATAAGCAATGGCAAGGATCTTTAAAAACCGATCCACAAGCGAGAGCAGCGGAGGCCTTTACAGTCAGCAATTCTTTAGTCAATATGGTTCAGCAACCTACTTACTTTCCTCGCATCCCAACACACAGCTCAAATCCCTTGGATCCACGACAGGCAGTATGGATTCCGTCAGCGCAGATCAACTGACGACCTCCTTTCCTTTGTGACCCATTCTTATAACAAGTCTATGGAGCTACATGGTGAATCCCAGATTGTCGCTTTAGACATATCCAAAGCATTCGACCAGGTCTGGTACGCGAGGGCTGCTTAATAAACTTCCGGTCTATGGCCTACCACCAAAACTCTGTACTTGCACAGCAAATTTCCTCTCCAACCGGAGCATTTCTGCGTCATGGATAGCCATTCCTCTAAACTGTACACAATTAATGCAGGAGTGCCTCAATATTCAGCTTTAGTCCCTAATTTGTTTCTTCTCCACATCAATGACCTCCACTGTAGCACACCCAACCCAGTTCACAGTTCACCGTTACGCGAACGACAGCACCCTCCACTCAAATATACAATATTCTAAGCCTGTCTCTTTAGCCTAATTAGATGAATATCGCAGACTCATAGAGGGTTCTGTCTCTGTGGATCTCCAAAAAATATTAGACTGGGAAAGTAGAAATCTTGTACAATTCAACTCCACCAAATATCAGTTTTGCTTTCTATCTCATACGAGATACACCAGCCCTAGACCTATCACAATGAACAACCAAGTTATTCAAAGTAATGAGTTCTTTTCAATTGTTGGTATTTCTGTGGATCGAAATCTCAATTAGCACCGACATGTCACATCAATTTCAGAAGCGGCTGCTAAGAAATTAGGTTTCGTCTTCCGGGCTCACAAATACTTTTCACCAGCTAATCTATATACCTTATATACTTCACAAATAAGGCCAAACCTTGAATACTACTCCCACATCTAGGGTGCCGCTGTCGCTTCTACACTCGCTATCGTGGACTTCATTCAGAAGAGAGCTATACGTCTCATCGGTGCATCTACCCTCACCCAAAGGCTGCCATCCCTTGCTCACCGACGTGCCGTTGGTGACCTCTCTCTCTCTCTCTCTCTTTTTTATAGATATCTGCGCTGGCACTGCTCAGAGGAGCTTTATTCCATAGTTCCTCCACCTTCAGCCCCCAACAGATCTACCAGGGGAACAGAGCGAATGCACCCTTTTACTGTCCAGGTCACCAGATATAGAACATCTTGTTATACCCGCTCTTCTGTCCCGATGACTTCCAAGTTTGGGGAATTCCTTGCCGGCACATGTTTTTCCTTCTCCTCCGAACCCCCAAACCTTCAAGTCCAGAATTAACAAGTTGCCTCTTTCCTCCTTGACGACACCCACGGTACGATAGTATTTAGGCTGTAAGCCCTCGTGGTGTGTTGTTGAAATATAAAAATACGAAAAAGAGCATTTGAATAGAACAATGTACACTATTTTTTTAAGAAACCAATTATCTAACTTATTAAACCAAAACACAAACCCAGACATGTGGTTTCAACAGGATGCAGCTCCACCCCATTATGCAATACGGGTTCGTAACATTTTGAATGGGATATTTAAAAACAGGTGGATTCGTCGAGCACATCCGGCCACTGGCCTGCTAGGTCCCCAGATTTAACATCCCCTAATTATTTCTTTTGGGGTTCTATAAAGAACAAAGTGGTGGGGATTGCACCTACAATTTTATATGAGATGGAAAACAGAATCCGCCTTGCCTATTCATTGGTGACACTTGAAACGTCGCAGGATGTACGGGATGCATTTAGAAAAAGAGTGAGAAAGTGTTTGGAAGATGAAGGGGTGCATTTCGAACAATTTCTTACGCATGACAGACGATAAATATGTTGAAATTTAATTTATTTTTGTATTTCAACCTAATAAATCATAATTCCCCAACCGAAAGAGCAAATCAAAAATGTTGTTGCACACATGTTAGCTTTTTAAGTAGATTACCTTTTAAAAAAGTTAAAAATTCAAATGTGCCCACCGGCACTCAAATAGGGGGGGGGTGAGGTAAAGTATCAAAAATATGTTTAAATATGTCCCCTCGTCTCTATATTACTTCACCAAAATTTGAAAAAAATAAACCGTTTTCGGGGTATCCCCTTGTAACACTTTAATTACTCATACCCTATAAATTGGGTTTAATCGACCTAACTTGTCCTTTAGTTTCCAGGGAATCAGTTTGGTTATACATTTTGGAAACACGCTATATATATATATATATATATATATATATATATATATATATATATATATATATATATATATATATATATATATATATATATATATATATATCAATAATACCCTCGCATAAGCGTAAAACAGAAAATGAAATAAAAACATTATAATTTTAATGTGACCTACATTTTGTGTTCGTCAGTGTATACAGGGTGGCGCATTGAAAACGAAACAGACCGATTTGCGTCCAGTGATTTTTTTTACGAAACGCTGAAACACGTCAATGTTTATATTGAGTGAGACGTGTTTAGACATTAAACTCAACCTTGTCACATCAACCCCTTAAGGGTGGTGATAACAACCCTTATATTTTAAATAGGGAACATGGGTCGTGTGTTACATCATTTGAAAACTCTTTCTTTTCTGAATTCAGCACACAATTTTTTTTTGGAAGTTTTATCAACTCTTTTAAAAATTATTCACAGTTGGAGTTGCAAGAACGTATTTCAATCATTGTGATAAAAAATGCACTAATCAGTCAATTTTTCGTTAAAAAAAACTAATTAGAAAAAAACCAAACCAAACGTTCAAAAATGTTTATTCAGTTAAGTAAGTGTTCAAATTGTTGATCAACAGCTTCCATACAAAAGTACAAATTTTGTTCAAAACGAGCTCTGACATTCTGGAGCATTTGTGGAGTTATTAGACGGCATTCGTCAACAATGCGTCGTTGTAATTCTTCCAGAGACTCTGGTTCTGTTGCGAAAATTCTACTGTTTAAATGGCCCCATAAAAAGAAGTCTAAAGGAGTTAAATCCGGTGACCTAGGGGGCCACTCAACAGCACATCTACGCCCAATCCATTGCTCTGGAAACTATCTGTTCAAAAACTCCCTAACACGTTGTGAAAAATGCGGAGGAGCTCCATCTTGTTGAAACACTAATTGATTTTCTTGATAGCGATCATCACTTTCAACAATATCAATTAGTAGAGGGTAAACTATATCTTCTAGTAACTCCAAATACGTTTCGCCACTCAAATTGCCATGAAAATTGGTCCGATTAAACGGTCTCCAAAAATGCCAGTCCAGACATTCAATTTCTGTGATGTTTGAGTGTGGACTTCGTGAAAATTTCTTGGATTATTATCTGCCCAATAACGACAATTATGACGATTGACTGTAGAGTTTAATAAAAACGTACACTCGTCTAAAAAACAGATATTGAACAGAAAGTTCCAGTTATCAGCGATTCGTGCAGTCATAACTTCACAAAACTCCAGCCGCCGATCAAAATCATCTTCATTCAGTTGTTGTACAAGATGAATTTTATACGGGTGAAAATTATGATGCTTCAATGTTCGCTGAATTGTTCTTCTTTTTATCTTTGAAACAGTGGCCAATTTTCTCGTGCTCAAAGTTGGATCTGCAGCAATTTGTCCTAAAATTTCATCTCAGTAGTCTCATTTCTAATCGAAAATTCACGTTCAGGATCCCGTTTTTTGTTGGCTACTGAACCAGTTTGCCGAAACTTTGCAACTAACTCCAAAATGTATTTTCTGTTAACATGTCTGTTCGGATGTCGTTGATTAAACAAATTTGCGGCACGGTTGGCACAGTCATCGTTTTTGAAAAAAAAAAAGTAATTATTTCAACTCTTTCTTCTACAGAATACACCATTCTGAAATTAATTTTCGGTAGTACTATCAAATATCAAACCGACCGATAAACTGAAATAATAAACCGCATTTCTCTCATTCCGATAAGAAATGTTCTGATAGTCAATTTTGTGTTTACAAACCAACAAGGCATTGACTATCAGCACATTTCTTATCGGAATGAGTGAAATGCGTTTTTGCATCTTCAACTGTGAATAATTTTTAAACGAGTTGATAAAACTTCCAAAAAAAATAGTGTGCTGAATTCAGAAAAGAAAGAGCTTTCAAATGATGTAACACTCGACCCATGTTCCCTATTTAAAATATAAGGGTTGTTATCACCACTCTTATGGGGTTGATGTGACAAAGTTGAGTTTTATGTCAAAACATGTCCCCCTCAATATTAAAATTGACGTGTTTCTGCGTTTCTTAAAAACAATATATCTCTCTGAACGCAAATCGGTCTGTTTCGTTTTCAATGCGCCAGCCGATATATTTTTTTCTCGATAACTCATGAATAAATGAACTGTTGTGGTAAATATTTAAAACAAATAATTATTTGATTTGAATCCTTCGATTATCCGTCACTGTATGAAAGAGAACTATCTAGGCACAGCTTCACCGTCGGGTACCGTTAAATAGTATTGGCACCCAGTGATGATAATATCGATATGTGCAACCATAAATGATGGAACTTTTTGCAAGTCTGAACAAAACGCGCGGATAATTTTAACTCCGTGCATGAATTTCCTTTATTGTTTGTGGTTGTCCTTTAGCTGGAAATATACAGTTGGTCTCATAGAAATATGAAATACAACACGAAAAATATACAATATTAGATAACTGTATCTAGAGTATTTGCCAAATGTTTTCTTCTTCTTATTGTTATTATGGAATAGGAGAGTTAGTGCAATAGGTATCTTTTTTGTGGGGAGTTTTATGTTCATAAACGTCATGTACTTTTTGTTTGATATTTTACTGCTAGAATTGTGTAATATCTACTAGCTTTGTCTGTGGTTTTGCTTCTTGCTTGTGCTTTTTCGATTACTTTCATTAATTTGCCTGCGAGTGAAACCATTCTACAGCTGTCCCGCGGGTTATGTGAACACCCAGCGTAACAGAATGTATATTATTATTTCATCTGTCATGTTACTTTAGAGTGTAGTATATGCAAACTCTGCAATTCTACCAGTTAGCAATTGTTTTCTTGATATTTTGAATATTTTATTTTTTCATTTAAACAACTGCCTAAATACTATCGTACCGTGGGTGTCGACAACGAGGAAAGAGGCAACTTGTTAATTCTGGACTTAAAGGTTTGGAGGTTCGGGGGAGAAGGAAAAACATGTGCCGGCAAGGAATTCCACAACTTGGAAATCCTCGGGACAAAAGAGCGGGCATAACAAGATGTTCTCTGTCTAGTGACCTGGACAGTAAAATGGTGCATGCGCTCTGTTCCCCTGGTAGATCTGTTGGGGGCAGCAGGTGGGGGAACTATGGAAGATAGCTCCTCTGAGCAGTGCCCGTGCAGATATCTATAAAGGAGAGAGAGGTCACCAACGGCACGTTGGTGGGCAAGGAATGGCAGCCTTTTGGGTGAGGGTAGGGTCACCGATGAGACGTATAGCTCTATCCAATTTGGCATTTTTATTTAGATCGTCAAACGTTGTATTTCAGTCAACTTTTTTTATCAAAAGAAGGTTTTGCCTGCGGCAATATACCATTCGCACAATATCAACTGAACTTTAATAATGCAACTGAGTGTTTTTGATATCCACATTGATGGCGTGATGTCACCTGGACAGTGATATGCCCATACGAGTGTATAAATCAGGTATGGGCAACCTTTGCTTAGCTGAGGGTTTAATTTCGGGACTTAATCGGGTCGCGGGCCGTAGGCAAGAAATAAGTAGGTAGTATAGAATAAAAAAGCCACTAAAAGTAACACATTTTTTAATTTATTAATTATAACAGCATAATCAAACATATAAAAATATAAAAAGCAAATTAATAAAAAAAGATAGAAAAATTAAATTAAAATAATGAGATACTTGAGTTTGAAGCTGATAAACAAGATGATCAATATGTCGCCACCTAGTTGCGGAACCAAGTAGTATGTTGTCACGCCAGCTTCAAATAACACAAAGTGTTAAAAAAATAGAGACTGTATACAACCAACTAACAATTTAATAAATTGTCAGCCCTGGGCTATTGCTACCCTAATATAGGGACAAAGTATGTAAGGCTAGATGCATTCGCAAAACAATTAGAACCGTAGACCGGTTTCGCTCTCATTAGAACTCGTCAGTACGGCATACTAATTGCAGCGAAAATACTCCTATAAAGTAATACGGCTAAAGTAGTCAGCCTTTCAACACTCAGTGAGTGGTGAGCGTGTGGCCACCTAGTTGCGGAACCAAGTAGTATGTTGTCAGCTTCAAATAACACAAAGTGTTAAAAAATAGAGACTGTATACAACTAACTAATTTATTAAATTGTTAGTTAGTTGTATACAGCGATTGGTAGGGTGAAATTTTATAATGCACTGTCTCCGGTCTAGACTGACCGTAGATCAGTTGTCTTCTGCGGTCCAGAGCTTTACACTCGCACAAGATGTGCTGGGCTGATTCCTCCCCCTCGCCGCACAGTCAGCATGCGAGGTCCCCCTCGAACCGCCCCATTTTATGCAGGTGTTTCTTGACGCCCAAAGGTCCCGTCAAGAGACCTGTTATTCTGAGCAGTCCTCTGCTAAGATTTAGCAGCTCCACAGCTCTCTTTGAACTGGGTTCGTCAATTATTGACTTATCACGTCTGAGCTCTGGACAGTCTGCCCAGTACACCTTGTGTTTGGTTTCTGGCCCAGGACTTAATGACTCCCCTGGCAGTGATCTTTGTCACGCCCAGAGTCGGTTCTGGTCTCATAAATGGTTCTGCTGACCCTCTCTTCGCGAGACTGTCAGCTTCTTCATCGCCTTTGACCCCCGAGTGACCCCGCACCCAGATGATGGTGACGTCATTCTGCCCAGCCAGGTCGCTCGTCTCGTCTCGGCACTCACTCACCAACCAGGAATTTACCCGCTTGTTGGTGTAGCCCTTCCTCTTGTTCTCCCGCACATAGTGCAGGATGGCGTACATTTCGGCCTGAAAGACCGTTGCATGGGCTCCGAGGGAAATACCCTCGGTCCTTCCGAATAAACACCTGCCCCCGTCCCACGCTCTCCGCCGGATTCGTTCGTGAACCAGACGAGCGCGTCCCGAGGTATGCCCGCCGTCTCCTCCCGCCATGCCTCGCAGTCGGCGATTTCCACTGTAAAGTTGTTTTCCCTGCATATTCGCGGACTCGCGTAGTCTGGCCTCATTTCAAGCATGGGTTCCTTCACGATCTCCTGAATTTTGCACTGGTCTCTGAAGCCTGGGTTGATCTTCAGTCTACCATTGCAGGCTAGTCTGTATAGTCCTAGCCTGGTAATGGTAGGGGGGAAGATGCAGCAACACCTCCATGGCGGCTGTTTGTATTGAAGACATGGCCCTTGTGATGCCTAGGCAAGCCATCCTTTGGATCTTGCCTAGTTTTTGTTTGGCACTGGATTAAAAAAGGCACCTTATTCGGGCATTTACACGATACAAACTTTTAACACTTACATACGAAAAAGTCAAACAGTTTCGGCCATAAATATATCTTTCATTGGCGATTGACTGTGGCTTGGTACGATTTTTGCTTAACTAACGCGTATTTATTGTAAAAGCGTCGGGAATGTGTTGCTGAAACTGCAAGAAAATACCGCACGTATTTCTGAAGAAATGTGGCACCCTCTGTTAAAGTTACTGACCATTTCATGAAGTAAAATCCGAATAAATACGATGGATCTTATACAATTATTTTGACAATCATGGCCCAGTCGTTGGTGATACCTAAAATTTTGTGTTTCGAACATCCTTCCGTTATTGTATTTTTGCATTTTTTCATCGAAATACGATGCATGTTTGTAAGAAACAAATCGAGACGCAGTAAGTCCATTTTGGTAGTGAGTTTTTTTAACACTTGCGTAGTTTTAAAAATGAAATTCAGGCAGTTTTAAAGACAAAATGTTAAGATAGCATTGAACAATTTTTGAAAGATGATATTCGATGTTTGCTTGTCGTCGGTCTTTTTGGTGAATTTTTCTTTTAAAAAATCACTAATGAGGAGATCGCGACTTTTGAATTGTGAAAAAACATCTTCAAATGAGCGCGAACTAGGACCTCTAGAACCCATATCCGGGGTCATTTTCGACTTTTTATATGTTTATATATATATATATATATATATATATATATATATATATATATATATATATATATATATATATATATATATATATATCGATATATAACGATATTAAGGTTTTCTCTTGTGGATTACAATACAAGTACCCATATACAAATGCCCAATATTTTCACTCCAACTTTAACTCTATGTTACATGATCATAAAGGTTAAAATAAACACAGGCAGCGCAGCTCTACGCCGACAATAACTAGAACGCATTTTGCATTTTATGCATTCAAGGAAGAATATTTCAAGTGAGATAAACAAATCAGACATATTTGAGATAGGTGAAGGAGAAGCTATATTTATTTTGGCGCATGATGTGACATTCTTTGGCGGTTAAAATTAATATACCAAATGGCAGCCGCAATGTTGTCAATATTTCCCTTCAATATTTGCCTAAGTAGAAGACAAATATTTAGGTGAACAAGATTCATATAATATAATTTGAAACCAGATAACCTGCTTGTGATGGATTTTACACATATATAATTTCCAGGTCTGCTGAATGATTTCCATGACATTTGAGTAAAATCACACATATCCCTGACATTTTATGAGGTTTTTCAAATTCCCTGATTTTTCCCGTTTCGCCCGGTTTTCCAGGTCGCTGGGTGAACACACCTGGAGAACACAAATTACCACAACACATTTTGTTCGTTTCACTACCCAAGTTAGCATCATCAGAGGACGAACAATTCTATAATTATTCTTCCTCCGATAACGCTGACTTGGGGAACCGAGATGATGCTAACTTGGTTAGTGGAACAAAAGGTTTTTTTAATGTGTTGTGGTGATTTGGGTTCTCCAAGTGTGCTTATCAGTGATCATCACAGGTTCCAATCGTCACTTAGTGAATATAGGTAAATTGTGTTTCCTAGTGACGAGTCGCCGCTGTCCTCATCCTCCTAGATTGATAGTAAACAAACGCTGTGATAATTAGATACGGAATTTTAGTCGTGTTCATTAGACAGCGACAAATGAGTTTAGCTAATAGCCAGCGCACGAAAAAGTAGTCCGGAGGCTGCGCCCGCCCGTTGCAACTATTCAACTCCTAATGGAAACTACTTACAGACATTTGAGCATCATGTGCACGGTTACAATATGCACCCAGTCGTCTTACCTGACAATAACGCTTTATTTTCCCAGCAATGATTTATCGATGTTTGAATGGTTCTCACCACACCTAAACACAGCCATCGTGGACCCGGTTAATGTTTATTGATATTACACGGAAAATGCTGTTGCCAGTTACGATCAATATCATCTTGAAATGCTTTAATTATACACTAGAACTCCGCTAATTAAATATATGGTTTAATTCCTGGTAATAATTGTCATTAGAATTTAGGACAATGGCAAATTAAGAAGAGGGTGGGGTTCGACCTAAACATAAAACAGCCAGAGAAAGATAATATAATTATCTTATGTATCAAAATAATTACCAAGACTATTTTTTACCCTCAGGGCTCGTCCGCGGCGTAATCGCTCCGATAACACTGCAGTACCAAGACTATACCAGAGTATGTAATGCTATAGTGTAGTTTATTATATTTATCTTGTTAGAAATACATTTAAGCTTCGTAACATATTAAAGTCTTGTCAAAATTAAGTTTAGAACCTATACAAATCTAATTGGAAATGATACTGGAGAAATTTACATCCGATGCGCCACGTTGGGCGCCAATTTTACAATTTGCAAAACAATCATTGCAATAGCAATAACCAATTATTCCAAACTTAATGTTTGCTTTACGGCACGGTGGAATTTTCATAACATTTTCATTTCATATCCACTTTCGCAGTCCTTTCTTTACTTATATTCATAAGATTTGTTATTATCAGATTAATTTTTTGTTCAAATATTCTTGGAATTTCATCCAACATGCCGTGCATACTTTGTAATTAGTTTTCCGTTTATCCTATAAGCGCTGTCGCATCAACGTATCGTGTGTAATGAAATAGCTGTCCATTTACTTTGACTGCTACCGTTTTATTTCGTCTATCTTCTACGAATAAATTGATATACCTAAAATGGGTATTCTTGCCATACGGACCTAACCTTTTTTGTTGGTGAATTTTCATTTAAAAATTCGCTAATAGAAAGGTAACCATTTTAGAATTTGCGTTTTTCATCTTAAATGAGCGTGAATTAGAGATCCTAGAATTCATCTTTCATTAAATATTTCAACCTGCCTGGGGTACCATTACCTCCTAGATTTGTGATCACGCGATGTGGAACCTGGATCGAGGCTGCCTTAGTTTATTTTGAACATTTTAGAGAAATCGCGGAGGTAATGCTTGAATTTGCAGATGAAGCAGGTGCGTCAGTGAAAAGCAAAAATTATTTTAAAGGACTCCAAATTGAGCAAGCAATTATGTTTTATAAACAGTCATTATAAAATAGTTACAGAAACTATTTTAAAAATTTCAGCAGACAAATGTTTTGCTAACTGAATCAGTTTAATTAGTAGAACATTTCAAAGAAACTATTGATAAAAGAAATGGGCCTGTTGCACAACAAATTACAAAAAAATGAACAAAAACACTCACAAAAAATGAGGGTTTTACCAAGTTAACGGAGATTGCAAAAGCTCTGGGTGGAGATTTTTCAGACGATTTAAACAATGTAGACCCTACCATATTGTCAAGCTTAAAATATGCTCCAATTACCTCAGTCGACGTAGAACGGAGTTTTTCTTCGTATAAAAACTTACTAACTGAGAAAAGGCAATCTTTCAAAATAGATAATTTAGAGCGTTACTTAATAATATCTGTTAATAGTAATAATTGCAATAATAATATTAATGAATAATTAATTAATAATATAATTAGGGTCCTATGTGGTATTGATTGTGAATAAAATTAACAGCTTATACCTTTAAAAAGTTGTTTTTTTGGTATACTATGATTATTTATGCATTGCATATTTTGATATTTTTGTGCATACTTTGTTCAAGTTGATGCATATTTTTTTTCAAATTTTCTGCATATACAGGGTGTTACTTAATGATAGGACGTAATTTCCAGGGCGCATTCCTGAACCAAATTCAAGTAGAAAAGTTCATATAGACATGTATCCTGAAGAGTCTGGTTTTCAAGATACAAGGTGTCAAAGTTTATTAAAAAAATGGTTTTTAGTGAATTTTATTAAAAAAATTCACTAATAGAGAGGTATCGATGGTGAGACTTTGCAAAAATTCTTTCAAATGAGTGCGAACTAGGACCCCTAGAACCCATATCCGGGATCAGTTTCAATTTATATATATATATATATATATATATATATATATATATATATATATATATATATATATATATATATATATATATATATATATATATATATATATATGTATGTATCCGTCTGATAACTCAAACAATAATTAACCGATTTCGATGAAACTTGGCAAGTGATTTTATTTTATTAATGGCTTGGATGAGTTCGTTGGCCAGAAAAATCGGACGGGGTTTTCCGGGAAAATTTTGAGTTTTCTTTCGAAAAAAATTTTTTTCTCCGAAAGTAACAAAGCTGTTTTATTGAAATTTACTATATATGTTGCCTTGGGAGAGGTCTTACTACGTACTGAAATTCAACTTTCTAAGTTTATAAAAAATTGAGTTATTCAAATTTTAAATTTTCTTTCGAATTTTTTTTTCTCCGAAAATTACAAAGTTATTTTAATGAAATTTGGTAGATATCTTGCGTTAGGAGAGACCTTACTAAACACCAAAATTAAACTCTCTAAGTTTATAGAAAATTGAGTTATTCAAATTTGAAGCATTTAATATTTAACATAAGTTTTTACCACAGAAATCGTAGAAACGACGAAACGATTTTCACGTCTCTAGTATCAGGATCACATGAGAGGATAGGCAGTGGCAGTAAGTTTTGTTTAGTATAGTGTAATGCATGTGGCGTCTGGCGATCGCTTCAGGTCGGTATTGGTATTGGCACATGAATAAGATCTAATATCGCTTGCGTCCAAAAGAAAAATCATGGAAGTTATGCGATTACGTGCCTAATGGACAGTCAGTTTTAATCAACAATACACATCCCTTCCTTTTAAGTTAAAGGCAAGAATTTTAGGCTGTTATTGTATTCTAATTTTAAGAATTTAAACAATGAAGGGAAATATTTATATAATTATATAGTGATAAAACAAATTATTACGATATTCACTCTATATAATTATAATATGAACCGTTTCGTTAAATGTGGCTTCTTCAGAAACAAAAGCAAAATGCATGTAGTAATTAACTACAGATGCAAATATTCATTTGTTTTATTATTTACGTTTGAATTGCATTTACATCAGAGATTATTAGTGAATTTTTATTTTAAAAAAATCACTATTAGAGAGGGATCGATGGTGAGACTTTACAAAAAATTTTTCAAATGAGCGCCAACTAGGACCCCTAGAACCCATATCCGGGGTCAGTTTCAATTTTTATATGTTTATATATATATATATATATATATATATATATATATATATATATATATATATATATATATATATATATATATATATATATATATATATATATGTATATGTGTATATGTGTATATGTATATGTGTATATATGTATATGTGTATATATGTATATGTGTATATATATATATATATATATATATATATATATATATATATATATATATATATATATATATATATATATATATATATATATATATATGTATGTATGTATGTATCTATCCGTCTAATAACTTAAAAAATAATTAACCGATTTTAATGAATAATGGATTGGATGAGTTCGTTATCCAGGAAAATCAGATGGGGTTTTCCGGGAAAATTTTGAGTTTTCTTTCAAAAAAAAATTTCTCTCCGAAAATAACAAAGCTGTTTTAATGTAATTTACTATATATGTTGCCTTGGAGGAGACCTTACTAAGTACCAAAATTCAACTTTCAAAGTTTATCGAAAATTGACTTACTCAAATTTTAAATTTTCTTTCGAAAAAATTTTTTTCTCCAAAAATTACAAAGTTGTTTTAATGAAATTTGGTGAATATCTTGTCCTCTGAAAGACCTTACTACATACCAAAATTAAACTTTCTAAGTTTATAGAAAATTGAGTTATTCAAATTTGAAGCATTTAATAAAAATTCACTACCATAACGCACTTGCTGCGTCCAGAGTTTTTATTAATATCTTAATGATCCTTTTGCCCATTTTGGTGAAATCTGGCAGGGTTATTCATTGTTATAAGGCGCTAAGTTGGCACTAACTAAAAGATAATTATAAGTTCCAGTGGCGTCTCGGGGGGCAGTCTCACGAATAATATTGACTAAAAAAATGTACGCTACTGATTTTTTTAATTTTTTTTTTCAGATTAAGCACCTAAAAATACAACTTTTTTCTTGTTAATATATTTTCGCATATTACTTCCTTTTCAAGGAAAAAATAAATAAAAACGACTTCATTGCATGTCGAAAAATTGTTAAAATAAAATGAAGTTAATTGCGATCGTTGCTAGGAAACGTTGTTTTGTCATAATAAACATAATGTTTTTGACTTTCTGTGACAGTTTGTTATTATTTTCCCTCTGGTCAAACGGTTAATTGTACTATTAAAAAATTGTAAATAACTATTCTAATTTGGAGATGACACAAATGCATTTCCTTTATGGTCTTCGGCGATGGCCCGGCGGCTCTATCAAGAAAGGTATCATGATCGTGTCCTTCCAGGTAGACAAATATTCATAAACATTCATCGTCGTCTGACTGAATCTGGCAGTTTTAAACGTAATTCCTCTGACGGAGGACCTCATACAATTCAAACTCCAGTAGTTGAGGAGGCTGTCCTACACGAGGTCGAAGAGAATCCTGCAACTAGTACCCGAAAAATAGGTAGGGAATTAAATATTTGCTATAAAATGGTATGGGAAATTTTAAGAGATTCTCTGATGTATCCTCATCACGTACAAAGAGTTCAGGCCAAGTTCCTGCCAAGAGATTTTGAACCGCGTACGCAATTTTGTAGATGGTATCATCAAAGACTCACTTTGATTCCATCATTATGTTTACTGACGCAGCCAATTTTTCCAGAAATTCAATAATTAATTTTCGAAATAACCATAACTGGGCCAAAAAAAATCCTCATGCTATTACAGAGACACATTTTCAGGAACCATTTTCTGTCAGCGTTTGGATCGGTATCATAGATGACTATTTGATTTGACCATTTTTTTACCACGACGTCTTAATCGACAATCTTACAGCCATTTTCTACAAAATGATTTGCCTCTGCTTCTTGAAAATGTTCCTTTATATTTACGTGAACAACATTGGATCATGCATGATGGTGCTCCTGCCCACTTTAGCATATTGGCTCGTGAGTATTTGAATGGAGCTTACCAAAATCGTTGGATAGGTCGTGGAGGACCACAATTCTGGCCACCTAGATCGCCTGGTTTAAACAGCCTAGATTTTTATTTGTGGGGGCACCTAAAAGCATTAGTTTATGTTACACCAATCGAGACAGAAAAACAACTAAGGAATAGAATTGTTGACGGATGTGAAACCATACGTAACACTAATGGAATTTTCGAAAGAGTTCGTCGCTCGATTTTAAGGAGAGCACAAGCGTGCATAGAAGCGGGAGGTAGTCATTTCCAACATTTTTTGTAAATAGTTATTACTTTTCATTTATTACATTTAAAAAAATGGCTTAGAAATAAATATTCTGAACGATCACAATTAACTTGATTTTATTTTAACAATTTTTCTACATGCAATGAGGTCGTTTTTATTTTTTTTTCCTCGAAAAGGAAGTAATATACGAAAAGATATTAAGAGGAAAAAATTGTATTTTTAGGTGCTTAATCTGAAAAACTTAAAATTAAAAAAAAACTCAGTAGCGTACATTTTTTTAGTAAATATTATTCGTGAGACTGCCCCCCGAGACGCCACTGGTACTTATAATTATCTTTTAATTAGTTCCAACTTAGCGTCTCATTACAGTGACTGACCCTGCTAAATTTCAACAAAATGGACAAAAGAATCATTAAGATATTAAAAAAAACAATTTTTTTTTAAACTTTGACACCCTATATCTTGAAAACCAAACTCTTCAGGACACATATTTATAGGAACTTTTCTACTTAAATTTGGTTCAGGAACGCGCCCTTGAAATTACGCCCTATCATTAAGTAACAGCCTGTATATGCGCATATTTCAACTAAAAAGTGTGCATATAAATCCGAGCCCTGATAGTTAGAGTACCTATTAATAGGTCAAACGCGGAACATCGGGATCTGGCCCCGTAGCATGTAACGATTTCAGCAAGTTAAGGCAATTGCAATCAACGAAATAAGCCAAATTAATTATAAAACAGTCCTCGTACTGAAAGTTATGTACTAATGAAAATCACCGACCATTACTCAGATTTAAGATTTCGTTGCCATAGAAAGGAACAGTCAGCGAACTTCATACATGCAGAGAGGCACCTTGAACTGCATTAGATGAAGGTGAACGCGAGAGCGCAGCGCGCCATGGCACACAGCTGAAAAACTAAATCATGTATCATCTTTCCGGCCAGCTGCGCCGTCGTTCCATCTTGATGGACAACAGGCCCCATAACTGTAACTTCGGCGAAAGCAACCGCAAAAAATAACATGTACAAAACACAGCCAACAACACAAGAACTATGCTGATAGAAGCTTTGGGGGGAATGGAGGGGAAGGTGTAATTCGGTGTACCTAACCTTGTGAAGGTTGTTCCTAAATTAAGGTTAACATCCGCCGATCGGCCAAAAGAAGAGCCACATACCAACTTGCATGTCACAATCTTGACCACAAGAGATGATCAACGTTAGCCAATTACCGTTTCTAATTGACTACTCGCTGCTTCGAGATTATTTTGGCTGGAATTCCGACGCTTCTAAGAAAGTTGTAGGCAAAAAGAGATGCAGCAAACATAAAAATGTATCAAAACCTTTGTTTTACATAAAGCTTTCAATATATTCAGGACTTCGTCACGTCCTAAATTGGTTGACGAGGAACGCTACAATTTGCAAATTTATGCATTCAAGGAAGAACATTCAAAGTGAACGAATGAAACATGTTAGAAGATGCTATATTTATATCGGCACATGGGACAAGTGCTGCACTCATTGGCGGTCTCAATTATTAATATACCAAACGACAGCTGTAGTAGAAAAATATTTATCTAAAAGAAATTCATATAATATAGAGGATGGTCACTTTTATCTTGCACACCATTGCTATCTTCCAAACCTTTAAAGATACAGAGTCGGTTCTTTTTTTCAACGATGGATCTAGTAACTTTTCTATCAGTATCGTTCTCATTTTGTGAGCAGGTTTTGATACTTGCAAATAACATTGTCGCATGCTAAAATTTAGCGCCTTTGAAACCAACATTCTCCCGGTATTAGGAAAGAAATGGGCCAGGTCTGGCAATTTACAAAATTGTTAGTTGATTGTACACATGTCTACATCTATAACATTGTGTGTTAACTAGAGCTGTCGTGACAACATATTACCTGGTTCCGCACCGAGATGGCGTCCCTGTCGTATATTTCACAATGTTCTACGTTCTAAGATCTTGGAATAATAGGTGTAACTTCCATTGTTTAGATTTTTATCCACCATTTATTTAAATAGCATAGCAGTACAAGTAACGTCATCTGTCTTTGTCCAACATTGTAGATATTACATTACAGAATTTGAAGTGATGTCGAGGATTATTTTAATTTTAATTTCGAATATCTTTATTTCTCTTTGATCAAAAGACTTGAAAATTGGTACACAACCACGTCCATCTATGTTCTTTTAAGTTGTAGATTTTCGTTTCAATCACTCAAAGAATTTGAGAGACATTGCGTTTTTAAAAATATTTTTTAATTTTTTGTTAAGAACATGGGCGTTAAGATCTAATGAACGAACTCATCCAAGCCATTAACAAAATAAGGGTAATTCCCAAATATGGTCCAAGTCAGTGAAGTATTTTTTGAGTTATCAGTTGGATACATACATACACACACAAACACACATTATATATTTATATATATATATATATATATATATATATATATATATATATATATATATATATATATATATATATATATATATATATATATATATATATTCAGAAAGATTTCCGCCGTCTTTAATGTGAGACATACTTGGTTCTCGGGTGGAACCGCGTCCAGAATTTATGAAAACTCGACGTTTCGGCTCCTGTTTTGGAGTGGTGGACAAAGGTGAGTAAAGGAAATATGTAAGGACACTCCAAGGCCTCAATCTGCCTACTCCTTAGAGTGGTGGACAAAGGTGGGTAAAGGAAATATGTAAGGACACTCTAAGGCCTCAATATGCCTACTCCTTAGAGTGGTGGACAAAGCTGGGTAAAGGAAATATGTAAGGAAACTCTAAGGGCTCAATCTGCCTACTCCTTAGAGTGGTGGACAAAGGTGGGTAAAGGAAATATGTAAGGACACTCTAAGGCCTCAATCTGTCTACTCCTTAGAGCGGTGGACAAAGGTGGATTGGGTTGTAGTAGCTCGATTACGGGGCCTCAATCTGTACTCCGCAAATCTCGCCGGAGATCGTCTGTGAGGTCCCTGTGTGTTCAACCCCAATATCTCTCTGAGGCCTAGGGTTGAACACACTGAGACCTCACAGAGATATCTCCTGCGAGATTTGGGGAGTAGGCAGATTGAGGCCCCGTAATCGAGCTACAACAACCCAACCCATCTTTGTCCACCGCTCTAAGGAGTAGGCAGATTGAGGCCTTAGAGTGTCCTTACATATTTCCTTTACCCACCTTTGTCCACCACTCTAAGGAGTAGGCAGATTGAGGCCTTAGAGTGTCCTTACATATTTCCTTTACCCACCTTTGTCCACCACTCTAAGGAGTAGGCAGATTGAGGCCTTAGAGTGTCCTTACATACTTCCTTTACCTCTTGAAAATGGCTCCAAAACAGGAGCCGAAACGGCGAGTTTTCTATAATTCTGGACGCGGTTCAACCCGAGAACCAAGTATTTCTCATATATATATATATATATATATATATATATATATATATATATATATATATATATATATATATATATATATATATATATATATATATATATATATATATAAACTTTTTAACTGACCATGGAAATTGGTTCCAGGTAGGGCCCCTGGGCGCTCATTTGAAGAAATTTTCCGAATCGATACGTCTCTATTAGTGAGTTTTCTCAATGAAAATTCACTAAAAAATATGTGGAGGAACTTAAAAAACGCGACTTTTATGTTTTTTTTCCAGGATATTTCAGTAACGACTTGATTTATCAGGAATTCCATTTCAAATTATTAACAAGCATGAAATTGTACAACATTTTCGTAATTTAACCGACCCTGTATCTTGTAGATGTTTAGAAGATAGCAATAGTGTGCAAGATAAAAGTGACCATCCTGTATATGAAATCAAAATAACAATGAATCTGCTAGTGACGGAATTGTACAAATATATAATTTCCAGGTCTACTGAATAATTTCCATGACATTTGAGCAAAATCACAAATTTCCCTGACATTTCACCTGACATTTTAGGGGGTATTTCAAATTCCCTGATTTTTCTCGGTTTTCCAGGTTCTCCAGGTGGCTGGGTACCTTGTGACATAAAATCTACTTTTGTTTCTTCCAAGGCTAATAAGATTTAAACCAATGTCTTACCAAAATTTAACACGTTGTGATATCCAGGATCTATGTCAGCCTGGGAAACTTTGGCACTTATATCCAAAGCATTCGACCAGGTCTGGCAGGCAGCGCTGCTTAATAAACTTCCGGCATATGGCCTACCACCAAAACTCTGTACCTGGACAGCAAATTTCCTCTCCAACCGGAGGATTTCTGTTGTCGTGGATGGCCATTCCTCTAAACTGTATCCAATTAATGCAGCAGTTCCTCGAGGTTCAGCTTTAGCCCCTACTTTGTTTCTTCTCCACATCAATGACCTCCTCTCGAGCACATCCAACCCAGTGCACAGTTACGCGGACGGCAGCACCATCCACTCAAATATACAATATTCTAAGCCTGCCTCTTTAGCCCAATTAGATGAGGATCGCAGACTCATGGAGGGTTCTGTCTCTGAGGATCTCCAAAAAATACTAGAATGGCGAAGTAGAAATCTTGTACAATTCAACCCCACCAAATCTCGGTCTTGCTTTCTTTCTCATAAGAGATACACCAGCCCTAGACCCATCACAATGAACAACCAAGTTATTCAAAGTAATGAGTCCTTTTCTCTTGTTGGCATTTCTGTGGATCGAAATCTCAATTGGCACCAACATGTCACATCAATTGCAGAAGCGGCTACTAAGAAATTAGGTTTCCTCTTCCGGGCTCGTAAATACTTTTCACCAGCTAATCTCTATACCTTATATTCTTCACAAATAAGGCCAAACCTCGAATCCTGCTCCCACATCTGGGGTGCCGCTGCCGCTTCTACACTCGCTATCCTGGACTCCATTCAGAAGAGCTATACGTCTCATCGGTGACCCTATCCTCACCCAAAGGTTGCCATCCCTTGCCCACCGACGTGCCGTTGGTGACCTCTCTCTCTTTTATAGATATCTGCACGGGCACTGCTCAGATGAGCTTTCTTCCATAGTTCCTCCACCTGCTGCCCCCAACAGATCTACCAGGGGAACAGAGCGAATGCACCCTTTTACTGTCCAGGTCTCCAGACATAGAACATCTTGTTATGCCCGCTCTTTTGTCCCGAGGACTTCCAAGTTGTAGAATTCCTTGCCGGCACATATTTATTCTTCTCCTCCGAAACTCCAAACCTTCAAGTCCAGAATTAACAAGTTGCCTCTTTCCTCCTTGTCAACACCCACGGTACAATAGTATTTAGGCTGTAAGCCCTCGTGGTGTGTTGTTGAAATTAAAAAAAAAAGAACTTACCTCGTAAATAAATAAACTGACAAAAACGTCATTATGATGCAGTTAAAACGAACGCTACTCTCTGAAACACAGGTGTCCGTTGATTTTTTGTCAAACCCAGTTAAAAATCATGTGCCGCCAACTTTATTGTTTAGATTCTAAAAAACGGCCACAAGATGTTAAATATTAAATCAAGTGATTTGCCAAAATGAAGACGCAGTTTTTGTTGCTTGACCACGCAATTAACTCGACTCTGTGGCTACACTTTCTTGTCCTTTTCTATGCTGAACAAACACAAATGTACATTGCAAATTATATAATTAACCATACCGAAGAGAAAATGAGAAATACATCTGCCAGGAATAATTCATTTTAAATTATTTAAAGTCACTGACCAAAAATTATTCTTTTTTGAACAGTTCAAGCCTCTGAGACGTTTTACATTATTTTCAAGGTTAGAAATTTAGATGTTTACATAAGACAGGAAATGTAATCTAATAGGTGTGACCAATTATCAAGCAAAAGATGAACATCTGCAATCTGCAAAATAGTTTTTTGTTGTTATTTGGGTAATTAAGGTGAGAAGTTTGCAGAAGAAGACTTATTAGCGAATAAAATTATATATTATGTCTCCTCTAGTTTAGATGAACAGTTATGTTAACCATTAAGTCTTAATTACTTTATAAAACTGGTCATAAAAGACGTTATTAAACATTTTTACTAGCTTTTATGATGCGCAAATTTCAATTTATCACATACCTCAAACGCCATAACGCGACTTTTTTTTAACTTTTAAAATACAAAAAATTTCAGGACGCAGCAAGTGCGTTATCGTAGTGAATTTTCACAAGAAGTGCTAGAAATTAATTAGTGAATTTTCTTTAAAAAATCAATAATGACGAGATCCGTGTATATATATATATATATATATATATATATATATATATATATATATATATATATATATATATATATATATATATATAAACATATAAACATATAAAAATTGAAACTGATCCCGGATATGGGTCTGGGGGTTCTAGTTCTCGCACATCTACAAAAAAATGTTTCAAAATTCAAAAGTCGGGATCTCCCCATTAGTGAATTTTTTCTACGAAAATTCACTAAAAGGTGGGTACTCCCTTTAAAATAACAAAGATGGTGTTAACTTCCGGTTGAACCAGACGTGGCAGTACTGTCAAAATCTGTTGTTTGACAGCCCGAATACTTCTATTAGTGAATTTTTATTTTTAAAAACTCACTAATATATATATATATATATATATATATATATATATATATATATATATATATATATATATATATATATATATATATCGTCCCGATAACTCAAAAAATAATGGACCGATTTTGATGAAATTTGGTAGGTGCCTTCCTAATAAGTACACTTGGAGAACACCCAAATCACCACAACACATATTTCAGAGACCTTACGATCGTTTCGTTGACAAAGTCAACATCTTCAGAGGTAGAAAAATTCTAACATAACAAAACAAGATCCCGAAGTAACTTCGGACTAGTTCGTTTATCTTGACGCGATATAAATATACGGGATCTAGTTTTTTATGTTAGAATTTTTCTTCCTCTGAAGATGTTGAATTTTTTAACGAAACGATCGTAAGGTCTCTGAAATATGTGTTGTGGTGATTTGGGTGTTCTCCAAGTGTGCTTATTAGTGCTCATCACAGGTTCCAATTTTTCACATAGTGAATTATGGCTCCCAGGTCAACGGAACTGAATCTATATAGAAAGCTAAGTACTAAGATTAGATTTTTAGGTGCTGATATTGCTTTTTTAAAATCATGTAAACAGAAGTTGGTTTTTCCTAATTTCATTAATTTCAATGTTAAAATTTCTAACAACACAAAAGTTGGTCAAAAAGTTTTAAAGTGTGCTAAGCTGCGCAATAAACAAACGATCGTTCTTGGACGACAACTTTACTTCGGACTAGTTCGTTTATCTTGACGCGATATAAATATACGGGATCTAGTTTTTTATGATAGAATTTTTTTTCCCTGAAGATGTTGACTTTGTCAACGAAACGATCGTAAGGTCTCTGAAATATGTGTTGTGGTGATTTGGGTGTTCTCCAAGTGTACTTATTAGTGCTCATCACAGGTTCCAGTTTTTCACATAGGTGCCTTCCTTTTGCAAGTGGCTAGTTCGTTAGCCAGGAAAATAGGACCAGTTTTTCCTGAAAATTTTGTGGTTTTCTTTCGGAAAATTCTTGTATCTCCGAAAGTAACAAAGCTATGACAGCCAAATTTGACACTTAGGTTTACGCTATTAAACTTTCACTACATGCCAAAATTAAGATCTCTAGGTTGAAAGGAAAAAAAATTATAGACATTTTGGGTGCCACTGATGACCAGAGAAATGCACAAAACCAAAATATTTTGTGTGGATAATAAGATCTATTGTATAATACAGCCAAAGATTAGGTTCTCTTGACGCAAAAAGGTCAAGAAATAACAGAAAAATTACTTTGAAATTTTTATAGTTTTTCTTCTTTAAATGTCAGTGGAGATTTGAAACGACAAAATTTGAAATTTTTAGACGGAAAACCTAAAACAAATACGGTCTATTGAAAGCAGATTTCATAATAAATGTGTTTTACAAATCCTTAAGTTACAGCTTCAACCATCACTGTCCGTTTTCCCAAAATGTTTGCAAAAAATTCAATTCAAATAGCCCCATTGTCTGATGATTTGACAGTAGTTTTTAGTAAATGGAGCGGTTCACTAAGATCCCTAAAATAAATCATTTCAAACAGGCAGCAGCAATACCGCGTTGAGTACCTCGGCTGGATCACTGAAGTTGAGCAACTACGGGCGCGGTCAGTAATTGGATGGGTGACCGGCTGAGAACCAATTACTTTTTTTTAATAATCATTCTACGATATTTTTCTTCGTCTAGGTAAATTTCAGTAACTTTTTTCCATAATACAGAACTTTTAATGTATACAACTACCTATTTCCCAAAAACACTATTTATTAGGTATCTGCCTCTAAATAAGGATTCCAGTTTAATCAAATTCAAATGCTTTGCGGTATTGGGACATTTTAGCATGTTAAACTAGGCGTTACTCTACGTGATACATAACATTAACGAAAGACAAAAGAAAAATTCGGGACGCAGCAAGTGCGTTATCGTAGCGAATTTTTAGGAAAATCGGCTCAGTTCAAGTAGATTAAACAATGCTTTGTTTTGATTAGATAGTCGAAGTCCCCCGGTCTATACCAGTTCTGAGCTGATCTTTAATGTATTGAATTTCGACCACAAAATGATAATGCATGTTTGTAAGACAAGAAATTCGGGACGCAGCAAGTGCGTTATGGTAGCGAACTTATATTACATGCTTCAAACTTGAATATGAATATATATATATATATATATATATATATATATATATATATATATATATATATATATATATATATATATATATATATATATATATATATATATATATATATATATATTCACTCATTTTACCTGTTCTACATATAAATAACATCATTGACTATTTATTTTAACATGGTGTTGTAAATTTCTTGTTACTATAGTTGCTTTAACTTTTTATTTCCATATTTCAGATAAATTGAAGAATTCATTGACAATGCTCATTCGAACTGTTCTGTGCAAACACGTCTCTACTACTGGAGTCAGCATTATGCAAGATCCTACCTGCCTGTTCACGGTGCTTGTACATTTGTTGTACAATGCCTTACAAATTTCAAGATAATGCCATTTTCTCAAACGAGTGGCATTATTTGGACGAAACTTGACACATATCTTCATGGTATTAGGACCACGGACGAGTTCGTAAATCAGCTATAAGGGATATTTGTCCAATGCCTGGCAGACATAGTAGTTAACTGCCATGCGTAGACTAATTCTACAATAAATAAACCATACATCAACGAAAACCAAAAAAAAAAAAAAAATTACAATCATAAACCATACTAGCCGAACCAACAATCGTGAAATTTTGGCCACAATTATCGCAAATGACAGACGATATGAAATAAAAAATTTACCAAGTGATTGTTTTTTAACGGGGGGATTTTTTTTTTTTTATTATTTCAACAACACACCACGAGGGCTCACAGCCTAAATACTATCGTACCGTGGGTGTCGACAAGGAGGAAAGAGCCAGCTTGTTAATTATGGACTTGAAGGTTTGGAGGTTCGGAGGAGAAGGAAAAACATGTGCCGGCAGGGAATTCCACAACTTGGAAGTCCTCGGGAAAAACGTGCGGGAATAACAAGATGTTCTATGCCTGGTGACCTGGACTGTAAAAGGGTGCATTCGCTCTCTTCCCCTGGTAGATCTTTTGGGGACAACAGGTGGATGAACTATGGAAGAAAGCTCCTCTGAGCAGTGCCCGTGCAGATATACATACATATATATATATATATATATATATATATATATATATATATATATATATATATATATATATATATATATATATAAAAGTATATATATATATATATATATATATATATATATATATATATATATATATATATATATATATGAGAGAGGGTGGGGGTTACCAACAGCACGTCGGCGGGCAAGGGATGGCAGCCTTTGGGTGGGGGTAGGGTCACCGATGAGACGTATAGCTCTCCTCTGAATGGAGTCCACGATAGCGAGTGTAGAAGCGGCAGCGGCACCCCAGATGTGGGAGCAGTATTCGAGGTTTGGCCTTATGTGTGAAGTATATAAGGTATAGAGATTAGCTGGTGAAAAGTATTTGCGAGCCCGGAGGAGGAAACCTAATTTCTTAGCAGCCGCTTCTGCAATTGATGTGACATACTGGTGCGAATTGAGATTTCGATCCACAGAAATGCCAACAAGTGAAAAGGACTCATTACTTTGAATAACTTGGTTGTTTATTGTGATGGGTCTAGGGCTGGCGTATCTCTTATGAGATAGAAAGCAAGACTGAGATTTAGTGAAGTTGAATTGTATAAGATTTCTACTTTCCCAGTCTAATATTTTTTGGAGATCCACAGAGACATAACCCTTCATGAGTCTCCTCCTCATCTAATTGGGCTAAAGAGACAGGCTTAGAATATTGTATATTTGAGTGGAGGGTGCTGTCGTCCGCGTAACTGTGAACTGGGTTGGATGTGCTAGAGAGGAGGTCATTGATGTGGAGAAGAATCAACGTAGGGGCTAGAGATGAACCTTGAGTAACTCTTGCATTAATTGAATACAGTTTAGAGGAGTGGCCATCCACGACAACAAAAAAGCTCCGGTTGGAGAGGAATCTTGCTGTCCAGGTACAGAGTTTTGGTGGTAGGCCATAGGCCGGAATTTTATTAAGCAGCGCTGTGTGCCAAACGTGGTCGAATGTTTTGGATATGTCTAAAGAGACAAACTGGCATTCACCGTGTAGTAGAACAATTGCTGGGATCTCGTCAAGGCCAGAGGCCTCATTTCGTCCCAGTTCGCGGAGTTGTAGTGCCAAAGGATACATGGGTGTGACGACTGTGTGTCCTTGGGTTGCATTGCGCAGGAAGCAGTGACCAAGGGGGGCGGTGACTGATGTCTTATAGCATTCAGGTTTTGTAGTAAGAAGGAGATCCAAAATATTTGAGCTGTGTGTTTGGATGCGAGGAAAGTAAGTAGGTTGCTGGACTATATTGGCTAAAGAATTGCTGGCTGCAAAGGCCTCCGCTGCTCTCCCTTGTGGATCGGTTTTTGAAGATCCCAGCCATTCCTTACTATGGACATTGGAGTCACCAAGAATAGTGACCTCGGAGGAAGGATATTCAGAAATCAGATGGTCGGTTTTTTCATAAAGGTAGTCGAAGAGCTGGACAAAGTTGTTGTCAGAAGGTGACCGATAAATGCAACAGATGAATTTAGTTGCAGCACTGAGAGAGAGAGTTTCATCTAAAGTGAGTTTCATCTAAAGTATGTCTTTTCTTTCAGCTTCTAAATTGGGGAGTCTGGTGCAGGGTAGATTGCTACGGAGGTATGCTCACAAGCCTCAATGCAATCTAAAGGAAGTATGGAGCTCATATCCCGGGAAATTAAGGCGATTAGTGGCTGTTTTGGCACTGATTTGGGTTTCGGTGAGGAAGAGGAGTTGGGGCCTATTACCCTGGAGGAAATGGTGGACGGAGTTCAGGTTATAATTTGGGCCACATGTATTCGAGAAGGATATGTTAAATCTTGATGCCAGCAACCCCTGTACACCCCTCTCCCGGAGATCCGAGTGGATTGGTATTTTATCTCCGGAATATTTTGTACATGGAGGAGCCGTCATCATTTTTGTTTATAAGGGAAACCGACTCATGCACCAGAACCGGAAACGTCTGTTGGGCCTTTTGATGTAAGGGGTGGTACCTACTCGTGCGTGAAAAAAGTCCTTTACTATCACGTAAAGGAAAAGTCCACTACCACCTGCTAAAATAAACTAAACAATATTATTTTTTCTGAGGTAGCTGCTTTCCATAATTCTGGCCAGGTAGGATTTTAAGTTATCTCAGATAATAATATTTCATTTAAATTAATTTTTGGGACGTCACCGGCCCCTTGATGTAAGGGGTGGTACCTCCTCGGGCGTGAAGAAATCATTTACTATCACTAAAGGAAAAGTCCACTACCACCTGCCACTCCGATTAGTCGACTCTTACGACAGTCAGGAATTACCTTGGGCCTATTCTTTTAGTTAGTCCCCGGATCCACAGGGGATCTTAAATCGCATACCAATAGTGTATGTATTTTGGAAAGAAGCAAACTATTTTTGGACCGTAGTTTTATCAGAAGTCGAGATGATATAACTTGCCGTCTAATTTCAATAGGAATTCGACGCATTCACATAAAAGGTTTGATATCGGAGTGCCCCTGTACTGAAATGAAGTAGGGAAAACCGCGATATTTAATATACTAGAATATCTTGAAGTGTGGATATAACATTGCATGCAGAAGAAAGACTAAGAAATTAATAAAAGGATGATAGTGTTGCGTGACCCTAGTAAGTTCTACGGGACGTTGCAAAATGAAATACACGTTCGAACATTAGCATAAACCGGTCGAGTCGGACGTATGTATGCACACAACATACACGCCGGTCTAAAATTATACATCTGTACAACAAAAACTTGGACGTGTTTGGCCGGTGGATGCTGTAAATAGAATATCGCAGAAAGATAACGAGGGGAAAAAGCGTGATCTGAAAATGAAGCGGATCGAAGCCGGTACAACATTCTTATATATGGGTTAGAGGCTCCGAGTGACACTAACTAACGCCACACTGATATTATGCAATGTACACCTAGTCAAAAAACCATCGCAACACATAGAATCAACATACAGGCTGTCCCATGGTCGATGGTACTTTTAGACGTATATGGAAGACCAACAGGATACCCAGCAGAAATCAAAAATCAAATTCCCTGACATTTGCAGGCCCCCTCGAGTATATTTTTTCATAATACTCGAAATAAAAAACACACATACCTGAATACTTTTTTATGAACAAAATAAATAAAAATTACGAACAAAAAACTTACATAATCAAAAACATAGGTATGCTTAACTCCGTTAAATTTATAATAAAGGCTGATCCAACTCGAGCTTCCGAACTTGTTTAAAAAAAATACACAAATTTCAAGAAATATTCAGATTTGTTTTTATTAATCAAAAATATTATGTATTTCATTAATGATGAAAATTAATATCGATTAAATGGCCGCCTTTGGACCTTCTGCAGCAGCCGATCCTTTTCAGGTAATTTCCGATTACTTTTTCGAAGGTTTCGGGCGGTATTTCGGCTATAACTTGGCGGATGTTGGCTTTTAGGTGCTCCGGGGTAGGGTCACCGATGGAACGTATAGCTCTCCTCGGGGAGAGGACCGGGATAGTGAGTGTAGAAGCGGCAGCGGAACCCCAGATGTGGGAGCAGTATTCGAGGTTTGGCCTTATTTGTGAAGTATATAATATATAGAGATTAGCTGGTGAACAGTATTTGCGAGCCCCGAAGAGGAAACCTAATTTCTTAGCAGCCGCTTCTGCAATTGATGTGACATGTTGGTGCGAATTGAGATTTCGATCCACAGAAATGCCAACAAGTGAAAAGGACTCATTACTTTGAATAACTTGGTTGTTCATTGTGATGGGTCTAGTGCTGGTGTATCTCTTATGAGAAAGAAAGCAAGACCGAGATTTGGTGGGGTTGAATTGTACAAGATTTCTACTTCCCCAGTGAAATACTTTTTGTAAATCCAAAGACAGAACCCTCCATGAGTCTGCGATCCTCATCTAATTGGGCTAAAGAGACAGGCTTAGAATATTGTATATTTGAGTGGAGGGAGCTATCGTCCGCGTTACTGAACTGGGTTGGATGTGCTAGAGAGGAGGTCATTGATGTGGAGAAGAAACAAAGTAGGGGCTAAAGCTAAACCTTGAGGGACTCCTGCATTAATTGGATACAGTTTAGAGGAATGGCCATCCAAGGCAACAGAAATGCTCCGGTTGGAGAAAAAATTTGCTGTCCAGGTAGAGAGTTTTGGTGGTAGGTCATAGGCCAGAAGTTTATTAAGCAGCGCTGCGTGCCAGACCTGGTCGAATGCTTTGGATATGTCTAGAGAGACAATCTGGGATTCACCGTGCAGTTCCATGGACTTGTTCCAAGAATGGGTGACAAAAGAAAGGTCGGAAGTTGATCTGCGCTGACGGAATCCATACTGCCTATCGTGGATTAGACTGTGTCTTCCAAGTCATTATAGTAATTCGGTGTTTATATACTTTTCCATCACTTTAGAGACGTCTGAAAGGGGATAAATAGGTTTGTAATTGCCAGGAAGCGCTTTGGATCCTTTCTTGGGCGACAGGTTGTACGCGAGCAGTTTTCCAGTTACTCGGGAATATGCCTCTATTGTAAGATGTCTGAAAAAGACGAGTCAGGACAGGAACAAGTTCCCGTGCGCATTTGTTGAGAACAATTACTGGGATCTCGTCAAGGCCGGAGGCTTTCCTGGTATTAAGAGCAGAGAGCATCTTTCGTACCTTTTTAGTTTTGAAAATGATATCCGTCATTTAATGCGCGATATTGGGACTGTTGGTGGTTGAACATTTGGAGGAGCGTTGAGAGTAGAATTGCCGGCGAACAACGAGGCAAAAAATTCAGCCTTGCCCAGGACGGTAGAAACAATATCATCCCCTGAAACAAGAGGTGGGAACGTGCTCTTGCAGAAATTATTCTCAATAAATTTATCAAGAGTCCAAAAGGGTTTTGCTGCCGTAGGAGCTTGAGAGGACATTGTTTTTGATGTGGTTTTTTGCCTCAGAAAGAATGCGGACATAGCGGTTTCTTGCGTCGGTAAATGCTTGACGGTTTACTTGACTGGGATTGTGTGGAAGCGTTTTGTGAGTTTTGACATTTTCAAGTCTGGCCTTGTCACAGGATTTAGAGAACCAGGGATTTTGAGTGGCTGAAGAGGTTTTCTGTGTACGTGAAATAAATAATTCCATGCCAGCTTGGATAATTTCGGTGGTGTTTTGTGAGATATCAAAGGTGAGAAAAGCAGACAGACGACCATGGAAATGCGGAAAAGTAAGCCCGCATTTCGTCCCAGTTCGCGGAGTTGTAATGACAAACGATACGTAGGTGTAATGACTGTGTGACCTCGGGTTGCATTGCGCAGGAAGCAGTGACCATGCCGTGGTCTGAGCAACCAAGAGGGGCGGTGACTGATATCTTATAGCAGTCAGGTTTTGTAGTAAGAAGGAGATCCAAGAAATTTATCCTTTCATCTCAAATTCAATAAGTTAGTAAAGCGACCAAAAAAGCCATCTGGCGGTAAAGGCTTTAACAAAAACGTAAGTGTTATTACAGACTAAAATTCAGCTATTAAGTAGATTTAGAACAAGATCAAGTGGGATGAAGACGGTTAAGATGCTTAGGAGTTATCGAAATTTTTCTGCAATATGAGTCAACACGTCCATCCCCCACCCCTTACCTTAGTGATATTCCAAAATGTCAAATTAATAATTTTTAAAGTTTTAATAGGAGACTCCAAAACCTTTCCACGTGATATACGCCATCTAGAGGTAAAATTTTCTCCAAATTCTACTTCTCAGTGCTCATCACAGGTTCAAATGTTCAATCAGTGAATAAAAATGCTATTAAACTCACAGTTTCTGTTAGTTATAATTCTCACGATGTATTTGACATCACAACAAGAATAAAAATGTTGCCGCAGCCGAAAACCTCTTACGCCCAGCAGATATCCAAATTAATCTTTGACCGTAAAAGTTATGCAATAAACAAACAATGCTAATTGTAAATCTGTACAGGTGAGATCATAAAATATAAACGATATATAAACAAATACTTGCATCTATGATATCGATGTCTGAGATTGTGGACGCGATCTGCAAACAATGCTCAACTCATGTCCTTGGCTACCTAGACCACTTAACCTGTCAACAAGAGGTGATGCTGTCCAAACTGACAGTTAGTTTGCACTTAAGTAAATAGGTCGTTGCCTTCTGTCATTAAGATTAGCGAGAGAAAAAAATAAACAAACAAAAAGAGACAACACAATTTCAGATCAAACATTTTAACAATTTTTCCATAGATTCATCTGAGGAATGGATAGTATCGACCAATAGACCCTCAAAACACCTGAAACACCTGTATTGCAAAAGCAAATTTAATAACTTTGATGTCTTCACACTTTATAAATGAATTTGACCTAAAATATAAAATTGATTATAAAAACGTAGTAGGCTGCGATATTAATAAAATCTCGAAAAAGTCCCGTGGTATTAAGGGTTTCTTCTGAATTGCATATCGAAAATTCACCCAACCCAACTCCTTGACTATTGAAGTGCGCGTTTTACGAAAAAAACAATGTGGTTAAGACTCTAGTTTGACCTCTCAAAGACAAAAGTGATGACAGCAACGTAGTGGAACGCGATATCAACAAAATCTCGGGAAGGGCCCGAGGTATGGAGATAATCTTCAGCACTGAATACTAAAAGCGAACATAATCCGCCTCATCGACCAATGGGGTTTGTTTGCATTTTCACTTAGCCTGGATTTGACCTAAAATACAAAATAGATAATAAAAGCCTAGTGGGCTGCGATATTAATAAAATATCGAAAACGTCCCGAGATACCAAGGTATATTTCTAAATTGCGTACCAAATATATATATATATATATATATATATATATATATATATATATATATATATATATATATATAACTCTCCTCGTAGACTAATGGCCATCGTTTGAAATGTTGCTGAAAAAACATCCACTTATATTCCACCCCGTGCGTTGTAGCACCTAAGTGCAAATTTTGGTATTGTCTACCAATCAGAAGCCCCAAAAAACATCTGTCAACCTGTGAAAATTAGAGTCGATTCGGTGAACTTGATTTTGAGATACAAACGATCAAACAGCATCAAAAATTTAAGGTGTTCCACTTCAATTGAATTTTATGTGAAAGAATACCCACCCCCCCCCCCCCACCCCCCCCCCCCCAATCAGTGCACTTATAATTGCACTTGTGTTGACGGTAGTCAACACACATGTATAATACGTAGTTCTATGTACATTATATCCTTTATACAAAATACAAAGTCACTCCTATATCACATAGTTATAGTTTTAAGTGTAAATAGTGTTTGTACATACAAAGTAATAGTTATATAAAAAAGTTATTAAGTAATCCGAGAGTATTAGTGTTCTTAACCACCCTTTAAATCAATTACAAACAAAATAAATCACACAATTAGTGTTGCTCGTCAACAACTTGGACAACCCAAATCACCACAACACATCTTTTTAACAGGTTCAGCGCCACACCACTTCCGGTAAAATTTTCACCTGGGCCAACATGTTTTTTTTTTGTGGAATTGCTGTAGTTTGGCTTATTTTATATGCGTTCCGTAACTTTTCAACACTTTTTTCTTGGAGTTTTTTGGGGGGGAAACAGCAGACACCGGTGTCTGCTTTGGCCCTGTCAAAATTAAAGCAGACACGGGTGTCTGCTTTGACCTCCATAAAATGGACTTATTGGCAGACACGCCGAAACACGCAGCAAGGTCAACTGTGCTTACAAATATTTAGTGCGTCAGTCGTGCATTGGATGCCGGAGTGTAAACGCGTAGCAACCGAAAGGGAAATCCCAATTAGGTTATAAAAAAGAAGCTAAAAAAAGATGAAGTGGTAGCTCAGAAAAATGAGAGTGGAATGTGTCCTCAAATGGCGAGACAAGCGTACTTGTTCTTTCTACTTGTTATAGCAATGAGACAGTTCGAGTGCAAAGACGTGGGAAAAAAATTAATAAACCAAAGGCAGTTAGAGATTACAACAAGGGTAAACGTTCAATTGACATATAGCACAGCCTTGCGACGATCAATTCGTTGGTATAAAAAAGTGGCTATTGAAGTACTTTTGGGCACTTCCATGGTGAACGCCCACTTCATTTTTCGGGAGGTGGAAGAGAGTGATTTATCTATATCAGACTTTCGTATATCCGTTGTGGAAGATTGGTTGATGTTTGAATCAGAAAAAGTAAAAGACGATCCCAAGATATCACAGAGTCTTCGTTCCCATGTTTTCATAAAACTAGATTGCAAGGCTCGAGAGAATAGAAAATATTGTAGAGGATGTTATATGAAAAAACACGAAGGGTTGTTGGAGAAAAAAAAAGTATAAAGGTGATAACATACTGCAGTAATTGTGAGGGAAATCTTAGGTACTGCATAGAATGTTTCAATATGTTTCATAAAAAAACTGAAATTGCAAGCAACTTTTTTTGCACAATGTTCACTTTTGAAGTACATTCATATCATAATCCACGACACGCAGTATGGATTCCGTCAGCGCAGATCAACTGCCGACCTCCTTTCCTTTGTTACCCATTCTATGGAACTACACGGCGAATCCCAGATTGTCGCTCTAGACATATCCAAAGCATTCGACCAGGTCTGGCACGCAGCGCTGCTTAATAAACTTCCGACCTATCGCCTACCACCAAAACTCTGTACCTGGACAGCAAATTTCCTCTCCAACCAGAGCATTTCTGTTGTCGTGGATGGTCATTCCTCTAAACTGTATCCAATTAATGCAGGGGTTCCTCAAGGTTCAGCTTTAGCCGCTATTTTGTTTCTTCTCCACATCAATGACCTCCTCTCTAGCACATCCAACCCAGTTCACAGTTACGCGGACGACAGTACTCTCCACTCAAATATACAATATTCTAAGCCTGTCTCTTTAGCCCAATTAGATGAGGGTCGCAGACTCATGGAGGGTTCTATCTCCGTGGATCTCCAAAAAATATTAGACTGGGGAAGTAGAAATCTTGTACAATTCAACCCCACAAAATCACAGTCTGGCTTTCTTTCTCATAAGAGATACACCAGCCCTAGACCCATCACAATAAACAACCAAGTTATTCAAAGTAATTAGTCCTTTTCACTTGTTGGCATCTCTGTGGATCGAAATCTCAATTGGCACCAACATGTCACATCAATTGTAGAAGCGGCTGCTAAGAAATTAGATTTCCTCTTCCGGGCTCGCAAATACTTTTCACCAGCTAATCTCTATACTTTATATACTTCACAAATAAGACCAAACCTCGAGTACTGCTCCCACATCTGTGGTGTCGGTGCCGCTGCCGCTTCTACGCTCGCTATCCTGGACTCCATTCAAAAGAGAGCTATACGTCTCATCGGTGACCTTACCCTCACCCAAAGGCTGCCATCCCTTGCCCACCGACGTGCCGTTGGTGATCTCTCTCGCTTTTATAGATATCTGCACGGGCAGTGCTCAGAGGAGCTTTCTTCCATAGTTCCTCCACCTGCTGCCCCCAACAGATCTACCAGGGAAACAGAGCGAATGCACCCTTTTACTCTCCAGGTCACCAGACATAGAACATCTTGTTATGCTCGCTCTTTTGTCCCGAGGACTTCCAAGTTCTGGAATTCCTTGCCGGCACATGTTTTGCCTTCTCCCCCGAACCTCCACACTTTCAAGTTCAGAATTAACAAGTTGCCTCTTTCCTTCTTGTCGATACCCACGGTACGGTAGTATTTAGGCTGTAAGTTCTCGTGGTGTGTTGTTGAAAAAAAAAGTTGGTTTTCTCTTCGGCGTATTGAAAAGCAGAAAATTTGCATTTTTGTCGAATTTAAACCCACTCTATATCTTCAAAGCGAAATCCCCAGGCTCGAATTTGAATCACCTCTATGCTGTCTAAGTTCCCGACTGTACACTTGTATTAGAAGTACAAAATATGGCTTACCTTATTTTCTGCAATTAACCTATGCTTTTTTAAACGTAAGGTCATACACAAACAAACATTTACGATGTCCAACTTCAATAATTTATCTGTTATTGTTACCATACGGCACATCACCGTACATTTCTATCAGTTTAACTTTTCGTATTGTCTATTCTTCTAAGTAAATGGTTTTTAAATGACTCAACCTAATTGATAAAAATAGTACAGTAGGTGTACTAATGAGCTGACCACAAACATTTATTACATAGGTGTCTGCTAAGATTAATGATAAAATAATTTTCAATTTATCACGCTAACTATAGATTTAAAGAAAACTCTAAAATAATTAGTCAAAATATAAGTAATATATAATTAGAATCTTCAAGGAATGCTATGTAGACACGCTGCCCCAAAAGTCTTTGTACGAACTTATATCTTTAATGTTGATAGCTTGAAAAATAAATTTATGGGTAGTTTTATTATCTAAGAAATCTACTTTTTAGGATTACATAAAAGATACATAAAAGTTTTATCAACTCGTTCAAAAATTATTCACAGTTGAAGATGCAAAAACGCATTTCACTCATTCCGATAAGAAATGTGCTGATAGTCAAGGTTTTATTGGTTTGTAAACAAGAAATTGACTATCAGAACATTTCTTATCGGAATGAGAGAAATGCGGTTTATTATTTCAGTTTATCGGTCGGTTTGATACTTGATAGTACTACCGAAAATTAATTTCACAATGGTGTATTCTGTAGAAGAAAGAGTTGAAATAATTATTCTTTTTTTCAAAAACGATGACTGTGCTAACCGTACCGCAAATTTGTTTATTGAACGACATCCGAACAGACTTGTTAACAGAAAATACATTTTGGAGTTAGTTGCAAAGTTTCGAAAAAGTGGTTCAGTAGCCAACAAAAAACGGGATCCCGAACGTGAATTTCCGGTTAGAAATGAGACTACTGAGATTAAAGTTTTAGGACAAATTGCTGCAGACCCAACTTTGAGCACGAGAAAATTAGCCACTGTTTCAAACATCAAAAAAACAACTATTCAGCGAATATTGAAGCATCATAAATTTTACCCGTATTAAATTCATCTTGTACAACAACTGAATGAAGATGATTTTGAACGGCGGCTGGAGTTTTGTGAAGTTATGACTGCACGAATAGCTGATAACGGGAACTTTCTGTTCAATATATGTTTTTCAGACGAGTGTACGTTTTTATTAAACTCTACAGTCAATCGTCATAATTGTCGTTATTGGGCAGATAATAATCCAAGAAATTTTCACGAAGTCCACACTCAAACTCCACAGAAATTGAATGTCTGGACTGGCATTTTTGGAGACCGTTTAATCGGACCAATTTTTCTTGATGGCAATTTGAGTGGCGAAACGTATTTGGAGTTACTAGAAGATATCGTTTACCCTCTACTAATTGACATTGTTGAAAATGATGATCGCTATCAAGAAAATCATTTAGTGTTTCAACAAGATAGAGCTCCTCCGCATTTTTCACAACGTGTTAGGGAGTTTTTGAACAGAGAGTTTCCAGAGCAATGGATTGGGCGTAGAGGTGCTATTGAGTGCCCCCCTAGATCACCGTATTTAACTCCTTTAGACTTCTTTCTATGGGGCCATTTAAAGAGTAGAATTTTCGCAACAGAACCGAAGTCTCTGGAAGAATTACGACGACGCATTGTTGAAGAATGCCGTTTAATAACTCCACAAATGCTCCAGAATGTCAGAGCTCGTTTTGAACAAAATTTGTACTTTTGTATGGAAGCTAATGGTCAACAATTTGAACACTTACTTAACTGAATAAACATTTTTGAACGTTTGGTTTTGTTTTTTAGTTTTTTTTAACGAAAAATTGACTAATTAGTGCATTTCTTATCACAATGAATGAAATACGTTCTTGCAACTCCAACTGTGAATAATTGTTAAACTAGTTGATAAAACTTCCAAAAAAAATTAGTGTGCTGAATTCAGAAAAGAAAGAGCTTTTAAATGATGTAACACTCGACCCATGTTCCCTATTTAAAATATAAGGGTTGTTATCACCACCCTTAAGGGGTTGATGTGACAAAGTTGAGTTTTATGTCAAGGCATGTCCCCCTCAATATTAAAATTGACGCGTTTCAGCGTTTCTCAAAAAAATATATCTCTAGACGCAAATCTGCCTGTTTCGTTTTCAATGCGCCATCCTGTATGTATGTATGTATGTATGTATGTATGTATGTATGTATATATATATATATATATATATATATATATATATATATATATATATATATATATATATATATATATATATATATGTATATGTATATATATATATATATATATGTATATGTATATATATATATATATATATATATATATATATATATATATATATATATATATATATATAAGAGACACGAGGAGGACAGGGGGAAGAGTGGGGAAAACAGAAGGAAGAAAAGAAAGGATCAAGAGGCCGAGTTTAACACGAATTATCAATATAACATTTAAATGTTTTTTGTCTGATTAGAAATTGGAAAATGTACAATGTTCAACACCTAGACGCCGTTGTGGTGCAAGATGTTCTGAAACACCCGTTATTTATACCCGTGTTCTATTAATAGCTTAACCGTTAGGATATTAAATAGTGTGCACCTACGCGATTACATTTTGCAAGGCTCATCTTCTGAAGAGGAGGAACGATAACCCTTGAACGCTAAGAGCTCCTCACTGACATGCTTCACTTGTCTCGGAGCATGGCGGGTATGTAAATGGATACGGGTTGTATCTTAGAATACTATATCTAGTGTGCTTAACTACATCTAACATAAGAACACTTCCAGGTCAACTTTATTTGTATCATGTATGTCCAAGTTTAACTTCCTTGTAATCTATAGGGCGATTCGCAAAGGACCGACACAGAGCACGGGCATGTAGGGGAACCCAAAATATTGTGACTTAACGCAACTTACCCCTATACTAAGTTGCACCCCTGCGAAGTTATAGGCATTCAATGAGGTTTCTGATTTCGAAAAAAATCAATATCTCAGTTATGCTTGAACTTAGAAGAACTAAATTTGGTACACGTTTTGAGTGTACCAAGAGCAATAAACTACAGTAATAAGAATCGAATTGAAGAGTTTTAAAGGGTTGATAAGGGATGATTCACCCTTAAAATGTGACAGAATTTTTTCACCTATTGGCGGATTTAATATATTATTATTTCATTTTATGGGGAATTTAATTCTAAAACTTTTATTACTCTCATTAATTTTCAAAAAGCTGTGTCGTTTACAACAAAATTCCGAATAACTCAATACACATATTAGAGCTGTGTTATTTAAAATCATCGGAAATTCAAACGCTGGCTCTGAAATTTAACGTCAGACTTGACAATCAGGAAAATAAGTTATTTTATTTTAGTAATATTTGCTGAGTGTTGTGAAAATGGCCGGGAAGTTTTCATTTAGCGAACAAGTTAACATGTGCTATTAGTGTTAGGTTTCTGTGAAGGAAACTACAGAAGAAGTCTTGAAGAATATCGTAGAAGATTTCATAATCGTGTAATCCCTCATAGATAAAAATTTGCCAATATTGAAAGATGGGCTCGAGAAAATTTCGAAAAACAATCCCGCACCTGTACACAACCAGCAGTAAAAATTTGGACGCAAGTGCGTTATGGTAGCGCATTTTTATATGCATTTTTTTTAATAACTTAATGTCCTCTTAACTTATAAAATTCAATTTTGGTACTCAACAAAATATGTATAATGGGACTACGTAACGAAAATTTCATTACACCAACTTTATTATTTTAGGATATATAATTTGTTTGAAATTTTTTTCGGGATTTTTCATGTTTTGACAATTTTTATGAAAATTCGCTACCACAACCTACTTGCTGTCCTAAAACTTTTTTACATGAACAGACCCGCTTATCCATTATAAATTTCATAGAGCTTCTGATCTAGACAGCAAGGTGCATCTAATAAGAATATCTCAATGCTTCTTCTGTTATCTATGCCTAGTTGTTTAACTAAAGACATACCTTGATTTATGAGCATATATAAGACCAGACCCCAGAGCTATAGCGTTGTCTGCTATTCACTTATGTAATCAAACAATAACAGTCACTTCTATGACCATCGTCTAGGTATATAAATTCAATTTATTCATAGTCTATGGTAATGCCTTTAAGCTCCAGACTGCGATTCTTATAGCTGCATTCATATTGCCCATTTTTATCGAATTGAATTATTTAGATGAATTATGTGCCGTTAGTTGAAAAACACCTAAAAGAACACTAACCTTCATTTTATTTATATCAACAACACACCACGAGGGCTTACAGCCTAAATACTATCGTACCGTGGGTGTAGACAAGGAGAAAAGAGGCAACTTGTTAATTCTGGACTTGAAGGTTTGCATTTCCGGAGAAGGAAAAACATGCGCTGGCAAGGAATTCCACAACTTGGAAGTCCTAGGGACAAAAGAGCGGGCATAACAAGATGTTCTATGTCTGGTGACCTGGACAGTAAAAGGGTGCATTCGCTCTGTTCCCCTGGTAGATCTGTTGGGGGCAGCAGGTGGAGGAACTATGGAAGCAAGCTCCTCTGAGCAGTGCTCGTGCAGATATCTATAAAAGAGAGCGAAGTCACCAACGGCACGTCGATGAGCAAGGGATGGCAGCCTTTGGGTGAGGGTAGGGTCACCAACGTATAGCTCTCTTCTGAATGGAGTCCAGGATAGCGAGTGTAGAAGCGGCAGCAGCACCTCAGATGTGGGAGAAACAGACGAGTGAGGACAAGAGCAAGTTCTGGTGCGCATTTTTTGAGAACAATTGCTGGGATCTCGTCAAGGCTATATGCTTTTCTGGTATTAAGAGAAGAGAGCATCTTTCGTACCTTTTTAGTTTTGAAAATGACATCCGTCATTTTATGCGCGACATTGGGGACTGTCGGTGGTTGAACATTTGGAGGTGGGTTGAAAGTAGAATTGCCGGCGAACAACGAGGCAAAAAGTTCAGCCTTGCCCAGGGCGGTAGAAACAATTTCATCCCCTGAGACAAGAGGTGGGAACGTGCTCTTGCAGAAATTATTCGCAATAGATTTAGCAAGAGTCCACAAAGGTTTGCTGCCCTTGGAGTTTAAGAGGACTTTGTTGTTGATGTGGTTATTAAACGAGTTTTTTGCCTCAGAAAGAATGCGGACATAGCGGTTTCTTGCATCGTTAAATGCTTGACGGTTTTCTTCACTGGAATTGTGTAGAAGCGCTTTGTGAGCTTTGACCTTTTCAACTCTGGCCTTGTCACAACATTTAGAGAACCAGGGCTTTTGAGTGGCTGAAGAGGTTTTCTGTGTACGTGGAATAAATAATTCCATGCCAGCTTGGATAATTTCGGTGACGTTTTGTAAAATATCAGAGGGGTCAGAATGAGAGAAGCAGACAGACGCCCATGGAAATGAGGAAAAGTAATCTCGCATTTCGTTCCAGTTCGCGAAGTTGTAGTGCCAAACGATACGTGGGTGTGATGACTGTGTGACCTCGGGTTGCATTGCTCAGGAAGCGGTGACCATACCATGGTCTAAGCGACCGAGGGGGGCGGTGACTGACACCTTATAGCATTCAGGATTTGTAGTAAGAAGGAGATCCAAGGGATTTGAGCTATGCGTTGGGATGCGAGGAAAGTAAGTAGGTTGCTCAACCATATTGGCTAAAGAGTTGCTGACTGCAAAGGCCTCCGCTGCTCTCCCTTGTGGATCGGTTTTTGAAGATCCTAGCCATTGCTTATTATGGACATTGAAGTCACCAAGAAAAGTGACCTCGGAGGAAGGATATTCAGAAATCAGATGGTCGGTTTTTTCAGAAAGGTAGTCAAAGAGCTGGACAAAGTTGTTGTCAGAAGGTGACCGGTAAATGCAACAGATGAATTTAGTTGCAGCTCTGATAGAGAGTTTACCCAAAGTATGTCTTTTCTTCCAGCATCTAAATTGGGGAGTCTGGTGCAGGATAGATTGCTACGGACGTATGCGCACACGCCTCCATGCAATCTAAAGGAAGTAAGAAGCTCATACCCCAAGAAATTAAGGTGATTAGTGGCTGTTTTGGCACTGATTTGGGTTTCGGTGAGGATGAGGAGTTGGGGCCTATTAGCCTGGAGGAAATGGTGGACGGAGTTCAGATTAGAATTTTTTGTTGCATAGCCGGTTTTATTTTTAATTGGCTAAAGTTGTAAACGACTTTTTGACTTTTGTGAATAAGTCACAGAATATGCAAAGCTTATGAATGAAACAACCAAAATCTAAGTCAGGCAGAAGAGGGCCCATTGAGTAGCCAGCTACGTCTCCAGATTTGTCTCCACTCGATATTTTTATTTGGGATCGCTTAAAAAGCGTTGTTTATAACGAACGGCCTGCGAATTTGGAACAGTTACGAGACCGATTTGTGATGGCCTTTCAACGTATCACTGCAGAACTCGATTTATCAGTTCGACGAAAAGCTTTGCTATTGTCGAGAAGTCCAAACGGCTCAATTTGAGCATCTTTTTCAATAAAGTAAGATGTTATCAGTTTCCCAAATAAACTTCATGTAATGCCGATTGTTTCCATTCTTGCCAAAGGTAACTTTAAAATAATTAATACATGGACGGGTCAATAAGTCCGTGACTTTTTGAATTTCCCGCCTCTTCACAGGAAGGGCAACACTACTCCTGTCAACAAGCATCTGTCCGTTGACCTCTGTCAAATTTTGAACAAACTGCGTCATTTAGTTTGTGCTATTTAGCCACTGAAAGCAGACAACCTCTTGAGTTTAACGAAAATGGAGAAAAGTGAATTTAGTCTGCTCATCAAACATTATTTTTTGCGGAAAAAACCATCGCTCAAACCAAGGCTAAGCCTGATAAATACTATGGGGACTCTGCACCATCAATTTCCATGGTAAAAAAGTGGTTTATTGAATTTTGTTGCGGCCGTACAAGCACAAATGACGCCGAACGTTCTGGACGCCCAGTTGAGGTCGCTACACCCGAAACAATTGAAAAAATTCACCATATGGAGTTCGAAGAAGTGTTTGGCGTTGTTCAACCGAAATAGGGACGAGTTTTTGCGCCGTTTCGCAACCGTGGACGAAACATGGCACCTTCTTAGTGAACCTCGAGCTGCATTCAAAACCATTTGTGGACTAAGATTTTGGCAGGCGTTCCTTATTTTTGTTTTCAAGATGTCCACATTGTCCGGAACTGTGGTAAAAACTTTAATTTTTATATAAGTCGACAAAAAAAATCCAAATGCGTGAGGTCTGGTGAACTCGCAGGCCTGCTCGTTTAAGTATGCAACATTATTAGCAGCGTTAGACGCAGGGGCATCGTCTTGCTCAAAAATAATACTGCGTAACTGAGCCAGCGGGAATTCCTCAATATAATTTTCCATCAAGTTCAAAAGCAGGTCATTATATCTATCTGCGTTAAGTTTTCCGTCAATGAAAATAGTGCCGATAATCTTATTGGCAAGAATCCCGCTCCAAATATTCACTTTAAAACGTATTTGTACATTTCTTTCAATTACGTTTCTAGGATTTGCAGAGGCCCAATGAAAGTGATAAGTTGGAGTCATTTCCTGTTAAACCGGATGTGAGGAAAAAGTGAATGTGTTAGGAAAAAAAGGTTTATTTGTGACCATTCGTCATTACAAAAATCCAAAGAAGTTGCGTCTATAATAACACAGATATTGGACCGTTCCGGGACTTTTTACTAACCCTGTATGAATCAAAACACGTTAAGAGTCAATAAATATTCTGCATGGAATGTAATTATTTGTTAGAACGTTAAATGGTCTTTACATTCCTGATACCACTGGACAGTCAGAAGCAAAATCTAAATAAATAAAGTTCTTGCTGCCAACTTGTTATATTGACATGGGAGCTACAATTTGCATGAGCGGAATAAATAATTCGTCCGTTCGGAACCCGTTGTTAACTTTGGCAGATCGTAACTTGTGAATTGTATCACTTCCTACATATTGGCGACCTATTCGCTCCTTAACTCAGCATACTGTAACACATCACGTAAACAGAGTGGTATTTGCAGATTTTTAAGCCCATACTATACGATTGTCAAGTTTGATTTACAGTACCTATAGTGTGTAAAGGCCAAATGGAATAAATTCATTATTTCGGTTACTGTACATTATTATAAAAAATCCCGAAACACGTCAAATCTAAATTATAAATTGACATTTTTCAACGTGTAAATGCGATCCCTACCTTCAACCCCCTTCGGATGACAGGTACAACCCCCGATTTTTTAAAGGGGAAGTGTAGGCTTGTGATAAGTCGTTTGAAAGGTTTGTTAATTCTCTATTCAAAAATTTTATCGTTTTCAAGTTTATTGCAACAATTAAGATAGAATAAAACAAAATCATGTGGTTACCGAAATTCGTTACAATACAACAAAAAACTAAAATGTAATGCAAAATGCAATAAAATGTAAAACACTAAAAAGAACTATGAATGTCAATGAAGTAGATGATCAAAATGTTCACCGCAAACTTCTTGGCAACACCCTAATCTTAAATAAAACTCTCTTCTAAGATTATTTAACATATCAGGCGTGATCGACCTAATCGCAAGCGTTATTCGTTCTTTTAAGTCATTTAAATCAAAAGTTTTAGTTTTGTACACAATGTTCTTCAAATATCCCCATAAAAATAAATCTAATAAGGTAAGATCAGGTGATCGCGCTGGCCATTCTATTGATCCTCGCCTCCCTATCCACCGATTGGGAAATATTGCATCGAGGTACTGCCGGACATTGAGTTGGTAATGTGGTGGTGCTCCATCCTGCTGAAACCATATCGTATTCACTGGAACATGAGGGTTTCCTGGATCAGGATCTAAATTTGCCAAAGTTAGAATGACATCATTTTGAAGTAGTGCCAAATAATTATCGCCATTCAAATTACCCTCAATGAAAAAGGGACCAATGATATGGTTTCCAACAATGGCTGCCCAAACATTAACCTTTTAAGGGTATTGCGTGTATTTTTCTCTCATCCAGTGAGGATTTGTCGTTGCCCAGTAGCGACAATTTTGCCGATTAGCATGACCGTTAAGTGAAAAAGTGCACTCATCAGAAAACATAACGTCTTCTAATTGGATAATATTGTTATCCAACATGTACATCATTCGCTCACAAAAATAAGTTCTCCTGTCATAATCGTCTTCCATGAGCTCCTGAGTAGGTATCATTTTATAGGGATGCATTTTATTTTCTTTTAATATGTTAACTATCGATGCATGGCTAACATTAAATGTAGTGACCTGTCTAGCCGATGTATGTGGGTTTTCCACAAATTCAAGCATCACATCTAATTTGATTTCATCACTCAGTGCATTGGCTGCTTCTTTTTATCTGTTTTACATGACCAAACTTGCGAAACTGCTTCTCTATTTTACTAATTGTTCCTTGGGATATAGGCGGTAAATCAGGAAATTCCTCATGAAATAGGCGAGTTACTTAATGTTGTGTTCGGGTTTTATCTCCGTAACCAATCATTTGTATAACTGTTATTTTCGCATTTCCGTTGATCTAACCATTTTTCAGAATTGAAGTTAACGAAATTCAAACTAAAATTATAATTCTAGCAATTTAAATGACAACTTATAATTACAAAACAATTTGCTTAGGCGTTTTAAACAAACTAACATTGTCTCGGAAACTCTTTACTGTATTTTTAATGGATACAATGTAAAAAGCACATTACTAGGGTTTTTGCTTACTTTCTTATCTTCAAGAACTTAACGGGAAATAAGTTTTGAGTATACTAATTACAATATTGTAATAACATGTAAACAGAAAACATTTTTTGGAGTTAGTTGCAAAGTTTCGACAAAGTGGTTCAGTAGCCAACAAAAAACGGGATCCTGAACGTGAATTTCCGGTTAGAAATGAGACTACTGAGATTGAAGTTTTAGGACAAATTGCTGCAGACCCAACTTTGAGCACGAGAAAATTGGCCACTGTTTCAAACATCAAAAGAAGAACTATTCAGCGAATATTGAAGCATCATAAATTTCACCCGTATAAAATTCATCTTGTACAACAACTGAATGAAGATGATTTTGATCGGCGGCTGGAGTTTTGTGAAGTTATGACTGCACGTATAGCTGATAACGGGAACTTTCTTTTCAATATCTGTTTTTCAGACGAGTGTAAGTTTTTATTAAACTCTACAGTCAATCGTCATAATTGTCGTTATTGGGCAGATAATAATCCAAGAAATTTTCACGGAGTCCACACTCAAACTCCACAGAAATTGAATGTCTGGACTGGCATTTTTGGAGACCGTTTAATCGGACCAATTTCTCTTGATGGCAATTTGAGTGGCGAAACGCATTTGGAGTTACTAGAAGATATCGTTTACCCTCTATTAATTGACATTGTTGAAAATGATGATCGCTATCAAGAAAATGAATTAGTGTTTCAACAAGATGGAGCTCCTCCGCATTTTTAACAACGTGTTAGGGAGTTTTTGAACAGAGAGTTTCCATAGCAATGAATTGGGCGTAGAGGTGCTATTGAGTGCCTCCCAAGATCACCGGATTTAATTCCTTTAGACTTTTTTATATGGAGATATTTAAAGAGTAGAATTTACGCAACAGAATCGGAGTCTCTGGAAGAATTACGACGACGCATTGTTGAAGAATGCCGTCTAATAACTCCACAAATGCTCCAGAATGTCAGAGTTCGTTTTGAACAAAATTTGTACTTTTGTGTGGAAGCTGGTGGTCAACTATTTGAACACTTCCTTAACTGAATAAACATTTTTGAACGTTTGGTTTTGTTTTTAGTTTTTTTAACGAAAAATTGACTAATTAGTGCATTTCTTATCACAATGAATGAAATACGTTTTTGCATTTTCAACTGTGAATAATTTTTGAACGAGTTGATAAAACTTCCAAAAAAATTAGTGTGCTGAATTCAGAAAAGAAAGAGCTTTCAAATGATGTAACACTCGACCCATGTTCCCTATTTAAAATATAAGGGTTGTTATCACCACCCTTAAGTGATTGATGTGACAAAGTTGAGTTTTATATCAAAACATGTCCCCCGTAATATTAAAATTGACGTGTTTCAGCGTTTCTTAAAAAAAATTATCTGGACGCAAATCGGTCTGCTTCGTTTTCAATGCGCCAACCTGTATATTCCATTTGGCTATTCCACAGGGTATATCAATATATCTTTGGGTGATGAATAAAAAGGCCTTTTCTTTCCAAACAAATATTTTATTCCTTGTCCCGGCGCGTTTAGACCCTTTTTAACAGGTCATCCTCAGGGGAATCTAGAAATTACAAAAGGCTTGTCAGAAAAACTGAGTTTTCCGGTAGGCTACTTCTGCGAGGGTACAACACAGGAATACAAGATAAAATGAGGTTAGCTGTTGTTACCTCATTTTATAACACAGGAATACAAGATAAAATGAGGTAAGCTGTTGTTACCTCATTTTATAACACAGGAATACAAGATAAAATGAGGTAAGCTGTTGTTACCTCATTTTATAACACAGGAATACAAGATAAAATGAGGTTAGCTGTTGTTACCTCATTTTATAACACAGGAATACAAGATAAAATGAGGTTAGCTGTTGTTACCTCATTTTATAACACAGGAATACAAGATAAAATGAGGTAAGCTGTTGTTACCTCATTTTATAACACAGGAATACAAGATAAAATGAGGTTGGCTGTTGTTACCTTATTTTATCTTGTATTCCTGTGTTATACTCTTGCAGAAGTAGCCTACCGGAAAACTCAGTTTTTCTGACAAGCCTTTTGTAAATTCTAGATTCCCCTGAGGATGACGTGTTAAAAGGGTCTAAACTCGTCGGGACAAGGAATAAAATATTTGTTTGGAAAGGAAATGCCTTTTTATTCATCACCCAAAGATGTCAACCCCAAACATTTTGACGTTTAGGAACAATATATCAATATAGCAGCCTCGTACATGAAATACCAACAAAACTGTTATTTGCCGATAAATGACCTAAAATAACTAGTGTATGATAAAGATGAGATGGCACTGAATGAAAATACATATCTGGTCATAGCACCAATGGATAGAATCAACAGCAGCAGCACCAGCGTGTTTTGTTTACTGTGGGATCGCACAGTCACCTTCACATATTTCTCTTGATAATGACTCCGGCCGTATTCCGTGATAATAATTTTAAACAAAGTCCAGCTACTTATCGAGTAACTGTGTGTGTGCGTGCGTGTGTTAGTGCATAGATGCATTTAAGAATGATTAGAGCCGGTAATGACGTTTCTCAAACCGTCCACTTCTATTATGTATAATCAATCATTTCGTGGTTTACACTTTATGGTTCATCAATCACGGATTATGATAAAACGGGTCGCGTATTAACAGCCCGAGCCTCCTTACCTCACACGGATTTTTCTCAACACTTCGTTCCTTATTAGTCGAGTGTTTTATTTAATGACCGGTCTTTAGGTTCCTAACGCTTCAACAGAATGTAAATTTATTACTTATTTGTCTATTCTTATCCGATGTGCGGGATAAGAAACAATGACGACAGGAAATGAGAATTTACCGCTTAGATCAATCACGACCAACGCAAACAAATAAAATCTCTGGACGCAGCAAGTGCGTTATGGTAGCGAATTTTCTTTAAAATATTTTTAATAGCAAATGTCTTTTTTTGATGAAAGCAGGCATCAAACTTGGTTGCCTATATAGTAGAAACAATGTACCATATTTCATCGAAATAAATTTATTGTTTGAAAATATATAAACAAGAAAATTTTCTTGGGATTTATGGATCCAGGGTGGGGTGGGGGGTCGTGGTGCTAGGCAGATTTTTGAAAACAGTTTTTTGAAAAGCGTTCGGGAGCTAAACTGCAAATTTACCGAAAATTCGCTACCAAAACGCACTTACTGTGTTCAGATTTGTTTCTTACAAACGCATCATATTTCGATAAAAAATTCAAAAATGCATTAAGGAATTTGTTCTACGAAAATTAGATAAAAAAATTATACACCCCTACTTACTCCTGGTCCCATAACTTCCTTGGGGGGTGTGAACATGAAATTTTTTTGGGGTTTGTGGATCCAGGGGGGAACCTAGGCAGGTTTCTGAAAACAGTTTTTTGAGAAGCGTTCGGGAGCTAAACCGCAAATTTGCCGAAAATTCGCTACCAAAACGCACTTACTGCGTTCAGATTTGTTTCTTACAAACGCATCATATTTCGATAAAAAATTCAAAAATGCATTAAGGAATTTGTTCTACGAAAATTAGATTAAAAAAATTATACACCCCTACTTACTCCTGGTCCCATAACTTCCTTGGGGAGTGTGAACATGAAATTTTTTTGGGGTTTGTGGATCCAGGGGGGAACCTAGGCAGGTTTCTGAAAACAGTTTTTTGAAAAACGTTCGGGAGCTAAACTGCAAATTTACCGAAAATTCGCTACCAAAACGCACTTACTGAGTCCAGATTTGTTTCTTACAAACGCATCATACTTCGATAAAAAATGCAAAAATGCATTAACGAATCTGTTCTACGAAAAATAGCTTAAAACAATTATAGACCGTTAAACCATAAACTTCACTAAACCTACAAATAAATATCCAAAAAAGCATCAACTTAACTAAACTGACAGCCAAAGCATCAAAGAAAGGGTCTATTTGAAATGAATATTTTGTAAATATTTGAGTAAAATGAACGGCAATGGCGGTTGAATCTGAAACTTAAGGGTTTGCAGAACACTCTTCTTGCAACATTTTCTTTTCACAATCGGTATTTGTTTCACGTTCTCTGCCTAAACATTGCCAATTTTGACGTTTAAAATTGCGAGTTTGACGTTTTGAGGAAAACTCCAAATTTTGTTGCTTTAACTGCGCATAACTTCTTTGTCTTTGAAGCTGGACACCTAAATTTTGGTACAGAGTTGACTCTTTACAATACAAACACGCGTATCAAATTTGGTTGCCCTTACTTTGTTATTCCCGAAGATATGGATTAGAAGGAAAATACAAAATTTTCCGGGAAAACCTGGTCCGATTTTCCTGGCTAACGAACTTATCCAAGCCACTGGCAAAAGGAAGGTACTAACCACATTTGATCAAGATTGGTTCATTATTTTTTGAGTTATCAGTCGGATATATATATATATATATATATATATATATATATATATATATATATATATATATATATATATATATATATATATATATATATATATATACAGATCTCCTCATTAGCGATTTTTTTTCAATTCGCTAATATGTAACTGAATTCAAACTAAATGAGCTCTTCTGATTTTCATTTCTCGTACAGAAACGTGACTTACGTTAGCATCCACTAACGTTGGTGAAATTTGCCTTTAGTTGGGCATATCGATAAAGTCTGGATGCAGCAAATGCGTTATGGTAGTGAATTTTCAACGAAATGGCGCCAAACATTTTTTATTAAATGCTTAGAACGTTCTTTTCTTGTAACATAGAAATATAAATTTTGGTATATAGTTTACTTTTTATAACGTAAACCTACGAACAAAATTCTGTTACTATAGCTTTGTTATTTTCGGAGGTAAAAAAATTTCCGAAATCTCGGAAAACCTGGTCCGAATTTCCTGGCTATTGAACTTATCCCAGCCACTTACAAATGGAAAGTACCTGACAAACTTCATCAAAATCGTCCCATTTTTTGGGTTATCGGTGGATCCATACATACATAAATATGCATATATATATATATATATATATATATATATATATATATATATATATATATATATATATATATATATATATATATATATATATATATATATACAGGGTGATGAAATATTTTTTTAGGTGTAGCTCAAGACACTCTATAATTAATGTATACCTTTTTTCGTACCTTGTATAATAACGGATATATTGACCTTTATTGATTTTTCACGAAAATTCGAAAAAAATCATACCTACACTATTAAAGAATAAACTCTATACCTAAGACTACTGCTAAAGCATCAGAGAAAGGATCTTTGAAATGAATTTTCTGGAAATAATTTAGTATAATGGACACTGACGGTTGAACCTAAGACTTCAGGCTTTGTAAAACATTCTTCTTGAGACATTTTCTTATCATGGCTCGTATTAGTTTCAGGTTCTTTCCCTAAATGTTGCCAATTTTGACGTTTTAAATCGCGACTTTGACATTTTGAGGAACCCCAAATTATTTTTCTTTAAATGCCTATACCTTTTGTCTTTTAACCTACAGAGCTAAATTTTGGTAGGTAATTTACCAAATAAATAAACCCGCGATCCGAATTTTGTTGTCCTTGCTTTGTTATTTCTGGAGATATATATTTTTTTTCGAAAGAAAACGCAAAATTTCCCGGGAAAACCTGGGCAAATATACCTGGCTAACGAACTTATCCAAGCCACTTGCAAAAGAAAGGTATTCACCAAATTTAATTAAAATCGGCCCATCATTTTTTGAGTTATCGATGTGATACATACATACATATATATACATATATATATATATATATATATATATATATATATATATATATATATATATATATATATATATATATATATATATATATAAACTTAAACTGACCCCGGATATGTATTCTAGGGAGCCTTTACGAGGCTCATTTCAAGAAATTTTTTCAAAATTCAAAAGTCTGGATTTTCAGTGTGATTTTTTTAAGAAAATTCACTAAAGGGGGTGAATAATGAGTGGGTCGCCCTTTTAATTATTTGATTTTTTTAAACCCTAACTAATTAAAAGTTAAAGTCCATCAATTTTATAGCAAATTATATTTTCTATTTGTTTCTCCTCTTGTCACTTTTTCGATAAACCACCAGTTTTTGATAAAATTGAGATTTTTAGAGTTGAGATCAAAACCAAAAAAATTCGCGACCCAGCATGTGCGTTATAGCACCGAATTTTCATAAGAATTGTACACAACTACGGCATACTAGTAAAGTTAATACTTCAAACTTACACAAACCTTGAAGATCGATTTTAGAGGTCCTACTACGCGCACTTTTGAAGAATTCTTTCGAAAGTGTTACCATCGATATCTCTCTATTATCAAAAAAAATGTTACGTTCTAACTCCGTTTGAGAAAAATGCCCAAACCTTAATTTTCTATGAAACTAAACAAATAAATTTTGATATGTCTGTAGATATTGTAAGTCCCTTTAAAAGAAACTTGTATTACAAATTTCATTAAAGTTATACAGAAGATTTCCAGAAGGAAACTTAATTCAGATTTAGAAAAATAAAGTATCTGGCAAATTATAAACGTAGCAGTTATTTTTCCTTGTCAATCGCCAGTATGATTTCGTTTTAGTCAACCTAATCAAACCGGTTTTTTCAATATCAACAATAACAAAATTATAATTTCAGACTCAAAGGTGACAAACTTATTTAGGCGTTTGAAACAAAAATGAGATCTTGTTCAAAACGTATGAAATCTGTGCACTGTTGTTTCTCCAAATGTCAAAATAAAACATAAAAAAACATACATTCTTTGAGCTGGATTCGATCGCGATACCTTCTGCTTAGGAGGCAAACGCGAAGCCGCTTGGACCATCTAGGCACACGTCAAGTAACGTTTTATTTGCGGATACTTTAGGTCGGCTTCAGGCCCGGGCTATTATATTCAAAGTATACAGAATTAATTAATTACAGAATTAGTAGAAGTATCATAGAAACACATCCCACGACTGCTTCGGTCTTATATGACGTCTTATGTTCAAGTTTAAAGATAAAAGAGACTAGTTTAGAATCATTTTTATAAAGACTTGGCTTGATTTTGTTTAAATTTCTGCTATATTATGCGACAGCATAATATATCTGTGCTGGGCTAAAATTGTTTTTGAGGCCGTTAATAAAGCTACAAATATAGTGTATTTTAATAATTGATTGAATCCCCTAGTTAAATAACACACAACAAATTTTTAATTTCATGTCGTCTGTCATTTTCCCTAATCCCGGCCGAGATTTCACGATTGTTGGTTCGGGTAGTATTCTTTCTGGCTGGTATATATTTAGTTTGGTTACCGTTGATGTATGGTTTATACCTGTTGTATGAATTAATCTACGCGTGGCCATTAACTACTCTCAAATACTATATAATGACAATACGGGACACTTCTATACTTTAGCATTGGTGATATTGACAAGTACACTAGCGCCACCTCGCGTGAAGTACTGACAACTGAGCGGTTAATTTGAATTGTATATTTACCTGCATATTCTTAATTTAGACAATTGGGTTATTATAAATGAATATAAAAACTTGTACATGACAAAACAGTGAAAATTTTGTTGAGTTGAGTTGAGTTGAGTTTGAGTGAGTGTAAACACTCAAACACTCGGGATGGCACGAACTTGTAGTTCATTCACCACAGATTTTTGAATTGCAGTTGAAGGTTATTTATATTTATTATACCTATTGGTCATGTTAATAATTGGTATCTTACATATTTACACACTCATATATACACTATATATACACATATATATACACATTAAGACATCTTGTTTTTTTTTGTTTTTTTTATATACTATATATACAGATATATACATACACATTAAGACATCTTGTTTTTTTTTTTTTTTGGGGGGGATAGACTGGGACACATTATCGCCTAGGGACCCACCAAGGCTCACCAACACACTGACAGGCCACGGATTGAGAGGGTAGTACAGTAGGACAAACAGATGGAAAGCTTATGCTATATTTACATGTGTTTCACTTATCACTATAAACTAACAACAGCATACTTAAATATATACAATAATTTATAATAATATACCTATATTTTTAAAATATCCCCATAACAGGATCAATACTTTTTTATTCTTAAAACTAAGTATATAATGAAAATTTTCTGATTATATAGTTATAAATAGAATTTGTATCAACAATCAGCTTGAAACCTAAATGAATTCAGCATGAATAATTCTGCAAATTTCTCTTACCCATAATCTTATTTCATCATAATTTAATGTACTACCTTGAAACCGTCGTTAAACTACTATTTCAAGGGTTAGGTATAGGAATATACTGAAAGCTGTTTCTGAGGATATTAAGTTACAATCTGTACTTACCTATAAATAATTGTTCTAGGTATAAATGGTAGCACAGTACTCAATTTGCTATATCTCTATATGAAAACTGTCTTATTAATCTAATATTTCAAAATATGTAACTGATAACTTACTACATAATTAAGAAATTGTGCAGATGAAAGGTGAGACTAACTCTTACTTCCGTGAATAAATCTATTATAGGGCTGAATCTGTTATTTCTACTTGTCTCTTTGAAAACTTGTCTTGGGAAGATAATTCAAAGCCTTCACCAAGTAAAATAATTTTAAATGTGAAAAAATGTGACAATTTATGCCATACTGAAATAAAAAAGGACACAGAAAAATATAGAAAAACAGTTTTCTTATACCATTTATTATTAATGCAAAACTTTTTTTGCCTTCGTATTTCTTTTTTTTTTATGCATTGGAAGACAAGTTATGATTGAAGCATATCAACCATCCGTTTACGAAGTTTATCTATAGGTAGGTACATGATGGTAAATATTACACAATAAATTATCTTCTGCGAACTGTACATATTGGCATAAAAGTGATTCTGAATTTGTCTTCTGCTTCAAATCATATTCACGTTTCGCCATCCTTTGGAAACCTATGAAATGTCTTTGATAGATTTAGCACGTTATAGTTCAAACGATTATAGATTGCACACACCCAACCACTAAGATTCATTGTAAAAAACACAGCTCAAACTTAATTATACACAGTTAAACACCAGCAATTGCTAGTGTTACACGTTTTCGAACGACGTAACCGCTAGGGGCGCTGATATTTTTGAAACACGAAATCAGCCGGAGTGTCCTGTATTGTCATAATATAGTATTTGCTACTCTGTTTGTCAGGCATTGGACTTTAACCACTAAGTCGTTTCCACGCATGTCTTTGGGATTTTATTTTCAATTTGGAAAAACTCTAAATATTGTGTACCAAATTACTTAAAATTCACTACATAGGTTAATTTGCTCCATTTCTAGCTACATGTAAAGTCTCATTCCAGTTACTCTGATACTTAGAAAAATATAGCGTTTTCAAAAAGTTTTCCTCGACTTTCCACCGGAAAAACTTGAGAATAAAGGCTGATTAACGAACTCTACCTCGGTTTTCGCCCAAAAAAGATTTTTGCCAGGAAAATCGTAGCAGTTTTTTCTGGAACTTTTAAAGTTTATTTTCGCAAAATGTTTGTACTTCTTGCAACAACAAAGCTATTTTAATGAGATATGATACATTGTTACTACTATATAGGTTATACTGCCAACCAAATGTCCTTCTTTTAAAAACAAGACATAGTTGCCATTAAAAACATTTTTACGAAAATTCATTACCATAACGCACTTGCTGCGTCCAGACTTTTTTATCTTAAAATTAGGTGAGGCTACACCTCCTTTATTTTGTCAGAAAGGTTAGGAAACAGCCTGTATATTAAATGTGCGTGTGAACCGTTTCCTAGCCCAAAGCGTTATGCTTCCTTTCATCTCTTAGTTGCTATTAGTACGAAATTATAAAATACCCCTATTTTTATTTTCCGAAGGTCGTCTTGAGACAGTCCATTTACTTTATTAGTCTGTAAATAGTCATTATGAAGGAGGACGTTTGCGTGTGCGTGTGCGTGTACGCATGCATCTATCGCGCATCCACGACTTGGTACTTGCACAGAGGTAAGCACACGCGAGATTTAATCGTAGATTAGAGGTCGATGTACCAAAATTCAATTATTTCATGGCGGTTATGATCCCTCGGTAACGTAGTATTTAGTGGTTATTATCCATCGCCTCTGGATATTCCATTTCGTCCCGAGAGAATCGCTCAGGATATAATTTTAGAATTGCACCTAGAATTATTTAAGAAGGCGAATAGGAGACGATGAAACAGGGGCGTGCGATGAAAATTGATTTAAGCTCAACGAAACATATATATATTTGTGTGTGTGTGTGTGTGTGTGTGTGTGTGTGTGTGTGTGTGTGTGTGTGTGTGTGTGTGTGTGTGTGTGTGTGTGTGTGAATTTGAAGTATATCAAATTAAAATGTCATTTTTGGTCTCGTACAAAACTTACAATTTCGGCAAAAATATGGGTAGTTGAGAGAGGCTTGCAGTTGGAAAAGTATTATGGAGTGATTAGTATTAGTGAATTTTCTTTAAAAAAATTCACTAATGAGGAGATCTCGACTTTCGAATTTTGAAAAAATTTCTTCAAATGACCGCTATTTAGGACCCCCGGAACCCAAATCCGAGGTCAGTTTCAGACTTTATATGTTTATATATATATATACATATATATATATATATATATATATATATATATATATATATATATATATATATATATATATATATATATATATATATATATATATATATATATATATATATGTGTGTGTGTCACACCTATAACTTAAAAAATAATGGACCGATTTTGATAAAATTTGGCACATACCTTCCTTTCGCAAGTCGCTTGGATAAGTTCGTTAGCCAGGAAAATCCACCGAGGTTTTCCCGGAAAATTTTGTGTTTTCTTTCGAAAAAAATCGAAAAAAATTTATATCTCCAAAATTAACAAAGTAAGGGCAACCAAATTTTATACGCGGGTTTATGTCATTAAAGGCAAGTTACCTACAAAAATTTAGCTCCGTAGGTTAAATGACAAAAAAGTTACAGGCATTCAAAGAAAAATAAATTTGGGTTCTCCTCAAAACGTCAAAATCGCGATTTTAAACGTCAAAATTGGTGAGTACCTTCCTTTTGCAAGTGGCTTGGATATGTTCGTTACACAGGAAAATCCGACGAGGTTTTCCCGGAAAATTTTGTATTTTCTTTCGAAAAAAATTTATATCTCCAAAATTAACAAAGTAAGGGCAACCAAATTTTATACGCGGGTTTATATCATTATAGGCAAGTTACCTACAAAAATTTAGCTCTGTAGGTCAAAAGACAAAAAAGTTATAGGCATTTTAACAAAAATAAATTGGGGGTTTTCACAAAACGTCAAAGTTGCAATTTAAACGTCAAAATTGGCAACATTTAGGAAAAGAACTTGAATCTAATACGGACTATGGAAATAAAATGTCTCAAGAAGAATGTTTTACAAACCCTGAAGTCTTAATTTCAACCGTCATTGTCCTTCATTTTAATAAAATTTTTCCAGAAAATTCATTTCAAATAGACCCTTTCTCTGATGCTTGGCAGTAGCCTTAGCTATAGAGTTTATCGTTAATAGTATATAATTTTTGTAGAATTTTCGTAAAAAAAATCAATAAAGCTCAATATATCTGTTATTATACCAGATATGAAAAAAACTTGTATATATTAATTATAGGGTGTCTTAAACTACATCTTAAAAAATTATTTCTACAAACACAGGCTGGCCCATAAGTCGTTGGTGATACAAATTTTCTTTTTTTTAATCAAACACGCCTTATGTTATTGCATTTTTGCATTTTCCATCGAAATATAATGCATGTTTGTAAGAACAAAAATTCTGGACGCAGTAAGTGCGTTATGGTAGCGAATTTTGATCAAATGCTTAATATTTGAATAGCTCAATTTGCTATTAACCTATAAGGTTGACCAAAAAAACTAGTTTTTTCGGGAACACTTTAAGTTTACTTTCGGAAATTTTTTTACATTTTCAAACAATAAAGTTATTTTGATGAAACATGGCACATTGTTTTTACTATATAGATTATACTGGTAACCAAATTTGATGCCTGCTTTCTTAAAAAAAACACATTATTGCTATTAAAAAATAGTTTTATGAAAATTCACTACCATAACGCACTTGCTGCGTCCCGAGATTTTAATTGTAAATGGAGGTATCAGGTGAAACATTAGGAGAACGAAATGGAACAGGAAATAAATTTTTTGGAATGTCAAAATTTTAAGGTTGTTGAATTTGGAGTATTGTCAAGCAGTTTTGGATGCAACTATGTATAAAATTATGTTAATATTCGCCACAAGTCTTAGACTTATTGAATAAACATGCTGTATATATATATATATATATATATATATATATATATATATATATATATATATATATATATATATATATATATATATATATATATATATAGGGTGGCGCATTGAAAACGAAACAGACCGATTTAAGAAACGCTAAAGCACGTAAATTTTAATATTAAGGGGGGCATGTTTTGACATAACACTCAACTTTGTCACATCAACCCCTTAAGGGTGGTGATAACAACCCTTATACTTTAAATAGGGAACATGGGGCGAGTGTTACATCATTTGAAAGCTCTTTCTTTTCTGAATTCAGCACACTAATTTTTTTGGGAGTTTTATCAACTCGTTTAAAAATTATTCACAGTTGAAGATGCAAAAACGCATTTCACTCATTCCGATAAGAAATGTGCTGATAGTCAATGTTTTGTTGGTTTGTAAACAAAAAATTGACTATCAGAACATTTCTTATCGGAATGAGAGAAATGCGGTTTATTATTTCAGTTTATCGGTCGGATTGATACTTGATAGTACTACCGAAAATTAATTTCACAATGGTGTCTTCTGTAGAAGAAAGAGTTGAAATAATTACTCTTTTTTTTTCAAAAACGATGACTGTGCCAACCGTACCGCAAATTTGTTTAATGGACGACATCCGAACAGACATGTTAACAGAAAATACATTTTGGAGTTAGTTGCAAAGTTTCGACAAAGTGGTTCAGTAGCCAACAAAAAACGGGATCCTGACCGTGAATTTCCGGTTAGAAATGAGACTACTGATATTGAAGTTTTAGGACAAATTGCTGCAGACCCAACTTTGAGCAAGAGAAAATTGGCCACTGTTTCAAACTGAATGAAGATGATTTTAATAGGCGGCTGGAGTTTTGTGAAGTTATGACTGCACGAATAGCTGATAACGGGAACTTTCTGTTCAATATCTGTTTTTCAGACGAGTGTACGTTTTTATTAAACTCTACAGTCAATCGTCATAATTGTCGTTATTGGGCAGATAATAATCCAAGAAATTTTCACGAAGTCCACACTCAAACTCCACAGAAATTGAATTTTTTGGAGACCGTTTAATCGGACCCATTTTTCTTGATGGCAATTTGAGTGGCGAAACGTATTTGGAATTACTAGAAGATATCGTTTACCCTCTACTAATTGACATTGTTGAAAATGATGATCGCTATCAAGAAAATCAATTACTGTTTCAACAAGATGGAGCTCCTCCGCATTTTTTCCCGTGTTAGGGAGTTTTTGAACATAGAGTTTCCAGAGCAAAGGATTGGGCGTAGAAGTGCTATTGAGTGGCCCCGTAGATCACCGGATTTTTTTTCCATGGGGCCATTTAAAGAGTAGAATTTACGCAATAGAACCGGAGTCTCTGGAAGAATTACGACGACGCATTGTTGAAGAATGCCGTCTAATAACTCCACAAATGCTCCAGAATGCCAAGAGCTCGTTTTGAACAAAATTTGTACTTTTGTATGGAAGCTGGTGGTCAACAATTTGAACACTTACTTAACTGAATAAACATTCTTGAACGTTTAGTTTTGTTTTTTAATTTTTTTCAACGAAAAATTGACTAATTTTGTTGACGTGTCCGAGCGTTTTTCATAAAAAACATTTCTCTTCGAATTATGAATATTATTCTATAACTGCGGTCCACACTGTATACAAAATAAACTTACCAATGCTAAAACGTGAGTTAAATTTGGAGGTAAATACATATGAAGATGAAGACTAATAAAGCAATTTTTGTAATATTCAGAGGGTGAGTAAGCAGTGTACCTCTTGCTATCCTGTCACGGACGTCACTGCACTGAGATTATAATCAAAATGATGATGCTTCATACACGATTCTTTACTTAAGAATTGAGCAAGCTGTGGTATATTAACCCGCTGTCTAATTATTAACACCGGCGGCTCTTTGTATTCAGCGACAAATTACAGTTTTTTTTTTAAATTTTTGTTTTGTTTTATTATAAACTTTGATATCATTATTTTCACAGAGTGACTTTGCAAGGCTGCATTTACATTTATTTTAATAACTATTTTAACTGTATAATTAAAGCCTTGGTGGTTCAGTAGTAAGAACGTGTGCACCTGAACCGAAGGGTCCTGGGTTTGTTCCCAGAGTTCTCCTTTCACTTTTTCAGTACACACTGTACAATTAACTTCAACCGAGGATGTGGCATTGTATTTGAGCAAGTGGAATGTCTGCACGTTCCGCCCTTCGGAGGGGGCGTAGAGCCATCAGTCCCGTGTCCATGAGATGTTGGGCAGGTTAAAGATCGCTACCCTCCTTACAGAAAGGCAGAAGTTTGACAAAATTTACAGGATAGTGAGGTGAAACTGCTCCCTGGCGTCGGTGATTGGCCATAGTAGCGGAAATAGACCGACGCTAAAGAAACAAAACACAACACAACCGCATAATTTGTTTTATTTGTATACTTTGGAGACATATTTGTAGACCTTCACCCATACATTCAACCCCTTTCGAGTGACAGTTGCGATCCCCAAATTGTTAAATAGTAAGTAGGGACTTAAGTAAGTGGTGAGCGTGTCGCCACCTAGCTGCGGAACCAAGTAGTATGTTGTCATGCCAGCTCCAAATAACACAAAGTGTTAAAAAATGGAGACTGTATACAACCAACTAACAATTTAATAAATTGTCAGCCTTTGCCCATTTTTTCCCTAATATAGAGACAAAGTATGTAAGGCTAGATGCATTCTCACAACAATTAGAACCGTAGACCGGTTTCGCTCTCATTAGAGTTCGTCAGTACGGTATACTAATTGCAGCGAAAATACACTGACAATTTATCTCTCCGTCTCTTTCTCTCATTTCTTCTTTGACTTCTTCGTCTCTTTTTCTAGCTTCTTCATCTCTTTTTCTGGCTTCTTCTTTAGCTTCTTCGTCTCTTCTTCTGGCCCCTCCATCTCTTTTTCTCATTTCTTCTTTGACTTCTTCGTCTCTTTTTCTGGCTTCTTCATCTCTTTTTCTGGCCTCTTCTTTGATTTCTTTAATCAATTCCAGTAGCTGGGCGTCCATATTGGCTGTTGTGCTACGTGGCTTAGGAATAGACGTACAGTTGATACACAGTTTATTCTGTTTCAAGAACACACCCAGTTATGAATTACTGCTGATACTGATCTTCCAGAGATTCTAGAAATTTCCACGCTATTCAACGAATATTCTGGGAAATATTTCTGCTAGCAGCTTGAAAATCCCAGTTGTTACGTTCTACGGGGTTCTGGATTCGTTGACTAACAAAACACAGCTTTTCAAACTACTTATTTATTATAAGCAACTATTTTCCAATATCAGTATCAACTAAAATATTTATCTCTATTATTAAATGTCCATAGATTTATATTCCACTATTCGCCTTTTATGATCGCTTCTTAAACACCAACACTTATTGCTGACTCGCTTAGTACTCTATGATCACTATTCTACACCACAGCGACTTAATACTGAACTAACTTACTCTGCGCACCGCTCGTCTATTTATACTGTCCATTTACCGACAATAGGCATGGATGCAAAATGATGAAAATGTTTTGTATCCTCCTACTATGTCGAAAATCATAACTACTGGACAATTGATAGTCCCTTTATTAATCTTATTTTTAAAGGGGTAGACATTGATCCAATCCAATCCATAGCAGGTGGTAGTGGAATTTTCCTTTATGTAATAGTAAAGGATTTTTTCACGCCCGAGGAGGTACCACCCCATACATCAAGGGGCCGGTGAAGTCCCAACGGACGTTTCCGGTTCTGGTGTATGAGTCGGTTTCCCTTATAAGCAAAAATGATGATGGCTCCTCCTTGTATAAAATATTCCGGAGCCAAAATACCCCTCCATTCGGATCTCCGGGAGAGGGGTGTACAGGGGGCGCCAACATCAAGATTTAACATATCCTTTTCGAATATATGTGGCCTAAATTCTAACCTGAACTCCGTCCACCATTTCCTCCAGGCTAACAGGCCCCAACTCCTCTTCCTCACCGAAACCCAAATCAGTGCCAACACAGCCACTAATCACCTTAATTTCCCGGGGTATGAGCTCCTTCCTGCCTTTAGATTGCATGGAGGCGTGTGCGCATACGTCCGTAGCAATCTACCCTGCACCAGACTTCCCAATTTAGAAGCTGGAAGAAAAGACATACTATGGATAAAACTCTCTCTCAGGGCTGCAACTAAATTCATCTGTTGCATTTACCGGTCACCTTCTGACAACAACTTTGTCCAGCTCTTTGACTACCTTTCTGAAAAAACCGACTATCTGATTTCTGAATATCCTTCCTCCGAGGTCACTATTCTTGATGACTTCAATGTCCATAATAAGGAATGGCTAGGATCTTCAAAAACCGATCCACAAGGGAGAGCAGCGGAGGCCTTTGCAGTCAGCAATTTTTTGGCCAATATGGTACAGCAACCTACTTACTTTCCTCGTATCCCAACACACAGCTAAAATCCCTTGGATCTCCTTCTTACTACAAATCCTGAATGCTATAAGATATCAGTCACCGCCCCCCTTGGTCGCTCAGACCACGGCATGGTCACTGCTTCCTGTGCAATGCAACCCGAGGTCACACAGTCATCACACCCACGTATCGTTTGGCACTACAACTCCGCAAACTGGGACGAAATGCGGGATTACTTTTCCTCATTTCCATGGGCGTCTGTCTGCTTCTCTCATCCTGACCCCTCTGATATCTCACAAAACGTCACCGAAATTATCCAAGCTGGCATGGAATTATTTATTCCACGTACACAGAAAACCTCTTCAGCCACTCAAAAGCCCTGGTTCTCTAAATACTGTGACAAGGCCAGACTTGAAAAGGTCAAAGCTCACAAAACGCTTCTACACAATCCCAGTCAAGAAAATCGTCAAGCATTCAACGACGCAAGAAACCGCTATGTCCGCATTCTTTCTGAGGCAAAAAACTCGTTTAATAACCACATCAAAAACAAAGTCCTCTCAAGCTCCAACGGCGGCAAACCCTTCTGGACTCTTGCTAAGTCTATTGGGAATAATTTCTGCAAGAGCACGTTCCCACCTCTTGTCTCAGGTGATGAAATTGTTTCTACCGCCCTGGGCAAGGCTGAACTTTTTGCTTCGTTGTTCGCCGGAAATTCTACTCTCAACCCACCTCCAAATGTTCAACCACCAACAGTCCCCAATGTCGCGCATAAAATGACTGATATCATTTTCCAAACTAAAAAGGTACGAAAGATGCTCTCTTCTCTTAATACCAGGAAAGCCTCTGGCCTTGACGAGATCCCAGCAATTGTTCTCAAAAAATGCGCACCAGAAATTGCTCCTGTCCTGACTCGTCTGTTTCAGATATCTTACAATAAAGGCATATTCCCTAGTAACTGGAAAACTGCTCGAGTACAACCCATCCCCAAGAAAGGATCCAAAGCGCTTCCTAGCAACTACAGGCCTATTTCTCTCATTTCAGTCATCTCTAAAGTGATGGAAAAGTATATAAACACCGAACTACTAAAATTCCTTGAAAAACACAGTCTAATCCACGACAGGCAGTATGGATTCCGTCAGCGCAGATCGACTGCCGACCTCCTTTCCTTTGTCACCCATTCTTGGAACAAGTCTATGGAACAACACGGTGAATCCCAGATTGTTGCTCTAGACATATCCAAAGCATTCGACCAGGTCTGGCACGCAGCGCTGCTTAATAAACTTCCGGCCTATGGCCTACCACCAAAACTTTGTACCTGGACAGCAAATTTCCTCTCCAACAGGAACATATCTGTTGTTGTGGATGGCCATTCCTCTAAACTGTATCCAATTAATGCAGGAGTTCCTCAAGGTTCAGCTTTAGCCCCTACTTTGTTTCTTCTCCACATCAATGACCTCATCTCTAGCACATCCAACCCAGTTCACAGTTACGCGGACGACAGCACCCTCCACTCAAACATACAATATTCTAAGCCTGTCTCTTTAGCCCAATTAGATGAAGATCGCAGACTCATGGAGGGTTCTGTCTCCGTAGACCTCCAAAAAATATTAGACTGGGGAAGTAGAAATCTTGTACAATTCAACCCCACCAAAACTAAGTCTGGCTTTCTTTCTCACAAGAGATACAGCAGCCCTAGACCCATCACAATGAACAACCAAGTTATTCAAAGTAATGAGTCCTTTTCTCTTGTTGACATTACTGTGGATCGAAATCTCAACTGGCACCAACATGTCACATCAATTGCAGAAGCGGCTGCTAAGAAATTGGGTTTCCTCTTCCGGGCTCGCAAACTCTTTTCACCAACTAATCTCTATACCTTATACACTTCACAAATAAGGCCAAACCTCGAATACTGCTCCCACATCTGGGGTGCAGCTGCCGCTTCTACACTCGCTATCCTGGACTCCATTCAAAAGAGAGCTATACGTCTCATCGGTGACCCTACCCTCACCCAAAGGCTTCCATCCCTTGCCCACCGACGCGCCGTTGGTGACCTCTCTCTCTTTTATAGATATCTGCACGGGCACTGCTCAGAGGAGCTTTCCTCCATAATTCCCCCTCCTGCTGCCCCCAGCAGATCTACCAGGGGAACAGAGCGAATGCACCCTTTTAACGTCCAGGTCACCAGACATAGAACATCTTGTTATGCCTGCTCTTTTGTCCCGAGGACTTCCAAGTTGTGGAATTCCTTGCCGGCACATGTTTTTCCTTCTCCTCCGAACCTCCAAACCTTCAAGTCCAGAATTAACAAGCTGCCTCTTTCCTCCTTGTCAACACCCACGGTACGATAGTGTTTAGGCTGTAAGCCCTCGTGGTGTGTTGTTGACATAAAAAAAGAAAAAAAAAATAGTGATTCTAGACCTTCTACACTTTTCTACACCTGTCATTTCTGGTCCCTTCTAGAAATATCATTCCTGTTACCAACACACTTTATAGCCGACATCTAACCATAGAATTAACGAAGTCCATAAACTTAATTATCATAGACAAATGTGACAATATCTTTCAAGTGAGGCATCGACTTTCTATTAAAAAAATTGGGGGTAGCAACTACCCCTCGGTTGGATGTAGGGATGAAGTTTTCACATTGCGGGATGTCATTTTTTAATCTAAAATTTAAGTATTTCGGGATTTTTATAAATATGCGGAACAAATGATATAGTATCTCATTTACTCTGCATATCTCAGAGATCCTGAATAAATTCCATTTGGTTGTTCCACAGTGTGTGATGTCGCACGAAGAAATGCAACCAACGACTTATGGGCCACCCTGTAATTGTAGAAATATTTTTTTAAGATATTGCTCAAGAACCCCTATAATTAATGTATACAATTTTTTTCGTATCGTGCATAATAACGGATATATTGAACTTTAAAGATTTTTTACGAAAATTCAACAAAAATGATATACCATTAACCGATAAACTCTATAGCCAACACTACTGCCAAATGGTCAGATAAAGGGTCTATTTGAAATGAATTTTCTGGGCATATTTTAGTAAAATGAAGGACAATGACGATTGAAACTAAGACTTCGGGCTCTGTAAAACATTCTTATTGAGACATTTTCCTTCCTGCATATTAGTTTCAGGTTCATTGCCTAAATATTACCAATTTTGACGTTTAAAATCGCAACTTTGACGTTTTGAGGAAACCCCAAATTACTTTTTTTAAATGCCTGTAAAAAATGCAACAAAACTAGACGTATTTCTCAAGAAAGATATTCAAATTGTGTGTTGCCTAATAGCCAAATCTTTGCAAATAGTCATCGCCGTCTTAGTGAAACTTGTATTTCGGAAGGTAGACTTCGAACTGTCAGAACACCCGATATTGAAGAAACAGAAAATCGAAAAACACTCTGAGACCAGTTCGCGGAAGATAGTTAAAAGCTCGGAATGTCTGTCATTAAATTATTTGATTTTTAAACCAAAGCCTGCATCTTAGTTAATATCAACTTTCAGGCTAAATTGAGTTTTATTAAATCGATTTCTTTTAATATGTACAGGGTGAGTATTATAAATGACAACCCCCTTTTATTTTCATTAATTCTGGGCGAATTGATTCGTTCAAAAACTTATTTTGAACAATTTTTCACGTAATTTCTGAATCTGCTCTCGCTTTTCAAGAATTTTGAAAAATGTACGAGGTGGAACAAAAAATATAGTTTTTTTAAATGGAACACCCTAGATTTTTTTACATATTATAATTTGTCGATTTTTTCTGATTACAAAAATAGACAGTTATAGCACATTTGGATAAGCAGTTTTTAAGTTATGATGAAATATGTAAAACGACAAATCTGTTTACGTATTACTTAATAATATACGAAGTAGCCTTTGGAAACAAAATTTTAATTTGGTATACAAACGTCAAACTATTAGTTTATCCTAAAAATATGATTTGTCAATAATTAGTTAATTATTATACAAAACTAGCTAAGATATCTATTCAATGACTGTCACAACAAAATATATAACGAAACCATACACAAGGAAATAAATACAATAAAAGTATCAAACTTACAAAAATTAGAAAATAATATAAAGATTTACATTGCATCTTCTACATAACTTCCGTTGTTTTCTAAGCATTTGAAACATCGCCGTAAAAAATTTGATCGCACATCTTCAAATACCGCTGCATTTTCGTTACAAGAATTTATTTCTCGTCTTATAAGCTGTTTTAATTGCACAGTGTCTCCCGACAGTTCTTCACTATAAATATTGTTCTTGAGAGCACCCCAAAGGAAAAAATCTAGCGGATTTAAATCGGGGCTTTTAGCCAGCCAATGGATGGGAAAATTTTTTCCTATCCAGAGGTCATATTTTTGGTTTAAGTAGTTCGTCACAGGTCTAGCGTTATGTGGGGGAGGTCCGTCTTGCTGCCAGATAGCTCTTAAATTTAGAATAACTGGCAAGTTATCCAAATATTCCTCAACTTGCTCTTGTAGCAAATGAAGATAAACTACACCTGTGAGATTTGTATGTATAAAAAAAAGGACCAATTATTTTGTTTTGGTGTATCCCACACCACACATTGACAGTTTTTCGTCCTTGTTTTTTTATTTGCTTTACCATATGTGGATTTTCTGTAGCCCAATGATGTTTGTTATGTCTATTAAACAAACCAGCTGTAGAAAACGACGACTCATCAGTCCAAAACACATTTCGCAAAAAAATCATTGTTTTCATTATATTTTTCAATAATTTCTTGGCAAAACAGTATTCTCTGTCGACGATCATTTTGGGTTAAGTGTTTGAACAGAAAGAATTTGAAAAGGTTTATACTTATTTATTTTTAAAAGTTGCATAACCCTGCTTTGACTTACATTTAAATCTTTAGCTACAAAATAAGTAGACCGACTTGGCTCTTCTATAACCGATAATAGAATATTCATTTGTATTTCCTCACCAATAGTATTCCTCGTTTTTCTTCTATTTGCATTCTTTAATGAATTTGTGTCATAAAATTTATTGTAAATTTTCTTGAATGTTCCTTTGCCAGGCACAGTCTCATTAGGATACAGTCTTCTAAACTCCCTTTGTGAAGCAGTCATGTTTTTATTACAATATAAGAATATTTCTAAAATTCTATGTCTATTCTCTAAACTATGATAAGGCATGATCGCTTTTTTGCACACAATAAAGATTCCTAATAGAAAAAGCACTAACAAATCTTTTTGACATTTTTACAAACTTAAAATTTTATTTCCAAGGCTACTTCGTATATTATTGAGTAATACGTAAACAGATTTGTCGTTTTACATATTTCATCATAACTTAAAAACTGCTTATCCAAATGTGCTGTAACTATATATTTTTGTAATCAGAAAAAATAGAAACATTATTATACGTAAAAAAATACAGCGTGTTCCATTTAAAAATAATATATTTTTTGTTCCACCTCGTACGTTTTTCGAAATTCTTGAAAAGCGATAGCAGATTGAGAAACTACGTTAAAAATTGTTCAAAATAAGTTTTTGGACGTATCAATTCGCCCAGAAATAACGAAAATGAAAGGGGGTTATCAATTATAATACTCACCCTGTACACTTGGAAAACCCAAATCATCATGATCGTTTCACTATACAAAGTTAGCGTCATCAGAGGATGAAAAATAAGAATTTTTCATCATCTGATGACGGTGCCTATAGAGTAACACTAGATTCCTTGCATTAATCGACTAAGTTAAGTTTGGAACCTGTGATGAGCACTGATAAGTACGCTTCGAGAACCCAAATCACCACAACACATATTTTTAAAGACCTGACCTAAAAAGATGTGTTGTGGTGATTTGGGTTCTCCAAGTGTGCTTATCAGTGCTCATCACAGGTTCCAATCTTCACTTAGTCGATTTCTTTTAATGCCAGGAATCTAGTGTTAGTCTATAGGCATTACTTATGGACCAACCTATATATCCAATTTAGTAGATAAATCTTAGATTCTTTCACTGTTTTAAATCAAGTGATGAGTTTTATTTCGATCTAAAAAATGCAACTTTGTTGTCTAAACGAGGTTTAAAATGTGACAAGTGAAATTTACGATACCGCTTCATAATAAACTGCTTTTTGCAGTCGTTTCATATATTTTATGAACCTCCTGGGTGATCCTGTCCGCCCGCCTTTGAAACATGACCACAGGTGAACGAATACATCAGCACTTGATAATGGTCAAAAATAAAAACAATTTCATTTTCAGACGGCTCCCACCCCACGATTTATGGATTCGCTTCTTCAGGCTAACACATATACACTTATAAGATTATCGAATATGATTTGAGAACTATTTGTATTTCCGAAAAATTCATGCAAACAATAATAATAATAATAATAATAATAATAATAATTATAATAATTATAATAATAATAAAATATGGTAAAATAATTTTGCCATCGCACCTTCTAGAGATCAACACATTGGAGCACATGCATACACTGATTTACAGTGCAGCAATTAAAACCTTGTGCATTAGGATTTCTGATTGAAGGCCCAATCACAGAGACTCGCGTCAAAGACTGCCCCCATGGGAAAAAAGGTTGATAAGAAGAGTGGAAACACTTCGAAAAGAAATTCGACAACTGAAGCAATACATTGGAAGAGTACAGACAAGAAAATTGCAGAAGAAGTACAGGAGATAACAGGCCGAGTTCGACAACACTCAGCACAAGATCCAGTCAACCACTCTGCACAAGAATGTCTGGACACTTTGAAACAGAAGCTTTCTGTATATGTAGAACGGTTGACGAGATATAAAGCGAGCAATAATAGGAAGTGCGACAATACAATGTTTGAACGCTCTGAAAGGACTTTCTACCGTCAGCTTAATTCAGCCAGGAATGCAACCACTTATGCTTTTCCAAAAAAGGAACAAATTGAAGAGTTCTGGCAAAGTCAACCAGCCACAACAGCCTCCTGCAATATTGGCGCTAGCTGGGTTAACGAAGAACACCGAGCTTGTCAGAGTTATGACCAAATGCACCATGAGCCGTTTATAACAGGTGAAGTCTCCGAGGTTATTAAAGAGCTTCATAATTGGAAGGCACCCTGGCCTGATGGCGTCCAAAACTTTTGGCTGAAGAAATTTGGGTGTACACATCATCTATTGGCGGTGTTAATAAATGATGTAATACTTGACCCAAAGAAGATGCCATTGTTTTTCACACAAGGAGATACGTATCTTCTGCAAAACGACCAGCATTGTTCTGCGGACCCCAGCAGATACCGACCAATAACTTGTCTTCCGACCCTATATAAGTTGATCACATCCTGCCTTGAGAAACGCATATATGCGCACTGTGAACGATACAAAATAATTGCGAGTCAGCAAAAAGGGTGTGCCAAAAGATCTCTGGGGTGCAAAGAACAGCTATTAATTGTTCGGTTGTGTGCAATCAAGCTTACAATGGACGAAGAAATATCTTTGCTGCCTACGTGGATTATAAAAAGGCGTTTGATTCAGTTCCTCACGAATGGCTCATAGGTGTGCTGAAGATATATAAGATCGATATTTACATCCTGAGGTTCCTTGAACACACAATGTCTATCTGGAGAACAAAGATTCAGTTGCGGGTACAAACTGGTGACAGCATCGTAACCAGCACGATACCAATTAGAAGAGCCTTATTTCAAGGCGACTCGCTAAGCCCATTGTAGTTCTGCCTCGCATTGAATCCACTATCAAACCGCCTGAACTCCACCAGATATGGCTTCAGTATCAAAAGCAACGACAGGGAGCAAATGAGGCTAAATCATCTGCTGTATATGGATGATCTTAAGCTGATGGCCTCCACAAAGAACCTCCTGGAACAACTTAAAATCGTGGAGGGGTTTTCCAGAGATATTGACATGCAGTTTGGGCTTGACAAATGTCGCACCTTATGTGTAGTCAAAGGGAAAATACAACCACCTGTATATGAAATGCAGAACAGCCAGCAAATTGCGTCGATGGATGTAAAAAATGTTACAACCACCTGGGAATACAGCAACCGAGGAAAATAAACCACTCGGTAATGGAGAACGATCTGACAAATGAGTTTACGAAATGAGTAAAGCAGGTGGTGTGATCACATCTTAACAGCAAGAACCAGACTAAAGCTTTCAATACATATGCATGTTCTGCACTTGACTACTCATTTGGGATTGTGAGCTGGAGTAAAACGGACATCGAAAATCTACAACGGAAGGTGCGAACACTCCTAACAAAATCCAAAAAGCATCATCCCCGTAGTGCTATCGAGAGAGTAACTCTACCCAGACACCAAGGTGGAAGGGGAGTGTTGGATATTGGTAAACAGTTGGACCAGCAGATAGTGAACCTGCGTACATATTTCCATCAGCAGGCGCTTACTTCTGAACTACACTGTGCCATATGCGAGGCAGATGATTCAACACCGCTACAATTGAAAGAAAGTGAAATACAAAGTCACCATCGGACTAATCAGGACAAGCTGCAATCTTGGATGCAGAAGCCTCTCCATGGGCGACATCTGAAAGAGACCTCCCAGGCACATGTCGACAAATTGGCGTCGAACTACTGGTTGGTGTCCGGACAGATAATTCCAGAGACAGAGGAGTGTTTGCTGGCCATACAAGATCAGGTCATCCAAACAAGAAACTACCTGAAGTATATAGTTGGAGATAATTCGGTCCAAGATGACTAATCTATATTTGGGTGTCAGTCATCAGAGACTATCCAGCACGTCGCCGAAGGATGTCAAGCGTTTGCTGCAACAGAGTATAAAGAGAGGCACGACGCAGTTGCTAAAATACTTCATCAATAACTGGCTCTGAAACTGTGACTTTTAAATCTTAGTAAGATGCCCTACTATAGATACACTCCTCAGCCTGTTCTAGAGATCTCAGCATACATATCATACTGGGATCGGACTGGGCTCACAGATCAACGAGTTGCCCACAACCGGCCAGATATAATAGTACTTAGGGCAACCAAGTGACGCTGATTGATGTGTCCATTTCGAATACTAATGATCCAGAGCTAAAGTAAAGCGAGGAGATCAGTAAGTATAGAGACATCTAGATGCAAGTAAAGAGACAGTGGAGGGCAGATAGTGTCCGAGTGATTCCAATAATCATGTCGCCAACTGGTGTGGCTCCTAAGAATCTTAGGAAGAACATTAGGAGACTGGGTCTTGGAGAGCACCTTTATAAGGTTATGCAGAAAGCGGTAATACTGCCCACACTGCGTGGATATTCCTGGGAAATAAAGATGTGTCGCTTTGTCGTTTAGAGCCCGATAACTTGGAAAGAGCTCCATCTGAGCACAGTCCCTTTGGTATCTGAGATACCTGGGATGAGTGAATGTTCCCCTTTGAGGGAGTGTGAAAGCCATTCAGCCTAAAGTCGATAATAATAATAATGATACCTCATTGGCCCCTTCGACAGGCTTTTGTAATGTGGACATGGAGAAAAATGACAGACAATATACACCGATAGAAAGACTAATAAAAGTCTGCTATACCCAAGAATGGAAACCTCCCTGAGTCATGCAATAGCAGCGAAGAGCAGCCAATAGCAATCCGTTTCCGTCGCTAAATACCGTCGCCGCGCCAACTGTGGCCAACGTAAGAACTGACGCGAAATTCAGACAAGCTTTAAGCGCCTATGGATCTTATGTGGTCAATCATATAATAACCATAACTTAGCTGTGGTGTCATATGAGAGGGCTATTTTTGGTGCAGCTTCTCAAAAAATCGTTAACGACATTCATATTTCACAAAATGTAATCAGCTAAGCGCGAATTAGAACAACCAATATTTAATGTCACTTAAAATTTGCATGTATGCGAAGCAATTAACGACGCAAGAAACCGCTATGTCCGCATTATTTCTGACGCAAAAACTCGTTTAATAACCACATCAAAAACAAAGTCCTCTCGAGCTCCAACGGTAGTAAACCCTTCTGGACTCTTGCTAAATCTATTGGGAATAATTTCTGCAAGAGCACGTTCCCACCTCTTGTTTCTGGGGATGAAATTGTTTCTACCGTCCTGGACAAGGCTGAACTTTTTGCCTCGTCGTTCGCCGGCACTTCTACACTCAACCCACCACCAAATGTTCAACCACCAACAGTCCCCAATGTGGCGCATAAACTGACGGATATCATTTTCAGAACTAAAAACGCTGGACGCAGCAAGTGCGTTATGGAAGTAAATTTTCATAAAAATGTTTTTAATTACAAATATATCGCTCTAATGCGAGCAGGCATCAATTTGGTTACCGGTATAACCTATATAGTAGGAATAATGTACCATATTTTATCAAAATAATTATTTGAAAATGTACAAAACTTTTCGGAAAATAAACTTTAAATGTTTCTGAGAAAACTGGTCTCCTAGCCAATGAACCTTAGGTTAATAGCAAATTGAGTTATTGACGTTTGAAACATTTAATGAAAATTCGCAACCAAAACGCCCTTGCTGCGTTCATACAAAAATTTTCCGAAAACACAGTTAAATGTTGGTTTCCCACCCAACAAAACTTACGTTAATAGCAAATGAGTTATTGAAATTTGGAGGATTTAATGAAAATTTGCTACCAAAACGCACTTACTGTGTCCAGATTTTTTCTTACAAACATGCATCATATTTCGATAAAATATGCTAAAATGCAGTAACGAATTTGTTCTACGAAAATTAGCTAAAAATTATAGACCGTTAAACCATAAACTTCACTAAACCTACAGCGAAAGCATCAACTTAACTAAACCGACAGCCAAAGCATCAGAGAAAGGGTCTATTTGAAATGAATTTTCTGGGAATATTTTAGTAAAATGAAGGACAATGACGATTGAAACTAAGAGTTCAGGCTTTGTAAAACATTATTCTTGAGACATTTTCCTTCCATAGATCATATTAGTGTCAGGTTCATTGCCTAAATATTACCAATTTTGACGTTTATAATCGCGATTTTGACGTTTTGAGGAAAAGCCAAATGTATTTTTCTTTGAATGCCTGTAACTTTTTTGTCCTTTAACCTACGGAGCTAAATTTTGGTAGGTAACTTGCATATAATGATATAAACCCGCGTATGAAATTTGGTTGCCCTTACTTTGTTAATTTTGGAGATATATTTTTTTTTCGAAAGAAAACATAAAATTTTCCGGGAAAACCTCGGCGGATTTTCCTGGCTAACGAACTTATTCAAGCCACTTGCGAAAGGAAGGTACTCACCAATTTTGACGTTTAAAATCGCGATTTTGACGTTTTGAGGAAAACCCAAATTTATTGTTCTTTAAATGCCTGTAACTTTTTTGTCCTTTAACTTACAGAGTTAAATTTTCGTAGGTATTTTACTCATAATGATATAAACCAGCGTGTGAAATTTGGTTGCCCTTACTTTATTAATTCCGGAGAAATTAATTTTTTTCGATTTTAACATATAAAGTCTGAAACGGACCTCGGATTTGGGTTCCAGGGGTCCTAATTAGCGCTGATTTGAAGAAATTTTTTCAAAATTCGAAAGTCGGGATCTCCTCATTAGTGAATTTTTTTTTAAAGAAAATTCACTAAAAGGTACGAAAGATGCTCTCTTATCTTAATACCAGGAAAGCCTCTGGCCTTGGCGAGATCGCAGCAATTGTTCTGAAAAAGTGCGCACCAGAACAGGCTCCTGTCCTGACTCGTCTGTTTCAGACATCTTACAATAGAGACATATTCCCTAATAACTGGAAAATTGCTCGAGTACAACCTGTCCCCAAGAAAGGATCCAAAGCGCTTCCTAGCAACTACATGCATAATTCTCTCCTTTCAATCGTCTCTAAAGTGATGGAAAAGTATATAAACACCGAATTACTAACATTTCTTGAAAAACACAGTCTAGTCCACGACGAGCAGAATGGATTCTGTCAGCGCAGATCAACTGCCGACCTCCTTTCCTTTGTCACCTATTCTTGGAACAAGTCTATGGAACTACACGGTGAATCCCAGATTGTCGCTCTAGACATATCCAAAGCATTCGACCAGGTCAGGCACGCAGCGCTGCTTAATAAACGTCCCGCCTATCGCCTACCACCAAAACTCTGTACCTGGACAGCAAATTTCCTCTCCAACCGGAGCATTTCTGTTGTCGTGGATGGCCATTCCACTAAAATGTATCCAATTAATGCAGGAGTTCCTCAAGGTTCAGCCCTAGCCCCTACTTTGTTTCTTGACCACATCAATGACCTTCTTTCTAGCACATCCAACCCAGTTCACAGTTACGGGGACGACAGCACCCTCCACTCAAATATACAATATTCTAAGCCTGTCTCTTTAGCCCAATTAGATGAGGATCGCAGACTCATGGAGGGTTGTGTCTCCGTGGATCTCCAAAAAATATTAGACTGGCGAAGTAGAAATCTTGTACAATTAAACCCCACCAAATCAGTCTTGCTTTCTATCTCATAAGAGATACACCAGCCCTAGACCCATCACAATAAACAACCAAGTTATTCAAAGTAATGAGTCCTTTTCACTTGTTGGCATTTCTATGAATCGAAATCTCAATTGGCACCAACATGTCACATCAATTGCAGAAGCGGCTGCTAAGAAATTATGTTTCCTCTTCCGGGCTCGCAAATACTTTTCACCAGCAAATCTCTATGCCGTTAATACTTCACAAATAAGGCCAAACCTCGAACACTGCTCCCATATCTGGGGTGCCGCTGCCGCTTCTACAGCCGCTATCCAGGACTTCATTCAGAAGATAGATATACGTCTCATTGGTGACCCTACCCTCACCCAAAGGCGGCCATCCCTTGCCCACCGACGTGCCGTTGGTGAGCTCTATGTTTTATAGATATACGCACGAGCACTGCTCAGCGGAGGTTTCTTCCATAGTTCCTCCACCTGCTGAGCGAATGTACCCTTTTACTGTCCAGGTCACCAGGCATAGAACATCTTGTTATGCCCGCTCTTTTGTGCCGAGGACTTCCAAGTTGTGGAATTCCTTGCCGGCACATGTTTTTCCTTCTCCTCCGAACCTTCAAGTCCAGAATTAGCTAGTTGCCTCTTTCCTCCTTGTCGACACCCACGGTATGATAGTATTTAGGCTGTAAGCCCTCGCGGTGTGTTGTTGAAATATGTAACATAGGAAAACAAAAACATTTTTTGCGCTTATACGTCGTAAAAAGTAACAAAACATATATAAAAGATGATTTGGGAACAATTTTTTTTGTCTTTCGGTCCGTATCTCTGTCTGTTTATAGCCACGATAAATTTAGGACGAATTGAGATATCGTCTTCAAATTTGATATACAGTTAGCACTCGACAAACGAACGGTTCGGATTGCTTTTGGGTAAAATCGCTTTAGGGGGTGGGGGATGAAGGGGGGCTGATTTGGTGAAAATTGACATTTTTTCGTTAAAACTTGAGTAATACAACGTTTTAAGGTTTATTTATTAGAACACTTTTAATTTCATCAAATATCTGGTATTCTGCGTTGAAATTAAATTAGGGGTTGAATGTGTGGAGGTGGAAAATTGTTGACAAAAATTTTTTTTTTTTTAATAAAGCGACGTAAAAAATCTCCAAGCATATAGTAAACTTGATTCTGAAACGAAATTTTTTTGGCTGTCGGTATGTTACGAAAAAAATATATATATCTCAAAAAATAATACATTTATTTTGATGAAATTTGGTTGATATGTTTTCCTCATAAATACCTTCCTACATACCAAAACTCAACTGTCTAGGTTTATAGGAAATTGAGTTATGGACATTTGAAGCATTTAATGAGAATTCGCTACCATAACGCACTTGCTGCGTCCTGAAAATTTGTTTTTAATCTAAAATTGAGGTGTTTGGGGATTTTTTGTCAATTTTCACAATAATTGAGATACTAAATGTATTCCATCTGCCTTCTCCACGAAGTACAATACTGTTCAATTACAAAGAGATATTCAATATTCAATAAAGAGGGACAAAATCTGCAAATCGACTCTCGAGGAATCAATTACTTTAAGAAATTGCATCAGTTCCGTATACGCATTGAATATTATCATAAACCTTGAAGATTATCACGAAACGGCAATTTAAGGTAACACCATATTCTGGTCGTTACATCAATTACCTAACCGGGTATTATAACAACGAGGAAAACTATAAAATAAGACTGTTAGCATATTTTAAACAAGCCTACATGCACGCTAAGATGATTTCTTTAGAAGATGTAATTGAATCGAGGATAACATTAAATAAATTAAATCGCTTGCTAATAAAGAGCAAATAAATTTATTTTAATTCGGCTGTCTCCATATACAGAACTGAATTAAATTAAACATGTTTTCGTTAAAACTCGAGTAATATAACGTTTTAGGGTTTGTTTATATTATTAGAAAACTTTCAATTCCATCAAATATCTGGTATTCTATGCTAAAATTAAATAAGAGGTTGGTGTGTGGGGTGAAAAATCGGCGACAGAAGTAACGAAATTTTATTGCTTAAACGGCGTAAAAAGGCTCAAAACATACAGAAAACTTGATTCTGATACGACAAAATTTGGTATCCAGTTAGGACATAATAAAGGAACGCTTCGCATTGTTTTCGGGTAGATCACTTCAGGGAGTAGGGGATAAATGAGAGGTGATTTGGTGAAAATTGACATTTTTTCGTTATAATTCGAGTAGTACAACGTTTCAGAATTTATGGGTACAGGAATACGAATACATATTTTCTTTGTGGTCAAGTCATAAACACTAAATTCATTTTATGAGTATATCTTTCTGGAAGAGTAGATTTTCACAGCTATGTGATTCAATTGGCACCAGTATTTTTTACATCATTAGCAACTGTGTGTGTGTTTTTTTTTAACGTCGGTATATTTCCGTGACAAATGCCAATCACCGACGCCAGGGAACAGCTTCACCTTACTATCCTGGCAATTTTTTATTTTTTTATTTCAACAACACACCACGAGGGCTTACAGCCTAAATACGTACGCCTAAATCGTACCGTGGGGAAAGAGCCAACTTGTTAATTCTGGACTTGAAGATTTGAAGGTTCGGAGGAGAAGGAAGAACATGTGCCGGCAAGGAATTCCACAACTTGGACGTCCTCGGGACAAAAGAGCGGGCATAACAAGATGTTCTATGTCTGGTGGCCTGGATAGTAAAAGGGTGTATTCGCCCTGTTCCCCTGGTAGATCTGTTGGGGGCAGCAGGTGGAGGAACTATGGAAGAAAGCTCTTCTGAGCAGTGCACGTGCAGATATCTATAAAAGAGAGAGAGGTCACCAACGGCACGTCGATGGGCAAGGGATGGCAGCCTTTGGGTGAGGGTAGAGAGGATGTCATTGATGTGGAGAAGAAACAAAGTAGGGGCTAAAGCTGAACATTTAGGAACTCCTGCATTAATTGGATACAGTTTAGAGGAATGGCCATCCACGACAACAGAAATGCTCCGGTTGTAGAGGAAGGTACAGAGTTTTGGTGGTAGGCCATAGACCGGAAGTTTATTAAGCAGCTCTGCGTGCCAGACATGGTCGAATGCTTTGGATATGTCTTGAGCGACAATCTGGGATTGACCGCGTAGTTCCATAGACTTGTTCCAAGAATTGGTGACAAAGGAAAGAAGATCGGCAGTTGATCTGCGCTGACGGAATCCATACTGTCTGTCGTGGATTAGACTGTGTTTTTCAAGAAATGTTAGTAATTCGGTGTTTATATACTTTTCCATCACTTTAGAGACGACTGAAAGGAGAGAAATAGGCCTGTAGTTGCTAGGAAGCGCTTTAGATCCTTTCTTGGGGACGGGTTGTACTCCAGCAGTTTTACAGTTACTAGGGAATATGCCTCTATTGTAAGATGTCTCAAACAGGCGAGCCAGGACAGGAGCAAGTTCTGGTGCGCATTTTTTGAGAACAATTGATGCAATTTTGACGAACCCCTGCCTTTCTGTAAGGAGGGTCGAGATCTTTCACGTGTCCAACATCGCATGTACACGGGACCGACGGCTTTACGCCCCCTCCGGATGGCGGAACGTACACACATTTAACTTGCTCAAATACAATGCCACAACCTCAGTTGATGTTAATTGTACAGTATGTACTGAAAAAGTAAATTTCGGGACGCAGCAAGTGCATCATGATAGCAAATTTTCATTTAATGCTTCAAATTTGCATAACTCAATTTTATATAAACCTAGAAAATTGAATTTTGATATGTAGTAAGGTATTTACGATATTATGCACAATCAACCAAGGGTTGCGGTGCTATCGGGGCGGCAAGGCCGCGGACGAGCCATGAGGGAACAAAAAAAAAGGTATTTACGAGGGCAACATACCAACCAAATTACATCAAAGTAACTTAGTGATTTTTTAGATGGAGATTTTTTTTCAAAACATTTTTTTTTTTTTGGGAAACTGGTCCGATAGAGCTGGCTAACGAACCCACCCAAGCCATTAATAAAAGAAAGATTCTTGCTGATTTTCAACAAAATTGGTTAATAACTTTTTGAGTTATCGTGTGGATGCAAACAAATTCAAACGGGCCTTGGTTTCGGGTTGTATGGGTCCAAATTCGCGCTCATATGAAACATTTTTTGCAAAGTCTCACCATCGATACCTCTCTATTTGTGAATTTTCCTTAATAAAACTTCGCCTAAAGGGGAACCCTGGGAATCTAACCTAGTACTCTTCGGTTCAGAGGCACACGTTCTTACCAATGAACCACCAAAGCTCTCATGAATAGCAACTAAGAATTATATATAACATTACATAGATCTGCTGAAAGAACATATTTCGCTGGATAAGTTGCAACGCTCGAACGAAGAGACAATCAGATAATTGAGAGATCTTGTAATTACCACACACAGCAGGAAATTAAAAATTTGACGCGAACCATAAGAAAACATGTATTAGCTGGAGACCGGCCGCAAAGTAAAGAAAAAATAACTAACGGCAAACTGTCATTGCTGGTTATGCAGTCGACCGTCGAAGCAGGCATTTAAGTTAATTAAAACATTTCCTGCCGATGACAGACCAAGCCTGCTTTCTGTCTTAAAGACAAAGTAACCAGGCTTGCCACCTTGTAAGAGAATGTGCATCACTTTTTGTGGTTTATTACAACCCACCTGATGTAAAAAGGAAGAGCAGGTCAGGTAGATATTCAAAAGTATCCACTCAAATATAAGTTTCTAAGCGATTTGTTTTATTTTTTGTCAGTTAATTAACCAAGCAATCTTCCGAAAGCACCGAAACGTAATGAAACGATAACAGCTCGCAAAACTTTCTATGGCAAAAACAGTCTGGACGCAGCAAGGAGGGTATGGTAGCGATTTTTCATACAAATATTTTCAAATACGGAAAATAAAGAAATAATTAGTTTCGGAAATACTTTGAGGAATTTTTTTACGTAAAACCGGTTCGGGGGGTTGGCTAACGAACTCATCCACGCGATTTGTGAAGGAAAAATTATAAATTGGGCAGGTACCTTACATTTTGTAAATACTTACATTGTTAGCCAACACTTTGGAAGCAGTTTTTCTGCAAAAATGTGTAACTTTTTCAGGGAAATTTTTATTCTTTGAAAATGAAGTTATTTTAGTAAAATTATGCACATAAGTTCCCTTTTGTGGGAGTTATGGGCATTTATTTTATGTTCTCTTTCAGGAGACCAAAACAGCACAAGATTAAAAGTTTTCGAACAATAAAACAATTTATTCAATTTCACTGACCAAATACATTATATATATATATATATATATATATATATATATATATATATATATATATATATATATATATATATATATATACAGGGTGATTCACAGCGCAATGAACACAGAAAGTGTGTGGGTAGAGGACCTCAAAACATGCCGTTTTTTATATACAATTTTTCTCTGACGCCCATCGTTGATGAGATATTGACCTCGGAAGATTCTTTAATAATTACACAAAATAGCTGTATTGTAGCAGTGCCCTAACATAGAACAACCAAATGTGGTAGATGGTTTTCTTTTATCAATATCGTTATTTGACAAAATTTTGAAGTAGACATAAACTCAAAAAGGGGTAACCGTTTTAATGATTTGATTTTTTTTAACCCTACCCTAATTAAAAGTTAAGGTGCATCAATTTTATAGCAAATTAAATTTTCTATCTTTTTCTCATCTTGTCAATTTTCGACAAATCACCCATTTTTGAGAAAACTGTGATTTTTAGTGTTGAGATCAAAACAAAATTATGTCCCTTTGAGATTTTATTAAACATTTAAGTCTCATAGGGGATGCCTCAATAAAATATGCTCATGTTATATCGGGTGACCTAAAAAATTGAAGGCACCCTGAGTGACAGCTGCTACCATAAAACCTACTTAAAAAAACTGAGTCGGGTTTGGCACAAGAGCCGCGACACCTGGGGTGGCCAACTATACTCTCTCACAACGGCCAGCAGGTTTTGTCATGGTACAAACGATTCAGCAACGAAAAAAATATCTCCTACATATAAACGGGTCATACTTATAATAATTTAATTTCTGAAAAGACCTATATGCTGATAAACGTAGTAGTAAAAACTGAGTCGTGTTTGACACTAGAGAAGCGATACGTTGGGCGCCAATTATATACTCTCACAACAGTCCGTAACTTTCATCGTGGTACAATAATTTCAGCAACGAAAAAATGTCTCCTACGCCATAAATTTATCACGTTAAAAAATAAATGACATACTATGCGAATTCAGACATATAACCGGGTCATACTTAAAATAATTTGATCTCTGAGAAGACCTATATGCTGATAGTAGTAGCAAAAACTGAGTCATGTTTGGCACAAGAGCAGCGACACCATTATATACTCGCATATCAGTCTGTAACTGTCGTCGTGATACAGCTATGTCAGCAACAAAAAAATATCTCCTACACCATAAATTCTATCACGCTAATAAATAAATGACATACTATGCAAATCCAGACATATAAAAGGGTCATACTTATAATTATTTGATATCTGAGAAGACCTATATGCTGATAATAGTAGTAGAAAAACCGAGTCGTGTTTGACACAAGAGTAGCGACACGTTGGGCGCCAATTATATACTCTCACAACAGTCTGTAACTCTCGTCGTGATACAGTAATTTCAGCAACGAAAAAAGATCTCCTACGTCGTAAATTCTATCAGGCTAATAAATAAATGATATACTATGCAAATCCAGACATATAAGCGGGTCATACTTGTAATAATTTGATCTCTGAGAAGACCTATATGCTGATAGTAATATCAAAAACAGAGTCGTGTTTGGCACAAGAGCAACGACACGTTGGGCGCCAATTGTATACTCACACAACAGTCCATAACTCCCGTCGTGGTACAGACCTTTCAATAACGAAAAAATATCTCCTGCACCATAAATTCTATCACGCTAATAGATAAATGACATACTACGCAAATCCATTCCACACTACATAAACGGGTCATACTTAGAAGTGTAAGAATTTGATCTCCGCAAATACTTATGTGCTGACAATAGTAGTAGGGAAAAACGGTGTCGGGCTCAGCGCAAGAGCAGCGACACGTTGGGCGCCAATTATATACTCTCACAACGGTCGGCAAGTCTCGTCTAGGTACAGACGTTTAAGCAACGAAAAAATAACTCCTAAACCATAAATTCAATCACGTAAATAAATAAATGACATGATATGCAAATTCAGATATTATATAAACGGGTCATACTTATAACAGTAAAAATTTGATCTCTGCAAAGACCCATATGCTGCTAATAGTAGTAGGAAAAAACTGAGTCGGGCTCAGCGCAAAAGCAGTGACACGTTGGGCGCCAATTATATACCCTCACAACAACCGGCAAATCTCGCCATGGTATGGACGTTTCAGCGTCGAAAAAATATCTCCTAAACCATAAATTATATCGCGAAAATAAATACATGACATCGTATGCAAATCGAGACATTATATAAACGGGTCATACTTATAAGTGTAAGAATGTTATATCTGCAAAGACCTATATGCTGATAATAGTAATAGGAACAAAACCTAATCGGGCTCGACGCAAGAGCAGCGACACGTTGGGCGCCGATTTATACTCTCACAACGGTCGGCAAGTCTTATAATAGTGTGACGTTTCAGCAGCAAAAAAATGTCTCATAAACAATAAATTCTATCACGAAAATAAATAAATGACATAGTATGCAAATCCATTCCACATTATATAAACCGGTCATACTTATAAGTGTAAGAAATTGATCTCTGCAAAGACCTATATATGCTGATAGTAGTAGGAATAACAATAAACCATAAATTATAGGTTCATATCGGTAATTTCGCAAAATAAAATCCACTTACCTTTGAGTTGTGTGTTTTCTATAGCAAACATATTCAATGCCAGAAGTTGCAAAAACCTAGTGAACGGCAAAGGCACAGGTGAGTGCTGCAAGAGGGCTCGAAACTCCTTCAACATCTGCATAGCAGCTTCTTGGAAACTCTCCATTCTGCAACAATAGAAAAATAAAATAATTAAAAACTAAACTAGTTCAACTAAATTTAAAAGCTCTTGGATTAGTTAAATTTATGCAATTTTCAGCAGAATTCAAGCTAGAAACAGCAGAATGTAATATTTATGCTATGCAAACAGTAAAAAGTTAAATGTCGTACCTTCGACATTTTTATACGCCCGAACTAAATAACAAGAAGAAGCCACACGAAGACCGCCAATCCAGAATGTTCCTTGGAAGCGAATTTTCGCTGGGTTCTTATAATACTTGAAAACAGAAATACACTAAAACCTGTGTTAGCGGCCACCTGTGTACAGTGGCCATAACAGCCAGTTTTAGCTTTCTCCGAAACTTCTATTTAAAAATTTGCAGCGCCTAATGGGTCATTAGTATGTTTTTGTCAGCGGCACTGTTGTATTCTGATATTGTTTGATCCCCACGCTCAATCTCTCCAAGTCCGACGCTGTACATTCCCATCCTGAAAACTTCCCTCGGTGCCTACAACAGCCACCAGTGGCAGTTACAACATTGGCACTCCTGTAACAGGTGGCAGCAACAGCCACCGAAGGCGCACGTACAGCCAACAGTTGGATCCCTGTGACAGGTGTCATCAAGCGTCAACAACCGGTCAAGCAGCTACAAGATACCCCTAGAGCACTTCACTTCCATATCATCCAGCGTCCAGTAAGGTCGTTCAAGACCGGCTGAACCGTGAATGGTAGTCAAGACACGGCATAATACTTGATTATGATGTGGGCACATCACAGTTAACTCCGTGGTCGTTCCAGCGGTCAGGGAGCATCACAGGAAGATCGCCTGACCCGCGGCACGTAGTCAAGAACCACGGCTGTCTCCATATACACGTGGGCAGGTCCGTTAGCCTCGTTGTGGAAGAACCAGTCTTTCGACGAGCGATGGACCCGTGCTCAGAAATCCATTCAACCGCGGTATCAACACACCGCAAGTCTTCACAACTGTCACTTGGACACGTGAAACATTTTGGTCCCTTGGACGACGCCCCAGCTATCAGTGACACCACCATGTGCTGATTACGGCAAACTCCCGGCTCCAATTGTAAGTCACCTTTTTTATTGTATCATTATTAGAACACCCCCATTCATTTTTTGTAGCTAACCTTGTGACGGTCATGATTGAATTACTATTACTTTTACCACGTGTATTCATAAATCTGCCCCAAAAAAAACAATCCCTTTGGTCCTTCACTAGTTTTAAACGGGTAATTAGAACCATGACGCTAGTCTTTCTAAACCAGTAATGTTAATGCGAGCATTTTAGTTTAATTCAAACGTTTAGTATTTCGCGTCATTACATTTATCCTTTTCTGAACCGTACAGACACCATGTCACATTTAAACCAAATATTGGTAAGTCAGAAAATGTGAATTTTGAAGATATAGAAAGCTTTAACAAAATTTTTCAGGTATAGGGACCTATAATATAATTTGGAAGTACCAGCACAAAGGACCATCATTCAGAAAAGGCTAAAATCGAATAGATAACTTATTGCTACAATACAAACTCATATAAAGATCTGTTTCCGAATTTACCCACAAAAGCCAAGAAATCTACGATGGGGCAAACGTAACCTCCATATTGATTAGACTTGTGACAAGTCACGGTCGCTTTGCAGTCATTTACACCTTATGGGTTTACTTGACACACCAATATGTTCGCGTGATAACCAAACGAAAGCGGACTTAAGTCACCTTATTTTTATGTGCCCACTAACTCAAGAACCGAGAGGTGAACTGTCATTGACAACGATAGGACAAAAAAAACAGAATGACAATACCATATAGCTTACAGAAAATTAAAGCGTTTTTTATATTTCAACAACACACCACGAGGGCTTACAGCCTAAATACTATCGTACCGTGGGTGTCGACAAAGAGGCAACTTGTTAATTCTAGACTTGAAGGTTTGGAGGTTTAAAGGAGAAGGAAAAACATGTGCCGGCAAGGAATTCCACAACTTGGAAGTCCTCGGGACAAAAGACCGGACATAACAAGATGTTCTATGTCGAGTGACCTGGACAGTAAAAGGGTGCATTCGCTCTGTTCCCCTGGTAGATCTGTGGGGGGCGGCAGGTGGGGGAACTATGGAAGAAAGCTCCTCTGAGCAGTGCCCGTGCAGATATATATATATAAAAGAGAGAGCGGCCACCAACGGCACGTCGGTGGGCAAGGGATGGCAGCCTTTGGATGAGGGTAGGGTCACCGATTAGACGTATAGCTCTCTTCTGAATGGAGTCCAGGATAGCGAGTGTAGAAGCGGCAGCGGCACCCCAGATGTGGAAGCAGTATTCGAGATTTGGCCTTATTTGTGAAGTATATAAGGTATAGAGATTAGCTGGTGAAAAGTATTTGCGATCCTGGAAGAGGAAACCTAATTTCTTAGCAGCCGCTCTGCACTTGATGTGACATGTTGGTGCCAATTGAGATTTCGATCCACAGAAATGCCAACAAGTGAAAAGGACTCATTACTTTGAATAACTTGGTTGTTCATTGTGATGGGTCTAGGGCTGGTGTATCTCTTATGAGATGGAAAGCACGACTGAGATTTGGTGGAGTTGAATTGTACAAGATTTGTACTTCCCCAGTCTAATATTTTTCTGAGATCCACAGAGACAGAACTCTCCATAAGTCTCCGATTATCATCTAATTGGGCTAAAGAGACAGGCTTAGAATATTGTATATTTGAGTGGAGGGTGATGTCGTCCGTATAACTGCGAACAGGGTTGGATGTGCTAGAGAGGAGGTCATTGATGTGTAGAAGAAACAAAGTAGGGCTAAAGCTGAACCTTGTGGGACTGCTGCATTAATTGGATACAGTTTAGAGGAATGGCCATCCACGACAACATAAATGTACCGGTTGGAGAGGAAATTTGCTGTCCAGGTACAGAGTTTTGGTGGTAGGCCATAGGCCGGAACTTTATTAAGCAGCGCTGCGTGCGAGACCTGGTCGAATGCTTTGGATATGTCTAGAGCGACAATCTCGGATTCGCCGTGTAGTTCCATAGACTTGTTCCAAGAATGGGTGACAAAAAAGGAGGTCTTTTCTTCGAGATTCTAAATTGAGGCGTCTGGTGTAAGGTAGATTGCTACGAACATATGTGCACATGCCTCCATGCAATCTAAAGGTAGTAAGGGAAGTTAAGGTGATTAGTGGCTGTTTTGGCCCTGATTTGGGTTTCGGTGAGGAAGAGGAGTTGGGCCCTATAAGCCTGGAGGAAATGGTGGACGGAGTTCAGGTTAGAATTTAGGCCACATATATTCGAGAAGGATATGTTAAATTTTGATGGCGGCGCCCCCTGCACACCCCTCTCCAGGAGATCCGAATGGAGGGGTATTTTATCTCCGGAATCTTTTGTACAAGGAGGAGCCATCATCATTTTTGTTTATAAGGGAACCGGAAACGTCCGTTGGGACTTCACCGGCCCTAGATGTAAGGGGTGGTACCTCGTCGGGCGTGAAAAAAATCATTTACTATCACGTAAAGGAAAAGTCCACTACCACCTGCCAATATTATTTAAAATAAACCAATAGGAAATAGTTTCGAACCTAGCTATAAAAAAGTGTACATATATATATATATATATATATATATATATATATATATATATATATATATATATATATATATATATATAAATTTAAAAAAACAATAATATTTATGAAAAAACAAAAAAGAATATAATTAATAGTGAATAACAAAAGTCGTAAATTTTTATTTACATTATATTGATGTGCTTAGTTTGTAAAGCTATGGTCAAATATGAGGCTCGGAGAAAGTCACTAAGACTCAAAAGTAAATCGTTTTGATTGTATCCGCGAAACCAAGAATACAAAAAAAATCATCAAAAGTTTGTGACCAATGGACTTAAGCTTCCGAGGCCATCCCGAGCACACACACACGCACACATGGACCTAGCTGCATTAGACAATTGATATATCGAGAAAAATACATCGATGTATCGAATATATCTATACTTTCGATACATAGCGTAATACCGATGCATCACATCGAAAATATCGATGTTTTCGATGCATCGATGTAAATCTAACATCCCTAAATGAGCTTGTATTAAAACCTGATCTTTGACGTCTATTTAAATTAAAAGTATTGCTTTAAGTAATATGCCCTACTAACAGATGCAAGATTTAATTACTTTTTACGGTTTCTTTGCCTGTTTTAGTCAGATTTCGAAAATTGTATTGACAAATACAATAGGAGATCATAACACGCAGTTATTATCGTATAGTATCCCGGGTATTGATCAGACTCCTGTTGAATATGTGTATAAAAGGTCATTCAGTCAGAAGAATATATCCCATGTTGTGTATCTTTTGAATAGTGCATGCTTGGATCTGGTCTATCGGCAGCCAGTGGCAGCAAACAAATTTGATGTTTTTTTTTCTCTGAGTTTGATGCCTTGTTTTAGATTGCGTTTCCGGTTGTCAGAAAAAGATCCATACCCGGCAAGATTGCTCCTAAACCATGGATATCATCGGAACTTGTAAGAGAGGACTGTTTGCTTCGTGATTTTCCACTTCTACTGGATCCGGTTATGGATCCGCGTTGTAATGAGTTTTATAATAGTCTAAAGAAACAGCACGGTGCTAGGTTAAAAGACGCCAAGAAAAAATACTATGAAAATAAAATCTCTAAGTCTTCAAACCGAAATAAAGCTATGTGGGAAGCAATTAAAGAAAATGTCAACGTGGGGAAGATGAACAGCAAGGCGGCAAATCTGAGTATTCTATCCGGTGACGGAGTCGTTATGACAGATCCTAATATGATTGCTGACAGTTTCAATTCGCACTTTGTCGACTCTGTTAAGTATCTGACAAAAAACTGTGACATTAATTGTGTATTAAAAAATAGCTCTAATGCCTATTCTATGTTTTTATATCCTGTCTCAGAGGACGATGTATTAGAGATCAAAAAATTAGTTTCACTTAAAAATTCACCAGGAATAGATGAAATACCATGTAGTCTTCTTGGCGGGGTTGCTCATATTGTGGTGGCTCCACTAACTTACCTTATAAATGTGTCGTTTGAAATCGGTTGTTTTCCTGAGCACCTGAAGACTGCCATTGTCGTCTCTCTCCTTAAGAAGGGAGATCCACGTCTTTTGGACAACTACAGGGCGATTGCGCTGCTTTCGGTTTTTTCTAAGATCTTTGAGAAGGCATTTCTGATAAGACTCAGGTCCTTTTTGGAGATATACAATTTGCTGTCTCCATGCCAATTTGTCTTTCGTGGGCAGCTGTCAACTCAGGATGCCGTGCTTGGCACTTACCTGACAGTATTGGATTACATAAATAGTGGGTCCAAGTCCGCCGGGCTGTTCTTCGACATTTCGAAAGCGTTTCATGCGGTCAACCATTCCCTTTTATTGCAAAAATTTGAGCATTTGGCATAAGAGGAAATGCATATGTATGGCTAAAAAGCTACCTGCCTGGGAGAAGTTAGGCTGTCAGGATACGACAGACAGGTAAGAACTATATGTCTGGATTTTCAGCCGTGTTGAGCGGCGTGCCGCAGGGCAGCATATTGGGCCCTGTTTTGTTTACAAATTTCCTTAACGATATTGTTTATGATCTCCAAGAATACCACTTAACTTTGTACGCTCATGACACCACTGCTGCAATATCAGGGGAAAGTTTTGAAGAGCTTGGAGCTGCAGCTAATGTGTGTGTGTGTCTCAGGTGTAAGCCTGGTGTTTGTAAAATGGTCTGGTTCTTAGCACGCGGAAGGCTGAAATGCTTCTTTTTCTCCGGTGGGTGTAAAGTTTTTGGGGATCCATCTGGATTCTAACTTATCATGGGACGTCCATGTTGACCATATGGTGGCCTCTCTTGCATCTAGGAATTACGCGTTTCTGCAGCTGAGGGATTCCTTGAGTACGCAGGCGTTGTTGACATGCTACTATGGTAGTGTCAACTGTTTTCTGACATATGGTTTGCTGTGTTGGGGCGGCTGTGTGCATCTGGGGAGGGTTCTGTTGATGCAGAAGAGAATTGTCCGCACCATGTTTGGCCTGCCGTCTTCCGCATCATGTAGACCATTATTTATATGGTATGGCATTTTAACAGTGACGTGCCTTTATATGCTTGAGGCGCTTTGTTATGTCAGAAAAAATATTGAAATTTTTAGTACCTGCGGTAATATTACAGCGTATGAAACAAGACAGGCTAAAGATTTGTATGTTCCCCCTTATAGGATCGAACAGATTAATCAGGCACCTCGCAACACTACAATACGCTTATACAGGCTGTTTCAAAAAACATGCACCATCGCTCGTGGGGCAATTCCTTACTAAAAAATAAGAAAAAAAGTTCCTGTGCACATGGGCCCGGAAACGCATAGTTTCGAATATACAGGGAGTTGAATTTTAATTATTTTTTTTATTTTTTATAAATAATTTCAAAACCACTGGATTGATTTTAATGAAACTTGGAACTTGAAAGTGTATTATGAAAGTGCATATTTTCAAGTGAAAATCTGCTTACAACTGCGTCAGTAGCGTGCGTACGGGGTAACTGTAAAAATTCATTTGGGGAAAAAATATGTGCGCCACTGTCTTTTTCCAATTTTGATACATCAGTTATGAAGCTTATTACATAAGCCACAAAAGCTGCCTCTTGGTATTTTTTCGTTCAGGATATCCCCTAGGAGATATGATTAATTTTATAAAAAGGGGCAAAATACCTATTCGTTGGAGTAATGAAAACAGTAATCGTAAAGTGCCATGAAACTATAATTTTTGACAGTTCTCTAAATTCTACAATTTTGAAGTGCTTTGTAGGCGTCAAAAGAGTTTTCGTGCTATTCTTTAAATTTTGATACGGTGCAGGATTTTCGTTTTTAGTTATTTGTTGATACTGAGCTGCTCATTAATATTATTTCCTCCTCTCAAGATGGTTTTCATTATGTACACTTCAGCGGATTTGACTGATATGTTGTTAATTTATGGACAAACAAATCAAAATGCTAGACAAGCTGTGCGAGTTTATCAGGAAACTTATCCGCAAAGAAGAATTCCTGACAAAAATATTTTCCCACGTATTGTAAGACATTTGAGAGAAACTGGTTCTTTAAAACCTTTAAAAGCTGACTCTGGACGCAGAAGATACCGCCGAACTGTACGAGTTGAAGAGGCAATATTAAATAGAATTGAACGTGATCCTAGTACAAGTACGAGAATTATTGCCACCGAACTGGGTAATATTTCGGCATCATCAGTTCACAGAACTCTGAAGGATCAAAGTTTATATCCCTATCATTTTACACGTGTCCAGGAACTTCTGCCTAGAGACTTTCAACCAAGGGTAATGTTTTGTCAGTGGTTCTTAAACAAACTTAGGCACGACCAACATTTTTCTAAACGTGTACTATTTACTGATGAGGCGTCATTTACGCGAAAACGTATCGTAAATTTTCACAATTTACATACATGGGCCGATGAAAACCCACACTCTCTAAGAGTTGCAAATTCGCAGTATCAATTTTCCATCAATATTTGGGCTGATATTATTGAAAATCACATAATTGGTCCTGTTGTTCTACCGAATCGTCTTGACCATGAATCATATTTAAACTTTTTACAAAATGATTTGCCATTGTTAGTACCGCTTTTTATGAGAAATGGTACAATGTGGTTCCAGCATGATGGTGCGCCCGCACATTTTGCAGCAGTTGTAAGAACATATTTAGCCAACACATACGGTCACCGATGGATTGGTCGTGGAGGTCCGGTGTCATGGCCACCTCGATCTCCGGACCTGAATCCTCTCGATTTTTATTTGTGGGGTCATTTAAAAGAAATAGTGTATAAAACACCAGTAAATACACGAGAAGAATTGTTGGGAAGAATAGAATATGCATTTGACAGCATTAGAGAAGATCAAAATATTTGCAGAAGAGTAAGAAGATCTTTGCGCAGAAGGTTAAATAATTGTAACGACGCTAATGGTGGTCACTTTCAACATTTTCTTTAGCTTTGTTATTAAAGTCAATTGAGTAATGTACAAAAAACAAGAGTTTGGAAAAATCATGGTGTCTTTACGATTACTTTTTTCATTTTTTATTTTTATTTTTTATTTATCATTTTTTATCAATGTTTGTAATATTCATTTCAATGTTTATCACCAATAAGTTGTACGTAGGTTAGTTATTTGCACGTTTATTGCTGTAGTGTTTACTGTATGTTTTGTTTTTCATATTCTTATGGTTGCAATAAACATATATTATTATTATTATTATTATTACGCCGACTAATCGGTATTTTGCCCCTTTTTATAAAATTAATCATATCTCCTAGGCGATACCCTGAACGAAAAAATACCAAGAGGCAGCTTTTGTGGCCTATGTAATAAGCTTCATAACTGATGTATCAAAATTGGAAAAACACAGTGGCGCACATATTTTTTCCCAAATGAATTTTTACAGTTGCCCCGTACGCACGCCACTGACGCAGTTGTAAGCAGATTTTCACTTGAAAATATGCACTTTCATAATACACTTTCAAGTTCCAAGTTTCATTAAAATCAATCCAGTGGTTTTGAAATTATTTATAAAAAATTTTAAAAAAAATTAAAATTCAACTCCCTGTATATTGGAAACTATGCGTTTCCGGGCCCATGTGCACAGGAACTTTTTTTCTTATTTTTTAGTAAGGAATTGCCCCACGAGCGATGGTGCATGTTTTTTGAAACAGCCTGTATAATCATTTACCTGACAGCGTCAAAAATTTGAGCAGCCCCAGGCAATTTGCGTGTGCTTTAAAATCATTTTTTAGAGGGCATTATTTTTATTCTGTGGACGAATATTTTAATTTTAAATTTTAGCATTGATAACCTGTTTTTTGTATTTTGACTATTTCCGATATCTTGTAGAGATCTATGTAGCAGTTCTAATAAATAAATAAATAAACCGTGTACAATTCTTATGAAAATTCACTATTATAACGCACTTGCTGCGTCACGAAATTTTTTCTTGACAGTGTTATTTATGTTTACTAATTCGGCAATCAACGGATGTTTCGAATTAAACCAAAGCACAGTTATATTTGGTGGAGAGAAGGGAAGTGATTTCAATAAAATCAGTCTAAATGATAATTAATATAAACATCACAATCTGATGAGACAAAACCCGCCTATAGAGTAAGAATTACCAATGAAAACCTCTCTTAGTTGTTGGATTCCGCCAGCCGTAGAAGTTTCATTTTAAGAACCATTTAATAATTGTACAAGATGATAAATTGAAATGCGAATTTATTAAATAATATAACGATTAAAACTGGTTCTCAATTATAGTTGCTGGTCCAATAATCAGCTTGTTATGTTATAATTTATTACTAAATTAAACCTTGTCGATTAATTTTGATCAGAATCAGAGTGATTTATTCTATGCAAATTTAATGAAAATAATTAGCAGACTCAAGCTTAACAACGGGATTGTCTTGGTGTATAAAAAAATTATGGACGCAGCAAGTGCGTTATAGTAGCGAATTTTCATAAGAATTCTACACTATTATTATACGGCATATTAGTAAAGTTAATACTTTAAACTTACACAGACCTTGAAGATCGATTTTAATTTAGAGGTCCTAGTACGCGCACATTTGAAGAATCCTTTCGAAAGTGTTGCCATCTAGATCTCTCTGTTATCAAAAAAATCTTGTGTTCTAATTTCTTTTGAGAAAAATGCCCAAAACTCAATTTACTGTGAAGCTAAAGAACTACATTTTGCTATATCTGCAGATAGTGTCAATCTGTTTAAAAGAAACTTTTATTACAAATTTCATTAAAGGTATACAAAAGATTTCCAGAAGGAAAGTTAATTCATATTTTCGAAAGTAAAGTATCTGCCAAATTATAAACGTAGCAGTTATTTTTCCTTATTAATCGCCAGTATGATTTCGTTTTAGTCAACCTAATCAAACAGGTTTTTTCAATATTAACAATAACAAAATGTATGCTGAAAATTATAATTTCAGACTCAAAGGTGACAAACTTGTTCAGACGTTTTAAACAAAAATGAGATCTTGTTCAAAACCTATGAAATCTGTGTATTATTGTTTCTCCAAAAGTCAAAATAAAACACACAAAAAAAACATATATTCATCCGAGCTGGATTAGATCATGCAGCCTTCTGCGCAGCAGTCCAGCACGCTTCCAATGCGCCACCTGCTAATACGTCAACTAACATTATCTACATAATACTTAACTCAGGCTTCATGCCCGGGGTAGTATATGAAAAGTATACGTAACAATTAATTACAGAATTAGTAAAATGACCATTGAAACACATCCAAGGATTGTTTCGGTCTCAAATGACGTCTTATGTTTAAGTTTAAAGATAAAATAAACTATTTTAGAATCATTTTTATAGGCTTGACAATTTGTTTACATTTATACTATATTATGCGACAGCATAATATTCTAAACTGCGCTAAAACTGTATTTCGGGCCGTTTATAAAGTTACAAATATAGTGTATTTTAGTAATTGATTAAATCCCCAGTTAAATAAGAGTCACTTGGCAAATTTTTAATTTCACGTTGTCTGTCATTTTCCATAATTGCGGCCGAGATTTCACGATTGTTGGTTCGGGTAGTATGTTTTATTCCTGGTACATATTTATTTTGGTTACCGTTGATGTATGGTTTATACCTGTTGTATGAATCAATCTACGCGTGACAGTTAACTACTCCGTCTGTCAGGCATTGGACTTTAACCATTAAGTCGTTTCAACGCATGTCTTTGGGATTTTATTTTTAATTGTACCAAATTACTTAAAATTCACAACATAGGTTTATCTGCACTATTTCTAGCCACATGTAAAGTCTCATTCCAGTTACTCTGATACTTACAAAAATATAGCGCTTTCAAAAAGTTTTCCCAGATTTTCCACCAGAAAAACTTTAGCATAAATGCTGATTAACGAACTCGATCTCGGTTTTCGCGCAAACAAAATTTTTGCTAAGTTTGATTGAAATCGGTTTATTTTTTGAATTATTGCTCAGATACACACACACACACACACACACATATATATATATATATATATATATATATATATATATATATATATATATATATATATATATATATATGCATATACTTTCACAAGGAATAATTTTCGGAATAATGACCACGAATACTCGATAAGAGGACATGAATAAATAACTTTATTATTGTTTACCTTATTTTTGTCAAACTGTACACGCACGAGCACGGTAATATAATACGGCGCGTATCATGAAAATCTGTTTATAGTGGGAGGAGCTACAAGCATTTTTTTTTCAAATTTAAGGCCCTTCTCTTTTTTATAACTTGAAATTTTGTATCTAAAATTTTACTATTTTGAAATTCTCCTTTTATAGGTGATAATAAACAAATTAATCCCAGTTACCAAAAATAAACATGAAAAATCCAGCTTTGTCTGTAAATGTGACACATACCGGATTATTTAACGGCAACACAGTAAAAATAAGTCTGTGGATCCGACTAAATCTAAATAAGCGACGGAAACTAAGATTTGAAGCAGGCTTAGAACTCTTGCATCACTTTTGTGGCCATAATACACACCAACTCAACAGCTCGCGTGCCGTTGCCATGAGAACCGTCGCATTTAAGCGCTAAGACATCGAGGCAGCATTTGTATATACACGATTCTGGCTCAGTTAAGTCCTTAGTTGCCCGTTGCTCTGCAATAGTCTGTGCACGGCAACACGTAATACGCTGAGCGTTGGGGCATGTTGTGTGACATTCAATTCGGGAATCAGAGGCTTGCAAATTATATCATACCATAAAATATTATAAAAACACATTATCAACTGCGGCGCAAGTTATACCAAATGTCTTTGAGAGAGTAAAAAAAATTAAAATTATGAATTTTGAATAAAAAAGTTTAGCTTCACCGAAAAATATAGGTGAAGCAGCGCTTCACCTGCGTCATCTGACGAACCGCCACTGTTCTACGGTAAAGCTCAATATAATTGTTATTATACAAGATACCAGCAAATTGTGTACATTAACTATATGGTATCTTGAGCTGCATCTTATAAAATTATTTTGACAATTACAGGTTGGCCCATAGGTCGTTGCTAATACCTACATCTTTTTTTCCTAACATCCCTTATATTATTGCATTTTTGCACTTTTTATCGAAATATGATGGTTGTAAGAAAAAAATCTAGACGCAGTAAGTCCGTTTTGGTAGCGAATTTTCATTAAATGCTTCAAATTTCAATAACTCAATTTGCTATTAAATTAAGGTTCGGTGGCTAGGAAATTAGTTTTCTCGTAAACATTTTAGGTTTACTTTCGCAAAACTTTAGTACATTTTCAAACAATAAGTTATTTTGATAAAATGTGGTACATTTTCTACGATACGGTGTGTCGCAAACTGGATGGGAAAGTATTGCTATCTCCATTATTATTGGAGATAGGGAGACAGTTAAATCAGCAATGTTTTGTAGAATTTCATGCTCGTTCCAAATATGACTTGTATTTTGCCCTGTGTATTTTTGTTTTCGAGTTATTTTGAAAAAAAAAATTGGTCGATTTCTTTTTTCTTCAATATCTGAGTAGGCGTTGATCTGACATGTCTAAGACTTGCACATTATCAGGACACTTTTTACAGAGTAATCTTTTTTGCTATTCTCAACTTTGGATTGTCATTGGCTTTTGAGCTACACGTATCAACGTTGTGTTTATTATGGCCGCCATATTGGATTTTTTGCTCATGTGATAGCCTGTGAAAATAGCTTTCCAATAATGTGCAACATGCTTGAGAAATCTTGTAATTGCACTGACAATTTTAAGAAAAACCGTTTTAGGATAGTAGGCTATGAAATCCAATACCAGAAAACAAATGACAAAAAAAAGTGTTCAAAAATCAGTAGGCCATGGAGTCTAACAATAGACTTCTACTTTTAACATAATTTTCCGTAATCATAGGAACTTTGAGCACACCAATGAATCGGCCCATTATTACAAACGATATTTTACATTACAATATTATCCTAAAAAATTGTTATAATTTAATTAAATAGGTAAACCTAGTAAATAACTAAATTTACTAACACAACTCAATAAAAAGCAGATTAATGATTTACGAAGACGCATTGGAAAATTATTTGATTTTTAAACGTAAGTCAACTGAAAAACAACAGAAGAAAGGTCGCTATGGATATAACACTATCGCGACAATTAAGAATACTGTCATTCTTAATTATCTGAACAATTCGAGGTGCATTTAACACGTTGCTCAAAATGTTGTACTAAATAGTTTGTTTCCTGTTTATTTTAAATATTATTCAACAATATGTTCAGTAATGAAGAATATTTAGACATGTTGGAATGTTATATTCGTTCTAACCGAAATACTGAGGCAACTGCAAATTCATATCAAAACAACTACCCAGAAAGACGACAACCAAACACCAAAATATTTCGCAAGATAGTGACCAATCTATTGAACAACGGTAGCTTCCACGCAAAGAAACTACCAATGTCTAGAAATAAATAATGCCGTCTTACAGGTTTCAAACGAAAACCCTCCGCAATCTGTTCAGTTTTATGGCGAACAAATTTACGTTCCAAAAATACGATACACCGTGTATTAAAACAAAGTCATTACCATCCATACAAACCTACAATGGTACAAGGCTTAAATGTTGACGATTACTCTAAGCGACTTGAATTCTGCAGATGGTATCAAGGACAATGTCAGCAAGATGAAAATTTTCATTTGAAAATAATATGGACTGATGAAGCCAGATTTACAAGTTGTGGTGTGTATAATCGCCATAATACGCATTATTGGGCAAATGAAAATCCCCATCTAAAGGAAGAAAGACGATTGCAAGACAGATTTGGTATTAATGTTTGGTGCGGCTTATTAGGTAAAAAACTGTTATTTTTATTTGTATATTAGACAGTTAATTTAAAAAAAAATCAGGTAACTTCGTTGTTGGTCCGTTCTTTTTTGAAAATAATTTAACTGGGGAAAGGTATCTTAATCTGTTGCGAAATGATATCTTACCAACAATTAGCAGAGTTCATGATAATTTAGACGAGATTTGGTACCAACAAGACGGTTGTCCAACTCACAATTCTAGGATCGTCAAAGAATTTTTGTACCAAAACTTTAATAATCGTGTCATTTGTAACATAGGGCCGGTTCATTGGTGTGCTCGAAGTCCTAATATAGCATCCATGGATTTTTATTTTTGGGTGCCCTGAAAAATGATATGTCTAAATTCGAGCCACCACAAAATATCAATGAATTACGAAACAGAATCACGGAAGCTATAAATCATATTAACCAAAACACCCTCACCAGAGTTTGCAGGCATGTTTCAAAAAGGTGTATAAAGGGAATTGAACAAAACGATGGCCATATTGAACAATTTTCTACTTAGTGTATTTTTAAGTTTCTAATTTATTATTTGTTGAGTTCCGTTTATAATTGTGTTGTTTTGTAGAGTTTAAGTTTCTATTTGTTATTGCCGGGTTTCGTTATTAAACTGTTTCACAGAATATTACCTAGCATTATTACCTAAAGTATTGTAAATTAAATCACAATATTTTTTTATCGTGAATCATTACGGAAAATTATGTTAAAAGTAGAAGTCTATTGTTAGACTCCATGGTCTACTGCTCTTTGAACACTTTTTTTTCCTAATTTGTTTTCTGGTATTGGATTTCATAGCCTACCATCCTCAAAACGGTGTTTCTCAAAATTGTCAGTGCAATTACAAGATTTCTCAAGCATGTTGCACATTATTGAAAAGCTCTTGTCACAGGCTATCACATGAGCAAAATATCCAATATGGCTGCCATAATAAAAACAAACGTTGATACCTGTAGCTCAAAAACAAATGACAATCCAAAGTTGAGAATAGCACAAAAAGATTACTTTGTAAAAAGTGTCCTGATAATGTGCAAGTCTTGGACATGTCATATCAACGCCAAAGATATTCAAAAAAAAAGGAATCGACAAATTTTGTTTTTTCAAAATAACTCGAAAACGAAAAGAGGCAGGGCAAAATACAAGTCATATTTGGAATGAGCATGAAATTCTACAAAACATTGCTAATTCAACCGTCTTCCTATCTCTAATAATAACGGAGATACCAATACATTCCCATCCAGTTTGGGATACACTGTATATGTTACACTGGTACCCAAATTGATATAGACTTGCATTAGAGAGACATATTGCCATTAAAAACATTTTTATGTAGATTCACTTCCATAACGCACTTTCTGCATTCAGACTTTTAAAATATGTTCAAACAGGTGTCCCTCCTGCCGAGTGCATACATAAAATATTTTATTATGTTTTGTCTCAAGATTTCTGGCATCTCCGGTGTAATAGCGTCTCTGATCCTATTTTGCAAATCTTCCCTTGTAGTGGGCGGTGTAACATATACCAGTCCCTTAATATAAACCCATAAAAAGAGATCTAATAGGGTAAGGTGGCATAAGCTTGAAGACCGCTGAACAAAACCTCTACACGCAATTCATTTTGAGGAGAATTTTTATCTAAAAATTCGCCTATCCGTCTCGCGATGGTAGTGCGAAGGGCCACCATCCTGTTACAGTCACATATTCTACAATCTAAAGTACCTATAGGGAAATTTTAATAAACACAAAGAAATATAATAACTTTTCAAAATACTAAATCCCCCCCCCCCCCCATATTTCCTTGATAAAAACGAAACAAACATTAAAATTCAGATAGCTCGGATATTTGAGATACGTTTATATCAACTTCAGTTAAATTGCAACATCAAAATGTTGTAAATGTTTGTTGGTCTATAATATTTGCCACGTTCAATTTTTAAACTTATTTTATATGTAACTATTTAAATTATTTTTGTTGTCTTATGTAAAATGTAATTTTTCCATTCCATGTTGCAACCTTGATAAATGAATAAAAACAATCCCTACTTGTTTTATGCAAGATATTCTAGAACGTAATTCCTGCATATTATTGAGGTTAATTGTAACAATGTAAGAGCTTAAATGAAGACAGGATTATCAATTATCAAACATGATAAAAATAACTATGTGTTAGTGAATCATAACTGTTAAGACAAGTAAAACAAAAACAAAAAAATCATAACTGCAGTACTAACGGTAAGAAGGCTGCTATTAGCCAAATTTATATTCTCAACTTACATATCAGACAAATGAGAGGTAATAAGAATTAAGATAAACCTGACAGGTACAGCTTGAATAATTTAATTCTAATCGATTATAACTAGTCAATTAAAAACAGTAGCCACTGTATTTAGACAGATGTAAAAGAGTTTATTTACATATATCATTAATCATCTTTTGGAATTATATTTAAGTCTACCTGTAATAATACTTTATAATCATGTTGGATGGTATGTCTTAAATGCTTTGCAGATATGTCAAAGTAATACCAGCTAGAATGTATTTATTAGATACATAAACACAAGATTCAGTTCGCACAATGATTGTATCATTGTGGTTTGTCACACACACACATACGCATATATATATATATATATATGTATATATATATATATATATATATATATATATATATATATATATATATATATATATATATATATATATATATATATATCTTTAGCCAATATGATTCCGCAACCTACCTACTTACTTTCCTCGCATCCCAACACACAGCTCAAATCCCTTGGATCTCCTTCTTACTACAAAACCTGACTGCTATAAGATATCAGTCACCGCCCCCCTTGGTCGCTCAGACCACGGCATGGTCACTGCTTCCTGCGCAATGCAACCCGAGGTCACACAGTCATCACACCCACGTATCGTTTGGCACTACATTTCCACGAACTGAGACGAAATGCGGGATTACTTTTCCTCATTTCCATGGGCGTCTGTCTGCTTCTCTCAACCTGACCCCTCTGATATCTCACAAAACGTCACCGAAATTATCCAAGCTGTCATGGAATTATTTATTCCACGTACACAGAAAACTTTTCAGCCACTCAAAAGCCCTGGTTCTCCAAATCCTGTGACAAGGCCAGACTTTAAAAGATCAAAGCTCACAAAACGCTTCTACACAATCCCAGTCAAGAAAACCGCCAAGCATTTAACGACGCAAGAAACAGCTATATCCGAATTCTTTCTGAGGCAAAAAACTCGTTTAATAACCACATCAAAAACAAAGTCCTCTCAAGCTCCAACGGCAGCAAACCCTTATGGACTCTTGCTAAATCTATTGGGAATAATTTCTGCAAGAGCACCTTCCTAATTCTTGTTTCAGGGTATGAAATTGTTGCTACCGCCCTGGGCAAGGCTGAACTTTTTGTCTCGTTGTTCGCCGGCAAATCTACTCTCAACCCACCTCCAAATGTTGAACCACCAACAGTCGCGCAAAAAATGACGGATATCATTTTCAAAACTAAAAAGGTACCAAATATGCTATCTTCTCTTAATACCAGGAAAGCTTCTGGCCTTGACGAGGTCCCAGCAATTGTTCTCAAAAAATGCGCACCAGAACTTGCTCCTGTCCTGGCTCGTCTGTTTCAGACATCTTACAATAGAGGCATATTCCCCAGTAACTGGAAAATTGCTCAAGTACAACCCGTCCCCAAGAAAGGATCGAAAGCGCTTCGTAGCAACTACAGGCCTCTTTCTCGCCTTTCAGTCGTCTCTAAAGTGATCGAACAGTATATAAACACCGAATTACTAAAATTTCTTGAAAAACACAGTCTAATCCACGACAGGCAGTATGGATTTCGTCAACGCAGATCAACTGCCGACCTCCTTTCCTTTGTCACACATTCTTGGAACAAGTCTATCGAATTACACGGTGAATCCCAGATTGTCGCTCTAGACATATCCAAAGCATTCGACCAGGTCTCGCACGCAGCGCTGCTTAATAAACTTCCGGCCTATGGCCTACCACCAAGACTCTGTACCTGGGCAGCAAATTTCCTCTCCAACCGGAGCATTTCTGTTGTTGTCGATGGCCATTCCTCTAAACTGTGTCCAACTAATGCAGGAGCCCCTCAAGGTTCAGCTTTAGCCCCTACTTTGTTTCTTCTCCACATCAATGACCTCTCTAACACACCCAACCCAGTTCACAGTTACGCGGACAACAGCACCCTCCACTCAAATATACAATATTCTAAGCCTGTCTCTTTAGCTCTTAGATGAGGATCGCAGACTCATGGAGGGGTCTGTCTCCGTGGATCTCCAAAAAATATTAGACTTGGGAAGTAGAAATCTTGTACAATTCAACTCCACCAAATCTCAGTCTTGCTTTCTATCTCATTAGAGATACACCAGCCCTAGACCCATCACAATGAACAAACAAGTTATTCAAAGTAATGAGTCCTTTTCACTTGTTGGCATTTGTGTGGATCGAAATCTCAATTGGCACCAACATGTCACATGAATTGCAGAAGCGGCTGCTAAGAAATTATGTTTCCTCTTCCGGGCTCGCAAATACTTTTCACCAGCTAATCTCTATACATTATATACTTCACAAATAAGGCCAAACCTCGAATACTGCCCCCACATCTGGGGTGCCGCTGCCGCTTCTACACTCGCTATCCTGGCCGCCATTCAGAAGAGAGCTATACGTCTCATCGGTGACCCTACACTCACCCAAAGGCTGCCATCCCTTGCCCACTGACGTGCCGTTGTTGACCTCTCTCTCTTTTATAGATACCTGCACGGGCACCGCTCAGAGGAGCTGTCTTCCATAGTTCCTCCACCTGCTGTCCCCAACAGATCTACCAGGGGAACAGAGCGAATGCACCCTTTTACTGTCCAGATCACCAGACATAGAACATCTTGTTATGCCCGCTCTTTTGTCCCAAGGACTTCCAAGTTATGGAATTCCTTGCCGGAACATGTTTTTCCTTCTCCTCCGAACCGCCATACCTTCAAGTCCAGAATTAACAAGTTGCCTCTTTCCTCCTTGTCGACACCCACGGTACGATAGTATTTAGGCTGTAAGCCCTCGTGGTGTGTTGTTGTAATATAAAAAAAACATCATCGTTATCAGTGAAAATTACACAACTTTGCCAATTGCACCGACTTTGCAGCTCTTATGTCATATATTAACAAAGTTATCAATAGTGAAGGCCTAATTTTGTACAGTCTGTATTCCGCCAAGAAACACTTGAAAAGTAGACCAACACTGTGCTATCGTTTGTTTTATATCTTTAGCAGTTCCAGCGATATCAGATAGGTATTTTAAAACAGGGTCATTTCGCACAAAGCCTTATACTTTAGCAGATTTGACCCCTCGAGACAACTGTTCGCATCGAAATTAAATAGCGCGTCAAATAATAACTTGAAACTTAAGTCGACGTATATCTGGTTCAGGAAACGATGAGACTAAAACGAGAGAGGCACGAAACGTGCACCTCTATGTATACACCTCCGTCATTTAAATTATTAGACAAATACGTTGTTATCTGTACAGAACAACTGTAATCATATCTTACTCTGTCGTGTTTCCAACATACACCACCGTGTTACATGGAACTCAAATTCTACATACAACGTCTACCGCAGAATTTCTTGTCTCTAAAATAATCAGGTATACAGGTGTCCCAACGGGAATAGGATCGATTGATTCCTCAAAAAGTCTGTAAGCAACAAGTCCGTTATGAGAGTGAATTTTCATTAAAATGTTTTTAATCGCAAATATGTCTCTCTAATGCAAGCAGGTATCAGTCTGGTTACCGGGATAACCTATATAGTAGAAAGGAGAGCCTAGGTGGTTCAGTCGTGAGAACGTGTGCCTCTGAACCGAAGGGTACTGGGTTCGATCCCAGGGTACTCCTTTCACTTTTTCAGTACAAACTGTACAATTAACATCAACCGAGGTTGTGGCATTGTATCTGGGCAAGTTGAACGCCTGCACGTTCCGCCCTTCGGAGGGGGCGTTAAGCCGTCAGTCCCGTGTCCATGCGATGTTGGGCACGTTAAAGATCCCTACCCTCCTTACAGAACTTCGGGTTCGGCAAAATTTCCAGGCTGGTGAGGTGAAACTGCTCTCTGGCGTCGGTGATTGGCCATAGTCGCGGAAATAGGTCGAAATTAAAGAAATAAAAACACACACCAACATATAGTAGAAACAATGTACCAGATTTCATCAAAATAACTTATTGTTTATGAATGTACAAAAATTTTCCGAAAATAAACTTGAAACGTTTTCAGGAAAACTGGTTTCCTAACCAACTAACGTTAGGTTAATAGCAAATTGGGTTATTGAAATTTGAAGCATTTAATGAAAATTCGCTACTAAAACGCACTTACTGCGTCTCGTTTTGTTTACAAACATGCATCATATTTCGATGAAAAATGCAAAAATGCAATAATATGAGGAATGTTTGGAAAAGAAAATTTTAGGTATCACCAACGACTTATGGGCCACCTGTGATTGTCAAAATAATTTTATAAGATGCATAATTAACGTATACAATTTTTTCTCGTATCTTGTATATTAACAATTATATTGACCTTTGCCGTAGAAATGCGTCACCATGTATATATGTAAACAGATAAACACTGAAACTAAACCCGGATATGGATTCTAAGGGGCCTAGTTTGCACGCAATTGAAGAAAGCTTTTTAAAATTCAAAATTCGCTGTCTCCTCATTAAATATTTTTATTTCACGAAAATTATCTAAGAATTGTGGAGCGTTAAATCATAAACTTAACTTAAACTACTGCCAAAGCATCAGAGAAAGGGTCTATTTGAAATGCGTTTTCTAGAAATATTTTAGTAATCTGAAGGTCAATGACGGTTGAAGCTGCAACTTAACGGTTTGTAGAACACTCTTCTTGCAACATTTTTTTGCATAACCCGTATTTGTTTCAGGTTCTTTACCTTGCCAATTTTGACGTTTCAAATCGCGACATTCATGTTTCGAGGAAAACCCCCAAAGGCCTATAACTTTTTTGTCTTTTAACTTGCATACCTAAGTGTTGGTACACGGTTCACTTTTTATAATACAAACACGCATACCAAATTTTGTTGCCCTTATTTTGTTATTTCCGCAGATATAAAAAATTTCCGAAAGATAACACACAATTTTCCGGGAAAACTTGGGCCACTTTTCCTGGCTAACGAACTTACCCAAGCCACTTGCAAAAGGCAGGTAGTTACCAAAGTTAATCAAAATCGGTTCCTTATTTATTGATCTATCGGTGTGATTATATATATATATATATATATATATATATATATATATATATATATATATATATATATATATATATATATATATATATATATATATATATATATATATATATATATATATATATATATATATATATATATTTCGACAGATTTCCGCGGTCTTTAATGTGAGACATACTTGGTTCTCGGGTTGAACCGGGTCCAGAATTTATTGAAACCCGACTCCCCAAATCTCGCCGGAGATCGTCTCTAAGGTCTCAGTGTGTTCAACCCTAGGCCTCAGAGAGATTTGGCAGTTCGTTATCAGCGTAATGAGTCGGGTCACGTCAATTAAGTCAGGGGCTTTCGTCACTGGACTTAAAGGATTAGGAGGATTGCAGGTATTTGTTTATTTGTTGAGTCAGGTGCTTTCGTCACGGTACTTAAAGGGTTAAGAGGATTGCAGGTATTTGTTAAGTTAGGTAATAGGGAAATAAAATGTTCTATTGATTTTATCGTCTTTTTGTGTGTTTGTAATGAAGATATAATAGGTTTTCAAGTGATTGGAAGACGAAGACCATCATATATCTTATTTAAACAATCCGAACGTTTTTCGACCTATTGTTTTGGCATTTTCGAAGTCTATTTTGTGTCCTGTATGAATATGGTACATGGCCTGCACCGATGAGGGGTCGGATTTTCTAACTACGATGGTGTGTTCATATATTCTATTGTAGATGCGTCTATTTGTTTGTCCTACATAAGTGCGGAAACAGTCGGAACAAGGAATTTCTAAGAAGAGCAAAGCGTGTTCGTTTCACACGGAGTTTACCAAATTCCTTGTCCACCGCTCTAAGGAGTAGGCAGATTGAGGCCTTAAAGTTCATATCCTTATATATGTCCTTTACCGCTTGACAATGGCTCCAAAACAGGAGCCAAAACGTCGACGTTCAATAAATTCTGGACGCAGTTCAACCCGAGAACCAAGTGTATATATATATATATATATATATATATATATATATATATATATATATATATATATATATATATATATATATATATATATATATATACATACATACATACATATAAAAATCAAAACTGATCTGGGTTATCGGTATGTATATTTTCAAAATGGTGGCATTTCTAGTTATACCAGTTATACCGGAAGAAGTGTCAACTTTGTTATTTCAAATGGAACACCCTAAGCAGGATGTCCAGAAAACTTGGACCGTTAGCCGTATGTCAGGAACTATTCCGATTTAAAATCTGAAAATTTCGAGAGGTATGTTTTCTCTAAGTATCTGTTCAAAGAAAATAGTTATAACTTCAGATGGGGTCAGGTTATACCGGAAGTGAACACCAACCTCCTTATTTCAAATAGAACACCCTATATATTATTACAATGTTATAAAACTTTTCATATGCCTTTATGTACCATGGTTGGTATATATCTCTAATAGTTTCCAACATATGGCGACCTGAGGACAAAAATTGATATCTGAAGAGGCTTTAGAAAACTGCTCTTGTCAGCGGATTTTCATCTCTTCAGCTACAATTTTCTGAAATGTTAATGCTGAAATATTTCTTGGTCTCAAGCAGTCGCCAGTTCGTGAGAAAATTATACACGGGGCTCCTAAAAGATTATTCTTTTTTAGAAACCTCAAACAAGCGTACCTTGACTTTTTCAAATAAAACACTCTGTATGTCGTTGCATATTTGAATTCTGCGTCTAATTCTCGATGGAAATATTTTATAATGTATTATATTATGTTTGCGTCTTAACGAAAATATTTCATTATTTTGTTAATTTGTGTCATTCTTTCAGATCGGGCCCCGTTTTTTGATTTCATAAAGTAAATCGACGTGGGGAAAATGCATCTGCTATGGAAAAAATACTCTTGTTTCAATAGTTTTAAATAAATATTAAGTAAATTAAAAAATATCCTGAATAAAACAACTTCTAGTTGTATGTCTAGTTATATAGGCTGGCGCATTGAGAACGAAACAATCCGATTTGCGGCAGAGAAATTTATTTTTTAAGAAACGCTGAAACACGTCAATTTTAATATTGAAGGGGACATGTTTTGACATAAAACTCAACTTGAGGGTGGTGATAACAACTCTTATATTTTAAATAGGGAACATGGATCGCGTGTTACATCATTTGAAAGCTCTTTCTTTTCTGAATTCAGCACACTAATGTTTTTCAAAGTTTTATCAACTCGTTTAAAAATTATTCACAGTTGAAGATGCAAAAACGCATTTCACTCATTCCGATAAGAAATGTGCTGATAGTCAATGTTTTGTTGCTTTGTAAACAAAAAATTGACTATCAGAACATTTCTTATAGGAATGAGAGAAATGCGGTTTATTATTTCAGTTTATCGGTCGGTTTGATACTTGATAGTACTACCGAAAATTAATTTCACAATGGTGTATTCTGTAGAAAAAAGAGTTGAATTATTACTCTTTTTTTCAAACACGATGACTGTGCCAACCGTACCGCAAATTCGTTTAATGAACGACATCCGAACAGGCATGTTAACAGAAAATACATTTTGGAGTTAGTTGCAAAGTTTCGACAAAGTGGTTCAGTAGCCAACAAAAAACGGGATCCTGAATGTGAATTTTCGGTTAGAAATGAGACTACTGAGATTGAAGTTTTAGGACAAATTGCTGCACGCCCAACTTTGAGCACGAGAAAATTGGCCACTGTTTCAAACATCAAAAGAAGAACTATTCAGCGAATATTGAAGCATCATAAATTTCACCCGTATAAAATTCATCATGTACAACAACTGAATGAAGATGATTTTGATCGGCGGCTGCAGTTTTGTGAAGTTATGACTGCACGAATAACTGATAACGGGAACTTTCTGTTCAATATCTGTTTTTCAGACGGGTGTACGTTTTTATTAAACTCTACAGTCAATCGTCATAATTGTCGTTATTGGGCAGATAATAATCCAAGAAATTTTCACGAAGTCCACACTCAAACTCCACAGAAATTGAATGTCTGGACTAGCATTTTTGGAGACCGTTTAATCGGACCAATTTTTCTTGATGGCAATTTGAGTGGCGAAACGTATTTGGAGTTACTAGAAGATATCGTTTACCCTCTACTAATTGACATTGTTGAAAATCATGATCGCTATCAAGAAAATCAATTAGTGTTTTAACAAAATGGAGCTCCTCCGCATTTTTCACAACGTGTTAGGGAGTTTTTTAACAGAGAGTTTCCTGAGCAATGGATTGGGCGTAGAGCTGCTATTGAGTGCCCCCCTAGATCAACAGATTTAACTCCTTTGGACTTCTTTCTATGGCGCCATTTAAAGAGTAGAATTTACGCAACAGAACCGGAGTATCTGGAGGAATTACGACGACGCATTGTTGAAGAATCCCGTCTAATAACTCCACAAATGCTCCCGAATGTCAGAGCTCGTTTTGAGCAAAATTTGTACTTTTGTTTGGAAGCTGGTGGTCAACAATTTGAACACTTACTTAACTTAATAAACATTTTGGAACGTTTGGTTTTGTTTTTTAGTTTTTTTTTTGACGAAAAATTGACTAATTATTATTATTTCTTATCACAATGAATGAAATACATTCTTGCAACTCCAACTGTGAATAATTTTTAAACGAGTTGATAAAACTTCCAAAAAAATTAGTGTGCTGAATTCAGAAAAGAAAGAGCTTTCAAATGATGTAACACTCGACCCATGTTCCCTATTTAAAATATAAGGGTGTGACAAAGTTGAGTTTTATGTCAAAACATGTCCCCCTCAATATTAAAAATGACGTGTTTCAGCGTTTCTTTAAAAAAATTCTCTGGACGCAAATCGGTCTGTTTTGTTTTCAATGCGCCACCGTGTATATATATTTCTTAAAAAATTTGAACTGCGATAAACACAATTTGCGATTTTTTCAACGGTGAGAAGTTAGTATCAAGGAGCAAAATTTAAGGCAACGAAGCTGTGATGAACACCATTTAGGATTTCTTTGGCTATAAAAACCCCTTTTAATGTTCGAATAAATATGTAATATCTGTGTTCGAATACGGAACAATTGTGTTAGAGGTTAAACTGTCCAACCCTCGTATCGGACATTAATAAATGGCACACGGAAACATGGGCATCTCTACCATTTTATATGAAGTTCATTAGAGAAGCTGGCAAGTTCGCGGTCTTTAGACGCCGCGTTCGCTGTTATTTCCTTATTATTATTAATATTCGCATAACTGTGTCCATTTGTGTGAGGCCCTGTCTTAAAAATTACAGACGATCTAATAGCACAATGCATGCAACGAGCTGAGTTTTAAGGGCGTGTACACATACATATAGGTACATGGAAATTGACAGAAGTGTTTATGAGGAATGCTAATTGGAGCTTAGTAAAGTAAATTGTTTACTTGCAAAGCATATTTGTATTGGCATCTTTCACATTAAACGTTTTTTCTTCGTGTGTGTGTGTGATGTTGGTGTTTTGGCCGCGGTGTTTACACCATTCGCGCATTTACTTTTTTCTACTCAAGGGCGTACCCAGCGAGGGGCAGTGGGAAGCAAAAAATAAATCCTTATAAAAAAAATAATACCACGAACAAATAGGATAATTATCGTACATCTCGCGAAGCTTTACACTGATCTAGAGCCATCTAGCGACTGGTAGCTAAATCTGTCAGCCAGTTAGTGGGATTCGAGAAAGACTGAGAGATCGCTAAAGTCTACAGGCGGCAGCCAATGAGGGAAAGGGAAATCTTCTAGAAAGGTCTCCGCCTTCCCCTTCGATCTAGAGAGTTCCGCATGTCCGCATCACTATATAAACTGACCCGCCCGCCGCTACACGTTACATTAGACAACCGTCTAATCCCCTGGCAAGATTCTGCCAAATACCTCGGGGTTTTCCTCGACAAACACTTAACATGGCGCCCCCATGTCGATCACGCTCGAAAGAAAGCCTCGATGTTCATCTCGAAGCTATTCCCACTTCTAAATAGAAATTCCAAATTGTCCATGAACAATAAGTTGATCATGTACAAAGTCATTATCCGGCCAGCCTTGACCTATGCATCACCCGCATGGGCCACCGCGGCCGCAACACACATCAAGACCCTTCAAATCATCCAGAACAAAATTCTGAGAATGGTAACCGGAGCGCCATGGTTTGTCCGAAACAGTCAGATTCACTCTGATCTGCAAATGCCTTCGATACTTGAGTTTATAACTCAACTATCCACAACCCAGTTCGCAAAAGCCGCTTCTCACCCAAATGCTCTTCTCCGTAGTGCCACCGACTACGACGAGCAACTCCCACACAAGCATAAGCGTCCAAAGCTTATACTTACCCGCTAACGCCCCCGCGGCAAAAAACAGAATGGAAACATTCATTCCCTAAAAAGTCATTGTGTGTAATTCTTTCCGACGGAGGTATGGACTAAGGTCCGGTACTCCCTGGGAGGGGGTTTTAGTGAGTACAGTCTCACAGTACCTCGATATCCCACGGCACCTGCGGGGCCGTGAATGGGGTCTGCATGAGCATTTCCCCCTCCTGCATCCAACAAAAAAAAAAGCTACTTGATCAGTATTTGTATGTTAGTTGAACTGTTGGTGTTTACTACTAAGTATTTTTTTAAACAACCAATTATTATAGTTTATTAGTTTACGTTCTTATTTACGTTTGGAGAACACTAAACCTGCCTAAATGGATAAAAGAAACTGGTTTCAAAAAGGTAGGTTAAGTAATTTCTCAATTTATGTGGGTAATAAAATTTTAAATTAAATTAATCATATAATATAATGAAATTTACTTCAAAATGAGATTTACACTTCATCAAAATTATGATTTTCATTTCTTAAATGAGTCGCGTAATGTGAAATACCATTATCCAAATCAAAACTTCTTTTGTGCTCTGAAATACGAGTTTAAAAAGTTTTTCCGATATAAAATTTATCGCAACTGCCGCAATTTAGTTGATAGACACCTGATTTATTTTCTTTCAAACTCCTTGCTTTATTGTTCTTAATGTATTTACTGAGATTATTGTTTGTTCTGAACGCAATATTTAAATTAAAATTTGATAAAAATGATTTCAATATATTGCTGGATTTATTAATATAGGTTAAAGCAGTGAATTTCGTATTGTCTTCAGATAAGCCTGTTTTATTGAAATTTGAATTATGTCAATTTCTATTATTTTCAGGCAGAAAACCTCTCAAACGGAAAAAGGATCAAGATGACAGTAGTGGAAGTGGAATCAGTGATGGTGATGAAGATGGAACTAAACTGACCGAACCATCGGATTCTGTGTCTATTATGGAACAAGGGTCTAGTAATTCTTCACCTCTACACGTAGCTGTTCCTGGGACATCTAAAACGATTGAAGAATACGATGGCTACCATGAAAATGACATTGGTCGTTATGTTGGTCATGCCCTTAAGTTGCCATCAGAAAAAAGGAAGGATTTGCTTCCAAATCCCTGGGTTCCACCATCAAATTACTTTGGTTCTGATGCCAGCCATTTGAAAAGAAAATTTAACCGCCGCTGGTTAGATCAATATACTCGTTGGTTGGTGTACTCAAGTCGTTTGAAAGGTGCTCTATGTATGCACTGTGGTTTTTTTCCTCCTAGTATTGCTACAGTTAAATGAGTTTTGTGATCATTCATGGTAAGGTCATACATGAAGTTTAAAGATATACATGAAGATTGTAGAAAACACGTCGGGAGTCACTACCACAAAACTTCAACAGCTGCTGCAAAAGCGTTCCTTGAAAATGTTCCAGTTGATGTACAGTTGCAAAGTGGTCACCAGAAGATGATTGAAGAAAACAAACAAATATTGTCATCAATTATTTCTTGTATCATATTTTGTGGAACTCATGATTTGCCACTTAGAGGAAAGGAAGGAGATGAGGGGGTTTTCTTTGGCCTTTTAAATTTGAGAATTGACTGTGGTGATGTGAAGCTAAAGAATCATTTGGATACCTGTCAAAAAAATGCAGTCTACACTTCACCAAAAATTCAAAATGAGATAAGATTATGTGGTGAAGTTGTCAAAGAAAGAATTATTGAAGATTGTAAACAAGCAAAAGTTTACGCTGTAATGGCGGATGAAACAGGAGATATCGCTGGAAAAGAACAGCTTTCTATCGGATTGCGGTTTTATGGTGAGAATCAAGAAAAAATCAGAGAGGAATTTGTAGGCTATGTTGAGCTGAAATCTCAAGATTCCCCTACAATCGCTAGCACAATTCAGAGTTTTTTAGTTGATCAGAATCTTTCAGCAGAGAATTGTGTTGTATTTGGATTTGACGGATGTTCTACGATGGCTGGAAAAGAAGGTGTTGTACAGGCCATTTGGAAGAAAAAGTACAATAAATCTTTATTTTTCCATTGCTCAAGCCACAAACTAAATCTTGTGGTCAATGATGCTACCAAACTACCGGAAATAAGAAACTTAATTGCAACAGTTAAGGATACAATATCCTTCTTTAGTGAGTCGCCAGCCCGCAGGAATTCGGCTCCTAATCTATCAAGACTCAGTGAGCCCAGGTTGTCTGAGAAATACAAGAGCATTAGAAAGTTTTTAGGCAGCTTCCATGAAATCGTCAATGCGCTAGAACATCTGTCGGTCGAAGGAAACTATGCTACAAGAAAATTTGCCTATCAATTGCACTGTGCAGTTACTAAACCAATTTTCATCGTAGGTTTAGTCATGATTGCAAAGTACTCTGCGATTTTGGAACCCGTTGTGAACGTTCTACAAAGTAAAAATATGGATTTGCTTATGGTGAGGAAACATATTGGTGCAATCCTTAATGTCATCAAGAAGGATCGACAAGAAATTGAACATGTTTCTGATGAATTACTTGAAAAATCACATGATATCGCGGAGAAAGTCGGCGTTGAGTTAACAGTCCCGCGAATTGTTCAAAAGCAAATACACAAAAGTAATCCGCCATCTGAAACTGCGACTGAATATTGGAGACGGTCGTTGATCATCCCTTATCTTGACTCTTTAACTTTATCATTGAATGTTAGATTCTCACACGAAAATACACCTGCTTTTGCCTTATCCCATCTTCATCCTTCATACATGCTAAAAATGACTTCAAAAGATTTGGAGAAAAATGCAAAATCTTTCATGGAGTTTTATGAATTGGGTGATATCTCTGCAGAATTAGATTTGTGGTATAATCTGTGGAAAAAGAAGGATTTAGCAGGAGACAAATTAAAGGATATTGAAGTGGCTGTACTTTTGGAAGAGGCTAATATTTTTTCCCTGCAACAAGGCATGCACTCCTCATTTTAAGTGCTTTCTCATCAACTACGGCTACTGTTGAACGATCTTTCAGTACCCTTCGAAGGGTAAAGACCTGGCTGAGAAGTACAATGGGATAAGACAGACTAAATGGGTTGTGTTTGATGAGCGTCCATCGGAAATTCTTCAAGGAAAATCAGGACTGGATTGAAACGAGAGTTTTGAACAAGTTTTCTACAATTCCAAGAAAAATTATACTACTATAAGACATGTAACTAGAATATTTTTTTCAAGCAGATAATTGTAATAACTTAGTTGATAACAGTTACAGAAACTACCGGGAATCGAACCCGGACACTCCGTGTAGGAGCCAAACACTCGTTCCACTACACCACGGAGGTGTGTTAGGCAGCAAAAATTAGCCATTAGATGCTGATCTAAGTAGATGGTTTTTTCCAGAATAGCGCCAACACTTCTGCGAAAAAACTCTTTAAGAACCTTGTTTTTGCAAGGTCTTATTGCAAGGCTAAATTCAAATCTATATTTATGTAGGTATAATTGTTACTTTCTGTTTGTGATGTATAAGTCCATTTTACAATCACAAGAACGAATTTTTAAGTTTATATAATGTTTTCACGCATCAAATCCTAGCTAGTTAACTCAAATGAATTATTTTATTGATTGTTCTGTTATATCCCCAATGTATACACTCCATCAGAAAATACAAGAGCACTTTACCTTCTACGGAGAATAAACGATCTGAATTCTGGGTCGAAACGTTGCAGCGTGAAGTAAAGTATAACCTGTGACCTCCCATCGCAGTGCCGAGTGCCGATCCATGAGTCCACCCGTAAACCAGGACACTTGGTGGTTACAATAGATGTATATAAATATGCTGACCGGAAATGTAAACAATCAAATAAATTGATAATACGATGAGATTTATCGCTCTAAGCTTAAACGGTACAAGGATTTCAGTTCGCACGTTGTTCAACACACGGCGAAGATCTTTGCAATTTGTTCGGATGTGCGCTTATAAGCAAATGTGGGAAATAGAACTCTATCGTCTGAATGCGTTTTGGTAGCGAATTTTCATAAGAATGGGTTTTCATCTAAAATTTAATAGTAAATTATAAAATTTACTTATCAAATCTACCAATTAGTTTTTTAGATATGTGTAACGTCTTACACGTTTTGCAACTTATATATTAGAGCCTCCTGTTATCTAAAAAGTCTGGGCGCAGCAAGTGCGTTATGGTAGTGAATGTTCATAAAAATGTTTTTAATAGCAAATATGTTTTTTTTTTTAACAAAGTAGGCATCGATTTTGGTTACCAGTATAACCTATATAGTAAAAACAATGTGCCATGTTTCATCAAAATAATTTCTTTATTTGAAAATGTACAAAAATTTCCGAAAGTAACTTAAAATGTTCCCGAAAAAACTCGCTTCTTGGTCAACCTTATAGGTTAATAGCAAATTGGGCTATTCAAATATGAAGCATTTAATCAAAATTCGTTACCATAACGTACTTGCTGCGTCCAGAATTTATTTTATTACAAACATGCATTATATTTGGAGGGAAAATGCAAAAACGCAATAACAGTGTTCGACGAAAAAAAAAGAAAATTTGCATCACCAACGACTTATGGGCGATCCTGTGATTGTAGAAATATTTTTTAAGATGTAACTCAAGACACTCTATAATTAATGTATACATTTTTTTTTCATATCTTGTATAATAACGGATATATTGAACTTTTTTGATTTTTTACGAAAATTCGACAAAAATTATATACCATTAAACGATCAACTCTATAGCTAAGACTACTGCCAAAACATCAGAGAATGGGTCTATTTGAAATGAATTTTCTGGAAATAAGACTTCAGGATTTGTAAAACATTCCTCTTGAGACATTTTCTTTCTATAGCTCGTATTATATTCAAGTTCTTTGCCTAAATGTTGCCAATTTTAAATCGCGACTTTGACGTTTTGACGAAAACCCCAATTTATTTTTCTTCAAATGCCTATAACTTTTTTGTTTCTTAAGCTAGGTAGCTAAATTTTGGTAGGTAATTTACCTATAACGATATAAACCCGTGTACTAAAAATTGATTGCCCTTACTTTATTTCCGGAGACATACATTTTTTCGAAAGAAAACACAAAATTTTCCGGGAAAACATGGGCGGATTTTGCTGACTAACGAACTTATCCAAGCTACTTGTAAGAGGAAGGTACTAACCAAATTTAGTCTAAATCGGCCCATTATTTTTTGAGTTATCCGTAAATCGAAACTGACCCCGGATGTGTTCTAGCGCTCATTTGAAGAAATCTTTTCAAAATTGAAAAGTCGGGATCTCCTCATTAGTAAATTTTTTTAAAGAAAATTCCCTAAAATGTTATAATATATAGGGTGTCCTATTTAAAATAGACAAGTTAACATCAACACCCTGTATAACCGGAAGTGCCACCATCTTGAAAATATCTTTGACGAGTTACTACTATCGACTTCCAAAATCTAGTTTTCGAGAAATTGACCGCGGGCGTTCGTCGTGGGACATCCCTGTATGTATATGTATATGTATATATATATATATATATATATATATATATATATATATATATATATATATATATATATATATATATATATATATATATATATATATGTATATATATATATATATATAAAGATTAATTTTTAAAAACTCTGGACGCAGCAAGTGCGTTATGGTAGTGAATTTTCATAAAAATGTTTTTAATAGCACATATGTCTTTTTCAGAAAGCAGGCACCAAATTTCGTTACCAGTATAATCTATATATTAGAAACAATGTGCCATGTTTCATCAAAATAACTTTATTGTTTGAAAATGTGCAAAAATTTCCGAAAGTAAACTTAAATTAAATTGTTCCCGAAAAAAATGGTTTTCTGGTCAACCTTATAGGTTAATAGCAAATTGATTCAAAATTTGAAGCATTTAATGAAAACTCGCTACCATAACGCACTTGCTGCGTCCCGAATTTATTTTCTTACAAAGATGTATTATATTTCGATGGACAATACAAAAATGCAATAACATAGGGCGTATTCGATAAAAAAAATTCACTGAAAAGAAGAAAATTTGAATCACCAACGAGTTATGGGCCACCCTGTAATTGTGGAAATATTTTTTAAGATGTAGCTTAAGACACGCTATAATTAATGTATACAACTTTTTTTCGTAACTTGCATAAAAAAATTCGACAAAAATGATATACCATTAAACAATAAACTCTATAGCCAACACTACTGCTAAAGCATCAGAGAAAGGGTCTATTTGAAATGAATTTTCTGGGAATATTTTAGTAAAATGAATGACAATGACGATTGAAACTAAGAGCTCAGGGTTTGTAAAACATTATTCTTGAGACAATTTCCTTCCATAGATCATATTAATTTCAGGTTCATTGCCTAAATATTAACAATTTTGACGTTTAAAATCGCGACTTTGACGTTTTGAGGAAAACCCAAATTTATTTTTCTTAAATGCCTGTAACTTTTTTGTCCTTTAACCTACAGCGCTAAATTTTGGTAGGTAGCTTACCTATAATGATATAAACCAGTGTACCAAATTTCGTTGCCGTCACTTTGTTAATTCGATTTTTTTTCGAAAGAAAACACAAAATTTTCCGGGAAAACCTCGGCGGATTTTCCTGGATAACGAACTTATCCAAGCCACTCGTGAAAGTAAGGTACTCACTTAATTTTATCAAAATCGGTCCATTATTTTTTTAGTTATAGGTGTGACACATAAATATATAAACATACATACATACATACATATATATATATATATATATATATATATATATATATATATATATATATATATATATATATATATATATATATATATATAAACATATAAAGTCTGAAACCGACCTCGGATTTGGGTTCCAGGGGTCCTAAATAACACTCATTTGAAGAAATTTTTTCAAAATTGAAAATTCGAGATCTCCTCAATAGTGAATTTTTTTTTTAAAGAAAATTCACTAAAAAGAAAAAAATATTAAAGAAAAGAAAAAAAAGCAAAAAAAAGAAAGAGGAAAAAAAGAAAGCAAAATTATTATATGTATAAATAAATTTAGATATTGTATATTTGTATATAGGTAACATAATTCTGTCTTCTAGATTATTAAGGTATTTGTATATATTTGTGTATATAAAATAGCAAAAGTCTGTGGCTGATGGAATTACTGTTCCAAGGTCATAAATACCTCCACCACCGACAATTTCTTTATTATTTTGTTTCATTCATAACATGAAAGCAACATAGACTTATTATTCTAATATACAATCTAATCACAAAGCACAGATAGATAGTTTAGGGTGACAGTATCAGTATTTAGTGATATCATCCTTGGCTGCAATGACAGCTTCCAAACGCCGGGGCATGCTTTCAATGCAGGCCCTCGCATTGTCTTGCAGTTTGTGATCGTGATGCCAGACTCTTGTTATCTCAGTTGTGGCCATCTCACGTTTGGTCAGTTCCCACAAGTTTTCTATTGGATTCATATCCGGTGAATTGCCCAGCCAGGGCAAAACTCTGACATTTTTCTCTTCTAGGAAAGTTGTTATACTCCTAGTTTTATGGCACAGTGCCGAATCATGCATGAAGATATAATTATCGTCATTTCGGAACCATTCTCTGACGTGAGGAAGAAGGCGGTTTTGAAGTACACGCTTGTACTGGTCCTGTCTAATGGTTCCTTCTGCAATGTAGAGACAGCATATACCTCTATCAGAGATCACAGACCATACCATAACACTTACAGGATGTTTAACATTCCTCATTATGCAGTCTGGATGAAATCCTCTCTTCGCGAGACTGTCAGCTTCTTCATTGCCTTTGACCCCCGAGTGACCCGGCACCCAGATGAGGGTGAACTCATTCTGCCCTCGTTTCGGCACTCACTCACCAGCCAGGAATTTACCCGTGGGCTACTTAGGGTCCTGAGAGCTGCCTGGCTGTCTGTAGCTATGAGGATCCGCTTGTTGGTGTAGCCCCTCCTCTTGTTCTCCAGCACACAGTGCAGGATGGCGTACATTTCGGCCTTAAAGACCGTTGCATGGGCTCGGAGGGAAATATTATGACTTACCCTCGGTCCTTCCGAATAAACACCTGCCCCCGTCCCACGCTCACCGCCGGATCCGTCCGTGAACCAGACGAGCGCTTCCCGTGGTCCGTTTACATTTAGTGTTAATTCTAGTAATATGCCGTATAATAACCGTGTACAATTCTTATGACAATTCACTACGATAACGCACTTGCTGCGTCTCGAAATTATTCTAAGCTTAGATACAAATTGGCAAACCAAACATAGAGTGTGATCATTGAAACGAACAGTAACTGTACAGATAATTCTCAAGTGATTTTTCACACTTCCCGATCGCTCAGGCTCAGCCAATGTAAGACCACCAAAGTGAAATAATTAGTATTTAAACGCAAGTTTGTAATTTGTAATAAATACCTTTAAGTTCCGAGATTGAAATTCCCGGCGTGAACCGGTGCAATGTTGTCAGGCATCCCAGGCCTAAAGATGCGAACACATAGATAATGTTGCCGTCCGCACAGAACATCAACTAACAGGCCTATTAGTGTAATTATGGATTTCTTAATTTTACAGTAGGATACTCGAGTGTTTTATGTTCTGTTGCGTAAGATTCACATCAGCGATCAGATATTTATACGTCAAATTACATGTCTCAGATGTTACAATGTTATAAATTTAAACAGTTAAGGTTCATCACTGCCGCTCATCTCTCACATCCGAATTAGCAGGGTCAAGTGCAAGCTTACATAAATGCAGAAATAACGGTGTATGTAGTATCGAAAAAAACCGACAACTTTTTTAATTTATTTTTCAGTTTTCATTTATTACGACGGCGTTCTGGGGTCACGTTAAAAAATTATTTTCTAATAATTCTGAGATAAAAAATTCAGAATTCTGAGATAAAAAGTCAGAATTATGTGATAAAAACTCACAATTCTGACATAAAAAGTCAGAATTCTGAGTTAAAAAAGTCAGAATTCTGAGATAAACTGTATCCAATTAATACAGGAGTTCCTCAAGGGTCAGCTTTAGCCCCTACTTTGTTTCTTCTCCACATAAATGACCTCCTCTCTAGCACACCCAACCCAATTCACAGTTACGCGGACGACAGCACCATCCAATCAAATATACAATATTCTAAGCCTGTCTCTTTAGCCCAATTAGATGAGGCTCGCAAACTCATGGAGGGTTCTGTCTCTGTGGATCTCCAAAAAATATTAGACTGGGGAAGTAGAAATCTTGTACAATTTAACTCCACCAAATCTCAGTCTTGCTTTCTATCTCATAAGAGATACACCAGCCCTAGACCCATCACAATGAACAACCAAATTATTCAAAGTAATGCGTCATTTTCACTTGTTGGCATTTCTGTGGATCGAAATCTCAATTGGTACCAACATGCAGAAGCGGCTGCTAAGAGATTAGGTTTCCTCACACAGACAAACACGCACGCAGACCCACGTACACGCACCCATGCGCACAGACCAACTCAGTTCGCACAGAGCTTCGCATTACTGTCTACAAAACAAAATCTCTCTTACCTTGTATTTAAACGTATTCATATTATACCGTTTAAAATCATCTGGAAGACAGTTAAGTAGTTTAATGGCACTGTAAACAAATGATCTCTTAAACACTGCAGTATGATATCGTGGCAGACAGAACTCAATTTTGTTTCTTATATTCACATTGTGAGCCTCAGAACGCAATGAAAAGTGGCGACTCAAACCAGTTGGAACGCCTTCACAATTTAATATTTTAGAAAGCCAGCGCAAATTACGAATCCTCACAGATACATGTTCTCGTCTACTCAGACCGAATATAAAACAACAACACCAGTTTTGAACCCTCTGAACTGCACACCTATTCAATGAATCCAAAAAGGGCATGTAAACAAAGTTGCAATAGTTGAAGTGAGAGAGCACAAGGGTCTGCGACAACTGTGAACCCTCAGCTTCATACTCAAAGCATGCCTATTTGAATGGAGCAACTTAAGATTAAGAAACGCCTCTTTTTCTCAAATTACTTACATGTTCCCTGAACCTGAGCCTAGTGTCAATAACCATACCAAGGTTCCTAGCCGATTCCACAAACTTTAACCTTTCATTATTCACCTAAATATTAAGAACAGGCTTTTAAAAATATTCTCGAGACCTGCTACAGAAAAGCATTACCTGTGACTTACTACAGTTGAGTTTCAGATGATGTTCAAGAGACAAATCGCAAATGTGTTGTAACTCACTACATAATATGTTATTTGCGTTACTATAGTCATTACAGTCGAAACTCAGGTGCATCTGAATGTCATCGGCATAAGCTTGATTCCTGCAATGTTGCAATGATGTCAAGATATCCGAAGTATATATTAAGAAGAACAGTGGACCCAGAACAGAACCCTGCGGTACACCCGAACGGATCTTCAGCTCACCAGATGTTACATGATTATAAGAGACACACTGATACCTGTCAGTTAAATACGAACGCATCAGACTCAAGGCAGGAACATCGAAACCATAATATTTCAGCTTGGTACAGAGTAACTCATGACTAACAGTGTCAAATGCCTTTGAGAAGTCGAGCAAGAATATATATATATATATATATATATATATATATATATATATATATATATATATATATATATATATATATAGAGAGAGAGAGAGAGATAAAAATTGAAACTGACACCGGTCATGGGTTCTAGGGGTCATAGTTCACGCACATTTGATAAAATTTTTGCAAAGTCTCACCATCGATACCTCTCTATGAGTGATTTTTTTTAAAATAAAAATTCACTAATACGGCTATGGTAGCCAGCCTCCTAGAACATTGTGAGATGTAAGACAGGGGAACCATCTCGGTGCGGAACCAGGTATTATCACGGCAGCTCCAAATAACACAAAATGTTAAAAAAAGAGAGAATGTGTACAACCAAGTAACAAATTTGAAATATTTTTTTTATTTATTATTATTTTTATTTCAACAACACACCACGGGGGCTCACAGCTTACATACTATCGTATCGTGGGTGTCGACAAGGAAGAATGTGGCAACAATTCTGGACTTGAAGATTTGGGGTTCGGAGGAGAGGGAAAATATGTGTCGGCAAGGAATTCCACAACTTGGTAGACCTCGGGACAAAAGAGCGGCCATAGCAAAATGTTCTATGTCTGGTGACCTCGACAGTAAAAAGGTGCATTCGCTCTGTTCCCCTGGTAGATCTGTTGGGGGCAGCAGGTGGAGAAACTATGGAAGAAAGCTCCTCTGAGCAGTGCCCGTGCAGATATATATAAAAGAGAGAGGCAGAGGTCACCAGCGGCACGTCGGTGGACAAGGGATGGTAGCCTTTGGGTGAGGGTAGGGTCACCGATGAGACGTATAGCTCTCTTCTGAATGGAGTCCAAGACAGCGAGTGTAAAAGCGGCAGCGGCACCCCAGATGTGGGAGCAGTATTCGAGGTTTGGCCTTATTTGTGAAGTATATAAAGTATAGAGATTAGCTGGTGAAAAGTATTTGCGAGCACGGAAGAGGAAACCTAATTTCTTAGCAGCCGCTTCTGCAATTGATGTGACATGTTGGTGCCAATTGAGATTTCGATCCACAGAAATGGCATTTTGCTCCACAGAAATGCCAACAAGTAAAAAGGACTCATTACTTTGAATAACTTGGTTGTTCATTGTGATGGGTCTAGGGCTTGTGTATCTCTTATGAGATATAAATTGTCACTCCCGGCCCATTTCTTCCCTAATATTCCCTATATTCATTCATATACAACAATTTTCTAGAAGTCTTACTCATTATCGCATCAAAAGATAATTGTACAACAGTTTCATAAGATAAAAAGTTATTATTAAACAAGACAGTAAGTAGTGCCTGGCGCGAGGAAAAAAAATGTGTTAATTTGGAATTCTCAGTTATTGAAGAGAAGGAACCTGCGACCAAGGGCAATTTTAGATCATTAAACCACGTCGTAAACTACATGCAAAACAATTTAAATTCAGATTCCCATTAATATGCAACACTTTCTTTTCTATACACCCATCCAAAATACCGTTTTTATGTACCATCGATCAAAATTTCAATGATGATATTATCATCGAGCATGTTGACAGCGAATTATCGCAGGCTGGATCTTTTGTAAGAGTGTATTATTGAGGCAGAGTCAATTTCATTTTCGTTCCGAGCCCCTGGCAAAAATAAATCTTCCAAAAATTGTTATGCATAGATGTGATCTTAATAACGGGGACCGGCGGCCGTAATCTACACACAAAATCAGAATACAAAATACACACCCACATTTATATTTACACCCAGAAACACCAGCGACTAACGACAACAAGAGGCGATGAAAAAAGCGTTTTTGTAAGACCTTATTATTTACATTTCTTAATTATTTAGAAATTAACTTGTAAATGAAAAAAAAAACTAAAACCGATTAATGTAAGATTCAACACTACTACAGCTTTTTTAGATACAGACGTGAAGAAAAACAAGTGTCTACTAAATTTTCGACGCAGTAAATGCGATACGGTGGCGAATTTTCATAAGAATGGGTTTCCATAAGAAGATTTTTTAGTTGAATAATTGATAAAAGTTGAAGGTAATAATAAAAAAAGTCTGGGCGCAGCAAGTGCGTTATGGAAGTGAATTTTTATAAAAATGATTTGAATAGCAGATATGTCATTTTAATGCAAGCAGTCATCAATTTGGTTACCGGTATAACCTATATAGTAGAAACAATGTGCCATATTTTATCAAAATAACGTATTGTTTGAAAATGTACAAAAATTTTCCGACAATAAACTTTATATGTTGGTTTCCTAGCCAACAAACCTTAGGTTAATAGCAAATTGCGTTATTGAAATTTGAAGCATTTCATGAAAATTTGCTACCAAAACGCATTTACTGCGTCTCTATTTTTTTCTTACAAGCATATTTAGATAAAAAATGCAATAAAATAATGGTGTTCGAAAAAATATATATTGTAGGGATCACCAACGACTTATGGGCCAGCCTGTGATTGTCAAAATAATTTTATAAGATGCAGCTCAAGACACACTATAATTAACTTATACAATTTTTTCTCGCCTCTTGTATAATAATATCTATATTGAGCTTTACCGTAGAAATGCGTCACTCTGTATATATGTAAACAGATAAAAACTGAACGTAAACCCCGAAATGGATTCTAGGGGGCAAAATTTGCGCTCATTTGAAGAAATCTTTTTAAAATTTTAAAGTCGCAGTCTCCTCAATGACGAATTTTTTGTACGAAAATTAGCTAAAAATTATGGACCGTTAAACCATAAACTTAACTAAAATTACCGCCAAAACATCAGAGAGAAAACAACTAACCTGTTGCATATCAGCCCTTTTTGTAAAATTTCCATCTTTTATATCTGTTGACAAACATCACAAACACTGTTTAGTCCACCCACTAACATTAATAAAATCGTAAAGGAATAATTTGCACTTGTATATTAAAATTCCCAAATAACACAAATAATTTGTCAAATTAAATTGAAAAGAGATAACCGATCTAATAATATACGATAAACGTCAGTTACAGCGTCTAACTGACCTGCGCAATGATATCAAATGTTCCGTTGCTAGGTAACGACTCAGGCATACTAGATCTCATATACCTATAAACCAGTTTTTACCATTGTCAATAAAAAGCAGTGATATTAAATATAAATGTTTCAAATTTGAATATCTCAATTTTCTGTAAACCTAGAAAGCTGAATTTTGATGCATTGTTAGATCTTTCCCAAAGCAATATGTGCACCAATTTTCATCGAAATAGCTTTGTAATTTTCGGAGAAAAAATTTTTTTTCAAAAGAAATCTCAAAATTTTCCCGAAAAACCTTGTCCGATTTCCCTGGCTAACGAACTCATCCAAGCTATTAATAAAAGAAAGGCACTTGCCGCGTTTTATCAAAATCGGTTAATAACTTTTTGAGTTATCGGTTGGATACATACATATATATATATATATATATATATATATATATATATATATATATATATATATATATATATATATATATATATATATATATATATATATATATATATATATATATATATATACTCAAAATATTGTGGGAAAGCCTTCAATTGCAAAATAAAACTCTTTATTAAGAGCCGAGCTTTCGGAAACATTTATTCCATTCTCAAGGCTACAACATGGAAAGAAAAGTTTACAATTTATATAGGAAAAATATAAAAGTCTAAAATACTTACATATAACGTGGGTTTTAAAATGACTAATTATGCAATAACAAACATGGAAGAAACCTCTATTTAAATTTGATTGAAATCGAAAAGTTCCAAACATATAAGCTAACTATTGTTTATTTGAATTTGTTTTTTGTTTTTGTATAGGAAATATAAGTAGGGGTAGTGATTTCCAAAATTAATATCTTTCTTTAAGTTTATTAAATTGTCGTTAAAAGTAATTTCAAATTCGTCTAAACACATTCTTTTATTACTTAAGCTTTCACAGTCTAAAATAGAAACATTACTAAAATTTATATTGTTGCCAATAGTATATATAGACTGTGTATAAAGTAACGCATACATTCGTATAAAAAAACGTATAAGTAACGTATAAATTCAATAAAAGTGAAAGTGACCATTATTTAAAAAAATTAAAAAACAGGTCGATTTTTTCAAAAACTAACTTTTTGATATAAAATTCTCACCCCTATCCTTATACCTCTTCAAGGGGTACGTATCCTTTCGAGATTTTGAAATTGGATGGTGGCAAATATCATCATATCATATATATATATATATATATATATATATATATATATATATATATATATATATATATATATATATATATATATTAGATGCCTGTATAATAGAAAAAAAAGTCTGGACGCAGCAAGTGCGTTATGGTAGTGAATTTTCATAGAAATGATCTGGAACAAAATATTTTATTATACCTTTTTTTTTCTTGTAACATCTAAATTTTGGTGTATAGTTTACTTTTATATCGTAAACCTAGCTACCAAATTTGGTTGTCATAGCTTTTTTATTTTTTGAGATAAAAATTTTTTTCGAATAAAAACTCAAAAATTTTCCGGAAAACCTCGTTCGATTTTCCTGACTAACGTACTTATCTAAGCCATTTACAAAAGAAAGGTACATGCCAAATTTTATCAAAATCGGCCCATTATTTTTTGGGTTATATTATATAAACATATAAAAATTGAAACTAACCCCGGATATGGGTTCTAGGGATCCTAGTTCGCGCTCATTTGCAATTTTTAGTGAATTTTCTTAGAAAAAATTCACTAATGAGGAGATCTCGACTTTTGAATTTTGAAAAAATTTCTTCAGATGAGCGCGATCTAGGACCCCTAGAACCCATATCCGGGGTCAGTTTCAATTTATATATATATATATATATATATATATATATATATATATATATATATATATATATATATATATATATATATATATATATATATATATATATATATATATGTATGTATGTATGTATGTATGTATGTATCACACCGATAACTCAAAAAATAATGGGCCGATTTTGATAAAATTTGGCATGTACCTTTCTTTTGTAAATGGCTTGGATAAGTTCGTTAGTCAGGAAAATCGAACGTGGTTTTCCGGGAAAATTTTGAGTTTTCATTCGAAAAAAATTCTTATCTCAAAAAATAATGGGCAGATTTTAAGAAAATTTCGCATGTACCTTCCTTTTGTAAATGGCTTTGACAAGTTTGTTAGTCAGGAAAATCGGACGAGGTTTTCCGGGAAAATTTTGAGTTTTTATTCGAACAAAAATTTTATCTCAAAGAATAATGGGCCGATTTTGATCAAATTTGGCATGTACCTTCCCTTTGTAAATGGCTTTGATAAGTTCGTTAATCGAAAAAATCGGACGAGGTTTTCCGGAAAAATTTTGAGTTTTCATTTGAATCTTAAAAGATAAAAAAATTATGATAACCAAATTTGGCAGGTAGGTTTAGGATATAAAAAGTAAACTATACACCAAAATTTAGATTTCTATGTTACAAGAAAAAAAAGTTATAACAAAATATTTTGTGCCAGATCATTTCTACGAAAATTCACTACCATAACGCACTTGCTGCGTCCAGGCTTTTTTTTAATTCAAAAGTCGGGATCTCCCCAATAGTGAATTTTTTTCTACGAAAATTCACTAAAATATGTAAAAATGTTGATCCTTTTAGCGAACGTCGGCAATCTGGCAATCTAAGGAAGAAATCAACTAAATCGATAAAATATACCAACAATCTAATAAACGTCAAACTCAATATACCGAATATACTAAATATAAAATATATATTTGATCTTGAATACACATAAATAAGCTATATAATTATGGCAATATAAAAATTCTTTTATGTGTTAAATCCGACGTGAGAATTTCTGGTCGTATTTAACAGAGATCTGGAAGAGCAGTAATTTGATGGTAATTTAAAATTTGACTTTTTTATTATTTTGCGTAAATTCTACAGGTTTTGTTAAAAAAATTCCGTGTATAAAACGGTAAATGGAGATAAATATAAGAGGCACGTCCAAATACAATCAAGAGAAAATAAGATTTAAAACGTACAAAAATAATTATTTTAGAGAGTTCAAGAAGTACTATAATATACAATACGTCCCCGGATGGAGCTGTCAAGAGGAAAAACATTCTTATTTTTCATTTTACAAGAAAAATGTATTCTTCATAATTGCTTTGGCTTGTTCTAAAACAACTCAATCAGTTGTCGTCGTCTCAAATTTCCTTTTTCGGCAACCGTCCGGGAAGTACCCACTTCCCGAACGCTTTTTCTTTGAGAAAGTAGCATTTCTCCGGCCTAGTCCGGGAAGTACGTAATTCCCGGACTAGGCCGGGAAGCGTCACATCGTTGTTGTCGTTGTTCTGACTACAAAAGGCATTTAAATATACCAAGCATTTCAAACAAATTAAATCCTTTCAATATTAGCAATTGCTCGAATTTTAATATAAATATTAATATAAATAAGAATTAGAATGTTTCTGTTCTTCTGTTCGAATTTCAATATTTAATACAAATAAGAATTAAAATGTTCGAAATGTTGTTCTACAAAGAAATATAATAAAGAAATGTGTCTCACTGATTTGTTATTCTACACGGTTGCCGAAAAAATAGTGTACGCAACACGTCCGAAAACAGTTTTTTTTTTTTTGACTCGCAGACTTCCAGGACTCGCCTACGGCTCGTCCTAGAATTTTGTCGACTCGTCCAAAAAAACAGTATTTTCCGGACTTGTAACGTAAATTACCATTCCGTTCTCGAGAAATCATCGATTTGGTTAAAAATTTATTAACATTTCATTACAATTCAACAAGAAAGATGAAACTACCAATAATAATTTAACTCAATACATTAACCACCTTCTCGAACGCACAGTTCCCTCTAACTTTCTCGGTGGTCTTTTAACGGTAAAGACGCCACAGCATGCCATATTCAACTATTCTATTGTTTATGTTTTTGAAGAAATCATAAAGGTAAGATTGATCAACTACTTTGAAGAAAAGAAGTTATTTAACAACAGTCAACACGCTTATCAAACTAAACGCTCTACAACAACAGCTCTCATTGAAATACTGGCTCAGATTATAAAATCTAGAGACAATAATGAGCACGCTGAAATCATATCAGCAGATCTGTCAAAGGTTTTTGATTCTATTGGCCATGAAATACTGCTGAAAAAGTTGGAGTATTATGGAGTGAGAGGTCCACCATTGGAACTTATCGCATCTTACCTTCAGCAAAGGAAACAATCTGTTGTGTTGGGGGACATGTTATCTGATGAAACAACTATTATCCATGAAGTACCACAAGGATCTGTATTGGGACCGATTTTGTTCATAATATATATATATATATATATATATATATATATATATATATATATATATATATATATATATATATATATATATATATATATATATATATATATCAATGACTTAAATATAGTGAGTGAAACAGTCTACACCCACCTTTATGCGGACGACGCCTCGTTTTATTGTCAAATCTTCTAAGGAAGACGAACTAGAAAAAATAAAATGGGATACACTAGAGAAATCAAAATAGTGGTTCGGTGATAAAAAATTAAAAATGAATGAAAAGAAGATACACTATTTAAACTTTAAGAGAACTAGCGAGCGGCAACATCTTAAATTTTTGGGCATTAATATTGATAGCCGACTTACCTGGAACATACACGTCGAATGTATAATAGGGAAACTGGCAACGGGGATATACACAGTTAGAATGGTGTAGCAGTTTAGTACGAAGGAGGTTGAAAAGACAGCATACTTTGCACACTGCCATAGTGTACTTGCATATGGGATACTTCTGTGGGGCAATTTATCTGCTGCAAGGGAGGTTTTTATCATGCAGAAGAGGGCTGTCAGGGCACTGGTGGGTCTGAAGTTGTAGGGAGGCTTGAAGAAATTTTGACACTTCCGAGACTGTATGCGTATCAGTGTGTGAAGTATGTGCATAATAACCTGGACAGATTTCCAACGAAAAATCAAAACCACCATTTTGACACCCGAAGTAAGGATAGTCCAAGAACACCACTTCATAGACTGTCTCAGACGTAGCTGGGAGTGGACTATTGTGGTCCTAAACTGTATAATAGAATGCCGGTGAAACTAAAGAACAAACCAATGCAGCAATTTCATAAGGCACTGAAACATTTGCTACTGAAAACACCAGTTTACACATTGGAAGAGTTCATGATTCAGGGTCAATGATGAGAGGATGTTTTTGTTTCTGTTTTCATATATCAGTCCTCGATAATTTTCTTATCATTTGCATGATTACTTTGACAATTTAGGGAGTGTATTTCGCGGATATATCACCTCAATAATTTTATTTGGGGTGCCACGTTGCCTCAAAAAGATAAAACGCTTAAAACTGTGATAGCTAATTTTAACTTTTTTATTTTATTATTTTTGACCTAACATAGGTTTATTTTATGTGCTATTTAATGTTTTGGACTATAATGATATGTCTTATCTATACATATTTTATCTGAAAATATGTGAGTGTCAAAACTGTCTAACGAACTCATCCAAGCTATTAACAAAAACTCTGGACGCAGCAAGTGCGTTATGGTAGTGAATTTTCATAAAAATGTTTTTATTGCAAATATGTGTGTTTTCTTTTTAAGAAAGCAGGCATCAATTTTGGTTACAATAATGTGCCATGTTTCATAAAAATAACTTTATTGTGTGAAAATGTACAAAAATGTCCAAAAGTAAACTTAAAGTGTTCCCGGAAAAACTCGTTTCTTGGTCAACCTTATAGGTTAATAGCAAATTGGGCTATTCAAATATGAAGCATTTGACGCCCTTGCTGCATCCAGAATTTCTTTTCTTACAAACATGCATTATATTTCGATGGAAAATGCAAAAATGCAATAACATAAGGCGTGTTTGATTAAAAAAAAAAAAAATTTGTATCACCAACGACTTATGGGCCATCCTGTAATTGTAGAAATATTTTTTAAGATGTAGCTCAAGACACCCTATAATTAATATATACAATTTTTTTTCATATCTTGTATAATAACGGATATATTGAGCTTTATTGATTTTTTACGAAAATTCGACAAAAATTATATACCATTAAACGATAAAATCTATAGCTAACACAATTGGTTACAATAATGTGCCATGTTTCATAAAAATAACTTTATTGTGTGAAAATGTACAAAAATGTCCAAAAGTAAACTTAAAGTGTTCCCGGAAAAACTCGTTTCTTGGTCAACCTTATAGGTTAATAGCAAATTGGGCTATTCAAATATGAAGCATTTGATCAAAATTCGCTACCGTAACGCCCTTGCTGCATCCAGAATTTCTTTGCCTACAAACATGCATTATATTTCGATGGAAAATGCAAAAATGCAATAACATAAGGCGTTTGATTAAAAAAAAAAAGAAAATTTGTATCACCAACGACTTATGGGCCACTCTGTGATTGTAGAAATATTTTTTAAGATGTAGCTGTAATGTAATATATACAAATTTTTTTCATATCTTGTATAATAACGGATAGATTGAGCCTTATTGATTTTTTACGAAAATTCGACAAAAATTATATACCATTAAACGATAAACTCTATAGCTAAGACTACTGCCAAGCATCAGAGAAAGGGTCTACTTGAAATGAATTTTCTGGAAACATTTTAGTAAAATGAAGGACAATGACGGCTGAAACTAAGACTTCAGGGTTTGTAAAACATCCTTCTTGAGACATTTGATTTCCATAGCCCATATTAGATTCAAGTTATTTGCCTAAATGTTGCCGATTTTGACGTTTTAAATCGCAACTTTGACGTTTTGAGGAAAACCCCAATTTATTTGTCTTTAAATGCCTATAACTTTTTTTGTCTTTTGACCCACATAGCTAAATTTTGGTAGGTGACTTAGCTATAAGGATATAAACCCGCGTACCAAATTTGGTTGCCCTTACTTTGTTAATTCCGGAGATATAAATTTTTTTTGAAAGAAAACACAAAATTTTCCGGAAAAAACTGGGCAGATTTTCCTGGCTAACGAACTTATCCAAGCCATTTGCAAAAGGAATTTATTCACCAAATTGAATCAAAATCGGCCCATTATTTTTTGAGTTATCGGTGTGATACATACATACATACATACATATATATATATATATATATATATATATATATATATATATATATATATATATATATATATATATATATATATATATATATATATATATATATATATATATATATATATATATATATATAAACATATAAAAATTGAAACTGACCCCGGATATGTGTTCTGGAGGGCCTAATTAGCGCTCATTTAAAGAATTTTTTTCAAAATTCAAAAGTCGAGATCTCCTAATTAGTGAATTTTTTTAAGAAAATTCACTAAAATGAAGGGAATTGCCAAATTTGGTTTCGATTGAAGTATTTTTTGAGTTATCGGTTGAAACTTTTCAACTGACCTTGGATTTGGGTTCTAGGGGCCCTAATTCTCGCTCATTTGAAGAAAATTTCCAAAAATCTTACCATCGCTACCTCTCTATTACTGAATTTTCTTAATGAAAATTCACTAAAAACCGAATGCAAGGAATTAAAATCTCAACGTCAAATCCCAAGTGCATGTGTGAAGTCATACCGACGAAGGTATGGACCAAGGTCTGGTACACCAGGGAGAGGGGTTTAGTGGGTGAAAACGCCACACTACCTCAAATTCCCACACCCCGCGGTGTGTGATCGCGCGAGTCTGTTAGAGATTCCACGCTCACGGAATATGGAGGGTTTCAGGGCGCCCATGAAGTTTGGAAAACCTTTAGCTTTAGTACGGAAGGTCAAATATCTGGGGGTGGTCCTGGCCTCCAAACTAACATGGGAGTCGCAAATAGAACGAGTAGTGAGGAAGGGAGTAGCGACCCTCTGGCAGCTGCGTCGTGTGATAGGGAGGACCTGGGGACTAAATCCTCGGATCCTTCATTGGATTTACACTGCGATCGTCAGGCCGAGAATCCTCTATGGGGCGTTGGTCTGGTGGTGTGGTGTGAACCAAACCACTACCAGGAAGATGGCTAAACTCCAAATCCTGGGTATCACAGGTGCTATGAGGACGACACCCTCAGCCGCGCTAGAGGTCTTGCTGATGTTGCCACCGCTTCCCACCTGTATCACAAGGGAGGCTATGGCGTCGCATCTTAGAATGCGAGACTCTGGAAACTGGTGCGGAGATGGAGCAGTAATAGGGAATGGAAGAGTCGCCAAGGAGGTGGAAAAGGAAATTCCGATTTCCGCCTACAAGGTATGGAATGCAGAGGACGATATTAGGTTGACTAGGCCATGAACCCTCAGTATCCCCAGTAAGGATCAGTGGAGGAAAATGAGGTTGCATTCCAGCCCGCAAGCCTGGTATGTTTTACCGACGGATCGCGGCTCGAGGATCAACAATCCTCCGGAGCAGGAATATATATCGAGGGCCTGGGGGTGCGCAAGAGTTATGCATATACCACGGCATTCGAAACGGAGGTGTACGCTATCCTGTCTGTGGCCAATAGACAGGATGTGAGGATAAGCCCCGAGAAATGTGTATACATCTGCTCGGATAGCCAGGCGGTCCTCCGGGCAGTCTGCGCGGCCAGAACCAGGTCAACACTGGTTGTGCGCTGACGCCCTTAACGGACTAGCCAGGGCAAAGGATGTGCAACTGGTGTGGGTTCCGGGACACTGTGGCGTAGCGGGGAATGGGGTAGCGAATAATCTCGCAAGGCTTGGTTCCCGGCGGCCGTTCTTTGGCCCGGAGCCTGCGATAGGCATAAGCAGGATGACAGTCTCTGTCGCCTTAGACAGGTGGACTGAGGAGGCCATAGAGAGGCACTGGGTGTGGGTTGGTGGCTGTAGGCAGGGGAGGGACTTCGTGGAGAGGCCGGGCAGAGATAAGACTGTCTGGCAACTCGGTAGGAGTCGACCTACGCTTCGCCGCATCCTTGGTGTGCTGACAGGCCACTGCGCCCTTAGAAGACACCTCACATTGATAGGCATAAAGAGGGATCCCATTTGCCAGGAATGCGGCGAGGATGAAGACACGTCTTACCACTACCTGTGTGAATGCAAGGCTTTTGGGAGTCTTCGAGCAGAAATGTTAGGTTCGAGGACTTTGCAGAGAAATGAGGTAAGTACCGTCCAATTGAAGACCTTCACGGCCTTCATTTCGAGGTCGAGGCGGTTTGGCGACGGAACCGAGGAAGTGTAGAGCATGGTTGCTGGGTTGCTGGGATTGGCAAAAAGGGCCCATTGTGGCCTACTTGCTTGCCGTTGGCCTCCCCACCACTGCTACTACTACTCCTCACTCACGTACCCAAAAAATAAATAAATAAAAAATATATTTTTATTATTATTAGTATGACACTGATGAGCTCTAAGAGCGAAACTAGCATGTCTCCAATAATGATCGAAATATACACATCCTTACATTCTATATTGTAATATGTAAAAATAATTTAAGAGAAAATATTGCAGTACCCAGTCTTAGATAGCAAAGAAGAGACGTTTATGTAATACCACTACAGTAAAATGTTTCTTTTTTGTTTTCATCTAGTAGGTAAATTATGGAATTACGTTGGCTGAATCCGCAGCAGCGTGTGTGCATTTGCCGGTTCTTTACTCAATTATTATGCATTCGTATCAAAGTTCAGTCCGAGTTGGCAATGCAAATTGCAAATTGATATGCTGGTACGAGGTTAGCGCCGTTACGCGCGATGCACTCCACCGGCACGTACCCGCTTAAATCTTCCTCTCCTTGCTTCACTTTACAATAGAAGAAAGATAAAATGCACCCAGTAGCGGAAAACGTAATGCCGCTTGACTGGCAATTGTAATAGGATAATCCACTAGGCTCCCATAGACAAATAATAGTAACATGTGCATGTAAAACGTATACGTATGATATTTCCTTTTTAGTGAATTTTCATCAAGAAATAGATAAGAGAGGCAAGATGATGAAACATTTGAAAAGTTTTCTCTCACGAGCGCTAATTAGGGCTCCTAGAACCCATATACAAGGTCCGTTTGAATTTTTATATCTTTATGTTTATATATATATATATATATATATATATATATATATATATATATATATATATATATATATATATATATTATTAAAATGCTATGAATAGCAAATATGTATTTTTAATGCAAGCAGTAATTAATTTGGTTACCGGTATAACCTATATAGTAGAAACAATGTGCCATATTTTATCAAAATAACATATTGTTTGAAAATATACAAAAAAAATTCTGACAATAAACTTTAAATGTTAGTTGCCTAGCCAAGAAACCTTAGATTAATTGCAAATTGAGTTATTAAAATTTGAAGCATTTAATGAAAATCTGCTACCAAAGCGCATCATTTTAATGCAAGCAGTCATCAATTTGATTACCGGTATAACATATATAGTAGAAACAATGTGCCATATTTTATCAAAATAACGTATTTGAAAATGTACAAAAAATTTCCAACAATGTTAAATGTTGGTTTCCTAGCCAACAAACCTTAGGTTAATAGCAAATTGAGTTATTGAAATTTAAAGCATTTAATGAAAATTTGCTACCAAAACGCACTTACTGCATCTAGATTTTTTTTCTTACAAACATATTTCGATAAAAAATGCAATAAAATAATGGTGTTCGAAAAAAAATTGTAATCACCAACGACTTATGGGCCAGCCTGTGATTGTCAAAATAATTTTATGAGATGCAGCTCAAGACACAGTATAATTAACATGTACAATTTTTTCTCGTCTCTTGCATAATAATAATTATATTGAGCTTTACGGTAGAAATGCGTTACCCTGTATATATGTAAACACATAAAAACTGAACGTAAACCTGGTAATGGATTCTAGAGGGCCTAGTTTGCGCTCATTTGAAGAAATATTTTTAAAATTGTAAAGTCGCGGTCTCCTTATTGACGAATTTTTTGTACGATAATTAGCTAAAAATTATGGACCGTTAAACCAAAAACTGAATAAAACTACCGCCAAAGCATCAAAGAGAAAATAACTAACCTGTTGCATATCAACCCTTTTTGTAAAACTTCGATCATTTATATCTGTTGACAAAACATAACAAACACTGTTTAGTCCACCCACTAACATTAATAAAATCGTAAAGGAATCATTTGCACTTGTATATTAAAATTCCCAAATAACAAATAATTTGTCAACTGAAATTGAACACAAATAAACGATCTAATAATATACGATAAACGTCAGTTACAGCGTGTAACTGACCTGCGCAATGACGTCAAATGTTCTGTTGCTAGGTAACGACTCAGACATACTAGATCTCATATACGTATAAACCAGTTTTTACCACTGTCAATCAAAAGCGGTGATATTAAATATAAATGTTTTAAATTTGAATAGGTCAATTTTCTGAAAACCTAGATAGCTGAATTTTGGTACATAGTTAGGTCTTTCCCAAAGCAACATGTCCACCAAATTTCATCGAAATATCATTGTAATTTTCGGAAGACAACTCAAAATTTTCCCGGAAAACCTTGTCCGATTTTCCTGGCTAATGAACTCATCCAAGGTATTACTATAAGAAAGGCACTTGCCGAGTTTCATCAAAATCGGTTAATTACTTTATATATATATATATATATATATATATATATATATATATATATATATATATATATATATATATATATATATATATATATATATATATATATATATATATATATCTGTGTTCAGAAAGATTTCCTCGGTCTTTAATGTGAGACATACTTGGTTCTCAGGTTGACCCGCGTCCAGAATTTATGAAAACTCGACGTTTCGGCTCCCTGTTTTGGAGCCATTTTTAAGAGATAAAGGAAATATGTAAGGACACTCTAAGGCCTCAATCTGCCTACTCCCCATATCTCGGTGGAGGTCGTCTGTGAGGTCTCAGTGGTGAGACTTTGCAAAAATTTTTTCAAATGAACGCGAACTAAGACCCCTAGAACCCATATCCGGGGTCACTTTCAATTTTATATATATATATATATATATATATATATATATATATATATATATATATATATATATATATATATATATATATATATATATGTATATATATATATATATATATATATATATATATATATATGTATATATATATATATATATATATATATATATATATGTATATATCCGATAACTCAAAAAATATTTAACCGATTTCGATTAAACTCGGCAAGTGCCTTTCTTTTATTAATGGCTTGGATGAGTTCGTTAGCCAGGAAAATCGGACAAGGTTTTCCGAGAAAATTTTGAGTTTTCTTTCGAAAAAAAATTTTTTCTCCTAAAATTACAAAGATATTTTAATGAAATTTACCAGATATGTTGCCTTGAGACCTTACTACATACCAAAACTAAACTTTCTAGGTTTTTAGAAAATTGAGTTATTCAAGTTTGAAGCATTTAATGAAAATGTACAAAAATTTCCAAAAGTAAACTTAAAGTGTTCCCGCAAAAACTCGTTTCTTGGTCAACCTTATAGGTTAACAGCAAATTGGGCTATTCAAATATGAAGCATTTGATCAAAATTCGCTACCATAAGGTACTTGCTGCATCCAGAATTTCTTTTCTTACAAACATGCATTATATTTCGATGGAAAATGCAAAAATGCAATAACATAAGGCGTGCTTGTATCACCAACGACTTATGGGCCAGCCTATGATTGTAGAAATATTTTTTAAGATGTAGCTCAAGACACCCTATAATTAATATATATAAAAAAAATTAATATCTTGTATAATAACGGATATATTGAACTTTATTGATTTTTACGAAAATTCGACAAAAATTATATACCATTAAACGATAAACTCTATAGCTAACACTATTGCCAAAGCATCAGAGAAAGGGTCTATTTTAAATGAATTTTCTGGAAATATTTTAGTAAAATGAAGGACAATGACGATTGAAACTAACTTCGGGGTTTGTAAAACATTCTTCTTGAGACATTTTCTTTCCATAGCCAGTACTAGATTCAAGTTCTTTGCCTAAATGTTGCCAATTTTTGACGTTTTAAATCGCAACTTTGACATTTTGAAGAAAATCCCAATAAATTTTTATTTAAATGCCTATAACTTTTATGTCTTTTAATCCACAAAGCTTTTGGTAGGTGGCTTACGTATAATGATATAAACCTGCGTACCAAATTTGGTTGCCCTTACTTTGTTAATTTTGGAGATATAAATTTTTTAGAATTTTTTTCGAAAGAAAACTCAAAATTTTGCGGGAAAACCTGGGCCGCTTTTCCTGGCTAACGAACTTATCCAAGCCATTTGTAAAAGGAAGGTACTCACTAAATTTAATCAAAATCGGCCCATAATTTTTTGAGTTTTCGGTATATATATATATATATATATATATATATATATATATATATATATATATATATATATATATATATATATATATATATATATATATATATATATATATATATATATATATATATATATATACATATAAAAATTGAAACTGACCCCGGATATGTGTTCTGGGGGGCCTAATTAGCGCTCATTTGAAGAAATTTGTTCAAAATTCAAAAGTCGGGATCTCCTCATTAGTGATTTTTTTTTAAAGAAAATTCACTACCGTAACGCACTTGAGACAAATGTTAAGATGAATCTTTGTAACGGCTATACAAACGTTTGTGGAAGAGAATTTAAAGCAAGATTGAGCAAAATTCTAATCATTTTGACGGTTTGATTATTTGAGGATTTTGACAAAATGTGAATAGAAACAGAAGCATACCGTCTTTGTAAGGCATAATGTATAATTTTGACCACTAATAAATAAGCATGAGTATGAGAACTAAAAAAAACATAGGTACTTATTTGCTGTTAAAAACATAATTATGAAAATTCACTACTATAACGCACTTGCTGCGTCCAGACTTTTTATCAAAGACTGGTTAGGCTGCTTCAAGTAATACGAAATTATTGTTACCACCTATAGGGTCTGTATAATCTAAGGTGCTAACACCTTAAAATCATTTACCATTTGGTATTACACAGGTATACAACACCTAAGAATAAAAAATCTCTGGACGCAGCAAGTGCGTTATTGTAGCGAATTTTCTTTAAAATATTTTTAATAGCGAATGTATTTCTTTGATGAAAGCAGGCATCAAACTTGGTTGCCTATATAGTAGAAACAATGTACCATATTTCATCAAAATAAATTTATTGTTTGAAAATATATAAATATTTTTCACAAGTCTGGATGCAGCAAATGTGTTATGGAAGTGAATTTCCATAAAAATGTTTTTAATAGCAAATGCCAGCAGGCATTAATCTGATTATCGATATAGCTTATGTAGTAGAAACAATGTACTGTATTTTATCAAAATTACTTATGGTTTGAAAATATGCAAAAAAAAATCCGAAAAAAAATTAAATGCTGGTTTCCTAACCAACAAAGCTTACGTTAATAGCAAATTGAGTTATTGAAATTTGGAGGATTTAATGAAAATTCGGTAAATTTGCAGATTAGCTCCCGAACGCTTTTCAAAAAATTGTTTTCAGAAATATTACTAGGACCCCACCTGGATGCCCAAACCACAAGAAACATTTCTTGTTCACACCCCCCAAGGAAGTTACGGGACTGGGGGTGAATAGGGGTGCTGGGCGGGGTAGATGGTAAAAAGAAAATATGAGCAGAAAAACCAAAGAAAACTGCTTAAAAGCTGTCTATTTGAAACCATATCCCCATTAAACCCCGCCTACCCCGGACAGCACCCCTATTCGCCCCCAGGTCACGTAACTTCCTTGGGGGGTATGAACAAGAAGTTTTTCTTGTAGTTTATGCAACGAGTGTGGTTGTATGCACACGAGGGGGGAAGGAAAATGCCTACGACGAAGCAGACCCCCTCCCGCTTTGACTTGTGGTAGGGTTGGGGGTTTGGGGGTGGCTGCTTCGTCGTGGGGATTTTCCTTCCCCCCTCGCGTGCATACAATCGCCCTCGTTGCATAAACCACAAGAAAATTTTCTTGTTCATACCCGCCAAGGAAGTTACGGCACCTGGGGAATAGGGGTGATGTGCGGGATAGACAGGGTTTAAGTGGGGATATGGCTTCAAGATGTGAAAAAGACAATTTTCAAGCCCGTTTTATTCGCATTTTCTGCTCATATTTCCTTTTTACTACCTACCCCGCCCAGCACCCCTACTCACTCCTGGTCCCGTAACTTCCTTGGGGGGTGTGAACAAGAAATTTTTCTTGGGGTTTGTAGATCCAGGGGGGCCCTAGGCAGGTTTCTGAAAACAGTTTTTTGAAAAGCGTTCGGGAGCTAATCTGCAAACTTACCGAAAACTCGCTACCAAAACGCACTTACTGCGTCCAGATTTTTTTCTTATAAACGCATCATATTTCAATAAAAAATGCAAAAATGCATTAACAAATTTGTTCTACGAAAATTAGCTTAAAAAATTATAGACCGTTAAACCATAAACTTCACTAAACCTACAAATTAATATCCAAAAAGCATCAACTTAACTAAACTGACAGCCATAGCATCAAAGACGGGGTCTATTTGAAATGAATATTCTGTAAACATTTTAGTCAAATAAAGGGCAATGACGGTTGAATTTGAAACTTAAGGGTTTGCAGAACACCCCTCTTGCCACATTTTCTTTTCACAATCGGTATTTGTTTCACATTCTTTGTATAAACATTGCCAATTTTGACGTTTAAAATTGCGAGTTTGACGTTTAGAGGAAAACTCCAAAATTTGTTTCTTTAACTGCCCATAACTTCTTTGTCTTTAAAGCTAGGGACCTAAATATTGGTACAGAGTTCACTCTTTATAATACAAACACGCGTACCTTGGTTGCCCTTACTTTGTTATTTACGGAGATATGAATTTTTTTAGAAAGAAAACAAAATTTTCCGGAAAAACCTCGTCCGATTTTCCTGGCTAACGAATTATCCAAGCCACTTGCAAAAGGAAGGTAGTCACCAAATTTGATCAAGATCGGTCTATTATTTTTTGAGTTATCGGTCGGATATATATATATATATATATATATATATATATATATATATATATATATATATATATATATATATATATATAAACACAGATCTCCTCATTAGCGAATTTTTTTTAATTCGCTAATAAAACAAGAAGTATACTTAATCATAATGCTACAAAATATTTTATTATGACAGGTAAGGACGCCATTTTAACCTGTTAAAATAAAATGTTTGCATCATACTTGTCATCATTGGGTTATTTTATAAACTATATTACTAGTTAATTTACTTCTAGAATAAAACGTGGTAATTTTTAAGCACTCACCTAGTAGGTATAAAACACACTTTTCTTCTCGTTCTAGGAATTAACTTTTTTATTCAATTATATTAAATAAAATTAAATTTTACACTACAATAACAACAATACACAAGAGCTAAATCGAGATAATGTTATGGACAAAAAACGCCACCTGCAATAAACATTGTGTTCTGTAAGCAGCAACAAAAAACAATTCCCGTTAAATTCTTCCCTCAATCTGGTGACCTATGACACATTTGTCTTTCAGTTTTTAATCGTAGTTCGACGTGGAAGCGTCTACGGGATTGTGTTCCACTATTAACATATTTTAATTAATTTCTTGTCTGAATTATTATTTTATTCTGTTTATTCCCAGGTCCCGGTCGGGGTCGCGCGTGTTTTTCTTAGTGGAATGCGCGGCTGTTTGATTTTCAAAAAGTTTGTAAGCCACTGTAGGTAAAGGAACAACCTTCGTTTAGGTTTAGTGCTCGCAAATTTGAAAACAACCGGCCTATCGAGTGTTTTGTGCGTGTTTTTGATATTTAAAAGAGAGTTAAGTGTTGATTAAATAAAGCAGTGGCTCCTTATCTTAAAATATTATTGGTTTTCGTGGACTTTTTATGGCTCCAGGGACCGGTTTGGTGGCACTGGATAGGATATTCATTAACCGTCAGCGCTGAAAGCAAAGGAATCTTTACTACGTTGTAAGTTTGATTTTTTGCATTATGTTAATCCCTTCTCCATATGCACGCTTTATTTTTTCAACTTTCTTCAATCTTAATCACAAAAATCACCTAGCATTTCTCATATTTTTGTCAAGTCACTTATAACAGAGTAACTTTTGATGAGAAAATCTCTCAGTCCCGATGCATTTGAAATTAGAAATAGAATGTAAAACGGAAATGCTTTTTCTTTAAGTTTCGCTCTGAAAGTAATGGGGTCCTCCTGTTACGTTGTAAGTTTAATTTACTTACTTTAATCCTTTATCAATGTGCACACTTTATTTTTCCGTTTTCTTTAATCTTTTGCACAAAAAAAAGATGGATTTCTGGACTAATTTAATAATCTTTTTATCAAGTCACTTATACTTATGACAGAGCAAAGAGAATCTTTTAGTCCTGGTGCACTTGAGACTAGAAATACAGTGCAAAACGGAAATTTCTTTTTTAAACTTTCGCGCGCAATTTACATAAACTGATTAACAATATAGCAAACTGAATGATCTGAATTCTACAATCCAAATTTCTCTTATTGTAATTTCTGTTTAAAATACCTACGATGACTCTCTGTCCCTTACAGCTCTGTTAATTTCATCAATTGTGCTAGGTTTTCCCGAGGTTTTCCCTTTAGTCTACCACTTCCTTTTTATCAAATATGTGTCCTTTAAAATTTAAATATTTTGCAGTGTTTCACGAATTCTGGGAGTAATTTCGACATTAATCTCTGTTAGGGTTATATGTTTGTTTTGTTTGGGTTTTTTTGTTTGGAGATTATAGTGTTAGGGTGGTTTTTCTGGCCACTGAAATAAAATAATATGTTTTGTTCTTATCTGTTGATGGCAGGTAGTTATTACATAATAATACTAAAATCACGTTTTAGTGAATATTCGTAGAAAAAAATCACTAATTGGGATATCCCGACTTTTGAATTTTGAAAACATTTTTGCAAATGAGCGCAAACTAGCACCCCTAGAACCCATATCCGGGGTGGTTTCAATTTTTACATGTGTATATATATATATATATATATATATATATATATATATATATATATATATATATATATATATATGAGACATACTTGGTTCTCGGGTTGAACCGCGTCCAGAATTTATGAAAACTGGACGTTTCGGCTCCTGTTTGGAGCCATTTTCAAGGGGTAAAGGAAATATATAAGGACACTCTAAGGCCTCAATCTGCCTACTCCTTAGAGCGGTGGACAAAGGTGGGTTGGGTTGGTTTCAAGAGGTAAAGGAAATATGTAAGGACACTCTAAGGCCTCAATCTCCCTACTCCTTAGAGCGGTGGACAAAGGTGGGTTGGGTTGGTTTCAAGAGGTAAAGGAAATATGTAAGGACACTCTAAGGCCTCCTACTCCTTAGAGCGGTGGACAAAGGTGGGTTGGGTTGTTGTAGCTCGATTACGGGGCATCAATCTGCCTACTCCCCAAATCTCGCCGGAGATCGTCTGTGAGTTCTCAGTGTGTTCAACCCTAGGCCTCGGAGAGATCAGGAAATATACTCAACAACAAAAATTATTTTTATATTTCAACAACACACCACGAGGGCTTACAGCCTTAATAATATCGTACCGTGGGTGTCAACATGGAGGAAAGAGGCAACTTGTTAATTCTAGACTTATAGGTTTGGTGGTTCGGAGGAGAAAGAAAAACATGTGCCGGCAAAGAATTCCACAACTTGGAAGTCCTCGGGACAAAAAAGGGGGCATAACAAGACGTTCTGGTGACCTGGACAGTAAAAGGGTACATTCGCTCTGTTCCCCTGGTAGATCTGTTGGGGGCAGCAGGTGGAGGAACTATGGAAGAAAGCTCCTCTGAGCAGTGCCCATGCAGATATCTATAAAAGAGAGAGAGAGAGAGAGAGAGAGAGAGAGAGAGAGAGAGAGAGAGAGAGAGGTCACAAACGGCACGTCGGTGGGCAATGGATGGCAGCCTTTGGGTGAGGGTAGGGTCACCAATGAGACATATAGCTCTCTTCTGAATGGAGTCCAGGATAGCGAGAGTAGAAACGGCAGCGGAACCCCAGATGTGAGAGCAGTATTCGGGTTTTGGCCTTATTTGTGAAGTATGTAAGTTATAGAGATTATCTGGTGAAAAATATTTGCGAGCCCGGAAGAGGAAACCCAATTTCTTAGCAGCCGCTTCTGCAACTGATGTGACATGTTGGTGACAATTGAGATTTCGATCCACAGAAATGCCAACAAGTGAAAAGGACTCATTACTTTGAATAACTTGGTTGTTCATTGTGATGGGTCTAGGGCTGGTGTATCTCTTATGAGATAGAAAGCAAGACTGAGATTTGGTGGGGTTGAATTGTACAAGATTTCTACTTCCCCAGTCTAATATTTTTTGGAGATCCACAGAGACAGAACCCTCCACGAGTCTGCGATCCTCATCTAATTGGGCTAAAGAGACAGGCTTAGAATATTGTATATTTGAGTGAAGGGTGCTGTCGTCCGCGTAACAGTGAACTGGGTTGGATGTGCTAGAGAGGAGGTCATTGATGCGGAGAAGAAACAAAGTAGAGGCTAAAGCTGAACCTTGAGGGACTCCTGCATTAATTGGATATAGTACATAAGAATGGCCATCCACGACAACAGAAATGCTCCGGTTGGAGAAGAAATTTGCTGTCCAGGTACAGAGTTTTGGTGGTAGGCCATAGACCGGAAGTTTATTAAGCAGCGCTGTGTGCCGGACCTGGTCGAATGCTTTGGATATGTCTAGAGCGACAATCTGGGATTCACCATGTAGTTCCATAGACTTGTTCCAAGAATGGGTGACAAAGGAAAGGAGTTCGGCAGTTGATCTGCGCTGACGGAATCCATACTGCCTGTCGTGGATTAGATTGTGTTTTTCAAGAAATTTTAATAATTCGGTGTTTATATACTATTCCATCACTTTAGAGACGACTGAAAAGAGATATATCAATTATTTTCATATTTATTGTAAGCAAAAATCTGACTTGCCACAATTATTTGTTGTTTATTTGTTATTGACTGAAAGGAGAGAAATAGGCATGTAGTTGCTGGGTAATGCTTTGGATCCTTTCTTGAGGACGGGTTGTACTTGAGCAGTTTTCCAGTTACTAGAGACTATGCCTCTATTGTAAGATGTCTGAAGCAGAGGAGTGAAGACAGGAGCAAGTTCTGGTGTGCATTTTTTGAGAACAATTGCTGGGATCTCGTCGTGGCCAGAGGCTTTCCTGGTATTAAGAGAAGAGAGCATATTTCGTACCCTTTTGTTTTGAAAATGATATCAGTCATTTTATGTGTGACATTGGGGACTGTTGGTGGTTGAACATTTGGAGGTGGGTTGAGAGTAGAATTGCCGACGAACGAGGCAAAAAGTTCAGCCTTGCGCAGGGCGGTAGAAACAATTTCATCCCCTGAAACTAGAGGTGGGAGCGTTCTCTTGCAGAAATTATTCCCAATAGATTTAGCAAAAGTCCAGAAGGGTTTGCTGCCATTGGAGCTTGAGAGGACTTTGTTTTTGATGTGGTTATTAAACGAGTTTTTTGCCTCAGCTAGAATGCAGACATAGCGGTTTCTTGCGCCGTTAATGCTTGGCGGTTTTCTTCACTGGGATTGTGTAGAAACGTTTTGTGAGCTTTGACCTTTTCAAGTCTGGCCTTGTCACAGAATTTAGAGAACCAGGGCTTTTGAGTGGCTGAAGAGGTTTTCTGTGTACTTGGAATAAATAATTCCATGCCAGCTTGGATGATTTCGGTGACGTTTTGTGAAATAACAGAGGGGTCAGGATGAGAGAAGCAGACAGACGCCCATGGAAATGAGGAAAAGTAATCCCGCATTTCGTCCCAGTTCACGGAGTTGTAGTGCCAAACGATATGTGGGTGTGATGACTGTGTGACCTTCGGTTGCATTGCGCAGGAAGCAGTGACGATGCCGTGGTATGAGCGACCAAGGGGGGCGGTGACTGATATCTTATAGCATTCAGGTTTTGTAGTAAGAAGGAGATCCAAGGGATTTGAGCTGTGTGTTGGGATGTGAGGAAAGTAAGTAGGTTGCTGAACCATATTGGCTAAATAATTGCTGACTACAAAGGCCTCCGCTGCTCTCCATTGTGAATCGGTTTTTGAAGATCCTAGCCATTCCTTATTATGGACATTGAAGTCACCAAGAATAGTGACCTCGGAGGAAGGATATTCAGAAATCAGATGGTCAGTTTTTTTAGAAAGGTAGTCGAAGAGCTGGACAAAGTTGTTGTCAGAAGGTGATCAGTAAATTCAACAGATGAATTTATTTATTTTCATTAAATCCTTGAATTTTAAATAACAATAATTTGCTATTCACCTAAGGTTTGTTGGCTAGAAAACCAAGATTTTAAGTTTATTTTCAGATAATTTTTGTACATTTTTAAACAATAAGTAATTTTGATAAAATATGGTACATTGTTTTTACTATATAGGCTATATCGGTAACCAGATCGCTCCTTGCATGAGAGAGACATATGTGCTATTAAAAATATTTTTTGAAAATTTACTTTCATAACGCACTTGTGCGTCCAGACTTTTTTTTTACTTGTCGGCAGAGTATGAAATTTAAGTACATCAATATCCCAAGTGTCAAAAATTATTTTTAGTAGTTTTTGAAATATTGGGAATATTCCACACTTTTTCTACACCCTGTATAATTACAATGATTTTCCTTAAATCCCCTACAGTCAATTAACAGACAGTTCATCTTAAAAACGTCTCTATTATTGATAAAACTTTATTTGGAGCACTATTTTTGGAAATTTTATACTCAAGCATCTTTTTTTTGTTTCAGGGTACGTATTGAAGAGTGTGTTGCTGTGATGAGGGGTCAGCAAGCCCAAAGGGCGTTCAATCCAGGTTGGTGTCTTTCTTCTTTATAGCTAATAAGGATTTTTGCGTCAATCATTACAGAATCGCCTTTATTCTACGAGCGTTTTCTGGTATAAAGTTTATGTGAATATGTATTTATTGTTATGTGGAGTTTCATTATTTAATAGACAGATACATATATTGTTTTGTTTTACCAAAATATGTACCTATATAGAGCCTCTAACGTTTTTCTTTTTAGGTTAGTTGAAAAAATAAGAAATAGACAAATACATAATTTTAGTTAAAATTTATATGCAAGAATTGTATTTTATGGTCAGTATTACCTATACAAATTGAACAAAGGTGTACAAAGATATTATACAAAAAAGTAATGTACAAAGGTAATAATATTTTTAACATGTTTTACATGATATTTTGATTATTTTTAGGCATTCTTTAGGCGTTCTTTTACAACGTACATAGGTTGTTTTTACGGTGTGTCATCTATTGCCTTATATCAGTAGCGGCTCGTGCCTAAATGCATTGGGGGTGCGCAAGAAAAAAAGCAAGTGCGTTATGGTAGTGAATTTTTATTAAATGCCTCAAATTTGAATAACTCAAGTTTCTACGAACTTAGAAAGTTGAATTTTGGTGTATAGTAGGGTCTTAACCAGGGCAACATATCCGCCAAATTTCATCAAAATAACTGTAATTTTCGGAGAAAAATTTTTTTTTCAAATGAAAACTCAAAATTTGAATAACTCAATTCTATAAAAATGTAGAAAGTTGAATTTTAGTGTGCAGTAAGGTCTTTTACAAGGCAACATATCTACCAAATTTCATTAAAATAGCTTTGTAATTTTCGGAGAAAAAGATTTTTGTTTGAAACAAAACTCAAAATTTTCCTGGAAAACCTTATCCGATTTTCCTGACTAACGAACTCGTCCAATCAATTAATAGAAGAAAGGCACTTGCCGAGTTTCATCGAAATCAGTTGCTTATTTTTTGAGTTATCGGTTAAAAATTAAAACTGACCCCGGATATGGGTTCTAGGGGTCCTAGTTCGCGCTCATTTGAAAAAAATTTTGCAAACTCTCTCCATTTTTATAAAAATTCACTAAAAATGAAGGGCTCGCCTATTTTTCCCCGAAAATGTATTATAAAAAAACCTACTTACTAAACTAACTCAACTTAATAATTATTAACTTACCAAGTTTTCCTCTAGTAAGTTATAGGTTATAGTAGTTAAAAAGTCCCTTAAAAAGTTAACCTTTAAATTTAAAATATCCACTTAATTAATCACAGTATCACAATTATTTTGTCCACTTATTAAGCAACCCAAACTAGTAGCCATCATAATAATAATATTTGTCTTGTTAGAACATGTAAACAACAACGAAATGATCTAATTAAAATCAATCCGACGCGCTGCACTACACGAAAATTACTAAACACATGCTAGACACAGACATGCTCTGCCAAAATTCCACTGCAAACTGCAAATGTGGAATTTGAGAGCGCACACCAGATTGCTTATTCTGTCGTTTTCGACGATGATACTCGATCATTTCGCAATGAAGTATCGCATTTCCTCAAGAGCGCCGAAAAATACACACCGTCGGCGACTGATGTATATATGTATATTTGGATATGGATGTATATAATGATAACGTCTGCAACCAACCATTAACACTATACTTATTCTGTATTCCGTATTAAAGTCTGCCGACTCTGCGATCCTCAATATACTAATTTTGTTTGTTGAATGCAGGAATGCAAGAGATAAAAAGCAAATAAAAATTTATTAAAATATAGCATAGCAAAAAAAAATTTTCCACGGCAGGCGGCAGTGTGCGGGCACGGGCGCACTTATTGGGGAGCCGCCCCTGCCTTATATGTGTTATTTTATACCCTGTTTCTCTTCATTGATCCTAGATTTAAGATGTGTTTAACTTATTCGTTCAATTTCTTCTCGTTTTTATTCCACTTTCATGATTAAGATTTTTTAACATGCACTGTTTACTTCATTTTCTATTTTCAGCTATATATGTATGCATTATACAGTGTGTCCCAAACGGGTGGTTGATGTATTGGGATCTCGGAAACTATACGAAATACGAAAATGGTTAAATGGGAAAAGTTCTAGTGATTTCAGTTCTGAAGTTATATCCGTTCGAAGGCTGGTTGTAACTCTCTTGGTTTTCAAGATATTTAAAAAAAAAAACGACAATATGCATTTCTGAAAATGGGCTGCAATTTCTCTGATTCAAAATAATCAGCAAATCCGTGAGTACATTATTGGGACAGTTTTTTGGTGCCTATCAACCGGCCTATTCAGTTTTCAATTCAGAAGTTTCGGTTCTGAGATACCATCATCAACTTTTCTTATGGCAGCCATTTTGTTTTTCAACATAGTAAGAATTTTTTTATTGGTAAAGATGTATCACACTATGAAATTTTTAAAAGTGAACGTCAAAAAATCATGAAGATTGTTTTTTCAAATCTAGCTTTAGGTTTGGCAGCCGTTTATTAACACTAATTTCAAAAAGTCTGGACGCAGCAAGTGTGTTATGGTAGTGAATTTTCAGGACAGGAGCAAGTTCTGGTGCGCATTTTGCTGGGATCTCGTCAAGGCCAGAGGCATTCCTGGTATTAAGAGAAGAGAGCATCTTTCATACCTTTTTAGTTTTGAAAATGATATCTGTCATTGTATGCGCGACATTGGGTCTGTTGGTGGTTGAACATTTGGAGGTGGGTTGAGAGTAGAATTGCCAGCGAATATGAACAAAAAGTTCAGCCTTGCCCAGGGCGGTAGAAAAAATTTCATCCCCTGAAACAAGAGTTGGGAAAGCGCCCTTGCAGAAATTATTCCCAGTAGATTTAGCAAGAGTCCGGAAGGGTTTGCTGCGGTTGGAGTTTAAGAGGACTTTGTTTTTGATGTGGTTATTAAACGATTTTTTTATTCAGAAAGAATGTGGACATAACGGTTTCTTGCGTCGTTAAATGCTTGACGGTTTTCTTGACTGGGATTGTAGAGAAACGTTTTGTGCGCTTTGACCTTTTCAAGTCTGGCCTTGTCACAAGATTTAGAGAACCAGGGCTTTTGAGTGGCTGAAGAGGTTTTCTGTGTATGTGGAATAAATAATTCCATGCCAGCTTGAATAATTTCGGTGACGTTTTGTGAGATATCAGAGGGGTCAGGATGAGAGAAGCAGACAGACGTCCATGGAAATGAGGAAAAGTAATCCCGCATTTCGTCCCAATTCACGGAGTTGTAGTGCCAAATGATAGGTGGATGTGATGATTGTGTGACCTCGGGTTGCATTGCACAAGAAGCAGTGACCATGCTGTGGTCTAGGCGACCAAGGGGGGCAGTGACTGATATTTTATAGCATTCAGGTTTTGTAGTAAGAAGGAGGTCCAAAGGATTTGAGCTGTGTGTTGGAATGCGAGGAAAGTAAATAGGTTGCTGAACAATATTGGCGAAAGAATTGCTGACTGCAAAGGCCTCCGCTGCTCTCCCTTGTGGATCAGTTTTTGAAGATCGTATGGACACTGTAGTCACCAAGAATAGTGACCTCGGAGGAAGGATATTTAGAAATCAGGTGGTCGTTTTTTTCAGAAAGGTAGTCAAAGAAGGTGACCGGTAAATGCACCAGAATTTAGTTGCAGCCGTGAGAGAGAGTTTCATCCAAAGTATGTCTTTTCTTCCAGCTTCTAAATTGGGGAGTCTGGTGCAGGGTAGATTGCTACGGACCTGTTCTGTATGATTAAAATTTAGTAATTTTTGTTTTTCTGTTTGTAACTTATAACATATCCATAACATATGAAGCCATAGTTTGGTGGCCCAAGGCACTTCGTAGTATCGCGAGGGCCAAACTGGCTCATCTATAGAGACAAGCTTGTCTGATGATAACGGGAGTGATAAGCACCGCACCATCAGCTGCTCTGGAGGTCCCCCTTAATTTTCCACCTCTCCACATATGGCTGGAGAGGGTGGCGAGGTGGACAACATACAGACTAAAACAAACGGCCGACAGCATGCCGAAGTCAGTCTGGGAGGGTCCGGACACCTCGAGGACATTGAGGGTCATGGGATTCTGGGAATGGTCTCAGACTTGATGCCTACAAAGATCAGTAGAAATCTGTCTTTTAAGACCGTCCTCCCGGAAAGGGAGGACTGGGAACGAAATCAAACGAACCTATTGAGAGCCGATCTCTGCTGGTATGCTGACAGCTCCAAAACCAATATGGGAGTAAGAACCGGCGCATATTGGAGCAACACCGATGCCAGACTATCAACTAGCCTCAGCAAGTACGCAACCATACACCAGGCAGAAGTGTATGCCATCGAGATGTGTGCAAGGGAAAGTATAGAAAACCAGTGCACACACAAATCGATAAAGATATATACAGATAGCCAACCTGCAATAAAGGCTCTTGGTCCCTACCGTTGCAATTCAAAAACGGTATGGAGTTGTAAATCTGCCCTCAACGAACAGGGCAGCAGTAATGAGGTGTCGCTGGTCTGGATACCGGGTCACTCGGACCATGATGGCAATGTTGCGGCCGACACGCTTGCCAGAAGTGGTGCCCAGAGGGACTTTATCGGACCATAACCGGTGCTGGGGATAACAGCATGCACTGCAAAACACACCTGGACAGAAAGAATGACAATCCAGCGATGGCAAAATCTTCCAGGATTAGCTCACTTAAGGCCTTCATAAATGGCCTGTCTGAGTCAAGAGCTAAAAAACTTCTAGAGATAAACAGACAACAACTGAGTACTCTAGTCGGCTTGTATAGGACACTGCCGCTTGCGTCACCACATGCACCTAATTGGAGTCAGTCAGGAAACTGAGTGCCGGCTGTGTATGGAGAGTGACGAGACAGCAGAGCACGTACTGTGTTCCTGTCCGGCGGCGGACAGGACTAGACACCTGCTCTTTGGCAAGACAAAGCTTGCTCCGGAGGATCTGGATCAACTTTCGCCCACAAACATTATCGACCTCGGCAGGAGGCTGGCTTTGTTGGGCGAAATGTAGACCATTAGGTGTGAGCCACAATAGACCTTATGGTCGCGGTGGAAGGACCGGTATGGCCCACTCACATTTAAACCTAACCTACCCTAACCTTCTGCAACATCAACTTAGCAAATTTTGCGTCGAAACTTGGGTTTTTATCCATACAAAATTCAATTGACTGAAGAGCTAAAACCCAACGACCATAGACAGCGCCGTGAATACGCGGATTAGGCCTTGGAGAATTTTGCGGCTGACCCTGATTTCGGGAAGAAAATCATCTTTAGTGATGAGGCTCATTTTTGACTCAGTGGTTTTGTTAGTAAACAAAATTGCACAGCAAAACGCACCTTAAAGACCTGGACAGAAAGAATGACAATCCAGCAATGGCAAAATCTGCCATTAGCTCACTCTAAGGTCTTAATAAATGGCCTGTCTGAGTCAAGGGCTAAAAAAGTCTAGAGTTAAACAGACAACAACTGAGTACTCTAGTCGGCCTGTATACAGGTCACTGCCGCTTGCGTCACCACATGCACCGAATTGGAGTTGGTCAGGAAACTGAGTGTCGGTTGTGTATGGAGAGTGACGAGACAGCAGAGCATGTACTGTGTTCCTGACCGGCGGCGGGCAGGACTAGATACCTGCTCTTTGGCAAGACAAAGCTTACTCCGAAAGATCTGGATCAACTTTCGCCCACAAAGATTTCTGTTTGTAACTCATAACTTATATCCAGAAGACTGTTTCTGTATTTTGTAAAAATTGTTACTATTAATATAAATTGAACTGAAATAAATCAGATATTCACATTCCTGATCTATCAAAGCTAAGTTAGAAGAAAAACTAACAAAAACATAGAAACACTTACCCAATACGTGTAATCAGCTTCCCATGGACATGAAGGTAACTAATCACAAAACGCTTATTGACCTGAAACAATTTTCACCGTTAAAGAACTGACACTTCTACGGCAAACAAATAAATTACTGATATTCCAAGTAGTTTACAAAAGAGCAGCCATAAAATACATTTTGAAAATACAAAGGTGTTAAAAATAAATAACATAAATGAAAAGGTCTGCAAAGAATATTTAGCTTTAACAAACTTTTGCATTAAATAAAATATTTTTCAATTCAATAATGTATTTTTTGCACAAACTGAAGGCACGACAATGGGCAACCCGCTATCGCCATTTGTTGCAGACCTTTTCATGAGTAGATTTGAAACAGATCTTGAAAGTGAAAGTGAGTATTTTCCTAGAGTGTGATTTCGTTACGTGGATCATATTTTGCAGTGTTTAACACAAACGTTTGCAGCATAGGAGATTTTATTGCAAAATTAAACAATAAATTTGATTCAATACAATTTACCCACGAATTAAAAATTAATAATAAATTACCCTTTCTAGATTTAATAGTTATCAAAGATTAAAAGACACTTTAGAATTCGATCTCCATAGAAACGAAACCACCTCTCTAAGCAACATCCCGAATGACTTACATCATACCTACTCACAAAAAATGGCCAGTCTGAATTTTTTAGTAAACAAGTTAATTAATTTTCCTTCAAGTAAAAGTAGATATGCCAAATAATTAAAATATATTAATAACGTGTCTGAATCTAACGGATACACTGCTTGCCTAGTGGAGAAATTAATCAACAAACAGAAAACAAACAAAAAATGTTAGCATAATCGACTATTTTTAGAAGAGAGAAAGCCGAAAAAATTCTGTCTGCTTACCATTTGAAATACGAATCACGAGGGGTATACACAGCATTTAAAAAAAAGCCAATTTGCAACTAACAGTTTCGACAAAAAATACTTTAAAAAACCTGCTAGGTAACCACAAAGACAAGGATAGTACCGCCAAAATGTCAGGGATTTATGAAATAAGATGTCAAGATTGTGATCTTAAATACGTCGGACAAACAAAAAGATCTATTGGAATTAGATTCAAAGAACACTTAACACAATAAGATATGACACTATAGATAGATCTTCCGTCGCCCGACATATTTGGAATAATAATCACTACGTTAATGAGGAGAATCTAAATTTAATAAAAAATGTTATACAACCAGTACAGCTAAACACCTTCGAAAGTATATACAGTGTGTCCAAGATAAGGAGGGGATAGCATGGGGAAATCAGAAACCGTAAGAAATACAGGGTGGGTTAAATTAGGAAAAAGTTGTCCATTTTAGAGCCCAATTAAATGGTATTTTGAAATTTTGGAAATTCCGATTAGTTCCGGAAATATTCAAAAAAACCGAAATTCGCCAATTTCGGTTTATTTTTTCTGATGTTATTTGCGAAGATATTGAAAACAGAAAACACTTTCTCACATACACTTTTTAATCTCTGCAAGTTGGTGTTTACAGATTTTTTATTCGACGTTTCGTCTCCGAGAAACCATCATCAACTTTAATTTTTTATATGGACCGGAAAAAAAATCACTCCGTAAAAGTTAGCGTTTTTGACGACAACTTCAGTGATGTATCACCCATAATCGTTTAATTAATATTAATGTTAAAAAAGTGGATTTGCGTCCAAGATAAGGATGGGATAACATTGGGATATTGGATACAGTTTTGTTTAAATTATAAAAAAGTTACAGTTTTGTTTAAATTATAAAAAAGTTACAGTTTTGTTCAAATTATAAAAAAGTTACGCATTTCAAGTATCTTTTACATGAAGTTTTTAAATTGAGCTCTTTTACCCATTTTTTTTTTTAGAAAAATGTAATTTTCTCAAAATTCGATTTTATTTTTTTCTGGCGTTAATTTGAGAGATAGTCAAAAAATGAAAGACACTCTTTCATTGTCACTTTCTAAGTTAAATCAGATAGCGTTCACAGATTTTTAATATGACGTTTGGTCACCGAGAAACCATCATCAACTTAATTTTTTAAATACGGCCCTGTTATTTTTATTTCAAAATTTAAAACCATTTTCAAATCTAAATTGAAGGGTGTATCATTTGTAACGGTTTTAATTATGTTTTCAGCTTGTTTTAGTCAAAAAACAAAATTATTCAAGAAAAAGCTTGTGAGTACGACCCTGAATACTCCAGAAGCATTTATTTCATACCTTTTAAAATGTCAATGAAGGACAACATTTCCAATAATAAAATAACTTGAATTCGCGAAATGTAGGTACCTTATTAACTAATGAATATTATATGTAAATAGATTATCTGCCTTAATTATAAGAGATGTTCAAACAAATCACCATTATTTTCTAGGCATAGGTAACATCGTCTAATTGTGGAATCCAAAACATTGTTTACTGAATCTACTGTCATGGTTTGCAATGTTTGCAAAACCAGTTGACGTAACCGTTCCTCCGTGTGAAAATTTCGTTGGTATACATAGATTTTGACATACCCCCAAAGATGGAAGTCAAGAGGTGTCAAATCCAGCGATTGTGGAGGCCAAGAAACCGCTAAATGCGTACCTATCCATTTGTCAAGAAACCTGTTTGATAGGTATTCTTGAAGAGTGCTCTAATTATGAGCTGGGGCCCCGTCTTGTTGAAACTAGATGTTATTGACTTCTGCTAATGTAAGTGAGCATCGAACCATTCTTCCAAATTATTCTGCAGGAAATTTCGATACCGGTCTGAAGTTCGTGATTCATGATTTAAAAAATGGCCCAATTATCCTTGTCCCCAACATCCCCAACCACATGTTCAAACCAAAATGGTGTTGGTGCTTAGACGTTTTGTATAAACGCGGATTCCTTCTGGACCAGAAATGTGTATTTCGCCTGTTGAAGATTCCGTTGTTAGTCACCATACTCTCATAATACCATAATATTTTATTAACAAAATGTTCATCCTCTTGACATTTTCTAGTATACCACTCACAAAATGCCCTTCGTTTTATATCGTCCCCGAGCCGTAATCCTTGGCAGATTTGAAATTTGTAATGATGCTATTTGTTCTTACGAAAAATAAAATTTTCAGTAGATTTTGGTGTCCCAGTTACTCTTTCAATATTTCTAACCAATGTTGTAGGGTCTTGTGCTACAGCTAACAGTACATTATTTTGAGTTACTTCAGTGCATGGTTTGTTTCTAGTAACAATTGGTTTCTTAAATGAATCATACTGCAATAAATTGGTAACTATTCTTCCATATATGTTTCTATTTGGCTATACTCTTTGAGGGTAATAATTTGAATACATTTGCTCAGCTTTTCCTGTATTACTATAGCACAAAATGTAACATTTTAACATGTCGAACTTTTCCTTAAAAGAAAAATGTCCAGCCATTTTTAAACAAATTGAAAGAGTTTGTACAGTGTATGCAACAAAGTGAAGTAACTGACACTGACATTTATATTTGTTGAAAGATCTCTATTGCCATTAGAGACAACTTGTTTATTTTTCAAAGCCCTCTATGTTTAGTACCTAGCCTTATGATAGTACGGTTTTATGTGTTACATTTTAATAACTAAGAAATATTACTGAAAACGTTTTTCTTCATTGACTTTTTAAATGGTACTACTTATAGAAATAAATGCTTTTCGAGTATTCAGGGCCGTACTCAAAAGATTATTCCTGAAAAATAATCTTTTATGGCTGAAACAAGCTGAAAACATATTCAAACCATTAGAATTGATAGATCATCTCATTTAGATTTGAAGATGGTTTTAAGTTTTGAAATAAAAATTGCAGGGCCGTATTTAAAAAATTAAAGCTGATGATCGTTTCTCAGAGACGAAACATCAGATAAAAAATCTGTAAACACCAACTTGTAGAGCTTAAAAAGTGTAGGTGAGAGAGTGTTTTCTGTTTTTCAATATCTTCTCAAATAACGTCAGAAAAAAAAACCAAAATTGGCGAATTTCGTTTTTTTTCGGATTATCTCCGGAACTCATTGGAATTTCCAAAATTTCAAAATACCATTGAGTTCTAAAATGGGCAACTTTTTCCTAATTTAACCCAGCCTGTATCTCTTACGGTTTCCGATTTCCCCATGCTATCCCCTCCTTATCTTGGACACACTGTATACTGCTAAATATAGCAATAATGAAAAATATATGAATCTCGTTCCGCCGCCTATGGGCAATCTCCTGATAGATTACTTAATAAAATGAATACCGACTGACGCACGTCCGATAGATAATAAAAGAATACAGATATTTCTTCCAAGCGAAATAAGTTAATTTTGGTGTCGTTAAACCTCCCTAAATCGTTAGGGACCGAGTGTATAGCTCTGGACCGGAAAAGACAACTGATCTACGGTCACTCTAGACCGGAGACAGAGCAATATAAAACTTCACCCTACCAATCGCTGTGCAGACTAGTTCAAGGCACAGTGATTTTGGAATGGGTGGAGTAGTACTAAGGGTATGCACAATCAACCAAGGGTTGCGGTGCTATCGGGGCGGCAAGGCCGCGGACGAGCCCTGATGGAACAAAAAAAAAAAACTACCTGCAGAAGAATATAGAGTTTTGGATATAAGTTATTTAGAATTATTTATCCTCTGATGACGCTAACTTGGTTAGTTAAAGGATCGTCATGTTTTTTAAAATGTGTTGTAATTTGGGTTCTCCATGCTTATCAGTGCTTACCAGTGCTCACAAGTTCCAATCTTCACTTAGTAACTTACTGAAACCTACAGAAAAAAATTTGAAAAACCAACCTCAACACTGCTCAAAGCTGCCAGATCCTCTTCTTCAGAATCCTTCTCTTCTTGCACAGCTTGTGTGGTGCGATGCACCCTTCTGCCACCATCTGGTCTTATCCAGATCTCTCTGCGCAGGGAGCTAGTGGTGCTAGTGTTATCTTCAGATTCCTTCTGCTTCATGTGCTGTCTCGCCCTTTCTAGCCGTTCTTCCCTTCTCTTGCGTTCTCCTTGCTCATACTGTGGACACAAGAAAAACAGTTACTATAGACAACATTATCATTTTATAATGATTCAAATGATGATAAGCATGCTTACTTTCTACGGACTTGCAATGATTAATTTTACAAATGTGCAATAGTTCATTCCATCAATGATAATAATAATTCATGTGTACCACCTTCTAAAATTAAATATCTTCACAAATCATATCATAAAAAATACATATAAGATTTTTAGGGTAAAATAAATTTAAATTAAATTACTCATTAAAACAATACAAAACAAACATGCACACACATGCAAAAAATTGGTTCTATAACTTGTTTATCTGCACAAATAAAGGGTTTTTCAATTGGAACGCCCGAACTTTGACAGTTTGTAACGGCCATATTGGAAAAGCGATAGTTGATTGTGTAAGGTTTAATTAGAAAGTGGTTTTGACTAATTAGTACCTAATAAAAATGTTGAAAAATACTCTTACACGAACCCAGAAGATATTAGAATTAGGCAAGGCGAGATTGAATATAATAGTTCTTCCGATTATGCTAGTGAAGAATCTGCAGATTTCCATGATAGACAGGTTATTGGTGTTTCTTCAGAATCAGAAAATGATTACACGTTAGCAGAAATACGTAGACAAGGAATGGTACGTAAAGAAAAACAGAACTGTAAAGGAAGACCAAAGAAAGGTCGCAATAGAAAGTATCCCGGATAGACTTTTAAAATGTGTAAACAATTAAAGGACTGTAATTTTGTTCATTATTCAGTTACTGGAAAACAAGTTGAATCGAAAAGTTTCATTAATTTTGAGCGGAAGTGCAAAGTGAGATGTCAGGAAAAAATAAGTGCCACGCAAGGAGAGGAACTATTTAATAAATTTTGGGACCTCGGGTCATACAACATTCAGACAGCATTTATAACTGCAACAGTGCATGTGCGGGGCATTAAAAGGAAACCAAATATAAATAGTACCAAAAGAGGTTGGGTTTTGCATAAAGTTGTACATTGAAAAGTATTTGGACCCAAATGTACTGACAACTGACATTATGGTCGGACTCGTGCGGGGGTCAGAACCGCAACATAAAAATCGTTTTGCTCTTAAAAGCAGTACTTAATGCACGTAAGACCCTCACAACAATTTTATTTAAATTTGCACCTACAGAGTTAAACAATTCCAAATGGTACTTAAAAATAAAATTAAAAAAAAACAAACAAAAAATATTACTTAAAGTAACAAAATCACTGTCTTAAGACAGTTTTCATCCTAGACATAGCAATATAAAAGATATCACAATTAGAAAAATTAGCATTATAATTATGCAACAACCTATCCATGAAACTGTTACATCCATAGTTGGTCCTGTGTGTTCGCTCAAAAAAAAGTTGCTAATGACGAGTTGAGCGTGGTGGAACATGAAAAAGGACCAACTGGAGCAGATCATTACAGTCAATGTGACCATTAATTAACTTATATATAAACATCAATGAAAGATACTCATGTCACACTTTCAGACTGACCATACCACAAAGAAGCAATCTGACATCATACCCACTATCTTGGCAAGGAAAGTGATGCTTATAAAGAAGGTACTTAACATATTTGTTTTGTACCATTTCAATACGATTAATGTGGCAAGCATAGAATGGAAACCATATAACACAACAATACTCAATATTACTTCGAACCAAGGATGTATACAAACTAGTGATTGCCCTTGTGTCAGTTTTATGTTTAGTGTATCTTTTAACAAACCCCAAAAGTCTGCAACATTTCACAACCACAGCATCAATATGCAGATTAAATGACAAATCATTTTTTAAAATTACACCAAGATCTGCAACGGAAGTGACAACGTCCAACACTGTGTTATAAATGGTATAGCTATGAACAATCTGATTCTGGCCCCTAAAATACCTCACAACCTTACATTTACCCACATTAAGCGACAAGTTTGAACTGCACCAGCGAGTCAAGTTATCGAGATCATGTTGCAAAGTGTTGACACCATGGACAACTTCAGAAAAAACTTCAAATCATCTGCATACAATAAACATTTTGATGACTCAAAACAACTCACAACATCATTAATAAAAAGACTGAAGAGAACGGGACCTATATGTGATCCCTGTGGTACCCCAGACAATACGAGGACCTCATCTGATAGAGCACCACCAATGCTAAAATTTTCTTAAAATATCTCATGTCTGGGCACAATTTCTTGCCCAACGACACTGATTTTAGCGAAATTGAGCGTGCTTTAAAGCATTAATTACGTGTTTACATCATGTAGGATTTCAAAGCCCTTATTTCGTCCTGCAGAAGGAATAAGTTTGTTGTTACTGACATGAACAAAGAAGACTTTTACAGTGTACAAGATATTGAAAAAGTTATTATTAACAGAAAAGTACATGAAACTGGTGAGAAAGTTGACTGGCTTAATACTAGAGTTATTAAGATAGAGAAAGAGAAACCTAATAGTATTTTTTTGAAACAGTCACATATTGGAAATAACTATAAAGAATTAAAATGGATAAAAGGACAAAAGGTGTCAAATTAACGATATTGGGGGGAAATTTTTAGGCAAAATTAAAGGTATTGTATCCAGAGGCAAAACTATATCGAAAAAAAAAACTCGCACATATTCAAACCCTAATGTCTCTGGTTCGGGAGGAATATAAAAGTTTTTATTTTGCGAATCAGACTGCTGACTTTGAGGAGGACTTAGAAGGATTTGGTCCACAATTAGATTTTGAGATTGAAGATGATGAAGAAAATTAGGTTTTGTGGAGAACATAACTTCGGGAGTGCCACAGGATTCCATACGCGGTCCACTACTGTTTAATGTATTTATGGAACCAGCTACATGATTTACATGTTCCTTTTTTAATGTATTCATGTGACATTAAGATTTTTGCATGTATTTAGAGTGTTGATGACTGTTTGCAGCTGTGTGTTCTTTGTATTTGTTCTTTCAAATAGTTGATTATCATAATATTACTTTCAATAAACACTTCCAAAAACTTTCGTTTCACTTATTTACACATACTTTTGAAATTAGTAATATGGAACCAACCACCAAATAACTTGACTTGCTCATTTTTCAGTTTTTCAATAAGGAACCAAGTGCCAAAAATTGTTGCTACAGCCCTTATATACAAAGTTTATTCAATTTGATTGGATTATATAAGCTAAACAATGTATTTTTTTATATAAAATTCAATAGAAATTTTGAGCATTCTGATTTACTGAACAACTCCCAATATTTAAACTAAGTTTCTCTAAAAGTGTAAATGGTGCTTGGTTCCTTTTAAATAAGCGGTATCCAAATTATAAATGAATAAAGATACATACACACATCTGATGTAGATACTGCAGCATTAGAAAATAATATTTTATTAATAGGACTGACCAAGTATATCTAATTTTGTTATTTTAAAAATTGTGCCTTTTTTTAAAATTTATTTCAACAACACACCAGGAGGGCTTACAGCCTAAATACTATCGTACCATGGGTGTCGACAAGGAGGAAAGAGGCAACTTGTTAATTCTCGACTTGAGGGTTTCGAGGTTCGGAGGAGAAGGACAACATGTGCCGGCAAGGAGTTCCACAACTTGGAAGTCCTCGGACAAAAGAGCGGGCATAACAAGGTGTTCTATGTCTGGTGACCTGGACAGTAAAAGGGTGCATTCTTTCTGTTCCCCTGGTAGATCTGTTGGGGGCAGCAGGTGGAGGAACTATGGAAGAAAGCTATTTTGAGCAGTACCCGTGCAGATATCTATAAAAGAGAGACAGGTCACCAACGGCACGTAGGTGGGCAAGGGATGGCAGCCTTTGGGTGAGGGTAGGGTCACCGATAAGACGTATAGCTCTCTTCTCAATGGAGTCCAGGATACCGAGTGTAGAAGCGGCAGCAGCACCCCAGATGTGGGAGCAGTATTCGAGGTTTGGTCTTATTTGTGAAGTATATAAGGTATAGAGATTAGCTGGTGAAAAGTATTTACGAGCCCGGAAGAGGAAACCTAATTTCTTAGCAGCCGCTTCTGCAATTGATGTGACATGTTGGTACCAATTAAGAGTTCGATCCACAGAAATGCCAACAAGTGAAAATGACTCATTACTTTGAATAAATCGGTTGTTTATTGTGATGGGTCTAGGGCTGGTGTATCTCTCATGAAAAAGAAAGCAAGACTGTGATTTGGTGGGGTTGAATTGTACAAGATTTCTAGTTCCCCAGTCTAATATTTTTTGGAGATCCACGGAGATCGAACCCTCCATGTGTCTGCGATCCTCATCTAATTGGGCTAAAGAGACAGGCTTAGAATATTGTATATTTGAGTGGAGGGTGCTGTCGTCCGTGTAACTGTGTACTGGGTTGGATGTGCTAGAGAGGAGGTAATTGGTGTGGAGAAGAAACAAAGTAGGGGCTAAAGCTGAACCTTGAGGAACTCCTGCATTAATTGGATACAGTTTAGAGGAATGGCCATCCACGACAACAGAAATGCTCCGGTTGGAGAGGAAATTTGCTGTCCACGTAGAGAATTTTGGTGGCAGGCCATAGGCCTGTAGTTTATTAAGCAGTGCTGCGTGCCAGACCTGGTCGAATGCTTTGGATATGTATAGAGCGACAATCTGGGTTTCACCGTGTAGTTCCATAGACTTGTTCCAAGAATGGGTGACAAAGGAAAGGAGGTCGGCAGTTGATCTGCGCTGACGGAATCCATACTGTCTGTCATGGATTAGACTGTGTTTTTCAAGAAATTTTAGTAATTCGGTGTTTATATACTTTTTCATCACTTTAGAGACGACTGAAAGGAGCTAAATAGGCATGTAGTTGCTAGGAAGCGCTTTGGATCCTTTCTTGGGGACGGGTTGTACTCGAGCAATTTTCCAGTTACTAGGGAATATGCCTTTATTGTGAGATGTCTGAAACAGACGAGTCAGGACAGGAGCAAGTTTTGGTGCACCTTTTTCGAGTAGTAAAAGTAGAATTGCCAGTGCACGAGGCAAAAAGTTCAGCCCTGCCCGGGGCGGTAAAAACAGTTTCATCCCCTGAAACAAGAGGTGGGAACGTCGTTAAATGCTTGATGGTTTTCTTGACTGGGATTGTGTAGAAGCGTTTTGTTAGCTTTGACCTTTTCAAGTCTGGCCTTGTCACAGGATTTAGAGAACCAGAGCTTTTGAGTGGCTGAAGAGGTTTTCTGTGTACGTGGAATAAATAATTCCGTGCCAGCTTGGATAATTTCGGTGACGTTTTGTGAGATATCAGAGGGGTCATGATAAGAGAAAAAAACAGACGCCCATGGAAATGAGGAAAAGTAATCCCGCATTTCGTCCCAGTTCACGGAGTTGTAGTGCCAAACGATACGTGGGTGTGATGACTGTGTGCGGTTTCTTGCACTGATTTGGGTTTCGGTGAGGAAGAGGAGTTGGGGCGTATTAGCCTGGAGGAAATGGTGGACAGAGTTCAGGTTAGAATTTAGGCCACATATATTCGAGAAGGATATGTTATATATTTGTGACGGCGCCCGCTGCGCACCCCTCTCCCGGAAATCTGAATGAAGGGGTATTTTATCTCCGGAATCTTTTGTACAAGGAGGAGCCATCGTCATTTTTGTTTATAAGGGAAACCGACTCATACACCAGAACCGGAAATGTCCGTTGGGACTTCACCAGCCACTTGATTTAAAGGGTGGTACCTCCACGGGTGTGAAAAAAATCCTTCACTATCACGTAAAGGAAAAGTCCACTACCACTTACCTACTCGGATTAGTCGCCTCTTACGACAGGCGGGAGTTGCCTTGGGCCTATTCAAATTTATTTCAATTTATGAAATACACTGATCTAATTACAGTATCTTTTTAATTACAGTTTTTGTGATATTTAAAAATAACTAACAAACAAAATGGAATCAGATTGAATAAGAGAATATCACATTTTAAGTTGTATTAATCATTTTGAAATGAGGACAGGTCAGGTGTCATGAGGTTTTAATTCATTTGTAATGTAATTTTTCAATCCCTTTTTTATTAATATTAGGGTTTCAAATGTTTCAGAAAGTACATAAAATGAAAATTACTTACCTTTTTCCTAATTTCATCAAATAGTGAAGCTAATGATTCTCTAGCCGAGGGAAACGGATTCGAAGACATCAAGCTTCTCATGTAATAATATACAGCATCTAATTTTCTTCTCTGTAAAAAAAAAATATCTTTATAGCATTGTTACCAGCCTTTTTTTTTAATCGAAGTCTAAAACATTGGTAACCAGTTTACAAAATTAGATCAGAAAATCTTCGGTCAGTAGTAATGCTTTCACTTTTCATAACTCCCTGGGCAGCCCACCAAGTTTATATATTTTGCAATCAGTTTGAATGGTTATTCTTTCATTTATTTAATAATAATAATAATCATAATAATAAGGCTTTATTTACGCCGACCACACTTTACAATAAGAAATACAAAATCAGGTACAATTGTGAAAAAAAACTTTAAATACAATATACAACGCACATATACCAATGAAAAATCAACTAATTAGATAATACTGTCCCAGTCTCATACTATCTCTATGCTATGGAATTATTTATTCCACATACACAGAAAACCTCTTCAGCCACTCAAAAGCCCTGGTTCTCTAAATCCTATGACAAGGCCACACATGAAAAGGTCAAAGCTCACATAACGCTTCTACATAATCCCAGTCAAGAAAACCGTGAAGCATTTAACGATGCAACAAACCACTATGTCCACATTCTTTCTGAGGCAAAAAACTCGTTTAATAACCACATCAAAAACAAAGTCTTCTCAAGCTCCAACGGCAGTAAACCCTTCTGGACTCTTGCTAAATCTATTGGGAAGAATTTCTGCAAGAGCACGTTCCCACCTCTAGTTTCAGGGGATGAAATTGTTTCTACCGCCCTGGACGAGGCTGAACTTTTTGCCTCGTTGTTCGCCGGCAATTCTACTCTCAACCCACCTCCAAATGTTCAATCACCAACAGTCCCCAATGTCGCACATAAAATGACGGATATCATTTTCAAAACTAAAAAGGTATGAAAGATGATATCTTCTCACAGGTAGCTGGCATATTCCAAGCAGAAGTTTAATGCAGAAAAGTTAGTTTGAGTGAAAATTTTTATGTGGTTCAAGGTGCACAACATGTCTTATTGGGGTATAAAGCTTGAGAGAAGTTGGGTTTAGTGCAGAAACTTTTTCAAGTGAATGAACATTCAAACAAAGTTTGTTCTGATCCAAGGCGGCTATATCAAAGTATGTTCCAAGGGCTTGGAAATACAAATCAACCTTGTACTATTACATTGAAGCCAAAAGCAACTCAATATGCAATATGTGTTCCTAGGTGAGTACCAATACCGTTGAGGGAGACAGTCAAAAAGGAATTAGATTCGATGTGTGCGGAAGGTGTTATTGAGCCTGTTAATGAGCCAACAGATTGGTGTGTGGGACTAGTTATTGTTCCAAAAGCAAATGGCAACATAAGACTTTGTGTTGACTTGACGAAGCTGAATGAAAGTGTCCAACGAGAAGCCTTTCCAATACCGGACGTTGAATCAACGTTGAGGCAGTTAGAAGGTGCTCAAATATTCAGCAAAATCGATGCCAATTGTGGGTTTTGGCAGATTCCTTTACAAAAAGAATGTACGTAATTGGCAACGTTTCTGACACCATTTGACAGATGGGGCTTTAAACGCTTACCATTTGGACTCAGTTCAGCCCCTGAAATTTTCCAGAAGCAAACAAGCAATGTGCTGTGTAACATGCCTGGTGTAATATGCCATTTTGATGATGTTATAATTTTTGGCAAGAGCATTCAAGAACATGACAAGCAACTAATAAGAGTGATGGATAAGCTTAAAGAAGCTGGATGGACTCTAAAGGCGGACAAATGTGAGTTTAGAAAAACATATATCAAGTTGCTGGGACATATTGTTTCAAAAGAGGGAATCCTTCCTGATCCAGAACGTATACATGCCATAGAAGACTTGCCTACACCACAAGGAGTGACATAATTGAAAGGCATCCTGGGTATAGTGAATTTTGTTGGAAAATTTATACCAAATCTTGCAACTGTAGCAAACTCTTTACATGACCTTCTCAGAAATGATAAAGAATGGGTTTGGGATGAGAATCAGCAAAGAGCGTTCAGAAAGCTGAAAAATTTAATCTCTAACCCTCCAGTTTTGGTGTTATACGACTCTTCCAAAGAAACATTTAGATGCAAGCGTTTACACAGTGGGATGCTGTTTGTTGCAACATGATCCTGATAGTAATGGATATAAACCTGTAGCTTTGCATCGAGGACATTGTCAAAAAGTGCCCGGCAGTCAGTATGGTGGCCTGGCTTGTCTGTTCAGCTAGAACAAGTAATAAAAAATTGTGTTCAGTGCATAAAAAATCAACCAGATCAAGTAGAAACCCTCATCCCTTCAAAGTTTCCAGACCGCCCATGGCAAGAAGTTTGAACTGATTTACTAAAGTTGAAAGGACAGGGTATATAATAGTAGCTGATTATTATTCTAGATTCATTGAAGTCACCAAACTTGAAAGCATGTCTTCAAAAGCAATCATCACCCATTTAAATTCCGTTTTTGCTAAACATGGTGTTGCAGAAGTGATGCTAAGTGACAATGGTACCCAAATCCACTATGTGAAAATTATCGGCATGAACCAATATACACATAGTAAATTTCTAGATCGAAAAGAAACGTGCCGTTTCTTTAAAGAACTCTGGTCCTTTTAATACCTATATTAGATAAGGGTCATAAATTTGTCGACCAAAAGATTAAAGCAGTTCTCCGACCTGTTTCACTGCGCAATAAACAAACGATCGTTCTTGGAAGACAACTTTACTTCGGACTAGTTCGTTTATCTTGACGCGATATAAATATACGGGATCTAGTTTTTTATGTTAGAATTTCTCTTCCTCTGAAGATGTTGACTTTGTCAACGAAACGATCGTAAGGTCTCTGAAATATGTGTTGTGGTGATTTGGGTGTTCTCCAAGTGTACTTAATGGTACCCAATTTTCACAGAGTGTAGGTTCTGAATATGAAGAATTTTCGAAAGATTATGGCTTCAAGATCATCACGTCCAGTCCTCACTATCCTCAGAGCAATGGATTTATTGACAATCGAATAAAAAATTTCAAGAAGATTTTGGGAAAAGTGATGTTCCGTACAAATATGCTACTAGCCTTAAGCACCGCTCCATAATGGCCTCAGTTCATCAGAACTGTTAACGGGTAGAAAACTCAGAGGTAATGTTCCTCTGATATCTTGAAAACTAGAACCAAGGACGTCCAATAAAGAACTTCTAGTGAAGACAGAGACAGAAGGTAAAAGAATCCAAAAGAGAAATTTCGACAAACGACATCAAGCCAGAGACTTACCGGAATTAACCATTGGAGACAAATTCTGGATATCGGACCTGAGACAGGAAGCAAAAATACACGAGAAACTTGAATTTCCACGATCATATCTGGTTAAGAGCCCCAATGGTGTGTATAGGAGGAACAGGAAGTTTTTACATCCTTTGCCTTCTCCCGCTGACTCCATTGAAACTCCAAAGGAAACACAAGCTGATGTCCCTACAGCAGTTGAGGAAGATCCACCATCATTGGAATTGGGTGAACGACAGAATGAAGAAATTCCGGAAGCAAGTGAACAAGATGCAAGCCCTGTTCTTCGAAGAAGTAAACAGCAGCATCGTCGTCCAGCACATTTCCTGGATACTTAAGGAAGGAGATGTGGAGTAAGTGTGCCTACCTGTGAACTCTAAAGAAAGCATTCATGTTCTAGGGGATTTTGGATTGCAACAGTGTAGCCTTATACAGGGCTGCCCAGAAGTCCGGAATAAAATTAATATACCCTAAACCTTTAACTTTTGGGTAAAACGCTCGGACAGGTCAATTTAGTTTTATATATGCTCACATTTTGACGTTATTCGTTTTTTTTTTTTTTAGAGACATTTGTCAAAGATATGACCACATCGATATTTTTTTTTTAATGGAAACATACAACTTCTGATACATCATTTGAATGCCAATATCTCGTACAGTATGCTCATAAATTTTGGCGCGATTGTGTCAAGCTATTTCAAAATGGCGACTGTTAAAAGTTTTTAAAAGATCCCTATTTAAATAAGCGGAAATAATAAATCATTGATGTGTTTTTTTACCTTTCTAGGTAAGAAATTATCATTGTTTCACGTTCTGTCATTTTGTGACATTTTGAACTTGTCAAATTAATTTAGGTATTTCGGAAGTTTTATTTTACAATTTTCTAAAGAAAAATGGATGTCTGAAAGGCAGTGTATCGAAGTCTTGATATTGTTAAGATGTGGAGATAAAATAAGAACTCCAAGTGAAGTGTGCACTTTATTTAATGCTAAATATCCAGAAAAACAAATTTCACGGGGCACTGTTAGTAAAATATTCCACAAATTTGTTGAACATAGCACAGTAAAGGATTTGCCGGGAATGGACGGCCACGTGTTTTAGGCGACGATGAAAAATTAGATATTGCATTATCTCTGCAGGATAATCCGCATGTTTCAACAGTTTCCTTGGCTCAAAATCATAATACATCTAGAGGTACTATTGGAAGATTTTTGAAAGCAGAAAAATACCACCCTTATAAAGTATATCTTGTCCAAGAGCTTTTAGAAGATGACTATGACAGGCATTTGCAATTTTGCAAAGAAATGATGAGACGGTGTGACGAGAATAATAGGTTTCCACAGAACATATTATTTTCTGATGAAACTACTTTCTATTTAAACGGGGTGGTTAACAGACATAATTATCGTTTCTGGAGTCAAGAAAATCCATGATGGATATTTGAAGCGCATACTCAGCGGCCCCAGAAAGTAAATGTATGTGCAGGTATCATTAATAACCGAATTTTAGGGCCACTCTTTGAAGGAAACCTCACAGCTGAACGGTACCTGGATTTCTTAACATTCGCGTTGATGCCTGCTTTAGCTGTAATTTTTCCCAACGAAGTAGATCCAGATATACCAAATGAAACAATTTGGTTTCTGCAAGATGGTTCTCCCCCGCATTTTGGTGTCAATCTGAGAAGATATTTAGGTCAGATATTTCCAGGTCGCTGGATTGGACGACATGGTACAATTGAATGGCCACCGAGGGCCCCAGACTTAACGCCTCTAGACTATTTTCTTTGGGGATATTTAAAAGAAAAAGTTTACCAAGATAGGCCAAATAATATTGAAAATTTGAAAAACACAATTAGATTGGAGACACATAACATATTGGATGAAGCCATTAGAATTCCGTTGACGGATTTTACCATTGTCTGGGAGCACGCCAAGTAGAGGGTGGAGGACATTTCCAGCATTTGACACGTTAAACAGCCTTTTTGTTGTTTTTTGTTTTGCTTCGTTACATTTTTTTTTTTTTAGAACTATATAACAAATAAACCATAACTATGTATTGTTAAGTTACAATGTCACAAAATGACAGAACGTGAAACAATGAAAATTTCTTACCTGGAAAGGTAAAAAACACATCAATGATTTATCATTTCCGCTTATTTAAATAGGGATTTTTTTAAAATTTTAACAGTCGCCATTTTGAAATAGCTTGACACAATCGTGCCAAAATTTATGAGCATATTGTACGAGACATTAGCTTTCAAATAATGTATCACAGGTTGCACGTTTCCATTTAAAAAAATATATCGATGTGGTCAGATGTGACAGATGTCTATAAAAAAAAACAAACGAATAACGTCAAAATGTGAGCACATATAAAACTAAATTGACGTGTACGAGCGTTTATTCCCCAAAAGTTAAAGGTTAAGGGTATAATGATTTTATTCTGGACTTCTGGGCAGCCCTGTATATGTCATGAGTTAGTTGATTATTGATTTTTGAGAATACTTGTTTACTTTTCTGATACAATATTAAAATGTGCTTTTAATTGAATAAATAAAAAAGAAAATACATTTGAAAAGCTTTTAAGTCTAGCCCACCTTAACACGACACAATCAATAGCAGTAATAATAATAATAATTCATCCAAACATACTTGTTGAAGTCGTACATTGTGTGTTTCAATGAACGACTTTTAAATCGACTTGGTATTACATTTGTTAAAACAACTACTTACTGAATATACGGCTACTACGGCTAACTGGTTATATGGCCTTCCGTTCTTTGGGTTCAATTCTTGTGCCTTGATATACCATCTAAAACAAAATCACAGCATTAAAACACCAACAACATAACCTTCAGAAAAATTCAACTCACTGTCTACATTTACCATAATTGGCAGTTTCATTAATCAACTCTCTATATCTAGCTAAGTCACCAAGAAACAGTAGAATCTTCTGTGCAGAGATTAAAGCTAACTTCAAATAACTAGATCCTTTTGGTAATGTGATTTGGTTATTTCCTATATAATTACTTAACTTAAATTCATAAGTAATCTCCAGTCTATCTAGTAAAGTTTCAAAATATTTCGTACCTTCGTCGAAAAGGTACAACAAAAAACCTTTATACTGCTCCTTATTAGCTACATCTGTCGTGATTGCTTTCCTAGTGATTTCAATGATATTGTAATAAATGAGCTTCCAGAGGTGCTGCTCGACGTTTTCAGTCTGGCAAAATTTCAAATCTTTACATAAAAGATACTCCAAAGCTTCCCTGAGGAAATGTCGAAGATTTTCAACATGTCCCCAATTAAGCAGCAATAGGCCTTCGTTTGTTATAAATTGCAACTCAGAATCAGCCCTTTTGATATCCCTTACCATATCTTTAAAATGGCAGGACTTGAATCCTTCGTAAGTCTCATCGTACCAGCTGGGGCCGACATTACCATACTGATCTGTGTAATACATCTGAGGTGGTGATTTCTCTGTGTTGTCCGAAAATCCTGGTACACTGACTCTTGTACTCTGCGACTTGACAATGATCGGCTTGCTAGGATTATTCGGATCATACAAACTCTTCTGATGGGACATGATAGGCTTAACTGCTTCTGGATATTTCGGGCGTTCTCTGTGTAAAGAGTTCTTGCCTGTTGTTGCAGCATCTGGTGATTTCTGAGGTAGAACCAAAATCCCTCCTTTATGAACATCCAAACCTTTTTCTTCCTTTTCTGAATTGTTCCTACTTCTTTCTGAAGGATTACGGCTTCTCTCACCGGTATTAATTTCTCTCTGAGAACTGTTTCTGTTCGGATTTTTACAGTCCTCTCTCCAGTTTTCATGTTCACTAGTGGAGCTTCTACGCATTCGGTCGAAACTACATTCTCGACTTTTTGATTTATTGTGGAACTGATCAAAGCTGGATTCACGGCCATTTCTGGAATTGCGACGACGCCTATGGCGTGGTTCTTCAGGAACTCTAAAGTTGTCTTTATCTCTGTTGTCGTAGTTGTTGTAAGAGTTCTGTCTGGATACTGAGGATTGTGATGATTTCAGCTTGTCTGGAGTTGAATCACGTACTTTACTGCCACTCCTGCAAAAAATAAACTAGTGAATACAAAAGAAGCACTGTAAATTTACTCCTTAAAGTTTATGAAACTGGTTGTGCTTTTCTACAGACTGGCCAGTCTGTTTTACAAATGTTATTAAGTTTAATCAGGTGATGAAATTAAAACTGTTTAGGTAACGGAACAAATTTCACTGTTTTGAAATGTGGCTTCTTTAAAACTAAATTGACTTTAAGTATGTAATTAAATTGTTGAACATTTGTAAAACTGACCACAAGATATAAAAATGTTGCTTAACTACCAATACAAGTCCAATAAGAAAGCTGTGTACATTAGAAAGCAATGGCAACATTACACTCAACCAGATCTGCAGAACCCCAACTGAAAATCATAATACAGTTCATCATAACGAGTCGGTTATTCAATTTACATTGGTAAGGAGCTAGAAGCTGTGTGAGTCGATGATAACATATTGTAAAGAGTGCTGTGATCAGCAAAGCTTGCAACTGAATCAATAGAGGTCGCATGTGTGACCTTATGTTTCTTAAAGTTTTGATTGGTTAAGGCTCACGTGGAATCACTGACGCTATATTTATTTAGAAATTTAAACTTTCACTTCGTAGTAAGGTCAACGTGGTCCCCTGTGGGTCCAGGGACTGATTAAAAGAATAGGCCCAAGGTAACTCCTGCCTGTCGTAAAAGGCGACTAATTGGAATTAAACACTGGCGGGGGTCTTGTCCAGGTGGCCCTGGAGAGAGGCGGATATCTCTGGAGAGTGATGTACACCCGGATTTTGAGGCCTTCACTCTGGGCTTAGAAATGGACAATTGACCTCGCACGGTTGTTACTTGGGAGCGAGGTTCCAGTTGGGTGTTGCCCTGGGTGCCGCCTTGGGTTGAGTGCTGGCGGGTGTCGTGTGTCTAGACGACCCGGAGGGGGTTGACAACTCTGATGTGTGGTAAGCACCCAAAGTTTGAGGCCCCCACTGTGTGCTTCGGATCGGACGGACGGCCTCGCTTGTGCGATGCTCGGGAGCGGGGCTCGATGGGATGTCGCCTTGAGTCTAGCACTAGTAGGTGTTAGGTCTAGACGAACCTGGAGGAGAACTGAGATCTTTAGGGGTGGAATACAACTAAGGGTTGAGGCCTCTTCTGTGAGCTTCGAAACGGACAAACGACCTCACTTGGATGCTGCTCGGATGCGGGACTTCACGATACTGCCCCGAGTCAAACACTGACGGATGTCTGGTCCAGACCAACTCGTAGAGAGGTTATCTCTCTTTGAGCTTTGAGAGGGCAAGTGACTTCGCTCAGATGGCCGTAGATCTGTCAAACAAAGTTTCACCTCGCAGGTGCAAGCTAACGCTGGCGGGTGTTGGGCCTGGACGAACCTGGAGGTAGCTGTGGTCTCTAGGAGTCGATTGCACCTGTAGACTTGGGCGTACTCTGTGAGTATCGATACAGGCTAACGACCCCGCCTCGATGCTGCTCGAGGGCGGGACTTCATGATACCGCCTCGAGTCAATGAAACACTGACGGGGGTCTGGTGCAGGTGAGGCTAGGGGGAGGCGGATATCTCTGGGAAGTGATATGCACCCGGAGTTTGACGCCTCCACTGTGGCCTCAGAGACTGAGAGTTGGCCTCGCTTGGTTGTTACTCGGGAGCGGGGTTCCAGATGATACCGCCCTGGATTGAGTCCTGGCGTGTGTCGTGTGTCCAGACGTCCCTGGGGGGCTCTGATCTCTGATGAGTGGTAGACACCCGCAGTTTGGAGCCCATACTGTGTGCTACGAAACAGACGGACGGCCTCGCTGGGGTGATGCTCGGGAGCGGGACTCGGGATGTTGCCTTGAGTCTAACACTGTTAGGTGTCAGGTTTAGACGAGCCAGAGGGGAGCTGAGATCTCTAGGGGTGGATTACAACTGGATATTAGATGCTGCTCGAGAGCGGGACTTCATGATACCGCCTCGAGGCAAACACTGACGGATGCCGTGTCCAGACGAACTCGGAGAGAGGTTATCTCTCTTTGAGCTTCGAAACAGGCAAGCGACTTTACTCAGATGGCAGTACACCTGCCAAACAAACTCTCACCCTCAAGAAAAGATCGACTCCCTCAAGGAGCTGGAATTGATGGGTAAAATCTAAATAATTAGACGTGAGCCTCAATAGACCAAAGGTCGCGGTGGAGGGACTGGAATAGCCCACTCACACTAAAATCTAATCTAATCTAAGGTCAACGTGTGAATTTACAAAACTTTCTAATAACATTGTTTTAAAGAAAACACTTCATAATGTAATTTGCTATTTAGAAGTATATAAAATCCTTTTTTTTAATTTCACTCAGTATAGGAAGATAATGCTTAACGGCATAATCTAAATATAAATGTATGTAATCATCCAACGTTGTTTCTATGTTCAGACCATAAATACCTTTTTTAAGGGAGAAATTGTGGGTCCGGGGACTAACTAAAAGAATAGGCCCATGGTAACTCCTGTCTGTTGTAAGAGGCGACTAATCAGAGTCAAGCAGGTGGTGGTGGACTTTTCCTTTACGTGATAGTAAAGGATTTTTTTCACGCCCGAGGAGGTACCACCCCTTACATCAAGGGGCCGGTGAAGTCCCAACGGACGTTTCCGGTTCTGGTGTATGAGTCGGTTTCCCTTATAAACAAAAATAATGATGTCTCCTCCTTGTACAAAAGATTCTGGAGGTAAAATACCCCTCCATTCGGATCTCCGGGAGACGGGTGTACAGTGGGCGCTGGCATCAAGATTTAACATATCCTTCTCGAATATATGTGGCCTAAATTCTAACCTGAACTCCGTCCACCATTTCTTTCAGACTAATAGGTCCCAACTCATCTTCCTCACCGAAACCCAAATCAGTGCCAAAACAGCCACTAATCACCTTAATTTCCCGGGGTATGAGCTCCTTACTTCCTTTAGATTGCATGGAGGCGTGTGTGCATACGTCCGTCGCAATCTACCCTGCATCAGACTCCCCAATTTAGAAGCTGGAAGAAAAGACATACTATGGATAAAACTCTCGCTCAGGGCTGCATCTAAATTCATCTGTTGCATTTACCGGTCACCTTCTGACAACAACTTTGTCCAGCTCTTCGACTACCTTTCTGAAAAAACCGACCATCTGACCAACTGATTTTTGAATATCCTTACTCCGAGGTCACTATTCTTGGTGACTTCAATGTCCATAATAAGGAATGGCTAGGATCTTCAAAAACCAATCCACAAGGGAGAGCAGCAGAGGCCTTTGCAGTCAGCAATTCTTTAGCCAATATGGTTCTGCAACCTACTTACTTTCCTCACATCCCAACACACAGCTCAGATTCCTTGGATCTCCTTCTTACTACAAATCCTGACTGCTATAAGACATCAGTCACCGCCCCCCTGGGTCGCTCAGACCACGGCATGGTCACTGCTTCCTGCACAATGCAACCCAAGGTCACACAGTCATCACACCCATGTATCGTTTGGCACTACAACTCTGCGAACTGGGACGAAATGTGGGAATACTTTTCCTCATTTCCATGGGCGTATGTCTGCTTCTCTCATCCTGACACCTCTGATATCTCACAAAACGTTACCGAAATTATCCAAGCTGGCATGGAATTATTTATTCCACATACACAGAAAACCTCTTCAGCCACTCAGAAGCCCTGGTTCTCTAATCCTGTGACAAGGCCAGACTTGAAAAGGTCAAAGCTCACTAAACGCTTCTACACAATCCCAGTCAAGAAAACCGTCAAGCATTTAACGACGCAAGAAACCGCTATGTCAGCATTCTTTCTAAGGCAAAAAAACTCGTTTAATAACCACATCAAAAACAAAGTCCTCTCAAGCTCCAATGGCAGCAAACCCTTCTGGACTCTTGCTAAAACTATTGGGAATAATTTCTGCAAGAGCAGGTTCCCACCTTGTTGTTCGCCAGCAATTCTACTCTCAACTCACCTCCAAATGTTCAACCACCAACGGGGAATGTCGCACATAAAATGACTGATATCATTTTCAAAACTAAAAAGGTACAAAAGATGCTCTCTTCTCTTAATACCAGGAAAGCCTCTGGCCTTGACGAGATCCCAGCAATTGTTATCAAAAAATGTGCACCAGAACTTGCTCCTGTCCTGACTCGTCTGTTTCAGACATCTTACAATAGAGGAATATTCCCTAGTAACTGGAAAACTGCTCAAGTACAACCTGTCCCCAAGAAAGGATCCAAAGCACTTCCTAGCAACTACAGGCCTATTTCTCTCCTTTCAGTTGTCTCTAAAGTGATGGAAAAGTATATAAACACCGAAGTACTAAAATTTCTTGAAAAACACAGTCTAATCCACGACAGGCAGTATGGATTCCGTCAGCGCAGATCAAATGCCGACCTCCTTTCCTTTGTGACCCATTCTTGGAACTAACCTATGGAACTACACGGTGAATCCCAAATTGTCGCTCTAGACATATCCAAAGCATTCGACCAGGTCTGACATGCAGCACTGCTTAATAAACTTCCGGCCTATGGCCTATCACCAAAACTCTGTACCTTCCAACCAGAGCATTTCTGTTGTCGTGGATGGCCATTCCTCTAAACTCAAGGTTCAGCTTTAGCCCTACTTTGTTTCTTTTCCACATCAATGACCTCCTCTCTAACACATCCAATCCAGTTCACAGTTACGCGGACGACAGCACCCTCCACTCAAATGTACAATATTCTAAGCCTGTCTCTTTATTAGATGAGGATCGCAGACTCATGGAGGGTTCTGTCTCCGTGGATCTCCAAAAAATATTAGACTGGGGAAGTAGAAATATTGTACAATTCAACCCCACCAAATCTCAGTCTTGTTTTCTTTCTCATAAGAGATACACCAGCCCTAGACCCATCACAATGAACAACCAAGTTATTCAAAATAATGAGTCCTTTTCACTTGTTGGCATTTCTGTGGATCGAAATCTCAATTGGCATCAACATGTCACATCAATTGCAGAAGTGGCTGCTAAGAAATTAGGTTTCCTCTTCCGGGCTCGCAAATACTTTTCACCAGGTAATGTCTATACCTTATATACTTCACAAATAAGACCAAACCTTGAATACTGCTCCCACATCTGGGGTGCTGCTGCCGCTGTGTTTCATTCAAAATGTCACGGACTTATTGACCCGTCCTCGTACTTCCATATTATAGGACATCACAAAAGAGACAAAATAAAATGGAGTCAGTTCAGGAATACACAATTTGAGAATGAAGGCTAATTTAGATATGAAAAAAAAAAGACTTTTCTGTGTCAATAACTGCAAATTAAAAGAACAGCAAAAGCTTGAAGAAAACTTGGATTATTATGACAGCTGTTTTTTAATTTTAAAAAAAATTCAGCATAAAATAAACGCAAAAAGCAGTGTAAACTGATATCAATTACAAACCTTCTTCTATTCCTTTTCTTGCTTTTCCTGAAAAAATAACTCACCATTAATTGACATCTAAACTAGAAAATAATGCTCACGATGTTTAATAAAAATTAAACCAAGCCAATGTTTCCTAGATGTAATTGTGTTTCAATGATGGTTCAAAATAACACTATACTTTGTTTACAAAGTATTTTATTTACCATTTTGTGTACTTAAAATAGGTATATTGTTGTACAAGGTACAAGCTACACTTGAAGAACCGAAGTTATGAGAACATATCTTTGTAAAGACCTGGCGATCGTTTCACTAACAAAGTCAGCATCATCAGAGGATGAAAAATTCTAACTACTTACTACTAGCATCACCTTTTATACTGAATCTTAGGTAAAGACGGATGAAGGGAGAGACGAAATCCCAGGCAAATTTTCTGTGCATTATATTTTATTTGCCGGACGAGGTTTTTCAACTTCAGTTATAACTTTACCTGCCGAGATTCTGAATATCTTTGTTTATTATTGAACCTTTAGAGTATCAGGTAGCTGACCGATGCAGGTAGTCGTCCCTTTTTTAAAAGAAAAGTAGCTCTCAGTCCGCTAGGCACTGGACATTGTCAACTGCGATCCCGAAGATATAACATATCTGCCAAAGTTCGGTCGCTGGTGTGCAAGCTTGTAACGTGTAACAATAAAATGTAAATATACTTATCATTCTACACATTGCGTGTTTATAAAGGTATTATAATCCTAACACATTGCGTGTTTATCAAAAAGTGCATCCCAAAGTGATTAACCTCGTTTCAAACAGAATCATCATCTACCGCAGCAATCTTCTATGTCAAAGAGAGAGTGTAAACAAAGGGCTATAAATCAGTGGCCGTGCTGGGTTTAAGGAGCTTTTATTTATTATTACCTTTTAATAATTACTTGCAAGAAAGAGGATACATCACAGGTTTCATTAATGTGACAAGACCTTACGATGCAAGTAGTGAAAATGGAACATGTAAGATAATATATTCATAAAAGGTGAATCAATTTATACCAAAACTTTTAAGCTAATGATACCCACACCTGATCACTATACTTTGTTTGTAGAAATAGACAAACCACATCAGTATAAAAAAAAACAATGATGCTAAGCTATAAACTCAATTACAGGAAATACAAAATTGCCTAGAAAAAGCCATTTGGCTTTTAAAACAACACCTAATAATAAAAAATAATAAAAAGATTACCAAGAAATGACTGGATCACAAGTGCAATAAAAATCTCTTGTGAAAAAAAGAATATTTATATAATAAACTAAAGAAGAATCCAAACAATGAACAACTAATAAATAAATAAATAAATAAATAATATATATATATATATATATATATATATATATATATATATATATATATATATATATATATATATATATATATATATATATATATATATATATATATATATATATCATCAGGATACAAACATGGAAAATTCCATCCATGATCTATTGAGGATATGAGATATGGGGGCTCACAAATTAAAAAAAGGTTCGTGATGCAGCAAGTGCGTTATGGCAGTGAATGTTCATAAAAATGTTTTAAAATAGCAAATATGTGTTTTTTTTAAGAAAACAGGCATGAAATTTGGTTACCAGTATAACATATATAGTAGAAACAATGCCATGTTTCATCAAAACAACTTTATTGTTTGAAAATGTACAAAAATTTCCTAAAGAAAACTTAAAGTGTTCCCGAAAAAACTGATTTCTTGGTCAACCTTATAGGTTAGCAAATTGAGCTATTCAAATTTGAAGCATTTAATGAAAATTCGATACCACAACGCACTTGTTGCGTTCCGAATTTGTTTTCTTACAAACATGCATTACATTTCGATGGAAAATGCAAAAAAGTAATAACGTGTTTGATTAAAAATAAAATGAAAATTTATATCAACAACGACTTATGGGCCAGCCTGTGATTGTAGAAATAATTTTCCGAAAATAAAGTTAAATGTTGGTTTCCTAACCAACAAAACTTACGTTAATAGCAAATTGTTATTGAAATTTGAAGGATTTAATGAAAATTCGCTACCAAAACCCACTTACAGCGTCCAGGTTTTTTTCTTACAAACATGCATCATATTTCGATAAAAAATGCAAAAATGCATTAACGAATTGGTTCTACGAAAATCAGTTAAAAATTATAGACAGTTAAACCATAAACTTCACTAAACCTACAGCGAAAGCATCAACTTAACTAAACCGACAGCCAAAGCATCAGAGAAAGGGTCTATTTGAAATAAATTTTCTGTAAATATTTTAGTAACATGAAGGGCAATGACGGTTGAAGCTGAAACTTAAGGGTTTGCAGAACACTCTTCTTGCAACATTTTCTTTTCACAATCCGTATTTGTTTCACGTTCTTTGCCTTAACATTGCCGTTTGACGTTTCAAATTGCGAGTTTGACGTTTTGAGGAAAACTCCAACATTTGTTTCTTTAGCTGCCCGTAACTTTTTTGTCTTTAAACTTAGAGACTTAAATTTTGGTACATGGCTCACTCTTTATAGTACAAATACGCTTACCAAATTTGGTTGCCCTTACTTTGTTATTTCCGGAGATATAGAAAACACAAAATTTTCCGGGAAAACCTAGTCCGATTTTCCTGGCTAACGAACTTATCCAAGCCACTTGCAAAAGGAAGGTAGTCCGCAAATTTGATCAAGATCGGTCCAGTATTTTTTGAGTTATCGGTACGATATATATATATATATATATATATACATATATATATATATATATATATATATATATATATATATATATATATATATATATATATATATATATATATATATATATATATATATATATATATATAAACACGGATCTCCCCATTAGTGAATTTTTTTAAGAAAATTCACTAAAACGAAAGTCTGGGAAAAAATTCCTGGTACACCCTCCTTGTAAGGTGAATAGGATCACGACATAAAAAAATATATACAACAGGAAATTTTTCTCAAAATTTTTGAAGCCATTAGTAATGAGAACCAGCCTCGACTAAATTTATACATTTTGAAAACGGAAATATATATGTTCATAGGGACGATATGAACGTTTGAAGTTTAAAATTGATCCTATTCACCCCATTTTACGGTACACTTTGGGAACTTGAAACGTCATCAGTGGATGAAAACTTATAATTTTTCATCCCATCCACTGATGGCGCTAACTTTGTTAGTGAAATGATCGTGAGCTCTTTAAAAAATGTGTTATGGCGATTTGGGTAGTGTGTACTTATTGATATTTAATTTTTATATATTTTAGTGTATATTATGTACACAATTATTTAAGATTTTTTGTATTATAAATAGAGGTGTGCGAACCTTCAAAATTTCTAACCGAACCAGAACTCGATTCCAAGCTTCGGTCCAAAAAATACTCGCGCTACGCCATATTGAAGTAGTTCAAAGATCGAAATACGGAATTCTCCAAAATAGTCCGAAGTTGGAAATATGCAATTCTCCAAAATGCTCCGAAGTTTGTTGCTAAAAAGTACTTCGAAGTAGAACTTTACAGGCATTCAATGCTGCAAAAGGTAGCGAAGTTATAACTCAGTAAAGTCCCCATTAACTCGGTAACGTCCCGGTCAACTCAGTAACGTCCTCGTTAACTCTGTAGCGGCGCTATAAACCCGGTATTGGTTCCATTGAGACGGTAGCGTAATTTCAAGAGATTTCACTCATGCCTATTTTGACAGTTGTTAGGTGATGAGACCTGAGAGACGGATTTAACAATCACAGAATTCACTAAGTGAAGATTGGAACCTGTGATGAACACTGATAAGTACACTTGAGGAACCTAAATCACCAAAACACTTTTAAAAATCTGACGATTGTTTCACTAACCAAGTTGGTAGTAAGCAGATGATGCTAACTTGGTTAGTGAAACGATCGTCAGGTTTTTAGAATGTGTTCTGGTGATTTGGGCTCTCCAAGTGTACTTATTACAGGATTATTTTTTTATATATATCCAAGCATCCCAACGCATTTTTCGGTTACAACATTATGATGGCATTGCTCGAAAGCAAAACCTGCAAATTTTGTTGAACTTTTCCTTTTTTTTTTAAAGAATGGGGATCTTCTACATACCAAATATTGTATTCTACCATATAAGAAGAAAGATATGAAAAAGGGAGACTAAGGGTTGACAAAATGGACTATATTGAGTGTAGGATATGCTGTTGATTCCCCTACTGAGGTTAACACTATGACATTCTTTTGGTTTAAAGTCGCATCTCTCATCTTTTTAGGATCAGGGCGCATCTGGTTAGATAAGGGCACAAAAATGAGGGAGAAAAAAAGTAAGTATTATAGATATTAAGCGGTTTAATTAATGTGCTGACGATTATATAGAGTTAGCTGTAAAGGATACAAACAAGTCATGTTGACTTAGGTATCAAAGGAAATACATTTTAGTTGTATTAAGAAATTTCTGGTATTTGGAAGTGTTTAGAATCTTAAGTTCTGTGTATGATCACGTGTATCGTTGGATTGAATATACCTATATTTTGTATTTAAGGAAATGATATATCGACGTTGTTTAATACACACCTTCGAATTCAGTGGACCGTATATTTAAAAAAAATTGTTTTTGTTTTGTTAATGATTGAGACGGAGTGGTATTAAATTAATTGAGTTACACGCTGGTTCGGATATAAGATCAAAGAACAAACACTTATTTAACAACATGGATGAGATTCCTTTTATTTTACAAAATAACTGGCACTGACTAGAGTTTATATACACTACATTACTAATTGAACTTTACTATATTAATGTAACTAAAGCTAAAGCATTTGTGACTGCCTCACATGAAATGTAGTTGTGTTCTGTCTTTATAGTCTTTAGTTTCTATGTGCTATCTCTTTGCGACACCCCATTAGGTGTAGATGACCACACACGTTCCAGTTCCCAAAATTGACCACCCTGATACAGGAAATAGACAATTAATCACAACATCTTGGACTGCCTTAACAGACGTTAAAGAATTTTGGTTAGTTCGATGTTCGATTTAAAATTTTTAAGTAATTCGAAGTTTGACTGTGAACCTTAGACATACTATTTGTGAGGTTCGAAGTTCGAGGCAGCATATTTGCTTGGGTTCATTCATAGTTCAGTTCGAAATAAACATGGGTTAGCACACCTCTAATTATAAACATGTTATTTTGTGCAAGTGTGTAAATACAATTTAATAATTAACTTTTTGTTTCCATATATTTTTATACACATTTATTGCATTATTTTTATTATATTCATTTTTTAAGCATTTTCTTATGATTAGGTTTATTGTATAATACAGAATGGTCTAAAAGTAATGGTACACAGAGCAGCAGTATATTATTAACATCAAAATACTTGGATTTAGCGAAACTCACCTCAGTCGAAAAGAAAAGTCAAAATTAACAGGTATACAGGGTGTTAAAATGAAAAATTGATTTTGATTTTCCTTGATACCTGGAAAAGGATTTAATGTATTATCTTAAAAATTGGTACTGATGGCTGTTTTACAGTAATACAAGATAATTCATTCTCAATTTAGCTCTAGTAGATAAAGGACGCTACTTGCAGTACCCTTGCATTCATAAAAATACTCACACCCTTTTGTTGGCGTCTGTAAATACATTTTTATTAGACAATAGCATCATCTTGTACTTTTTTAACAAGAAATATTGAATAACGTTAAAATCGATCTTTTTAGTAATATTTGCGGTTAAAAAGTAGCTGCAACACGTTTCTTCTAATACTTCTTCATAAGACTGTTCAGATCCTATTAGCGAGTTTTTATTTAAAATTTTCATTAATAGAGAGGTATCAATTGTGAAACTTTGCAAACAATTTTTTCAAATGAGCGTGAATTTGGGCCCCAAAAACCCGAAACCAAGGTCGGCCACAGAACTCTCACTCTATATGATAGAAACATTCCAATGACCAGGGAGGTAAAATATCTTGGGGTCGTACTGGACTCCAAGCTAACCTGTAATGGTCACGTTGAAAAAATACTGCGTAAGGCAGCTATGACCCTAGTCGCCACTAGGCGGCTATATGGAAAAACGTGGGGACTAAGACCTAGTATGGCTCACTGACTGTACACAAGGGTGGTCAGACCATCGTTAACATACGTGGCACTGGTCTGGTGGCCTAAGGTGACACAATCCAATGCCAAACAAAAACTAGGCAAGATCGAAAGGATGGCTTGCCTAGGCATCACAGGGGCCATGTCTTCAACTCCAACAGCAGCCATGGAGGTGTTTCTGGATCTGATACCACACCCCCCACCCTTTGTTATCATGGGGGAGGCCAGGGTAGGACTATACAGACTAGCCTGCAATGATAGACTGAAGACCATCCAAGGCTGCAGGGGCCACTGCAAAATCTAGGAGATCATGAAGGAGCCCATGCTTGAAATGAGGTCAGACTTCACGGCGAATCTGCATGGATAACCAGTATACAGTGGTAAACCCCGACCGCGAGGCATGGTGGGGGGACACGCCGGGCCTACCACGAGACGCGCTTCTCTAGTTCACGAATGGATCCGGCGAGCAGCGTGAGACAGGAGCAGGCGTTTATTCAGAATTATTTCCCTCGGGGCTCATGCAACGGTCTTTCAGGCTGAAATGTATGTGATCTTGCACTGCGAGAGAACAAGAGGAGGGGCTACATCAACAAACGGAGCCTCATAGCCACAGACAGCCCTAAGTAACCCACAGGTAAATTCCAGGCTGGTAAGTGAATGCCGAGACGAGACAAGCGACCTGGCTGGGCAGAATGCGGTCACCCTCATCTGGGTGACGAGTCACTCGTGGGTCAAAGGCAATGAAGAAGCTGACAGTCTCGCGAAGAGAGGATCAGCAGAACCATTTATGGGACCAGAACCGGTCCTGGGCATATCGAAAGGTACGGCTAGGGGAACCATCTAGTCCTGGGTCAGGGACCAGCATAAGGCATACTGGGCAGATTGTCCAGGGCTCAGACATGGGAAGACACTAATTTGGGACCCAGAGCAGAGGACAGCTCAGGAACATAACAGGACTCTTGACAAGATACATGGCTGTCAAGAAACACCTGCATAAAATGGGACGGCTCAAGGAGGGGCTGGCATGCAGACTCTGCGGCGAGGGGGAGGAATCAGCCCAGCACATCTTGTGCGAGTGTAAAGCTCTGAACCGCAAAAGACAACTGATCTACGGTCAGTCTAGAACGGAGACAACAATATAAAACTTCACCCTACCAATCGCTGTGCAGACTAGTTCAAGGCACAGTGATTTTGGAATGGGTGGAGTAGAGAAGACAAAGGGTATGCACAATAAGTCAAGGGCTGCGGTGCTATTGAGGCGGCAAAGACGCGGACGAGCCCTAAGAAAAAAAAAGTTCGGTTTGCATTTTTATTTTTTTTTTTTTTTTTTTTTTTATGTCAACAACACACCACCAGGGCTTACAGCCTAAATACTATCGTACCGTGGGTGTTGACAAGGAGGAAAGAGGCAGCTTGTTAATTCTGGACTTGAAGGTTTGGAGGTTCGGAGGAGAAGGAAAAACATGTGCCGGCAAGGAATTCCACAACTTGGAAGTCCTCGGGACAAAAGAGCGGGCATAACAAGATGTTCTATGTCTGGTGACCTGGACATTAAAAGGGTGCATTCGCTCTGTTCCCCTGGTAGATCTGCTGGGGGCAGCAGGTGGGGGAATTATGGAGGAAAGCTCCTCTGAGCAGTGCCCGTGCAGATATCTATAAAAGAGAGAGAGGTCACCAACGGCACGTCGGTGGGCAAGGGATGGAAGCCTTTGGGTGGGGGTAGGGTCACCGATGAGACGTATAGCTCTCTTTTGAATGGAGTCCAGGATAGCGAGTGTAGAAGCGGCTGCTGCACCCCAGATGTGGGAGCAGTATTCGAGGTTTGGCCTTATTTGTGAAGTGTATAAGGTATAGAGATTAGTTGGTGAAAAGTATTTGCGAGCCCGGAAGAGGAAACCCAATTTCTTAGCAGCCGCTTCTGCAATTGATGTAACATGTTGGTGCCAATTGAGATTTCGATCCACAGAAATGCCAACAAGAGAAAAGGACTCATTACTTTGAATAACTTGGTTGTTCATTGTGATGGGTCTAGGGCTGCTGTATCTCTTGTGAGAAAGAAAGCAAGACTTAGTTTTGGTGGGGTTGAATTGTACAAGATTTCTACTTCCCCAGTCTAATATTTTTTGGAGGTCTACGGAGACAGAACCCTCCATGAATCTGCGATCCTCATCTAATTGGGCTAAAGAGACAGGCTTAGAATATTGTATGTTTGAGTGGAGGGTGCTGTCGTCCGCGTAACTGTGAACTGGGTTGGATGTGCTAGAGAGGAGGTCATTGATGTGGAGAAGAAACAAAGTAGGGGCTAAAGCTGAACCTTGAGGAACTCCTGCATTAATTGGATACAGTTTAGAGGAATGGCCATCCACAACAACAGATATGCTCCTGTTGGAGAGGAAATTTGCTGTCCAGGTACAAAGTTTTGGTGGTAGGCCATAGGCCGGAAGTTTATTAAGCAGCGCTGCGTGCCAGACCTGGTCGAATGCTTTGGATATGTCTAGAGCAACAATCTGGGATTCACCGTGTTGTTCCATAGACTTGTTCCAAGAATGGGTGACAAAGGAAAGGAGGTCGGCAGTCGATCTGCGCTGACGGAATCCATACTGCCTGTCGTGGATTAGACTGTGTTTTTCAAGGAATTTTAGTAGTTCGGTGTTTATATACTTTTCCATCACTTTAGAGTAGACTGAAAGGAGAGAAATAGGCCTGTAGTTGCTAGGAAGCGCTTTGGATCCTTTCTTCGGGATGGGTTGTACTCGAGCAGTTTTCCAGTTACTAGGGAATATGCCTTTATTGTAAGATATCTGAAACAGATGAGTCAGGACAGGAGCAAGTTCTGGTGCGCATTTTTTGAGAACAATTGCTGGGATCTCGTCAAGGCCAGAGGCTTTCCTGGTATTAAGAGAAGAGAGCATCTTTCGTACCTTTTTAGTTTTGAAAATGATATCAGTCATTCTATGCGCGACATTGGGGACTATTGGTGGTTGAACATTTGGAGGTGGGTTGAGAGTAGAATTTCCGGCGAACAACGAAGCAAAAAGTTCAGCCTTGCCCAGGGCGGTAGAAACAATTTCATCACCTGAGACGACAGGTGGGAATGTGCTCTTGCAGAAATTATTCCCAATAGACTTAGCAAGAGTCCAGAAGGGTTTGCCGCCGTTGGAGCTTGTGAGGACTTTGTTTTTGATGTGGTTATATATATATCTAAATTGAATGTTTACGAACAAACGAAATAATTAATCGCGATGATCAAAAATAAATAAAGAAAATTAACAAAGGTACCATCAAAGCTAATTATTGTTAAGCACTTAACCTGTGTGGACTATCTTCGTCTGTGACTGGTGATAGTGGCCCCTTGGACTACTCTTTGCATTAAAACATGCAACCCAAAGGCAGTTTTCTAATATTCAAAATAGGCAAACAACTTTGACACGAGTGTGTTAAAGACTCAATCGACAGGACATTACCACCGTCTCCTTTTACAGCAAAATTTTGAACGAATTAATTTTTATCAGTTGTTCTCTATCTTTTTCACGAACTCAACAATGTCGTGGTCGGCGCTCGAATGAAACAAAAAGGTGGGGGGTGCCATTTGAACAAAATAGTGAACTATTATGAACACGAAACATTCCGCCCACCAAAATTAACCTTAATTTTCCCGAAACAAAACAATGACGTCAAAAAAGGCAAGAAAAAATAATTCTGCGAGATATTTACAAACTTAACTAATCTACAACTAACATGCCTTATTGTCGAGGAAAAGGACACAGTTTGGCTGCAGGTCGTTTAAGCAGACCCGTCGCAGTATGGAGTGAAGCTATCCGAGTTATGCCATCAGCTCCAGGATGTAGGTCTACAACTCGACCCAAAGCCCATGTCAAAGGAGGGGTCAACTCATTTTTAATTAGGACTAACTGACCTATATCGATTGATTCAAGATTCTTGTTAGAAGTTTCTGTACAAGTTGCCAACGAGATAACAGAAACAATGAAAGATGCGGTAAGTCTGGATCTGGGATTGATGTCAAGGGTTCTAAAATAAAAAAATGACCCGGAGTGAGTACATTTAAATCTTTTGGATCCCTACTAATCTCACAAAGAGGTTGAGAATTCAAAAGGGCTTCTATCTGACACAACATGGTAGTAAACTCCTCAAAGGCCAAAACCTGGTTACCAATTACGCGAGCCATATGGGTTTTGGTGAACTTTATTACCACTTTCCCAAAACCCATCAAAATGTGGAGCAGAAGAAGGATAAAAGTGCCGCTCTGTGGCTTCCTTCTCTGCAGCAGCTTGCATACAGGAGAGAATTTCTTGATAGGCTCCCATGAAATTTGATCCGCAGTCATTAAAGGTGTGGGAAGAACGATTGCGCCGACTAAGGAAGCGTCGAACTGCTTGAGGAACGGGTCTGTCGAAAGATCAGAAGCTTTTTTTTTTACAACACACCACGAGGGTTCACAGCCTAAATACTATCGAACCGTGGGTGTTGACATGGAGGAAAGAGGCAACTTATTAATTCTGGACTTGAAGGTTTGGAGGTTCGGAGGAGAACGAAAAACATGTGCTGGCAAGGAACTCCACAACTTGGAAGTCCTCGGGACAAAAGAACGGGCATACAAGATGTTCTATGTCTGGTGACCTGGACAGTAAAAGGGTGCATTCGCTCTGTTTCCCTGGTAGATCTGTTGGATGCAGCAGGTGGAGGAACTACCGAAGAAAGCTCCTCTGAGCAGTGCCCATGCAGGTATCTATAAAAGAGAGAGAGAGAGGTCCCCAACGGCACATCGGTGAGCAAGGGAAGGCAGCCTTTGGGTGAGGGTAGGGTCACCGATGAGACGTATAGCTCTCTTCTGAATGGAGTCCAGGATAGCAAGTGTAGAAGCAGCAGCAGCACCCCAGATGTGGGAGCAGTATTCGAGGTTTGGCCTTATTTGTGAAGTATATAAGGTATAAAGATTAGCTGGTGAAAAGTAATTGCGAGCCCGGAAGAGGAAACCTAATTTCTTAGCACCCGCTTCTGCAATTGATGTGACATGTTGGTGCCAACAAATTTCGATCCAGAGAAATGTCAACAAGTGAAAAGGACTCATTACTTTGAAAAACTTGGTTGTTCATTGTGATAGGTCTAGGGCTCGTGTATCTCTTATGAGATAGAAAGTAAGACTGTAATTTGGTGGGGTTGAATTGTACAAGATTTCTACTTCCCCAGTCTAATATTTTTTGGAGATCCACGAAGACAGAACCCTCCATGAGTCTGCTATCCTCATGTAATTGGGCTAAAGAGACAGGCTTAGAATATTGTATATTTGAGTAGAGAGTGCTGTCATCTGCGTAACTGTGAACTGGGTTGGATGTGCTAGATAGGAGGTGATTGATGTGGAGAAGAAACAATTAGGGGATAATGCTGAACCTTGAAGGACTCCTGCATTAATTGGATACAGTTTAGAGGAATAGCCATCCGCGACAACAGAAATGCTCCGGTTAGAGAGGAAATTTGCTGTCCAGGTACAGAGTTTTGGTGGTGGGCCATTAGCCGGAAGTTTATTAAGCGTTTATTAAGAGTGCCCAACCTGGTTGAATGCTTTGGATATGTCTAGAGCGACAATCTGGGATTCACTGTGTAATTCCATAGACTTGCTCCAAGAATGGGTAACAAAGGAAAGGAGGTCGGCAGTTGATCTGCGCTGACATAATCTATACTGCCTATTGTTGATTAGACTGTGTTTTTCAAGAAATTTTAGTAATTCGGTGTTTATATACTTTTCCATCACTTTAGAGTAGACTGAAAGGAGAGAAATAGGCCTGTAGTTGCTAGGAAGCGCTTTGGATCCTTTCTTGGGGACGCGTTATACTCGAGCAGTTTTCCAGTTACTAGGGAATATGCCTCTATTGTAAGATGTCTGAAACAGACGAGTCAGCGCAGGAGCAAGTTCTGGTGCGCATTCTTTGAGAACAATTTCTGAGATCTCGTCAAGGCCAGAGGCTTTCCTGGTATTAAGAGAAGAGAGCATCTTTCGTACATTTTTAGTTTCGAAAATGATATCTGTCATTTTATGCGCGACATTGGGGACTGTTGGTGGTTGAACATTTGGAGGTGGGTTGAGAGTAGAATTGCCAGCAAACGACGAGGCAAAAAGTTCAGCCTTGCCCAGGGCAGTAGAAACAATTTCATCCCCTGAAACAAGAGGTGGAAAAATGCTCTTGCAGAAATTATTCCCAATAGATTTAGCAAGAGTCCAGAAGGGTTTGCTGCCGTTGGAGCTTGAGAGGACTTTGTTCTTGATGTGGTTATTAAACGAGTTTTTTCCCTCAGAAAGAATGCGGACATAGCGGTTTATTGCGTCGTTAAATGCTTGACAATTTTCTTGACTGGGATTGTGTAGAAGCGTTTTGTGAGCTTTGACCTTTTCAAGTCTGGCCTTGTCACAGGATTTTCTGTGTACGTGGAATAAATAATTCCATGCCAGCTTGGTTGATTTCGGTGACTTTTGTGAGATATCAGAGGGGTCAGGATGAGAGAAGCAGACAGAAGCCCATGGAAATGAGGAAAAGTAATCCTGCATTTCGTGCCAGTTCGCGGAGTTGTAGTGCCAAACGATACGTGGGTGTGATGACTGTGTGACCTCGGGTAGCACTGTGCAGGCAGCAGTGACCATGCTGTGGTCTGAGCGACCAAGGGGGACGGTGACTGATGTCTTAAGGCTAGTTCCAAGTGTACCGCCCTGGTGGCACAGCAAACAAATAAGACACAAATAAGCTTTGCCTACCTTCGATCCGCGACGTCTAGCTTGAGTAACTGGAAATGGTCCACCATGACCCACACCAACAGAACTAAATGGTTTTAGTTGACTCACACGGTATTTAGGAAGGTCAGCCAGTGGTGGCTGTAACAACGAAGGATGTGAATGAAACATTTTGAAAGGCAATGTCTAATAACTTTACGAGCAGAAAGAATCCAGAAGTTTTGCTGCAATAGATACAATGGTATTAACTCCTGGGTGATTGAACCGATTATGAATTTGGGAAATCAACAATGCCAAAAGGCGATGAGACTTGGGCAGGGGATTTTGTTTCAAAACGCAACGAAGAAAATTTCAACCTTCCGCCAACACGTCAGATGCCTTATTCATCGAGGAATGGTGAAAGATGCTGAATCTGTTTAGGGCAAGTCTGTCAAAAATTCATAATATTCAAATTACATATATATCTAATGTGTATCTAAATTTTCGTGTGTAATTCACATTCTATAATATAAAGTGGCATACTACATTTGGTTGCCATAGCTTTGTTATTTCTAGAGGTATCAAAATTTTCTGGAAGAAAACCTAAAATTTTCAAGGAAAAACTGGACCAATTTTCCTAACGAGTTTAACCAAGCCATTGCAAAAGGAAAGTACTCACCAAATATGATTAAAGTCGGCTTGTCTATGTGAGCTGAAAAGTTTTAGCGCCTCGTACGTACTGATAAAATTCTTGCTTTTTTATTGGGCTCTCAATAATCCACAATTTTATATCTCTTTTAATTTTGACTTTTGTACTGAGGTAAGTTTGGCTATAAATCATAATAATTTGATGCCAAGAATCTACTGCTGCTCTATGTGCCATTACTTTTGAGCCAGCCAGTAGAACCTGTATCTCGGTGACTTACCTTTTGGCCTTTCTGTTGTTATTGTTGTTGTTATTGTTATTAGTGGAAGGCATTGATCTTGTACTTGTTTCAACTAGACTAGTTACTGATGAACTTCTGGTGATTGCATCACTTAAAGCTTCTGATTCAAGGCGATCGTTCAGTTCAACCTCCTCACTCCAGTCCTACAACAGACAAAATTATTTTATTTAATCTATACGGGGAAACCCCACTAAGTGCTACAATACAAGTAAAAAAGTACAAAACAAATCAAATATGCACGCATAAATCTACAATCACAGCAGGACTGCTACACAAAAGATACGCAGTCAGTTCAGCAGTTCACTGCAATAATAGACGCAACCATATGCCTTCTAAAAGCAGACAGTGAAACACAAAAGATGTCAAAATTGTCCACCTCAGTGATCCCATTCATAATACATAGATATCTATCGATAGGTAAATTAAGTCCATAATTAGTGTGGTGCAATGGGACAAAAAACAAGTATGACCTTAACACTCTGTTAGGTACATTCAGGCCGATTTTGCCCAGAATCTCATCGGAGTCCACAAAACCATTCACAATTTTGAATATAAAACAGAGTCCGGCCACTGTTCTGCAGGCTTCAGGAGCTCAGTGTTAACAAACTTTGTATCTCTCCATAGTCATGATCAGGTGTGGAATAACCAAGTCTATAAGAGCAGTGCCGCAGAAAGGCTTGCTGCAGAGTTTCAACAGCCGTTGTGTGGCTGGCATAATACGGGGACCACACTACCGATGCATACTCGAGTACACTTCTAACAATAGAACGGTAAACACACCTGGCGGTATCCAATGAAAAAAGTCTACAGTTTCTCACAACAAAGCCCAGAAGTTTAGAGGCTTTCATGGTAATATTCTTTATGTGTTGTATAAAAGTCATCTGTTCATCCACTGTAAGACCAAGATCATTGACCGGGGTCAAGGATTCGTGAGCCAAAGGAATCCAGGGAGCAAGCTGGGGAAGTGGAAACAACAACATAAGCTTTCGATGAAGCTTTCCCCAAGACCATCATGTGCGGTAAAGAGCCGCATCCTGCACGAGTTGACCCTGCTGATAACTAAACAAGACGGATCTAGGTAAGGAGGTCGAAATAAACTCCCCCAATCTACGGTGTCATGTGACCCGTGTCTAGGGATGGATGGCACCAGGGTGATGGTGTCGTGAACGCAACTTCTGGAGTACCGGGCAACCCTCCAGAGTAACCCCCTTTACACCACACGGGGGGTCTGATGGTGTGGAGAGTATTTCCCTGTTCTCGTGGGAACAACATGAAGATCATAAATATATATGGAACCAAAACCAATGAGGCTCGAGGATTGGCTCCGGCTACAGACTCGTACCACCTACTGGGGAAGCAACCAGGGGTTGATGGGACTTAGGTTCCTTCAAGTCAACCTCCAACACAGTAGGGCAGCCACAGCCGGACTACTGATGGCTCTGAGGAACACGGATGTGGCCCTCACCCAGGAACTGTACTCCTATAAAGGAGAGATCAAGGTACTCGGCAGAGCTGCTGGAAAGCTCATCTACAGCAGATCCAACGAGAACCCGAGGGCCTGCATTTTTGTCAGGGAAGGGATAGAGTTTTTGCCTTTAATGAATTTCTGTTCCAGGGACTTGGCAATGATCAAAATCCGATTTGGAGGAGCGGATGGGCCGAGGGTCATTACTGTCGCTTCAGCCTATCTGCCAGGGGACTGCACGGACCCTCCTCCACCCAAGGAATTGGAGCAGCTGATAGTGGGTAGCAGAGCAGGTGGATGACAGACCATCATCGGCATGGATGCGAACACGCACCATGAGTTGTGTGGAAGCTCGGACACAAACTCTAGAGACAAGGCACTTTGACAATTCTTTATCAAATTTAATTTAGACATATTGAATAGAAGTAATAGACCGACCTTCTCACAACACGGTGTGAGGAAATTTTAGATCTAACAGTTTCCACCCAATTTCTGGGTGACTTTGTTAAGAACTAGGCTGTGCTTGGGGAAGTGAGTAGCTCAAGCCACAAATACATCCAGTTTGAAATCGCCAAAGTCGAAAGACAAACGGTATGATACCGGGACCCCCGCAAGGCGGACTGGGAAGCCTACAGGGCATACCTAGCAGTGAAACTCCGGGGGGTTAAGAGTACCATAGATAATTCAATAGACCTCGAGAATGCGGCAGCCCAATTGCGAGAGGCAATCACCTCGTCCTATAAAGCCAACTGCCCCCTGAAAATGATGGCGTCCACCAGGAACGTCCCGTGGTGGAACGAGGACCTCAGGCAGGAGGACGCAGGTTCTTAAGCTGTTTAACGCGGCCAAAAGGTCGGGAGCATGAGATGAATATAGACAGGCCCTAACGACCTATAACAAAAGACTGAGGGACGCCAAGAAGGAGCCCCGGAGGAGGCACTGCGAGGAAGTGGAGAACACATTTAATAGTGCTCGACTACAAAAGGCTCCCTTAGAACATCCACAGGAGGCTTTACAAGCTCGGAGGAGGAAACTATGGTAATTTTACTCCAGACGCACTTCCCCGGCTGTAACATAATAAACCAATCACCTCCGGACTGGGAACACTCAGAAATAGAGGCGCCTTATAGGCAGGCATCTAGAGTAAACTAAACAGTTACTACAGAGGTGGTTACCTGGAGCAAAATCAGATGGGCCATTAACAGCTTTAAGCCATACAAATCCCCGGGATTTGATGAAATAATGCCCATCATGCTCCAACAGGCAATGGATATACTGGCGCCAGTGCTTACCCTCATTATGACGGACAGCCTGGCTCTGGGGTACATTCCGAGGGCATGGAGACTGCCCAGGGTTGTGTCCATTCCTAAACCTGGGCGTCCTACAGACCAAGCAAAGTCCCTGAGGCCAATAAGTCTCATGTCCTTCTTGCTAAAAACAGTGGAAAAACTGCTCGACTGGCACATTAGGGGCGGTGTACTGAAAGCATATCCCCTACACTGCGGACAATATGCATACAGAGCAGGATTCTCAACAGAAACAGCACTGCACCAACTGGTGCTGAAACTGGAGAATACGCTGGAGAACAAGGAGGTGGCGCTGGGGGCCTTCCTAGACATAGAGGGGTCCGTCAGCAACACCTCATTCGGATTGGTTCTGGCAGCTGTCAGGGAGTGTGGAATAGAGGAGAGCTGCTGCAGGTGGATCGGTTCCGTGCTCAGGGACAGGGCGGTATTCACCTCACTCGCGGGAGAAACTCTGCTGGCGAGGGTCGCGGCGGGGTGTCAGCAGGGGAGCGTTGTCTCCCCTGCTCTGGTGCCTAGTCGTGGACGGCCTGCTGGGGAGGCTCTCGGGAGGGGGGTACGAGGTACAGGGCAATGCGGCCGACATTGTCATCATAGTTCGAGGAAAGGTTACACAGTCAGTGTGGCAGCACATGCAGACAGCACTGAAAGTGGTGGACGGTTGGTCAAGTACTCGGGGTGAGCCCCGAGAAAGCAACCGTCATACCGTTTACGAGAAGAAGGAAGTGGGAGAGCCACAGAAATCTCACTCTATACGGTAGGAACATTCCAATGGTCAGGGAGGTAAAATATCTTGGGGTCGTATTGGACTAATCCCCGAGAAAAATCATCTCGCATCCCTAGAAAATACGGTCTCCTGAAAATCCATCAGCCTGATATTTCCCTTCGCCCTATCGTAAGTGCCCACCGTTCACCCACACACAAACTTGCAAAACATCTAGCTAAAACTCTCCAACCATTAATAGACAACCCTACATCCTATGTCAAAAACTCCACCCATTTCATTGACCTTCTTCAAAACAACACCAAACGACATCCTAGTTAGCTTTGATATAGTTTCTTATTCACTAATATACCTCTATCTGAAACCCTTGACATTCTCAAAAATAAACACAATATTTAACACGATACCTTAGCTCTTCTAGAACACTACACATTATGATTCACTCATTGACTTATTTCCTTTTTCAAAACAAATTTTACAAACAAGTTCGAGGTGCTCCAATGGGTTCGCCACTATCTCCTACATTGGCTAACATTTTCATGGAAAACTTCAAGACACAAGCCCTCAATTCATCCCAACTTAAACCAACTTGTTGGCTAAGATATGTTGACGAAATTTTCGCTATCTGGCCACACGGTAAAGAATCTCTAGATGAATTCCTTTCTTACCTAAATAACATCAACCCCCAAATCCAGGTCACCATGGAATAGGAAAATAATTTTTGTTTGCCTTTCTTAGATGTACGCATCACTAAAAACCCAGTCAGAGGATTTTCTTACACTGTGTACCGAAAACCAACCCACACTAATCGTTATCTTAACACCCAATCTCAGCATCACCCATCGCAACTAAATTCCGTGGTTCGAACACTAGTAGCACGATCCCTTAGACTAACAGACAACAATAAACAGACAGAATTAAACTTTTAAAGACAGTCATTGTTAGAAAGGGGATTCGACAACAATCACATACTATGAAACATTAGAAACGCACAAAAAACCACTACACGACAACAAGAACAGACAGAGTCCACACAAGAACACACAGCGTTTTTACCATACATTAAAGGTGTCACTGACAAAATCGGCCGAATTTTTAGAACACATAATATCAAAACCATATTCACAATAGAGCAAAAACTGTCAAGGTTTGATCAAAACTTCCAAGGATACGATTCCAAACAAATCCCACGGATTTGATGAAATTCCTTGTTCTGACTGTTCTCGAACTTATGTAGGACAAACAAATAGACGCATCTACAATAGAATATATGAACACACCCTCACAGTTAGAAAATCCGACCCCTCATCGGCGCTGGCCATGCACCATATTCATACAGGACACAAAATAGACTTCGAAAATGCCAAAACAATAGCTCGGGTTTACAACTTGAAAACCAGAATTATCCGCGAAGCAATCGAGATCGAAAAACGCTCTGATTGTTTAAATAAGAGAGATGATGGTCTTCGTCTTCTGATTACTTCTGATTACTATATCTTCATTACAAACACATAAAAAGACAATAAATTTAATAGAAAATTTCATTGCCCCATTAGCTGTCTCAACAAATGCCTGTAATCCTCTTAATCCTTTAAGTACCCTGACTAAAGCCCCTGACTGCGACCCGACTAATTTCACTGATAACAAAGCAGGTAGACAAAATTATACATACAATACAAGACTTGCAATGAACTGCCAGATCTCTCTTAGGCCTAGGGTTGAACACACTGAGACCTTAGAGACAATCTCCGGCGAGATTTGGGGAGTTGGCAGATTGAGACCCCGTAATCGAGGTGCAACAACCCAACCCACCTTTGTCCACAACATATAAAAAGTGAAACTGACCCTGGATATGGGTTCTAGGGAGCCTAGTTTGCACTCATTTGAAGAAATTTTTGCAAAATTCAAAAAATGGGATCTCCTCATTAGTGATTTTTTTAAAGAAAAATCACTAACAATAAGGACTATACTACAAAAGCCCTTGAGACCAAAACACACAAATTTATTTTAATGAATTAAAGCACTTGAACATATCTTCTAGTCTTCTTAAATTTACAACAAAACAATTTTCTTTTCAAAATATAACCTTATAAAAACATTGTACTTACCAAAACTGTGTTATCCATGAGTTTCTGCATCGGCGGTGTTTTCACTTTTTCTTCAGGAGTGGGCGGAGACACTGGAGACAAATGTTGTTGAAGGCTTTCAATAATTGCACTTTGTGGATGAGTTGGTGTGTTGACTTCAGTTTTCTTAGTATTATGTTTGTTTCTCGTATCATAATCTTGATGGCTGTTAGAACTCCTTTCAGTATTTCTGAATTTATTACCCTCGAAAGCTCTGTCATTAAACCTGTCTTGGCTTCTCCTATCATGATTGTTACGTTTATACCTGTCATCTGCGTAGTTCCTGTTGTACCTGTCATCTGGGTACCTAGTGGGATGAATAAAATCATTATTTCTATCATTTAGAAATTTATTTATTTACAGGACTTTGCCTAATTTACAAATTTTTCCAATAAAATACAGAACACCAAGTGCTACATCATTAGCTTGATAAAGTAAACAATAATCAGAAACGTATAGTCCGAAAATATGTTGCTAAGAATGATAAATTCAGTTTATGCGGATTCTAACCTCAATCAAAAATAGTCTGGACGGAGCAAGTGCGTTATGGTAGTGAATTTTCATTAAAATGTTTTTAATAGCAAATATGTGTTTACTCGGAAGGACCGAGAGTAAGTCATAGTATTTCCCTCGGAGCCCATGCAACGGTGTTTCAGGCCGAAATGTACGCCATCCTGCACTGTGTGCGGGAGAACAAGAGGAGGGGCTACACCAACAAGTGGATCCTCATAGCCACAGGCAGCCCTTAAGGCACTAAGTAGCCCACGGGTAAATTCCTGGCTGGTGAGTGAGTGCCGAGACGAGACGAGCGACCTGGCTGGGCAGAATGAGGTGACCCTCATCTAGGTGCCGGGTCACTCGGGGGTCAAAGGCAATGAAAAAACTGACAGTTTCGCGAAGAGAGGGTCAGCAGAACCATTTATGGGACCAGAACCGGCTCTGGGCGTGACAAAGAGCACTGCCAGTAGAGCCATTAAGTCCTGGGTCAGAAACCAACACAAGGTGTACTGGGCGGACTGTCCAGGGCTCAGACATGGGAAGTCATTAATTGACAGACCCAGTTCAAAGAGAGCTGCTAAATCTTAGCAGAGGACAGCTCAGAAACACAACAGGTCTCTTGACGGGACACATGGCCGTCAAGAAACACCTGCATAAAATGGGGCGGTTCGAAGGGGACCTCGCATGCAGACTCTGCGGCGAGGGGGAGGAATCAGCCCAGCACATCTTGTGTGAGTGTAAAGCTCTGAACCGGAAAAGACAACTGATCTACGGTCACTCTAGACCGGAGACAGAGCAATATAAAACTTCACCCTACCAATCGCTGTGCAGACTAGTTCAAGGCACAGTGATTTTGGAATGGGTGGAGTAAGATTAAGGGTATGCACAATCAACCAAAGGTTGCAGTGGTATCGGAGCGGCAAGGCCGCGGATGAGCCCTAAGGGAAAAAAAAAGAAGATAAATGGAATCTACTTCTTAGTAGGGCACCATTACTCACATTTCATCTAATAATTAACAATGTAAATGCGAGAAATTTACATACAAGCGCATGGAAAGAATACACATTCAATGCGAAAATAGCCTAAATATGGCGACAGTCTCGGAAAGCGTTCACGCATATGTCTTAACTATGTGTATGTCTCCCATCTCATCTATCAAGTAGCTATAATTGTAACTAATGGTAGATAAATGGGAAATAAAGCACTGTGAACCATGGAAAATTAAACCAAAATTTATACCACAAATATGCAAAAGACTCAAACAGAGAGATTTCACTGTGTGTGTAAAATTTATAATCAGTAAAGGCAGTTTTTTTTTTTTTATGTCAACAACACACCACGAGGGCTTACAGCCTAAATACTATCGTACCGTGGGTGTTGACAAGGAGGAAAGAGGCAACTTGTTAATTCTGGACTTGAAGGTTTGGAGGTTCGGAGGAGAAGGAAAAACATGTGCCGGCAAGGAATTCCACAACTTGGAAGTCCTCGCGACAAAAGAGCGGGCATAACAAGATGTTCTATGTCTGGTGACCTGGACAGTAAAAGGGTGCATTCGCTCTGTTCCCCTGGTAGATCTGCTGGGGGCAGGAGGTGGGGGAATTATGGAGGAAAGCTCCTCTGAGCAGTGCCCGTGCAGATATCTATAAAAGAGAGAGAGGTCACCAACGGCACGTCGGTGGGCAAGGGATGGAAGCCTTTGGGTGAGGGTAGGGTCACCGATGAGACGTATAGCTCTCTTTTGAATGGAGTCCAGGATAGCGAGTGTAGAAGCGGCTGCTGCACCCCAGATGTGGGAGCAGTATTCGAGGTTTGGCCTTATTTGTGAAGTGTATAAGATATAGAGATTAGTTGGTGAAAAGTATTTGCGAGCCCGGAAGAGGAAACCCAATTTCTTAGCAGCCGCTTCTGCAATTGATGTAACATGTTGGTGCCAATTAAGATTTCGATCCACAGAAATGCCAACAAGAGAAAAGGACTCATTACTTTGAATAACTTGGTTGTTCATTGTGATGGGTCTAGGGCTGCTGTATCTCTTGTGAGAAAGAAAGCAAGACTTAGTTTTGGTGGGGTTGAATTGTACAAGATTTCTACTTCCCCAGTCTAATATTTTTTGGAGTTCTACGGAGACAGAACCCTCCATGAGTCTGCGATCCTCATCTAATTGGGCTAAAGAGACAGGCTTAGAATATTGTATGTTTGAGTGGAGGGTGCTGTCGTCCGCGTAACTGTGAACTGGGTTGGATGTGCTAGAGAGGAGGTCATTGATGTGGAGAAGAAACAAAGTAGGGGCTAAAGCTGAACCTTGAGGAACTCCTGCATTAATTGGATACAGTTTAGAGGAGTGGCCATCCACAACAACAGATATGCTCCTGTTGGAGAGGAAATTTGCTGTCCAGGTACAAAGTTTTGGTGGTAGGCCATAGGCCGGAAGTTTATTAAGCAGCGCTGCGTGCCAGACCTGGTCGAATGCTTTAGATATGTCTAGAGCAACAATCTGGGATTCACCGTGTTGTTCCATAGACTTGTTCCAAGAATGGGTGACAAAGGAAAGGAGGTCGGCAGTCGATCTGCGCTGACGGAATCCATACTGCCTGTCGTGGATTAGACTGTGTTTTTCAAGGAATTTTAGTAGTTCGGTGTTTATATACTTTTCCATCACTTTAGAGATGACTGAAAGGAGAGAAATAGGCCTGTAGTTGCTAGGAAGCGCTTTGGATCCTTTCTTGGGGATGGGTTGTACTCGAGCAGTTTTCCAGTTACTAGGGAATATGCCTTTATTGTAAGATATCTGAAACAGACGAGTCAGGACAGGAGCAAGTTCTGGTGCGCATTTTTTGAGAACAATTGCTGGGATCTCGTCAAGGCCAGAGGCTTTCCTGGTATTAAGAGAAGAGAGCATCTTTCGTACCTTTTTAGTTTTGAAAATGATATCAGTCATTTTATGCGCGACGTTGGGGACTGTTGGTGGTTGAACATTTGGAGGTGGGTTGAGAGTAGAATTTCCGGCGAACAACGAAGCAAAAAGTTCAGCCTTGCCCAGGGCGGTAGAAACAATTTCATCACCTGAGACGAGAGGTGGGAACGTGCTCTTGCAGAAATTATTCCCAATAGACTTAGCAAGAGTTATGCTAAACTACACTTTAACCATAACTTCTCATAGAAAGCCTTTTCCTTTTATTACACAGACCAAATCAATACTGATATTATTGTCAATAACCTTACCAAAATAAATATGTATGAAAATAAACATACCTGTTGTTGTTGTACCTATGATAATCATTCCTCTGATAGCTAACTGGAGTTTGAGGCCTGCTATCCTGGCTCAAATTATCATTACTTTCTCCACGGTAGGAACAAGAAGGTGTGGGAGTACCTGAGCGTGAATTGCAGGGACTATTGAAGATCCTTTCCGGAGTTTCTTGATGATACATTGCCCCGAAATTTGAATAAAACGATTCGTTTTGTAAACGACCTCTTCCTCTAGTTCTCATTGTGCAATAAATTGACTCTTGCACTGGAGACTGGTAAACCTGACCTGCAGGTAATGTTGCATAATTCAAACACGGTCTATTAGGGCTTGAATTCTCCACAGTATGATTACCGCTCCCCTGAAAGGTCATGCTAGCACCATCCCAATTATCTTCACTCGGTATTTGATTCAGCAATTTGTTTTCGGCAAGCATTTTTCGTCTCAATCGAGGCGGCAAATTATCTAGATGTTGTGGCTTATAGCGTGGTTTCTCAGATTCCAACCCTATTGTACTATGCCTGCGACCACTTGGTGGTTTTGAATTCATTTTTTCATTAGTATAATTCAAGTTGGAAGGTTCTACACTACGAGTATCTCTTGATCTTTGCCATGAATTGCCATTAGTTGCACCTCTTGGTTCAGAACCTTGCCGTACATGCCTTGGTACTGATGGTGACTTATCACGCCATTCATTATGTGTTTTATCATCATTGCCTCTTCTGCGGTTTGAATAACGCTTTGATCTATTACCGTAACGGTCATTAGTGTTAAGTCGGTCATTGCTAGTATACCGATCATTATTTGGTGCTTTAGATTCTCCATCACGATGAGTTGCATGCCTCTCACCACCTGAAAAATGTTCTTGTGTTGTATTGTAATCGCGTGGATGAGCACGTGGCGGCACATAGATTGGTTGCTCAGGTTTTCTCTGCTTTTTATTCACTTCCTTCACTGTCATGTCACCAAAATTATTTGATAAAGATTCCAAATCTGATATTCTATTTCTGGGAGAACTACCTTCGCTTCTGTTCCATGTATCGTCGTGGGTTGCAAAATTTCTTTGATTATTCTGCTTTGAATTCAGTAATATATTGGAATCTGATTCGGTTTCTTCAATGCCCATGTTAGATTTCCTCAATGGTCCACTGCCAGGTCTGTAAATCTGTTGTTGTGGCTTTCCTCTCCTGTTATTCCTTTCGTCCATTGTGTTGTTGTCTGCAATTTGAAACGAGAATTTGAAAAATCACATCAGAAATGGTGTAGCTTGATGAATTACTTGTTTATAAACACACATAAAGAAAACTGATAATGTTAGGTTATGTGAAGACGTTTACTTCAATTACACAATCACTGACAATTTCAATGATTACAAAATTTTCTGTCAACGATTTTCGACCGTTTTTGAAATGTTTAAAGACGAAAATGATTAGTTTATAGCTTTTTTAAGAAGATAAACAAGGTAGCACCTACCATTGCTTTCAGTTAATTTTTTGCGTTCTTTGAAACTCGCCATGACAGATCTATATCTGATGATTTAAATTTAAAAATACGCTTTTTAACGTAATAATTACGCACCATTAGATAAATTTGAGGGGTTTGTTGTTAGATAATTCAGTATAACTCGGACTGTTGAAATATGTTTGGTTATTTTTAAAAATGGTAAATCACAATAATAATAGACCTCTCTTTTAGTGGCGGGAAAATCAAATGTAAACTTGGGATGGGTGAACAGCAGAAGAAACAACAACAGAAGAGGAGGGCCGTCGCAGGTCCTTCTTCTACTGCTGACAAATCAGGGAGAAAAAAGAGTGAAGGCAGCGACTACACTGTTGGCGCTCTTTTAGATAATCCGATTGAATTGCCCAAAAAGGCTGCGGCAAAAGAAGTTATTGCCACTGATGGAAAAGTTACCATTACTAATCAAACGTGAGTAATAGAATAGGTAGAATAGAATTGTTCTTTCGTGTTTTGTACGTTTATTTTTATATTCGTATAATATTTAGACAAACAAAACTACGTTTGCTTCCCATTCTATGGACTAAAATAATGTTCCTGTGATAGTGGATTGAAAATCGAAACTGCATCATTATTCGACAAAGTATATTGTTTTAATTTATTTTTCAAAGGCATTATTTTGCGTATAAATAATTAGGCTAAATATCAAAAGTTTCTAAACATAAATACTTAGATCGGAAAGTTTTCAAATCTATGTCGGTATAGGTACACAGTAATGTTACTTTCTTTTATTTCAACAACACACCACGAGGGCTTACAGCCTAAATACTATCCTACCGTGGGTGTTGACAAGGAGGAAAGGGGCAACTTTTTAATTCTGGACTTGAAGGTTTGGCGGTTCGGAGGAGAAGTAAAAACATGTGCCAGCAAGGAATTCCACAACTTGGAAGTCCTCGGGACAAAAGAGTGGGCGTAACAAGATCTGGTAGATCTGTTGAGGGCAGCAGGTGGGGGAACTATGGAGGAAAACTCCTCTGAGTAGTGCCCGTGCAGATATCTATAAAAGAGACAGAGAGAGGACACCAACGGCACGTCGGTGGACAAGCGATGGCAGCCTTTGGGTGAGGGTAGGGTCACCGATGAGACGTATAGCTCTCTTTTGAATGGAGTCTAGGATAGCGAGTGTAGAAGCGGCAGCTGCACCCCAGATGTGGGAGCAGTATTCGAGGTTTTGCCTTATTTGTGAAGTATATAAGGTATAGAGATTAGCTGGTGAAAAGTATTTGCGAGCCCGGAAAAGTAAACCTAATTTCTTAGCAGCCGCTTCTGCAATTGATGTGACATGTTGGTGCCAATTAGGATTTCGATCCACAGAAATGCCAGCAAGTGAAAAGGACTCATAACTGAATAACTTGGTTGATCATTGTGATGGGTCTAGGGCTGGTGTATCTCTTATGAGAAAGAAGGCAAGACTGGGATTTAGTGGGGTTGAATTGTACAAGATTTCTACTTCCCCAATCTAATATTTTTTGGAGATCCACGGAGACAGAAATCTCCATGAGTCTGCGATCCTCATCTAATTGGGCTAAAGAGACAGGCTTAGAATATTGTATATTTGAGTGGAGGGTGCTGTCGTCCGCGTAACTGTGAACTGGGTGGGATGTGCTAGAGAGAAGGTCATTGATGTGGAGAAGAAACAAAGTAGGGGCTAAAGCTGAACCTTGAGGAACTCCTGCATTAATTGGATACAGTTTAGAGGAATGACCATCCACAACAACAGAAATGCTCCTGTTGGAGAGGAAATTTGCTGTCCAGGTACAAAGTTTTGGTGGTACGCCATAGGCCGGAAGTTTATTAAGCAGCGCTGCGTGCTAGACCTGGTCGAATGCTTTGAATATGTCTAGAGCAACAATCTGGGATTCACCGTGTAGTTCCATAGACTTGTTCCAAGAATGGCTGACAAAGGAAAGGAGGTCGGCAGTCAATCTGCGCTGACGGTATCCATACTGCCTGTCGTGGATTAGATTGTGTTTTTCAAGAAATTTTAGTAATTCGGTGTTTATATACTTTTCCATCACTTTAGATACGACTGAAAGGAGGGAAATAGGCCTGTAGTTGCTAGGAAGCGCTTTGGATCCTTTCTTGGGGAATGGTTGTACTCGAGCAGTTTTCCAGTTTACTAGGGAATATGCCTCTATTGTAAGATGTCTGAAACAGACGAGTCAGGACAGAAGCAAGTTCTGGTACGCATTTTTTGAGAACAATTGCTAGGATCTCGTCAAGGCCAGATGCTTTCCTGGTATTAAGAGAAGAGAGCATCTTTCGTACCTTTTTAGTTTTGAAAATGATATCCGTCATTTTATGCGCGAGATTGGGGACTGTTGGTAGTTGAACATTTGGAGGTGGGTTGAGAGTAGAATTGCCGGCGAACGACGAAGCAAAAAGCTCAGCCTTGCCTAGGGCGGTAGAAACAAATTCATCCCCTGAGACAAGACGTGGGAACGTGCTTTTGCAGAAATTATTCCCAATAGATTTAGCAAGACTCCAGAAGGGTTTGTCGCCGTTGGAACTTAAGAGGACTTTGTTTTTGATGTGGTTATTAAACGAGTTTTTTGCCTCAGAAAGAATGCGGACATAGCGGTTTCTTGCATCGTTAAATGCTTGACGATTTTCTTGACTGGGATTGTGTATAAGCGTTTTGTAACCTTTGACCTTTTCAAGTCTGGCCTCGTCACAGGATTAAGAAAACCAGGGCTTTTGAGTGGTTGAAGAGGTTTTCTGTGTACGTGGAATAAACAATTCCATGCCAGCTTGGATAATTTCGGTGACGTTTTGTAAGATATCAGAGGGGCCAGGATGAGAGAAGCAGACAGACGCCCATGGAAATGAGGAAAAGTAATTCCGCATTTCGTCCCAGTTTGCGGAGTTGTAGTGCCAAACGATACGTGGGTGTGATGACTGTGTGACCTCGGGTTGCATTGCGCGGGAAGCAGTTACCATGCCGTGGTCTGAGCGACCAAGGGGGGCGGTGACTGATATCTTATAGCATTCAGGTTTTGTAGTAAGAAGGAGATCCAAGGGATTTGAGCTGTGTGTTGGGATACGAGGAAAGTAAGTAGGTTGCTGGACCATATTGGCTAAAGAATTGTTGAGGCATTTGCAAAGGCCTCCGCTGCTCTCCCTTGTAGATCGGTTTTTGAAGATCCTAGCCATTCCATATTATGGACCTTAAAGTCACCAAGAATAGTGACCTCGGAGGAAGGATATTCAGAAATCAGATGGTCGGTTTTTTCAGAAAAGTAGTCAAAGAGCTGTACAAAGTTGTTGTCAGAAGGTGACCGGTAAATGCAACAGATGAATTTAGTTGCAGCCCTGAGAGAGAGTTTTATCCATAGTATGTCTTTTCTTCCAGCTTCTAAATTGGGGAGTCTGGTGCAGGGTAGATTGCTACGGACGTATGCGCACACGTCTCCATGCAATCTAAAGGAAGTAAGGAGCTCATACCCTGGGAAATTAAGGTAATTAGTGGCTGTTTTGGCACTGATTTGGGTTTCGGTGAGGAAGAGGAGTTGGGGCCTGTTAGCCTGGAGGAAATGGTGGACGGAGTTCAGGTTAGAATTTAGGCCACATATATTTGAAAAGGATATGTTAAATCTTGATGTTGGCGCCCCCTGTACACCCCTCTCCCGGAGATCCGAATGGAGCGGTATTATACCTCCGGAATCTTTTGTACAAGGAGGAGCCATCATCAGTTTTGCTTATAAGGGAAATCGACTCATACACCAGAACCAGAAACGTCCGTTGGGACTTCACTTGATGTAAGGGGTGGTACCTCCTCAGGCGTGAAAACAATCCTTTACTATTACGTAAAGGAGAATTCCACTACCACCTGCTATGGATTGGATTTGCTCAATGTCTACCCCTTTAAAAATAAGATTAATAAATGGACTATTAATTGTCCAATAGTTATGCTTTTCGACATAGTAGGAGGATACAAAACATTATCATTTTGCATCCATGCGTATTGTCGGCAAATGTTACAAAAGAAACGCGACATTGACATTATAAGAGTGCGCTGCGGCACTTTTCAAGCACTACCGGAAGCGTTCCCTTTTGTCTCTCTGACCTGTTTATACTAAAATTAAAGAAATTTATTACAATGGCGTTTGCAAGATGTTTAGATTACCATCATCATCTGACGGCGACGTCGCCTCGTCGCAATAACCGTGGCTCTCTGTCTCCGCAGCACCTCTTTCCATTTCATTAATGTATATTACCCCCGGGCTGCAGATAACAAACTTTTAACAATCTTAACCATGGTTGATTATTCAAAAGCGTTTGACAGAATGAACCATCAAGTTTTCATCTCCTTACTAAAATATCATGGTTTTCAGGACAACGCACTGGCGACTATTTGTCTGCTAGAGGGCAACGTTTAAAAATTCACGACCAAACATCTGACTATTTACCTGTAGCATCTGGTGTCCAAGAAGGCTCCATCCTGGGCCCGCTCTTGTTCAGCATTTATATTTCAAAATTGCCTTCTTGCTTGCAGTCAAGCCAAACTCATTTTTATCCTGACGACAGGTGTATTTTTATTTGAATCGTCTACTATTAAGGAGTCGTGTGGTGCTGTTAGTTCCGACCTTGAAAGGTTGGCTGGTTTTTCTAATGGCGATAATCTAAGGTCGTACTATTTGGACTTTAATCCTCTGATGGAGAACCGAGATCACCGCAACACATCTTTAAAAGACCTAACCACAGTTTCACTAACAAAGTTAGCGTGATCAGAGGATGAAAAATTCTACACTACTTACAACTAAACATCATCTTTCGTACTACGTAAAGACCGATAAAGAGGCTTTTCGTATCACCTAATACATTTTTAAATCATTTTTTGTCGAAAAAGTTAGGTGCAAATCAGCTTTCTTAAAAGTGCTCTCATAACCTCGGTGGTTCAAGGGTAAGAACGTGTGCCTCTGAACCGAAGGGTGCTGGGTTCGATCCCGGGGTACTCCTTTCACTTTTTCAGTACAAACTGTAACATTAACATCAACCGAGGTTCTGGCATTGTATTTGAGCAAGTTGAATGTCTGCACGTTCCGCCCTTCGGAGGGGGCGTAAAGCCATCGGTCCCGTATCCATGCGATGTTGGGCACGTCAAAGATCCCTACCCTCCTTACAGAAAGGCAGAGGTTCGGCAAAATTTCCAGGATAGTGAGGTGAAACTGCTCCCTGGCGTCGGTGATTGGCCATAGTCGCGGAAATAGGCCGACGTTAAAGAAACAAAACACACACACACACAAAAATGCTCTCGAGAGTCCTTGTGATACGCAGTTCAAATGGTAGACAAACTAACTTGTTCTCTATTTTATCGTTCTTACTGAATGTCTTGAAAGATACAATAAATTTCGGGGCGCAGCAAGTGCGTTACAGAAGCGAATTTTCATAAGAATTGTAGACTATTATTATACGGTATATTAGTAAAGTTAATACTTTAAACTTACACAGACCTTGAAAATCGATTTTAGAGGTACACGCACATTTGAAGATATCTGTAGATAGTGTAAGTCTCTTTAAAAGAACTTTGTATTACAAATTTCATTAAGGTTATACAAAAGATTTCCAGAAGGAGACTTAATTCATATTTAGAAAAGTAAAGTATCTGCACAGTTAGAAACGTAGCAGTTATTTTTCCTTATTAATCGCCAGTATGACTTCGTTTTACTCAACCTAATCAAACTGGTTTTTTTTTTTTTCAATATCAACAATAACAAAATTATAATTTCAGAATCAAAGGTGACAAACTTATTCAGGCGTGTTAAACAAAATTGAGATCTTGTTCAAAACGTATGCAATCTGTGCACTATTGTTTCTCCAAATGTCAAAATAAAACTTAAAAAAACATAGAAAAACATACATTCATCGATCCCGTAACCTTCTGCTTAGGAGGCAAGGGCGATATCTCCGGCGCCTTCTAAGTATACTTCAACCAACGTTTTATTTGCGTGATGCTTTAGATCGGCTTAATGCCCAGGGTATATCCAAAGTATACGTGATTAATTACAGAATTAGTAGAATTACCATGAAACACATCCCACGACTGTCTTATATGACGTCTTATGTTTAAGTTTAAAGATAAAAGAAACTATTTTAGAATCATTTTTATAAGGACTTGGCTTGATTTTGTTTACATTTCTAGTATATTACACGACAGCGTAATATATCTATGCTGCGCTAAAACGGTATTTGAGGCTATTCATAAAGCTACAAATATAATGTATTTTAATAATTGATTGAATCCCCCAGTTAAATAACAATCAATTGGCAAATTTTTAATTTCATGTCGTCTGTCATTTTCCATAATTGCGGCCGAGATTTCACGATTGTTGGTTCGGGTAGTATGTTTTTGCCTGGTATATATTTAGTTTGGTTACCGTTGATGTATGGTTTATACCTGTTGTATGAATCAATCTACGTGTGGCAGTTAACTACTTCGTCTGTCAGGCTTAGGACTTTAACCACTAAGTTGTCTCAACGCATGTGTTTGGGATTTTATTTTTAATTTGGAAAAAACTCTAAATATTGTGTGCCAATTTACTTCAGATTCACAACATAGGTTTATTTACACTATTTCTAGCCACATGTAAAGTCTCATTCCAGTTACTTTGATACTTACAAAAGTATAGCGTTTTCAAAAAGTTTTCCCCGATTTTCCATGGGAAAAACTTGAGCAGAAAGGCTGATTAACGAACTCGACCTCGGCTTTTGCCCAAACAAGATTTTTGCCAAGTTTAATTAAAATCAGTTTAGTATTTTTTTGAGTTATCATTCAGATACACACACACAAATATATATATATATATATATATATATATATATATATATATATATATATATATATATATATATATATGGTTTTGGGTTCTAGAAACCCAAATTCGCGCTCATCTGAAGAAATTTTTCCGAAAGCTTTTCATCGTGACCTCTCTATTAGCAAATTTTTCTTAATGAAAATTCGCTAAAATCAGCTCAAACGAGGAGGTTTTCGCCGAGTCAGGAGCGTATGTTGAAAAATTTTAAAAGAAATTGCGTTAAATATTGCGTCCTCGTTCCTAACATGTGTATTTAATGGTCGACCCTCGTATTCGGTACACTTCGCATAATTTGCAATTTTTTTCCGTTTATTTTATCTGTGCTATGTCGTCTGCGTATATATTACGTAGTGGAATCGTTTTCTGTCTGTTTTGATTCTTGAATGGTGCCTTCTTTGAGCCTATTTATTGTATCTCCAATAAATAAATTAAACAAATATGGTAGTGATGATTGTCATCCCTGAGGTACATGTTATCTTTTCAAGCTATTATGGTACTTCTCTCCAACCCGGGCCAGCCATCTTCATTATATGAAATAATATTTTCCAATCGTCCAATCCACATTCTATTACTGAATATTTTTTCCATGTCTACGTAAGTAATGAAACTATTTCTATTTTCTTAAGCTTTCGCCTTTACCTGTGGTGACTTTTGTTTATACGAGTCTCTAAGCTCCTCTTTATTATATGAAATAATATTTTCCAATCTACATTATCGAATGCTTTTTCCGGGTCTACAAAAACAATAAACGTATCTCAATTTTCTTAAGCTTCCGCCTTTACCTGTGGTGACTTTTGCCTATACGAGTCTCTAAGCTCCGCTTTCACATTCCGCTTTGTTGTAAATTTAGCCCCCTTTATTATATGAAATAATATTTTCCAATCTACATTATCGAATGCTTTTTCCAGGTCTACAAAATCAATGAACGTATCTCAATTTTCTCAAGCTTCTCGTTACCTGTGGTGCGGACTTGTTTATGCGAGCATGTAAACTTTTCTCTCATAAGTGTCAAGTTTTAGAATGTGGACTTTGTATACTGTATTATTACCTTTCTAGGAACTGCCGAGAGAGGCCCTTTGTTGTAAATTTAGCTGTCCTTATTATATAAAGTAATATTTTCCAATCTACGTTATCGAATGCTTTTTCCGGGTCTACGAAAGCAATAAACGTATCTCTATTTTCTCAAGCTTTCCTCTACCTGTGGTGCCTATTGTCTATACGAATCTGTAAGCTTCTCTCATATGTGTAAGATTTTAGGGTGTGGAGTTTGTCTACTGTATTATTGATTCTCTAGGGAACTGCCCAGAGAAGCCCTTTGTTGTCAATTTAGCTCCCTTTATTATATGAAATAGTATTTTCCGACCTACATTACCGAATGATTTTTCCGGGTCTACAAAAGCAATAAACGTATCTCTATTTTCTCAAGCTTCCCCTTACCTGTGGTAAGTTGTCTATGCGAGTGTGTAAGCTTGCCTCTCACTAATGTCAAATTTTAGAGTGTGGACTTGGTATACTGTCTTATTACCTTTCTAGGAACTGCCGAGAAAAGCCCTTTGTTGTAAATTTGGCTGCGCTTATTATCTAAAATAATATTTTCCACTCTACATCATCGTATGCTTTTCCGGGTCTACAAAAGCAATAAACTCATCTCTATTGTCTCAAGCTTCCCTTTACCTGTGGTGCCTTTTGTCTATACGAATCTGTAAGCTTCTCTCTCACATGTGTGATTTCCATCCACACAAATGCCAACAAGTGAAAAAGGACTCATTACTTTGAATAACTTGGTTGTTCATTATGATGGGTCTAGGGCTGGTGTATATCTTATGAGAAAGAGAGCAAGACTGATATTTGGTGGGGTTGAATTGTACAAGATTTCTACTTCCCCAGTCTAATATTTTTTGGAGATCCACGGAGACAGAACCCTCCATGAGTCTCCGATCCTCATCTAATTGGGCTAAAGAGACAAGCTTAGAATATTGTATATTTGAGTGGAGGGTGCTGTCGTCCTCGTAACTGTGAACTGGGTTGGATGTGCTAGAGAGGAGGCCATTGATGTGGAGAAGAAACAAAGTAGGGGCTGAAGCTGAACCTTGAGGAACTCCTGCATTAATTGGATACAGTTTAGAGGAATGACCATGCACAACAACAAGAATGCTACTGTTGGAGAGGAAATTTGCTGTCCAGGTACAGTTTTGTTGGTAGGCCGGAAGTTTATTAAGCAGCGCTGTGTGCCAGACCTGGTCGAATGCTTTGAATATGTTTAGAGCAACAATCTGGGATTCATCGTGTAGTTCCATAGACTTGTTCCAAGAATGGGTGACAAAGAAAAGGAGGTCGGCAGTCGATCTGCGCTGACGGAATGCATACTGCCTGTCGTGGATTAGACTGTGTTTTTGAAGAAATTTTAGTAATTCGGTGTTTATATACTTTTCCATCACTTTAGAGACGACTGAAAGGAGAGAAATGGGCCTGTAGTTGCTAGGAAGCGCTTTGGATCCTTTCTTGGGGATGGGTTGTACTCGAGCAGTTTTTCAGTTACTAGGGAATATGCCTTTATTGTAAGCTATCTGAAACAGACTAGTCAGGACAGGAGCAAGTTCTGGTGCGCATTTTTTGAGAACAATTTCTGGGATCTCGTCAAGGCCAGAAGCTTTCCTGGTATTAAGAGAAGAGAGCATCCTTCGTACCTTTTTAGTTTTGAAAATGATATCCGTCATTTTATGCGCGACATTGGGGACTATTGGTGGTTGAACATTTGGAGGTGAGTTGAGAGTAGAATTGCCGGCGGACAACGAAGCAAAAAGTTCAGCCTTGCCCAGGGCGGTAGAAACAATTTCATCCCCTGAGACAAGAGGTGGGAACGTGCTTTTGCATAAATTATTCCCAATAGATTCAGTAAGAGTCCAGAAGGGTTTACCGCCGTTGGAGCTTAAGAGGACTTTGTTTTTGATGTGGTTATTAAACGCGTTTTTTGCCTCAGAAAGAATGCGGACATATCGGTTTCTTGCGTCGTTAAATGCTTGACGATTTTCTTGACTGGAATTGTGTAGAAGCGTTTTGTGAGCTTTGACCTTTTCAAGTCTGGCCTTGTCACAAGATTTAGAGAACCAGGGCTTTTGAGTGGCTGAAGAGGTTTTCTGTGTACGTAGAATAAACAATTCCATTCCAGCTTGGATAATTTCGGTGACGTTTTGTGAGATATCAGAGGGGTCAGGATGAGAGAAGCAGACAGACGCCCATAGAATTGAGGAAAAGTAATCCCGCATTTCGTCCCAGTTTGCGGAGTTGTAGTGCCAAACGATACGTGGGTGTGATGACTGTGTGACCTCGGGTTGAATTGCGCAGGAAGCAGTGACCATGCCGTGGTCTGAGAGACCAAGGGCGGCGGTGACTGATATCTTATAGCATTCACGTTTTGTAGTAAGAAGCAGATCCAAGGGATTTGAGCTGTGTGTTGGGATACGAGGAAAGTAAGTAGGTTGCTGAACCATATTGGCTAAAGAATTGCTGACTGCAAAGGCCTCCGCTGCTCTCCCTTGTGGATCGGTTTTTGAAGATCCTAGCCATTCCTTATTACGGACATTGAAGTCACCAAGAATAGTGACCTCGGAGGAAGGATATTCAGAAATCAGATAGTCGGTTTTTTCAGAAAGGTAGTCAAAGTACTGGACAAAGTTGTTGTCAGAAGGTGAACGGTAAATGCAACAGATCTCTCACATGTGGAAGATTTTAGGGTGTGGAGGTTGTCTACTGTATTATTGCCTTTCTAGGGAACTGCCAAGAGAAGCCCTTTGTTGTCAATTTAGCTCCCTTTATTATATGAAGTAATATTTTCCAACCTACATTATCGAATGATTTTTCCGGGTCTACAAAAGCAATAAACGTAGCTCTATTTTCTCAAGCTTCCTTTTACCTGTGGTTACTTTTGTCTATACGAGCTTGTAAGCTCTTAACTATATATATATATATATATATATATATATATATATATATATATATATATATATATATATATATATATATATATATATATATATATATATATATATATATATATATATATCTACTTCTCTACCTCTCTCTCTATCAGGTGCAAGATTTTAGGGTGTGAAGTTTGTCTACTGTATTACGGTATTATTACCTTTCTAGAGAACTGCCGAGAGAAGCCCTTTGTTGTAAGTATAATGAGGACTTTGAAAAAATTGGTGTCGGCGGATCAGATGGCGTATTGTATTTGCTAAAAACTGGAACAAGCGATATTTTAAAAAAATTATTCGATGATGAAGTGTCAACTGGAAATTCTCCTCTAACGGCCATGAAACACAGACCAGTGTCAAAAAATTACCCTATTAATAATTGCTTCACTTGTACATGTAAGTATAAATATATTCTTTTTTAGATAAACGATGTCACAAACGTACTTTTTCTCATGATTTATAGTTGATAACAGATCAATTTTACTGATTATACAGAGTGTGAAATATTGCCAGTATTTCGAAAACGACTAAACATATTTTATGACACTTGGTATATCAATAAATTTTATACTGTTGACAAGTAAAAAATCTGGACGTAGCAAGTGCGTTATGGTAGCGAATTTTCGTAAAAATGTTTTTAATGCAAATAGGTCCTGTTTTTAAAAGGAGGATATTTGGTTGGCAGTATAATCTATACAGTGTGTCCCAAACTGGATGGAAATGCATTGCTATCTCCGTTATTATTAGAGATAGGGAGACGGTTAAATCAGCAATGTTTTGTATAATTTCATTCTCGTTCCAAATATGACTTGTATTTTGCCCTACCTCTTTTCGTTTTCGAGTTATTTCGAAAAAACAGAATTTGTCGATTTCTTTTTTTTTATTGTCTAAGTAGGCGTTGACCTGACATGTCTAAGACTTGCACATTATCAGGACACTTTTTACTGAGTAATCTTTTTGTGCTATTCTCAACTTTAGATTGTCATTTGTTTTTGAGCTACAGGTATCAACGTTTGATTTATTATGGCAGCAATGTGATAGCCTGTGAAAAGAGCTTTCCAATTATGTACAACATGCTTGAGAAATCTTATAATTGCACTGACAATTTTGAGAAAAAGCGTTTTTAGGATAGTACGCTATGGAATCCAATACCAGAAAACAAGTTACTAAAAAAAAGTGTTCAAAAAGCAGTAGGCCATAGTCTAACAATATAATTCTACTTTTAACATAATTTGCCGTAATGATTCACGATAAAAAATATTGTGATTTAATGTACAATACTTAATTGGGTAATAATGCTAGGTAATATTGTGTGAAACAGTTTAATAACGAAACCCGGCAATAACAAATAGAAACTTCAGAAAAAAGTCAGTAAACACCTTTGTTGGAACAGAGCCGATGTCGACAGGATGAATAGGCCCCGCCAAAATACTTGTGCAAGTAGAAGCACCAGAACAACAGCAACTACACAGAAGAACCAGCACCACCTAAGCACTTCGCTTGAAGAAAGCTCCGACATATTGACGAGAAGTAAAACCATCCACTCTGCTGTCAGAATGCATATACGAATAGAAAGCGACTGCATGAAGACCCGTTATGACGTGCTAGCCAGTTCAGCTGATTTTAAAGAAGAAGATCGTGTGTTGTTCTACAATCCAGTATGACGCAAGGGGCGGTCACCGAAACTACAGAAATTATGGGAAGGTCCTTATAAGGTGATCAGAAGGATCAATGACGTTGTCTACCGAATTCAAAGGAGCCCGAAGAGCAAGATGAAGGCGGTCCATATGCACAGACTTACGCTATTCCAAGAAATGTCTGAATTCGACCGGGACGATCGATTATAAGAGGGGGGCAGTGTCACATTTGTCTATGATAATTAAGTTTATGGACTTTGTTGCTTCTATGGTGAGATGTCGCGTATAAAGTGTGTTGGTAAGAGCGAACACTCTGGAATGATATTTCTAGAAGGGACCAGAAGTGACAGGTGTAGAATAGTGTAGAAGGTCTAGAATCTATATGGACAGTATAAATATACGAGCGGTGCGCAGAGTAAGTTATTTCAGTATTAAGCCGGTGTGGTGAAGAAGTGATCATATTGTATTAAGAGAGTCAGCAGTAGTGAGTGTTGGTGTATAAGAAGCGATCATAGAAGGCGAATAGTGGAATATAATTCTATGGGCATTTAATAATAGAGAGAAATATTTTAATTGGTACTGGTGTTGGAAAATAGTTGCTTATAATAAATTAGTAGTTTGAAAATTTGTGTTTTGTTAGTCAACGAATCCAGAACCCCGTAGAACGTAACAATATTATTTCTGAGCCAGCCTGTATAGTTACACATACTTTTTTATTTGTCAACAGAGTATTAAATTTAGATACATCATATACCAAATGTCAAAAAAATACGTTTAGTAGTTTGCGAAATATTGGACATTCAACTAGCACAAACCTAATAGCACAACTTCGGTTAATGTTAATTTACAATATATACGAAAAATAGACGCTTCTACTGGGAATTGAGCTCAGGAATTTTTGGTGCCCAGAGTCCCGAGGCACAAGCCGAATTACATTTTCATATTTTTGTTTAAAGCAAATCTATCAATAATCCGATACATCTGATACATATTTGGATACACGTTCTAAAAAATCAGCTTCATTGTCAAATTCGGTTGCTTCATCCTTCGGATCGGATGCATCTGAATAATGTATCAGTTATATTGTTCTGAATTTTTCTTATTGGTATTGTCAGAAATCGTCATTTTTCTCTTTGACTTTTTACCTGCTCTTCGTTTTACATTTGCTCGATTGACGCTGCGTGCTTTTCATTAATAATGCCAGCATCGGAAATCAATATTATCTTTTTTTACTCCTCTTCGTTTGTTCTGTTCTAATCACAGTGTGTTCTGAAGTTAAGCAGTGGCTTTGTCACAGGTACCCACATCGACCCCTCCCACACACTTTTCTATGTCGAGGACTCAGCTTTGGTACTTCATTGCAAAATAGATAGATTTGTGTTTTTGCTAAACCCCATTTTTAGTAATAACTGGATCTGAACTCTACCAAATTCTGGAAATAATTGGATGAGAATGTGGACTTTGGCCATTTTTTCCGTAATTTCTCTTTTGTTTTTTGTATAATATAAAATACGGGAAGTGTAACCTACTGGGGGCAAATGTAACCTACACAGTTTCATTTGCCTTGGTGTGGTTTTCGATTGGGGCAAGTTAGAACCCATGTGATTTCTGCCGTAGCATGTACTCAGACGCGTACGACGTCGTGACGTCACCTCTTACCAAAACGTGGTGATGATCTACTAGCTCTACCGAGTACCGAGTCACATTGTAGACTGCCTGGGGTGCTCTCAACAGAGATCTTTGGGAATATAAAGTTTTGAACATTAAAGTTTAAATCTATGATTTTTTTAAATTTGATTTCAGATGCAAACGGTCGTGTTAAATGCTGGAATTACGAATTTGGGCAGTGTATTTATACGATAAGAGAAAAACGACAAACCTATGGGATCGCATACCACCCAAGGTTACCCAAATTCGTCACATATGGAGATGACTTGAAGATTTACTTATATGATGAAGAAACAAAAACCCAAGAGAGAATTTTATCGAAAAGGTTTTCTATTTGCTTTTATAGTTTTTAAATGCTTACATGCTTGAAGTACCCACCTAGGTTTATACTGAGTCATATACTGAGTCCTTAGTCCTTCCGGCTCTGACGTCACCGCCAATTTTAATGGAATACACCTTATAATTTTATACTTTTGAACTATCTACGTAATATTAAATTGTGTTTAAAAAGTCTGGTATTTTGAGAAAACACGTAATGAAAAAAAATTAAAATTTGTTACAGAGGAATTAGTGAGGATACCCTGTTCAATGATGTCATCAGTAATGTTGCCAAGTTTACCGTTTCTCAGATAATATCGGTAACTGTGTTTCTTTAAATACAATAATAACCACCTGATTTTTTTAGAAATCTAGCACTACTGTGGCTAAAACCTCAAATATCAGACCTCTGTTTTATTCGGATTTTTAAATATCACAACATAGCGTTTTTATTCAAAAGTCCCGATACGCGGTCTCCTATTTCAGAAACTGCTTGAGGCAAGAAAATTAAATTAACCACAGGATGGTTATTGAGGATGCCCGATTCAACTATGGCATCGACAATGTTGCCAAATTTACCATTTTCATGTATGCAAATTTTTCCATAGTTATTTTTATTACTTCCACATCGTCAATACCTACAAACCGACCGATTAACAGAAAAAAAAAATCGTTTCAAAATCAAGTTTTCTGTATGTTTTAAGACTTTTTGCACCGTTTTAGCAAAAAAAAATTTTTTCTAAATTTCTGTCGCCGATAATCCACCCCCACAAATTCAAGCCCTAATTTAATTTCAGCACAGAATACCAGATGTTTGATGAAATAAAAAGTTTTCTTCTAAACAAACCCTAAAACGTTATATTACTCGAGTTTTAATGAAAAAATATCAATTTTCATCAAATCACCACCGCCAGAACACCCCCCCCCCCCATACATCCCATACAAAATTAGAGCCGTTAGTTTGTCGTATGCTAACTGTATACCAAATTTGAGGACGATATGTCAATTCGTTCTAAAGTTATCGTGGCTACAAACAGACAGACCGAAAGACCAAAAAAAGTTCGTTTCCAAATGATGTTTTCTATATGTTTCGACCCTTTTACGACGTTTAACCGAAAAAAAAATTTGAAATTTTTGTTGCCATTGCGAGACTTCCACACTTTTTTTCACTTAAGGCTCGTCTGCGTCTTTGCCACCCCGCACCGCAGCCTTTGGCTTATTGTGCATACTCTTTGTCTTTTCTACTCCACCCATTCCAAAACCACTGTGTCTTGAACTAGTCTGCACGGCAATTGGTAGGATGAACATTTATATTCCTCTGTCTCCCGTCTAGGCTGTCCGTAGATCAGTTGTCTTTTGCGGTCCAGAACTTTACGCTCGCACAAGATGTGCTGGGCTGATTCCTCCCCTTCGCCGCAGAGTCTGCATGCCAGGTCCCCCTCGACCGCCCCATTTTATGCAGGTGTTTCTTGGCGGCCATTTGTCCAGTCAAGAGTCCTGTTATGTTCCTGAGCTGTCCTCTGTCAAGATTTAGCAGCTCCACAACTCTCTTTGGCCTGGGTTCCACAATTAATGACTTCCCATGTCTGATCCCTGGACAATCTGCCTAGTACACCTTATGTTCGTTTCTGACCCAGGACTTAACGGATACCCTGGAAGTTCTCTTCGTCACGCCCACGGCCGGTTCTGGTCCCATAAATGGTTCTGCCTACCCTCTCTTCGCGAGACTGTCAGCTTCTACATTGCCTTTGACCCCGAGTGACCCGGCACCCAGATGAGGGTGATCTCATTCTGCCAAGCCAGGTCGCTCGTCTCGTCTCGGCATCCACTTACCAGCGTGGAATTTACCCGTGTGCTACTTAGGGCCTTATAAGTTCTGCCTGGCTGTCTGCGGCTATGAGGATCCGCTTGTTGGTGTAGCCCCTTCTCTTGTTCTCTCGCACGCAGTGCAAGATGGCGTACATTTCGGCCTGAAAGACCGTTGCATGAGCTCAGAGGGAAATACTGTGACTTACCCTCGGTCCTTCCGAATAAACGCCTTCACCCGTCACAGGCTCCCCGCCGAATCCGTCCGTAAACCAGACGAGCGCGTCTCGTATGCCCGGCGTCTCCTCCCGCCATGCCTCGCTGTCAGGGATTTCCACTGTAAAGTTGTTTTCCCTGCAGATTCGCGGGCTCGCGAAGTCCTCATTTCAAGCATGGGCTCCTTCACGATCTCCTAAATTTTGCAGTGGCTCTGAAGCCTGGGTTGATCTTCAGTCTACCATTGCAGGCTAGTCTGTATACTCCTAGCCTGGCCTCCCCCATAATAACTAAGTTAAAGGGGGGTGGGTGCAGTAAGGTTGCAAAAGAAACACTTGCATTTGTAATGCCAGTGGGGTGTGCACAATCAACCAAAGGTTGCAGTGCTATCGGGGCGGCATGGCCGCGGACGAGCCCTGAGGGAGAAAAAAAATGCCAGTGGGGGGAAAATTTGCTCTTTGCAGCAAACTTACAGGAGGCTTTCTATAAGTAATCTATTAAACTTACACTTTCTTTGAAAAAGGTTCTGCAAGTTGTGTGCAATATTACCTTGCTTAGTGGGTACTTTAATTTTTTTTAAATAGGTATGCGATTTGATTTTTAGTTCAGTTATCAACTAATTATCACAGAAAAGTATGAAAATCTAATGATTATTATAGCGAAAATTTGGAGAACCATGATGGCCCAACGTCAAGGGTGTTTGCTGGTTGTTTTAATCCTCGCTCCAACTACGATCTTTTAACAGGTGGATGGGATGATGTCGTTCACTACTGGGATCTTAGACAGCCGCATTCCGTTAAACATCTTTCTGGTGTGCACATGTGTGGGGAAGGAATAGACATGAATCAAAAAGGAACCGAGGTAAGACTGAATATTATAAATATGATCAAATTCTTTCGACACCATACGTGTCAATATCATGAATATAATTCCAGGCGCTTCTTGTTTTACATTTACACAATATCATTCATTTCTATTTAACTAATCTAGTTATCTGATTTCGTATGTACCTACTCACTGGAACCTCATCGAAATATCTGGTCCATGATGATATTGTTACGTTCTACGGGGTTCTGGATTCGTTGACTAACAAAACACAGCTTTTCAAACTACTGTTTTATTATTACCGACTATCCATGGGCGTCTGTCTGCTTCTCTCATCCTGACCCCTCTGATATCTCACAAAACGTCACCGAAATCATCCAAGCTGGCATGGAATTATTTATTCCGCGTACACACAAAACGTCTTCAGCCACTCAAAAGCCCTGGTTCTCTAAATGCTGTGACAAGGCCAGACTTGAAAAAGTCAAAGCTCACAAAACGCTTCCACATAATCCCAGTCAAGAAATCCGTCAAGCATTTAACGACGCAAGAAACCGCTGTGTCCGCATTCTTTCTGAGGCAATAAACTTGTTGTATAACCACATCAAAAACAAAGTCCTCTCAAGCTCCAACGACAGCAAAACCTTCTGGATTCTTGCTAAATCTATTGGGAATAATTTCTGCAAGAGCACGTTCCCACCTCATTAGGGATGAAATTGTTTCTACCGCCCTGGGCAAGCCTGAACTTTTTGCCTCGTTGTTCGCCGGAAATTCTACTCTCAACCCACCTCCAAATGTTCAACCACCAACAGTCCACAGTGTCGCGCATAAAATGACGAATATCTTTTTCAAAACTAAAAAGTTACGGAAGATCCTCTCTTCTCTTAATACCAGGAAAGCCTCTGGCCTTGACGAGGTCCCAGCCATTGTTCTCAAAAAATACGCACCAGAACTTGCTCCTGTCCTGACTCGTCTGTTTCAGACATCTTACAATAGAGGTATATTCCCTAGTAACTGGAAAACTGCTCGACTACAACCCGTCCCCAAGAAAGGATCCCAAGCGCTTCCTATCAACTACAGGCCTATTTCTCTCCTTTCAGTCGTCTCTAAAGTGATGGAAAAGTATATAAACACCGAATTACTCAAATTTCTTGAAAAACATAGTCTAATCCACGACATGCAATATGGATTCCGTCAGCGGAGATCCACTGCCGACCTCCTTTCCTTTGTCACCCATTCTTGGAACAAGTCTATGGAACTACACGGTGAATCCCAGATTGTCGCTCCAGACATATAGAAAGCATTCGACCGGGTCTGGCACGCAGCGCTGCTTAATAAATTTCCGGCCTATGGCCTGCCACCAAAACTCTGTACCTGGACAGCAAATATCCTCTCCAACCGGAAGATCTCTGTTGTCGTGGATGGATATTCCTCTAAACTGTATCCAATTAATGCAGAATTCCCTCAAGGTTCAGCTTTAGCCCCCACTTTGTTTCTTCTCCACATCAATGGCCTCTTCTCTAGCACATTCAACCCAGTTTACAGTTACGCGGATGACAAATAGATTAGGATCGCAGACTCATGGATGAGGGTTCTGTCTCTGTTGATGTCCAAAAAATATTCGACTGGGGAAATAGAAATCTTGCACAATTCAACTCCACCAAATCCCAGTCTTGCTTTCTATTTCATAAGAGATACACGAGCCCTAGACCCATCAAAATGAACAACCAACTTATTCAAAGTAAGTAATCCTTTTCACTTGTTGGCATTTTTGTGGATCGAAATCTCGATTGGCACCAACATGTCACATCAATTGCAGAAGCGGCTGCTAAGAAATTAGGTTTCCTTTTTCGGCCTCGCAAATACTTTTCACCAGCTAATCTCTATACCTTATATACTTCACAAATAAGGCCAACATCTGGGGTGCTGCTGCCGCTTCTACATTCGCTATCCTGGACTCCATTCAGAAGACAGCTATACGTCTCATCGGTGACCCTACCCTCACCCAAAGGCTGCCATCCCTTGTCCACCGACGTGCCGTTGGTGACCTCTCTCTCGTTTATAGAAATCTCCACGGGCACTGCTCAGAGGAGCTTTCTTCCATAGTTCCTCCACCTGCTGTCCCCAACAGATCTACCAGGGTAACAGAGTGAATGCATCCTTTTACTGTCCAGGTCACCAGACATAGAGCATCTTGTTATGCCCGCTCGTTTGTGCCGAGGACTTCCAAGTTGTGGAACTCCTTGCCGGCACATGTTTTTCCTTCTCCTCCGAACCTCCAGACTTTCAAGTCCAGAAGTAACAAGTTGCCTCTTTCCTCCTTGTCGATACCCACGGTACGATAGTATTTAGGCCGTGAGCCTTCGTGGTGTATTGTTGAAATTAAAAATTAAAAAATAAATAAAAATAAACTTAGAATATTATGCTATCTTTTATTTTCAGATAATTACCTGTGCATACCAAAATGACAAACAGATCGCTGTTTGGGACTACGCAAGTGCAAATTTATCAAATAAAATAGAGCCCGATATATACAAATCAAGGGTAAATTAACTTTATGTAATACTTAAAACAAACATTTATATCTTTAATAGATACACTTTTGTAGAACGTTTTAGCATATTTAACCCCTTTTGCCCAGGAGTTACGAACTTTAAGGGCTTTTGTCCTTTTTGTGGGGAATATTTCAGTAAACCAGGAATGATAAGTGAAAAAGGAAATGGGGCGGTGGATAGGACAGACACTTAGAAAGTTAATTATCACAGTGACTAATAATATCAGAAAATAGTAAATCTGGCAACATTGCACATATCAAATCCGGAGTCTCCATATGCTAAAATAGGTGTATACCAAGTTTTGTATATTTCTAGCTACCCGTTTAAGAGAAAATTAGGCGTTTCCAGAATTTTCTTCCACTGTATATAACCACATAAACTACTCAATACTCAAAAGATCGATTGCGAAAATTTTGCCCCTTTTTAACTTTCAAACTTAAAAGAGAAACATATAAACACTTAGTTCTGTTTATCTGTGACTGATGACCCACATGGGCATTGTCATCAATTAACGGCAGGCTTTTCTTTTTCGAGTCCTCATAAAGTATTGTCTTGGAATGCCGACAGAGCTGGCTTATTTGCTCATTGGCTTGCTTATTCCCCTAAAGTTGGTGAAATCATGGGTGATATAGAGGCAGACTGTACTAATTTTGTAAAAACGATCCAGTAGGTGGATGACGTTTGTGGAATGAGCAAATTAAAGACTGGCAATCAAGGAAGAAGCCGTAGCAAGCCTTGGTTTGATAAGCAGTTGCACGATCTTTGTCGTTCGTCAAGATACTATCTCAAACAGTATAGAATCTCTGACTTTCAGGACAGGTTTCTACAAGTATACCTTGTGAACAAGAAGGCTTATACTAAGCGTTCAAGTTAAAAAGGCTGTCTTATGAGAGAAATATTGTTGCAAAATTGTCCTCCACAAGGAACCAAGCTGAGTTCTGGCAGACTATTAAGTCTATCTCGTCTAAATCGAAATCGACAATGCTTTCAGCAGAAACATGGGAGCAATTTTATAGTACTTTTCCGGCTACAAGGCTTGAACTGGATTTCTCATTTGTAGATTTTAGGGACCCATTCTTGGATGAACCAATTTCATTAACTGAATTAAAAAATAGCATTAGTCATGCAAAAAATTGGAAATCCACGGGTAATGATGGCATATCTTATGAATTTCAAAAAAATTGCCAAACAACTGGTTATTATACCTTCTCAGTTTCTTTAATAGAGTTTTAGAGACTGGGGTTGTACAATCGGACTGGTTAGTTATGCTACATAAAGAAGGTCCATGGTAAAATCCTTTGAACTATCGCGGGGTGGCTTTGGTTAATTGTATCTTGAAAATTTTTACGCAAATTATTTTGGAGCGATTACTGGCGTGGGTGGAGACCAGAGGGCTCTTCCGAAAATTCAGTCCGGGTTCAGAAAAGGCAGGTGTGTTTACCTTAATGGCTATGATTCAGTTTCAGCTTCGTTTAAGGAAGAGAGTGGTTTATGCCTGTTTTGTAGATTTTCGAAGAGCTTTTGATTCCATAGACCATAGGCGACTTTGGAATGCATTGTTTGTACTTGGAGTTAGTGTTCAATTGTTGAGGATTATTTCAAATCTTTATAGTAAGGCTTGTTTTTGGGTTCAAGGTAGTGATAGGTTGACCAAGTCATTCGAATTGATTATTTTCCTTGTTTATCGCAGATATAGAGACTTTTCTCCGTTCTGGGGGACTAGATGCATCGACCTCGATGGTCAAAACAATTTTGTCATGCTTTTATACGCGGACGATTTAGTTCTGTTGGCAGATTCTCCTATTAACCTGCAGAAAAATATCAATATGCTGGAATCCTACAGTGTGGGTAAAGATCTAGTAGTCAATATTGAGAAAACTAAAGTGATGCGTTTTGCTAAATCAGGAACAACTAATAATAGCGTCAAATTTTATTACGGTGACAAGATTTTGCATACTGTTTCTTCGTTTTCTTACTTGGGGGTTTTGTTTTCCACATCATCCCTTTTCTTGGAGATGTCAAAGTCTATTTACAATAGGTCAAAAGCTTCATTTGGGGCAGCATTTTCACTTCTGGGAAAATATAGGGGTGTTCCATGGACTTCTGTTCTGGAGTTATACAACTCTGTTATTGTAGGGGCCCTTAGACATTGCCTCCTAATCTGGGGTTTACGATATGTCAATATTGTAGAAAAGGTACAAGTAGGCTGCTTTAAATATATCCTACCTAAAATAACTCCCGATCCTATAGTTAGAAGGGAAGCTGGCGCAATTCATCTTGAATATACTGTTTTCAAGCAGACACTCGATTGGTTGCAAAAGTTGCTTTCTTTGGATGATAGTCGTTTGCCGAAGAAATGCCTGGTTCGAATGCTGCAACTTAGGGATGTTGCGTCACAGTCCAATTGGCTCAATCAAGTGGGGGACATTGCTGTTAAGCTAGGTTTCAAAGACGTGTGGGTAAATCTTTCTTTCGGTACTCTTAAAAGTAAAAAGGACAGTATTCTTGATAAATATCTAACTACTCTTAAAGAAAACAATTTGGACACTATTTCTAACTCACGTTATACCATGCTGTACAGAGATTTATATAGTCTTGAAGGCTTTAACAATACTTATTTGCCGTTGAGCATTCCCATGACCTATAAGAGAGTGATCGCCGAAATACGTTGTTACCTACAAGAGGTCTTTAACTCTTTCTATTTCTTACCCCTGAATCACCGAGGCTCTTATATTTTTGATTTATATTCATGATTAAGTTTAATACTTTTTGGCGACTTTATTGTTTTTCTATCCTATTTGCCTTCCGACATTGAAATAGAATTGTATGTAAGTCTGTAATCAATAAAGTTTATTATTATTATTATTATTATTATATAAACACTTAGTTAAATAACAAAAGCGTTGAATACTTCACAAAAAAAAACATGAATTTACAAAGATAATACTTTTTTAGCTGTATTGTGGAAGATATGCTACGAAAGATTATTTGGTATGTGGTGGTACAGATCCCAATTTGATTCGTGTCGTCGATCTACAAACTTTTGCTGTAAGTACTTGTGAAAAATATTTAATTCACTTTATTAAGAAAGGTGTACCTACTTCTTTTCAGACCGTTTCGTCTGTGAGTGGTTTGAGTGATGGAGTCTTTTCATTAGATTTAGGACCAACGAAGAAAAGTAAGCTGCCAGATGATAAACAGAATCTTCGAAGGTCTGATTTTACTGTCATGCCAAAAATTGTGTTCGTTGCTGGAAAGAAAGTTTATCAAATAGACTTTTAAGAATTGTCCTGTGTTTTATAAGTCGCATCTAATAAGTATATATATTTTAGCAAAATAATGTTGCCTTGTTCATGGTTTGGGAGAGAGACTGGCGGGTTTGGCTACTCAACAGTTTTTGTTAATTGATATATGGCGATGGTGTGTTATTAGGGTAAATTGTAGACTTGACCTAATATGTAATAACCACACACTACATGTTCTAAACAAAAAGTATTTATTAAAGAGTAAAATGAAACATATTGTCACGTTCTACGGGGTTCTAGATTCGTTGTCTAACAAAACACAGCTTTTCAAACCACTATTTTATTATTACCTACTTTTTCCAACACCAGTATCAACTAAAATATTTCTCTCTATTATTAAATGTCCATAGAATTATCTTCCACGATTCGCCTTCTATGATCGCTTCTTAAACACCAACACTTACTGCTAACTCACTTAATACTCTATGATCACTATTTACACCACACCGACTTAATACTGAACTAATTTACTCTGCGCACCGCTCGCCTATTTATACTGTCCATAGAGATTCTAGACCTTCTACACTATCCTACACCTGTCACTTCTGGTCCCTTCTAGAAATATCATTCCAGAGTTTTCGCTCTTACCAACACACTTTATAATTGACATCTGACCATAGAAGTAATAAAGTCCATAAACCTAATTCTCATAGACAAATGTGACACTGCCCACTCTTATATTCGATCGCCCCGGTCTAATTCTGACATTTCTTGGTATGGCGTAAGTCTGTGCATATATACCACCATCATCTTGCTCTTCGGGCTCCTCTGAATGCGATAGACAAGGTCATTGATCCTTTTTACCACCTTATAAGGACCTTCCCATAATTTCTGTAGTTTCGCTGACCGTCCCTTGCGTCGTACTGGATTGTAGAACCACACACGATCTCCTTCTTTAAAACCAGGTGAATTAGCTCGCACGTCATAACGGGTCTCCATGCAGTCGCGTTCTATTTGTATATGCATTCCGACAGCAGAGTGGATGGTTTTCCTTCTCGTCAATATGTCGGAGCTTTCTTCAAGCGAAGTTCTTACGTGGTACTGGTTCTTCCGTGTAGCTGCTCTTGTTCTGGTGTTTCTACTTGCACAAATATCTCGGCGGGCCCTATTGAACCTGTCGACATTGGCTCTGTTCCAACAAATGTGTTTACTGACCTTTTTCTGGGTTGGCTTCACATTTACGTGGTCTTTGCACCCTTCGTCTTGTACTTCTTTCATATTTTCTTCTCCACTTCCTTCTGGCTGAGTAACTGGGTCGTCTCTTCCTCTCACAGCTCTCTTGACTGGAATGACACTTTCACGGCAGACGTTGCTATTTTCCTCTATGTTGATTTTCCGCACTATCAGGTTACTGCCAGACGACATACATATTTCTTCACCGCTGATAGTCAGGATGTTAGTGCCAAGATCAAGTTTAGCGCACTGACCTTGAAGTATGTATAAGTCAATTATAATCGGGTCTGATATGAGGCGACTGTGGCTCTCTGCTTTGCCTTCCATGTCCCAATTTGCAGCTCCACGTCAGTTTCGCCAAATACCTGAATCCGATCACCACCGACTGCATTTACTCTGTACACTCTGTCTGGCTCTCTTGGAACCATGTCGCGGCGAATAATTGTCCTAGGTGCGCCTGTGTCGACGACCATCTGGGCCTTATTACCGCTTACCTATACGTCTACGACGAGAGCGCTGCCAGAATCGCTGACCTGAGAAATGGTTACCGGTCTTAGCCAGCCTTCGCCCCTTATATGTCCCACGTTGCCGCAGTTGCAGCAGCGCAATGCATTTACACAGTGAGCTCTTATTGGGTGTCCATGAGACGTAGGCCTTACTTGTTCTGCTATTTTCTCTAGTAGCTGCATGATCTTGGATGAATCTGTTTTATTTTCTTCTTAGACTTGAAGACTACGAACGTTCACATTACTTTCTGACGCTTGCTTTATCGCTTCAAACTCCAAGGCATGTGCCAAAGTATCGTTCAAGTTTTTGTGTCTCGCCATCCTCAGCGCCTGTTGCGTGTCTGTATCTCTTATGCCGTCAATGAAGGTTTGCAGCGACAGCTGGTTTAAAAACTCTATCGGAGCTATGGGGTAGGCTAATCGTGTCAGTCTGACAACGTCGGCGTGGAGATGTTTGAGACTTTCGCCCGATTTCTGACAACGATTTTTCAACTACAATCGATACAGCTGCTGTTAATGCTGGTCGCCAAACCTAATCTCTAATTGATGTTTAATGCTGTCAAAACTCAACGGTTCTTCCCTGGGAATACCTTGGAGCACATCGAGGGCATCTCCTCTGAGAGCTACTATAACGAGGTCGCTTTCTCTCTCTCACCCCAACCATTTGCTGTAGCAGCGGCTTCGAACTGGCGTAGATAAATACCCCATGGGACTGAGCCATCAAATGTGGGGACCTTAATTCTTACGACCGGGCTATCTTCATGTCCGATGTTTCCCTTGGCTAGGGTATCACATCTCTTTTCTAGTGTTTGCATTTTCTGCTGAACTTCTTCTTGTATACTCGTCAGCTTGTCATGTACATCGTCGCTGATACCCCTTACTCGACATTCTACTTGTTGGAAGATGTCGTCTTTTACCTGCTTCATACGTTTGTCCACACACGAAGTAATATTCTCAATTCTGCTGGCTTGTTCTTGCAGAAAAAATTTTTTCGTCATCTCTTCTTCTGCCTTCTTCATCTCTTTTTCTCATTTTTTTCTTTGGATTCTTCGTATCTTTTTCTGGCCTCATCATCTCTTTTTCTCATTTCTTCTTTAGCTTCTTCGTCTCTTTTTCTCAGCTCTTCTTTAACCTCTTCATCTCTTTTTCTGGCTTCTTCATCTCTTTTTCTTGCTTCTTCTTTCATTTCTTTAATCAATTCCAATAGCTGGGCGTCCATATTGGCTGTTGCGCTACATGTCTCAGGAATAACGTACTTAAAGCTGGTACACAGTTTATTATGTTTAAACAACACACCCAGTTATAAATTACTGCTGACACTGATCTTCCAGAAATTCTAGAAATTTCCACGTTGTTCAACGAATATTCTGGAAAATATTTCCCCTAGCAGCTTAAAAATCCCACTTCTTACACCAGTTGTTACGTCTACGCGTATCTGGATTTGTTGATGAACAAAACACAGCTTTCCAAACTACTAATTTATTATTACCAACTATTTTCCAACACCAGTGTCAACTAAAATATTTATCTTCTCTATTATTAAGTCGCCTTCTATGATCGCTCCTTATACACCAACACTTACTGTTGGCTCGCTTAATACTCTGTGATCACTGCTTTTACACCACACTTCTCAATACTGAACTAACTTACTCTGCGCACCGCTCGTCTATTTATACTGTCTATAGAGATTCTAGACCTTCTACACTATTCTACACTTCTGGTCTATTCTATAGAAATGTCATTCCAGAGTGTTCGCTGTGACAATTGACAATTTAAACAGGCACACATATAGCTAGTAGCTACTACAGGAGAGGAATACAGGAACAATAAGACACAACACAGAAAAATAAAGATGAAAGTACATTAAAATAAATATGACATTGTGGCGCAACATAAGCTTCTATATTTTACCATCTATTAAAAGCTTTTTTAAAATCTTTTTGAATTTACGGGCCGGCAGATTCTTTAGCTCATCTGGCAACCAGTTGTAAGTTTTCGCAACCATATAGGTATGTAAACGACGACTGATACAACGCTGTCGAATGCTCTGGTAAATTGATCTTTGCAGCTGATGCATCATATAGCATACATCTCGCTTTCTCTACTAACGTTCGGTTTAGTCTCTCCGACATACCATTCTGTTCAGGTGTATAACTCTTAGTAGTCTGATGTATTATACCACTTGACTTCAAATAATTTTCAAATTCATTTGAACAAAATTCTCCACCATTATCTGATCGTAAAAACTTAATCGACATATTCTTATGTTTTTCCACCATTGCGTTAAAATTTTTAAAACACCCAAATGCTTCATCCTTACTTTTTAGAAAATAAACAAAGCCCATTCGACTAAAATCATCTTCGAATGTTAAAAAATACTTGGACCCTCCTAGTGACTGTGTTTGCATTGGTCCACATATATCAGTGTGAATAATTTCTAATGATGAGGCCCTTGTACCAGTGTTTTTAAATGGCAATTTTGTTTGCTTACCTTCGCAACATGTAATACAATTTTTTAGATCAAACTGTCTTTGTCCTTGACATTCCATTCCTTCGACTGCTCCATTTACCATCTTGTTCAGGTACGCTGTATTTATATGCCCAAACCTTCTGTGCCACGTCTGCCCCGTGACCAGAGCTACTGCAGGTGCTGCTACAGGAGAAACTTCCTCAGGTATATTTAACTTATACACACCTTCTTGCAGATTAGCTGTCGCAAGCAGTTCATTATCTCGATTGAAAATCTGGCAAATCTGGTCACCAAATATCACAGAATTTCCATTTTCAATAATTCGGCTTACAGATAATAAATTGGTTGTTAGTCCCGGCACACACATGACATCTGTTACGGTAATATCCAAACACTGACTATCCACTAACGTTTTTAGTGCTACATCACCTGTACATTTAACTGCAAGTTTTTCTTTATTCGCTACCATGATCTCAGGAAATTTCGGATGATTCTTATTCTTCACCCAATCTTCATTTGTAGTGAAATGACAACTAGCCCCGGAGTCGTACCAATCTTTACTACTGAAGTTTCCATTTGAAAACACCACATTAAACAAATGTTTGTTTTTTGATGACGCGGCATTGCCACCACTAGCTAATTGTTTTAGTTTTGGACACTGACTTCGAAAATGCCCCTTTTCTTTGCAATTCCAGCAAGTTACATTTTCTTTTAAATTCGAATTTGCTTCATGTCCATTTTTGTTGAATTTGTCAGTTTGCGAATGCGCCATTCGTGTCCTCCTGTGTTGATAACTTGAACTTGAATTACTACCAGCAGCAAACGCCATCCCACTGCCAGTATCTGTACTATCCATATCTAGAAGCTTCTACTTAATGGAGTCAACTGTCACTTTCTGCCCGCTATTATCAATAGCCATCACCATCGGTTGATATTTTTCAGTTAAACCGGCTAACATGATAGAACCTAAAAGTTCATCTCCGATATCTAAACCCGTACCACTTAACTTTTGTCAAGTATCAGCTATTCGATTAACATATTCCGTCATAGAGTCCCATTCATCAAGACGTGTTGAAATTAACTTTCGCAGCAAACTTATTATACGCGTTTGCCCGGAATCGTCGAATAAATTATTTAACGTCTTCCACAATTCCACCGTGGTTTTTGCACCTTTTATATGTACAAACAATGACGAGTCTAATGTTAATATTATTTTAGCCTTCGCTTTTGCATCGTGATCAGGAACCACCTCTGTAGTACACTTAGATAAACCTTCAAGTACTAGAAAGTTTTCAACAGCAAAAGACCATTCTGCGAAATTTTCGCGGCCTTTTAGTTTCGGCACATTCACTATGTAATTATTCGATGCCATTTCCGTTAACGTTCTCGCGAAACACACAACGTTATACTTCACAATTCTTTACCGGCATTCCCAGCTAATTGCACACGTGGCCATTAGCATCTGGGCCCCATAACCTGTTAAAAAATTATCGCCGGTATAGAAAATTAAACGCTCTGTTCGATGCTTCGACATCAACTAACTATATTCTTATTGAACAATTGAACTACAACAGTGTTACCAACATTGTTTAGAGGGCGCTAAATTTTAAATATTCGCTATTAATTTTTAACATCGACGTACATCAGATCTAAAAGTAATCTTTTCAAAGAGATATGTTGGCATTTCCTCTCTTATAACTGCGTGACAGAATGTACTGAAATGCAAATATTATCTTTGCTCCATTGACAGCTGTCCTAGTGCATTGAGAGAAGGCGTTGCGTGATCTCGTTTCCTCAAACCATATATTAATCGAACACAGCTACTCTGAATAAGCTGTAGTCTTGTTAAGTCAGCCCTAGTCAAAGCAGGCGAGTAAACTGGGCTGGCAAAGTTTAGATGAGACAGCACAAGAGCCTCAAATAGAATTACTCTACTTTTCCTATCCAACAGGTGTCTACTAGCATATATTAGCATCAAGTCGCAAAAAGCTCTAAGTATAAGCCGGTTTACGAGTCCCGTATATCTCATCTTGTTGTCATTTATTTAGTGATGGAGTTTGATGTATGACACAGTGCATCATTGTGCCTAAAGATGGAGCCACCATTTGGGAACCAGTCATTAAGTTGGTGGAGTAGTTCTGTCCCCAGAAATTATTTTTAAGCCTGAACATACTCCAGGGGGCAAGCTGAGGAAGTGGAAATAACAACATAAACTTTCGATGAAGCTTTCCCCAAGACCGTCATGCGCGATAAAAAGCCACATCCTGCACGAGGTGACCCTGCTAATAACTAAACATGACGGATCTAGACAAGGAGGTCGAACTAAACTCCACCAATCTACGGTGTCACGTGACCCGTGCCTAGGGATGGATGGCACCAGGGCGATGGTGTCGTGAACGGAACCTCTGTAGTACCGGGCAACCCTCCAGAGTAACCCGCCTTGCACCACACAGGGGGTTCTGACGGTGTGGACAGTAATTCCCCATTCTCGTGGGAACAACATGAAGATAATAAATACATATAAAACCAAAACCAATCAGGCTCGAGAAGTGGCTCCGGCTACAGACTTGTGCCTTGAGTCTATTCCGGAATGGGAGACGAGCCAGGGGGCGGCAGCGGACTCTGGAGGTCTCACGACCGACGTAGATACGGGGGATCAGGGGGTAGCTTCGGCCAGAGACCTGTCCCCGACACCCAAGCTGGAGGCTGGGTCCCACCGGAGGGCGGCGAGCTCCGCGGACTCCTCCACCAGTGAGGACCCTACTGTAAGAGTAGAGGGACTGCCCCGGCAGTCCAAGCGTCTTTCCGGGGCGTAAAGAAAAGTTCCGGAGGGCGCAGAAAATGGCGACCGGGACGTGGACGGTCGAGAAACCTGTAAAGGCTCAAGAGGGGAGTGCGAGTCAGAAGAGGACGTGCTCGAACTCTACCACGCCCACTACAGACAGACATAGACGGGGCCTTTAGCAACACCTCGTTCGGATCGGTTCTGGCAGCTGTCCGGGAGCGTGTAATAGAGGAGACCTGCTGCAGGTGGATCGGTTCCATGCTCAGGGACAGGGCGGTGTTCACCTCACTCGCGGGAGGGACTCTGCTGGCGGGGTGTCCGCAGGGGAGTATTATATCTCCTTGCTCTGGTGCCTAGTCGTGGACGGCCTGCTGGGGAGGCTCTCGGGATGGGGGTATGAGGTACAGGGCTATGCGGACGACATTGTCATCATAGTCCGAGGAAAAGTCACACCAACAAGCGGATCCTTATAGCCACAGACAGCCAGGCAGCACTTAATGCACTAAGTAGCCCACAGGTAAATTCCTGGCTGGTGAGTGAGTGCCGAGACGAGACGAGCGACCTGGCTGGGCAGAATGAGGTGACCCTCATCTGGGTGCCGGGTCACTCGGGTGTCAAAGCCAATGAAGAAGTTGACAGTCTCGCGAAGAGAGGGTCAGCAGAACCATTTATGGGACCAGAACCGGCTCTGGGCGTGACAAAGAGCACTGCCAGGGGCGCCATTAAGTCCTGGGTCAGAAACCAACACAAGGTGTACTGGGCGGACTGTCCAGGGCTCAGACATTGGAAGTCAATAATTGACGGACCCAGTTCAAAGAGAGCTGTGGAGCTGCTAAATCTTAGCAGAGGACAGCTCACAAACACAACAGGTCTGTTGACGGGACACATGGCCGTCAAGAAACACCCGAATAAAATGGGGCGGTTCGAAGGAGATATCGCATGCAGACTCTGCGGCGAGGGGGAGGAATCAGCCCAGCTCATCTTGTGCGAGTGTAAAGCTCTGGACCGCAAAAGACAACTGATCTACGGTCAGTCTAGACCGGAGACAGAGCAATATAAAACTTCACCCTACCAATCGCTGTGCAGACTAGTTCAAGGCACAGTGATTTTGGAATGGGTGAAGTAAGACAAAGGGTATGCACAATCAACCAAAGGTTGCAGTGCTATTGGGGCGGCAAGGCCGCGGACGAGCCCTGAGGGGAAAAAAGCCACAACATGTTGCTTGAGCTGACATATGATACTCAAGGTCATCACTTGGGTAGGATTATGTATAGCAGTTTGTGCGATACGCTAAAGAGAAAACACCTCAACCTATAAATCTGAGGTGGTCTATAAGGATGCGCCCTTATATCGCTATGCATGCTAGTATTTTCGTGAAAAGCTATCACTAAACCTAAGGATACGGTACAAGGTATAAATAATGAAACATCACAAAGTAATTAAACAATTGTTTTTATTTTGTATCTTGAGAATAATTTTTTCATCTTTTCTCCAAAGCAATAGAGACTATATTTTACATGCTATAATACAAAAACGTATCACATAAATACACACAAAGCAAATAATGTTAAAATTAAAACACAAATATTTACAGCTATAATAGAGAATTCATACAAAAGTATATCATGTTAGAATAATTGAAAACTAGACTTACATAATGTCCTTCTAAACATGATACTCTCTTGTTGTCGTCAAATGCAAAGACTCAAAAATAGAATACATATAAGAAGTATAGTCAGCAACATCAATATCAATTTGAGCTTCATAAGGCTGTACATTCTGCAAGAAAATATGCGACTAGACTTTGTAACAGCCAATACTATGAGAAACTAGAAAATGATGAAGGAGGCATGTCTAGGAAATAAGTTCCCGAAGGTATGATGGTAAAGCAAGCTTTTTATCGAAACAATCTTGGACATGAGAAACAGATTCATCAAATTGTATGTATAAAGCGTTGTGATGTACGGGGAGTCTTTTGAAATGCAGATGCGAAAAATAATGACGAAGACGATGTGCGAGAGACAGATGAATAAATGCGGGCTAAAAGAACTAATATGCCTACAGAAGGACATGTAGTAAGAAGATGGACATATTTTGAGACAATGCCTTTTTGATAGCATTATTTAAAGGACACATACTTGGGAGAAAGGAAAGCAGCAGACCAAAAGAAAACTCTCAGAAAGCCTGGCCCAAATGAAAAAGTGCATAAAGTACAACATCTAGAACTTCATTTCTACATATGCCTCCTGATTCTTGCATTGGTGCTTTAATAAGAAATGAAATGTATTATGTATTATATTACTTTACGTGACATGATATGTTAATCAAAATGGTAGGTCTCTCCTGCACACATGAATTTAATATAATTATATGTTCATGGTCCACAGTTATTTTTTTTTGGCAGTGAGAGAACTTTACAAAAGAAAATTACCTTACATCTTCAAAGAAAACATTCAATAAACTTTTTATATGAAGGATGTGTAAGCGCACAATTGGCCAACAAAAGCTTAAAGCAAATGAACTCTCATTTTGTATTGATAAATTTAAATTGGGTTAAATAATAGTTTTTAACAGGATGTAGAACAAGTTTAAGTGGTACTTTGCAAGAAAATGAAATATAAAAACAATAATATTGAAAAAAATGATTGAAATAACCAATATACTTGATGGAAAAACACTTAGTACAGATAATTTAGTAACATTTAGCTGAATTTGGTGAACTTTGTTCAAATTATTAAGTTTGCTACATTCCTCTTTGATCTAGGTATACCTTTTTAAGTTCACATTGGCGCTAATCAGAATCAAAATAACATTAGTCAAAATCAAATGGCAACTTCAATTTCAAACTGACCTTAAGCAAAATCATATTATGGCATTAAATACACATGTTGTTATGAAACAATTGATTTGTTTATAACTTAGTCAGTTATATAAAAAAGGTTATATAAAAAAGGTTGCTGCTGCAAATTTGAGGGGGCTTATTCGAGTCTTATATAATCCCAAGGTGTAATCTAGCAAATGTACTGAGGGTACATGGAGGTGTTGCTGGATACCCCCCCCCCCCACACACACACACACACACACTTAGTTATCATGAGGGAGGTCAGGCTAGGACTATACAGACTAGCCTGCAATGATAGAATGAAGACCAATCCAGGCTGCAGAGATCGTGATGGAGCCCATGCTTGAAATGAGGTCAGACTTCGCGAGCCCGCGAATCTACAGGGATAGCAAGTTTACAGTGGCAATCCACGACGGCGAGGCATGGCGAGGGGAGACGCCGGGCCTACCACGGGACGCGCTCGTCTGGTTCACGGACATATCCGGCGGGGAGCGTGGGACGGGGGCAGGCGTTTATTCGGAAGGATCGAGGGCAAGTCCCACTATTTCCCTCGGAGCTCATCCAACGGTCTTTCAGGCCGAAATGTACGCCATCTTACACTGCGTGCGAGAGAACAAGAGGAAAGGCTACACCAAGTGGATCCTCATAGCCACAGACAGCCACGCAGCCCTTAAGACCCTAAGTAGCCCACGGGTAAATTCCAGGCTGGTAAGTGAATGCCGAGACAAGACGAGCGACCTGACTGGGCAGAATGAGGTTACGCTCATCTGGGTGCCGAGTCACTCGAGGGTCACAGGCAATGAAGAAGCTGACAGTCTCGCAAAGAGAGGATCAGCAGAACCATTTATGGGACCAGAACCGGTCCTGGGCGTATCTAAAGGCACGGCCAGGGGAACCATCAAGTCCTGGGTCAGGGAACAGCACAAGGCAAAGGACAGCTCAGGAACATAACAGGACTCTTGGCGGGATACATGGCTGTCAAGAAACACGTGCATAAAATGGGGCGGTTCGAGGGGGACCTGGCATGCAGACTCTGCGGCGAGGGGGAGGAATCAGCCCAGAACAACTTGTGCGAGTGTAAAGCTCTGGACCGCAAAAGACAACTGATCTACCGACAGCCTAGACCGGAGACAGCAATATAAAACTTCACCCTACCAATCGCTGTGCAGACTAGTTCAAGGCACAGTCATTTTGGGATGGGTGGAGTAGAAAAGACAAATTGCATGCACAATAAGCCAAAGGCTGCGGTAATATCAGGGCGGCAAAGACGTGGACGAGCCCTAAGAAAAAAAGGTGACTGGTGTAATCTAGCAAATGTACTGAGGGTGCCAGAAAAACTGTATCAATGGGTAAACTCTCAAGAACTACCAGAGAAGCAGCGTGGGGGTAAAGATAGAGTTAAAATAACCACCTACCACCGTCATTTCATGGTGCGTTCAGTCAAAGGAAATCCTAAAATTACTTTTAAAGAACTGAGTCAAAAAATACGAGAAGTTTTTGCAATCAATGTTTCTAAGGAATGCATTCGATAGCATCTGGATGAACTTATGTTTGATTTGAAGGCTGTTCATAGAGAACTTGAAAACGCAACTAATTTTTGAAGTAAAAATAAACAGGGTAAATTATGCTGGAAAATTGTTAAGTATACATGGACGAAACGAACTTTAATTTTTTCATATCGCAGACCTAGGGCCGTTCAAAAAAGGAAGCCGTTGCACAAGTATAACTGCAGGTTACAGAGGAGGAAATATTCATCTAATAGTATGTATTGGCACCATGGAGATGATTAATTCCAAACTTGGATGGTTCTTTCAAGAAGTCGGAAGCGAACGAATTTGTGATGCTGTACTTAAAAAGGACACAAAACATATACCACACTGCAGTTGCATTAGTCGTTGATAATGCTCCATGCCATTCCAGTATTCAAGAAATTTTTCCAGAAGACGATTTTGACCATCACACATTTTTATAACTAAGTCTATGTAGTCCTACGTTCAATCTCATTGAACAAGCATGGTCTGTATTAAAAGTAGGAGTAAAAGCAGATATGGCTTAGGAGCTAAATAGCAACTTGGCTGGTGCTGATAGAGATCGTCTGACCCAAACTGAATATCGTATGCAGAAATTAGAGAATATTGTTCTTGGCAATATTGGCAAGATTACTGTTGGTAATTGTGCATCATTCATTGCACATATTAAAATATTTATTCTTTCTCCATGAGATATGCAAGTAGTAGCAGTGGTGTGGAGGCTAACGCTTGGCAAGTAGGTCACAATGGGCCCTTTTTGCCAACCCCGGCAACCCAGCAACCATGCTCTATTACACTTCCTCGGTTCCGTCGCCAAACCGCATCGACCTTGAAACGAGGCCATGACGGTCTTCCATTGGTCGGTATTTACCTTATTACTCTGCAGAGTCCTCGAACCGAACAATTCTCCTCGAAGACCCCCAAAAGCCTCGCATTCACACAGGTAGTGGTAAGACGTCTCTTCATTCTCGCCGCATTCCTGGCAAATGGGATCCCTCTCGACACCTATCAATGTGAGGTGTCTTCTAAGGGCGCAGTGACCTGTGAGCACCCCAAGGCAGCGGCGAAGCGTAGGTCGACTCCTATCGAGTAGCCAGACAGTCTTACCTCTGTCCGGCCCCTCCACAAAGTCCCTCACCTGCCTACAGCCACCGGCCGACCCCCAGTCCCTCTCTATAGCCTCCTCAGTCCATCTGTCTAAGGCGACATCCTCACATCCTGTCGATTGGCTACAGACAGGATAGCGTAAAACTCTGTTTTGAATGCCGTGGTATATGCGCCCAGAGCATAACTCTTGCGCACCCCCAGGCTGTCGATGTATATTCCTGCCCCGGAGGATTGTTAATCCTCCAGCCGCGATCCGTCGGTAAAACAGATCAGGCTTGAGGGCTGGAATGCAACCTCATTTTCCCTCCACTGATCCCTTCTGTGGATTCTGAGGGCATATGACCTAGTCAACCTAATATCGTCCTCTGCATTTCGTACCTTGATGGTGGAAATCGGAATTTCCTTTGAGTTATGCAAGATATGATTTTTTTTAAATGTCCCCCAGGCTGTCGATGTATATTCCTGCCCCGGAGGATTGTTAATCCTCCAGCCGCGATCCGTCGGTAAAACAGATCAGGCTTGAGGGCTGGAATGCAACCTCATTTTCCCTCCACTGATCCCTTCTGTGGATTCTGAGGGCATATGACCTAGTCAACCTAATATCGTCCTCTGCATTTCGTACCTTGATGGTGGAAATCGGAATTTCCTTTGAGTTATGCAAGATATGATTTTTTTTAAATGTGTTATTTAAAACTTCCTTAATGGTTTCAATTAATGATTTTAGGCTATTGTGTCTATATAATTTAATAAAATGTTTTCATTAATTACATTTTAATTAATACCAACTTGGAATTGACTAGTGCCAGTTTGGTTTTATTTAATCTCAACTTGCATTTGACTAATGCTGGCAATGTGATTTTGATTAATGCCACTTTGAAATTTAAGTTGCCAATATGATTTTTGATTAATGGCATTTTGATTCTGATCAGTGCCAATTTGAACTTGAAAATATATACAGGTGTCCCAGGTTATAGTAGCAGGACTTTAACAGTCAATAGAACAGATTATTTTAAGACAAAAAGTTCATATAAACATAACCTCTAATTTGCTTCCGAATGGAGATACAGGGTGTTGAAATTTAATGTTTTTGGACAATCTTTTACAATATTTTTAGAACGGAGTGAGATATTTGCATGCAACTCCGTACACCTTATATTTCGACTAAGATTGTTATTCGGTGGTATTCTTGTTGCAAATGATACACTGGGTGTTACTTTTCCGGGTTCCATAGACCATTTGAAATAATAGAAATTCGTTCACGTACGCCACTCACCTTTTATAATACCTTTTTTCTCGAAGAACAGTCTTTTAGAAACATTTTTGTTTTCCTGTAGTTTTATGCTATCTTGAGCGGTTATTGAAATATTACTAGTTTTTTGAAGCAGTTATGTATTTTTTAAACTTTAACACCCGGTATCTCCCATAGGATGCTAATTAGAGGTTATGTTTAATTCAACTTTTTTCTTAGAATGATCTGTTCTCTTGATTGCTAAAGTCCTACTACTACTTCCTAAGGCAAATACAGGGGGTTGAAATTTTTTGTAACTTTTTTCTTTCAAAATTTCAACACCCTGTATTTCCCTTAGGAACTAGTTGTAGGACCTAATAGTCAATAGAACAGATCGATCTGAGAAAAAAGTTTATATAAATATAACCTCTAATTAGCTTCCTTTTCCTAATGGAGAAGTTTAATAAAGTCAGGATGCAGCAAGTGCGTTATGGTAGTGAATTTTCATAAAAATGTTTTTAATGGCAAATATGTGTTTTTTAAGAAAGCAGGCATCAAATTTGGTTCCCAGTATAACCTATATAATAAAAATAAGGTGCCATATTTCATCAAAATAACTTTATTGTTTGAAAATGTACAAAAAATTCCGAAAGTAAACTTAAAGTGTTCCCGAAAAAACATGTTTCTTGGTCAACCTTATAGCAAACTGAGCTATTCAAATATGAAGCATTAGATGAAAATTCGCTACCATAACTCACTTGCTGCGTCCAGAATTTATTTTCTTACAAACATGCATTATATTTCGATGGAAAATGCAAAAATGCAATAACATAAGGCGTGTTGGATTAAAAAAAGAAAGAGATAATTTGTATCACCAGCGACTTATGGGCCAGCCTGTGATTGTAGAAATATTTTTTTAAGTTGTAGCTCAAGACACCCTATAATTAATGTATACAATTTTTTTTTCGTATTTTGTATAATAACGGAGCTTTATTGATTTTTTACGAAAATTCAACAAAAATTATATACCATTAAACGATAAACTCTATAGCTAAGGCTACTGCCAAGCATCAGAGAAAGGGTCTATTTTAAATGAATTTTCTGGAAATATTTTAGTAAAATGAAGGACAATGACGGTTGAAACTAAGACTTCAGGGTTTGTAAAACATTCTTCTTGAGACATTTTCTTTCCATAGCCCGTATTAGATTTAAGTTCTTTGCCTAAATGTTGCCAATTTTTGACGATTTAAATCGCAACTTTGACGTTTTGAGGAAAACCCCAGTTAATTTTTATTTAAATGACTATAACTTTTTTTGTCTTTTGACCTACGGAGCTAAATTTTGGTAGGTAACTTACATATAATGATATAAACCCGCGTACCAAATTTAGTTGCCCTTATTCTGTTAATTTTGGAGATATAATTTTTTTACAATTTTTTTCGAAAGAAAACAGAAAATGTTCCGAGAAAAACTAGGCAGATTTTCCTGGCTAACGAACTTATCCAAGCCATTTGCAAAAGGAAGCTACTCACCAAATTTAATCAAAATCGGCCTATTATTTTTTGAGTTGTCGGTGTGATACATATATATATATATATATATATATATATATATATATATATATATATATATATATATATATATATATATATATATATATATATATATATATATATATATATATATATATATATATATATATATATATATATATATATATATATATAACATATAAAAATTGAAACTGACCCCGGATATGTGTTCTGGGGGGCCTAATTAGCGCTCATTTAAAGAAATTTTTCAAAATTCAAAAGTCGGGATCTCCTCATTAGTGAATTTTTTTCAAGAAAATTCACTAAAAAAAAAATAACTGCTTGAAAACACTAGTAATAGTTCGACAACTGCTCAAAATAGGATAAAACTACAGGGAACCAAAAATGTTTCTAAGAGATTGTTATTTGAGAGAGGGGTATTATAAAAAGTCAGTGGCGTACGTGAAATGAGTTATATTATTTCAAATAGTCTACGGAACCCAGAAAAGTAACGCCCAGTATATCATTTGGGACAAGAATAGCACTGAATAATAAACTAAATCTACATAGAACGTGTACGGAATTGCATGCAAATATCTCACTTCGTTCTAAAGATATTGTAAAAAATTGATCAAAAATATTAAATTTCAACACCCCGTATCTCCGTTAGAAAGTAAACTAGAGGTTATATTTATACGAACGTTTTGCCTTAGAATGATCTGTTCTATTGACTGGTAAAGTCTTGCTACTATAAACTGGGACAACCTGTAGATAATCTGTATTGTATGGTTACAAATATTAGCTTCTCTAACAAACTTAACATTTTCAGCTTATTACAGAAGTGAAAATATAACTTAGTAAGTCGATACAGCCATATCGGTACCCATCCCTCATAAAAAATAACAAGAGGTTATAAGCAGGAAAGAAATATTCAATAATTGTGAATATGTTACAGCAAAGAAAAATATAAATATCCAAAAATATCTTCTATTTATATTTGTACAGAGCACATATAGATGAGTTATTTTATTAGAGTTAATTATTACAATTACTGCTTAGTCAGATGTGACACTATCATCTTAAAATTTAACCTACTTATATAATTTTCTTCTTACAATCATTATTCTATATACAGCATGATCTTATTTCTTTGACATCAGTAAATATCATGTTTCAAGTTAACTGTGCAGTGTTGCAGTCTTCATTATCAGAGCTAAAATGCCAGTTAAAGAGGAATTACAAGTTTTTGTTTTTATTACGATAACATTAGAAGCGAAAATAAACGAAGTTTTTAAAAAGTTGGAAATCAGAGAGACACTCTGAAGAGAAGCCTTCTATAAAAAATTTAAACATCTAAAATATCACAAAATAAGTTAGTAATTTTAACGAAATTTCAACCTTGTCCAGAATGCAGATTTGGAGCCATTTTAAAGAGGGTCGAGGAAATATAGAAGTGATGGTCTGTCGCTGCCTATTCATTTTAGACTAGGCGTTAAGAGTAGGTTGGGTTGTTGTTCAAGAACTTAATGTGCCTACTCTTCATATTTCGATGGAAATTATCTTTAAGGTGCCAGTGTTGTAGATTATAGACTTCAGAAAGATCTGACTGCTCTTTCGTGATGTTACATTAAGTAACAGTGAGCCGTTTACCTAGGCGTCTGTCTCCAAAGTAAAAGGAATTTAGATGCAGATGAAAAATAATAAGCAACAATACCTATTAAAATCTTGTCGGTCCCACGTTGGGCGCCGGTTTGTGATCAGTATAGAAAGTGCTGCCGAACGTGTATTACTATTTTAACATTTAATAATAAAAATAATTTCATAATATTGTTTTCCATTTTTTCGACCTCATCAACCTTTAAAAAGATAGGTTAACAATTCATTGTTTGAAAAGTATATTTATTGATTATAACTCACTTTCAGTGATAACAAAATGTGAGTTTAAAAGTAAAATCAAAACGATTAACGCCCCATTTCACAAAGCTCGATTAAATATTTAAACAGATGGTTTGTTGGATTTTCATATTAATCCAAATTTCATGTTTTTTCAATTACCCTGTATTATATTGACTTGGACACTAGCTACCTGGAGTTCTTTCTGAATATTATGTGGAAGGGTGTATACCTGCTTGAGGTACCTGCGCACCACCACTTACCAGGATAAAAATATGCCGATGAAGGAGTTATCACATTATTAGCATTAGTAATATTATTGTGACCATAACGACTTGTGCAGTTTAAGTTTATTACACCCTCTGTATTAGTGCAGCATTTCTGTAAATTTATATGTAGAATAAATAAGTTTATTCTTGACGCGTTGAATTATTTAAATCACAACAGTTCGAGTACTTACAAATCACAAGGTCCTTCGAGTAATCACAAACCACAATACGGTTGGCTCATCAAGGCTTCAGATAACCAATTACGAACTACAATTCGTCATGACAACCAAATATTTTGAAGCAGTGATTGGTTGTATTAAGCCTTGATTAACTAACCAGTCGTTAAATATTTTGTGATAATAGCTGCTTGAAGAGTTGGCTGTTGATGTGAAGAGCACCATTTACTAGTCTTTAAAATTTGCTGTTGAAAGAAAACCTGCTTTCACTAAGGCATAATAGCTGCTGTTGCTGTTATGAGGGGACCCGCTTTATGGGAATCCATCATTAGGACCCGTCATCAGCAGTCCTACCTGCTCTTCCTCTGGATCCCACCTCCAGTTATGCACCTCCCCATGGAGAAGAACACCTGGGCCTCACTCCGAAGGAACCGTTTTCCCGGAATAAGAGAGTTTAATTTCGAACACTTTGCCAAGCTGCCATAACAAGGAAGCCTACTCCAGCTACTCCTGCAGGAGGATATCAACACATTGGGCGCCCCCCTAACATCCAGGCCTGATTGGATCCAACGTGCCATCCCAGAACAGCAGTCTAAATTGCATCAAAGCTAAGTACACTAATTATCTGTAACATCTTTGTTAAAATCTAATTATTCTGCTCCACAATCCATCTAGTCAATATTCAAAGTTAAATTAACATTAAATCATTTTTCTTTCATTTATTTGGATTTGTTTAAATGGAGCAACTACATTATATTACTGTGATAATTGTGAATAAATATATTTTATGGTATTTTGAATTTTATTTGTATGTCTTACACCCCACCAACCATAAGTGCTAACACCCATGCCCTGTATTTAATTTGTCTTAAAGCTTATGCCCTGATTGAGCAGCCAATTTAATATAAATTATTCATTATTAATTGGGCATATAATATTACATTATACTGTCTCCACAACGAGGGGCTATAGGTTTTAAAATACATTATACTGGCTGTGGTTGTCTTAAGCCTTGATTAACTAACCAGTCGTTAAATATTTTGCGATGATAGATGCCTGAAGAGTTGGCTGTTGATGTGAAGAGCACCATTTACTAATCTTTAGAATTTGCTGTTGAAAGAAAACCTGCTTTCACTAAGGCATAATAGCTGCTGTTGCTCTTGCTTCACCAATGATTTTTATTTACTTGAGGCATGGTCAGTTGTTTGTAGTGTTGTTAGAAGTACATTAATAGCATTTATAGTCGTATTCCACATGATGTTCCCGACTTTGGTTTAGCATCTACATGAATGTGCAGAAATACTACACTATCTTTTTCATTAGCTGTCTCATTTCCAGTAGGATATCTCACCACCACTGTTGTGAATTCTTTAAGGAAAACTTCACCATCTGCAAACCATTACCTCTCTGTAAGTAAATACTATCCACAAGTACAACTTTGAGAACCCAATTCATTACAATACAGTTTCTAGACCTGACGATCGATTCTCTAACAAAGTTTGCGCCATCAGACGAATTAATAAACTAAGCGAATAAAAACTACCACTCGTATATATATGTTAGTCGCCAAGCAGTTGAGAAGAGCGTCCTCTTAGAAGATATGTAGACGGACCACCACTATTGAGTCTTAAATCTTCCCAATTCAGACTCGGGAGACGACGGTTCGAGACTCACCGGCAGCGGATGATTTTTCAAATCACTTCCGTCGTTGAGATCGAGCTCAAGGTGGAGGGTAGGTTAGTTTAGATGAATAAAAAGGGTCAGCATTCGCCTAATTGCCAGTAAGCATCTTACCTTTACCTTTTTTGAGTCTTAAATCCCTGTAATTAAAATTTCATACCTGCTTCTGTAAAACTGTGTGTCGTTATCAAATATTCCCTCTAAGAAGGACACAATCATTATTAAGACAATAGTTCGAACAATGGACTACATAGAACCGAAACTACTCTATTCATAGAAACATTTTTGTTCAAATTTCTAACGATATATACAGGCTGTTCTACAAGCTCTATGACAAACTTTGCCAGATAATAGCTCTCATAATTCTAAACAATTTTTCATAATGAACATGAGTCCGATTCGCTTTTTTTAGATTTTAGAAGCATTGAACCTTTATTAACAATTAACAATAAAAATTTATCTTAAATGAACATCACAAAACTTAAGACTATAAAAATTGTTCGAAATGTCCACCCTCAGCTTGAATGCAAGCCTCACATAGACGAACTAAAGATTCGGTCACTCGCAGGATGAGATTTGGGTCATTTCTTATTTGGTTAGCTGCATCTTGAATTCTTTCAAGTAACTGCTGATGGGTAGTGATTTCAACATGGTAGACCAGCTGCTTTATGTGTTCCCATAAATAAAAATCCAGAAGATTGAGATCGGGGCTACGAGGTGGCCATGATATTGGACCTCCTTGACCTATCCATTTATTTGGGAAATGTTCATTTAACCAAGCAGCAACTTGTCTTTCTCTATGTGGTGGTGCGCCGTCATGTTGATACCACATATTCTGAATGATATTAAGTTATACGTCATCAATGAACTCTAAAGGTTGTGTTCTAAGAAATGTCTATACAGATCTGCATTTAAACGATAATTTAAAACATGCACAGGTAATAGATTATTGTTGAAAATACCACCACAAACGTTGACACTGCATCGTTGCTGAAATCGTCTTGATCTAATTGCATGTGGATTTTGCAACGTCCATACATGTTCATTATGATTATTATTTGTGCCGTCCCTAGTAAAGCACGCTTCATCAGACTACTGTTGTTGCTGAAGTAACCAGCGACAAAATTCTAATCGCTGTGGGGCATCTCCAGCATGCAACACCTGTACATTTTGGCGATGAAACGGATGTAACATTTCTCTGTTCAATACACGCCATGCACAATTCGGTGATACATGAACATTACTAGATATACGCCGAACACTAATTGAAGGGTTATCAAGGGCAGCATCTATTACATTTTCTTCATCTTGTACATTTACTTCAGTAGGACGAATGACCTTCTTTGGAGCGGGGTTACCTGCTTCTCGAAGTCTACGAAATGATGCACTAAACACTGTGTGGGCAGGTTGGTGTATATTTGAATATCTGCGTTCCCATTGGATATGGGTAATATACAAACACAATATCTGCATATTCCTCAGTTGTGAATAAATGCATTGTTTATTTAGAACTTTTACACGAAGTATCAAATATTGTACAATTAAAATGACACTAACAATATTTATTGTCATAACAACTGTCATTTTTATTTATCAGCCTACTTTTGATTGAAGTAGGTGTACCTATATTTTATAGGCGTGCATTGTTTCACATTCAAATGACTTTGTATCACTTCCTGGTTGACTGGAAAATTATGATTCTTTAAATGCTTGTAACTTTTAAACAAAAACGAATCGGATCCATATTCATTAACAAAAAATGTTTAGAATTTTGATAGCTATCATCTGGCAAAGTCTGTCATAGAGCTTGTAGAACACCTGTATATATATATATATATATATATATATATATATATATATATATATATATATATATATATATATATATATACTTTCGTAAGCATTTTACTGTCGCGACTTCCTGATATTTTTGATTAACTAGAGATTTTCTTTATCTACATAATGATTATTATCACAAATATGCTAAGTAATACATGATTTATCAATATCGCAGTTGCCCTAGATGTTCTTTAAATCTAGTTTCAATAGTTCTTTTAGTTTGCCCAACATATTTAAGTTCACAGTCCGTACAACCTATTTCATAGATTCCAGATACTCCTGTGGGTTTTTTTTTCATGATTTATTTTAAAGCCAACAACACTATATTAAACAGTTCCTATGGAGAAAATATATTTTACAAACAAAAAATAGTTCTGGGCATTAACGGGTTGAGAGTTTGTTGAAATATTTTAGATGTTGGATTGTGTGCTTTGTTAACATTTAAAAAATAATTGTGTAGCTTTATGCTAAATAAATTGATTAGATAACCTCATATAGACTTCTAGTCATGGCTAACTTTGACTATATTGTATTTAAATGAACCACTTAGTGGAAATAAACATGGCTTTCATGCAGGAAAACCAACAGTTACGGCAATGATCGGGATAATTGAGACCATTTTGGCGTCATTTGAGGATATGGAGGAAACAATGCTTTCCAGTATAGACCTGAGTAAGGCGTTCGATTATGTGGATCACGAAATGATTTTGATGAAGCTGCATCATTATGGTATAAGAGGTATTGTGTGGAAGTTGCTTAGGTCGTACCTTGAGAACATATATCAATTAGTGGACCTAAATGGAGAAAAATCGTCTCTAAGACTAATGAAACAAGATGTTCCTCAGGGGTATATATTGGACCCTCTGTTATTCTCTATATTTATTAACGACCTAATGAACCAATTCCATCGCAAGAACATAATATCTTTTGCAGATGACACTACCGTCATAGAAAGAGCTACAAAAAGGGACGTGTTGAACAAGAAAGCATTGGCCGGCCTGAATGTTGCTGAAACTTGGTTTGAGGCAAACAGTTTGGTTGTTAATTCTTGCAAAACCCAAAAACTAATCCTTACCAGCAAAAAGTCCCCTGAACATGCTTCTATTTTATTACTGGGTTTTGTAGTTGATGACACGCTTTCGTGGATTCCACACATTGATGCGCTTTGCCTTAAGCTGTCAACTGCCATATTTTCCGTAAGAAGAATAAAAATGGTTGTCGGAGAGAGTTCAGCATTATTAACATTCCATGCGCATTTTCATATTGTGGCGACGTATGGCATCATCCTTCGGGGTGCTGTGGGTGGTGCATCAAGAGTCTTCCTGAAGCAGAAAAAAGTGATGAGGGTGTTAGCTGGTGTGCCTCAAACGACAAGTTGCCGGGATTGGTTTGTGAAGTACAGAATCCTTACCATCCCGTGCGTGTATATTCTTTGATGTCTGTGTTATCTCCACAGTCACCAAAGTGAGTTTGTTAGGCACTCAGACCTTCACTGCCACAACACAAGAAATAGGGACAAATTCATCACACCAAGGCATCGCTTGGCAAGGTTCCAGTCTTCCTGTGTGTTCGCTAGCGTTAAATTGTATAACAAACTGCCGTTGGCTTTCCAGGAACTAGAGAGTAAGATCTTTAAAAAACTATAAAGAACTTTTTATTAAAAAACGCTTTTTATTCTGTGGATGAATATTTATCCTGTCGCTTTTAGTCATGTTTGTCAAAGTGTCTTACAGTTGTATTACTTGTAGGTATTATTGGATCCTAGTAGTCTTTATGTGTTGTTTATACTTATATTTTAGATGTAGACATGCCTTGTAAGCTTTGAAGGTAATAAATATGTATGTATGTATTATTGCTACTGGTTTGCTAATTCGAGTGACACCATAATTGTATGATAAATAAACCAGCAATACAGCACACTAAAATTGAAACATCCTGTATATTAATACTGACATTTTGTGTGTTTTCAAGTCATATAATTAATTGATGAGCATTCAAGCTATGTACCACAATAATATTTACATATAATTTATATATATCCGTTATAACATTACAATTTAACACATACATATATCTAATGTTCAAACATCTAATATATTTAATTATTTAGCTAAATTAACATTTTTAAGCAATCCAAGTATTGTCATCACATGACTACAATGAAACATTTGATTTTGCTGCGTTAGTAAAGGTAAAGGCATACTATAAGAGAAGTCACTGTTTGGTATTTGAAACTTTCCATTTTAACTCTATGGTTATAACTTGATGCAAATTTATTGTTTATAGATCTCATAAACACCACTAGACATAAATTTAAAAAAAGTCTGTGGCTAATGGACCTAACGGTCCGAGGCCAAACCAAATTACAACAACAACAACAACTCTATGGTTAAAAAGAAACAATCACTTAGAATATGTATCTCATGGCATCAAAATAATATGCTGCAGTACCTATGTATCCTATTATGCCAGAATAAAGTTTAACGTTATTTCAACATCCAACATAATTTTGACACAAGTTACGTTTTACTATATTTTTAGCGAATTTTCATTAAGAAAGGTCACAATGAAAAGCTTTTGAAAAAAATTGTTTAGATGAGCGCGAATTTGAGTCCCTAGAACCCAAAACCAAGGTCCCTTAAAATCTTTATTTGTTTATATATACGTACATACATACAGGATGTCCCACGTCGAGTAATGTATTAGATTATTTCCGAAAATATACATTTTTGCGTGCTGAAAATTTGTATATGGGAGTTTCCGAAGATGCTCTATTTAATGGAAATAATTTCCAAAATTGCTGACTTCCGGTTACACCGTAAATAAATTATTTCAAATAGAACACTCTGTATATTATTGCATTTTTTGAATACTCATATAATTATAGGTTATAAGTTATTAGTGTATGCTCTCCCTATCTTCAACTGTTTTCGAGTTATGTCAATTTATTTGAGAATTCTGTTCAAGTGGAGGCTGACTTAATGAATGTGATCTTCTGTCGTGTTAGGATGCTGAAAATTATTTAATTTGTCAGACACGTTCCAAGGCCATTAAGCTTCGACATGATTGTGAGGAAAAATTGTTTCATATACAGGGTGTTTTGTAGGATGTATTAGAATTTGGTGTGCTTTAAACTAGAATAACTCATTTATTTCAAATAGAACACCCTGTATATTATCTTCTCATTAAATAGAGCAGATAAATCTCTTTCAAACTGTGTTAGCATTCCCTATACCTAAAGTTGATAATTGTCGATAGATTTGGTGGAGTTGAATTGTACAAGATTTCTACTTCCCCAGTCTAATATTTTTTGGAGATCCACCGAGACAGAACCCTCCATGTGTCTGCGATCCTTATCTAGTTGGGCCAAAGAGACAGGCTTAGAATATTGTATATTTAAGTGGAGGGTGCTGTCGTCCGCGTAACTGTGAACTGGGTTGGATGTGCTAGAAAGAAGGTCATTGATGTGGAGAAGAAACAAAGTAGTGGCTAAAACTGAACCTTGAGGAACTCCTGCATTAATTGGATACAGTTTAGAGGAATGGCCATCCACGACAACAGAAATGCTCCGGTTGGAGAGGAAGTTTGCTGTCCAGGTACATAGTTTTGGTGGTAGGCCATGGGCCGGTAGTTTATTAAGCAGCGCTGCGTGCCAGACCTGGTCGAATGCTTTGGACATGTCTAGAGCGACAATCTGGGATTCGCCGTGTAGTTCCATAGACTTCTTCCAAGAATGGGTGACAAAGGAAAGGAGGTCGGCAGTTGATCTGCGCTGACGGAATCCATACTGCCCGTCGTAGATTAGACTGTGTTTTTCAAGAAATTTTAGTAATTCGGTGTTTATATACTTTTCCATCACTTTAGAGATGACTGAAAGGAGAGAAATAGGCCTGTAGTTGCTAGGAAGCACTTTTGATCCTTTCTTGGGGACGGGTTGTACTCGAGCAGCTTTCCAGTTACTAGGGAATATGCCTCTATTGTAAGATGTCTGAAACAGACGGGTCAGGACAGGAGCAAGTTCTGGTGCGCATTTTTTGAGAACAATTGCTGGGATCTCGTCAAGGCCAGAGACTTTCCTGGTATTAAGAAAAGAGAGCATCTTTCGTACCTTTTTAGTTTTGAAAATTATGTCAGTCATTTTATGCGTGACATTGGGGACTGTTCGTGGTTAAACATTTAGAGGTGGGTTGAGAGTAGAATTGCCGACGAACAACGATGCAAAAAGTTCAGCCTTGCCCTGGGCGGTAGAAACAATTTCAACCCCTGAGACAAGAGGTGGGAACGTGCTCTTGCAGAAATTACTCCCAATAGATTTAGCAAGAGTCCAGAAGGGTTTGCTGCCCTTAGAGCTTAAGAGGACTTTGTTTTTGATGTGGTTATTAAACGAGTTTTTTGCCTCAGAAAGAATGCGGACATAGCAGTTTCTTGCGTCGTTAAATGCTTGTTATTAATGTTATGTTTAATTGTTTACGTTTGTTGTTTATTTAATTGTTTGTGTTTATTCAATTGTTTATTCATTTGTTTATACCTATTATCAACTCAGTTTGATTGATAAAAATTAAAAAGATGGTTTTATGGGACTGTTCTTAACTAAAGTAGTAAGTTTGATACATCGTTGGATTCTTTAATTTTTTTTTCTATCTAACCATGTAAAATTTCAATATGGCGGCCATAAGAAAAACAAAAGTTGGTTGTGGTAACTCAAAATGTAGTCGGAGAAAAAATCATAAATTGAATGAAAATGTAGATAAATATGTATGTGTAATTGTGGAGTTTACTTTTTTCAAAGTTCCCAGGAATAACGAAGTGATAATGATTCTTGGTTTTGCTAGGTTTTCAGTTTGTTCAAATATTTTGAGAACCACTGATTTTTTGCAATTTTCGAATGACATTTTAATAGGCTTATAATTACGCAACTTTTCTCTAATTTATCCAACCTTGTAGCTCTTCAAATAAAAAAGATACCCCATACATAGAAGGATTTTTGGTGGGCCTCTATAGCATTTGAGAGAACAATTCGACTCTCAGAACTGGCCAGTGAACTTAGCCCCCGAAAGTATTTTCCAGTGTAATGAGATAAACCAAAAGTCTATAGGTGGTGAAGAAGCTTCACAAATAAAACTGTGAATGAACCTTCAAATTTGTGCTCATTTAACAGAGTTGTTTAGAAAATTCGTAAGTTAGGTTAGGTTAGGTTTGATTGTGAATGGGCCATACCGGTCACTCTACTGCGACCATAAGGTCTATTGTGGCTCACGCCTAATAGGTCTATATTTCGCCCAACAAAGCCAGCCTCCTGCAGAGGTCGATAATCTTTGTGGGCGAAAGTTGATCCAGATCCTCCGGAGCAAGCTTTATCTTGCCAAAGAGCAGGTATCTAGTCCTGTCCGCTGCTGGACAGGAACACAGTACATGCTCTGCTGTCTCGTCACTCTCCATACACAGCCGGCACTCGGTCTCCTGATCGACCCCAATACGGTGCATGTGGTGACGCAAGCGGCAGTGTCCTGTATACAGGCCGACTAGAGTACTCAGTTGTTGTCTGTTTAACTCTAGAAGTTTTTTAGCCCTTGACTCTGACAGGCCGTTTATGTAGGCCTTAGAGTGAGCTAATCCTGGAAGATTTTGCCAATACTGAATTGTCATTCTTTCTGTCCAGGTCTTTAAGGTGCGTTTTGCTGTGCATGATGTTATCCCCAGCACCGGTTCTGTTCCGACAAAGTCTCTCTGGGCACCACTCCTGGCAAGCATGTCGGCCGCAACATTGCCATCATGGTCCGAGTGACCCGGTAACCAGACCAGCGAGACCTCATTACAGCTGCCCAGTTCGTTAAGGGCAGATTTACAACTCTATACCGTTTTTGAATTACACCGGTAGGACCCAAGAGCCTTTATTGCAGCTTTGCTATCTGCATATATCTTTATCGATTTGTGTGTGCACTGGTTTTTTATACTTTCCCTTGCACACATCTCGATGGCATACACTTCTGCCTGGTGTATGGTTGCGTACTTGCCGAGGCTAGCTGATGGTCTAGCATCGGTGCTGCCCCCATATGCGCCGGCTCTTACTCCCATATTGGTTTTGGAGCTGTCAGAGTACCAGCAAAGATCGGCTCTCAATAGGGTCGTTTGATTTCGCTCCCAGTCCTCCCTTTCCGGGAGGACGGTCTTGAAAGACAGATCTCTACTGATCTTTGTAGGCATCAAGTCTGAGACCATTCCCAGAATCCTGTGACCCTCAATGTCATCGAGGAGTCCGGACCCTCCCAGACTGATTTCCTTCGGCATACTGTCGGCCGTTTGTTTTAATCTGTACGTTGTCCACCTCGCCACCCTCTCCAACCATATGTGAAGAGGTGGAATATTAAGGAGGACCTCCAGAGCGGCTGATGGTGCGTTGCTTATCGCTCCCGTTATCATCAGACAAGCTTGTCTCTGTAGATGAGCCAGTTTGGCCCTCGCGATACCACGAAGTGCCTTAGGCCACCAAACTATGGCTCCATATGTTATCATTGGTCTGATAACCACTACATAGAGCCAGTACATCTGTTGGGGGCAGTTATTTCCACAGATTTTACGGCATGTCCACAGGGACAGTTTAGCCCTGCGGATTACATTCTCTAACTGTATGTCCCAGTTGAGCTTCTTATCTAGGGTAACCCCCAGATATTTTGCTTGTTCCGAAAATGGAATCGTTTCCCCCATAAGAATAGGTGGTTTTAATTTGTCCAACCTTCTTCTTCTGGTAAATGGAACAATGATAGTTTTGCGGGGGTTCACAGACATCTGTTCCCTCCGGCACCAATCAATCACTACATTTAGTGTCTCCTGAAGAGTACTTGCTAGTTCCTCCTCATATTTGCCCCTAACCATTATGACTAGATCATCAGCATACGCCTGGACCTCAACCTCCCACAGTCCGAGGATATCCAGCAAATTGTCCACATAGAGAGACCACAGCAGGGGGGATAGAACTCCCCCCTGAGGGCACCTCCTCGCAGCCCTGAAGCCGACCACCTCCCCCTGCAGCGAGGTAATAACGGTCCGATTGTGGAGCATGCTTCCGATCCAGCCACAAATGGTAGGTTTCACCCCCCTAGCAATAGTGGCTTCGTAGAGGGAGATAGGTAATGCATTGTTGAATGCTCCTTCAATGTCGAGAAATGCAGCCACAGCCACCTCCCCGTTATCCAGGAAGTGTGTGATCTTCTCGACGAGGTTATTGAGTGCTAACTCAGTAGATTTGCCAGTTTGGTAGGCATACTGGTGGGTATTAAGGGGGTTGTTGACTAAGATGCTCCCCCTAATGTGTCCGTCCAGTATTAGAAAATTCGTAAGTAATTACCTCTCTGACAGCAACATTTTCTTTATTAAAATTCGCAATTATTAATATTTTGAAATTGGTAGAAACAGGGTAGATTTCTTGGTATACACGAATCCAAATACATAGTGTTAAAATTTTGTTGGACATTAAAATAACTGATACAGTGAGATACATTCTCGAGCTTTATCTCTCACAGTTTAAATATATGTCTTATTATATAATAAAAAGAATACCTTGCAGAATTATGGGTCGCTTCCATCTTTTTTTTTGCAAAAATAAGTTTATAAACAAATTATTTAACAATGAATCTATGTGTGTTTTTAACATAGCACCTTTCAAAAGAAAAATAAAATAAAGATGTGACCATCATAAAAACTTAAATTTTAATAATAAAATAAACAATGAATTGATTAAGTTTTATTCAACCCTTAGAAAAAAGAAAGATCAGCATTTTTTTTAAACTTATTAGGATCTCTTGTTACATAATATGTGATGTCCTTTGATTTGTGTATCTTAGCCCATACTAAATACAAACTGGAGGTTTTTCCTCTGGTTTAACAATAGCTTCATATCTTTGCAAGTGATGTCACTTTTATGGCACCATCAGGCAGAAGAATATTTTTTTCTGATAGAGGTGAAACCTATTGCACAGATAATACAAAGATATTATTGTAAAGCCACGGAAAAAGCCTCTACATATTCAGTATGGAACAGTTACAGCAAGTTAGATACAGGGATGGTTGGTGATTATTTTATAGGTCTCTTCTTCTTTCCTGGAAGACTGAACAGTAAAAGTTATCAACTTCTTGCAGATTTGCCTGTTTTACTAAAAAAAAGGTGCCAGTTTTATTTAGAAGACAAATGTAATTTATGCACGATAGTGCACCGGCACATTTTAACATTCGAGCCCGATAATTTTAGAATCAAACTTTAAACATTCTATAGATCGGTCAGGGAGGCCCTCAACCGTGGTCTCCTAGATCTCTAAATAGTGGATTATTTTCTTTGGCGGTATCTGAAGAGTTTTGTTAAACCAAACATCCATTCAAAATAAACAACAATCAGAAATCAGATAATAAACGCATCTCAGACAATTCGAAATACGCCCAAGAATTGTTCAAAGAGTTCGTGAGTCAATGAGAAGTAGATTGAAGAGCAAGGAGGATATTTTCAATAATTATGGTCATTTTGTTGTTGTAATGCTTCGTTTAATATTTTGCCTTATCTTGTAAAAAGTAATTTATTCGTATTTTTGAAGTTTATAATTAAAATAACCGCTTACTTTAATATGCAGTGATTTTAGATTATTCCATGTATTTCTATTTTTTTGTTCATTATTAAAAGGAATTGTTTTGAGTAACAGAATTTGATTTGACAGCAACATCAGTTTTCAGACATCCTAGAGGAACAGAATTTTCTTTGACAGAACTTATCAGTTTTCAGGCATCCTGGAGTAACAGAATTTGATTTGACAGAATTTATCAGTTTTCGGGCCTCCTAGAGCAACAGAATGTGATTTGACAGAACTTATCAGTTTTTGGGCATTCTAGAGTAACAGAACTGATCAGTTTTCGGGCATTCTGGAGTAACAGAATTTGATTTGACAGAACTTATCAGTTTTCGGACATCTTAGAGTAACAGAATGTGATTTGGCAGCAACTTATCAGTTTTCGGACATCCTAGAGTAATAGAATTTGATTTGACAGAACTTATCAGTTTTCGGGCATCCTAGAGCAACAGAATTTGATTTGACAGTACTTATCAGTTTTCAGGCATTCTAAAATAACAGAACTTATCAGTTTTTAGGGATCCTAGAGTAACAATTTGATTTGACAGAATTTATCAGTTTTCGAGCATCCTAGAGTAAGAGAATTTGATTTGACAGAACTCACCAGTTTTCGGACATTCTATAGTAACAGAACTAATCAGTTTTCTGGCATCCTAGAGTAACAGAATTTGATTTGAGAGAACTTATCAGTTTTCGGACATCCCAGAGTAACAGAATTTGATTTGACAGAACTTATCAGTTTTCAGACATCCTAGAGTAACAAAATTTGATTTAACAGAACTTATCAGTTTTCGGACATCCTAGAGTAACAGAATCTGATTTGACAGAACTTATCAGTTTTCGGACATTCTAGAGTAACAGAGCTTGTCAGTTTTCGGACATCCTAGAGTAACAGAATTTGACTTGACAGAACCTATCAGTTTTCGGATATTCTAGAGTAACAGAACTTATCAGTTTTCGGACATCCTAGAGTAACAGAATCTGATTTGACAGAACTTATCAGTTTTCGGACATTCTAGAGTAACAAAGCTTGTCAGTTTTCGGACATCCTAGAGTAACAGAATTTGACTTGACAGAACCTATCAGTTTTCGGATATTCTAGAGTAACAGAACTTATCAGTTTTCAGGCACCCTAGAATAACAGAATTTTATTTGACAGAACTTATCAGTTTCCGGACATCCTAGAGTAACTGAATTTTATGTGACAGAACTTATCAGTTTTCGGACATCCTAGCGGAAAATTAAGTTGACTTTTGTATTGTATTTTGAAGGCTGACATAGCTGCGGCGGGGTACCAGTTTTGGATATTTTTTGGAGATTTAAAGCTTTCAAAGTTAACTTCCCAATATCAATAGACTCTATGAAGTCCTGATGGAAGGAATTTCTGAAAAAATGCTTATGATTGGCAATATTTGTTTGCACCTGCAGAAGAAGTGGTTTTGATTTTGACCCTGTTTCCTTCAAAACCACGGATGTACAATTAAAAAGGTACACAAACGGTCAATGCCTGCAATAATGGGTGTGTTTACTAATTAACCTGAACAATAATTCGTGTACTCTAGCAGAATTGAGCGTTTAAAACTGTTCGACAGTCCACTCTCTCTCTGTTCTAACTGCTCGAGCAGCTTTTTCACCACAGATGGAGAGTCAGTGCATTAGAACAGTCTTAGTTCCTAACCTAACAAATTTGAAAACATAGAGTCAACTTTTTAACTAAAGCATTCTAAACATGAATTATAATGTGATTACATAGACGCTAGATGCATAGCATAAAGTATGTGGTAGATGTAACTACTGCATCGCCATAGTTTGCAATATCGGAAACTATTAGTATATAATATAGGATCAATTTTAAAGCATACAAACAAGTCATGTTGACTTAGATATCCAGAGAAAAAACTATTATAACTGCATTAGGAAAATTCCGATATTTAGCAGTATTTATCTTTGCTTCCGGGTTGCGGTAAGAACTTAAATATACTTTTTATATTACTTATATTATTATCGAATAACATCTGCCAAGCAAAAACTGTTTCAGCAGAGACACCTTACAAATAAGCTATCAGGGGTGTGAGAGAAGAGTGGCTCCATTAAGAGAAAGCTGAAATGAAGCTTAGCCATCTTGTTAGATAATTTATCAAATTAAAGGCAACATACTTCTTTTCAATTCAGAAAACATGATTATTATAATGTAAAAGTTAACTTGCTAACTTCCTGTTTTATTGAATCAAAACGTTACGTCAGTTGAAACTGACAATTCACAACCTGTTCTGATCCCGATGTCAGCATTTAAAAATAATAGTGTTTGAGCAAGTACTTGAGAAGATCTCTACTCGAGCACAATTTGCTCGAGTAATTTGGTACAATTATTAAACACAGCAATGTAAGGCAGTGTAGTTAGTCTACGTACGAGAAAAATGGTAATGGATACAAAGAGGCAAATAACTGGTTATCAAAATGTCGTTAACTTTACAGAAAAAAATATCTAATGTTTATGCATTCAAATGTCAAATGACCTAGCATTGCCCGTCCTTGTCAAGGTGACATAAAAGATGACACTCTAGATGGTTGTTGGCATACCTGTGTAATTGTGCATCCGATCCACAATAGGCCAAGGGCTGCAGTGATATCGGGGCGGCAGCCGCGGACGAGCCCCGAAGGAGAAAAAAAAAATTGTGCATCCGTGTCCAAAATTAAATAAAATATTGGTTGAAACAAAAGAAAAACCAAAGAAATAAATACAGTAATGAAATCAATACAAAAATTTTTGCATTTTTTTGTAATGAGAGAAGATGCAATAATTCTGCAATGCATTCCAACTTACAGAGTTTAGGTATGTACAAAATAATAGTAGATGTCATTGTATCAATCTGGGCTTGAGAGGATAAGATTTATATTTACACTGCTTTACAGAAATTAATTTGTTCAGTGCTAAAGCAGCAAAATAATGAGTGATCAATAAAATTCTTCCTCAAGAGTGCCATGGAAAATTCAAAAACAGAAACTGCATATACTAGCTCAGTTCCACAGTTAGTGTTGACATTTCATTCATGCCATTGCACCAAATTGTGAAAGTTCTCATAAAGAATGAGGTTATTTGGAAACTGTACACGAAATTCAGCAATTTTTTTTTCGGCCTCAGGGCTCGCCCGCGTCTTTGCCGCCCTAATAGCACCGCATCCTTTGGTTTATTGTGCATGCCCTTTGTCTTTACTCCGTCCATTCCAAAATCACTGTGCCTTGAACTAGTCTGCATAGCAATTGGTAGGGTCTAGTATATTGCTCTGCCTCCGGTCTAGGCTGTCCGTAGATCAGTTGTCTTTCGCGGTCCAGAGCTTTACACTGGCACAAGATGTGCTGGGCGGATTCCTCCCCCTCGCCACAGAGTCTGCATGCCAGGTTCCCCTCGAACCGCCCCATTTTATGCAGGTGTTTCTTGACGGCCATGTGTCCCGTCAAGAGTCCTGTTATGTTTCTGAGCTGTCCTCTCCTAAGAGTTAGCAGCTCCACAGCTCTCTCTGGACTGGGTTGCCCAATTAATGACGTTCCGTGTCTGAGACCTGGACAATCTGCCCAGTATGCCTTGTGCTGTTCCCTAACCCAGGACTTGACGATGGTTGCCTGGCTGTGCCTTTTGATACGCCCAGGACCGGTTCTGGTCCCATAAATGGTTCTGCTGATCCTCTCTTCGCGAGAATGTCAGCTTCTTCATTGCCTTTGACCCCCGAGTGACCCTCACCCAGATGAAGGTGACCTTATTAAAAATTCAAAAACAGAAATTGCATGTATTAGCTCAGTTCCTGAGTTAGCGTTGACATTTCATTCATGTCATTGCACCAAATTGTGAAAATCCTCATAAAGAATCAGGTTATTTGGAAGCTGTACACGAAATTTAGCCATACATTCTGTGCTGAATAGGTCCACAGACCATCCACTTTTGTCCCACTTTGAAAATGACTCCTGATTAAAAAATCTCTCAATCTGATAAAATTGCTAGCTGTCCCAGGTGCGATTAACAGGCGAGCCAACGAGTTGGCTGGAAAATTAAAATAAATAAAGGTCCAAGAATTGCGTTGATAGCCAGAGATCCTACAGCCATTAGGTAAAAAAATAAATAAAAAACGTGATAATGCTGCTCAGAAGTGTCGGAATAAACACAAACGGTGGCAAAATTACTCTAAACAAAATTGTTCTGCAATTATAGGCGTTTATGAATGGCAAATTTGACAAAAAACTAAAAATATATTGTACAAAATAATATCAATATTTGTTGGCATTTCTGTGGATCGAAATCTCAATTGGCACCAACATGTCACATCAATTGCAGAAGCGGCTGCTAAGAAATTAGGTTTCCTCTTCCGGGATCGCAAATACTTTTCACCAGCTAATCTCTATACCTTATATACTTCACAAATAAGGCCAAACCTCAAATTCTGCTCCCACATCTGGGGTGCCGCTGCCGCTTCTACACTCGCTATCCTGGACTCCATTCAGAAGAGAGCTATACCTCTATACCCTCACCCAAAGGCTGCCATACCTTGCCCAACCACGTGCCGTTGGTGGCCTCTCTCTCCTTTATAGATATCTGCACGGGCACTGCTCAGAGGAGCTTTCTTCCATAGTTCCTCCACCTGCTGCCCCCAACAGATCTACCAGGGGAACAGAGCGAATGCACCCTTTTACTGCCCAGGTCACCAGACATAGAACATCTTGTTATGCCCGCTCTTTTGTCCCGAAGACTTCTAAGTTGTGGAATTCCTTGCCGGCACATGTTTTTCCTTCTCCTCCGAACCTCCAAACCTTCAAGTCCAGAATTAACAAGTTGCCTCTTACCTTCTTGTCGACACCCATAGTATGATGGTATTTAGGCTGTAAGCCCTCGTGGTGTGTTGTTGAAATATTAAAAAAATAAACAACACAAATGAAAAACGATGGATTATAAAGAAAAATGGTACTAAATCACAATTTGATGCAATGATGTGGACGAAATGTCAACACTAACCGTTGCTAATACACCCAGTTTCCGTTGTGGTTTTTAATGGCGTTGTGGAAGAAGAATTTTATTGATTGCACCGTATTTAAAGAAGCCAAGTACAAATTAAGACTATTTTTGTTTGATAAGAACCTTGGATTAAATTATAACCAATCACAAATGTAGAAGCTTCTCTGATTTCATTTCCGTTACTATAAACTGTTCTTAGAAATTCCCTAAATATGTATTTGTTTTTTTTTTTTTTTGGTCGCACCTCTTTAATAACTTATTATTATCAACAATTTTTGCACTAACAACCTTCCAATGTACAATAAGCCAAAGGTTGCAGTGCTATCGGGGCAGCAAGGCCGTAGGGCTCACCTGTTTTAACAACAGGTATTTGCTACTACGAACGTCAGCTCTGGACGTATTGTTTAGGAGTACACAATTTGAGTTCCGGAGAAGCATACATGTTCATGCGGCACGAGGCCACAGCCTCAAGGGGTACTCAACAAATAGGATCGTGCATAATGTACTTTATAAAAAATTATGTGACAACAAGGAGTCATAATGTATTCCGACCAGTGCGGTGGGCAAAATCGGAATATAAAGTTTTCACTTTTATGTTCTTACATAGTTTCATCCCCTTCTTTCGTAGTTGAACAAATTGACCACAAATTTCTAGTTAGTGGTCACTCTTATCTTGCTTGTGACCAGGACTTCGGACTCATCGAAAAAGATAAAAAGTACTATAAAGAAATTTACATCCCTGAAAATTGGTCTCGTGTAGTTATCATTCAATAACGTCCATATGAAAGTAGAAAACTTTTTTTTACCAAACAATTCGAAAGTAGCATTACTAACAGAAAAATTGTGTCCAATAAATCTAAAGTTGAATGGATGAAAATGAAATGGATCCGTTTAGAAAAAAACAATCCTTCTATAATTTCGTATAAATACTTAAACAGCGAATTCAATGAAGTAGATGTAAAGAAAATAAATTCTGTTTTTCCTGCAAACCTGAGTGATTTGCTATATCCAAATGGCCGCAAAATTGATGTGAAAAAAAAAAGCTGACCTAATGGAATTAATCCAGTTTATACCCCCCATTCATCATAATTTGTATGCAAATCTAAAGACCGCCAACGATGTATCTGAAGATTTTATTGCCGTTTCTAACGATAGAGAAGAAATGCTGGAATAAAAATATCAGTCCATCAAACTTTTTCAATGTGTAAATTTAATGTACCTACATATTTCAGTTAAATTCTTAATAAAAACTCTTGGTTTACTGATTTTATCTGTTATCCATTCCTAAAGTCCGTATAATCAAGAATTTTTGACCCAATACCAGTGTGCCAAAGTGGCCTAACCAAATATTGCTGCTTATATGAAAAAACCAGAGTGGCCTAACCCTAATTTTTGCAAAAAAAAAATTGAGGTTTTCCATATTTTAATTAACACCTAATAAAACAATTTAAAATTGTATCTTGTTTAGCAAAAATATTGCAATATTCCTTTTATATTAACAGTGTTATTAGAGTGGGCAAATATCAAAAACTTCAGAGGCGATTTTCTCATTTGTTGTATTTTAGGCTTAGGCCACTTTGCATCTCATAGCCTCATATGAACACTGAAGAATTTTGGGTTGTTCGATTTTGAATTTCTAGGAAGTTCGACCGTGAACCTTGAGCTACTATTTCAGAAGTTCGAAATTCTATGCTGCATATCTGCTTGGGTTCGTTCATAGTTCGGTTCGAACAAAACATCAATTCACACACCTCTACAAAATACGCAAAGCGTTTTCTCTGTGTTCACATCATTTCAGCATAGCAGGTTCATCATTTGCTCGCAAAATTGCAGTCTTCTATCAGGGTCATCTTCACTCAATTCTTGAAGGATTGTTAGTTTGTAAGGATGAAATTTGTGAGAATTTTTACTATTGAAGATTGGCTAATTTCTTGCCCTCTAGCTACGTACCTGGTAGAGATATTATGGTTTTCTTGAATGGCTTATAGTTGTAAGAAGGATGCTTGCCTGCTTTAAGTATCTATTTTTATGAAGTTTCTCCATACATAAATGTTCAGAGAAGATGTAAATAAATTACTGGGTTGGATTTCAAAAAGTTTATGAAAAATCACCACAACAAATATTTTAAGGGCTCGTAAATATAATCAGAATATGCATAGTTATCTAGGCTCTGGGCATGTTGAAATTATAAACAATTAACTGCACAAGTTGCAGTTCAAAACGGGTCACTTGAAACATAGTTGATAAGAGGAATGCTAGATTCGCAAGTTTGGGGTTCTACGGCCTCTGCAACGAGGTCATTTGGTTTCAACAGAGACAAACATGCAAACTCTGATTTTGGTATGGGAACAGTAGAGAAATACGTGTCTTGAGACAGTGGTCACTCAGCTGCCTCGGGCTGAGCAGTACCCGCAGGGACGATAATGTCAAGGGCTTTTTTTAAAATAAAATCAGAGTAAATTTAGAAGTTGAGTGGAATTTCGGGGGAGTGAATTAGGGGTTCTATTAAAGGGCGGTTACCCGCGGACAAATGTGGTTAAATGGCCGGTGTGGGCGAGTGATAAAACATGGTACAGGGCTGGCTATATTTCCCAGATTCCCGGTGAGTATGTTCCATGACCTAATATGTTTAAAGTGACTTTTTAGTTTGGGGTTCTACGGCTTCTGCAACGAGGTCATTTGGTTTCAACAGAGACAAAAATGTAAACTCCGATTTTGATATGAGAACGGTAGAGAAATACGTGTCTTTAGACAGTGGTCACTCAGCTGCCTCGGGCCGAGCAGTACCTGCAGCGACGATAATGTCAAGGTTTTTTTCTAAAATAAAATCAGAGTAAATTTAGAAGTTGAGTGGAATTTTGGGGGAGTGAATTAGGGGTTCTTTAAAGGGCGGTTACCCGCGGACAAACGGTTTAACGGCCGGTGTGGGCGAGTGATAAAACATGGTACAGGGCTGACTTTATTTCCCAGATTCCCGGTGAGTATGTTCCATGACAATATATGTTTAAAATGATTTTTTTTAAGGCTAGCTGTCTCGAGTAATGAAATAATTTTCATATAAAATTTGTATAGATATTTTTAAACCATGGGCTGTAAGATAGAATTAGCATAGATTATTGAGTCATAGGGCGCTAGAATATAATTAAGAGTAAATTGGAATCATATTAAAATCAAGATGTTTTTATGAGGGATTTTAGTAGATGGGGGGAATATTTGTGAAATTTCATAATACGAAGGACGAGATAGGACTTGGAGCCATAAGGTTTTAGTTGGGAACTTAAAGCGGAGGTTAGATAAAATTGAAAGCTATAATTAAGCTAAGAAAGATGTTAATTATTAACTTATGAAAAATTATACCGGGAGCGAAAACAATTTAATTTTCACCGGTATTAACTTTGTGTAACATTTAGTTTTTTTTAAGATTAGAAAAGCCTGCCACAGAATTCTGTTTAAATAACTTTAGAATATGAGTTATGGGAGTTGAGAGTTTTTAGTTTAATTTTACCTAGAAGAAATTTATTGATTATTTAAAAAAAAATTGTGCTGTTAAAATGTTTACCTGTATAAATTTTATTTTTGTATTAAAGTAATTTTAAAACTAGATGCTGGGTTTTATTCTTAGCATAAGAAAACCCTAAACTAGAGTTTATCATAACAGTTTCTTATAAAATGTTTGTGACATGTTTTGTCACTAGGTATACGCTAAGGCTGCATATATAGTAAAATTTTGGCGAAAATTGATCTCAAATGCTCGGCATATTGTTCCAAATAAATTCAGGCAAGACCTCCCTTGAACGTCGTTAAACTTAAATGTTGTTTTCAAGGTAACAAGGGGTAATTTTCGAATACACGTTCTGCCGCTCGAGCGTTGTGAATTTTAAAATGTACCTAAATAATTACGTAAATTTTAATAATAATAATAATTAGAGTTTACAGTCATTTTTAAATCTTTGTATTAAAGAAAAGCAAGTGGCTAGTAAACCTACCCCGTTAGATAGTACATTAAGTTGCAGTTCTTCATTGGACGCACTCAGTCGATGAGTACGTTTCTATTACATGCCTTTTAACCAGAAACTGTTCTTGCGGGCACTAGCTCGCTATAGGATGAAATATATTTTGTCAAATAATATTAAAAATTTTTTTCATACTATGATTCATCACAGAAAAAAACTAATATGAATTAATACCAACTAGTTACTTTTTGGGTCTGTATTTTCTTGAGGACCTGTCTTGTACAAAATTGACATCATTATTAGCAGCTAACAGTTTTGGAAATGATAATAAAACTCAAATCTCAAGATATCTTTTATTATAAAAGATCTGATCTTAACAGAAAATTGTTTTTTTTTTCATTTTTCTCAATGGCCCATTATCAAAGAATGCACCAACATCAATGAAAAATGACATCTACCATTGACACACTGTACTGAAAAACTTTATTCAAATCTAAATTGAAAAACAAGTCAGTAAATTAATCAACATCACATTATGAAAAGTAACGTGTGGAAATGTATTACATATACAAACATTTGCGTAATCTGCCTTTCAACGTGAAATTTTCTTACAACAAAACAAATAATCGCAACATCCAAAAAAACATAAAAAACAAAGCGAAATAAGTAAACATTCAAGAGAGTAATTTCAACAAGCAGAGTAACTAAAAATTAAAACTAGTATTCGCATATAAAAAGAAGAGAAAGTATAGACAAAGAGCAGTCACAGCCTTTTTTGTAATTTGAGCATTACATAGTATTGTAAACAGGATTGTTGTGTCTGGGATTGATGTTCAGCAGAGCAAGGGGATGGCTTCTTCCGTACTGTTGCTGTTTCTTGGCAGCCTTGGCTATCACCGTCGCCGCAACCATGCGGCCTGGCGACGAGTTCCTCACCGTGGGGACCATCGGAGGTCTCTTACACTCGACTTCCGAACTTTTATCAGTTTGCAAACAGTTCTTGTTTAAACTGGTTATTAACGGAGTTTGCGTTATCCGCATCGGCGGACTCTTCTCCCTCATTTCGATGCAAGAATGTCTTGAATTTTTATTCTTAAAACCTTCCTTAGGGGCGCACTTCAATCTAAAATTTACAACACAATCTTGTTTGTTAGTTTCAAACCGTCCTAACAGATTTTTAACACTCATATCGTCTTCGGGACTCGCATCTACCTTTTCTTTTTGCTGGTGTATGCTAACGGGAGATGAAGGTAGACTGGTGGCATGCTTGTTTTTCTGAGTATCACTGAGTGCATCTGCAGCAGATAACGTGTTTTCGTTGGTTGTGCTCGTTCGTGCTTCGAATTCCTTTTTCAAATTCTTCACAATACCGGAACTGTTTGATTTTGATGTATCCAAATCATCACCAACTTTCTTCAGCAAGTTTGATTCTTTGTGCAAACTTTCAAGAAAGTCTTTATGTTGTTTTACTGATGAAAAATGAATACTGGAATCGGAAGGTTCTTTCACAGGTTTTTCTACACTGGAAACGTTGGATTCAGAGCGAGACAACGAGCATTCCCGGCTAATAAGCTCCATGGTTGAGCATTCTGGAGCACTAACAGATAACCTGGTTATTTTGCTCTTATCGTGCTCACTTGGTATATCTATGGTGTCCGATATGGCACTCGACTGTTCATTAATACTTTCAGTGGCATCTACCAGTACTGGATTAATGGCTTCTGCTGGTATCTTCTGTGTTACATTCGGATAATCAAACAGCAATGTTTCTGATGAAGGTGACTTAACAAGCGAAAGAGAACTACTTACAAGACTTTCACTTGAATCATCTTCTGATCTTTTCAACCTGCTTTCTTCGAGTTTCTGTTTTGTCCGTTTAACAGTACCTGGATGCCAAGGAATCTCTTCCTTTTCATATGGGAATATACCGCTGGAACTGCGATCTACTTCTGAGCTACTCGGATGCAAAACCTTTTCGCCTTTCTCATTTACATAATGTATGCCTGAACGTGAGCGCATATCATACGAGCCCCAGGAGCTGTTACGGGAAGGCAGTGTTCTTGTATCACCAGAACCCCACGAGCTGTGCCTGGAAAGTATATCGCTCTGAGTCTCATTTGGATAGCCTAGTACAACAGCACTGTCATAAGAGCTCCACGAATGTTGTCTGGAAGGACACTCTCTGACCGGATCATCTTTGGATAGTTCTGGTACTGATGCAGGTAATGTAGGAATCATGGATAACCGGTGTTGCTTCTTTTCTTCTCTGTCAAATACCCTGTCTACACTACTAGAAAAAGGATCACCGTCTTTTCGTAATGTCGCATGTTTCGTTCGATTAGTCTGTTGAGATTCAGGAACTTTGGTTAAATTATTACTAAACGACCTCACCACAGTTTCCGGAATAGTTTTAACAACCGTCGAAGAGGTCCACACAGTTTGACATTCACTTAAACTATCAGTTTTCAAATCACAGACGTCAGTTGTACTGCAACAATAAGACACTTTTTCCTTCTCTTTCTCTCCAGGATCCCACGTTTCCTTCTTCATTATAACACTTCTTATCATGGGAGGGCTTCTGTTATTTGATTGAACCTCATCAGCTTTATTATTATCACCTTCGTCTACATCATTTGACTGTTGTACTTGTACAGAACTTTCGAACTGAGCCGACAGATTGAGGACCAACTTTTTCTTTTCAATAGACACATCAACATTCGATTCAAATTCATTTACTCGTTCTTTAACTGATCCAACTGTCGACGATTCATGTGGTAGATGCACTATTTGATTCGGAGACACACTGTATGATTCTCCGTTATCGCATGGCAGCAACACATGCCTGCCCGAAGCTTTAGCATCGGACAGTTGTTGCAAGTTGCGAAACGACTCTTTCGACGCTGTTTTATGACTGAGATCTTCAAGGGACATGAAAACCGGTGATGTTTTCTCATCTGGTGACAATTCTGTGCTGGTTCTGTTATCGGGCGACCATGATTTAGGACGTTCACCTAAATATTTCAAGTCTTGTCCAGATAAATGTTGTTTTGGGTTCCCTGTTTTCATTTCAGTCTTTGATCTCTGCAGTTTCTCTTTGTTTTTCATAGCATCTAAAATACCCTGATAAGTTTCTAACTGTGCCATAAAACTTGAGTTTGGTTTGATGCAGGTCCTCTTCTCCTTGACATGTGACAAAGCCTTGGCAAAGTTCCAATCGCATGCTTTCATCGCATAAGCTATTACCACAGAGGCAGACCTGCTGACGCCCATCTTGCAATGAACTAACACCTTGGATCCTTGTTTCTTTGCCCTTGTGATGTATTTGAAAGTGTCGTCCCAGTATTTCAGCAAGTCGGTCTTCTCATCATCACACACTCGAATGTTCAAATAGTTGAAGGAACCAGGGAAAAAGTTGTCTATTTCTCTGGTGACGTTTAAAATGTGACCCACCCTGCAATAATAATGAAAAATAATTAATACAGTCTCAAATAATCTCACAAATGTAAAATTTATTTAGTCTATCTCTATGTTCTATGTTTGTATGAGGTGTGGTGTGCCAAACATTTCAATTTTACATGCTATAAATGCTACAATTTTGTAGACAAATAATTTTTTTGTAAATTTAGAACATTAGGGTACTTATTTTTTTTTTTTACTTGAATTCTCGACAAGATTTGGTTTTTAGAGAATTTTTCGTAGATTTTGAGTTTGCTTTGAGAAAATTTTTGTATCTCTGAAAATAACAACCAAATTTGGTACTCACGTTCATCAAACTTACCCTCCATGCCGAAATTCAGATCTCAGTTAAAAGGAAAAACAAATGATAAGCATTTAAAGATAAAAATTTTGGGTGCCACCGATGACTAGAGAAACGCACAAAACCAAAATATTTTGTACAAAATCTATTGTATATTACAGAAAAAATTTAAGTTTTCTTGACGCAAAAAGGTCAAGAAATGACGCAAAAAGGTCAAGAAATATTAAAAAAAAAATTTATTGTTCTTAAAACGTCAAAGTCGCGATTTGAAACGTCAAAATTTGCAATTTTTCGACGAACAACCTGAAAAAAATATGGCTTTTGTAGAAGAAATGTAATAAGTGTGTTTTACAAAGCCTTAAGTGACAGCTTCAACCATCATTGTCCTTCAGTTCAGTAAAATATTTGCAGAAAATTAATTTCACATAGACCCTTTCTCTGATGCTTTGGCAGCAGTTTCAGTGATAGAGTTTGTGGTTTAATAGTATATCATTTTTAACAAATTTTCGTAGAAAAAAATCGTTTTTGGGGAGACCTCGACTTTTGAATTTTGAAAATATTTCTTCAAATAAGCATAGAAGAACTATCCGGGGTCAATTTCAATTTTTACATGTTAACATATATACAGGGTGGCGTATTTCTCCGTTTAAGCTCAATATATCCGTTATTAAGTATACAAGATACAGAAAAATATTATATAAGTTAATTATAGGGTGGTTTGAGCTGCATCTTATAATATTATTTGCACAATCACAGGATAAATCGTTGGTAATACAAGTTTTCTTTTCTTAATGGAACACCCCTTTTATTATTGCATTTTCCATTGAAGTATAATGCATGCTTATAAAAAAATGAGATTGTGCATCGTTTTCGAGTTATTTCAATTGTTTTGTAACTTTTCACATTTTTGGCACATAAAAATTGTGATATGGCAGTGAAAATGACGCATTTAGGGATGTTTTGTTTATATGATTCGTCAAGAAAATCGAGATGGCATACACAGGTGTTCTTAAATAGTGGCTCAATTTGAAAAAAATTAAATTACCGTATCTCAATTTTTTCAAATGTTTATGTTTTCGAAGTGAACGGCAAGCCCTCTCCTCTAATTCTGGTATTATACCGCCTGTACCTAAAGACTATAGTTTTGGAAATATATACATTTATAATCACATACCATGATTCACGTAACGATCGATTTAACCTGTTCTTTCAGATTATTCTTCTATTACATGTTCTATATTCCATAATTCTATAATTCTTTAGCGAATTTTTGAAAAAGAATATTAAAATATTTAAATTAACTTTGGTACAAAAAAGGGATGAAAGAATTAATTTGATCATCTATACATATTTACATTTTCATAATTGTTTTCACAAATGTCAAAATGAAACTTTAAAGTGACAGAGTTAAACACGTTTGTTATTTCTGACAGCTGGAGACATGAAATTATAAGTATTTAATAAAATAATAATAATAGTAACAATAATCGCCTTTATTCACAGACCCACTTTACAACTATAAAGTGAACTACCAATTAGACATTAAATTCACATTTTTCCGCTTATATGTTTCTTTACTTACATTGGTTCAAACTTTCTTTTGTTTTTCCAATTGTAATTACACATTAGGTGAATAATTTCAATTTTTAGTATTTTTTTAAAATTAAAAATCTTTGCGAATTTACGTGAAAAAATGTTTTCGAATTTTAGTGAAAAAAACTTCGTAGGTATAGCGAATTCTCGTGTACATTTTTTTAAAGGAATTTTCCTAAAAAAAAATTATGTAACTTTTGTGCAAGATTGCTTGGCCAACTTTTATAAAAATGGCGTATTTTCATGAAACAAATTGTTTGCCAATTTTCATGTAAACATTTTTAGTGAATTTTCTTAGAAAAAATTCACTAATGGGGAAATCCCAACTTTTGAATTTTGGAAAAATGTCTTCAAATCAGCGCGATCTAGGAACCCTAGAACCCATAACCGGGGTCAGTTTCAATTATATATATATATATATATATATATATATATATATATATATATATATATATATATATATATATATATATATATATATATATCACACAGACCGATTTTGATAAAATTTAGCATGTACCTTCCTTTTATAAGTGGCTTGTATAAGTTTGTTAGCCAGAAAAATCGAATCTGGTTTTCCGGGAAAATTTTGGGTTTTCTTTCGGGAAAAAAATTTATCTCCAAAAATAGAAAAGCTATGGCAACCAAATTTGGTACGTAAGTTTACGATATTAAAAGGAAACTATACATTTCTATGTTAATAGAAAAAAATTATTAAAAAATATTTGGTGTCAGATCATTTATATGAAAATTCACTACAATAACGCACTTGCTGCGTCCAGACTTTTTATTTCTGTCAAAAAGCTTTCTGTGAATAATTATGTCTTCGTTGATGTATTTTTGTGTAAATTGATTGGGTAGGTTCGTTGGCCAGGAAAGTCAACAGTTTTTTTGATAAAATTTCAAACATATGTTCAGCAAATTTAGGTAATTTTCCAAACAAAAAGTTAGTTTGATGAAATACGGTGCATTGTCTCTACTATAACGGTTATAATATCTACTAAATTTGTTGTCTTTCTTAAAAAAAAGACATATTTAACATTAAAGACAGTTCTATGAAAATTATCTACCATAACGACTTGCTGTGTCCAGACTTTATATTTTTTGTCTCTGGAGAATCTTATTATTTCCGTATGTTTTTTAAGTATGTAAACATTTTTGTAAATAATATTTTATCTATTTAAAAAACTGTATAACTTTCCAAATAATACGTTTTATCATGAAATAGTATTCTTATTTTATTTAAAACCTAACAGCAGTATGGTATGTCATACCCCATCACACTTGTTCTGTAGCACATTGACGAGGGGTTAACATATCACAGACAAATAACCAAATCAAAAGAGGACCCTGTACGTACCCTTGTGGAACACCTAAAGAAACAAAATGGGATTGCATTTTCTGGTTACTTTTAACGACAAACCTTTGTGTATAAAATAGTAACCAGATATTAATCTAATAGGTTAAAACAAATTTTCTATTAATCATATGCAATACCCGATAGATTTTAAAAGATTATATATTTTGAGTCTCGATGTTCTAACATCTGCAGGAAAATTAGCTCCAGAAATGTCTTCATTCAGTCCAAGTAATTCCGGTTAGTATATCCTTGAGTTTTTTTGTTGGTTTTTAGCGAATTTTCATTAAGAAAAATTCGCTAATAGAGAGGTCACAATGAAAAGTTTTTGAAAAAAATTGTTCAGTTGAGCGCGTATGTATCCGAGCGATAACTCAAAAAATACTAAACTTGGCAAAAAACATGTTTGGGCGAAAACCGAGGTAGAGTCCGTTAATCAGCCTTTACGCTGAAGTTTTTCCGCTGGAAAATCGGGGAAAACTTTTTGAAAACGCTATATTTGTGTAAGTATCAGAGTAACTGGAATGATGTGGCTAGAAATAGTGCAAATAAACCTATGTTGTGAATTTTAAGTAATTTGGTACACAATATTTAGAGCTTTTCCAAATTAATAATAAAATTCCAAAGACATGCGTTGAAACGACTTAGTGGTTAAAGTCTAATGCCTGACAGAGGATTTAACTGCCACGCGTAGATTGATTTATACAACAAGTATAAACCATACATCACCGGTAACCAAACTAAATATATACCAGCCATAATACATACTACCAGAACCAACAATCGTGAAATCTCGGCCTCAATTATGGAAAATGACAGACTACATGAAATTAAAAATTCGCCAAGTGATTGTTGTTTAACTGGGTGATTCAATCAATTATTAAAAGACACTATATTTGTAGCTTGATGAACGGCCTGAAATACAGTTTTAGCGCAGCACAGATATATTATGCTCTCGCATAATATACTAGAAATGTAAACAAAATCTAGTCAAGTCTATAAAAATGATTCTAAAATTGTTTCTTTTATCTTTAAACTTAAAAATAAGACGTCATATAAGACTGAAACAGTCGTGGGATGTGTTTCAATGATAATTCTACTAATTCTGTAATTAATTGTTACGCATACTTTGAATATAATATCCCGTGCATGAAGCCGATCTAATGTATTATGTAAATAAAACATTACTTGACGTATGCCTAGATGGCTGAGGCGTCGCGCTTGCCTCATAAGCAGAAGGTTACGCGATCGATATAGCTCGATGAATGTATGTTTTTTATGTTTTATTTTGACATTTGAAGAAACAATAGTGCCCAGATTTCATACGTTTTGAATAAGATAACATTTTTGTTTAAAACGCCTGAATAAGTGTGTCACCTTTGAGTCTGAAATTAAAATGTTGTTATTGAAAAAACGGTTTGATTAGGTTGACTAAGACGAAATCATACTGGCGATTAATAAGGAAAAATAACTGCTACGTTTATAATTTGGCAGATACTTTACTTTTCTACATATGAATTAGTTTCCTTCTGAAAATCTTCTGTATAACTTTAATGAAATTTGTAATACAAGTTTCTTTCAGACTTACGTTATCTACAGATATAGCAAAATTTAGTTCTTTAGCTTCACAGAAAATTGAGTTTTGTGCATTTTTCTCAAAAGGAGTTAGAACGCAAGATTTTTTTGATAATACAGAGATATCGATGGTAACACTTTCGAAAGAAATTCTTCAAATGTGCGTGTACTAGGACCTCTAAAATCGATCGTCAAGGTCTGTGTAAGTTTAAAGTATTAACTTTACTAATATGCCGTATAATATTAGTGTACAATTCTTATGAAAATTCGTTACAATAACGCACTTGCTGCGTCCCGAAATTTTTTAAATTAAATTTTAGATAATTCTCGTTTAATCTTGAAACTAGTTATGGTAAGTCATTACACGTTAATTTTGAGTGGTCTGTCCTCTCGTGTTCCACGATTTTGCGGTGTGTTTAAAAATTCTTCTCTGTAGATAGCTGTAACTGGCTGAAATTAATATATACTACAGGAAATAGTGAATTTTTTCTGCATTAAACTACAGGAGTTATTTTTTTTTTTGATAGAAAGGTTCAGAATAACGTACTGAATGTAAAAACACAAAATCCTTACAAATTAGGAGGGCGGAAGTGCCGCCATTTTGAGAAAAACCGTTTCGACCCATATCTCCATAACCGTGCACTTTAGACCAAAAATGGAAATGACTTTTATTGCAGATAATTGCATTTTTCATCTTTTTTGTTAATTTTTTTTTGTATCACTCACCGTTTACAACTTTTACGTCTATTAGCATTCATTTATTGACTTTTTTATCTATATATTGGTTAATAATTGTTTAAGAAATAAAATGCTTATAACTTTTCAATCGACAAATTTTCTAGAACTTTTACTTAAAACTTTTTTTTTTAAATTATTATTAGTGCATTTTCTTTTAAAAATTCACTAATGAGGAGACCCCGACTTTTGAATTTTGAAAAAAATAATTGAAATAGGCGCTAATTATGCCCCCTAGAACACATATCCGGCGTCAGTTTCGATATATATATATATATATATATATATATATATATATATATATATATATATATAATTATGCCCCCTAGAACACATATCCGGCGTCAGTTTCGATATATATATATATATATATATATATATATATATATATATATATATATATATATATATATATATATATATATATATATATATATATATATATATATATATATAGGTATCACACCGATAACTCAAAAACTAATGGGCCGATTTTAACTAAATTTGGTGAATACCTTCCTCTTGTAAGTGGCTTGGACAGGTTTGTTAGCCAAGAAAATCGGCCCAGGTTTTCCCGGAAAATTTTGGGTTTTCTTTAAAAAAAATAATTAAATCTCCGGAAATAACAAAGTATGGGCAACTAAATTTAGTACACGGTTTTACGTCATTATAGGTAAATTACCTACCAAAATTTAGCTCTGTAGTTTCTAAGACAAAAAAGTTATAGGCATTTAAAGAAAAATAAATTGAGATTTTCCTCAAAACGTCAAAGTCGCGAATTAAAACGTCAAAATTGGCAACATTTACGCAAAGAACCTGAAACTAATATAAGCTATAAAAAAAAGGTCTCAAGAAGAATGTTTTACAAAGCCTGAAGTCTTAGCTTCAACCGTCATTGTCCTTTATTTTACTAAAATATATCCAGAAAAATTTGTCGATTGAAAAGTGCAACATTTAACGCGTTATAACTTTGAAAATATTGATTTTAGAAAAAAAAGTTTTAGTAAAAATTGTAGAGAATTTATTTTTAAAAAGTTAAGTTATAAGCATTTTATTTTTTAAACAATTATTAACAAAGATATAGGTAAAAAAGTCAATAAATGAATGCTAATAGTCGTATAAGTTGTAAACGGTGAGTGATACAAAAAAAATTATTTAACTAAAAAGATGAAAAATGCAATTATCTACAATAAAGGTCATTACCATTTTTGGTCTAAAGTGCACGGTTATGGAGATATAGGTCGAAACGGTTTTTCTCAAAATGGCGGCACTTCCGCGCTCCTAATTTGTAAGGATTTTATGTATTTACATTCAGTTCGTAATTCTGAACCTATCTATCAAAAAAAATAATAATAACTCCTGAAGTTTAGTGCATTATGGACAACAGTAACGGGCTCCTCTATTGCCTGTACTAATAGGCGATTCTTGAAAACAAGTCTCTTACTTACGCTCAAAAATATATTAAGAATCCACGACAACTCTATTTTAGAAATAATAAATAAAAATTGCGATGTGTCAAAAATACTGACCCATTTTTCTGCAACTCCTCATAATTGGAAGCGTTCCACTCCGATCCGAGATAAACGTGATCGAATATCTCCGTGGGTGCATCCATCTGTCCCAGGATGGTCAACATTTCCTGGTCGATGAAGGACTTGTACTCTGCGAGGTCCATGTCCAGTTCCTCCTCCAGTCTACCTCTGATGTATTTACTGGTGACCTCGTCCAAATCTACGGACATCATGATCTCCTTCAGGGTGGACCTGATCACCCGTTCGGCCTCCTCGCGTTCCGTCGGCTTGTGGCGGATGGAGTCGGGCGAAGGTGGTCGTTTAGACTCCAGGTTGTCCATGGCGTGCCACTCGTTGAGACAGGAACGGTCCGATTCGATCCTGTTCTCATAGTAGTCGACCCAGCCGTGCGTCGTACCGCCCTGGAAGAAGTTCTGCTCGCGGGCCTTCGAACTCACCTTGTGCAGTGTCTGCAGCGCTGACCTGGAACAATAAAAATTACTGTCAGTTACTTTTACATATCAATTTTCCTATTAACAACAATCAATTCATATTTTTCAGGTCTAGGCTTAACCTAATACAGAAAAAAAATGTTCTATAACTAATGGGCCGATTTTGATTAAATTTGGATAAGTTCGTTAGCCAGGAAAATCCGCCGATGTTTTCTCGGAAAATTTTGTGTTTTCTTTCAAAAAAAATTATATCTCCGGAATTAACAAAGTAAGGGCCACCAAATTTGGGACGAGGGTTTATATCATATGTAAGTTACCTACCAAAATTTAGCTCTGTAGGTTAAAAGACAAAAAAAGTTATATGCATTTAAAGAAAAATAAATTTGGGTTTTCCTCAAAACGCCAAAAGTCGCGATTTTAAACGTCAAAATTGGTAATATTTAGGCAAAAAACCTGAAACTAATATGAGCTATGGAAAGAAAATGTCTCAAGGAGAATGTTTTACAAAGCCTGAAGTCTTTCAATCATCATTGTTCTTCATTTTACTAAAATGTTTCCAGAAAATTCATTTCAAATCGACCCATTCTCTGATGCTTTGGCAGTAGTTTGGCTATAGAGTTTTCATCGTTTAATGGTATATAATTTTTGTCGAATATTCATAAAAAATCAATAAAGCTCAATATATCCGTTATTATACAAGATACGAAAAAAAATTGTATACATTAATTATAGGTTGTCTTGAGCTACATCTTAAAAAATAATTCTACAATTACAGGCGGTACATAAGTCGTTGGTGATTCAAATTTTCTTTTTTTTTTTAATCGAACACGCCTTATGTTATTGCATTTTCCATCGAAATATAATACATGTTTGTAAGAATTCGGGACGCAGCAAGTGCGTTATGGTAGCGAATTTTCATTTTAATTTGCTATTAACCTATAAGGTTGACCAAGAAACCAGTTTTTTCGGGAACACTTCCGGAAATTTTTGTACATTTTCAAACAATATTTTTGATGAAACATGGCACATTGTTTTTACTATATAGGTTATACTAGTAACCAAATTTGATGCCTGCTTTCTTTAAAAAAACATATTTGCTATTAAAAACATGTTTATGAAAATTCACTACCATAACTCACCTGCTGCGCCCAGACTTTTATATAAATTAGACTGTCTTAAAAATCTAAGTAAACAGTTTGCATTAGTCACATTTAGATTTAAAATTTCAGACAAGTTTCTTTTACCAAAATTTTCAAATAGTTGACAAGCATATAAGAGACATGAAACAATTGAATTACGACAGTTTGCAAAAGCCTTGTATTTAATAGTTACATACATAAATTCATTTAATGTTATACAGGGCGTTTTAAAATTGATGATTTTAACGTAACACACAAAAAAAGCCAAAACTTTATTTTTTCAAATAGGACACCTGTATATTAGTTGAAATTCTGAAAGGCAATTAAATTTCCTCCAAATTGATGTACCATAGTGGTATACCTCACTCGTCAAGTTTTCAAAATAATCGCAATAATTACTAAAAAACACATGATCTTCACATAATTTGAATTAATTGGTCAAGGAACGCCAAGTGATTTGACAACTGCTTAATTGTTTACTATGTTTGACAGACGCCGAAGTTTTAAGATTCATTTGCTATTTTCCACTTAATGTTTATTTGAAAACAAGTTAAGATGGAGCAAAATAATTACTCAAATAAAGTTTTGATGACACTATTTATTCTTCATTGACAATGTGACAAAATTGTAGCAAGAACATGCAGAAAATTCAATGAAATGTATCCTGAATTGCAACCAATGAACGAAAGAAAGTTTATGGGAATACAAGATAATTTTATCAACTATGGTTCAAAACTTGGGGCAACTCGAAGTTTGCCAAGGCCTGTAACGTCGAATGAAGAAAATATAGTGAACGTTTTAGCCTATTTCCACGCATATCCACAAACTTCCATCCAAAGTGCAGCATATGATTTAGGCGTAACTTATTATGCGGTGCAAAAGATTCTGGCCACTCACAACATGCATCCTTTTAAATTTATAACACTTCGACACCTGAAACCAGATGATTACCAACGTCGCATTCAACATTGTGAGACACTCCTAATACGCATTGAAGAGGATCCCAACTTTTTGAGAAAAATAATATGGACAGACGAAGTTTTTGAGAAAAGGCATTATCAATAGAAGGAATCTACATTTTTGGGCCGATCAAAATCCACGCGTGGTCAAGCCGAGTGGCTTTCAAGAAAAATTTAGTTTTAATGTTTTTTGCCTCTTAAAAGACAACCAAATAAGATTTTTCATTTACAATGACCCATTAAATAGCAATCAATACCTCCACATTTTAAGGACAGTAGTATCAAATTTTTTCGAAAATTTAACATTAGATTTCCTTACTTCTTGGTTCCAATTGGATGGAGTACCCGCACATTGCACGCAAGAGGTAACACGTGAACTTTTTCAGATATTTGATGACCACTGGTTTAGGCGTTTGGGCCCATGGGATTCGCATGCAGGGTCCCCCGACCTTACACCCCTCGATTTCTACCTTTGGGGTACTTTAAAACAAAAGGTATACCAGACACCGGTGAACACTAAAGAGGAGCTACGTCAACGTGACCAATTGCATCGACCAACTAGATGCTAATGAAATACATAAAGCGACAACTGATGGTGTACTTCGCCGGATTTTGAAGTGCTTAGAAGTCAATGGGAGATATTTTGAGAATTTGTTGTAAAATGTTTAGAATCTAATAATAAATAATAATTGAAAAAATTATCTTGTATTCGCATAACCTTTCTTTCGCTCATTGGTTGCAATTCAGGATACATTTCATTGAATTTCTTACATGTTCTTGCTACAATTTTGTCACATTGTCCATGAAGAATGAATAGTGTCATCAAAACTTCATTTGAGTAATTATTTCGCTCCATCTTAACTTGTTTTCAAATAAACATTAAGTGGAAAATAGCAAATGAATCTTAAAACTTCGGCGTCTATCAAACATAGTAAACAATTAAGCAATTGTCAAATCAGATGGCGTTGCGTGACCAACTAATACAAATTATGTAAATATAATGTGTTTTTCATTAATAATTGCGATTATTACGAAAACTTAACGAGCTAGGCATACCACTATGGTACATCAACTTGGAGGAAATTTAATTGTCTTTCAAAATAATACACAGGATGTCCTATTTGAAAAAATAAAGTTTTGGCCTTTTTTGTGTATCACATTAAAATAATCAATTTTAAACCGCCCTGTATACCATTAAATGAATTTATTTATGCAACTATTAAATATCAGGCTTTTTCAAACTGTGCCCAAAATTTCAGCCTTCTGTGGTTTCAAATAGCAGCTAAATTAAAATTTTAGTGGTACCATTTTTTATGAGAAAAAAAAAAGTATTATCTCGAAAACCGTTGTAGATAGGTATAGGAAGCTATTTAGAAAAAATGACCACAAAGAAATTACAATTCTAACAACAAAATAATATACCGGGTATTCCATTAAAAATAAGAAAGTTGTTACTACTTTTGAGTAGAAGCGGCAACACCGCCAAAATAAAACTATTTTGGAAAGACAGGTCGTGCCTATTTATGGCAGTATCCAAATTTTCAGATTAATCGTATGTCCCGTTTTCCATAAACGTCTAACCTACCATGGACCATCAATGACCCTGTATATATATATATATATATATATATATATATATATATATATATATATATATATATATATATATATATATATATAAACATATAAAAAGTCGAACTGACCCTGGATATGGGTTTTACGAGGCCTAGTTCGCGCACATTTGAAAAAGTTTTTTCAAAATTGAATAGGCTAGATCTCAATAGTCAATTTTGTTTAAGAAAATTCACTAAAAAACAATTTTTGTAAAAAAAATTTCGTAGATCATTTCTATAAAAATTCGCTACCTTACCGCAGTAGTTGTATTGTAGTTTTCAATTAAAATTAGATTGTCTTTTTTATTATGCAAAATAAAATGTGTTTCCGGATACAGAAAAGGAATCGTTGTCATTGGTCAAGGTTGCAGAAAGTACACTGGAAAATTTAATATAAAATTTAAATATTCAGATTTTTGTGAATTTTTATTAAGAAAATTCACTAATAGAGGTATCGATGATGAGACTTTGCAAACATATTTTCAAATGAGCGCGATTTAGGACCCCTAGAACCCATATCCGGGGTCAGTTTCAGTTTTTATATGTTTATATATATATATATATATATATATATATATATATATATATATATATATATATATATATATATATATATATATATATATATATATATATATATATATATATATATATATATATATATATATATATATATATATGTCGGTCGGTTTAATACGTGATAGTACTACCGAAAATTCATTTCACAATGGTGTATTCTGTAGAAGAAAGAGTTGAAATAATTACTATTTTTTTTCAAAAACGATGAGTGTGCCAACCGTACCGCAAATTTGTTTAATGAAGGACATCCGAACAGACACGTTAACAGAAAATACATTTTGGAGTTAGTTGCAAAGTTTCGACAAAGTGGTTCAGTAGTCAACAAGAAACGGGATTCCTGAACGTGAATTTCCGGTTAGAAATGAGACTACTGAGATTGAAGTTTTAGGACAAATTGCTGCAGACCCAACTTTTAGCACGAGAAAATTAGCCACTGTTTCAAACATCAAAAGAAGAACTATTCAGCGAATATTGAAGCATCATAAATTTCACCCGTATAAAATTCATCTTGTACAAACTGAATGAAGATGATTTTGATCGGCGGCTGGAGTTTTGTGAAGTTATGACTGCACGAATAGCTAATAACGGGAACTTTCTGTTCAATATCTGTTTTTCAGACGATTCTATGTTTTTATTAAACTCTACAGTCAATCGTCATAATTGTCGTTATTGGGAAGATAATAATCCAAGAAATTTTCACGAAGTTCACACTCAAACTCCACAGAAATTGAATGTCTGGACTGGCATTTTTGGAGACCGTTTAATATGACCAATTTTTCTTGATGTCAATTTGAGTGGCGAAACGTATTTGGAGTTACTAGAAGATATCGTTTACCCTCTAATAATTGAAATTGTTGGAAATGATGATCGCTATCAAGAAAATCAATTAGTGTTTCAAAAAGATGGAGCTCCTCCGCATTTTTCACGTGTTAGGGAGTTTTTGAACAGAGAGTTTCCAGAGCAATGGCTTGGGCGTAGAGGTACTATTGAGTGGCCCCCTAGAACATCGGATTTAACTCCTTTAGACTTCTTTCTATGGGGCCATTTAAAGAGTAGAATTTTCGCAACAGAACCGGAGACTCTGGAAGAATTACGACGACGCATTGTTGAAGAATGCCGTCTAATAACTCCACAAATGCTCCAGAATGTCAGAGCTCGTTTTGAACAAAATTTGTACTTTTGTATGGAAGCTGGTGGTAAACAATTTGAACACTTACTTAACTGAATAAACATTATCTACGGTTGGTTTTGTTTTCTAGTTTTTTAACGAAAAATTGACTAGTGCATTTCTTATCACAATGAATGAAATACGTTCTTGCAACTCAAACTGTGAATAATTCTTAAACGAGTTGATAAAAGTTCCAAAAAAATTAGTGTGCTGAATTCAGAAAAGAAAGAGCTTTCAAATGTAGTAACACTCAACCCATGTTCCCTATTTAAAATATAAGGGTTGTTATCACCACCCTTAAGGAGTTTTATGCCAAATCATGTCCCCCTCAATATTAAAATTGCCGTGTTTCAGCGTTTCTTAAAAAAAATATCGGACGCAAATCGGTCTGTATATATATATATATATATATATATATATATATATATATATATATATAAATATATAAATATATATATATATATATATATATATATATATATATATATATATATATATATATATATATATATATATATATATATATATATATATATATATATATATATATATTTATAAACATATAAAAAGTCGAACTGATCTTGGATATGGGTTCTACGGGGCCTAGTTCGCGCTCATTTGAAGAAGTTTTGTCAAAATTCAATAGGCTAGATCTCAATAGTCAATTTTATTTAAAAAAATTCACTAAAAAACAATTTTTGTAAAAATTTTTGTAGATCATTTCTATAAAAATTCGCTACCTTACCGCAGTAGTTGTATTGTAGTTTTCAATTAAAATTAGATTGTCTTTTTTATTATGCAAAATAAAATGTGTTTCCGGATACAGAAAAGGAATCGTTGTCATTGGTCAAGGTTGCAGAAAGTACACTGGAAAATTTAATATAAAATTTAAATATTCGGATTTTTGTGAATTTTTATTAAGAAAATTCACTAATAGAGGTATCGATGATGAGACTTTGCAAACATTTTTTCAAATGAGAGCGAAATAGGACCCCTAGAATTCATATTCGGGGTCAGTTTCAATTTTTATATGTTTATATATATATATATATATATATATATATATATATATATATATATATATATATATATATATATATATATATATATATATGTATGTATGTATGTATATATATATATATATATATATATATATATATATATATATATATATATGTATGTATGTATATATATATATATATATGTATGTATGTATCCAATCGATAACTCAAAAAGTAATTAAACGGTATAGATGAAACTTGGCAAGTACCTTTATTTTATTAATGGCTTGGGTGAGTTCGTTGGCCAGGAAAATCGGACAAGGTTTTCCAGGAAAATTTTGAGTTTTCTTTCGAAAAAAAAATCTCAGAAAATTACAAAGTTATTTTAATGAAATTTGGTGGATATGTTGCCTTAAGAAAGACCACACCAAAATTAAACTTTCTAAGTTTATAGAAAATGGAATTATTCAAATTTGGATCATTTAATGAAAATTCACTACCATAACGCACTGGCTGCGTCCCGAACTTTTTGTAATTGTCATTTAAAGAAAAAGACTTCAACGAAATGTGCGAATTATATGTTTATTTGGACTAAAAGCGGTTTAACAACGTTATCATCTTTTCTCAGACATTCCTATATGTGAGTGGGTGGAGAGTGCTGTAACTGGAAAGATATTTCGAGGCCCCTTTTAAATAACTTACCAATGTTGACTTTCGACTTATCGATTCACATAACAGCTATCTGTGTGAAAATATATCAAACGAATCTTAGATAATCCAAAATATAAATAACGGATGGCATGACCACTTGAGTACAATTTCTCGAAAAAAAATTAAACTTAGTTGAGAAGATTGGAAGCAATTTTACGCTTCATATAAACAAAATTAATATTTTTTTACAGAAACATCAAATACCTGTCAGGGTCCCATCGGCTTTTCACTGTGCATTTTCTGTTAACCACCATTATCACGTGAACGTTGATGTCTGTTCGCAAACACGACAAACAGAATCAAGCTGTTGAATGGCAACAAAAGAAAAAACCAAATAAGTCACTCAAATATCCGATCGTACATAGACGAACGGAGAGAGTAATTACCACACGACCGCACTAAAAGGATATTAGCTGGAGACTGACCACCTGATCGACCAGACTTAAAACAGCAGAGTCATTGAAGGATCCGAACATGGCCATCCGCGATTGTGGTTCGACCTCCTCGATACACCAACACTGAAATCCCGCGCGTCTTATCCTTATAATACAAACCAGCTTCCAATTAGGAAGTGACAACTCGACGACGTCACCGCTCTATCCTTTCTAGAAAACCCAGCACCTGGACAATGTCCTTTGGGGATACACAGAATCTCTAGTCTCAACTTTGTTATGAGTGGAACATAACAAACAGACACCGGTGTATCTTCTGTTTCACTAGCTAGAAAATCCGTGTAATTTTCACCTCAGATTCTATTATGGAAATCAACGCATAGTAGAAGCGAAGCGCGTTGTGTTCGAAACTCGACGTTGGATAATTCAATACTGGTCTCAGTTTCCCGGCTCGTGCTAATTAAAATGGTGAAAAGAGACAAGAGGAGTGGGCACCTAACAACCTGCTTCCAGCGACGGCCATATTTAGACATGAGCCAGAAGTGGACGACGGTATGGACCTTCATCAACTAAAAGCGCGGTAATCTATACATGTCCACACGATTATATGTATATACAACACTGTCAATTATTACATCTACTTAAATAAATAGTAAGAGAATTCTTATACAAATTCATTCATCATAACTTATCTACGTCTTGTTTGATTTTAAATGAGGTTTGCCCGAACACGGTTCTCTAGTGAAAGTGAAGTCATAAAACTAACATCAAGAACGCTTAAGTTGAGTCCTGAATCAAATCTGAACTCCAAAAAGCTCGGGACGCAGCAAGTGCGTTATGGTAATGATTTTTTATTAAATGCTTCAAATTTAAATAACTCAATTTGCCCTTAACATATAAGGTTGACCAAGAAACGAGTTTTTTCGGGAATACTTTAAGTTTACTTTCGGAAATTTTTCTACATTTTCAAACAATAAAGTTATTTTGATGAAACATAGCACGTTGTTTTTACTATATAGGTTATACTGGTAACTAAATTTCATGCCTGTTTTCTTAAAAAAAAAAACATGTTTGCTATTAAAAACATTTTTCTGAAAATTCACTACCATAACCCACTTGCTGCGTCCAGACTATTTTTGGTTGCGGTTAGAATTCGCAGAAACGGAATTTATCATTGTTAGCATCATATTTTTGGATTATACGTTTCTGATTATTGTTTACTTTATCAAATTAATCATGTACCACTCGGTGTTCTGTATGTTATTGGAAAAATTTGTAAATTAAGCGAAGTCCTGTAAATAAATAAATTTCTAAATGATAGAAATAATGATTTTATTCATCCAACTAGGTACCCAGATGACCGGTACAACAGGAACTACGCAGATGACAGGTATAAACGTAACAATCATGATAGGAGAAGCCAAGACAGGTTTAATGACAGAGCTTTCGAGGGTAATAAATTCAGAAATACTGAAAGGAGTTCTAACAGCCATCAAGATTATGATACGAGAAACAAACAGAACACTAAGAAAACTGAAGTCAACACACCAACTCATCCACAAAGTGCAATTATTGAAAGCCTTCAACAACGAACTCATCGAAGCCATTAATAAAAGAAAGGCACTTGCCGAGTTTCATTGAAATCGGTTAATTATTTTGAGTTATCAGACGGATATATATATATATATATATATATATATATATATATATATATATATATATATATATATATATATATATACAGGGTAACTGGTAAGTTGGTTTATTTATTTGTTCCTTATAATTGTACACTGTCTTATACATCAAAAATGATGGTCTATGTTACAGATGCACATTCAGCACACAAAAAAATAAGACTATTTTTTCATATAAACATGAGTCCGCAAATGCTTAGTTTTTTAAATACAGCGTGTAAAAGTTATTTGTTTTTGTCCGTTTTTCACGAATAAGACTGAGTCAAATTAAAATTTTGGCGTGAAAGTTGGCATGCGGGGGTTTTTGAGGGCAAGAAATTTAAATATGTTATTGTTAATAACACTGCTGGTAGAGGGCGCCACCTGTAAGACTATACTTGCATTCAATTGGCTATAATTTTTTGACACCCAGTAATATCGACCTACCGTATAGCTACATTGCAGCCCTTATCAATTGTAAGCAAAAAATGTATATTTGATCCAAATATCTCAGACACACCATTTTCGAGATATTTCAATTTTGGTATGTCGATGTCGCTCAAAAATTAATTTTTCTTAAGTAATTAATTGTATTGCCTGCAAATTTTAACAACAAATAAAACAACAAATAAAAAAGTTTATAACATTTTATGATACCTGACTACAATAAATTTTCAAAATGGCCATCCTCCACTTCAATAAACTTTCGTATTCTGCTGAGCATACAACGTCGTACTCTGTGAAATATTTCTGGTGTATTTCTAATTTGTTCGCATCCAAGTACAATTTGCTTTGCTGTAGATCATCAACATTTTCAACATTTGCTTTATACACAATACTTTTGAGATGCCCCCATAAATAAAAGTCCATACGATTTAAATCAGGGGATCGAGCCGGCCCATGGCTGAGGTCCACCGCGTCTGATCCATCTGCGTCCAAAAGTATTGCTTAGGTAATTTCTGACATTTAGGGCGAAACGTGGGAGGGCTCCGTCATGCATAAACCACAGGTTATGTCTTATGTCAAGAGGTACATTTTCTAATAACCCATTTAGTTGGTTTTGCAGGAATTCAAGATAAGTTGTAGCATTAAGTCTCTGGGGTAAAAAAATTGGTCCTATCAAAATACACCCTACAATTCCAGCCCATACATTTAAGGAAAATTGCTGTTGATGATGCCTTTCAAAAACTGCGTGGGGATTTTCGTCAGCACAAATATGGCTGTTACGAAAATTGACGATCCCGTCACGCCTAAATCCAGAATCGTCAGTGAACAATACACAATTCAACAAGTTCTCTACATTATTATGTTGAAGAAACCATTGGCAAAATTGTAGGCGGGGTATAAAATCTCTTTCAGGCGATAGTGCCTGCACACGTTTGATGTGATATAGACGCAATTGTCGCTCGTGGAGAACTCGCCATATCGTTGCATTGGATGCTCCCAGATGATTGGCCATTTCCCTAGTACTTATTTTTGGATTTTGTTCAATTTCATCCAGAACAGCCTTTTCAAAATCAGGATTTCGTGCACTTCGTGGCCTGCCTCGATCAGCAGTAACTTTATTAGGGGTACCTGGTAAAAAATATACTATATTCGAAAGAGACAGATCGACGTATTAAATAATGTAAGTATGTACCTGTTTCTCGTAGACGGATGTCAATCCGTTGAAACATCCTTCTGTCTGACATTCTCCGATTTGAGAAGGCTTCTTCATACAGTCGTTTCGCCTCATAACAGTTACCAAAAGCCCGTGAATACATAACATGCATGTCTGTTAGTTCATTGTTGGTAAAGACTTCCATATTTAATTAGAAAAATTACGGACAATACAATTAATTACTTTAAAATAGTGGGTAGTCTCAAACGTTAAAGTCAAATGTAGTATATGTCACGACGAAAACGCAAAAGTCAAGTCCCGTAACGATGGAAACCACTTTGTTAAATGGTTTGTTCAAAGTTTGTTAACATGGCTTTTTATTTTATCTTCATGATTGTGTCTTGTCAGATCTTTTTTCTGGTAAGATTTTAATTTTTAACTAGAGAATAAGAAAATTAAGTTTATACATACTGATAGGGCGGTTCGACGGGGACCTCGCATGCAGACTCTACGGCGAGGGGGAGGAATCAGCCCAGCACATCTTGTGCGAGTGTAAAGCTCTGGACCGCAAAATACAACTAATCTACGGTCGGTCTAGACCGGAGACAGAGCAATATAAAACCTCACCCTACCAATTGCTGTGCAGAGTAGTTCAAGGCACAGTGATTTTGGAATGGGTGGAGTAAAAAGACTAAGGGCATGCACAATAAGGCTGCAGTGCTTTCGGGGCGGCGAAGTCGCGTACGAGCCCTGAGAGAGAAAAAAAAGGGTGACGCATTTCTACGGTAAAGCTCAATATAATTGTTATTATACAAGACACGAAAAAAAAAGTGTGCACGTCAATTAATGTGTGTCTTGAGCTGCATCTTATAAAATTATTTTGACAATCACAGTCGTTGAAGTTACTTACATTTTTTTTTTCGAACACCCTTATGTTATTTAATTTTTGCATTTTTTTATCGAAATATAGTGCATGTTTGTAAGAAAACAAAAATCGGGACGCAGTAAGTGCGTTTTGGTAGCGCTTTTTCATTAAATGCTTCAAATTTCAATAACTCAATTTGCTATTAACCTAAGGTTTGTTGGCTAGGAAACCAGTTTTCTTGGAAACATTTAAAGTTTATTTTCGAAAATTTTTTGTACATTTTCAAACAATAAGTAATTTTGATAAAATATGGTACATTGTTGCTACTATATAGTCTATACTGGTAACCAGATTGATGTCTGCTTGCATTAGAATTAGAGAGACATGTTTGCTATTAAACACATTTTTTTATTAATTTATATTATATTATTTATAATAAGTTATATAAAATCATTTTTTATGCAGATAAGAAAGCTATCACACAGAGAGAAAAGATATAAATATTCTCATGCATTATTAACCGATGGCCATTTGAACATTAATTAGAATCAGAATCAAGGTAAAATAAATGTCACCGAGAGTGCGTCTTGAAAAAGTTCATTTACTCCATTACTATAAATTAAAAAGTGACATCAAATCACCATGAGTTTTACCGTTATATCGTCATTAACGCTATAATACCGTTTAGGTTCAACGTGTTTCGAAGAATGCACTACTTGTCACCGATATATCATGATAATATATGTCTTGGTGGGACTTTCTAACGGTTGAAAGTGTCGGTAGCGAAAAAAGTACACCTCAGCGGCCATAAAGGCTACTGCATATTTTGCAAGTCATTGCTGCAGTTATGTTGTTATAGAACTGATGGAAGTATGGAGTTGTGTTACAACATCATCATCATCTAAATCTAAAGACGCTCATAAAAAGGATATCACATAAAAAGGCTAATTAGGTACTAATTAAGTTATAACACATTTTAAGCTGATAAGCACACAAAAAGGGTAATAAGGTACTAATTAACAAAACCTAGAAAATGTTGGTCGCACTGGAGATCAAAGGAAGGCACAAGGCCAAAATATTATATATGGTTAAGAAAATGCATTAAATATTACAGACGAAGGTACAATTTTCTCCGCAAAATGGTCAAGAAGCAAAAAGTCTGGGCGCAGCAAGGGCGTTATGGTAGTGAATTTTCATTAAAATATTTTTAATAGGAAATCTAATTATTTTTTTTAAGAAAGCTTGCATCAAATTTGGTTACCAGTATAACCTATATAGTAGAAACAATGTAAACTTAAAATGTGCCCAAAAAACTGGTTTCCTGGCCAACGAATCGTAGGTTAATAGTAAATTACGCTATCGAAAGAAACATTTTATGAAAAATTGCTACCATACCGCACTTGCTGAGTCCCGAATTTATTTTCTTACAAACATGCATTATCTTTGAATGGAAAATGCAAAAATTGCAATAATATAAGACGTGCTCGATTAGGAAACAAAATTTGTCATTAGCGACTTATGGGTCACCCTGTGATTGTAAAAATAATTTTATAACATGCAGCTACAGACATCGTATAATTAACATATACAATTTTTTCTCATATCTTGTATAATAATGGATATACTGAGATTTACCCTAGAAATGCGTCATCCTGTATATATGAAAACAGATAAAAACTGAAACTAACCCGGATTTGGGTTCTATGGGGCCTAGTTCGCGCTCATTTGAAGACATCTTTCAAAATTCAAAAGTCACTAAAATTGTAGCCAACTCTATGAGTAAAATTGTGCTGGCTAAAAATAAATATGAATGTAAGAAGAAGAGCATGCCTATATTTGTATTACACATGTTTGAAAACAAAATACTTGTTTACATGTCACTTTGAAAGTAGATCTGACATTTGTGAAAATAATAGGTCAGTTGAATATGACATGTACTGTTGCCATGGACTATTATGAACTATTGTATTACGCCTTATAAGAATCTTTTTTTTTTGGAGTACGAAAGCTTATTTTACTGTTTTAATATTTTCGATCCTTTAACCTGAAATGGTTTTCGTCTCATTAAACGTCGTTTCATTATAGCGTCGCAGTTTCTTGTAAGCAAATGTATCCTTTAACGTTGAAACCGATTCGGTTGTTATTCTAAAAAAAGTCCAAAATAGTAGGTAAAAAAGGAGTACATAATATATACGTAAATGAATACTGTTTTTTTAATCATTTTGCTTTCACAAATATGTACATATGTATGTACATTATATTCATTCCCAATGATTCGTTTTACGCCCTTTCACTTACCATCACACTACCCAGAACAAGTTTTATTTTCCTTCAATTATAAATGACAATTTTAAATAAATTCCTAGATTTTCTGTGCCCAATCTGTTGAACGGATGCGAAACGGGAGAAGGAAATTTCATATGACGAAGAGAACTTTATTCAAGGCACCAGCGTTGTTTCCATTTTTTTAAATCTTAATAACATTTATCGGTAAATGAGCAGATTAGCGCATTGTTCGTTTTTTGAAAAAAAAAATCAGAAACATGCTTAGAGGAACCCTTTTATGCATGAACCATCGGACAAATGCTGTGATCTCAACTCCACAATACAGTTAAGAGGCCTAAAGCAAATTTGAGGTTCTGTGCTACAACGGAGCTAGAAATGCAAACTGTAAAAAAACTCACCTTACAGAAGTCCATAGAAAGGAGAAACTACTTATCAACACCGTTTCTTCATAAAAAACTCCCACTTTTCCCAATTGAAGACAAAAACGCTAAATAATAACGTAATCTGATTCGTTATTATAATTAAATAAATAACTGAAACTGCTACCAAAGCATCACATAAACGGTCTATTTAAAATTAATTTTCTGCAAATAATTTAATAAAATAAAGAACAATGTAACTTTTTACGACATTTATGCCGCACAGCCGTATTCATTCAGGTTCTCTATTTAGAACATGTCAATTTTGTCCTTTTAAATCGCGGATTTTTAGATGTTTTAAGAAGAAAAAGTTAAAAGCTTATAACTTTTTTTTTTTAAGGTAAAAAAGAAATTGTATCACCAACGACTTATGGGTGATTGTAGAAATATTTTTTAAGATGTAGCCAAAGCACCCTTTATAATTAATGTATTAATTTTTTTTCATATCTTGTATAATAACGTATATATTGAGCTTTATTGTTTTTTTTTACGAAAATTTGACAAAAATTATATATCATTAAACGATAAACTCAATAGCTAATACTATCTATTTTAAATGAATTTTCTGGAAATATTTTAGACATTTCCTTTCCATAGCCCGTATTAGATTCAGATTTTTTGCCTAAATGTTGCCAATTTTGACGTTTTAAATCGCGACTTTGACGTTTTGAGGAAAACCCCAATTTATTTTTCTTTAAATGCCTATAACTTTGTTCTCTTTTGATCTACAGAGCTAAATTTTGGTAGGTAATTTACCTATAACGATAAACCCGCGTGTCCGAAATTTGGTTACCCTTACTTTGTTATTTCCGGAGATATAAATTTTTTTCGAATGAAAACACAAAATTATCCGGGAAAATCTGGGCCGATTTTCCTGGCTAACAAACCTATCCGGGCCATTCGCATTAGGGGGCCTAATTAGCGATCATTTGAAGAAATTTTTTAAAAATTCAAAAGTCGGAATCTCCTCATTAGTGAATTTTTTTAAGAAAATTCACTAAAATCATGACTAATGAAAGCAACAATCACCTGTTCTCTAAAGTTTTGCACAATTTGTGTCCCTCAGAAAACAAGGCAGCTGGTCCATACTTTGCACATCTGCAAACCCTTAAGTTTCAGCTTCAATCGCCATTGTCCTTCATTTTACTAAACTCTTTGCAGGAAAATCATTTCAAATAGACCCTTTCTCTGAAGCTTTGGCTGCAGGTTTTGTTATGTTTATGGTTTAAGGGTCTTTAATTTTTAGCTAATTTTCATAGAAAAAATTCGTCAATGAGGAGACCGCGACTATTAAATTTTAAAAAGATTTCTCCAAATGAGTGCAAACTAGGCCTCCTAGGATCCATACCCGGGTTTAATTTCATATATACAGGTGACGCATTTCTACGGGAAAGCTAAATATAATTTTTATTTCATTTCAACAACACACCACGAGAGCTTACAGCCTAAATACTATCGTGCCGTGGGTGTCGACAAGGATGAAAGAGGCAACTTGTTAATTCTGGACTTGAAGGTTTGGAGGTTCGGAGGAGAAGGAAAAACATGTGCCGGCAAGCAATTCCACAACTTGGAAGTCCTCGGGACAAAAGAGCGGGCATAACAAGATGTTCTATATCTGGTGACCTGGACAGTAAAAGGGTGTATTCGCTCTGTTCCCCTGGTAGATCTGTTGGGGGCAGCAGGTGGAGGAACTATGGAAGAAAGCTCCTCTGAGCAGTGGCCGTGCAGATATCTATAAAAGAGAAAGATGTCACCAACGGCACGTCGGTGGGCAAATGATGGCAGCCTTTGAGTGAGGGTACGGTCACCGATGAGACGTATAGCTCTCTTTTGAATGGAGTCTAGGATATCGAGTGTAGAAGCGGCAGCGGCACCCCAGATGTGGGAGCAGTATTCGAGGTTTGGCCTTATTTGTGAAGTATATAAGGTATAGAGATTATATGGTAAAAAGTATTTGCGAGCCCGGAAGAGAAAACCAAATTTCTTAGCAGCCGCTTCTGCAATTGATGTGACATGTTGGTGCCAATTGAGATTTCGATCCACAGAAATGCCAACAAGTGAAAAGGACTCATTACTTTGAATAACTTGGTTGTTCATTGTGATGGGTGTAGGGCTGGTGTATCTATAATGAGATAGAAAGCAAGACTGAGATTTGGTGTAGTTGTATTGTACAAGATTCACGGAGACAGAACCCTCCATGAGTCCGCGATCCTCATCTAATTAGGCTAAAGCGACAATCTGTGATTCACCGTGTAGTTCCATAAACTTGCTCCAAGAATGGGTGACAAAGGAAAGGAGGTCGGCAGTTGATCTGCGCTGACGGAATCCATACTGTCTATCGTGGATTAGACTGTGTTTTTTAAGAAATTTTAGTAATTCGGTGTTTATATACTTTTCCATCACTTCAGAGACGACTGAAATGCGAGAAATAGGCCTGTAGTTGCTAGGAAGCGCTTTGGATCCTTCTTGGGTACGGGTTGTAGTCGAGCAATTTTACAGTTACTAGGGAATATGCCTCTATTGTAAGATGTCTGAAACAGACGAGTCAGGACAGGAGCAAGTTCCGGTGCGCATTTTTTGAGAACAATTGCTGTGATCTCGTCAAGGCCAGAGGCTTTCCTGGTATTTAGAGAAGAGAGCATCTTTCGTACTTTTTTAGTTTTGAAAATGATATCAGTCAGTTTATGCGCGACATTGGGGACTGTTGGTGGTTGAACATTTGGAGGTGGGTTGAGAGTAGAATTGCCGGCGAACAACGAGGCAAAAAGTTCAGCCTTGCCCAGGGCGGTAGAAACAATTTCATGCCCTGAGACAAGAGGTGGGAACGTGCTCTTGCAGAAATTATTCCCAATAGATTTAGCAAGAGTCCAGAAGGGTTTGCTGCCGCTGGAGCTTAAGAGGACTTTGTTTTTTGATGTGGTTATTAAAGGAGTTTTTTGCCTCAGAAAGAATGCGGACATAGCGGTTTCTTGCGACGAGATTGTTGTTATACAAGATACGAGTAAGAATTGTATACGTTAATTATAGAATGTTCTGAGCTGCATCTTATAAAATTATGTTGACAATCATAGAATGGCCCATAAGTCGTTGGTGATACCTACCATTTTTTTAACATACCTCATATTATTGCATTTTTGCATTTTTTATCGAAATATGATGCATGTTTGTAATAAAAAAATCGAGACGCAGTAAGTGCGTTTTGGTAGGGAATTTTCATTTAATGCTTCAAATTCCAATAACTCAATTTGCTATTAACTTAAGGTTCGTTGGCTGCGAAACCAGTTTTCTCGGAAACATTTAAAGTTTATTTTCGGAAAATATTTGTACATTTTCAACCAGATAAGTTATACCAGTAACCAAATCGATGCCTGCTTGCATTAAAGAGACCTATTTGCTATTAAAAACATTTTTATGAAAATTCACTTCCATAACGCACTTGCTGCGTCTAGACTTTTTTGCTTTAGTCGCTTGTTTAACAGAAAACCACAAATATTGTTATTTTGTCACACTTATAATTAACTAAATGCGCAATTGGTAAGATTTGTAATTTTTAACGTTTCCGCGGAAAGTAATTCGCATTATTAGAAGCCAAGATACAATCATAAACGATGTCGTATTGTGTGTTGGCAGTTGGCAGGTTTCCTTGAGGCAGATTTATCTCGTCAGCTACCGTATTGTGACCATTATCAGATATATACACATTCAGTGTTAAGCTACTGGTTACTGGTGGACTAGTCACTAGACGATGCGGACGACCTCGTTACTGACTTAACACGTACCGAGGCAATGAGAACAGTTGTTCAGAATCACCTTATTTGGTTTTATTTTGGCGCTTTAGATCGGAAATGGAAGTGCAACTGCATCGCTGCACTTATATAGGTAAAATGTGTCGTAGAGATCAGCTCTTTATATCGATTACTTAAAGGAACTACAAGTTTCAATAAAAACAATACAAGGTAAAAAATTTGTTTTTTATGAAATAGTTCATGGAAGGAGAAGCCTATGGGTTTCTAAAGACATCATGAAATTGACTAAGTGAAGATTGTAACCTGTGATGGGCACTGATAAGTACACTGTCCCCTGTGGGTCCGGGGACTAACTAAAAGAACAGGCCCATGGTAACTCCTGCCTGTCGTACGAGGCGACTAATCGGAGTCAAGCAGGTGGTAGTGGAATTTTCCTTTACGTGATAGTAAAGGATTTTCACGCCCGAGGAGGTACCACCCCATACATCATGTGAAGTCCCAACGGACGTTTCCGGTTCTGGTGTATGACTCGGTTTCCCTTATAAACAAAAATGATGATGGCTCCTCCATGTACAAAAGATTCCGGACATAAAATACCCCTCCGTTCGGATCTCCGAGAGAGGGGTGTACAGGGGGCGCCGGCATCAAGATTTAACATATCCTTCTCGAATATATGTGGCCTAAATTCTAACCTGAACTCCGTCCACCATTTCCTCCAGGCTAATAGTCCCCAACTTCTCTTCCACACCATAACCCAAATCAGTGCCAAAACAGCCATCATCTTAATTTCCTGGGGTATGAGCTCCTTACTTCCTTAGCAATCTACCCTGCACCAGACTCCCCAACTTAGAAGGGAACAATACACTCGACACAGTCCGAAAACACAACCAACCAGAAAACAGTAAACCGACCAATAGAAGCGCAACGCGCAGACGTCACGTACAATTTCAGCCATAGTCCACACAGGAACAGGAATGATTAGTTGCGCGCTGATGATGAACCGGGACCGAAACTGTGATTTGGTGAAAATTGACATTTTCTCGTTAAAACTCGAGTAATATAACGTTTTAGGCTCTGTCTATTAGAAAACCCTCAATTTCATCAAACATCTGGTATTCTCTACTGAAATTAAATTAGGGGTTGAATCTGTGAGGGTGGAATATTTGTGCAAGAAAATTCGATATTTTTTTTTGCTGGAACGGGGTAAAATGTCTCAAAACATATAGAAAACTGTAGTCTGGGACGAATTTTTTTTTGTCTGTCGGTCTGTCAGCCTATACGTCTGTCTGTTAGTAGGCGCAATAAGTTTCGAACGAATTAAGATATTATCCAGTGAGCACCCGGCAAAGGACGCTTATAATTGTTTTTCGGTAAGATCGTTGTAGGGGCTATGGAATAAATGAGGGGTAATTTGGTGAATGTTGAAATTTTTTCGCTGAAACTCGAGTAATATAACGTTTCAGATTTATGGGTACAGGAATACGAATATTTTCTTTGTGGTCTAGTTATGGACTCTAAACTCATTTCATGAGAATGTCTTTTTGAAGAGAGTAAATTATCACAGCTATGTGGAAGCCATGAATCAATTTGCAGCACTAGTTTATAAGATTTGTGTTAAATATTGATAATTAATCTCTAAACGGTCGAATTTTTGTAAAGAATATAATTTTCGTGTGACATTACTTAAGCCTCAACCACCAACAGTCCCCAATGTCGCGTATAAAATGACTGATATCATTTTCAAAACTAAAAAGGCACAAAAGATGCTCTCTTCTCTTAATACCAGGACCGCCTCTGGCCTTGACGAGATCCCAGCAATTGTTCTCAAAAAATACGCACCAGAACTTACTCATGTCCTGACTCGTCTGTTTCAGACATCTTACAATAGAGGCATATTCCCTAGAAACTGGAAAACTGCTCGACTACAACTCGTCCACAAGAAAGGATCCAAAGCGCTTTCTAGCAACTACAGGCCTATTTCTCTCCTTTCAGTCGTCTCTAAAGTGATGGAAAAGTATATAAACACCGAATTACTAAAATTTCTTGAAAAACGCAGTGTAATCCACGACAGGCAGTATGGATTCCGTCAGCGTAGATCAACTGCCGACCTCCTTTCCTTTGTCACCCATTCTTGGAACAAGTCTATGGAACTACACGGTGAATCCCAGATTGTCGCTCTAGACATATTCAAAGCAATCGACCAGGTCTGGCACGCAGAGCTGCTTAATAAACTACCGGCCTATGGTCTACCACCGAAACTCTGTACCTGGACAGCAAATGCCATCTCCAACCGGAGCATTTCTGTTGTCGTGGATGGCGGTTCCTCGAAACTGTATGCAATTAATGCAGGAGTCCCCCAAGGTTCAGCTTTAGCCCCTACTTTGTTTCTTCTCCACATTAATGACCTCCTCTCTAGCACATCCAACCCAGTTCACAATTACGCGGACGACAGCACCCTCCACTCAAATATACAATATTCTAAGCATGTCTCTTTAGCCCAATTAGATGAGGATCGGAGACTCATGGAGCGTTCTTTCTTTCTGGATCTCCAAAAAATATTAGACTGGGGAAGTAGAAATCTTGTACAATTCAACTCCACCAAATATCAGTCTTGCTTTCTATCTCATAAGAGATACACCAGCCCTAGACCCATCACAATGAACAACCAAGTTATTCAAAGTAATGAGTCCTTTTCACTTGTAGGAATTTCTGTGGATCGAAATCTCAATTGGCATCAACATGTCACATCAATTGCAGAAGCGGCTGCTAAGAAATTAGGTTTCCTCTTCCGGGATCGCAAATACTTTTCACTAGCTAATCTCTATACTTTATATACTTCACAAATAAGGCCAAACCTCGAATACTGCTCCCACATCTGGGGTGCCGCTGCCGCTTCTACACTCGTTATCCTGGACTCCATTCAGAAGAGAGCTATACGTATCATCGGTGACCCTACCCTCACCCAAAGGCTGCCATCCCTTACCCACCGATGTGCCATTGCTGACCTCTCTCAATCTCTCTCTTTTTTAGATATCTGCACGGGCACTGTTCAGAGGAGCTTTCTTCCATAGTTCCTCCACCTGCTGCCCCAAACAGATCTACCAGGGGAACAGAGCGAATGCACCCTTTTACTGTCCAGGTCACCAGACATAGAACATCTTGTTATGCCAACTATTTTGTCCCGAGGACTTCCAAGTTGTGGAATTCCTTGCCGGCACATGTTTTTCCTTCTCCTCCGAACCCCCAAACCTTCAAGTCCACAATTAACAAGTTGCCTCTTTCCTCCTTGTCGACACGGTACGATAGTATTTAGGCTGTAAGCCCTCGTGGTGTGTTGTTGAAATATAAAAAAGCTCATCTTTGCAAAGAAAATAGCGACTTTTCGTGAAAGAAATTGTTTGCAAATTTTCATGCAAACATTTTTTGGTGTAAATTTTGCCAAAAAGCTTTTTGCGATTAATTATCTCTTGGCGGGTGTGTGGATAGCTTAAAAATTGGACCAGTTTTTTTTTTGAGAACATTTTAAGTTTCATTTCGGAAAATTTTTGTACATTTTCAAACAAAAAGTTATTTTGATAAAATCTGATACATTGATTCTTATACAGGGCTTTCATTAATTTCCGAACCCCACGTGACCGCTTAAGTTAGGCAACCCGGCATACACGGTTGTACAACCTGAATGAATGAAATCCCTAAGATGCCAGTGTTGTCTCATATTTCCTTTGGGGTTTTATAAAAAAATATAAAAATTAGAATAAGTTGAACCAGTAAATATCTTAAATGTATTTATTATTTAGTATTTTTAACAGCAAGTCTGTTCGTGTATGGTTTACTGTTATTGATTGTTAAAAAAATAAATTAAAAGCACAATAAAATATTACTTTTATTTTGTATAGATATCAAAATTTTGTAATGTACGTAAACAAATTGAGGTCCGATTATTTAAACTTCTAATTTACGGTTTTAGGAATGTGTATTGTGTAACATGTAACAAATATGTACCTGTTTGGGCAGATAACCGACGAACAGATTTGGTAGGGCTCCGTTCCATGCGATGTCGAATATCGTCAACAACATAACCTTAACATACCTACACTTTTAACTTACGTAAAAACGCAATGAAACTGCTCAGTTTTGATAAAAACTGTTTATTTTTATTGTCCGACAGATAGAAAATTATTTGGTCGAAGTTGGAAAATGCATACATACAAAATAACCGTCAAAATGGAATTGGGCGCCAATGGACTGAACTGTTAATTGTCAATTAATTTAGTAATTTCAGGATCCCTAGTCTAGTGGTTTTTTTGGTTACTTTTTGACTGCCAACTCATAAAACCATATTCCACTAAGAGAGAGACAGAATCCGATCACGTGGGGTTCCGGAATTAATGAAAGCCCTGTACTAAATTTGATGTCTTTCATTAAAAAAAAAAAGACATTTGCCGATCAAAAATCATTTTTATGAAAAGCATAACGCAGCTGCTGCTGCCATACTTTTTTGGCTTACAGTAACAACAAAATGATGGTGCCGGTAAAAATGAATAAACTCTTGTGTTGAGGAACTTTTATTGATAACATTTATTTCTGAATGGATTTTATTAGGTAGTTGTTATGCTGTAAAGCTTGTTGGTTCTCTGTTAGACGCAACGGGTAAGACTTAAGTAGGATACTTTATAAGGCAAGTCACCTTCGCAGAAACAATGGATCTACAAGTTTCATTCACTCTGATACCGCTTATTCCTTATTCATCGTTTCTCATTTAGTCAATAATGTTCAGAAAATTTTCGTTTGAATCGCGATTATCGCGATTGGCTAAATAACGGTAATAAATATAGAAAATACTTTTTGTGGGCGCGAATTAGAGTACCTATAAGCAGACATTCGTATACCGTTGCGAAAAATTTTAAATTATTTCACCAACTTTAATTAAAATCGCAAATATGTTGCTTAAGTTAAAAAAGCTTTGATCAATTTGTTAGCTTTTTAGTGAGTTTTCATTAAGAAAATTCACCAATAGAGAGGTATCGATGGTGTGACTTTCGAAAAATTTCTTCAAATTAGCGCGAATCGGGGCCCCTGGAACCCATATTCAGGGCCAGTTAAAAAGTTTATATATATATATATATATATATATATATATATATATATATATATATATATATATATATATATATATATATATATATATATATATATATATGTAATGTATTTATGAATTATACATTGTGAGATACAAAGAAGCGAAGCTTGTACTTGCATAAAACACAATTTATAAATGTAAAGTACAAACATAGTTAAATGTCAAATAATATTCACTTGCACTCTGTCAATTTTGTAAAATTTTAACTTTTCTTCTGCTTCTGCTTAGTTAAGCCACAGCATATTAAACAACTTAATGGCTGTATGTAACATTTAATTGGTTTTGTTAGTAAGACAAAATATTTTTTCTTGTACTTTCCTCTCATCACCAGTGGCACCCAAATTTATTTTTCTTAAAATACCTAACTTTTTTCCTTTCCACTTAGAGATCTGAATTTCGGTATGTAGGGTAAGTTTGATAGTAGAAATCTATATGCCAAATTTGGTTGTCATAGACAGGTTACTTTCGGATACAAAAATTTTCCGAAAGAAAACTCAAAATTTTCCCGGAAAACTGGTCCAATTTTCCTGGCTAACGAACTTATCTAAGCCACTTGCAAAACGAAAGTACGTACCAAATTTCATTAAAATCGGGCCATTATTTTTTTAGTTATCGATACGATACGATATATATATATATATATATATATATATATATATATATATATATATATATATATATATATATATATATATATATATATATATATATATATATATATATATATATATATATATATATATATATAGGAATCTTTTGCACTATACTGTAATCACTGTTAAATAGATACTTTATTTGTTTGCTGTACTTTCAGTGATTTGTTATTTGGTTACGTGGACTGAAGTTTCGAACCGTCCCGATTCATCATCAGCACGCTACTCCGTAGCGAAACAGCAAACAAATAAAGTATATATATATATATATATATATATATATATATATATATATATATATATATATATATATATATATATATATATAGAGAGAGAGAGAGAGAGAGGGCGAGAGAGAGAAAGAGAGAATGGCGCATTGAAAACGAAACAGACCGATTTGCGTCCAGAGAATTTTTTTTAAGTAACGCTGAAACACGTCAATTTTAACATTGAGGGGGACATGTTTTGACATAAAACTCAACTTTGTCACATCAACGCCTTAAGGGTGGTAATAACAACCTTTATCTTTTAAATAGGGAACATGGGTCGAATGTTAGATAATTTAAAAGCTCTTTCTTTTCTGAATTCAGCACACAAATTTTTTTGGAAGTTTTATCAACTCGTTTAAAAATTATTCACAGTTGAAGATTCAAAAACGCATTTCACTCATTTCGATAAATGTGCTGATAGTCAATGTTTTGTTGGTTTGTAAACAAAAAATTGACTATCAGAACATTTCTTATCGGAATGAGAGAAATGCGGTTTATTATTTCAGTTTATCGGTCGGCTTGATACTTGATAGTACTACCGAAAATTAATTTCACAATGGTGTATTCTGTAGAAGAAAGAGTTGAAATAATAACTTTTTTTTCAAAAACGATGACTGCCAACTGTACCGTAAATTTGTTTAATGAACGACATCCGAACAGACATGTTACCAGAAAATACATTTTGGAGTTAGTTGCAACGTTTCGACAAAGTGGGGTCAGTAGCCAACAAAAAACGGGATCCTGAACGTGGATTTCCGGTTAGAAATGAGACTACTGAGATTGAAGTTTTAGGACAAATTGCTGCAGACCCAACTTTGAGCACGAGAAAATTGGCCACTGTTTCAAACATCAAAAGAAGAACTATTCAGCGAATATTGAAGCATCATAAATTTCACCCGTATAAAATTCATCTTGTACAAAAACTGAATGAAGATGATTTTGATCGGCGGCTGGAGTTTTGTGAAGTTATGACTGCACAAATAGCTGATAACGGGAACTTTCTGTTCAATATCTGTTTTTCAGACGAGTGTACGTTTTTATTAAACTCTACTGTCAATCGTCATAATTGTCGTTATTGGGCAGATAATAATCCAAGAAATTTTCACGAAGTCCACACTCAAACTCCACAGAAATTGAATGTCTGGACTGGCATTTTTCGAGACCGTTTAATCGGACCAATTTTTCTTGATGGCAATTTGAGTGGCGAAACGTATTTGGAGTTACTAGAAGATATCGTTTACCCTCTACTAATTGACATTGTTGAAAATGATGATCGTTATCAAGAAAATCAATTAGTGTTTCAACAAGATGGAGCTCCTCCGCATTTTTCACACCGTGTTGCGGAGTTTTTGAACAGAGAGTTTCCAGGACAATGGATTGGGCGTAGAGGTGCTATTGAGTGGTCCCCTAGATCACCGGACTTAACTCCTTTAGACTTCTTTCTATGGGGCCATTTGAAGAGTAGAATTTTCGCAACAGAACCGGAGTCTCTGGAAGAATTACGACGACGCATTGTTGAAGAATGCCGTCTAATAACTCCACAAATGCTCCAGAATGTCAGAGCTCGTTTTGAACAAAATTTGTACTTTTGTATAGAAGCTGGTGGTCAACAATTTGAACACTTACTTAACTGAATAAACATTTTTGAACGTTTGGTTTTGTTTTTTCGTTTTTTTTAACGAAAAATTGACTAATTAGTGCATTTCTTATCACAATGAATGAAATACGTTCTTGCAACTCTAACTGTGAATAATTTTTAAACGAGTTGATAAAACTTCCAAAAACATTAGTGTGCTGAATTGAGAACAGAAAGAGCTTTCAATGATGTAACACTCGACCCATGTTCCCTATTCAAAATATAATGGTTGTTAACGCCACCCTTAAGGGGTGAAAAAGTTGAGTTTTATGTCAAAACATGTCCCCCTCAATATTAAAATTGACGTTTTTCAACGTTTCTTAAAAAAAATTCTCTAGACGCAAATCGGTCTGTTTCATTTTCAATGCGCCACCTGTGTGGTATATATATATATATATATATATATATATATATATATATATATATATATATATATATATATCTTGGAATCTTTTGCACTATAATCACTTTTAAATATACACTTTATTTGTTTGCTGGACTTTCAGTGCTTTGTTACGTGGACTGCAGTTTCGAACCGTCCCGGTTCATCATCAGCACGCTACTCCGTAGCGAAACTGCAGTGCACATAACCAAATAACAAATCACTACAGCAAACAAATAAAGTATATATATATATATATATATATATATATATATATATATATATATATATATATATATATATATATATATATATATATATATATATATATAAACACAGATCTCATTAGTGAATTTTTGGTTTTACTAAAAATTCGCTAAAAATGTATGAATCTCGCTCCGTCGCCTATGAGCAGTCACACCTGATAGATTGCTTTGTAAAATAAATACCGGCAAAAGCACGTCTGAGAGATAATAAAAGAATACAGATATTTCCGCCAAACGAAATATGTTAATTGTGGTGTCGTTGAACCTCCCCGAATCGTTAGTGACTGACTACCTGCAGAATTGCAGAAGAATATAAATATATATTTAGAATTTTTCATCCTCTGATGACACTAACTTGGTTGGTGAAACGACCGTCAGGTCAGGTTAGGTGTTGTGGTGATTTGGGTTCTCCAAGTGTGCTTATCAGTGCTCATCACAGGTTCCAATTTTCACTTAGTCATACTGGGTGTTCGAATGTTTTTGAAAGTCAGTAACTGAGATTAGCTTTCAATATATTGGTTACCTTGGACAGCAGGGCGTATAAAAATACGTACTTCAATTTTTTCCAACTCAAATTAACAATCAGGCCCATATATTTACTATTTGAATCAAGGTGGACCACCTGTTGGCATATTAGTCTCTATTAAATCTGGAGCGCGTCTAGAACGACATAAAAGGCGGAGACAGCGATGTCGGCGTTTCAAGGAGCGCCTGGTCTATATTTAAGTCCGCGCCTGGACGCCTTCCCGTCTCTCTATTATAACGGCACGATGCCGCTCCTTTGGCTCTCCGTCGCCTCGCCATTTAAGGGGTCACTCCACAGATCACGTGGACAACACGTTCCCCACAACACTCTAGATCGAAATGTAACAAATCAATCGACCTATCGAGCCTTACTACTCTCAATCTATTTTTGATTGATACAATGGACATGTCACCGCAGATTGACCGTTCGTTTCGCGGAACGACGTTGTTAGTTTAGGTTAATTCGTGTTGACAATCAAGATCGATTTGTCGATATTTTTGATTGGATATAATTTATGTTGAAGCTTGGCCGTTTCAATCAAATACTTATTTATTGATAAGTACATTTGGAGAACCCAAATACCACAACACATATTTCAAAGACCTTACTATCGTTTCGCTGACAACGTCAGCGTCATCAGAGGAGGAAAAATTCTGGTTCACATACTGCTTATTTATTGAATATTGACTGCAATTTACTTATTATAAAAACCTATTGGCTAGTAGAACTACCTAAAGGGTGGGCCATCTAACGTTTGGAATCGGAACTATAGGTTATTTTGACGTTGGAAGGTTTGATGACATTTCCGTGGTGATAGAAAGTTGGTTTTATGTTTGGCATTTCTGAAATGGGTGGCTTTTCGCTTGAACAAAGTTGGGAAATATTACAAACTTATTTCCAAAGTGATGAGTTGTAAGCAGGGCTACACGGCTACCTGCTTGAGTTTGGGTTAGTGTCCAAGGAAGAGAAATATAATTATAGGTCAGCATATAGAGCGCCTAGATACCGCTAAAGGTTTTTCTTTCAAGTAGGAATTATAGATTAAAGATAGCATACATAAAAAAATCCTAAATTAATTAATTTAAATACATGGTAACAACGAAACCATATTGCAGGCAGGAAAATACAATGTGATTGTTTCAACGCGACATTATTGACATGTCAGCAGAATAACGATATCTGTAAGAAATTTACGAAAAAAAATGACAAAAAGGATGTGCCAAAAACGCAGTTTGTGGATCAATTTGCGTAGCGATTTCGTAAAACTGACTCGTTATTTGATAAAACAACCAGTGTACGTACTTGTCCAGTGCGCTCAACCGAAAACATCGCTGCTGTTGCTCGGAGTGTGCGTGAACAACCATCAACATCAACTCGTCATCGTTCTCAAGAATTGAACATTTCACGCACTTCTTTGCGACGAATGTTGCATAAAGATCTCGGTATGAATGCGTACAAAGTTCAATTAGTGCAAGAGCTGAAGCCGCATGATCATCCGATGCGTTTTAGGTTTTCTCAATGGGCCGAAGACCGCTTGATCGAATGATGAAGCTCATTTCCACCTCGGAGGATACGTCAATAAGCAAAATTGTCGTATCTGGGGCTCGGAAAATCCACACGTCATCGTTGAGAAACCAATGAATCCACGACGATTGACTGTCTGGTGCGGATTTTGGTCTGGCGGCATTATTGGGCCATTTTTCTTTGTAAATGAGCAAGGAAATGCCGTTACGGTGAATGGCGATCGCTACCGCGTCATGCTAAAAGATTTTTTGTTTCCCAAAATTAAAGAGTATGACATAGGCGACATTAGGTTTCAACAGGACGGAGCAACGTGCCACACAGCCAACGTAACAATTGATCTTTTGAGCACTGTTTTCGAAAATCGCATAATCAGCCGAAATGCTGATGTCAGCTGGCCACATCGAAGCTGCGATTTGACTCCGTTGGACCTTTTTGTGGGGAGCCGTTAAGGACAAGTATTAGGCTAACCATTCAGAGACGATTGACGACTTGAAACATGAAATCAAAGTTGCGATTGGCAAAATAGAGGCCCAAACAATCGAAAAGTACTGAAAAAATTGACTGATCGAATGGGGTATTGCAAGGCTAGCCGTGGCAGTCATATAAATGATGTTGTCTTCGATTCCTAAATGGAAAAGTTCAGTCTTTCTAATAAACTCACAACTTTGAAATCATATTCATTAGTTTTTTTTATAACCGATTCAAATTCCAAATCTTAAATGGCCGACCCGTGAGAATTTAAAGTTAGCACGCAGCAAATGCGTTAAGGTACCGAATTTCCGTGAAATGTTTCAAATTCTAATAACTTAATTTTCAAACTAAGTGAGAAACAGGCGCGGATACAGCGTGGCGGGGTGTCAATGGGTGCAATTGCCACGGTGGGCGTCAAATTTATCGTGAAATACTACTACATAGTATCAATCTATGCAACCTTATTAGACTTTGTTCTCACAGATCTGCGAGAAAGATTCTCAGCTGGGACCTTGGACGTCTTTCAGTTATCAGCTTTCATTCCAGAAAATATTGTTAAAATTTCTCCTGGTGAAAGTGACAAAATTATAAAGTCCCTCCTCAACCGCTTCGGAATGTTTCTTGATGTCGTTGCTCCTTCTCTTCTTCTAAAAGATGAATAATTGCTGTGGCGAGATAAATGGATTCAAGAAGAAAAGGAACGGCAAAAAGAGTTTCCCATAACTGCTCTGGATATATTGGTTAGGTGAGATAAATATGCATTTCCTATAATACATGAATTTATACTAGTCCTTGCAACGCTTCCAGTGACAAAGGCTTTTGCTGAGGCGTCATTCTCGTCGTTGCGGAGCCTTCAAAACATATTTCAGAGCAACCATGACGGAAAACCGCCTTCTCGATCCTGGCCTTATGCACATTCATTGGCATATTCCTATTGACATCAAGCGTGATTACAAGATTTGCAAAAACCAGCCTACGGAAGAGAGTTTAATATTTAAGAACTATATTATGTACTTACTTACTTCAAACTAAATTGCATCAGTGACCCCAAAGACGCTCCCAAGTCTAACACGCAGGGAAGAAGTCGTTATCAGAAGAACTCGTATAGACCATTGTAAGTTCACCCATGGATACCTACTTATCCAGCAACAACAACCTCAATGTGAAATATGTGACAGAGTGATTACTGTTAACCACGTGCTTCAAGAATGTCCACTATATATCAATCTAAGACTCTAATACCTAAATAGGAAAACACTATCCCAAATGCATGACTTGAGTGAGCCAAATGTGACTAATTTACTCTGTTTTTTAAGACAATCCTCACTATTTGATAGCATTTGATTATAGATACTTTAATTAGCGAAAGAAAATGTACCGACAGTGTCAATGACCTTAGATGTTAAGACACTTTAAACTTCCAAAAAAAAAAACTATATTGTTTTATCTTTCTGTATATCTATGTGGTTTTATTCTATATTTTTTTGCGAATTTTTCGTAAAACAAAAATTCACTAATGAGGATATATATATATATATATATATATATATATATATATATATATATATAATACATATATATATATATATATATATATATATATATATATATATATATATATATATATATATATATATATAATACAGTGTGTCCCAAGCTGGATGGGAATGTATTGCTATCTCCGTTATTATTAGAGCTAGGGAGACTGTTAAATTAGCCATGTTTTGTAGAATACCATGCTCGTTCCAAATATGACTTGTATTTTGCCCTGCCTCTTTTAGTTTTCGAGTTATTAAAAAAAATGTCGATTTCTTTTTTCTTCAATATCTAAGTAGGCGTTGATCTGATATGTCTAAGACTTGCACATTATCAGGACACTTTTTACAGAGTAATCTTTTTGTGCTATTCTAAACTTTGGATTGACATTTGTTTTTGAGCTACATGTATCAAAGTTTGTTTTTATTACGGCAGTCATATTCGATTTTTCGCTCATGTGATAGCCCGCGAAAAGAGCTTTTCAATGATGTACAACATGCTTGGGAAATCTTGTAATTGCACTGACAAATTTGAGAAAAACCGTTTTGAGGATAGTAGACAATGAAATCCAATACCAGAAAACAAATTACAAAAAAATCTTCAAAAAGCAGTAGGTCATGGAGTCTAACAATAGGCTTCTACTTTTAACATAATTTTCTATAATGATTCACGATAACAAAATATTGTGATTTAATCTACAATACTTAATTAGGTAATAATGCTAGGTAATATTATGTGAAACAGTTTAATAACGAAATCCGGCAATAACAAATAGAAACTTACACTCCACAAAACAACACAATCAGAAACGGAACTCAACAAATAATAAAATAGAAACCTAAAAATACACTACATAGAAAATTGTTAAATATGGCCACCGTTTTGTTGAATGCACTTCATACGCCTTTTTGAAACATGCCTGCAAACTCTGGTGAGGGTGTTTTGGTTAATATGATTTATAGTTTCCATGATTTATAGTTTCGTAATTCATTGATATTTTGTGATGGATCGAATTTATACACATCATTTTTCAGAGTACCCCAAAAATAAAAATCCATGGGTGTTATATCAGGACTTTGAGCACACCAATGAACCGGCCCATTGTTACAATAGACACGATTCCTAAAATTTTGGTACAAAAATTCTGCGACGATCCTAGCATTGTGAGCTGGACAAACAGTCTACTTGGTACCAAATCTTGTCTAAATTATGATGAACTCTTCTAATTGTTGGTAAGATATCATTTCTCAATAGATTAAGATATCTTTCCCCAGTTAAATTATTTTCAAAAAATAACGGGCCAACAATGAAGTTACCTGATTTTTTTTTAAATTAACTGTCTAATCTACAAATAAAAATAACAGTTTTTTACCTAATAAGCCGCACCAAACATTAATACCAAATCTGTCTTGCAAACGTTTTTCTTCCTTTAGATGGGGATTTTCATTTGCCCAATAATGCCTATTATGGCGATTATACACACCACAATTTGTAAATCTGAATTCATCAGTCCATATTATTTTCAAATCAAAATTTTCATCTTGCTGACATTGTCCTTGATACCATCTGCAGAATTGAAGTCGCTTAGGGTAATCGTCAACATTTAATCCTTGTACAATTGTAGGTTTGTATGGATGGTAATTACTTTGTTTTAATACACGGTGTACCGTACTTTTTGGAACGTCAATTTGTTCACCATAAAACCGAACAGTTTGCAGGGGGTTTTCGTTTGAAACCTGTAAGACGGCATTATTTCTCTCTTCATTTCTAGGCATTGGTAGTTTCTTTGCGTGGAAGCTACCATCGTTCAATAGATTGGTCACTATCCTGCGATGGTGACTGGTTGTCGTCTTTCTGGGTAGTTTTTTGATATCAATTTGCAGCTGTCTCAATATTTCCGTTAGAACGAATATAACATTCCAACATGTCAAAATATTCTTCACTACTGAACATATTGTTGAATAATATTTTAAATAAACAGGAAACAAACTATTTAGTACAAAATTTGAAGCAACGTGTCAAATTGTTCAGATAATTAAGAATGACAGTATTCTTAATTGTCGCGATAGTGTTATATCCATAGCAACCTTTCTTCTGTTGTTTTTCAGTTGACTTACGTTTAAAAATCAAACAATTTTCAAAGGCGTCTTCGTAAATCATTAATCTGCTTTTAATTGAGTTCTGTTAGTAAATTTATTTGTTTACTAGGTTTACATATTTAATTAAATTATAACAATTTTTTAGAGTAATGTTTTAATGTAAAATATCATTTGTAATAATGGGCCGATTCATTGGTGTGCTCAAAGTTCCTATTTTGTTATCGTGAATCATTACGGAAAATTGTGTTAAAAGTAGAAGTCTATTGTTAGACTCCATGACCTACTGCTTTTTGAACACTTTTTTTGGTCATTTGTTTTCTGGTATTGGATTGCATAGCCACTATCCTCAAAACGGTTTTTTTTTTCAAAATTGTCAGTGCAATTACAAGATTTCTCAAGCATATTGTACATCACTGGAACGCTCTTTTTACAGGCTATCACATGAGCAAAAAATCCAATATGGCTGTCATAATAAAAACAAACGTTGATACCTGTAGCTCGAAAACAAATGACAATCCAAAGTTGAGAATAGCACAAAAAGATTACTCTGTAAAAAGTGTCCTGATAATGTGCAAGTCTTAGGCATGTCAGATCAACGCCTACTTAGATATTAAAGAAGAGAAATCGACAAATTTTGTTTTTTTTTCAAAATAACTCGAAAATGATAGGGGCAGGGCAAAATACACGTCATATTTGGAACGAGCATAAAATTCTACAAAACATTGCTAATTTAACCGTCTCCCTATCTCTAATAATAACGGAGATAGCAATACATTTCCATTCAGTTTGGGACACACTGTATATATATATATATATATATATATATATATATATATATATATATATATATATATATATATATATATATATATCTTACCGAAAACTCAAAAAATAATGGGCCGATTTTGATGAAATTTGGTAAGTACATTTCTTTTGTAAGTGGCTTGAATATGTTCGTTAGCCAGGAAAATTGGACTAGTTTTTCCGTGGAAATTTTGGTTTGTATCTCCGAAAATAACATAGCTATGACAACAATATTTGGAATGTGCGTTTCTGCTATCAAACTTACCCTACATGCTGAAATTCAGATCTCTAAGTTAAAAGAACAAAAACTTATAGGCTTTTAAAAAAATCCGTCTTTCATATTTGACAATTAATAACTATTTTATTGTATTTCAATTAACTGCTAATTTTGCAACTACAAGTTGAATAACAACTTTTCAAAACACAGGTCGTGTTCAAAAGTCACGGACATGTTTCTTACAAATGTCGAGATGTGTTATTTATAAACGCCCACCCCTGCAACAGAGCATGTCAATACACTGCTATTGCGCAACATTTTAAAATGCCCTAACGCCCTGCCTTTCAGTAACCGGATAGGGATCTTTAACATGCCAGACAGCTAACACCCCATTTGAAGGGTGGAATGCTGCAGGTATTAAATTTGCTCAGCCAAAATGCCACGGCCTCAGTAGCTACTTTTTTCTGTGTGTGCTACATAATAAATGAATTGTTATTCAACTTTTGTGATGGGTTGAGGTGAGATGCGAACCCGAGACAGCGAGCCGCTGATTTATCCGCTGAGCTAAAAAAGGTATTGTTATTTATACCTAAATTTACTACAGCCGTAGTTATTGCCTTGCTGGAATATTCCTCAGTTTGATGCCTTTTAATCTTTCAATACAATCATGCACTAAATTCTTGCCTTGCCTGTCATTTTGAGACCAGCCGTTGATATTTACATTTTATGGCAAGTAAAATAATTAAGGTTAAAGGAACGAACTGTTGTGAAAAGTTCGATAGTCTCAGGTAAATTATAAAGAACACCTACATGCACCTCACCAAAACAGCATTTAGATTATACTGTAAGGTTTTTTTATAACAATTGCCATAAGAAATACCTATGGTTAAAGGCAGTACGGTCATGTATGTCTTACGCCTACATCAGAAAAACATTCCTTATTTTTCTCTGATGGTGTATGATTGATGTTTGTATTATTCCAGCGATACGTCAATCATTTCTTTATGTTTATGTTATGTTAATTCGCTTTTGAAGATCTGTCTAATTCTTTATTGTCGGATTCTACGTGTGTCGCTTTCACCAAACAGGATATAAACACGATTCTCATATTGTGATTCATACACTTGCAAAATTGATTCCTAATGTTTTCTCGTTTGCTGAAGTGGAAAGAACTTGTAAGAAAAATGGTACATACGGGGTAAGCGCCAAAATTTCTCGGCCTGACTATGAAAGAAGTGCCGTGGACTCATTTGAATTTTATTTATCAATATAGTCGCCCCTAACATCAATGCACTTATTACATCGTTTCAACAACAATTCAATGATAAACTTATCGAGGTGGGCCACTTTTAAAAAACACCCGGTATATATACAGGGTGTTTCGCATAAGAACCGACACAGAGCAGGGGCACGTAGGGGAACCCAAAATATTTAGATTTACCGCAACTTACCCCTATACTAAGTTGCACCCCTGAGAAGTTATAGGCCTTCAAAGTGGGGTTTCTAATTACGAAAAAAATCAATATCTCAGTTATGCTTTAACTTAGAAGAACTAAATTTGATACACGTTTTGAGTGTACTAAGAGCAATAATCTACCGTAATAATTCAATTCAAGCATTTTAAAGGGCTGATAAGGGATGATTCATCCATAAAATGTGACATAATTTTTTAACCTATTGGCGGATTTAAAAAATTATTTAATTTTATGGGGAATTTAATTCTAAAACTTTTATTGCTCTTATTAATTTTCAAAAAAACTTTGTCGTTTCAACAAAATTTCAAATAACTAAATACACGTATTAGAGCTGTGTTATTTAAAATCATCGGAAATTCAAACGTTGGCTATGAAATTTAACGTCAGACTTGACAATCAGGAAAAAATTTGTAATAATAATTTAATAGAAAAACAAACAACTTAAACAATAAAAATAACATAACATTTGCACCGATAAATTACAGAAATCGTTCAAAATGATCACCGTTCTCTCTCATGCATAAATTTATTCTTCGTCGGAAATTGAAGTCTACTCTATTCAATAACTGTTGATTGTTTCTAATGAGTGTGCACTTATGTGTAATGCGATGCCACAATTCGGCTCGAGACGCAATTGGAGAGGAATACACAAATTATTTTAACATTCCCCAAAGAAATAAGTCACATTTGTTGAGGTCTGGCGATCATGGAGGCCAAACTTGTGGGCAATTATTTCCTCTTCCAATTATTTGGATACTGGTGGTTTAAATAGTCTCTAACAGCAATACTGAAATGAGGCGGTGCTCCATCGTGCATAAACCAATGTTCCAGTCTAAGTTGTAGGGGCATCTCGTCGAGTAGATCCGGGAGATTGTTTTGGAGAAATTCTAAATAAGTTTCGCCATTTAATCGATTCGTTAAAATAACTGGACCAATTAAATACCGATCCAAACATTTATTTCAAACTCGCGTTGGAAATGTCGGGGAGTTGCTGAATGAGGGTTTACGTCGGAATATTCATGATGGTTATGTACATTTGTCATACCTCGGCGGGTGAAACAAGCTTCGTCAGTAAAAATAATTTTCTTTTGAAAATTAATTTCTTGAAGCAAAGTAAACTGGCAGAAATTCACTAGTTTAACCAAATCTTCCCGTAACAATTCTTGCACTTTTTGGATATGATATGGGTGCAGTAGATTACGTCTTATTACTCGGTGAACAGAAGTTTGCAATATATCAGTTTGTCGAGATAGATTTCTAGTATTAATATGTGGCTCATCTTCAATTGTATTCAAAATAAGTTCTTCGTCTTGTGCCCTGGTTGCAGTAGCACGTTCTCGAGTGTTACTGTTCCTGTTTCTCGAGCCCGTCTTTCAACATTGGCAAATGTTTCTCTATGAGGGATTACACGATTAGGAAATCTTCTCCGATATTCTTCAACACTTCTTCTGTAGTTTCATTTACAGAAACCTAACACTAATAGCATGTCAACTTGTTCGTTAAATGAAAACTTCCCGGCCATTTTCACAACACTCAGCAAATATTACTAAAATAAAATGACTTATTTTCCTGATTGTCAAGTCTGACGTTAAATTTCATAGCCAACGTTTGAATTTCCAATGATTTTAAATGATACAGCTCTAATACGTGTAATTAGTTATTAGGAATTTTGTTGAAAACGACAGATTTTTGGAAATTAATAAGAGTAATAAAAGTTTTACAATTAAATTCCCCATAAAATGAAATAATAATTTTCTAAATCCGCCAATAGATTAAAAAATTATGTCACATTTTAAGGGCGAATCATCCCTTATGAACCAGTTAAAATGCTTAAATTGAATTCTTATTGCGGTCGATTATTGCTCTTGGTACACTCAAAACGTGTACCAAATTTAGTTCTTCTAAGTTCAAGCATAAGTGAGAGATTGATTTTTTTTCGAAATTAGAAACCCCACTTTGAGGGCTTATAACTTCTCAGGGGTGCAACTTAGTGTAGGGGTAAGTTGGTAAGTTGCGTTAAATCACAATATTTCAATAAGTTGGGTTGCCCTACATGCCACTGCTCTGTATGCGAATCACCCTGTATATATATATATATATATATATATATATATATATATATATATATATATATATATATATATATATATATATATATATATATATATATATATATATTAAATTGATATTTCTTGATTATTTTTAATATGAGGGAGAGTTTTTAACCTTTATATTAATTTGTAGTCAAATATCTGGTATATATGATGTATAACTTTTAGCATATTTAGCAGATAAAATATATTAATATGTTTTGCAGATAAAATGAGTTTTTATTTACCTGTTTTGCATGTATTTTGGTTAAAAAAACACCTGTATTTGGAAAATCTTATGTGTTATATTGTGGTTTTGGTTTAATAAAAGTATGTGTTTTACTAGATGTAGAAGTATCTTTAATTATATCACCTTCCATGTCAACAAATGTATAACTAGTTGCATACGGTATTTTAATACATGTTTCAACATTTCAAACTCCCGGCTTTTTGACTCCCAAAATTCAAAGGGTATTAGTGAATTCTTTCTTTTTACTTCTATTTAATTGTTTCTCAAATGGTAATACTTTATAGCTATATTTATACATTTATTGTTACTTATATATATATATATATATATATATATATATATATATATATATATATATATATATATATATATATATATATATATATATATATATATATATATATATATATATATATATGGACCGTATTTTAAATTTTTTTTTTTTAAATTTCAACAACACACCACGAGGGCTTACAGCCTAAATACTATCGTACCGTGGGTGTCGACAAGGAGGAAAGAGGCAACTTGTTAATTCTGGACTTGAAGGTTTGGAGGTTCGGGGGAGAAGGAAAAACATGTGCCGGCAAAGAGTTCCACAACTTGGAAGCCCTCGGGACAAAAGAGCGGGCATAACAAAATGTTCTATGTCTGGTGACCTGGACAGTAAAAGGGTGCATTCGCTCTGTTCCCCTGGTAGATCTGTTGGGGGCAGCAGATGGAGGAACTATGGAAGAAAGCTCCTCTGAGCAGTGCCCGTGCAGATATCTGTAAAAGAGAGAGAGAGGTCACCAACGGCACGTCGGTGAGCAAAGGGATGGCAGCCTTTGGGTGAGGGTAGGGTCACCGATGAGACGTATATCTCTCTTCTGAATGGAGTCCAGAATAGCGAGTGTAGAAGCGGCAGCAGCACCTCAGATGTGGGAGCAATATTCGAGGTTTGGTCTTATTAGTGAAATATATAAAGTATAGAGATTAGCTGGTGAAAAGTATTTGCGAGCCCGGAAGAGGAAACCTAATTTCTTAGCAGCCGCTTCTGCAATTGATGTGACATGTTGGTGTCAACTGAGATTTCGATCCACAGAGATGCCAACAAGTGAAAAGGACTCATTACTTTGAATAACTTGGTTGTTTATTGTGATGGGTCTAGGGCTAGTGTATCTCTTATGAGAAAGAAAGCAAGACTGTTGGTAAGTTGGTGGGGTTGAATTGTACAAGATTTCTACTTCCCCAGTCTAATATTTTTTGGAGATCCACGGAGATAGAACCCTCCATGAGTCGGCGATCCTCATCTAGTTGAGCTAAAGAGACAGGCTTAGAATATTGTATATTGGAGTGGAGGGTGCTGTCGTCCGCGTAACTGTGAACTGGGTTGGATTTGCTAGAGAGGAGGTCATTGATGTGGAGAAGAAACAAAGTAGGGGCTAAAGCTGAACCTTGAGGAACTCCTGCATTAATTGGATACAGTTTAGAGGAATAGCCATCCACGACAACAGAAATGCTCCGGTTAGAGACGAATTTTGCTGTCCACGTACAGAGTTTTGGTGGTAGGTCATAGGCCGGTAGTTTATTAAGCAGCGCTGCGTGCCAGACCTGGTCGAATGCTTTGGATATGTCTAGAGCGACAATCTGGGATTCACCGTGTCAAAAAGTGTCTTTGCTTTTTCGAAAAACACTTAATTTCAGAAAGAATGCACTTATTCGTTATTTTTCGAAAGCACTGTACATAATATAATATAATATAATTCTTTCTGAAATTAAGTCTTTTTCGAAAAAGCAAAGACACTTTTTGACATACGATACATATTTGTGGCGTCATCGTTGTTCGAGATATGACGTCACCGACAATTTTTTTAAATGGCAACCCCCAATTTCGACCACGCCATTTGAAAGAGCGTGTCATTCTACGTACACATCGTCAAAAATTATGGCTGCCTGATAGTAGCATAGGAGACCAGGAATGTTTTTTTTTGCTGTCAGATAAAAACATGACATCGTACTTCAGCAAATAGTTTTTTCGGTTTTCTGAGTTATCTCTATAGTTCTTATCTTTTGTTTGGCAAAAGCAGTGTATTTGAAGTGTTTATTGACTAGTGACTTTCATCATCTTATTAAAGAATTGATAAATTAACTGAACGAGAACGAAGTGACATTTTTTGCATGATCAGATTTGCAGACATGATGCGCACCCAAAAAGAAGTAGTTGAATTGTTCAATGAAACTCATCCTGATCGGCATCCCATTGGCCAAAGCATGGTAAGCAATATTGAGTCTAAATACCGTAACTTTGGGCATTTTCGTGATTTTCCTAAATCTGGTCGACCTTCGAAATCAGAAGAAGATCAACTTAATGTTTTGTTGACAATACAGGAAAATCATCACTTAACACTTAACCAATTGGCTTCTGATTTCAATATGGCAGCGTCCACAGTTCACAAAATTATGAAAGAAGCATCCTTATAAGGTATGCTTTGTTCATGAGCTATCATTTTGTTCACATTTGAAGCTATTACAAATTCATCTTTATAAACTTCAATTCTACCGTAACTAAATAAACACTTATGGAGTTAAAAACACTGTATATCATTTACTCTTTAATTGTAACCACATTTGAGTCATTGTCTTTATCTTTTGAACTGTGTAAGTTTATATGTATGACTCTGAATTAGTTCTGTTCACTTCATTTTAGTGTTCATTTTTGATTACAAGTTTTATAGCTTGCTTAAAATTAGTTTACAAATTCATTTGCTATCATTATTACTTGACAAACACTCCTTTATTTATTTAAAAGTTAAATTATTTGAATTTCAAAAGCGTACAACATTTTATTGTCATTTGCTTTTTCAAACCTAATTTCTCACATACATCTATTTTAATTATTTTTTCCATTATGTTTACAGCCCCATCTTCCCGTGTATGCGGAGCAGTACTGGGACCAGTGCAGTATTAGTTGAAAACTTAGAAATTTTAGTGAATATTTGGTCATCTGCACTTTCGGTAAGTTAGCTTAGATCAATTTCTTTGTTACATTACTTTTAAGTGTTAGCTTGTGTAATTTAAATGAATCTATGTATATTTTGAGTGTATTTGTATTTGTTTTATTCATTTTATCTGCTCTACGTATTATATATATATATATATATATATATATATATATATATATATATATATATATATATATATATATATATATAACTTCATTTACTATTTATTTACACACTGTATGTGTGTACTGAATTTTTTTGTTGTTATCGTTGCTTTAACTTTTTATTTCTATATTTCAGATAAATTTAATAATTCATTGGCAATGCTCACTCAAACTGTTCTGTGCAAAACACGTCTCTCATACTGGAATCAGTGTTATGCAAGATCCTACCTGCCTGTTCACGATGCTTGTACATTTGTTGTACAATGCCTTACAAATTTCAAAATATTGTCATTTTCTCAAACGAGTGGCATTATGGCCACGTTAGTGTTATGGCAACCATTGCTTTTGAACATTTGGTTCTTAATTTTAGTGCAGCATGCTAGTTTGTAAGTTTTATTTCAGGTTTAATTTTAGTCTGCATGCCTAGGTGTGATATTTCTAAATATCAATACAACATCTGGGTTTATATATATATATATATATATATATATATATATATATATATATATATATATATATATATATATATATATATATATATATAAACAGATTTAAACTGAAACTAACTCCGGATATGGTTTCTAGGGGGCCTAGTTCGCACTCATTTGGCAAACTTTTTTCAAAACTCAAAAGTCTGGGTCCCCTCGATAGCGAATTTTTCGAACAGAAACTTAAGGCTTTATAAAACACACTTCTTACGACATTTCTTCTACATAAACCCTATTTGTTCCAGGATCTTCGTCTATAAATTGGCAATTCGACTTGAGTGGCCACTTCGGTCTCCTTATCTTACACCATTTGACTTATTTTGTGAGACCACCTTAAAACCAAAGTTTACGCAACAAAACCCCATGATTTAGAAGACGTAAGGGAGACATTATCCAAGAATCTCGGCTGATAACGCGGAAATGAACCTTTATAATTCATTACATGTCAGTTTGTGGGGGTCACTACGAACATATCTTTAAATCATCAGTTAATAAAATAAATTCCAAAACAAAAATAGTTAGGTAATTGTTCCACGTATTTTATTATACAGGTCAGGTTCTGTGTACTCCCTTTTTTGTGGGCAAAAGGATCGTTTGGCGTAAAATACTTGTAAGTTAACTTTCTATGGTATGTAGTTATTTTGGGTGCGCCACGATTCCAAAATTTCACCTGAATAAATCTTGGTTAGCTTTAAAAACAAACCATTAATTTCTGACAACGCCAGGCAGTTTTTACGTGAACTAGGTGAAAAACATTCCTACACGTTTTACCACGAAAATTCACCACACGCTACGTCACAAATTAATTTTCCAAAGACAAATTTGGTATTGTTTTTGGACAACGTTGCGCTTCCATACGAAATATTTTTATTCGCAAGTGACAAGTTCATTTATTTTTAGAAAGCAGTAGGAATGTTAACATAAAATATAATCGTAGCGGTGCCAAAACTAATTCCTTGAATTGTTCACGTGCATATGTGAATTCTAGCATGTGAAAAAAAAACCAATAATTTAGGTATATAAGCTGATACATCAAATAAGGATAAAAAATAAATACGCAAGACATAATGTAAACATACTCTAAAATGGGAAAACAAAGTTACAATACCTAGTGATAAAATATATCAAAAATTTTCTCACCACATGGCCTGAACGGATACTGGTTTGAAAATATGGTGTCTATTGCATACACTGACGCTGAATCCCCTGTAAAAATAGAATGATCATGAATGTATTTTAAAAACCATCGAAATTCTGGAGAATAAAACAATTTGACATTGAATATAGGTCAGTAAAACTAAGCGAGACCGTGTTTCTCCAAAACTACGTCTACGAATTCAGTACGTCGCACATCGAAGACTCTAATTTACGTATCTGGTAGAGAAAAAATAGTGTTAAATTAAGTCGGGACAACCTAAAATTGTCCGTCACAAACACAAAAACGTAGCTGGTATAAGATTAATTAGCCTGACTTCTTAAGTGTTACAAAGGATGCGATAATGAAAATAGAGAAAACTCTTAAAGAAGGAAGGCAGCAGACTTCCTCCTTGGTTTGCACAAATTTCTACGAAAATTTAAAAAAAAATCTCTACGCAAGTGTTTAATTAAAAAAATAATGTATTTTATCTTAAACTGAAACCCTTATACGCTTTCACGGCCAAAACTAGACAAAAGTCGCCCTTCAGCTTTTTTGCTCAAATAAATATTTCGAGAAAACCGAAGAAATTTCGGCCTAACGTGTTTAAAAGCATTTTTTTTTATTTGGTGTATATATATATATATATATATATATATATATATATATATATATATATATATATATATATATATATATATATGCTTTCGAAAAGTAACGAGTGCATTCATTATTTCTAAAATTGAGTGTTTTTCGAAAAAATCCTCTGGCCGTCGATTTGGTTTTAAACAGAGACACTTTTTGACATACGACCCATAATTGTGACGTCATCGTTGTTCGAGATATGACGTCACCGACAATTTTTTTAAACGCAACCCCCAATTTCGACCACGTCATTTGTAAGAGCGTGTCATTCTACATAGACATCGTCAAAAATTATGGCTGCCTGATAGTAGCCTAGGAGACCAGTAATGTTTTTTTATTGCTGTCAGATGAAACTTGAAATCGTACTTCGGTGAATAGTTTTTTCGGTTTTTTGAGTACCTCTTTAGTTCTTATCTTTTGTTTGGCAAAAACAGTGTTTGAAGTGTTTATTGAGTAGTGACTTTTGTCATTTTATAAAAGAATGATTAACTTAACTGAACGAGAACGAATAAGTACACTTGGAGAACCCAAATCACCACAACACATTGTAAAAGACCTGACGATCGTTTCACTAACCAAGTTAGCGTCATCAGAGGATGAAACATTCTAAATACTTAAAAAACTAACATCAACTTATATACCGGATCTCAGGTAAAGAGATCGAACCGAGATGAGACACTAGTCGTAGGCAAATTCCAAAGTGTATTGTATTTTTATCTCCGGACAAGGTCTTTGCGCTATCCCTACTGCTTTATCTAAAAAGTGTCCATCTATAATAGTTTTGAGAAAGTTCAACGACAGCTAAATTAACAACGGTTCCTTTGGCGGCAATAACTGTATACTTATGTTATCGGTAAAACGTGCCGAAAACGTGGGAATTTTATTTAGCAAAGCAATCGATCAAGTGACTCGTAATTGGCGCTGGTGAAGTGTTCATACATTTTTTGTTGTAACTATATTTCGCAATATATACGCTCTCGAACCCATTTAGGTGTCCTAGTTTTCTAACATTTTTTATTAATTTCAGATCATCTTTATCAACGTGATGATTATTATCCCAAATATGTCGGGCGACGGCAGACTTATCTACAGTACCGTAACGTAATTGGGATAAGTGTTCTTTGAATCTAATTCCAGTCGATCTTTTTGTTTGTCCGACGTATTTAAGATTACAATCTTTACAACTTATTTCATAAATTCCCGACATTTTGTCCGCCCTATCCTTGTCTTTTGGGTTGCCTAGCAAGTTTTTTAAGGTATTTGTTGTTGAAAATGTTAGCTGTAAGTCGACTTTTTAAAAAATGCTGTCTAGACCCCTTGTAAATCTAGGTTCAAATGGTAAGCAAACAAAGTTTTTTTCCGATTTTTCTCTCTAAACGTAGTTGATTCAGTCAACATTTTCTTTGTTTTCCGTTTGTTGATTAATTTTTCCACTAGGCAAGCAGTGTATCCGTTATATTCGGCAACGTTCTTAATATAATTTAATTCTTTGGTATATCTACTTTTGTTTAAAGGAAAATTAATTAACCGATTTACTAAAAAATTCAGACTGGCCATTTTTTGTGCGTACGTATGATGTGAGTCGCTCGGGATGTAGCTTAAGGTAGTGGTTTCTTTTCTATAGACATCGAATTCTAAAGTGTATTTATTCTTGATAACTAGTACATCTAGAAAGGGTAGTTTATTATTAATTTCTAATTCGTGGGTAAATTTTATAGAATCAAATTTATTGTTTAATTTGGCAATAAAATCTTCTATTCTGCAAATGTTTGTGTTAAACACCGCGAAAATATCCTCCGCGTAACGACACCACACTTTAGGAAAATAACCACTTTCACTTTCAAGATCTGTTTCAAATCTGCTCATGAAAAGGTCTGCAATAAATGGCGATAGCGGATTGCCCATTGCCGTGCCTTGTGTTTGTTGAAAAAATTCATTGTTGAATTGAAAAATACTTTGTTTGATGCAAAGGTTTGTTAGAGTTAAATACTCTTTGCAGACATTTTCGTTTATGTTATTCATTTTTAGCAACTGCTCTAAATATGTTAAAGTTTGCTCCGTGGAAACGCTAGGAAACAATGAGGTTACATCAAACGAAATTAAAACCTCGCCTTCGGTCAATTTAATCTCTTTGATCTTATTAATAAATTCAAGAGAATTTGTTACTGAAAAACTTTTCTGTTTTACAGGCAAGCCAACTCATCTGTCAACCACTTAACTAAATTATAAGTCGGGGAATCTATAGCCGAAACAATAGGTCTAATTGAATTTCCCGGTTTATGAATTTTTGGGAGACCGTACTTCTTGGGAACTTTCGGATTAGAAACTTGTAACTTTCTTCCTAAGTCTTTTAATATTAGATTGTGACAACTTTTTAGACTATTTTTAACGTCCGAAATCATTTTTGGTGGCGGATTTTTGTTTAGTTTTTTATACGGTCCTGGCGCTATGGCGTTATACACTCTATCTTTATAATCGTTTTTGTCCAAAATCACTACCTTATTGCCTTTATCTGCTTTAACATAGAAACAATCTTTCTCACGCAATCGTTTAACTATTTTCATTTGATTACAATTTAGTTTAGTAGTATTTTCTTTCAAGTTTTTTGAAATTTTACTTTTACACGCTTCTCTAATAAAAATTTTTGCCGGTTCTGGAAGTTTTCTAATTCCCGTTTCAATACCAGCAACTATTTCTACAATATCATCTTTTTGTGATTGTATACCGAATTTTATAATATAATGGCCGCCCTTCATCATGGCTGTTAAAAATCGCCGATCATTTGCATCGATTTTTGTTCTTGAAGACAATTTTCTGGTATCGTGCAGATGTAGTGTTGCACGGCCCCTGGCACAATGGATGATGTTGTGACCTGTTAAAACCTTAATGTATAGTTTCGAGTTCAATTTTTTGAGAATTGTTAAAGTGAGTATGGCTCATTTCTTTTTCACTTGTTTTTTCACAGTTTTCTTTGCCCTGATGGTTCTCATTGGGTTTCTTGCTTAACTTTGCCTGCCTGCTGTGTTGTTTAACCTGTCAGTTTCACTCATTGGCTTTGCTTTTTGCCTCAACAATAGACTTGTTTATTTTAGTATTCAAAAATATCAGTTGTTATACTTTGACAGTTTTGTGTCTTTCAGTGCTTTTTAGTTGTTTGATGCTTTTAGCTTTGTTAACGTAGTTTGCATGTTTAACTTAACATTTTAACTGTTGTTACTGTATCTGTAGTTTTTAGATTTTTTAGATTTTGACTCGACTGTTGGTCGGTGTTCTTCTGTGTGACTTGTGACTTTGACCTTTGACTTTTCTGTGAAGAGATCACCTGGTCATCATTGTGCTCGGACATGCACAATTGCCTACCGGAAAAACTAATGTTTTTCTGACAGACCTGTCTTGTTTATGTTTGTAGATTTATCCCCTGAATATGACCTCTTGGAGTGAGTAACATTTAAAAAAGTCGAATGTTGTCGTGAGCGGAATTGAGAGAGCTTTAAAATGAGGTGTCTTTCAACATAGGGTGCCATTTAAAATTTAAGGGTACTTTACGCCCCTGCCGATGGGGTAGGTTCCAAGACACCAAAACTTACGCCATCATGTGTCCCTCTTGAAAACAAAGCCGACGTGTTTCGGCTTTTTTTTTAATTCCGATATTTTCCAGGTGGGAAGTTTTAATTGGCACACCCTGTGTATAACACTTCCTAGTCAGTTTGAATAGTACATCATTTTTTCAGCAGAATTTTTGCAAGTTCCGCTTTCGTTTACACCAGCAATTGCTACTCCGTATCTAAGTTCTTTCAGGGCTATCAAAAATTTTATCCTCGGAGTAAGTGGGCGCAGATCGTCCGCTATTATTTTCACCTCTGAACAATATTTTTCGGAATAATTTCCATCTTCATGATAGAACATTTCAATAAAATAATTTTATGAATTATTATTTAACACTATTATTCAGAAATTCAATACTTTCATAAAGTATTGTTTCAAAGGGTAGCTTAGGTCAAATTTACATTTAAAAAAAATTAGATTACTAACCCATCTCCGTCGAGTCTGATCGTGGTGTCGGCCAAGACCTTCAACACAAGCCCCACGGTCGTCATCTCGTTGCAATCGATGCCAAGAAGACAACATTCCTCTCCCCTGCTTCCCATTCTGGACACCACCACCAGATATCTTGTGCGATGAGGATGAACACTTTCCAGTTTCACGGCCTGGAACAAAAATAAACTGTTTACAAAAAAAAAAAGTAGTTGGACAAATAAAAAGTCTGGACGCAGCAAGTGCGTTATGGTAGTGAATTTCCATAGAAATGATATGGCACCAAAAATTAAAAAAAAACATTAAATGCTGATAACTTTTTTTTCTTCTAACTTAGAGATCTAAATTTTGGCACATAGTTTATCCTTTGCAAGGTATACCTACGTACCAAATTTGGTCGCCACCACTTTGTTATTTTTGGAGATAAATTTTATTCCGAAAGAAAACACAAAATATTCCAGGAAAACCTGATCCGATTTTCCTGCGTAACGAACTTACGCAAGCCACTTACAAAAGAAAGGTACCTGTCCAATTTTATAGTGAATTTTTTCTACTAAAACTCACTCAAAGTATAGACGCAGCAAGTGCGTTATGGTAGCACATTTTCATAAAGGTATTTTAAAACGACAAAATAATTAGTGCCGGATATACAAATTTATATAAGATAAACATTTTTTTTTCAGAAACCTGGTTTGATTGTGCTGGACAGCGAACACATCCAAGCCATTAACGAAGGGAAGATTAAAATTTGGCAGATATCTTTTATTTTGTAAATAGCTTAGATGCGTTCGTTAACCAGCCACAACAAACCAGTTGTCTTTATTTTTTCAGGAAAATTATTGTAGGTTCGAAAATAACAGTTACTTTAGTAAAATTCTGAACACACGCTACTTTTATATAGGCTACTACGTTCCAAATTTTAAGTTTCTAGCTTTATGGAAAAATGAAATGGACCGCCTCACGGAGCGGCTCTCCGAGAATGGCTTCTACGCCCAGGCGTACGTTGATGATGGGCTGGTCTTAGTCACTGGTAAATTCTTCAGCGTCGTTTGTGTGTGCATGAAAGCTGCATGTAGCATAATTGAAAGGTGGTGTGATGAGCTAGGACCCACACTACACGTAAACCCAGCGAAGACGGAGATGGTCCTATTCACCAAGAAGAGGAATCTGGAGGGGTTCAGAGCGCCGGTGGTGTTTGGAAAACCTTTAGCTTTAGTGCGGGAGGTCAAATATCTAGGGGTGGTCCTGGACTTCAAACTATCATGGGGGTCGCAAATAGAACGAGTAGTAAGGAAGGGAGTAGCGACCATCTGGCAGCTGCGCCGCGTGATAGGGAGGACCTGGGGACTTAATCCTCGGATTCCCCATTAGATTTACACTGCGATCGTCAGGCCGAGAGTCCCTTGTGGGACAGTGGTCTTGAAGCGTGGTCTGAACCAACCTGTTGCCTGGAAGCTGGCCAAACTTCAAAGGCTGTCAACTCTGGGTATCACATACGCTATGAGGACGACACCCTCAGCCGCGCTAGAGGTCTTGCTGATGCTACCACCGCTTCCATCTATATCAGAGGGAAGGCTATGGCTATTTCGATTTCCACCATCGTGGTACGGAATTCAGAGGACAATATTAGGTTGACTAGACTATATACCCTCAGAATCCCCACTAGATCAGTGGAGGGAAATGAGGTTGCGTTCCAGCCCGCAGGCCTGCTCTGTTTTACCGACGGATCGCGGCTGGAGGAGCAGCAATCGTCCGGGGCTGGAATATACATCGACAGCCTGGGGGTACGCGAGAGTTATGCTCTAGGCGCATATACCACGGCATTTGAATCGAAGGTGTACGGAGGAGTATCCTGGATGTAGCCAATCGACATAATGTGAGGATGAGTCCTGAGAAATGTGTATACATTTGCTTGGATAGCCAGGCGATCCTCCGGGCCAGAATTAGGCTAACACTGATTCAGGAGTGCGCTGACGCCCTTACGGGACTATCCAGGAGAAAGGAGGTAAAACTTGTGTGGGTTCCGGGACACTGTGGCGTAGCAGGGAATGAGGTGGCGAATGATCTCGCAAGGCTTGGTTCCCGGCGGCCGTTCTGTGGCCCGGGGCCTGCGATAGGCATAAGTAGGAAGGCGGTCTTCGCGCCCTAGACAGGTGAACTGGGGAGGCCATGGAGAGGCACTGGGGGTGGGTCGGTGGCTATAGGCAGGCGTCCCTCGTGGAGGGGCCGGACAGACTGTCTGGCTTCTCGGTAGGAGTCGACCTGCGCTTCGCCGCATCATTGTGGTGCTGACAGGCCATTGTGATCTTAGAAGACGCCTCACATTGATAGGTGTTAAGAGGGATCCCATTTGCCAGGAATGCGGCGAGAATGAAGAGACGTCTTACCACTACCTGTGTAAATGCGAGGCTTTTCGGGGTCTTCGAACAGAATGGTTCGGTTCGAGGACTCTGCAGAGGAACCAGGTAAGTTCCGTCCAATGGAAGACCGTCATGGCCTTCATTTCGAGGTCGAGGAGGTTTGGTGACGGAACCAAGGAAGAGTAGAGCATGGTTGCTGGGTTGCCGGAGTTGGCAAAAATGGCCTATTGTGGCCTTCTTGTCTGGCGTTAACCTCCCCACCACTGCTACTAGTACTACTAGCCAGCCACAACGCCAATAGTCGTTTTCATTTTTCCGGAAAATTATTGTAGGTTCGAAAATAACAGACTTACTTTAGTAAAATTCTGAACACAGGCTACTTTTATATAGGCTAGTACATATCAAATTTTAAGTTTCTAGCTTTACGGAAAAATTAGATATAGACACTGATTTCTTTTTTCTTTTAGGAGCCCAAATTGAGCACCAGATTAACATTTTTTTGTATGCTAAAACAATTTACTCAAGTACACTGACTAAAAAAAGTATATCCTACAAAAACTCGCAAAAAAAGTGTTTTGCTATAAAATTATCAAAAACCTTTTCTGACGAGAATCACAAAAAAAGATTTATTAATTAACGAAAATATGCTAAGACAATTTACTAAAAGAGTATTCAAATTTGTTAAAAAGAATTGTTCCCTTGAATATCCGGTGACAATTTTTTTCACGAAAAGTAATTTAAAAACATGGTAGACTGAAGATCAACCCAGGCTTCAGGGGCCACTGCAAAATTCAGGAGATCGTGAAGGAGCCCATGCTTGAAATGAGGTCAGACTTCGCGAGCCCGGGAATCTGCAGGGAAAACAACTTTACAGTGGTAATCCCTGACAGGGAGGCAAGGCGGGAGGAGACGCCGGGCATACCACGGGATGCGCTCGTCTGGTTCACGGACGGATCCGACAGGGAGCGTGGGACGGGGGAAGGTGTTTACTGGGAAGGACCGAGGGTAAGTCATAGCATTTCCCTCGGAGCCCATGCACCAGTGTTTCAGGCCGAAATGTACGCCATCCTGCACTGTGTGCGGGAGAACAAGAGGAGGAGCTACACCAACAAGCGGATCCTCATAGCCACAGACAACCCTTAAGGCACTAAGTAGCCCACGGGTAAATTCCTGACTGGTGAGTGAGTGCCGAGACGAGACGAGCGACCTGGCTGGACAGAATGAGGTGACCCTCATCTGGGTGCCGGGTCACTCGGGGGTCAAAGGCAATGAAGAAGCTGACAGTCTCGCGAAGAGAGGGTCAGCAGAACCATTTATGGGACCAGAACTGGCTCTGGGCGTGACAAACAGCACTGCCAGGGGAGCCATTAAGTCCTGGGTCAGAAATCAACACAAGGTGTATTGGGCGGACTGTCCAGGGCTCAGACATGGAAAGTCAATAATTGACGGACCCAGTTTAAAGAGAGCTGTGGAGCTGCTAAATCTTAGCAGAGGACAGCTCAGGAAACACAACAGGTCTGTTGACGGGACACATGGCCGTCAAGAAATACGTGCATAAAATGGGGCGGTTCGAAGGGGACCTCGCATGCAGACTCTGCGGCGAGGGGGAGGAATCAGCCCAGCGCATCTTATGCGAGTGTAAAGCTCTGGACCGCAAAAGACAACTGATCTACGGTCAGTCTAGACCGGAGACAGAGCAATATAAAACTTCACCCTACCAATCGCTGTGCAGACTAGTTCAAGGCACAGTGATTTTGGAATGGGTGGAGTAAGACTAAGGGTATGCATAATCAACCAAAGGTTGCAGTGCTATCGGGGCGGCAAGGCCGCGGACGAGCCCTGAGGGGAAAAAAATTAAAAACATCTGTTTGTATATAAATTCACAAATTCGAATATTCGCTAAAAATATTTAAAAAAAAACTTACTACAAACTTTTAACAAACATTCGCCTATAATGTTTTTTTGCGAAAATTCACCAAAAAAAAATTTTCTTCGTTTTTAGCGAATTTTTGTAGAAAAAAATCACCAATAAGGGGACGAGGACTTTTAAGATTTGTAATTCAATTTTAATAGCAGATCAGATTGTTTATTGTTGCCCTAACTTAGTGAAACAGTTCTATACCTATCAAGGAGGTAGAGACTGTTTTTGTAGCTTCACAAGCACTTGTGGAGATCTGTATATATATATATATATATATATATATATATATATATATATATATATATATATATATATATATATATATATATATATATATATATATATATATATATATATATATATATATATATATATATATATATATATATAAGGTCATTGATGGTCGATTGTAGGAAAGACGTTTATGGAAAACGGGACATAGGATTAATCGGTGTTGCCGCGTCTACTCAAAAATAGTAACAACTTTCTTATTTTTAATGGGACACCTGGATATTATTTTGTTTTTAGAATTGTAATTTCTTTATGATCATTTTTTCTTAATAGCTTCTTATACATATCTACATCGGTTTTCGAGATAATACTTATTTAATTTTTTTTTCTCAAAAAATGGTCCCACTAAAATTTTAATTTAGCTGCTATTTGAGCCCATAGAAGGCTGAAATTTCGCCAACAGTTTGGAAAGCCTGGTATATAATAGTTACCTAAATAAATTCATTTCATGTTATACAGGACGGTTTAAAATTGATGATTTTAACGTGACACGCAAAAAAGGCCAAAACTTTATTTTTTCAAATAGGACACCCTGTATGTTATTTAAAATTCTGAAAGGTACATAAATTTCCTCCAAATTGATGTATCATAGTGGTATACCTAGCTCGTCAAGTTTTCGAAATGATCGCAATAATTAATGAAAAACACATGATCTTTACATAATTTGTACTAGTTGGTCATGCAACGCCATCTGATTTGACAATTGCCTAATTATTTACTGTGTTTGACAGACGCCGAAATTTTTAAGATTCATTTGCGATTTTCCACTTAATATTTATTTGAAAACAAGTTAAGATTGAGCGAAATAATTACTCAAATGAAGTTTTGATGACATTATTTATTTTTCATGGACAATGTGACAAAATTGTAAGAAATTCAATGAAATGTATCATGAATTGCAACCAAAGGGCGAAAGAAAGGTTATGCGAATACAAGATAGTTTTTTCAATTATGGTTCAAAACTTGGGGCAACTCAAAGTTTGCCAAGGTCTGTAATGTCGAATGAAGAAAATATAGTGAACGTTTTAGCCTATTGCCACGAATATCCACAAACTTCCATCCAAAGTGCAGCATGTGAGTTAGGCGTAACTTATGCGGTGCAAAAGATTCTGTGTGTGTAGTTTTCCTAAAAAAGGGGTAATTCATTTCTATGAAAATTCGCTGGCATATTGCTGCGACAAGATTAGATAGACGAAATGGCTTAATGGCAATATAATTATAAAATGGCTTAATTAACAAAATGATGATTTTTTTATTGCTTTTATCATCTATTGTAAGTAAAATGATTGAAAAAGCAAGCATTGCACAATTAATTAGGAACTGTCTTTTTTTAATAAAATCAATCTAAAATACTAGTTCGATAGCCAGAACTTACAATATTAAGATCAGCTAAACCCATTCTAAGTCGATTCTAGTTTTTGTTTCCGCTGTTTTTGTTATTTTCTATCAAGGCAGGTGTTGAAGCACAGAGTCTCAGACCGTAGAGCTATGTTTTGTACCATTAATATTTATGAAAACGGTAAACTGGATCGTTCGTCGACACAAAATAAAACAAACACTGAGTCATTTACCCTTGCCTTGCCTGGAGTTACAAAGATGTAGACATAAAGAAGCAGCACTAACTACTAACTACACTACATATTTAGCAAATAACTGAGAACAATGATTCAGAGTTTCTACGTGAAAAGAAAACAACGAGATTCTCTGACAGACGCGAGATATCTGTAACCTGTAGTCTGTAGTAGTTTACAGATGTTTAGCTAGGATAATTTTAAATAACTTTTGAGTGGACGCCAATCACATGAGCAAAGAAATGAGAAAATTGCAAATACTTTTTTTTACAGATACATTCGTCCGATTTAATACAACTTATTCCGCCAGCGAGGTGCGCCCAATCGGCGTTGTTTGAGTTAAAGACGAATTTTTTAATAGTGTAACAATGAAGATACTAAATGATGAAACTATTTAAATTATGACATGAGTGTGGGTAAGGTATAAGTGACAAAAAAATGTCGAATTAGATTATGATATTCTGGGAATCGCTCATGCTTTGTCTTAAACTGAGATGTTGAGAAAATGAACAAAATCAATTAATATACAGGGTGGTTTATAACTGATGTAATGAAATGTATTAAGAGTAAACTACCTTCGTTTATGAAGATACCGCAAAAAGTTATTAACAAAAATTGTTTACAATTAAAATTTATGACAGGCTCTCAATTTTCAAACAGATCAGCCTACTATGAATTTTTTTTAGCTGCGACTTTATTTAAATGACGTTCGGCGGCTTCTGTGATTAGGTGTACTTTAAAAAATATTGAAACTGTATTAAAAAAAAGCCTTTGCCATAATTAAACTTGGGGTAGGTTTGCTTTCATCTCAACCAATAAAAAAAAGTAAAGTAAACGCACAATTGGACATTCGAAGCAATAATTGGCGAGTTGCATGGCTACTTGGGCTCTGCCTTGTTCGTTTCCCGGGATACTACTTATTTGGAAAATTGAAACGTCAATTTTATTTGTCACGAACGGCAAGCTTCAGTATTTAAAAATGTTAACAACAGAAAAAAAGTGTTTATTGTGCAGTGCTATGGTTTGGGTAAAGAACATTCTTACCAGGGAGTGATACGAAAATTCCTTGAGCGCTGGCCAAATTATTCGGTTTCCGCTACTGGTGTAAAAAAAAAGTTGTTACAACATTTATGGGTACTGAGAGTGTCTTAAATGTTAAGAAGACAAAATCCGACCTAAATGAAGAAGACAATGCTGCAGCTGCATTAGCTATGGATTCTGTTAGATGTTTTCCGAAATTATCATTAAGAAGAAGAGCATTAAAAATTGGCAATATTAGCAAATCGCATTTGCAACAAATTTATCGTACCAACAAGGTGAAACCATTCAAAGCAAAACTTATACACACTTTGGAAGAAAATGAGGAGTCAAAACGTTTAGATTTTTGTTTATGGTACGGCGAGCAATATCTACAAAATACAATTTTGGCAGAAGTATTATTTTTTCGGACGAATCCACTTTCACCACTAATGGGGTGGTAAATTCCCAAAATGCACGGCATTGGTCTATGGAGAATCCAAATTATAGAGTTAATTGCAGAAGACAATGCCATAAAAATGTAAATGTGTGGTGTGCTGTCTCTTACACTGGGATAGTTGGGCCATATTTTTTGAGCGGAATATGAACCAGTACAGTTATCTGGAAATGCTGGAAAATATTCTTCAAGACCATTTGCATAACATGTCACTAGAAGATAGACAAACAGCATACTTTCAGCATGACGGCCACCCAGCACATGCAACAGGAACCGTTCGAGAATGGTTAGATCTCGAATTTCCTGGGCGGTGGATTGGTCGATATGGGCCAATACCTTGGCCTCCCAGAAGTCCCGATCTCACCTTAATGAACTTTTATTTTATGGGGCTATCTCAAACAGAATGTCTACGCGGCTCCATTAAACAACGATCTTGATTTGTTGAAACTGAAGTTGAGAGAGGCAATTGACGGTAGTCCAATTCAACATATTCAAAATGCCTACAAAGCATTTACTAAACGGGCTGAGTTATGTGTATCGGTTGGTAGCAGCACATTTGAATAATTTCTTGATTTTTCGTTGTTCGTTTTGATTTTTGTTAGCAATAAGCGTTTTGTATTTTACTAATAAATGATTATTTAACATTGCATGGTTACTTACTTTGCGCACCTGGGTTCAGAAAACCACAGGTAAAAAGCTCCATGTTGATAGGAAAAAAATGTTAATAATTTACTTGAAAATTCAAAGTAGGCTGATCTGGCTGAAAATTGAGATCCTGTTATAAATTTTAATTCTAAACAAGTTTTGTCAATAACTTTTTGCGGTATCTTTATAAACGAAGGTAGTTTACTCTTAACATTTAATTAAATGAGTTCTAAACCACCCTGTGTATTAATTGATTTTGTTCATTTCCTCAACATCTTAGTTAAGACAAAGCAGGAGCGATTCCTAGAATATCATAATCTAATTCCAAAAAAAAAATTGTCACTTATACAGGGCTTTCATTAATTCCCGAACCCCACATGACCGCTTAAGTTAGGCAACCCGGCATACACGGTTGTACAACCTGAATTAATGAAATCCCTAAGATGTTGTCTCATATTTCCTTTGGGGTTTTATAAAAAATATAAAAATTATAATAAGGTGAAATAGTAAATGTCTTAAATGTATTTATTATTTAGTATTTTTAACAGCAAGTCTGTTCATGTATGGTTTACTGTTATTGAGTGTTAAAACAATTAATTAAAAACAATAAAATATTACTTTTATTTTGTATAGATATCAAAATTTTGTAATGTACGTAAACAAATTGAGGTCCGATTATTTAAACTTCTAATTTACGGTTTTAGGAATGTGTATTGTGTAACATGTAACAAATATGTAGCTATTTGGGCAGATTACCGACGAACAGATTTGGTAGAGCTTAGTTCCATGCGATATTGAATATCGTCAACAACATAACCTTAACATACCTACACTTTTAACTTACGTAAAAACGGAATGAAAATGCTAAGTTTTGATAAAAACTGTTTATTCTTATTGTCCAACAGATAGAAAATTATTTGAAGAAGGTAAACATTGGTTGAACTTGGAAAATGCACAATATACATACAAAATAACCGTTAAAAGGAATTGAGCGCCAATGGACTGAACTGTTAATTGTCAATTGATTTAGTAACTTTAGGGTCCCTAGTCTAGTGGTTTTTTTGGTTACTTTTTGGACTGCCAACTCATAAAATCATATTCCACTAAGAGAGAGACAGAATCCGGTCACGTGGGGTTCGGGAATTAATGAAAGCCCTGTACCTTACCCACACTCAATCCGTGGACACACTGCACTATGAAATCTTACGACTTAGTTGCGTGGGTATATCATACAATTGAACCAAATTCTGGAACAACGTTCTAATTGCCAAATTCTGTTTTTTGGGAGAATCGAAAAAAAAACGAAAATTGATCGACTGTTTTATTAAATAAAGTTAATATCTGACTAATGTGACTACCCAAAAGAACTTATCATATGATACGCATGGCATTGCAGACTTGACCGCATACAGAATTGTGAATTACGAGCATATTTATCTCATTTCAGTCAAACGTTATACAGGGTGAGGCGCCAAGAGTTTCTGTCAGGAGTTTCTCAATAACCGAACCGATTTTAATTCGGAAAATTTCGATTCCTAGATTTTCGGCCCAGCCCAATTAAACTAAAATATTTTTACTCACGTGACACTTCCGGTTCTACCGCGGCAAACAATAAACAACAAAAAAGGTTTTTTATGTTATGCTAGAAAAGTTCCGTAAAAATATTTCAAATCCTATAGCTCAAGAAATTTCCCATTAAGCCAGCATCTTCAATCTTGAACCATAGTAACACTCATGTAACGCACGTAGGTAACAAATTAAAGAAAAATAATATAATAAGCTTCGCGAATAACTACAAATTTGTTTAAAAAAACCTTTGTTGTTGTTTATTGTTTGCAAAAACTGGATGGGTTGACTAAAACAAAACGATCCAAGCAATTAATAAGGAAAAATACCTGTCATATTTATAATTTGACAGGTACATTCCCTTTGTAAATAATTAATTTTTTTCTTAAAAGCTTTTGTAACTTTAAGGAAATTTGTAAGACAATTTTTTTACACTTGCAGTATTTATATATAATATCTAATACCAAATTTTAATTTTGTAGCTCCATATAAAACATTTTTTTTTTCAAATAATCGCTAACTAGGACTCTAAAACCGATCTCAGAGGTCTATTTAAATTTAAAGAATTAGTTTTTATATTCTTACTAACAGTGTACAATTCTTATGAAAATTCACTACTATAACGCACTTGCTGTGTCCCGAATTTGTTTTTGTTGCTAACTGTTTGCAAAAACTGGATGGGTTGACTAAAACAAAACGATCCAAGCAATTAATAGGGAAAATACCTGCCATATTTATAATTTGACAGGTACATTCACTTTGTAATTTTTTTTTCTGAAAAACTTTTGTAATTTTAATAAAATTTGTAGCATAATTTTTTTAGAGGAACTTGCAGTACTTACAGATTATATCGAAGACCAAATTTTAATTTTTTAGCTCCATATAAAATATATTTTTTTTTCAAATCATCGCTAACTGGGACTCTAAAACTGATGTACAAGGTCCATTTAAATTTAAAGAATTAGTTTTAATCATATATCTTACTAATATTGTACAATTTTTATGAAAATTCACTACTATAACGCACTTGCTGCGTCCCGAAATTTGTTATTTATAGTATACATTCGCATGCTAAAATTTATCGCTTTTAGAAGATGCAAACTTTGTCCCGGTATTACGAAAGAAATGGCCCAAGGCTGACAGTTTACACAATTATTGTTAGTTGATTATACTTTATTGTACACAGCTCTATCTATAAAATTTTGTGTAAACTAGAGCTATCGTACCTGGTCCTGCACCGAGGTGGCGTCCCTGTCGTACATCTCACAACGTTTCCGGCTGATATCTTCCGACAACTTCCATTGTTTAGATTTTTATCTACGATTTATTTAAATAGCATAGCAGTACAGATAACGTCATCTGTCTTTGTCTAACATTGTAGATATTGCATTACAGAATCGGAAGTGATGTCGAGGATTATTTTATTATTAATTTCGAATAACTTTATTTTCCTTTGATCAAACGACTTGAAAATTGGTACACAACAACGTCTGTCTATCTTCTTTTAAGTTGTAAATATTCGTTTCAGTCACTTAGACAATTTGAGAGATATTGCGTTTGAAAAAATATTTTTAAATTTTTTATTAAGAAAAATTGGCCGTTAAGGTTTGATGAACTAACTCATCCAAGCCATTAGCAAAATAAGGGTAATTCCCAAATTTGGTCCAAATCAGTGAAGTGTTTTTTGAGTTATCGGTTGGATACATACATATATACAGGGAGGCGCATTGAAAACGAAACAGACCGATTTGCGTCCAGAGAACATTTTTTTTAAGAAACGCTGAAACACGTCAATTTTACTATTGAGGGGGACATGTTTTGACATAAAACTCAACTTTGTCACATCAACCCCTTAAGGGTGGTGACAACAACCCTTATATTTTAAATAGGGAACATGGGTCGAGTGTTACATCATTTGAAAACTCTTTCTTTTCTGAATTCAGCACATTAATTTTTTTGGAAGTTTTATCAACTCGTTTAAAAATTATACACAGTTGAGTTGCAAGAACGTATTTCATTCATTGTGATAAGAAATGCACTAATTAGTCAATCTTTCGTTAAAAAAACTAAAAAACAAAACCAAACATTCAAACATGTTTTTTCTTGATAGCGATCATAATTTTCAACAATGTCAATTAGTAGAGGGTAAACGATATCTTCTAGTAACTCCAAATACGTTTCGCCACTCAAATTGCCATCAAGAAAAATTGGTTCAATTAAACGGTCTCCGAAAATGCCAGTCCAGGCATTCAATTTCTGTGGAGTTTAAGTGTGGACTTCGTGAAAATTTCTTGCATTAGTACCTGTCCCATAACGACAATTATGACGATTGACTGTAGAGTTTAATAAAAACTCTGAAAAACATATATTGAACAGAAAGTTCCCGTTATCAGCTATTCGTGCAGTCATAACTTCACAAAAGTCCAGCCGCCGATCAAACTCATCTTCATTCAGTTATTGTATAAGATTAGTTTTATACGGGTGAAATTTATGAAGCTTCAATATTCGCTGAATAGTTCTTCTTTTGATGTTTGAAACAGTGGCCAATTTTCTCGTGCTCAAAGTTGGGTCTGCAGCAATTTGTCCTAAAACTTCAATCTCAGTAGTCTCATTTCTAACCGGAAATTTACGTTCTGGATCCCGTTTTTTGTTGGCCACTGAACCACTTTGTCGAAACTTTGCAACTAACTCCAAAATGTATTTTCTGTTAACGTGTCTGTTCGGATGTCGTTCATTAAACAAATTTGCAGTACGGTTGGCAGAGTCATCGCTTTTGAAAAAAAGATTAATTATTTCAACTCTTTCTTCTACAGAATACACCATTGTGAAATTAATTTTCGGTAGTACTATCAAGTATCAAACCGACCGATAAACTGAAATAATAAACCGCATTTCTCTCATTCCGATAAGAAATGTTCTGATAGTCAATTTTTTGTTTACAAATCAACAAAACATTGACTATCAGCACATTTCTTATCGGAATGAGTGAAATGCGTTTTTGCATCTTCAACTGTGAATAATTTTTCAACGAGTTGATAAAACTTCCAAAAAAATTAGTGTGCTGAATTCAGAAAAGAAATAGCTTTCAAATGATGCAACACTCGATCCATGTCCCCTATTTAAAATATAAGGGTTGTTATCACCAACCTTACGGGGTTGATGTGTCAAAGTTGAGTTTTATGTCAAAACATGTCCCCCTCAATATTAAAATTTACGTGTTTCAGCATTTCTGAAGAAGAAAAAAAATTATCTGGACGGAAATCGGTCTGTTTCGTTTTTTCGTTTTCAATGCGCTACCCTATATATATATATATATATATATATATATATATATATATATATATATATATATATATATATATATATATATATAAACATTTTAGTTGACCATGGAAATGGGTTCCAGAGGTCCTAATTCGCGCTAATCTGAAGAAATTTCCGTAAGTCTCACCATCAATACCTCTCTATTAGTGAATTTTCTAAATGAAAATTCACTACAATGTCTAACCAACGCGTTTCGTGGTATACCTGTATACACTAAGCATAATATATAATAAAAAGGCTAGATGCATTCTCGCAACAATTAGAACCGTACACCGGTTTAGCTCTCATTAGAGCTCTTCAGTACGGCATACTAATTGAAAAAAAAATGAACCAAAAGTAATACGGCTATAGTATAGCCAGCCTTGGTGCATTTTTGCTCAATTAGTATGCCGTACTGAAGAGCTCTAATGAGAGCGAAACCGGTCTACGGTTCTAATTGTTACGAGAATGCATCTAGCCTTACATACTTTGTCCCTATATTGGGGTAGAAATGGGCCAGGGCTGACAATTTTCTAAATTGTTAGTTAGTTGTATACAGTCTCTATTTTTTAACATTTTGTGTTATTTGGAACTGGCGTGACAACATACTACTTGGGTCCGCAACTAGGTGGCGGCACGTCCACCACTCACTTAGTCATATAATGAAAACAAAAAAAATCGCATTTGTTGGGACTGGAAATATGTAAATGCTTAACCAAAATGTAAAGAATCTAGGGTAAAATCAACGAACCAAAATTCAGTGTAAATAATAAACATGATAATCATTTTGCAGCCAACATTTTTTCACGTATCATAGTAAAACCAACTACACTGTTCGTAACTAAATATAGAAACACTTTCACTGTGTGATGTTAACGCTTGGTGAATATCATCACAGCCAAACGTGTAACGCTAGGAAAATGATGACGTTAATATCAATTATGTATTGGAGCCACGTATGAAAAACACAATGAATTACCATAAAGATACTGAGTTCCTAATTAAATGCCAGAAGGAATAAGAAACGCATTGCCTTTTTATACGTATATGCATTTCCTGTTGGCATTTCTACCTCCTTTGTGATAGTGTCTGTGAATACATCGTAATCATAATGTAATATGCAATGTTACGATGAAGAGAACAGCAATACCACATATCCATGCGGTTATCATTTGGAAATAGAATTATAAAGCTGACAATTTTACCATACTGCCTGTCGTGGATTAGACTGTATTTTTCAAGAAATTTTAGTAATTCGGTGTTTACATATTTTTCCATCACTTTAGAGACGACTGAAAGGAGAGAAATATGCCTGTAGTTGCTAGGAAGTGCTTTGTATCCTTTCTTGGGGACGGGTTGTACTCGACCAGTTTTCCAGTTACTAGGGAATATGCCTCTATTGTAAGATATCTTAAACAGACGAGTGAGGACAGGAGCAAGTTCTGGTGCGCATTTTTTGAGAACAATTGCTGGGATCTCGTCAAGGCCAGAGGCTTTCCTGGTATTAAGAGAAGGGAGCATATTTCGTACCTTTTTAGTTTTTAAGATGATATCCGTGATTTTATGCGCGACATTGGAGACTGTTGGTGATTGAACATTTGGAGGTTGGTTGAGAGTAGAATTGCCGGCAAACAACGAGGCAAAAAGTTCACCCTTGCCCAGGGCGGTAAAAACAATTTTATCCCCTAAAACAAGAGGTGGGAACGTGCTCTTGCAGAAATTATTCCCAATAGATTTAGCAAGAGTCCAGAAGGGTTTTCTGCCGTTGGAGCTTGAGAGGACTTTGTTTTTGATGTGGTTATTAAACGAGTTTTTTGCCTCAGAAAGAATGCGGACATATCGGTTTCGAGCGTCGTTAAATGCTTGACGATTTTCTTGACTGGGATTGTGTAGAAGCATTTTGTGAGCTGTGGCCTTTTCAAGTCTGGCCTTGTCAGAGGATTTAGAGAACCAGTGCTTTTAAGTGGCTGAAGAGGTTTTTTATGTACGTGGAATAAATAATTCCATGCCAGCTTGGATAATTTCGGTGACGTTTTGTGCGATATCAGAGGGGTCAGGATGAGAGAAGCAGACAGACGCCCATGGAAATGAGGAAACGTAATCCCGCATTTCGTCCCAGTTCGCGGAGTTGTAGTGCCAAACGATACGTGGGTGTGATGACTGTGTGGCCTCGGGTTGCAATGCGCAGGAAGCAGTGATCAAGCCGTGGTCTGAGCGACCAAGGGGGGCGGTGACTGATGTCTTATAGCATTCAGGTTTTGTAGTAAGGAGATCCAAGGGATTTAAGCTGTGTGTTGGGATGCCAGGAAAGTAAGTAGGTTGCTGAACCATATTGGCTACAGAATTACTGACTGCAAAGGCCTCCGCTGCTCTCCCTTGTGGATCGGTTTTTGAAGATCCTAGCCATTCCTTATTATGGACATTGAAATCACCAAGAATAGTGACCTCGGAGGAAGGATATTCAGAAATCAGATGGTCGTTTTTTCAGAAAGGTAGTCGAAGAGCTGGACAAAGTTGTTGTCAGAAGGTGATCGGTAAATGCAACAGATGAACTTAGTTGCAGCCCTGAGAGAGAGTTTCATCTAAAGTATGTATTTTCTTCCAGCTTCTAAATTGGGGAGTCTGGTGCAGCGTAGATTGCTACGGAAGTATGCGCACACGCCTCCATGCAATCTAAAGGAAGTAAGGAGCTCATACCCCTGGAAATTAAGGTGATTTGTGGCTGTTTTGGCACTGATTTGGGTTTCGGTGAGGAAGAGGAGTTAAGGCCTATTAGCCTGGAGGAAATTGTGAACGGAGTTCAGGTTAGAATTTGGGCCACATATATTCGAAAAGGATATGTTAAATCTTGATGTTGGCGCCCCCTGTACACCCCTCTCCCGGAGATCCGAATGGAGGGGTATTTTACCTCCGGAATATTTTGTACAAGGAGGAGTCATCATCATTTTTGTTTTTAAGGGAAACCGACTCATACACCAGAACTGGAAACATCCGTTGGGACTTCACCGGCCCCTTGATGTAAGGGCGTGAAAAAAATCCTTTACTATAACGTAAAGGAAGAGTCCACTACCACCTCAGTTGCGCTAAATATTCTTTAAATCTAGTTTCAGAAGTTATTTTAGTTTGCCCAGCATATTTAAGTTCACAATCCTTACAACCTATTTCTTAGATTCCCGGCACTGCTGTGGTTTTATCTTTATCCTTTGGGTTACCTAGCAATTCTTTTGACGACTTTTTTGTAGGAAACGTTATATGCAAATTGGATTTCTTAAACATGCAACTGAGCATATTAGGACTAAATATCCTAACGGGAATAAGGTGCCTACCAAGTAATCGCGATTTTTGGAGCAGTGCTTCCGATACAAACGTTGGATATATTAGTTGAAATATTACTACAAACAGATTTGGATGGCTTCTGTCAAAGTTTTGTTGAATTATAATTTATTGTTGACAACAATTTCGAATTTTTTTTGCTAAAATGACGTAAAGTCTCAAAACGTATAGAAAACTTGATTCTTTCGGTATGTCGGCATGTACGTCTGTCTGTTCGAACGAATTGAAATATCATCTTCAAATTTGGTATTCAGTGAGTACCCGATAAAGAAACATTTCGAATTGTTTTTGGGTAAGATCGATTCAGGAGATAGAGGATAAATAAGGGGTGATTTGCTGAAAATTGACATTTTTTTCAATAAAACTCGAGTAATATAACGTTTCAAAAGTCTATGGGTACAGGAATACAAATATTTTCTTCGTGGTCAAGTAATGGGCCCAAAATTCATTCCATGAGAATATATTTCGGGAGAGAATAAATTATCACAGCGATGTGGAACTTATGATTCAATTTGCAACACTATTTTTAATTGATTTGGCGAGACGAACCTTGAGTTACACTTTTTACACCTACTTCTGATTCACCCTGTGTAATGAAATACGTAATAGCTTTCTGGCAACATTCTTTGAAGAACACATACCTGAAAAAAGGGGGGAAAAGGCGAACAACAAAAAAACTTTTGGCAAACCGGGCCCAATTGCTGAAGTGCGGATACTACAATGATATGAACCGAGATGCTGGTGACAGAGAGTCGTGGTCGCGATGACGTTACCTTTGGACTGTGATGACTGTATATAACTTGTTTTATTACATCTGCATAAACAGTCATTTTTATGCAGTTTCTAGAATTTAAATAGCTACATTGAGATTATGATTACGATAGTGCAATATCAATTGCATGGCCTTATGCCATTCGAAACCTTTATAATATCTTTTATCATGCAAATTTAGCAGTAAATCTTTATCTTGGTGCAATAAAAGCGTTGAACTGGTAGGAGATTGTCACGCATTTAAATGCACGATGATCATTTCATTAAATATCAAATGGCATAATGCAACAACCAGGTGTCTGGTTAGAACACTCCTAAGGGAATGGATATCTTTATTTATTGTCACGTATTCATTAAATGGTAGATACAAGAGTTAGTTAACAGTTGTTAGTAATTATACGATATCGGTTGTGTAGAAGATATCGACTCGAATGTTTTTTCTTTGTTGCACCTAACTTGTAAAATCAAAATACAACTCAACAAGATAGGTAGTTATTTATTACAAATGAGTACGGAACTTAACTAATAGCTAGTGGAAAACTAAAACACAAAAATAAATTAAAAAATTGTGGAACTTATAAAAAATGCTCAAAATTACCCCCACTGACATGGACGGATTTTGTTATTCGTCTCAATGTTATCGTTATTGAAGGCACGTAAAACTCTACCTACCATGTCTTCTTTTGTGGAGGCAGGTTCGTGGTAAACTTTATTTTTGATGTAGCCCCAGATGTTTGCATCCAGAGGCGTTAAGTCAGGGGACCGTGGTGGCCATCTACGTGGGCCGTTATTGGCCACCCATCTGTCTTCAAAATGTTGGTTCAAAAAATCATGAGCTAAATGAAAACTGTGGGGCGGTGCTCCGTCCGGCTGATACGAGCTTGTTCTAGCTTCTTCTAAACTTAATGTGTTGAGAGACACTAGAATCACTTCGTGCAAAATATTATAACTCACACCAGTGAGATTTTCGTTGTATATTTTAATCCCAAATATCTTATCGTTTTTAATCACACAAAACACATTTAATGACCACCTGTCTTGGAAATAGTTGATCCTGGTAATATTCTAATTCTCATCTGACCAGAAGTGACTATTGTGGCGATTGTGGATGCCATTTTTGGAGAACTTCGTCTCATGGCGCCAAATAATTCTCTTGCAGAAATTCTCATCTTCTTGTGTTTTCAATAGGAACCAATCACAGAACTCAACACGTCTAACAAGATCGTTTGGTTGCATACCATATATCGGGTGGTAAGAGAAGGGTCTCCAATTATGCTTTTTCAAAATTCTGTGAATCTTTCTCATTGACAAGCGTAATTCTTTTTCGCAATCCCTGATAGATGCCTTGGGATCAGCTACAAAAAATGCCAATACGGTCATTTGGTTTACCTCGTAATCGACTAGTGGCTTACACTTCTGTACTTTTGGGCGAAAACTTCCATGCTGTGAAGAATTTTGCAGCAACGTCTTTATCATGTGGCTGGGTTTCGGTTTATTCGGGTACTTTTCTGCAAATACACGACATGTTCAGCCCACAATTCGTTGACATTCACCATAGATAATTAGCTCCAAGAAATCGTCGTTTGTGTACTACAAATTTGTCATTTTTGCACCGCGTTGATTGCTAGTATCTCGATTTTTATGACCATAAGCTGAGCTTGACGCTGTTATGACATGTAGACGTTAACAAGCATATTATCAAGTTCCAAAGCCTACTTTATATCTACTGTGAGAATTTGAATTGAGCGCATCCAATAAAATTGAAATATTCGAGAAACGGTGGAATTTGAGTATAGGGATTGCTAGTACACGTTGAAAGGGAAACCGGATGCGAACCGAAATAGCTGCTAGTAGCTAGTAGTCTGGTGCTGCTAAATCCGGAGAAAAGGGCGGATGGTCTACCAGTTCTATCAGTGCCTTGTAAGCAGGGGCGTTATCTTGCACAAAGAACACACCTTCGACTAGGTTTCCAACAACATAACAAGATGTTCTATGTTTGGTGACCTGGACACCAAACGGGTGCATCCGCTCTGTTCCCCTGGTAGATCTGTTGGAGGCAGCAGGTGGAGGAACTATGGAAGAAAGCTCCTATGAGCAGTGCCCGTGCAGATACCTATAAAAGAGAGAAAGGTCACCAACGGCACGTCGGTGGACAAGGGATAGAAGCCTTTGGGTGAGGGTAGGGTCACCGATGAGACAGCTCTCTTCTGAATGGAGTCCGGAATAGCGAGTGTAGAAGCGGCAGCGGCACCCCAGATGTGGGAGCAGTATTCGAGGTATGGCCTTATTTGTGAAATATATAAGGTACAGTGATTAGCTGGTGAAAAGTATTTCCGACCCCGGAAGAGGAAACCTAATTTCTTAGCAGCCGCTTCTGCAATTGAAGTGGCATGTTGATGCCAATTGAGATTTCGATCCTCAGAAATGAAGTGAAAATGATTCATTAGCTTGTGAGGACTTTGTTTTTGATGTGGTTATAAAACGAGTTTTTTACCTCAGAAAGAATGCGGACATAGTGGTTTCTTGCGTCGTTAAATGCTTGACGGTTTTCTTGACTGGGATTGGGTAGAAGCGTTTTGTGAGCTTTGACCTTTTCAAGTCTGGCCTTGTCACAGGATTTAGAGAACCTGGGGTTTTGAGTGGCTGAAGAGATTTTCTGTGTACGTGGAATAAATAATTCCATGCCAGCTTCGATAATTTCTTTGACGTTTTGTGAGATATCAGAGGGGTCAGGATGAGAGAAGCAGACAGATGCCCATGGAAATGAGGAAAAGTAATCCCGCATTTCGTCCCAGTTCGCGGAGTTGTAGTGCCAATCGATACGTGGGTGTAGTGACTGTGTGACCTCGGATTGCATTGCGCAGAAAGCAGTGACTGATGTCTTATAGCATTCAGGTTTTGTAGAAAGAAGGATAATCAAGGGATTTAAGCTGTGTGTTGGGATGCGAGAAAAGTAAGTAGGTTGCTTAACCATATTGGCCAATGAATTGCTGACTGCAGAGGCCTCCGCTGCTCTCCGTTGTGGATCGGTTTTTGAGAATCGTAGCGATTCCTTATGATGAACATTGAATTCACCAAGAATAGTGACCTCGGAGGAAAGATATTCAGAAATCAGGTGGTCGGTTTTTTCAGAAAGGTAGTCGAAGAGCTGGACAAAACTGTTGTCAGAAGGTGACCGGTAAATGCAACAGATGAATTTAGTTGCAGCCCTGAGAGAGAGTTTCATCCAAAGTATGTCTTTTCTTCCAGCTTCTAAATTGGGGAGTCTGGTGCAGGGTAGATTGCTACGGACGTATGCGCACATACCTCCATGCAATTTAAAGAAAGTAAGGAGCTCATGCCCCGGGAAATTGAGGTGATTAGTGGCTGTTTTGGCACTGATTTGGGTTTCGGCGAGGAAGAGGAGTTGAGCCTTATTAGCCTGGAGGAAATGGTGGACGGAGTTCAGGTTAGAATTTAGGCCACATATATTCGAGAAGGATATGTTAAATATTGATGCCGACGCCTCCTGCACACCCCTCTCCCAGCGATCCGAATGGAGGGGTATTTTATCTCTGGAATCTTTTATACAAGGAGAAGCCATCACCATTTTTGTTTATAAGGGAAACAGACTCATACATCAGAACCGGAAACATCTGTTGGGACTTGCCCTTGATGTAAGGGGTGGTACCCCCTCGGGCGTGAAAAAATCCTTTACTATCACGTAAAGGAAAAGTCGACTACCACCTGCCGATTGTCCTTTAGCCTCTGGATCATAGTAACGGACCTATGTTGCGCACGGTAAATTGTACTATTTTGCTCCTAAGAATCTATCGTTGCTCTATGTGGCATTACTTTTGAACCATCCTGTGTAATGCTTTTAATTTTAAGTTGTAACATGCAAAAAAAATCATAATTTTTGTTTGGCAGTGAGTCATGTTTTTGAAAGCCTTTCCATAGCCGTAAGTGAATACTTCAAGTTACGACGGACGGGAATATTAACAAATGAGTTTCTCAGATGTAGCGATCACTGGATTTGCTGAATAGCCTGTGTTATTTCAAAGTGTTATTCCAACCTTAAAATAAAAGTGATTATGGATGCAAGCTTAATATACTAAGGTAAAAAGTATTTAAATATCAGATCAGAACAGCGAGATGTTCTTCATTTTTCAGTGTCGTCGTTTTACAACGCTGGCATTTCAGTTTGTAAAGGTCTCAGGTTGTTCGAATCGTAAAGAGAAAGGTAATGGGTAAAATCTATAATTAGTCGTTACGTGGGACACCTCTTTATTAATATGTTCTCTGTTATCTAACGTGACGTGAGCTTGATATTTTGCATGAACCAGACGGTCGTTAAAAAATGGTAAAACCTGTATATTGACATTGATAATGCATCCTTTGATGGATATTATTTTTAATTATTGTTATTGATCAAGGCTGACTTTTCTGCGGGAGACGACTTCTACGATTTGTATGTAAATTTAAACGTGATCAACCTACATTCTCCTCTGATGCATTTAAAAAGTATATAACCATGCTTCCTGTTGCCCGTCATCATAAAATTGAGACCTACTTCTTAATTGGTTTTCTATGTATATGTCGTAGTCATAATGCAAAATTAGGCTTTTAGCGCATTTTCATTAAGAAACATTCGCTAATAGAGAGGTCGCGATGAAAAGCTTTTGAAAAAATTTATTCAGATGAGTGCGAATTTGGGTCCCTAGAACCCAAAACCCAAGTCGGGGAAAACTTTTTGAAAACGCTTTATTTTTGTAAGTATCAGAGTAACTGGAATGATAGTTTACATGTGGCTACAAATAATGCAAATAAACCTATGTTGTGAATTTTAAGTAATTTGGTACACAATATTTAGAGTTTTTTCCAAACTAACAATAAAATCCCAAAGACATGCGTTGAAACGACTTAGTGATTAAAGTCCAATGCCTGACAGACAGAATAGTTAACTGCCACGCGTAGATTGATTCATACAACAGGTATAATCCATACATCAACGGCAACCAAACTAAATATATACCGGGCATAAAACATACTACCCGAACCAACAATCGTGAAATCTCGGCCACAATTATGGAAAATGACAGACGACATGAAATTAAAAATTTGCCAAGTGATTGTTAGTTAACTGAGGATTCAATCAAATATTAAAATACACTATATTTGTAGCTTTATTAACGGCCTCAAATACAGTTTTAGCGCAGCATAGATATGTTATGCCGTCGCATAATATAGCAGAAATGTAAACAAAATCAAGCCAAGTCTCTATAAAAATGATACTAAAAGAGTTTCTTTTATCTTTGAATTTAAACATAAGACGTCATATAAGACCGAAACAGTCGTATGATGTGTTTCAATGGCAATTCTACTAATTCTGTGATTAATTGTTACGTATACTTTGAATATGATATCCCGGGCATAAAGCAGATCCAAAGTATCACGCAAATAAAACCTTAGTTGGCATGCACCTAGATGGCGCAGGAGGCATCGCGCTTGCGTCCTAAGCAGAAGGTTACGCGATCGAATCCAGCTCGATGAATGTATGTTTTGACATTTGGAGAAACAATAGTGCACAGATTTCATACGTTTTGAACCAGATCTCATTTTTGTTTAAAACGCCTAAATAAGCTTGTCACCTTTGAGTCTGAAATCATAATCTTGTTACTGTTGATATTTAAAAAAAACGGTTTGATTAGGTTGGCTAAAACGAAATCATATTGGCGATTAATAAGGAAAAATAACTGTTAGGTATATAATTTGGCAGATATTTACTTTTCTAAATATGAATTAAGTTTCCTTCTGGAAATCTTTTGTATAACTTTAATGAAATATATAATACAAGTTTCTTTTAAAGAGACTTACACTATCTACAGATATAGCAAAATTTAGTTCTTTAGCTTCATAGAAAATTGAGTTTTGGGCATTTTTCTCAAAAGGAGTTAGAACGCAAGATTTTTTTGATAATAGGGAGATATTGATGGTAACATTTTCGAAAGAAATCTTCAAATGTGCGCGTATTAGGACCTCTAAAATTGATCTTCAAGGTCTGTGTAAGTTTAAAGTATTAACTTTACTAATATGCCGTATAATAAGGAGTGTGCAATTCTTATGAAAATTCAATACTATAACGGACTTGCTGCGTCCCGAAATTTTTTTTGTTATAGTTTACTGGCTGAATGCTGAATAAATAAAGCTCTATTTTGTTCTATTATAATAAAAGTGAATAAAAAGGGATTGAGTTTTGAGCGTACACGGATGAATATTTTGCTCAATAATTTGAAGACGATCCCAGATATGACAAAAGCAAGATAACGCAAAGTTTTAGAGGAGCTTATGGCATTCAATTCTAGACAAGAAAATCGTACCAGGTTTTCCAGGAAAATTTTGGGTTCTCCTTCGGAAAAAAAATTATCTCATAAAATAGAAAAGCTACCAATTTTTGCAGTGTGAAAGGTGAAATATAACAGTTCTGTTCTATTTTGTGGTGTATTGTGTTGAATGCACGGTCTCCTAATAAATTAGTCGTAATTTGGTTCCGAAAATTTCAATTAATTTTTGGTCTAATAATGCGATATTTAACTGAAACTCTGCGAACAGAAATAATAATAATGATTGGGTATGGTAACGAAATTAGGTACGTAAGTTTATGATATTATCGACTTGCTGCGTCTAGACTTTTATTGAATTGATGCGTTACTTTATGGACACAGTGGTTATATATACATATCCATATATATATATATATATATATATATATATATATATATATATATATATATATATATATATATATATATTTAATAGTAATAGTAATATTTATTGAGATATATTATACATTGTAACATTTGACAAATAAGTTGACAACTTGTGCTTGTCCAAATAACAATTTGAATAGGTTTATCCAAATAGAGTAATCAAAACTTGTAAAGATGACACTGACTACTAAAATTTTGACATACCAAATAGTTCATTTTGCTTCCTTAATAAATCTGTTCATCCTCAACCCCATTCTGTGCATTTACTTCCCAAAGCTCAAAAACCATTTAGTAACACTTTCTGCATTGAATCATTCTTTTTTCTCCTTGTTATATGAGAAAATCCAAATACCAATTTAGAGAAAATTTTAAAACATTGTTTGACATATATGTAAAAATTTAATATATATATATATATATATATATATATATATATATATATATAGTGTGAAACACACTTATAGAATGAAATTCATTATTCAGCAAAAAAAATAGTTTTTGTGGAAAATGCTGAGACACGTGAAGTTTAATTTGTGGAACATTATCTTATAATCATAGTTAAAAAAATTAAACTCCCACCACTTTATCCATTTTTTTAAATTGCAACCCTATATTTTTACATCATAATTTGATGGACAGAATTTTTTGAATGCAGAGATACCCCATATGTATAGTCTAATATTTCAGTTTTCAATACAGGATGGAAATTCAATACCGGAATATTAAAACTAAACAGTTTACCTTGAAATTCAAATTTCGAAAATAAACTTAATAAAACGTCCCTTTCTTATAATAAATGTTCAAAATGTGCTCCATTCACTTCCACACAGCGAAATAATCTGCTCTGGAATTCTTCACTGACTCTTATATTAAATTTCTTATCTTGTCTTTTATCTAAAACGTACTTGGTACCATTAATCGTTTCTTATTAACTACCAATTTTTGCAGTGTGAAAGGTGAAATTTAACAGTTCTGTTTTATTTTGTGGTGTATTGTCTTGAATGCACGGTCTCCTAATAAATTAGTCGTAATTTTGTTCCGATATTTCAATTAATTTTTGGTCTAATATGCGATGCTTAACTGAAACTCTGCGAACAGAAATATCAATGATGATTGGGTATGGTGATATGTGTAGAACACAGGCACAAGTTGTTAACCTATTTAATGAAAAACATCCAGATTTGCCTCCACTAACCCAGGGAACTGTGTCTAAGATACATTCTCAGTTATGGACACGTTAAACCACTGCCTAGGAGACCCAAGTTTGTTGAAGAAGATGTAAAACTCAATATTTTATTGGCTTTTCAAGAAGAACCAACAAATTCTACCCGTCAAGTTGCACGTGAAAAAGATGTGAGTCAATCAACAGTTTTAGGGTGTCTCAAAAACGAAAAAATGCATCCCTATAAACTACAACACGTTCAAGAGTTGATTGACGGTGATTTTGATAGAAGACTGCAATTTTGTGAACAACTGCTGGACATGTTACATAGAAATGTTATTTCTTCTCATTACGTTCTGGTTTCCGATGAAGCAACATTTCTTTTGAATGGCGATGTAAACAGGCAAAATTGCAGATACTGGGCTGCCAAAAACCCCCACAGGATGCGACAAACACACTCTCAGCGTTCTCAGATATTGAACGTTTGGGCTGGTATCATTGGTGATAACGTAGTTGGACCTGTTTTATAGAAAATTTAAACGGTCCAAGATATTTAGAAATGCTAAGAGAACAGGTTGTCCTAATTTTAGCAGAATTGTATCCAAATGTAACGGAACCTAATATTCCCCATGAAAGGATATGGTTTCAACAATACGGTGCACCGCCCCACTTTGTTCTTCAAGTACGGGAGTATTTACACGAAGTCCTTCCACAAAGATGGATTGGACGAAGAGGTTTCGTAGAATGGCCCGCTAGATCACCAGATCTTACACCTCATGATTTCTTTTTATGGGGATATCTTAAAAACAGAGTGTATAAAACGCAACCTGCTGATTTAGGTGATTTGAAAATGAAAACAACAGCAGAAATTAGGAACGTAACGCCTGACGTGTTGAACAGGGTTATGGAAGAATTTCAGGGCAGATTATTTCGTTGTGTGCAAGTGAATGGAGAACATTTTGAACATTTATTATAAGAAAGGGACGTTTTTTTTTAAGTTTATCTTCGAAATATGAATTTCAGGGTAAACTGTTTTGTTTTAATATTCCGATATTAAATTTCCACCTTGTATTGAAAACTGTAATATTATATATACATATGGGGTATCTCCGCATTCAGAAAAATGCGATCCATCGAATTGTGATGAAAAAAAATGTAGGGTTGCTGTTTAAAAAAAAATGGATAAAGTGGTGGGGGTAAAATGGTGGAGATTTTATTTTTTAAACTATAATTATAAGAAAATGTTCGACAAATTAAACTTCACGTGTCTCAGCATTTTCCACAAAAACTATTTTTTGCTGAATAATGAATTTTATTCCTTAAGTGTGTTTCACACTGTATATACATACATACATATATATATATATATATATATATATATATATATATATATATATATATATATATATATATATATATATATATATATATATATATATATATATATAAACATATGAAAATTGAAACGAACCTTGGATATGGGTTCAAGAGGCCCAAATTCGCACTTCAATTGAAGAAATTTTCCAAAAGTCTTACCATCGATACCTCTATTACTGAATTTTCTTAATGAAAATTCACTAAAAGATACAAGTTCATTATTAAGTAGTACATAAAAACCGTTCTACGGGTCCGTTTTAGTACTAAGATTAATGAAGACCGGTTTTTTTCTAAAACCATTATTATTTTTGATAACCGATAACTGACAAAAATGTGAAAAATCCCACTACGAATATAAATGCGTTTATCTCGCCTGCCTGAGACTGAGGTTCAGCTCTTTATCTAGGACTCCAGTTGTGCTGATAATTTTTTCAGCAGATAAGACAAGGCGTTTATTGTGGTGAAAGTGTGTTTATGTATCTGTTTACGCTAGTTACGTCAAATTACCGTCTGTGTGCTGCCTCAGAGTTCGGAAAGTGTGTTAAGTTCAGATGTCAACGTACTGAAAATGTTTTGTATCCTCCTACTATGTCGAAAATCATAACTACTGGACAATTGATAGTCCCTTTATTAATCTTATTTTTAAAGGGGTAGACATTGATCCAATCCAATCCATAGCAGGTGGTAGTGGAATTTTCCTTTATGTAATAGTAAAGTATTTTTTCACGCCCGAGGAGGTACCACCCCATACATCAAGGGGCCGGTGAAGTCCCAACGGACGTTTCCGGTTCTGGTGTGTGAGTCGGTTTCCCTTATAAGCAAGAATGATGATGGCTCCTCCTTGTATAAAATATTCCGGAGGCAAAATACCCCTCCATTCGGATCTCCGGGAGAGGGGTGTACAGGGGGCGCCAACATCAAGATTTAACATATCCTTTTCGAATATATGTGGCCTAAATTCTAACCTGAACTCCGTCCACCATTTCCTCCAGGCTAACAGGCCCCAACTCCTCTTCCTCACCGAAACCCAAATCAGTGCCAAAACAGCCACTAATCACCTTAATTTCCCGGGGTATGAGCTCCTTACTGCCTTTAGATTGCATGGAGCCGTGTGCGCATACGTCCGTAGCAATCTACCCTGCACCAGACTTCCCAATTTAGAAGCTGGAAGAAAAGACATACTATGGATAAAACTCTCTCTCAGGGCTGCAACTAAATTCATCTGTTGCATTTACCGGTCACCTTCTGACAACAACTTTGTCCAGCTCTTTGACTACCTTTCTGAAAAAACCGACTATCTGATTTCTGAATATCCTTCCTCCGAGGTCACTATTCTTGGCGACTTCAATGTCCATAATAAGGAATGGCTAGGATCTTCAAAAACCGATCCACAAGGGAGAGCAGCGGAGGCCTTTGCAGTCAGCAATTCTTTGGCCAATATGGTACAGCAACCTACTTACTTTCCTCGTATCCCAACACACAGCTCAAATCCCTTGGATCTCCTTCTTACTACAAATCCTGAATGCTATAAGATATCAGTCACCGCCCCCCTTGGTCGCTCAGACCACGGCATGGTCACTGCTTCCTGTGCAATGCAACCCGAGGTCACACAGTCATCACACCCACGTATCGTTTGGCACTACAACTCCGCAAACTGGGACGAAATGCGGGATTACTTTTCCTCATTTCCATGGGCGTCTGTCTGCTTCTCTCATCCTGACCCCTCTGATATCTCACAAAACGTCACCGAAATTATCCAAGCTGGCATGGAATTATTTATTCCACGTACACAGAAAACCTCTTCAGCCACTCAAAAGCCCTGGTTTTCTAAATCCTGTGACAAGGCCAGACTTGAAAAGGTCAAAGCTCATAAAACGCTTCTACACAATCCCAGTCAAGAAAATCGTCAAGCATTCAACGACGCAAGAAACCGCTATGTCCGCATTCTTTCTGAGGCAAAAAACTCGTTTAATAACCACATCAAAAACAAAGTCCTCTCAAGCTCCAACGGCGGCAAACCCTTCTGGACTCTTGCTAAGTCTATTGGGAATAATTTCTGCAAGAGCACGTTCCCACCTCTTGTCTCAGGTGATGAAATTGTTTCTACCGCCCTGGGCAAGGCTGAACTTTTTGCTTCGTTGTTCGCCGGAAATTCTACTCTCAACCCACCTCCAAATGTTCAACCACCAACAGTCCCCAATGTCGCGCATAAAATGACTGATATCATTTTCCAAACTAAAAAGGTACGAAAGATGCTCTCTTCTCTTAATACCAGGAAAGCCTCTGGCCTTGACGAGATCCCAGCAATTGTTCTCAAAAAATGCGCACCAGAACTTGCTCCTGTCCTGACTCGTCTGTTTCAGATATCTTACAATAAAGGCATATTCCCTAGTAACTGGAAAACTGCTCGAGTACAACCCATCCCCAAGAAAGGATCCAAAGCGCTTCCTAGCAACTACAGGCCTATTTCTCTCCTTTCAGTCATCTCTAAAGTGATGGAAAAGTATATAAACACCGAACTACTAAAATTCCTTGAAAAACACAGTCTAATCCACGACAGGCAGTATGGATTCCGTCAGCGCAGATCGACTGCCGACCTCCTTTCCTTTGTCACCCATTCTTGGAACAAGTCTATGGAACAACACGGTGAATCCCAGATTGTTGCTCTAGACATAGCCAAAGCATTCGACCAGGTCTGGCACGCAGCGCTGCTTAATAAACTTCCGGCCTATGGCCTACCACCAAAACTTTGTACCTGGACAGCAAATTTCCTCTCCAACAGGAGCATATCTGTTGTTGTGGATGGCCATTCCTCTAAACTGTATCCAATTAATGCAGGAGTTCCTCAAGGTTCAGCTTTAGCCCCTACTTTGTTTCTTCTCCACATCAATGACCTCCTCTCTAGCACATCCAACCCAGTTCACAGTTACGCGGACGACAGCACCCTCCACTCAAACATACAATATTCTAAGCCTGTCTCTTTAGCCCAATTAGATGAGGATCGCAGACTCATGGAGGGTTCTGTCTCCGTAGACCTCCAAAAAATATTAGACTGGGGAAGTAGAAATCTTGTACAATTCAACCCCACCAAAACTAAGTCTTGCTTTCTTTCTCACAAGAGATACACCAGCCCTAGACCGATCACAATGAACAACCAAGTTATTCAAAGTAATGAGTCCTTTTCTCTTGTTGGCATTACTGTGGATCGAAATCTTAATTGGCACCAACATGTTACATCAATTGCAGAAGCGGCTGCTAAGAAATTGGGTTTCCTCTTCCGGGCTCGCAAATTCTTTTCACCAACTAATCTCTATACCTTATACACTTCACAAATAAGGCCAAACCTCGAATACTGCTCCCACATCTGGGGTGCAGCTGCCGCTTCTACACTCGCTATCCTGGACTCCATTCAAAAGAGAGCTATACGTCTCATCGGTGACCCTACCCTCACCCAAAGGCTTCCATCCCTTGCCCACCGACGTGCCGTTGGTGACCTCTCTCTCTTTTATAGATATCTGCACGGGCACTGCTCAGAGGAGCTTTCCTCCATAATTCCCCCACCTGCTGCCCCCAGCAGATCTACCAGGGGAACAGAGCGAATGCACCCTTTTAACGTCCAGGTTACCAGACATAGAACATCTTGTTATGCCCGCTCTTTTGTCCCGAGGACTTCCAAGTTGTGGAATTCCTTGCCGGCACATGTTTTTCCTTCTCCTCCGAACCTCCAAACCTTCAAGTCCAGAATTAACAAGCTGCCTCTTTCCTCCTTGTCAACACCCACGGTACGATAGTATTTAGGCTGTAAGCCCTCGTGGTGTGTTGTTGACATTAAAAAAAAAAAAAAAAAAAACTTAACAATACGCGATGAACAATAATCATGATCATACGAGGGGACAACTAAATTTGTTGTCCATGATAAAAATAATATAAGACCTGAGCACTGAGCATGTTCAAAGGCAGATGCCAAAAAATGACTGGACCGGAAGAAACTGGAACAAAAAAACCGTGGACCACATGAGAAAAATTAAAGTAAATACAAGAACGTAATAGGTGAAAAGTAAGACACGAAGAATTATTATTAACTGCAAACGTTTTACGTTGTCCAAACGTATTTGTACCAGCAAAACTGACAAAAAAAGGTCCAGGGCTTAATACAAATCGGTTGTAAAATTATTATCGACTCCAACGTTATCGAAACCTATTACAACTAGCAAAACTAACGTTAAGAAAGATTCAGGACGGAGGCAATGAATACTATAATTTAAGAGTCTAAACGTAGATGAGGAAAAGAAAAGGAAGATGAAGAATAAAAAGACAACGAAAAAATTAATTTCAAAGAGGAAAAAGAAAACGAATAAAAGAAGTAGCGCGAAGAAAAAAGTCTGGACGCAGCAAGTGTGGTAGGAAGTGAATTTTCATAAAAATGCTTTTAATAGCAAGTGTGGGTCTCTAATAAACGCAGGCATCAATCTGGTTACCGGTATAACCTATATAGTAGAAACAATGTACCATATTTTATCAAAATAACTTACTGTTTGAAAATGTACACAAATGTTCCGCAAATAAACTTAAAATGTTTCCGGGAAAACTGGAGGAACTATGGAAGAAAACTCCTCTAAGCAGTGCCCGTGCAGATATCTATAAAAGAGAGAGGTCACTAACGGCACGTCGGTGGGCAAGGGATGGCAGCATTTGGGTGAGGGTAGGGTCACCGATGAGACGTATAGCTCTCTTTTGAATGGAGTCTAGGATAGCGAGTGTAGAAGCGGCAGCGGCACCCCAGATGTGGGTTTGGCCTTATCTGTGAAGTATACAAGGTATAGAGATTAGCTGGTAAAAAGTATTTGCGAGCCCGGAAGGGGTAACCTAATTTCTTAGCAGCCGCTTCTGCAATTGATGGGACATGTTGGTGTCAATTGAGATTTCGATCCATAGAAATGCCAACAAGTGCAAAGGACTCATTACTTTGAATAACTTGGTTGTTCATTGTGATGGGTCTAGGGCTGGTGTATCTCTTATGAGAAAGAAAGCAAGACTGAGATTTGGTGGGGTTGAACTGTACAAGATTTCTATTTCCCCAGTCTAATATTTTTTGGAGATCCACGGAGACAGAACCCTCCATGAGTCTGCGATCCTCATCTAATTGGGCTTAAGAGACAGGTTTAGAATATTGTATATTTGAGTGGAGGGTACTGTCGTCTGCGTAACTGTGAACTGGGTTGGATGTGCTAGAGACTAGGTCATTGATGTGGAGAAGAAACAGAGTAGGGGCTAAAGTTGAACCTTGAGGAACTGCTGCATTAATTGGATACAGTTTAGAGGAATGGCCATCCACGACAACAGAAGTGCTCCGGTTGAAGAGGAAATTTGCTGTCCAGGTACAGAGTTTTGGTGTTAGGACATAGGCCGGTAGTTTATTAAGCAACGCTGCGTGCCAGACCTGGTCGAATGATTTGGATATGTCTAGAGCGACAATCTGGGCTTTACCGTGTAGTTCCATAGACTTGTTCCAAGAATGGGTGACAAAGGAAAGGAGGTCGGCAGTTGATCTGCGCTGACGGAATCCATACTGCCTGTCGTGGATTAGATTGTTTTTCAAGAAATTTTAGTAATTCGGTGTTTACATACGTTTCCATCACTTTAGAGACGACTGAAAGGAGAGAAATAGGAAGCGCTTTGCATCCTTTCTTGGGGACGGGTTGTACTCAAGCAGTTTTCCAGTTACTAGGGAATATGCCTCTATTGTAAGATGTCTGAAACAGACGAATTAGGCCAGGAGCAAATTCTGGTGCGCATTTTTTGAGAACAATTGCTGGGATCTCGTCAAGGCCCGAGGCTTTCCTGGTATTAAGAGAATAGAGCATCTTTCGTACCTTTTTAGTTTTGAAAATGATATGCGTCATTTTATGGGCGACATTGGGCACAGCTGGTGGTTGAACATTTGGAGGTGGGTTGAAAGTAGAATTGCCGGCGAACAACGAGGCAAAAAGTTCAGCCTTGCCCAAGGCGGTAGACACAATTTCATCACCTGAGACAAAAGGTGGGAACGTGCTCTTGCAGAAATTATTCTCCATAGATTTAGTAAGAGTCTAGAAGGGTTTGCCGCCGTTGGAGCTTAAGAGGACTTTGTTTTTGATGTGGTTATTAAACGAGTTTTTTGCCTCAAAGAGAACGCGGACATTGAGTTTCTTGCGTCATTAAATGCTTGACGGTTTTCTTGACTGGGATTGTGTACAAGCGTTTTGTGAGCTCTGACCTTTTCAAGTCTGGCCTTGTCACAGGATTTAGAAAACCAGGGCTTTTAAGTGGCTGAAGAGGTTTTCTTTGTACGTGGAATAAATAATTCCATGCCAGCTTGGATAATTTCGATGACGTTTTGTGAGATATCAGAGGGGTCAGGATAAGAGAAGCAGACAGACGCCCATGGAAATGAGGAAAAGTAATCTCGCATTTCGTCCCAGTTCGCGGCGTTGTAGTGCCGAACGATACGTGGTTGTGATGACTGTGTGACCTCGAGTTGCAGGAAGCAGTGACCAGGCCGTGGTCTGCGCGACCAAGGGGGGCGGTGACTGATATCTTATAGCATTCAGGTTTTGTAGTAAAAAGGAGATCCAATGGATTTGAGCTGTGTGTTGGGATGCGAGGAAAGTAAGTAGGTTGCTGAACATTATTGGCTAAAGAATTGCTGACTGCAAAGGCCTCCGCTGCTCTCCCTTGTTGATCGGTTTTTGAAGATCCTAGCCATTCCTTATTATAGACATTGAAGTCACCAGGAATAGTGACCTCGGAGGAAGGATATTCAGAAATCAGATGGTCGGTTTTTTCAGAAAGGTAGTCAAAGAGCTGGACAAAGTTGTTGTCAGAAGGTGACCGCTAAATGCAACAGATGAATTAAGTTCCAGCTCTGAGAGAGGGAGTTTCATCCAAAGTATGTATTTTCTTTCAGCTTCTAAATTGGGGAGTCTGGTGCAGGGTAGATTGCTACAGACGTACGCGCACATACCTTCTTGCAATTTAAAGGAAGTAATGAGCTCATACCCCAGGAAATTAAGGTGATTAGTGGCTGTTTTGGTACTGATTTGGGTTTCGGTGAGGAAGAGGAGTTGGGGCCTATTAGCTTGGAGGAAATGGTGGACGGAGTTCAGGTTAGAATTTAGGTCACATATATTCGAGACGGATATGTGGTAAACACCCGGATTTTGAGTTCCTACTGTGTGATTCAAAACGGACAAACGACTACGCTTGGGTTTTGATCGGGAGCGGGACTTATGCCCAGTTTCACAAAACTCTATTAAATATTTAACGGACGGTTAGTTATTCAAGGCTTCAAGCGACCAATCACAGACTATGGTTCGAGTTTTTGGCATGACAACCAAATATTTTAAAGCTGTGATTGGTTATATTAAGCCTTGATTAACTAACCAGCCGTTAAATGTTTAATTAGCTTTGTGAAACTGGGCACAAGTGGTATATCGCCTAGAGTCCAGCACTGGCGTGTGTCGAGTCTAGACAAACCCGGAGGTGAGCTGAGATCACTAGATCATCTAAAGGTTGAGGCGTCCACTGTGAGCTTCTCGCTTGGATGTTGCTCGGAAGCAGGGTTCCATATGATACCGCCTCTAGTCAAGCACCGGCGGATGTCGGTGGCGGGTCCAGAAGAACTCGGAAAGAGGCTATTTCTCTATGAAAGGACGCTATACACGTTCCAGCACGCCTTTCAGTTACGCCTGAACAGTCCACAGGTAACTGGGGGCCGGAACGTGAGTGGGGTCCAGCAGTCCTCTCAGTTTGGACTGTTCCTGCGGCCTGTGATCGCACGAAAATACAATCGTCCAGCCGGCAGACCTAGAGAGAGTTCAGGTAAGCCGGTACGTGTGCGAGGTGATGCGTCAGGCCGGTGATCATCTGACCGCCCAACCGCGTGGGAAAAGCATTGGACGAGTTCACCAGGCGACACTAGCTGCATTGTTATGTCAAAAAATGTTGACAAATTCTACCAAGTGCTTGAGGTGATATGCTTGTAGAAAACTTGAGGTCCTCAAAACTTCTTCCAGCAGCTAGGAACCTCAGTGTTGCAGTCAGTCACGCATGAGGGTATATCGCGGTTCTCATAACAGTATTTTGTTTCTCAATCAATGGAGCAGCCAATGGTAAGAGTTGTAGGTACGTATTTTCGTCCAGTCGGAGGTAGTTATGCCAATCCTTTGGGGTCGTCTTCAATTTGTTCAGTAAAATAATGTGTGAATACCTGTTTTTCATCAGCAACCACTTTTTGCACCACACTTCACGTTTTTATTTGCTTCTAAAACGGCCAATAAAACGAGAATCGCACGAGCATCTTCATCTCTGGGGCTACCGGTACGTGTATGGAAGTTTCAGTTTAAGTGGCGGCCGGTATCCGGTAAACAGTTGAAGCGTAACGGCCGGCCGGTACGTGTATGGCTGGCTTGAGCCTTGAAATAGACAATCGGATTCACTCAGATGGCAGCACACCTGTCAAACCAACTTTGACCCTCAAAAACATCGCCTCCTGCGGGGAGCTGGATTTGATGGGTGACATTTAAGCAATTAGATGTAAGCAACAATAGACCAAAGGTCGCGGTGCAGAGACTGGAATAGCACAGCTACATTGTATATAATCTAATCTAGCTCTAACAAGCCTACCCCGAGGGCATTGAAACAACCAGGAAGAAAATAATGGTGTATTAACAGCTCCCTGCAGTTGTCGATGAGACTGCAGTTGTCGATGAGGTGACCTCTGGCGGGTATCGAGTCCAGACAATATGTTTATTTGCATTATTTTATCGTAAAAATCGTTCAAAACACCACTGCTTGCTAATTTAAACAATTTTGTATCTTAAGTGATAAAGTTACCAATGGTGGGCCTTTAATTTGAATAACCCTGTATAAGCCAGTGCCGGAGCATAAGGATATACGCTGGTCTGTTCAAGTAAAGAGCGATTACACAAAAAATATGTACATACGACCCTCGTAGTAATACGCGCTTTTATATTTGATGTGACCCGCTCATCAAAAGGTCATCTCTGTATTTTGTTAGTTAGTATTCCGAATGATAAAGTGTATGTGTGTTGTATGTTGTTGATAATGATAATGATTATTATTAATGTGGCACAGAAAAATGAAAGTAGCAAGCGTGATCACTTCCTGGTGGTAACGTACTGTTAATGAGACAGGCAAAAGCCGTCGTCTGGAAGTGGGTGGTTGTTTTCAAGGTGGCGATTCCGTGTCACAATAGCCGCCTCTAGGTTATAAGGTTCAGTACAGATCATTTCTATAAATTGAAATGAATTATAGATAGCGTCATTATTATTAAAATTTAATTGCAAGTACGAGAATGGTTCGCAAAGTTCTCGGCTGGCAAATTCGACAATATTCTAAGTCATGATAAACTAACGGGTCCGTTAAATATTTAATCGAGCTTTATGAAACTGGGGGTTAAGCATTGTTAAATAGTTATTGCATTAACCAAAAAATAAATGAAAAATGTTTAGTGCATACTCATCTGGACAAAGTCATTACTAAACTGATAGTAGATACTTAGCAGCATTGTAAAGGAATGCTGGTTGTGCTCCTATTTGAGTTGCCGATCTCAAGTGGGTCAGATCGCAAATTCTGAGAGGAAGGTAAATTCACAGAGCAGAATTATTAAGACTGGAGTTCCACAGGGAAGTGTATTTGGGCCAGTTTTATTTATTTTATTTATAAATGATTTGCCAACATTTTTCGTGATACTTTTTGCCCATGACACCTCAGCTGTAATAATGGGTTGTTATTCCTAAACTTAAAAAGGAAAGAAATCTCTGTTCACATTTAATGTGGGAATGGCGTGAACATGGCGTTGTTTTGAACGTGGAAAATACACGTTTAATGTTGTTCTCCCCAAATTCGAACCAAACAAACCTGATGGTCTAATCCTCTTAGTGAAGAATACTTCAGGAAAATCTCTAGCTCCTAGTGATGGAGTTAAGTTTTTCGGGCTTGTAATCGATTGCCAGTTCTCATACAAAAAAACGTTTATGGTCCGTCGGGTAGGTCGGTGGTTCAAAATTTTGCTGTTTTACAACTGAGGACATCTTTAAACATATCCGCGCTTAAAAGTTATTATTTTAACTGCATACAGTCCATGCTGGCTTATCAAATATTGTCCTTTGGACTGCATACAGTGGTATGACACAAATATTATAAGTCACAAACGTATATTGTACGAGGGCGGGTAGTATGTTTTATGCCTGGTATATATTTAGTTTGGTTACCGTTGATGTATGGTTTATACATGTTGTATGAATCAATCTACGCGTGGCAATTAACTACTCTGTCTGTCAGGTATTGGACTTTAACCACTAAGTCGTCTCAACGCATGTCTTTGGAATTTTATTTTTAATTTGGACAAAACTCTGAATATTGTGTACCAAATTACTTAAAATTCACAACATGGTTTATTCGTACTATTTTTAGCGACATGTAAAGTCTCAATTCAGTTACTCTGATACCTACAAAAATATAGCGTTAAAAAAGTTTTCCCCGATTTTCCACCGGAAAAACTTGAGAATAAAGGTTGATTAACGAACTCGACCTCGGCTTTCGCCCAAACAAGATTTTTGACAAGTTTGATTGAAATCAGTTTAGTATTTTTTGAGTTATCACTCGGATACATATACAGGGTGTTTAAAAAAGACGGGGCAATATTTAAGGGGTTGATTTCCCAGGTCATTTCACGAAAAAAAGTTCCCATAAACATAGGTGCTAAAAGGCATTGTTCACAAGATACAAAGTGTTAAATTTTTTTCTAAAATAACGATTTTTTAAAAATAATTCAAATACCTCCTCACCGATTGTTTCGAACTTTGGCAGCGTTGTTTGTAGTAATAATGGGCTGATTTTGACCCTAATTAGAAAAAGATTGTTAAGTCCCTTGGCATTAGGGGGGGACACCTCAACAGAAATTATTGTTCGTGTTTGTGATTTCCTGTATGATAAATGGACATGCCATAAGGTTTTTATTTTTTTACGTGTAAACGATTCAAGATACGGAGAAATTTCAAGAGAGAAAAAACATGTAGTTTTAGTTTCTTTATCTCAAAATAATATACAAATCATATTGCAGTCAGTGGCGTACATTTTTATGTCACTAAATTTTGTTGAGGTGCCCCCCCATAACGCCAATGGACTTAACAATCTGTATCTAATAAGGGCCAAATCAGCCCATTAATAATACAAACAACGCTGCCAAATTTCAAAACAATCGGTGAGGATATTGAATTATTTTTAAAAATTCATTTTACAAAAAAAAAATAGCACCTTGTATCTTGGAAACAATGCATTTTGGCACCTTGTAACGGTATAAATTGGATAGCTAAACACCTAAGCTAGCTTGGACGTATTTGTGGTTCCTCCTCTGCTTGGCACACATAATTATTGGCGACAACTGTGGTTAATTCTTCTGGATATCCCTCGTATGATGAATCGAATTTAGATCTCTCGTTAAATTATTTATATTTGTATTACCCCTGGTATATCGTGCCGGCTTACACGCTTGCGTTGCCGTTGCGGTAGTTCGGAAAGGGTCCGCATGTTGAAGAGGATAGATGGCTGGGGACGTATGTGATGCGAGAGAGAGCGAAGGGTGTGGCAGCACCTGTGTTTTCGAGTCGGAGAGATGAATGTGCTGGAAGTTTCGAGAGAGAGATTTCGTTGGTAATTTGTGGAGTTAACACGTGGTTCCTTCTGAGGAGCAAGTTTTGGATATTAAGTATCCTCCCTTGTGGATTTTGTTGCTCTCAGAATTTAATCTGCAGTCTTTCTGGTGATGTCGTAATGTACGGATTTAGTGCCGAAAGCTGTGGAGATACCCGCTTGAGGGGATTTAAGGACCACATTGATCGTATCCCGTTGTGGAATTTCGTTTCCCTCTCTGGAGGTAAGAAATCATCCTCTCTCTTAACTATAATACCTTTAGCATTCCGTTACTTGTTGTTTTTAGGGACCTTGTACCGGCTAGGGAGATTTCCTGTACCGGATAGCAGTTCTTGTATCGGCTGGAGTATTTCTCGTACCGGCTGAATTTCTCGTACCGACGAAGTCCTTGTGTAGGGCGATTTTTGTGCCGAATAGCCTTGTGGTAGGCAGACATTATTGTATTGGGCAATATCTGTGGTAAATTCACGTACCGTAAGTGGGGAGTGGAAAAGTCTCGCATGGATGAGCGAATTTTTATGTACCGAACAAAGTATATGGCTACTGAATTAAATGGAGAAATGAATTAAGATCTCAGTGAGAAGGTCTTCCCTTTCGTTGTCGCATTGCCGTACCGTTGTTGCATTATTCCCGTGGTTGCAGTCCCGTATCCCGAGAGGCCTTGGCTGGTTTGGAAATTGATGATAATTAGATGGCCTAGAAGTCCAGGAATTCAAGTAAGAATTTTCCGTTTGTGATAACGTATAAAGTGATAAGAGACAATCTTGATAAGGTACATTTTTAAATATTCATCTGTGTTAAATTTACTAAAATCAAATCGAATTTCTTTTATTTTAACTTCACTAAATATGGTACAGATTTTTATAAGACCACTATTAATATAATTGCTTCACTTTTGATAGTACCATTAGTTATCATATACTGTTAGCATTAGACCAGCTTATTGATTATTCTTTGGGACTTGATCTTTAATCAGGCCACTTACCGTAATTAACGTGTAATTAAGTAATATTTGGGGAAAATAATTTGTGAGCTTTGCGTGCACGAAAAGTGGAATTTTCCGTAGAACAACGATATTTGTAGTACATTCATAAATATTCAGTAAAGATCTTGTTTGTTTGGTAGTAAGCCATTTTTGTGATATTATAGAGACTTTATATTTTTATTTTTATTAATTTAGATCAGAATTTTAAAACAACTTTTAATAAATTCTTGTATGCCAAAGAAGCTTAATAAAAGCCCGTATTTTATCATATTTTAGGTGTTTTGGTTTTGTGTGTTTGTGTTTTCTTTTCAGGACTGTTGATAGATTAGATCATTACCGTTATCTTTATTTGAGGGTCTATGAGACCATACCGTTCCGAACTTTAGCTTGTGTTATCGTAATTACATTTCCCTTGTAGCTTCCTGTGCTCGATTGTGGTTGGCTATAGTTGCCAGTGTGATCCAAGAATTCTTGGTTGTGTTGGATCTGGGCAAGGAAGCATATTTTGTGAACATCTTGTTAGAATATCCGGGAGTGGAGGTTAAACAATCAAGTGGCGCCCCTAATTCAGATCTTATTTTAACCCACGCCCATCTCCACTGTATAAAAGCTGGCGGCCCTCTAACTTCCCGGTAACTTAGCTTATGCCAATGACAAATTAGATTTGTTGATAGGTTAGGAATTATTTGAGCATTTGTCATCTGGTATAAAAGGAAGCGCGGCGGCGTCATAACCTATGTTTATATATTTCTTTCCTTCATAAAATGTAATTTAATTATAAACTGTTAGTTAATAACCCTGTTTATATATATATATATATATATATATATATATATATATATATATATATATATATATATATATATATATATATATATAATTTGCTATGGTATTTATTTTAGTATACCTGCAAATATTTATTTTAGAGCTGAGAACATATATCTTAATCATCAGGTTGGATTCATTATAATTACAGCTAGCTTCTACTAATTAAAATTCATTAATATGTGCTATTTAAATTCATTTATTGATTTTTACTTGATCAAAATTTAATTTCACTTTGCACAGATGGCTATACAACACTTTTACTGATTAATATGCAAAAATCTTTCGTTCTAAAAATTACTATTTTTTTATTGAAGTTGTTCAGTGATTGCTTCTTAGTACCATTAGCAAGAGTTTTAATGTCCTGAAAGATAACTGAACAATTGGAATTAACAACATATATTTTTATGTTAATTAATGACACTTTTTGATTAATATGCAAAAATCTTTCGTTGCTACATTAGGGTGTATACATTTATTTTATATATACTAGGATGTATAAATTTCCCGTTTTCCCATTAAAATTTCGAAATCTTTTCTATTTGCTATCTATAGCAATATATATATATATATATATATATATATATATATATATATATATATATATATATATATATATATATATATATATATATATATATACACGCACGCACCCACGTGACATCTCTATTAGCGAATTTTTCTTAATGAAAATTCGCTAAAATCGGACAAGGTCTACCAGGAAAATTTTGAGTATTCTTTCGAATTTTTTTAAATCTCCGACAATTACAAAGCTGATGATGATGAAACGTGGTGGATATGTTGCCTTGGGAAAGACCTAACTACGCACCAAAATTCAACTTCTATAGAAAATTTAGTAATTCAAATTTGAAGCATTTAACCGAACTTTTTATTAATTCTACTTTATGCACATTTCAATAATGCGATGTAAAAGCTACTAACGTACGCACCAATCTAGTATGTAAATCTAAACACCCTGTAGGAAGACATCCGCTTCAAGATGTATGGTTTATTGCTAATTGTGAGCAATTCTATATAATTTGCAATGTTTCTGTCTGCCACTACATCTTCAACCATGTCGACGTAACTATATGTTACGGTGTGTTACTCAACAGTATAAAGAATTGTCGAGGATGACTATAAATCGAATAAAAAGGCACGCCGCTCATTTAGGTCACTCACATTATTTCCCATCGCGAATACGCGAGATTGTACAATCATTCAGTACCGGCTATGATCTCGCTTGCTCCGTTCACAAAACTATTGTGAAATGTAATAATGAATAGGCCGCAGCCATGTTAAAATTAATAGCTAGGGTTCCACGTAACAACTATTACTAATCGTCGTCGTCTTCGACACCAAGTTAAATTGCTACCAGGTTCTCCACGCTATTGACATTTTGTGGCAGTGTTAGCGTTGTGACAATTATCGTTTATAAACTTTCATACTTCAGTCAAAAAACTTAAAAAAATGACCCAACCTCCTGAAAAATCCGAAAGTTTTGAAACTTCGCACACTGATTTAGAGGTACCTAAGAATGAATATACCGAAAGCCCTCATGAATATGAGGCGAGCTCTAGCGGCAATTAGCGAAAATAGGGCACTTTCTTTGGTTTTTCGTTAGTACCTCGAGAACCGTTGGCCGGAGGCAAAAGTTGATTATATACATTTTTTTCGTATTCCCAATGACTTCCGAGTTATAGACGTTAAAAGAGGGCATTTTGTGAAAAACCACGCTAGGGCGGTACAATATGACATTTCTAATAATATTTGACAATGGTTTACCTATTAAGTATACTTGGAGAACCCAAATCACCACAACACATTTTAAAAGACCTGACGATCGTTTCACTAACCAAGTTAGCGTCATCAGAGGATGAAACATTCTAAATACTTAAAAACCTAACATCAACTTATATACCGGATCTCCGGTAAAGAGATCGAACCGAGATGAGACACTAGCCTAAGAAAATTCCAAAGTGTATTGTATTTTTATTTTTATCGCCAGACAAGGTCTTTGCGGCATCCCTACCGCTTTATCTAAAAAGTGTCAATCTGTAATAGTTTTGAGAAAGTTCAACGACAGCTAAATTAACAACGATTCCTTTGGCGGCAATAACCGTATACTTATGTTATCGTAAACGTGCCGAAAACGTGGGAATTTTATTTAACAAAGCAATGGATCAAGTGACTCGTAATTGGCGCTGGTGAAGTGTTCATACATTTTTTGTTGTCACTATATTTCGCAATATATATGCTTTCGAACCCATTTAGCTGTCCTGGTTTTCTAACATTTTTTATTAATTTCAGATTATCTTTATCAACGTGATGATTATTATCCCAAATATGTCGGGCGACGGCAGACTTATCTACAGTACCGTAACGTAATTGGGATATGTATTCTTTGAATCTGATTCCAATCGATCTTTTTGTTTGTCCGACGTATTTAAGATTACAATCTTTACAACTTATTTCATAAATTCCCGACATTTTGTCCGAGCTATCCTTGTCTTTTGGGTTACCTAGTAAGTTTTTTAAGGTATTTGTTGTCGAAAATGTTAGCTGTAAGTCGACTTTTTTAAAAATGCTGTCTAGACCACTCGTGATTCTAGGTTCAAATGGTGAGCAAACAAAGTTTTTTTCCGATTTTTCTCTTCTGAACGTCGTTGATTCCGTCAACATTTCTTTGTTTTCTGTTTGTTGATTAATTTTTCCACTAGGTAAGCAGTGTATCCGTTATATTCGGCACGTTGTTAATATAATTTAATTATTTGGTATATCTACTTTTGTTTAAAGGAAAATTAATTAACCGGTTTACTAAAAAATTCAGACTGGCCATTTTTTGTGCGTACGTATGATGTGAGTCGCTCGGGATATAGCTTAAGGTAGTGGTTTCTTTTCTATAGACATCGAATTCTAAAGTGTCTTTATTCTTGATAACTAGTACATCTAGAAAGGGTAGTTTATTTTTTCTAGATGTACTAGTTATCAAGAATAAAGACACTTTAGAATTCACTTTAGAATTCGATGTCTATAGAAAAGAAACCACTACCTTAAGCTACATCCCGAGCGACTCCCATAAAATTGTACAATACAAAAAAAAGATCATCAAAATTGGATGATTGGTTCGGAAAATACTTAACCTCAAGATTATGATCAATTTATGGTGATGCGTTAATTTCTTTCGCCAGTATATATATATATATATATATATATATATATATATATATATATATATATATATATATATATATATATATATATATATATATATATATATATATATAAGAGAGAGAGAGAGAGAGAAGCATATAAAGTCTGAAACTGACCACGGATTTGGGTTCCAGCGGTTCCAGAATTTTTTTCAAAAGTCGCGATCTCCTCATTAATGAATTTTTTTTAAAGAGAATTCACTAAAACAACATGAAATGTGAAATAGAAAATTAATCTGACATTTCTAAAATCGTGTATCTGACTCGTGAAAAAAATGCATGAAATCAATTATATACTAGTTTGTTGTATGAACGACAAAACAATACTTTGACAAAAACACAAATTACAAAGAATATAAGTAAAAGTTAATAATAAGATATTTCTTTACTAATTAACAATATATCGATTCAAGGTGAAACATGCAAAATTGATTTTCAAAGAACAATGCATAATGTTGGTAACGATATAACCAGACAATAATTGTGTATCAAGTGAGACAATAACGAAAACCAATCAAATGGACAAGAAGGTTACGCTTATTAATACTGCTAGTGTTATAACCACGGTGTGTGTATATCGAACAAACGGAGGCTCTTCTCTACAGTCATATGTTAAAACCATCAAATAGTTGCGTCATTATTACCTACACACGCAGGTGTTAACGTGCCCGCACTTTAACTACAGTTGAAACAGAACCGATCACTTAAAACTGACCTATCACATAAATGATTGGCTCAAACAGCATTGTAAATTCTATTGATTGATTCAAGGCCTAGAATAAAAATGATGGGGAAGAAGAAATTAACAGAAATACTGTTAGCACACTTTGAAGAACCCAACACAACAAACGATCGTCAGTGCTAATCACACGTTCTAAACTTCACTCACCAAATACGGTTATCATTATTGTTTCTCAAAATACATTCAACAAATTCTGTCTTCTTTCCTCAATGTATTTCAGCAAGTGTACGAGGGGGTACCCAAAAGAAACCAAACTGATGTTGTGGTGGGTGGAGTTTTTTTTAGTACCGTGTTCTGCCACTAGGAGAGTACAGAGCTACTATACCCTACAGTGACTTATTAGAGACAGTGTGGCCATAGGCGATTCGGCCGCCATGTTTTCTCCACATTTAACATTGCGCTTATGGGAGAATAGTAAAAAATTGCAAACAATAATGAATTGGTGCATTTTACAAGAAAACTGTATAGAACCTTTTCTGCAGAGAATTATTTTTTGCTCATAATAGACAAGTCGCTATGTATCCTATTCAGATAGGAAACATTAAAATTACTATAAAATAATTTTTTAGTCAATGGATCTGTAGAAACTGTTTATGTTATGAGGTTGGCTTCATTGTCGACAGATCAATCTGATGAAGTGACGTTGACAGATTGTCATCAATTGTAAACATGAACATGCACCAGCTAATTTCAAAATAAAGTAATTAAATACAAACCCCTTGGTGTATGTTAATTGTTATTAGTTATCAAGTACTATATAACATGGCGCCGTGTCATAACGAATCTACGTGGAGTAGAGAAAAGCAAGTGAAAATCATTCAACCTTGGGAGGGAAGCCTGGCAACTGAAAACATCTTGAATAAAAATGAAATTCCTACAGCAACCGAAGCCAATGTGTATGCAAGGGGATTGGGAGTGAGTTAGAAATTTATGAATAGTTTTGAGCTGTATGTGGTAGCAACAGGCTGCAAGTACCGTTTACAGAAAGTACAGGCGGCAGTACTCCTCCACTGCATTGATGAAGAAAACGATGAGATAACTGAAACAGTAGACTTACCAGAGACATAAAAAGGAACTGGACAAGACACTTGCCGCATTATATCAGCAGAGTACAGAGCAAGTTCTAAAGCTGGTCAGCTCTTTAATAGTTGGCGGCTGTGATATACCTGCAATATGGTAGGTGGTAGTGGAATTTTCCTTTACGTGACAGTAAACGATTTTTTTACTCCTTACATCAAGGGGCCGGCCGGTGAAGTCCCAACGGACGTTTCCGGTTCTGATGTATGAGTCGGTCTCCCTTATAAATATATAAATGATGATGGCTCCTCCTTGTACAAAATATTCCGGAGGCAAAATACCCCTCCATTCGGATCTCCGGGAGAGGGGTGTACAGGGGGCGCCAGCATCGAGATTTACAATATTCTTCTCGAATATATGTGGCCTAAATTCTAACCTGAACTCCGTCCACCATTTCCTCCAGGCTAATAGGCCCCAACTCCTCTTCCTCACCGAAACTCAAATCAGTCCCAAAACAGCCACTAATCACCTTAATTTCCCGGGGTATGAGCTCCTTACTTCTTTTAGATTGCATGGAGGCGTGTGCGCGTACGTCCGTAGCAATCTACCCTGCACCAGACTCCCCAATTTAGAAGCTGGAAGAAAAGACATACTATGGATAAAACTCTCTCTCAGGGCTGCAACTAAATTCATCTGTTGCATTTACCGGTCACCTTCTGACAACAACTTTGTCCAGCTCTCTGACTACCTTTCTGAAAAAACCGACCATCTGATTTCTGAATATCCTTCCTCCGAGGTCACTATTCTTGGTGACTTCAATGTCCATAAAAAGGAATGGCTAGGATCTTCAAAAACCGACCCACAAGGAAGAGCAGCGGAGGTCTTTGCAGTCAGCAATTCTTTAGCCAATATGGTTCAGCAACCTACTTACTTTCCTCGCATCCCAACACACAGCTCAAATGCCTTGGATCTTCTCCTTGCTACAAATCCTGACTGCTATAAGATATCAGTCACCGCCCCCCTGGGTCGCTCAGACCACGGCATGGTCACTGCTTCCTGCGCAATGCAACCCGAGGTCACACAATCATCACACCCACGTATCGTTTGGCACTACAACTCCGCGAACTGGGACGAAATGCGAGATTACTTCTCCTCATTTCCATGGGCGTCTGTCTTGCTTCTCTCATCCTGACCCCTCTGATATCTCACAAAAAGTCACCGAAATTATCCAAGCTGGCATGGAATTATTTATTCCACGTACACAGAAAACCTCTGCAGCCACTCAAAAGCCCTGGTTCTCTAAATCCTGCGACAAGGTCAGACTTGAAAAGGTCACAGCTCACAAAAAGCTTCTACACAATCCCAGTCAAGAAAACCGTCAAGCATTTAACGACGCAAGAAACCGCTATGTCCACATTCTTTCTGAGGCAAAAAACTCGTTTAATAACCACATCAAAAACAAAGTCCTCTCAAGCTCCAACGGCAGCAAACCCTTCTGGACTCTTGCTAAATCTATTGGGAATAATTTCTGCAAGAGCACGTTCCCACCTCTGGTCTCAGGTGATGAAATTATTTCTACCGCCCTGGGCAAGGCTGAACTTTTTGCCTCGTTGTTCGCCGGCAATTCTACTCTCAACCCACCTCCAAATGTTCAACCACCAACAGTCCCCATTGTCGCGATAAAATGACGGATATCATTTTCAACACTAAAAAGGTACGAAAGATGCTCTCTTCTCTTCATACCAGGAAAGCCTCTGGCCTTGACGAGATCCCAGCAATTGTTCTCAAAAAATGCGCACCAGAACTTGCTCCTGTCCTGACTCGTCTGTTTCAGACATCTTACAATAGAGGCATATTCCCTAGTAACTGGAAAACTGCTCGAGTACAACCCGTCCCCAAGAAAGGATCGGAAGCGCTTCCTAGCAACTACAGACCTATTTCTATCCTTTCAGTCATCTCTAAAGTGATGGAAATGTATATAAACACCGAATTACTAAAATTTCGTGAAAAACACAGTCTAATCTACGACGGGCAGTATGGATTCCGTCAGCGCAGATCAACTGCCGACCTCCTTTCCTTTGTCACCCATTCTTGGAACAAGTCTATGGAACTACACGGCGAATCCCAGATTGTTGCTCTAGACATATCCAAAGCATTCGACCAGGTCTGGCACGCAGCGCTGCTTAATAAACTACCGGCCTATGGCCTACCACCAAAACTCTCTACGTGGACAGCAAATTTCCTCTCCAACCGGAGCATTTCTGTTGTCGTGGATGGCCATTCCTCTAAACTGTACCCAATTAATGCAGGAGTTCCTCAAGGTTCAGCTTTAGCCCCTACTTTGTTTCTTCTCCACATCAATGACCTCCTCTCTAGCACTTCCAACCTAGTTCACAGTTACGCGGATGACAGCACCCTCCACTCAAATATACAATATTCTAAGCCTGTCTCTTTAGCCCAATTAGATGAGGATCGCAGACACATGGAGGGTTCTATCTCCGTGGATCTTCAAAAAATATTAGACTGGGGAAGTAGAAATCTTGTACAATTCAACCCCACTAAATCACAGTCTTGTTTTCTTTCTCATAAGAGATACACCAGCCTTAGACCCATCACAATAAACAACCAAGTTATTCAAAGTAATGCACCCTTTTCACTTGTTGGCATCTCTGTGGATCGAAATCTCAATCGGCACCAACATGTCACATCAATTGCAGAAGCGGCTGCTACGAAATTAGGTTTCCTCTTCCGGGCTCGCAAATACTTTTCAATAGCTAATCTCTATACTTTATATACTTCACAAATAAGACCAAACCTCAAATACTGCTCCCACATCTGGGGTGCTGCTGCCGCTTCTACACTCGCTATCCAGGACTCCATTCAGAAGAGAGCTATACGTCTCATCGGTGACCCTACCCTCACCCAAAGGCTGCCATCTCTTGCCCACCGACGTGCCGTTGGTGACCTCTCTCTATTTTATAGATATCTGCACGGGCACTGCTCAGAGGAGCCTTCTTCCATAGTTCCTCCACCTGCTGCCCCCAACAGATCTACCAGGGGAACAGAGCGAATGCACCCTTTTACTGTCCAGGTCACCAGACATAGAACATCTTGTTATGCCCGCTCTTTTGTACCGAGGACTTCCAAGTTGTGGAATTCCTTGCCGGCACATGTTTTTCCTTCTCCCCCGAACCTCCAAACCTTCAAGTCCAGAATTAACAAGTTGCCTCTTTCCTCCTTGTCGACACCCACGGTACGATAGTATTTAGGCTGTAAGCCCTCGTGGTGTGTTGTTGAAATAAAATTTTTAAAAATGTTTTTTTATCAAAAAGCAACCCTAGCTTAGAAACATGAATCAATTTCCAAAGGATGGTTTTGATGCGTTTCTTACAGACGTCAAGAAGTTGGCATCAAATTGTGACTTTGGCAGTCACAAAGATACACTAATGAAGGATTGTCAGCGGAATAAGGGACCAGAGATTGAAAGAGAGGGGTATTGTTGAGAGAACCTGGCCGGAACCTTACGAGGGCTGTTGATATATGCAGAGCTGCTAAACAGAGGGCGAAACATCCAAGAAATGATGAAGAAAAGAGAAGCAATAGAATTCGATGAATCTAACCTCTGTACGTTTCAGAATAATCAGTACCTCATTATAGTTGACCGTTATTCCAAGTTTCCTGAAATAATCAACTTAGAAACTAACACCACACGTTATCAGAATCGATAATAATAAGCCCAGAGCATATGTAATTCAGCCTTTAGACTTTTTCTTTGTGAAAAACAAAATTGGAGACCTTATTTTAAGGACATCGTATATCAGATCTAATGAATATATTGACAGTTTATCTCTAGGACTCCGAGGTAGATTTTGAGATCAACAAGAAAATCTCAAAGTGGTCGAATCTGATTAGACATTAACTGCAAACATTTTCTTTGTTTAATTAAAAAGTAAAAAAAGGTTAATAATCCAATAAACCTTGTTATTCTATTTAGTAATTATCTGTTTTATAATAGCAAAATGCACACCTTTCACTGTTATTAGAAATGCGGATTTAATAGGATATATTTAGTCTTTTTTATAATTTTATACAAGTATTTCTTGGAATTCTTTGTGCCAAGAGATACATATACACACCCAGTACGCACCTGTAGCTGTCAGACTGGTCTTATAAATTATTATTAACATTTAACAACACTTAACTACACTTTAAATTACTTTGATTGGTTGCGTTTTCTCGGCAGCTGTTTCTACACTAAGTGAAGATTGGAAGCTGTGATGAACACTATTTTTTTTTCCCTCAGGGCTCGTCCGCGGCCTTGCCGCCCCGATAGCACCGCAACCCTTGGTTGATTGTGCATAATAGATGAACACTGTTAAGTACACTTGAAGAACCCAAATCACCACAACACATCTTTTTAAATACCTGACGATCGTTTCACTGACAAAGTTAGCGTCTACCTTTGCATCGCGTATCACAAGGGGTCTCGAGAGCATTTTTAAGTGAGCCGATTTGCGGCTAACTTTTTTGACAAAAATATAATTTAAGAAATTTGTTAGGTAATGCGAAAGCTAAAGATACAGCCACTGAACTGTCGGTTATCTATGAGATAGGTGGTAAAGATTGTAATCTTAAATACGTTGGCACAGTTGAGATACGGTAGTGCAGACAAGTCATGCGTGGCACAACATATTTGCGATAACAATCACCACCTTGATAAAGAAATTCTGAAACTTATAAAAAATGCTAGACAGCCATCGAAGATAGATGCGTACGAAAGTATTTATATTTCTAGAGCAATAAAAAATACAAGTCCCTTAAACAGAGATCTGCCACTGGCTTGTAGTCCTCTGTTTGCGCTCAATTTTTGATTCAGAAATTCCGAAACCTGTCAGGTACAGTGATAAAGGAAGTTCAAAAACCTAATCCGGCAATAAAAAATAAAAGTCTGGGCGTAGCAAATGCGTTATGGTAGTGAATTTTCGTAAAAATGTTTTCAATGGCAAATATGTCTTGCTTTTACAAGGACATTTGGTTGACAGTACAACCTATATAGTACTAACAATAAAAGTTCCGGAAAAACTGGTCCGATTTTCCTGATCAACGAACCTCTTTAACATATTTACACACCTCAAAGATATAATTGTTCACAAACAGCTTTAGGACCAAAATTGAAGAAAAAAAATTTCTTAAAAAAAATTCACCATTTTTTAGTGAATTTTTATTAAAAAGAATTCACTAAGAGAGAGGTATTTCAACAACACACCACGAGAGCTTACAGCCTAAATCCTATCGTACCGTGGGTGTCCACAAGGAGGAAAGAGGCAACTTGTTAATTCTGGACTTGAAGGTTCGGAGGAGAAGGAAAAACATGTGCCGGCAAGGAATTCCACAACTTGGAAGCCCTCGGGACAAAAGAGCGGGCACAACAAGGTGTTCTATGTCTGGTGACGTCGACAGTAAAAGGGTGCATTCGCTCTGTTCCCCTGGTAGATCTGTTGGGGGCAGCAGGTGGAGGAACTATGGAGGAAAGCTCCTCTGAGCAGTGCCCGTGCACTTATATGTGAAGTATATAAGGTATAGAGATTAGCTGGTGAAAAGTATTTGCGAGCCCGGAAGAGGAAACCTAATTTCTTAGCAGCCGCTTCTGCAATTGATGTGACGTGTTGGTGCCAATTGAGATTTCGATCCACAGAAATGCCAACAAGTGAAAAGGACTCATTACTTTGAATAACTTGGTTGTTCATTGTGATGCGTCTAGGGCTGGTGTATCTCTTATGAGATAGAAAGCAAGACTGAGATTTGGTGGAGTTAAATTGTACAAGATTTCTACTTCCCCAGTCTAATATTTTTTGGAGATCCACAGAGAATGAACCCTCCATGAGTCTGCGATCCTCATCTAATTGGGCTAAAAAGAGTTTGTGTTTAACACTGCAAAATATCGTAGACATAACGAAAGCATACTCACTTTCATTTTCTAAATCCGTCTCAAATCTACTCATGAAAAGGTCCGCAATGAATGGAGAGAGCAATGGGCAACCCACTCTATTTTGCTAAAACGGCGTAAGAAGTCTCAAAATATATAGAAAACTTGATTCTGGAACGAAAATTCTCTTGTCTGTCGGCCGGTACGTCTGTCTTGTAGCAGGCGCAATAACATTCGAACGAATTGAGACATCATCTTTAAATTTGGTACCCAGTTAGCACCCGACAAAGGAACGATTCGAATTGTTTTTGGGTAAGATCGCTTCAGGGATAGGGCATAAATAAGGGATAAATGGAATTGGTGAAAAGTGACATTTTTTCGTATAAACTCGAGTAATATAACGTGTCAGAATTTTATGGGTACAGGAATACGAATATTTTCTTTGTGGTCGAGTCATGGACCCTAAATTCATTTCATGAGAATATCTTTCTGAGGAAAGTTAATTATCACAGCTATTTGGAAGTTGTGATTCAATTTGCAGCACTATTTTTAGTGAATTTTCTTTAAAAAAAAAAATTCACTAATGAGGAGATCCCGACTTTGGAATTTTAAAAAAATTTCTTCAAATGACCGCGAACTAGGCCCCCTAGAACACATATCCGGGGTCAGTTTCAATTTTTATATGTTTATATATATATATATATATATATATATATATATATATATATATATATATATATATATATATATATATATATATATATATATATATATATATATATATATATATATATATATATATATATATATATATATATATATATATATATATATATATGTATCACACCGATAACTCAAAAAATAATAGGCCGATTTTGACTAAATTTGGTGGAAAAATTCCTTTTGCAAATGGCTTGGATAAGTTCGTTAGCCAGAAAATTCTGCACAGGTTTTCCCGGAAAATTTTGTGTTTTCTTTCGAAAAAAATTTATATCTCCGGAATTAACAAAGTAAGGGCAACCAAATTTGGCACGCTAGTTAATATCCTTATAGGTAAGCTACCTACCAAAATTTAGCTATGTAAGTCAAAAGACAAAAAAGTTATAGGCATTTAAAGAAAAATAAATTGGGGTTTTCCTCAAAACGTCAAAGTTGCGATTTAAAACGTCAAAATCGGCAACATTTAGGCAAAGAACTTGAATCTAATACGGGATATGGAAATCAAATGTCTCAAGAAGGATGTTTTACAAACTCTGAAGTCTTAGTTTCAACCGTCATTGTCCTTCATTTTACTAAAATGTTTCCAGAAAATTCATTTCAAATAGACCCTTTTTCTGATGCTTGGCAGTAGCCTTAGCTTTAGAGTTTATCGTTTAAGTATATAATTTTTGTCGAATTTTCGTAAAAAATCAATAAAGCTCAATATATCCGTTATTATACAAGATATGAAGAAAATTTGTATATATTAATTATAGGGTGTCTTGAGCTACATCTTAAAAAAATATTTCTACAATCACAGGATGGCCCATAAGTCGTTGGTGATACAAATTTTCTTCTTTTTTTTTTAAATCAAACACGCCTTATGTTATTGCATTTTTGAATATTTCAGCGATGCATGTTTGTAAGAAAAGAAATTCGGGACGCAGCAAGTGCGTTATGGTAGCGAATTTTCATTAAATGCTTCAAATTTGAATAGCTCAATTTGCTATTAACCTATAAGGTTGACCAAGAAACGAGTTTTTCCGGGAACACTTTAAGTTTACTTTTGGAAATTTTTGTACATTTTCACAGAATAAAGTTATTTTTATGAAACATGGCACATTGTTTTTACTATATAGGTTATACTGGTAACCAAAATTGATGCCTGCTTTCTTAAAAAGGAAACACACATATTTGCAATTAAAAACATTTTTATGAAAATTCACTACCATAACGCACTTGCTGCGTCCAGAGATTTTTTTACAAGTATGTATAAATATTCTTAATTTTCTTCTGCCTCACGAAGCTGTAAAGGCTCAATAGAAATCAGAGAAGATACGCACGTAGCTGTCTTGTAACCGGAGAACCAGCTTCTACGACTGTATTTGACCTCTGTATTTTAGGGAATTATTTATTTACGAACAGCATGCATGTTTTGAATTAATAAGTAAAAGTATCGTGAGAGAGAGAGAAACAGAGAAACTGCAAGGTAACAATAAAAATAGAACGGTATCACATTAAAGCAAATTAGAGCAAAAAATTCAAAACCAATCTGGTACCCAACTATTATACCTGGTTCTGTGCGTGATATAATTAGATCTAAGGAATTGTATCACCATCACCATAAATATCACCTTGGAATTGTTGAAATGTATATTTTATGTATGCAAGTATCGTATGTAAACAAAGAGCATTTTATTATGTAAATAGAAGCCAAGAAACCTTTGCCATTTTATTGCAGTGCATAAGTAAAACATGTATGACACTTTGTATTGCAAAATATTTGTAGTATTCTTTGTGTATTACCTCATCTTGTATTTATGTATTATTCAGTTTTGCCAAATCCCCTAACCTGGCAAATGTTGATTAATCGACGGTAAAGCAACCGACTTTTTTCATGTTTGTTTACGTCCTCGAAATGCTGTCCGGTTTGGTCAACACTGGACTAGACTATTCGACTTTTACTTAAAAAGCTCTCCGTGTTTTAATGTTTCATAGCTAAGATCCAGTTGGCGTTTACGTAAACTTGGATCTTACAAAGAGTGATCAAAAAGTAATTCTGAACGTAGGTACCAGGACACATTGATACATTTTTTATTTTTTTTATTTCAACAACACACCACGAGGGCTTACAGCCTAAATACTATCGTACCGTGGGTGTCGACAAGGAGGAAAGAGGCAACTCGTTAATTCTGGACTTGAAGGTTCGGAGCAGAAGTAAAAACATGTGCCGGCAAGGAGTTCCACAACTTGGAAGTCCTCGGGACAAAAGAGCGGGCATAACAAGAAGTTCTATGTCGGGTGACCTGGACAGTAAAAGGGTGCATTCGCTCTGTTCCCCTGGTAGATCTGCTGGGGGCAGCAGGTGGAGGAACTATGGAAGAAAGCTCCACTGAGCAGTGTCCGTGCAGATATCTATAAGAGAGAGAGAGGTCACCAACGGCACGTCGGTGGGCAAGGGATGGCAGCCTTTGGGTGATGGTAGGGTCACTCTCTTCTGAATGGAGTCCAGGATAGCGAGTGTAGAAGCGGCAGCAGCACCCCAGATGTGGGAGCAGTATTCGAGGTTTGGTCTTATTTGTGAAGTATATAAGGTATAGAGATTAGCTGGTGAAAAGTATTTGCGAGCCCGGAAGAGGAAACCTAATTTTTTAGCAGCCGCTTCTGCAATTGATGTGACATGTTGGTGCAAATTGAAATTTCGATCGACAGAGATGCCAACAACTGAAAAGGACTCATTACTTTGAATAACTTGGTTGTTTATTGTGATGGATCTAGGGGCTGGTGTATCTCTTATGAGAAAGAAAGTAAGACTGTGATTTGGTGGGGTTGAATTGTACGAGATTTCTACTTCCCCAGTCTAATATTTTTTGGAGATCCACGGAGATAGAACCCTCCATGAGTCTGCGATCCTCATCTAGTTAGGCTAAAGAGACAGGCTTAGAATATTGTATATTGGAGTGGGGGGTGCTGTCGTCCACGTAACTGTAAACTGGGTTGGATCTGCTAGAGAGGAGGTCATTGATGTGGAGAAGAAACAAAGTAGGGGCTAAAGCTGAACCTTGAGGAACTCCTGCATTAATTGGATACAGTTTAGAGGAATGTCCATCCACGACAACAGAAATGCTCCGGTTAGAGAGGAAATTTGCTGTCCACGTACAGAGTTTTGGTGGTAGGCCATAGGCCGGTAGTTTATTAAGCAGCGCTGCGTGCCAGACCTGGTCGAATGCTTTGGATATGTCTAGAGCGACAATCTGGAATTCACCACGTACTTCCATAGACTTGTTCCAAGAATGGGTGACAGAGGAAAGGTCGGCAGTTGATCTGCGCTGACGGAATCCATACTGCATGTCGTGGATTAGACTGTGTTTTTCAAGAAATTTTAATAATTCGGTGTTTATATACTTTTCCATCACTTTAGAGATGACTGAAAGGAGAGAAATAGGCATGTAGTTGCTAGGAAGCGCTTTGGATCCTTTCTTGGGGACGGGTTGTACTCGAGTAGTTTTCCAGTTACTATGGAATATGCCTCTATTGTTCCGGTGCGCATTTTTTGAGAAGAATTGCTGGGATCTCGTCAAGGCCAGAGGCTTTCCTGGTATTTAGAGAAGAGAACATCTTTCGTACTTTTTTAGTTTTGAAAATGATATCCGTCATTTTATTTGCGACATTGGGGACTGTTGGTGGTTGAACATTTGGAGGTGGGTTGAGAGTAGAATTGCCAGCGAACAACGAGGCAAAAAGTTCAGCCTTGCCCAGGGCGGTAGAAACAATTTCATGCCCTGAGACAAGAGGTGAGAACGTGCTCTTGCAGAAATTATTCCCAATAGATTTAGCAAGAGTACAGAAGGGTTTGCTGCCGCTGGAGCTTAAGAGGACTTTGTTTTTCATGTGGTTATTAAAGGAGTTTTTTGCCTCAGAAAGAATGCGGACATAGCGGTTTCTTGCGTCGTTAAATGCTTGACGGTTTTCTTGACTGGGATTGTGTAGAAGCTTTTTGTGAGCTTTGACCTTTTCGAGTCTGGCCTTGTCAGAGGATTTATAGAACCAGGGCTTTTGAGTGGCTGCAGAGGTTTTCTCTGTACGTGGAATAAATAATTCCATGCCACCTTGGATAATTTCGGTGACATTTTGTGAGATATCAGAGGGGTCAGGATGAGAGAAGCAGACAGACGCCCATGGAATTGAGGAAAAGTAATCTCGCATTTCGTCCCAGTTCGCGGAGTTGTAGTGCCAAACGATACGTGGGTGTGATGAGTGTGTGACCTCGGGTTGCATTGCGCAGGAAGCAGTGACCATGCCGTGTTAACAAACGTCACTTAGGCTATACTATACTATAATACATCCCCGAATTTACTTTTAGAAATTACTGAAACAACTATCTGAAAACTTACCATTTTAAGTGTTTCTTCTTGTCTAAGAAGATAGAACATCGACTGAAGATGTTTTTGTATGTTGCTGCCCTGGCCGCCTGTCCTTCTGTTTGACTTTTGTGCTTCGACCGGCAAGACCAAGGCAGTGCCCTTGCCTGCGAAGTAACACTCGCTGAGGCTGGAACAAAATACCACTAAATTAGAACCAGGCAATTACCTTTAGAATAGTAATTAATTAATAATTATTACATCTATAACACTATGCTGTAAATGCACTTTTCCTAAGTAAACAACTCTTTAAGTAGCAGAGATATGATTCGTTTGAGAATCAACTTTAAAGGGCTACGAAATAGATTGCAGAAAGTAAAATAACTTGCATTACTTTTTGCAATATCAAGCGTATAATAAACTTTATAATTTGACTCTACACAAAATAATAAGTTTTCCATAAAATTGAACGTAAAGAAAAGGTTCTTACTGGACAGAAATTTGAATAAAAAGGAACATCAGGCAGTGAAGATTCTGACTGAATTTTAAGATGGGCCAAAAATAATAATTTAAATTCAAGAAATTTTCGTATGTCAAAAGAGTATAATTAGAGGATAAATATCAAACATATTTTTGGAAAATTGTGTGTACTCCACAAGTCATAGGACTAATTTGTATCGGCTCAGTTCACAATTTTAAACAATAAAAGCTCTTATTATTATTTGTAAATTGTTTTAGCATATTGTAGAAATTTTCAGCGAATTTTTGTAGACTTTTTTAACGAATTTTCGCAGAAAATTTTTGTTGGAGCAGTGAAGCAAAATAAGTTGCTTTATCATAAAAACACTCCTAAATGTATGTTCGTTTGGTCTCCCAAAGAAAAAAATAAATGCCTATAACTCAGTCACATTTATGACGTTACCTATTTCTGAATGATGATGTCATCATAAGTTTTTTAAATGACAACCATATTTTTTTATGTTTTTTCCATAGACCTGCTTAGTACTTAAATGATGATGAAAAAAAAATTCTCACCGTTTTTTTAAGGACGATTTTCTTCAGAATAATGACGTTTTCCTTAACTTTTCTAAAGTAATGAACACTTGACTTTGTGATTTTTGATACGTCATGTTGTGACGAGGCCTTGGCTTGCAGACCGTCTTTCGGTGACCAGGATTGACGGTTACTATCGGAGGATCTCGGGCGCCAGATTTTTAAAGGGTTTACTCCCTGTTGAGGATGTCTGCGACCTCTTCACTGAACTCTGACCGATATACCGATCAAAGTACCTGGGTAACTCTGTGGAGAAGGGTTCGGTAGCCTTTAGGTAATATAGGCTAAATTTAGTGACCCCCGAGTGAGCGGGCTTTAATCGCTAACTCGGCGTGATCCGACCACTTCTGTTTTAACGAAAGGTGTAGCAGATTTTGTATGTTAAGGTGTTGGATAATAATTAATCAAAGTATTTAATTTACCCACCCTATATTTCAGATTTGAAACTATTTACAAAACGTATATACACAGAACAATATTTACAAAATATGTACAAATACAATATGCGGGTACTAACATCAATAGGAACGTGGCCCTTGCTAAAGCGGTAACGATCAGTGCGTGACGAAGCGTACGGATTCGGTAAGGTACATATGATACGGACGGTATTTCACTCAAGCGAGGATACGGCAGGAGGGCAGCACACAACGATAGACAACATCAGACTACTAGCTATAACTTCTACGTCGAAGCAGGGGACAGCGGAGACCAAAAAGTGCAGACGGGAGAGACGGGATGACAGTTCCCGGAGACCTATGCGGACTGTGAATTCTCAGCATCTCCGCTAGGGTCAAATCGGGACGAAAACATCTTGATTACTTTAGCGAGCTGTGAATCCTCAGCGTCCTCACTAAAATAACACAAGAGCTTATACTGTATGGGGCGGAAAGCCAGGAGCCAGATGAAGTGTACAGGGCTAATTGGAAAGGAAAGTATCACTTGGAGTGACCTAGATAGGCTGTGAATCCTCAGCGTCCCTATCGGGATCAAACCAAGATGAATATATCTCGATTATTTATGTGAGCTGTGAATCCTCAGCATCCTCACAAAAATAATGCAAGACAATCTAACATACGGGAATTGTCTATAGGGACGGCGGAAGGTCAGGAAAAGCAGAAATAATTCACTTGAGGAAAGTTGGACTGAGAAGCGTGATGATTTAAAAGTATGAAAATTCGCTAAAATATGAATTACTTAAAACAGATAATTCTCAGCTATAACAATATTTTCGGATACGGAAATCGACCAACGAGGTGCGCTCGGACGGCAAACGGAAACGGAATCGGTGCGGACTCGTGGCGACTTAATAACTTAACAGCTGAATTAACAATACTATACTGCCTGTGCCCCGTGTTGCTTCTCCTTTTATATGAATTTCACAGCCAGCCCAAAAACTCTGCCATGCTTGGAATTTTATCACCTTATCACAACCGGATAAGATAATAAGTATGAAATACCTGTTTAATTAAATATAAATCGCCTTAAAATATTTCATGGCGAAAATATTTTAGCAAATATTTATATAGTTTGTATTTAATTATTTTCTATTTAATTAATTACTTACTTAGTAGTTATGCGTTTTCTATCACAGACAGATAGGAAATAATACTTCATCACAATGTGTAAGGAATGTATTTTCTAGCCCTGATCGCAATGTTATTTTATTATGAAAATTATCTGTACGTATTTAACAGATACGTTCTTGGGTGAATACGTTTCACGAGTCCAGAGTATTCCCATTAGATTCAAAGTGTCAAGCGATGAGCGTTTAAAAAATGTTTACTTAAAGATAGACATGCGGGGTGTGTGTGGTGATAATGTATCCCTCTTAGGCTCAAGGGCCTCGCAGTATTCATTTTATATTCCACTTAACATCAGTTGAAGTAAAGCATACGACCACATTTGTGCGTGAGCCATGCCCTGAGCTGCATTAAAATATGCTCGATATTAGTACAAGTTACAGTGCACGTTATATATCTTCATAAAAGGTGAGTCTTCTCACAGAATGCATATTCGTTTGTTTATTGTACAGCTATTCTTTGCCTAATTATAAATTGAGAAATAATTTCAGTAAGTATATGATTAAGGGTGGTTTTAGGTAATCATTTAATAAATATCTCTTATGAAATAATTTGAGAATTAGGTCTGCTTTTATACGAGGTTATAGATTGAGAAGTAATTATCTGATTTAAATAAAGGGGCTTTATGAAATTATTTGATAATTAGCTAAGTTGAAATTGAGTTTGTTATTTATACGAGGTTAAGCCAATATTAATGAATTAATAAATTGTTGAGTATGTCAGTTTGCAGTAAGGAAAGTAAAGTCTGTTTGTAAGTAAACTGATGATAGTTTGAAAAGTGTGCGGGGCACTTTCGCTGTTTGTTCACCCAGTAGGGTATCAGGCTGGTGGGTGTGGGCTTAGACCCAGGTTACGTAACAGCACCACAGTTGTTGGATTGGTAGCCGAAATGGTAGCTAGACCGAGGTCGTTGCCTCATTGCACAGTCAGGACCAGTGTAGGCGTTGTATTTGCCGAAATGGTAGCTAGGCCGAGGTCGTTGTCTCATTGCACAGTCAGGACCAGTGTAGGCGTTGTATTTGCCGAAATGGTAGCTAGGCCGAGGTCGTTGTCTCATTGCACAGTCAGGACCAGTGTAGGCGTGGATATTGGAGAGAGGCACATTGTTTGGCTGGGCCATTTATGTCCATTGCACCTCTCAGTATTCACTCTGGCTGTAGGCGAGCACCCTAGGTGAGGGAATTGCTGCCTCATTGCACTCCTGGAAGCCGGCGCGGACCCAGTGTCGGGTACAGCACCCAACTAAACACACAGGCTGAACTATTGTCTAATTATTATCTGAGTGACTATTGTTTAGATAACTGTCTGAGAAACTATTGTTTGAATAACTATCGTGTGAGTAACTGCTTGAGTAAATATTATCTGAGTAACTTATTGTTTAAGTAACTAATTGAGTAATTATTGTTTGAGAAGCTATGATTTGAGCACTTAGAGACAGTGTTGAGAAGCAGTTCTAGAGCACTGATGTGCGTTGTTAAGAGTTTATAATGTTTCTCAGTAGAGCATTGAGTAGGAATTGCTGTTTATGTTGAATTGCTGTTTATGTTGAAGTTGCTCAGTAGAGCGTTATGTCGAAACTGCTCTTAATGTTAGCTTGCTCAAAGGAGCTTTGAGTGTAAATAGTCATTGATGTTGAGTTGCTCAGTGGAGCGTGTAATTGGTAAATGTTTGATAAACGAATAATTGAATGCCCCTCGTATATATTAGTTTGTGCTTTAGATGGACGATGGTGTGTTCAAGTATATGTTTAATTACAAGTTAGTGATGATGTCACTGGGCACTTTTTGGCCCGCTCGCCCGACTCATTACGCCCGTACATTGAGGCTTCGCCATCATTCTGACAAGTAATAAACCTTTTGCCTTTTGCATGATTACTCTTAAGTAGATAACACAACTGCTAAGTAATATATCGACTGGCGATTGATTGTTGAGCTATGTAATTATATTATGTGACCGTTAGTCGATTGTTATTATTATATTAGGTTACTTCTATTGTTTACTAAGAGGGTTGTAACCTTGTGTCATGGAAGGGTTGCGTCATATATAATATATTTATTATGATATATTTTTTAAAAAACGCACCCCTTACAGTAGTAAGGTCTTTCTGTTAGCCCAACTCAATTAAACCGGGTTTTCCGGAAAAAGTTTTTTTCTCAAAACCAGAGAAGAAACCTCTACATATGTAATTTGTATGGAAGAGCTTCACCAAATAGGGACAAAAACAACAATTAATCATGTACAGGTGTTGAATAAGTTAAATAACACACGTATATATTCTAATTCCATAATTGCCTGCTTCCTGGAAATAAACAGTTAAAAAATCCTAGTATTTTAGATATAATTATTTCGTTTAATACTATATGTTTAATCGATAATTAGTTAGAAACTATATGATTTGCGAATATCATTAAGTATTTTCGTGCGCAGAGTAATTTTCTGAACTAGTACATTCTGCGAAACTCGGTGCCAGACAGCTTCCTTGAATTATAATTAGATTCTCTATAGTTCATACACATTCGTTTGCACTATCTTCGAAAGATTTCGGGAAAACGTAGTAACGTTTTCTTTGTTTATATTACTTTGTCATCGATTTAGCAGCTGCGAAAACGTAGTAATAAGATTTGTGTTTACATTAGTTTCTAGAATCGATTTAATTTGATTATGGTTTCGTACGCAGGTTAACGTTATAAATTTTTTATTTTTTTATTTCAACCGTGGGTGTCTGGTAAGGAGGAAAGAGGCAACTTGTTAATTCTGGACTTGAAGCTTTGGAGGTTCAGAGGAGAGAAGCAAAAACATGTGCCGGCAAGGAATTCCACAACTTGGAAGTCCTCGGGACAAAAGAGCGAGCATAGCAAGATGTTCTAAGTCTGGTGACCTGGACAGTAAAAGGGTGCATTCGTACTGTGCCCCTGGTAGATCTGTTGGGGGCAGCAGGTGGGAAACTATGGAGGAAAGCTCCTCTGAGCAGTGCCCGTTCAGATATCTATAAAAGAGAGAGAGGTAACCAACGGCACGTCGGTGGGCAAGGGATGGCAGTCTTTGGGTGAGGGTAGGGTCACTGATGATACGTATAGCTCTTTTTTGAATGGAGTCCAGGATAGCGAGTGTAGAAGCGGCAGCTGCACCCCAGATGTGGGAGCAGTATTCGAGGTTTGGCCTTATTTGTGAAGTATATAAGGTGTAGAGATTAGCTGCAGAAAAGTATTTGCGAGCCCGGAAGAGGAAACCTAATTTGTTAGCAGCCGCTTCTGCAATTGATGTGACATGTTGGTGCCAATTAAGATTTCGATCCACAGAAATGCCAACAAGAGAAAAGAACTCATTACTTTGAATAACTTGATTGTTTATTGTGATAGGTCTAGGGCTGGTGTATCTCTTATAAGAAATAAAGCAAGACTAAGATTTGGTGGAGTTGAATTGTACAAGATTTCTACTTCCCCACTCTAATATTTTTTGGAGATCCACGGAGACAGAACCCTCCATGAGTCTGCGATCCTCATCTAATTGGGCTAAAGAGACAAGCTTAGAATATTGTATATTTGAGTGGAGGGTGCTGTCGTCCGCGTAACTGTGAACTGGGTTGGATGTGCTAGAGAGGAGGTCATTGATGTTTTTTTTTTTTTTTTTTTGTTCCCTCAGGGCTCGTCCGCGGCCTTGCCGCCCCGATAGCACCGCAACCCTTGGTTGATTGTGCAGGTCATTGATGTGGAGAAGAAACAAAGTAGGGGCTAAAGCTGAACCTTGAGGAACTCCTGCATTAATTGGATACAGTTTAGAGGAATGGCCATCCACAACAACAGAAATGCTCCTGTTGGAGAGGAAATTTGCTGTCCAGGTACATATGCCGGAAGTTTATTAAGCAGCGCTGCGTGCCAGACCTGGTCGAATGCTTTGGATATGTCTAGAGCAACAATCTGGGTCTCACCGTGTAGTTCCATAGACTTGTTCCAAGAATGGGTGACAAAGGAAAGGAGGTCGGCATTTGATCTGCGCTGACAGAATCCATACTGCCTGTCGTGGATTAGACTGTGTTTTTCAAGAAATTCGTTAATGAGGAGACCGCGGCTTTTGAATTCTAAAAGGATTTCTGCAAATGAGCGCAAACTAGGCCCCCTAGAATCCATATCCGGGTTTACTTTCTATTTAGATATATACAGGATGACGCATTTCTACGGTAAAGCTCAATATAATCGTTATTATGCAAGATACAAGAAAAAATTGTATACGTTACGTATAGGGTGTCTTGAGCTGCATCTTATAAAATTATTTTGACAATCACAGGATGGCCCATAAGTCGTTGGTGATACCTACTTTTTTTTGAACATTCCTTATTGCATTTTTGCATGTTCAATCGAAATATGATACATGTTTGTAAAAACAATCGAGACGCAGTAAGTCCGTTTTGGTAGAGAATTTTCATTAAATGCTTCAAAACTCAATAACTCAATTTGCTATTAACCTAAGGTTCGTGGGCTAGGAAACGAGTTTTCTCGAAAACACTTAAAGTTTATTTTCGGAAAATTTTTCTGCATTTTTAAACAAGTTATTTTATGCCTTTATCCCATTTTGCAGCTATACCTCTTTACATTTCTGTTTATCCCGCCCAGCACCCCTATATTTACCACAGGTCCCGTAACTTTCTTGCGGATTATTCCCAAGAAACTTTTCTTGTTTACATTGTTCTTGTTTATGCATTGGTGATGGTTGTATGCATGCAGGAGGGGCAGGGGAACCTCTGCGACAAAGCAGTGAACCAAGATTTTCAATTTATGTTTAAATTGTTGCTCCATTTCATTTGTTTAAAATATTTTTCCAAAAATGAAATTTAGGTTGCCTTGTTTGTCAGTATTACATAGAGAGCTACAATATTTCATCATTTTCAAAAAGTGTGGATACAGCAACAGTAAATAAGTGTTGAAAAAGGTCTGGGTGCAGCAAACCCATTATGGTAGATAGTTTTTGTAAAAATAATTGAAATCCGATAACTCAATTTCCTATTAAGCTAGAATCTTCAATCTTCAACCATAGTAACACCTAGTGGGTACTAAATTAAAGAAAAATAACATAATGAGCTTCGCGGATAACTACAAGTAGGTTTTAAAAAACATTTTTTGTTGTTTTATTTGCAAAAACTAGTTCGATTGGGTTGACTAAAAGAAAACCATCCAAGCAATTAAAAGGAAAAATACCTGAAATATTTATGATTTGGCAGGTACATTCTGTTTGTATTTTTTTTTTAATTTTGTTACTTTAATGAAATTTGTAACAATTTTTTTTTAAGAGACTTGCAGTATTTACTTATCTCTACCAAACTATGATTTTCTAGCTCCATAGAAAATAGAAACTTATTTAAATAATGGCTAACTGGGACCTCTAAAATCGGCCTCCCAGGTCCATTTAAATTTAAAGAATTAGTTTTAGTGAATTTTCTTAAAACAATTCACTAATGAAGAGATCCCGACTTTTGAATTTTGAAAAAATTTCTTCAAATGAGCGCTATTTAGGACCCCTGGAACCCAAATCCGAGGTCGGAGACTTTATATGTTTATATGTTTATATGTTTATATATATATATATATATATATATATATATATATATATATATATATATATATATATATATATATATATATATATATATATATATATATATATATATATATTTATGTGCCACACCTATAACTTAAAAAATAATGGCCCGATTTTGATAAAACTTGGTGAGTACGTTCCTTTCGCAAGTGGCTTGGATAAGTTCGTTAGCCAGGAAAATCCTCCGAGGTTTTCCCGGAAAATTTTGTTTTCTTTCGAACAAAATCGAAAAAAATTTATATCTCCAAAATTAACAAAGTAAGGGCAATCAAATTTCATGCGCGGGTTTATACCATTATATGTAAGTTACCTCCCAAAATTTATCTCTGTAGGTTAAAAGACAAAAATTTAGAGGCATTTAAAGAAAAATAAATTTGGGTTTTCCTAAAAACGTCAAAGTCGCGATTTAAAACGTCAAAATTGGCAACATTTGGACAAAAAACCTGAAACTAATACGGGTTATGGAAAGAAAATGTTACAAAGCCTGAAGTCTTAGTTTCAATCGTCATTGTCCTTCATTTTACTAAAATATTCCCAAAAAATTCATTTCAAATAGACCCTGTCTCTGATGATTTGGTAGTAGTGTTGGCTATAGAGTTTATCGGTTAATGGTATATCATTTTTGTCGAATTTTCGTAAAAAATCTTTAAAGTTCAATATATTCGTTATTATGCACCATACGAAAAAAAATATTGTATACATTAATTATAGGATGTCTTGAGTTGCATCTTAAAAAAATATTTCTACAATTACAGGGTGGCCCATAAGTCGTTGGTGATTCAAGTTTTCTTTTTTAGTGAATTTTCTTAAAAAAAATTCACTAATGGGGAGATCGGTGTTATATATATATATATATATATATATATATATATATATATATATATATATATATATATATATATATATATATATATATATATATATATAGTACCGATAACTCAAAAAATAATGAACCGATCTTGATCAAATTTGGTGAGTACCTTCCTTTTGCAATTGGCTTGGATAAGTTCGTTGAACAGGAAAATCGGACCAGGTTTTCGCGGAAAATTTTGTGTTTTCTTTCTAAAAAAATTTATATCTCCGGAAATAACAAAGTGAGGGCAACCAAATTTGGTACGCGTATTTTTATTATAAAGAGTGAACCATGTACCAAAATATAGGTCTCTAAGTTTAAGGACAAAAAGTTACGGGCAGCTAAAGAAACAAATTTTGGAGTTTTCCTCAAAACGTCAAACTCGCAATTTAAAACGTCAAAATTGGCAATGTTTAGGCAAAGAACGCGAAACAAATACGGATTGTGAAAAGAAAATGTTGCAAGAAGGGTGTTCTGCGAACCCTTAAGTTTCAGATTCAACCGTCATTGACCTTCATTTTACTAAAATATTTACAGAAAATTCATTTCAAATAGACCCTTTCTCTGATGCTTTGGCTGTCGGTTTAGTTAAGTTGATGCTTTCGCTGTAGGTTTACTGAAGTTTATGGTGTAACGGTCTATAATTTTTAGCTAATTTTTGTAGAACAAATTCGTTACTGCATTTTAGTATTTTTTATCGAAATATGATGCATGTTTGAAAGAAATAAATCTGGACGCAGTAAGTGCGTTTTGGTAGCGAATTTTCATTAAATCCTTCAAATTTCGATAACTCAATTTGCTATTAACGTAAGTTGTTGGTTAGGAAACCAACATTTAACTTTATTTTCGGAAATTTTTTGTATAAACGCGGCAAGGGCGTTTTGGTTGCGAATTTTCATTAAATGTTTCAAATTTCAATAACTCAATTTGCTATTAACCTAAGGTTCATTGTCTAGGAGACCAGTTTTTTCAGAAACGTTTAAAGTTTATTTTCGGAACATTTTTGTACATTTTCAAATAATTCTTTTGATAAATTATGGTACATTGTTCCTACTATATAGGTTATACCGGTAACCTAATTGATTTTTATTTCCATAACGCACTTGCTGCAACTAGAGTTTTAATAATATACCTTACTAATAGTGTACAATTCTTATGAAAATTCACTACTATAATGCACTTGCTGCGCCCCGAGCATTTTCTCTAAATGCTTCTTTTCTTTTGAGTAGATTTAATTAATCTTTCATCGTACGTAAACACGTTTGGCCTTACAAAACGATCAAAATTTACGTTTACATTTGGTAAAATCTGGTCAGAATTATGGCCAGGTCATCAAGTGACACTGTCTTTTTACGGTTATAAATGAAGATGACTCAGATGCATCGGTATTTAAGCAACTACCTTAAGAGAAATAATAATTATGAAGAGGTCATAATAAGCACAGCAAAAGGAAGAAATAAAAGATAATTGTCTGACCTGCTGCCATTGACAGCAAACTCCGGATAAACGATGAAAAGATTAGGAATGTTGGAGCTGCTGGAGCCTGACGGTCTACTACACCCACCGACGTGACGACGAGGAGGATGACAGCGGGCTGAAGCTGTACAGGAGGCGCACATCCACCACCACAACACAAGGAAAACCACACACAATCACAAAAGAACTCGTCTACGTAACTGGCGTGATAAGGCGAAACGCGTGGCCTCACCTAACCGTTCACCAGGAAACACTGAGATCGAGATGCAGATGCTGACGCACAACTTTAATGACTGAGACAACCTCCTAGAGCAGCCGAACCGATGTTGCCAAAATGTTGTTAATAAATGATATATTGAGAATATAAGAGAATTGTACCACCAATATAATTCCACTAGAATTATCTTCTGGCGCGAAAGTCAATAAAACTTATAAAACTTGATTTTAATCAGACGGCTTTATTAAAAGAATACCTTGTAATTGCTACTGTTCATTGCTTTAACACGACCTAAAATTTTACGAAAAATTTCAAACGAACAAAACATATATCTGACCTAACCAGAATGCTCTAACATTAACAATTTAAAAAAGCCTCTCACAAAAATTATTCATTAAAAAAAGAGGTTAATAACATCCTTCAAAATGCATTTTTGGTAAATTTGCAGATTGGCTCCCGAACGCTTTTCATAATGCGTTTAAAAATAACTCTCTGGAAAACACTAAACTTGTCGCTAATATCACCTAACCTGGCAACACTGCAACTAAACGTTCCAATTGAATTGTTTACATAGAGCGGGAACCAGCAGATTATTAGAATGAATAATAATAACGTTAATAGTATTAATAAAAATTAAAGACAGTCGATCCCAAAATAAAATGTGCTATGCCTTATATTCAGAGTCTACTGTACCACAATTTGCTATGTATTGTCGCTACTGAATTTGAGGCATTTGTGCTTTTATAATGTGCTTCTCTGTATCTTCTACTAATGTTCAACAGAATTATCAAAAGTACGAACGCAACAAAAGCATTCTGGTAGAAAAATTTTCAGAAACATTGGTTTCTTTCTGTCCCGATCAGGTTTTTAGCTTTTTCAGAAAACTTAAGAATGGCATTGGGTGCATTCATTCCCAGTGGGCGCCAGTGTACAGGGGGCGCCAACATTAAGATTTAACATATCCTTCTCCAATATATGTGGCCTAAATTCTAACCTGAACTCCGTCCACCATTTCCTCCAGGCTAATAGGCCCCAACTCCTTTTCCTCACCGAAACCCAAATAAGTGCCAAAACAGCCACTAATCACCTTAATTTCCCGGGGTATGAGCTCCTTACTTCCTTTAGATTGCATGGAGGCGTGTGCGCATACGTCTGTAGCAATATAGCCTGCACCAGACTCCCCAATTTAGAAGCTGGAAGAAAAGACATACTTTGGATAAAACTCTCTCTCAGGGCTGCAACTCTATTCATCTGTTGCATTTACCGGTCACCTTCTGACAACAACTTTGACCAGCTCTTTGACTACCTTTCTGAAAAACCGACCATCTGATTTCTGGATATCCTTCCTCCGAGGTCACTATTCTTCGTGACTTCAATGTCCATAATAAGGAATGGCTAGGATCTTCAAAAACCGATCCACAAGGGAGAGCAGCGGAGGCCTTTGCAGTCAGCAATTCTTTAGCCAATATGGTTCACCAACCTACTTACTTTCCTCGCATCCCGACACACAGCTCAAATCACTTAGATCTCCTTCTTACTACAAAACCTGAAGGCTACAAGATATCAGTCACCGCCCCCCTTGGTTGTTCAGACCACGGCATGGTCACTGCTTCCTGCGCAATGCAACCCAAGGTCCCACAGTCATCACACCCACGTATCGTTTGGCACTACAACTCCGCAAACTGGGACGAAATGCGGGATTACTTTTTCTCATTTCCATGGGCGTCTGTCTGCTTCTCTTATCCTGACACCTCTGATATCTCACAAAACGTCGCCGAAATTATCCAAACTGGCACGGAATTATTTATTCCACGTACACAGAAAAACTCAGCCACTCAAAAGTCCTGGTTCTCTAAACCCTGCGACAAGGCCAGACTTGACAAGGTCAAAGCTCACAAAACGCTTCTACGCAATCCCAGTCAAGAAAACCGTCAAGAATTTAACGACGCATAAAACCGCTATGTCCGCATCCTCTCTGAGGCAAAAAACTCGTTTAATAACCACATCAAAAACAAAGTCCTCTTAAGCTCCAACGGCAGCAAACCCTTCTGGACTCTTGCTAAATCTATTGGGAATAATTTCTGCAAGAGCACGTTCCCACCTCTTGTCTCAGGGGACGAAATTGTTTCTACCGCCCTGGGCAAGGCTGAACTTTTTGCCTCGTTGTTCGCCGCCAATTCTACTCTCAACCCACCTACAAATGGTCAACCACCAACAGTCCCCAATGTCGCGCATAAAATGATGGATATCATTTTCAAAACTAAAAAGTTGCGAAAGATGCTCTCTTCTCTTAATACCAGGAAAGCCTCTGGCCCTGACAAGATCCCAGCAATTGTTCTCAAAAAATGCGCACCAGAACTCCTGTCCTGACTCGTCTGTTTCAGACATCTTACAACAGAGGCATATTCCCTAGTAACTGGAAAACTGCTGGAGTACAACCCGTCCCCAAGAAAGGACCCAAAGCGCTTCATAGCAACTACAGGCCTATTTCTCTCCTTTCAGTCGTCTCTAAAGTGATGGAAAAGTATATATAAACGGTTGATATTAATTTTGCAGTATGTAGTGAAAAAGTAAAAGGGGAACCTTGGGAATCGAAACCAGTACCCTTCGGTGCAGAGGCACACATTCTTACCACTGAACGACCCAGGCTCTAAAAATAACGTTTATAGTAGGATACATAATATAGGGTTAGGCAAAATAAACTATATATTTTCTGTGTAGTTGTATTCAGTAATGGCTAAAATTTAATCAAAAAATGTAACAAAAAGTTATTCAGTATAGATGGCAATTTTATTTTCTGAATATTACATTAATCAAATTACTTCCACCTTGCTGCTGGCACTCCCAAAGTCTAGCACGAAAATGTTGAATCATTTCAACATTTTAAATTGGGATTGCGTTCAAATATTATGCTTCAGTTGTTCCAAAGTTCGAGGTCGACTAGCGAATACTTTTGTCTATGAAAATCACAAGCTGACAGATCCGGTGACCGTGCAGGCCACAATTTTGAATTCACACGACCAGGAAACATTCTCGCAGAATTGCCATGGACCCCCTAGCAGTATGGGAAATGGTTGCGTCCTGCTGAAACCATATTCTTCAGATACCTACATTTTTTTCCCTCAGGGCTCGTCCGCGGCCTTGCCGCCCCGATAGCACCGCAACCCTTGGTTGATTGTGCATACCCTTAGTCTTACTCCACCCATTCCAAAATCACTGTGCCTTGAACTAGTCTGCACAGCGATTGGTAGGGTGAAGTTTTATATTGCTCTGTCTCCGGTCTAGAGTGAACGTAGATCAGTTGTCTTTTCCGGTCCAGAGCTATACACTCACACAAAATGTGCTGGGCTGATTCCTCCCCCTCGCCGCAGAGTCTGCATGCGAAGTCCCCTTCGAACCGCCCCATTTTATGCAGGTGTTTCTTGACGGCCATGTGTCCCGTCAAGAGACCTGTTGTGTTTCTGAGCTGTCCTCTGCTAAGGTTTAGCAGCTCCACAGCTCTCTTTGAACTGGGTCCGTCAATTATTGACTTCCCATGTCTGAGCCCTGGACAGTCCGCCCAGTACACCTTGTGTTGGTTTCTGACCCAGGACTTAATGGCTCCCCTGGCAGTGCTCTTTGACACGCCCAGAGCCGGTTCTGGTCCCATAAATGGTTCTGCTGACCCTCTCTTCGCGAGACTGTCAGCTTCTTCATTGCCTTTGACCCCCGAGTGACCCGGCACCCAGATGAGGGTCACCTCATTCTGCACAGCCAGGTCGCTCGATACCTACATTACGAAGTTGTTCAAAATTTTGCAATACATGTTTACAACGTTGTGATGTAACCGTAACAATCAAATCATTTTCTTAAAAAAAAAGAACGGGCCAAAAAAGTCCAAAGGGGGATACTGCACACCACACAGTAACTTTCTGGCTATGACGCGGCAGTTCGTGCAACTGCAGAGGATTTTCCGTCGCCCAGTAACGAAGGTTCTGTTTGTTAACAAAACTGAACACTTAAAAAATTAGCTTCGTCTGACATCAGCAAGCAATGGGTGATCTTTGGGATTTCAGCAATTACCCTTTCGTAACGCTAGCAAAAGTCAAGGCTTATTCCAATATCTCGAGGCAAAAGTCTTTGTCCGACTTGAATTTTGTAGATATGCAAGTGTAAGTCTTTCAAGATGCGGCGAAAACTTCTGTTGGAAATACTGAGCGGTAATGCTTGTCGTTTAGTCGATAGTTTACGACTTTGTAGCACAGCTGCCCTTAACCCTTCAGCATTTTCCGATGTTCTTACAGAACGAACTCTTCCTTCTGGTTTTTGTCTGACGGCTGAAGCTGCACTGACTGACTTGTGTACCCACTTGCAGATTGCTACTCGAGTAGGAACTGGATCTCGTCGATTTAAATGAAAATGACGCCGAAATAGACGCTGTGTGGTTAAAATCTAAAATTGTTATTCTTGAAATAACCTTCAACAGCAAAAGAACGTTAAATATTGGACCACCGATCCATTTTCACAATTGAACTGACGTTGCTCGCAAACTGTCATACATTGCCATCTGTCGAGAACCCATGGCGACTTGGTTCGAATTCAGATTTTATTATATTTTTGAATAAATACAGTTTAAAATGGATACGTCATTCTGTCTAACCCTGTACCATTGAATACCTTATGAAAATCTTTAAAAGTATGGACGCAGCTAGTGCGTTATGGTAGTGAATTTTCATTAACATATTTTAATAGCAAATATCTTTCTTTAATGAAAACAAATATCAAATTTGGTCACCAGTATAATATAATATATAGTGGAAACAATGTACCATATTTCATCAAAATAACTTTATTGCTTGAAGAAGTAAAAATAAATTCCGAAAATAAACTTTAAATCTTTCCGAAAAAACTCGTCTAATTTTCCTGACCAGCGAGATTCTTCAAGCTATTTACTCACCTACCAAAATATAATTTTTTACAAAAAGCTTCGCAAAAAAAAATTCACGAAAATTTGAAACTTTTTTTTTTTCACGAAAATCCGAAAACGCTTTTTTTTACAATGACTTATTAAACATTGATTATAAATTACCAAAATTTTACAACGATTTTTTTAACGTCGGCCTATTTCCGCGACTATGGCCAATCACCGACGCCAGGGAGCAGTTTCACCTCATTATCCTGGAAATTTTGCCGAACCCCTGCCTTTCTGTAAGGAGGGTAGGGATCTTTAACGTGCCCACCATCGCATGGACACGGGATCGACGGCATTACGCCTCCTACGAAGGGCGGAACGTGCAGACATTCAACTTGCTCAAATACAATGCCAGAACTTCGGTTGATGTTAATTTTACAGTTTGTACTGAAAAAGTTAAAGGAGTACCCTGGGATCGAACCCAGTACCCTTCGGTTCAGAGGCACACATTCTTGCCCCTGAACCACCTAGCGGGTGGCTTCCACAAAAACGACCACGCGTACCAGCGGAGAAAATCGACGAAATCGGCGCTCCACGCTGTTACGCGAAAGGTCCCTACATTACGGGGAGAGCACATTAGCTGTGTTTTTCGATGGCGAGGGGGCCTTGGATAGAGCAAGGACGGATACGATTTGTACCGCCCTACAGAACGGGGGATCGCCTAGATCCCTTATAAGTTGGGTGGCGAGCATGCTAGAAAGAAAACAGAAGAGTTTCGCTGGACATAAGAGGGCAGCTGTCTGTCGCCTCATTTATGGTGTCTGGTCATGCACGGCCTCATGGAACAGCTCTTTGATAATTGCTTCTACGCCCGGGCGTATGATGATGATGGGCTGGGCTTAGTCACCGGCAAATTCCTCAGCGTCGTCTGTGCATGTATACAAAAAGCCTGTAGCATAATTGAAAGGTGGTGTGGTGAGCTGGGACTCTCCGTAAATCCGGCGAAGATGGAGATGATCATGTTCATCAAGAAGAGAAATCTAGAGGGGTTCAGGGCGCCCGTGAACTTTGGACCCTTTAGCTTTAGTGCGGGAGGTTAAATATGTTGGGTTGGCCTGGACTCCAAACCACCATGGGGGTTGCAAATGGAGCAAGTAGTGAAAAAAGGAGTAGCGACCCTTGGCAGCTGCTCCGTGTGATAGGGCGGACCTGGGGAGTTAATCCTCGGATCCTTCATTGGATTTACACTGCAATCGTCAGACAGAGAGTCCTTTATGGGTCAGTGATCTGGTGATGTGGTGTGAACCAAACTGCTAGTCAGAAGCTGGCCAAACTTCAAAGGCTGGCAAGTCTGGGTATCAGCAGCGCTATGAGGACGACATCCTCAGCCGTGCTAGAGATCTTGCTGATGCCCCCACCGCTTCCCATCTGTGTCAGAAAGGACGCTATGGCGACGCATCTTAGAATGCGAGACTGGAAACTGGTGCGGAGAGGGGGCAATAATAGGACACGCAATAGTTGCCAAGGAGGTGGAAAAGGAAATTTCGCCATCAAGTTACGGAATGCAGAGGACAATATTAGGCTGACTAGGACATATATCCTCAGAATCCCCAGTAGAGATCAGTGGAGGGAAAATGAGGTTGCATTTCAGCCCGCTAGCCCGGTGTGTTTTACCGACAAATCACGGCTGGAGGAGCGGCAATCCTCCCGGGAGCGTTAATATACATAGATAGCCTGGGGGTGAGCGAGTTATGCTCTGGGCGCATATACCACGGCATTCGTAGGCTGTTCTGTCTGTAGCTAATTTGCTCAGATAGTCGGGCGGTCCTCAGGCAGTCTGCGCGTCCAGTATTAAGTCACCGCTGGTTCAGGAATGCGCTGACGCCCTTACGAGACTGTGCAGGACAAACAAGATGCAACTTGTGTGGGTTCCGGGATACTGGCGTCGCGGAGAATGAAGTGGCGATTGATCTCGCAAGGCTTGGTTCCCAGCGGCCGTTCTGTGGCCCGGAGCCTGCTATCGACATAAGTAGGAGGGTGGTCTCCGACGCCCTGGATAGGCGAACTAAGGAGGCCATGGAGAGGCACTGGAGGTCGGTCGGTGGCTGTAGGCAGGCGAGGGATCTCTTGGAGGGGCCGGACAGGCGCAAGACTGCCTGGCTTCTCGGTAGGAGTCGTTCTGCGCTTCGTCGCATCAATGAGGTGCTGACAGGCCAGTGTGCTCTTACAAGACACCCTATATTGGTAGGTGTCGAGAGGGATCCCATTTGCCAGGAATGCGGCGAGACTGAAGAAACGTCTTCAAACGAGGGTTTTGCGAGTCTTCGAGCAGAATTGTTCGGTTCGAAGACTATGCAGGGGAGCCAGGTAAGTTTCGTCCAGTGGAAGACCGTCATGGCCTCTTTAATGGCGTCTTTTCTCACTACACCAAACAAATTCACTGTCTTAATCGTCTACTAGCACTGTGTGAACTTTTAACAGATGTCTATTCGCACACAATCAACAGATTAGGGTCATTTATTAGAGCACGAGGCTCCCCACCCCCACCCCCCCCCCCCCCCACTTACCGATACACATTGATCACGTGGTCATTCGCACAACTTAACATAAACAACTAAACTAAGCGAATAAAAACTAGAACTTATATTTATACGTTAGTTGCCAAGCAATCTACGAAGGTATGCAGACACACCCCCACTGTTGAGTCTTAAATCCCTCTAATTAAAATTGCATGCCTGCTTTTATAAAACTGTTTGTCGTTACTTTGGACTACACAAAACCAAACCCATTCTATTCATCGAAACATTTTTGTTCAAATTTCTAACGATATATATATATATATATATATATATATATATATATATATATATATATATATATATATATATATATATATATCCTTTCGTACGCATCTAACTATCGCGACTGCCTTGATTGATGATTTATCAATAGTGCCATATCTCAGTTGCGCTAAATATTCTTTAAATCTAGTTTCAATAGTTATCTTAGTTTGCCCAACATATATAAGCTCCCAATTCTTACAACCTATTTCATAGATGCCCGACACTTCTGTGGTTTTATCTTTATCCTTTGGGTTATCTAGCAATTTTTTAATGTATTTTTTGTAGAAAATGTTAGCTGTAAATTGGCTTTCTTAAAAATGCTATTAAAAACTCTCGTGATTCGCGGTTCAAATGGTAAGCAGACAACGGTTTTGTCTGTTTTAACTTTTCTGAAAGTCGTAGATTCCGCTAACATTTTCTTTGTTTTATGTTTATTGACTAATTTTTCCACTAAGCAGGCAGATTAACCATTATTTCTTAGCCCCATTGCAGTAGATAAAAAGCGGTGTTTTGGATCAAACGCTTATTTCTCAGAACGACTATTAGTAAAATCAACATCATGTATATATTTTTGCATATACACGTTTCTTTCCGGAAATGAGATAAGTGCGACCTTAAATTTATCGTTGGTGCGATTTACGGTAGCTACATTTACATAAATACTAAAATGTCAACCGCTCGATTATCGCAAAACCGCGAAACCAGATTAGGTGATGACTGCATCGAGTAAGAAATTGATTGTGTTACACAGATGTTGAATAATTACATGCGATAAACGATTTGTACCATGTAGGGATTTTCGATATACGACGATGCATCGAAAACATCGATATTTTATCGGTATTATGCGATGTATCGAATGCATAGAAATATATTCGATACATAGATGTATTTTTCTCGATATCTCAATTGCCTAAAGCTAGGCTCATATACTGGCGATTGCGACAAGCGAATTGGGAAATCTCAGGAAAACATACCCCTATTGGTTTTTAAAAAATAATATCGTAATATGGACCAATACGAATTAGTTTCGTTTTTCGCAATTCGCGAGTGTATGAACCAAGCTTAATAAAGCTAGGTTGATAGACTAACGAATTGCGAGACTATTTCCTATTGGTTAATTTTAAATAATATTAGGTTATTATTTAAAATTAACCAATAGGGATACGTTTCGCGGCGATATCGAAATTCGCGACTCGTCAGTGTTTGAAACTAGCTTTACAAGTTTTTACTTGAATTTGAAAACATCTCGGAAAACAGAAAATATTGTGCATATTATAGTATAAAAAATCTGCGCAAAATCTAAATCAGCAAATAAACTACTAAATAAAATCCTGTTTTGAGGAATTTAGTAGAAAATACACTTTATTTTTTATTTTACCGGTTCGATGCATCGCAAACATCGATGTTTGAGTGGACATCCCTAAACCATGCTAGAGAATGTTATATTTTACGAATCTAAATTGATATAAGATCGCAACAACAACCATTAAGCGGTGGTGCGATCCACCCCTAAAATCTTAAATGACGGTGGGGGCGGGGTGGGCGGTAGTGGGGTGAGGTGATGTGTGTTCAAGCAGCGCATCCTTTTAGAGCTCGTGTAAATCTCTTATGTTTTTTAGTGAATTTTTATTTTTAAAAATTCACTAATAGAGAGGTTATCGATGGTGAGACTTTACAAAAAAAAATTTAAATGAGGGCGAACTAGGACCCCTAGAACCCATAGCCGGGGTCAGTTTCAATTTTTATATGTTTATATATATATATATATATATATATATATATATATATATATATATATATATATATATATATATATATATATATATATATGTATGTATGTATGTATGTATCCAACCGCTAACTCAAAAAGTAACTAACCGAATTCGATTAAACTTGCTAAGTGCCTTTCTTTTATTAATGGCTTGGATGAGTTCGTTAGCCAAGAAAATCTAACGAGGTTTTCCGGGAAAATTTTGAGTTTTTTTCGAAAAAAATATTTTTTCTCCGAAAATTACTAATATATTTTAATGAAATTTGGTGCATATATAGCCTCGGGGAAGGCCTTACTACATACCAAAACTCAACTTTCTAAGTTTATAGTAAATTGAGTTTTTTAACTTTTGAGTTTTCTTTTAAAAAAAAAATTTTTTCTCCAAAAATTACAAAGCTATTTTAATGAAATTTTGTGGATATGTTGCCTTGAGAAAGACTTTGTCACCTGCCAAAATTCAACTGTCTAAGTGTATATAAAATTGAGTTATTCGAATTTGAGGATTTAATAAAAATTCACTACCATAACGCACTTGCTGCGTCTCGAAATTTTTTATTTAATTTGAAGCAGTGGGTTCTGAGAAATTGACTTCTAAAGATAATAAAGGGTTTTCTTTATTGTTTTATCTCTGATTATCCCTAACGACAAAGTGATAGTTGATAATTCTACTTCCCCATCGTCAATGTGTCGCATCGGCGACAAAAATTTCAAATTTTTTTTCACTCACACGTCGTAAAAATGATCTAAACATGATTTGGGAACGAACATTTTTTTTTTGTCTGCCGGTCTGTGTCTGTCTGTTTGTAGGTAGCTACGGTAACTTTAGAACGAATTGAGATATCGTCTTCAAATTTGGTCTAATTAGAACCCGACAAACTAACGGTTCGGATTGTTTTAGGATAAAATCGCTCCAGAGGGTAAGCGATGAATGGGGGGTGATTTGTGGAAATTTAAAAATTTTTCATCACAATAAAATGTGTTGGGTTGTTGTAGCTCGATTACGGGGCCTCAATCTGCTTACTCCCCAAATCTCGCCGGAGATTGTCTGTAAGGTCTCAGTGTGTTCAACCCTAGGCCTCAGAGAGATCTTAGGAGAGGCCTAGGGTTGAACACACTGAGACCTCACAGACGATCTCCGGCGAGATTTGGGGAGTAGGCAGATTGAGGCCCCGTCATCAATATACATCATAAGTAGCATACATCACGTGCTTTTTATACAAAGCTGTGAAGTTTATCTCCTCAATTATCCTTAGTATATAAAAAAATTCTGGACGCAGCAAGTGCGTTATGGTAGTGAATTTTCATAAAAATCTTTTTAATAACAAATATGTGTGTTTTTTTAAGAAAGCAGGCATCAAATTTGGTTACCAATATAACCTATATAGTAAAAACAATGTGCCATGTTCCATTAAAATAACTTTATTGTGTGAAAATGTACAAAAATTTCCAAAAGTTAACTTAAAATATTCCCGAAAAAACACGTTTCTTGGTCAACCTTATACGTTAATAGCAAATTGAGCTGTTCAAATATGAAACATTTGATCAAAATTCGCTACCATAACGCACTTGCTGCGTCCAGACTTTCTTTTCGTACAAACATGCATTATATTTCGATGGAAAATGCAAAAATGCAATAACATAAGGCGTGTTCGATTAAAAAAAAAAAGGAAATTTGTATCACTAACGACTTATGGGCCACCCTATGATTGTAGAAATATTATTTTAAGATGTAGCTCAAGACACCCTATAATTAATATATACAAATTTTCTTCATATCTTATATAATAACGGATATATTGAGCTTTATTGATTTTTTACGAAAATTCGACAAAAATTATATACCATTAAACGATAGAGTCTATAGCTAAGGCTACTGCCAAGCATCAGAGAGAGGGTCTATTTGAAATGAATTTTCTGGAAATATTTTAGTAAAATGAAGGACAATGACGGTTGAAACTAAGACTTTAGGGTTTGTAAAACATCCTTGTTGAGACATTTTATTTATATAGCCCGTATTAGATTTAAGTTATTTGCCTAAATGTTGCCAATTTTGACATTTTAAATTGCCACTTTGACGTTTTGAGGAAAACCTCAATTTATTTTTCTTTAAATGCCTATAACTTTTTTGTCTTTTGACCTACATAGCTAAATTTTGGTAGGTAACTTACCTATAAGGATGTAAACTTGCGTACCAAATTTGGTTGCCCTTACTTTGTTAATTCCGGATATAAATTTTTTTCAAAAGAAAACACAAAATTTTCCGGGAAAACCTGGGCAGATTTTTCTGGCTAACGAACTCATCCAAGCCATTTGCAAAAGGAATTTTTTCACCAAATTTCATCAAAATCGGCCCATTATTTTTTGAGTTATCGGTGTGATACATATAAATATATATATATATATATATATATATATATATATATATATATATATATATATATATATATATATATATATATATATAAAACTCTGGACGCAGCAAGTGCGTTATGGTAGTGAATTTTCATAAAATGTTTTTAATTGCAAATATGTGTGTTTCCTTTTTAAGAAAGCAGGCATCAATTTTGGTTACCAGTATAACCTATATAGTAAAAACAATGTGCCATGTTTCATAAAAATAACTTTATTGTGTGATAATGTACAAAAATTTCCAAAAGTAAACTTAAAGTGTTCCGGGAAAACTCGTTTCTTGGTCAACCTTATAGGTTAATAGCAAATTGAGCTATTCAAATTTGAAGCATTTAATGAAAATTCGCTACCATAACCCACTTGCTGCGTCCCGAATTTCTTTTCTTACAAACATGCATCGCTGAAATATTCAAAAATGCAATAACATAAGGCGTGTTTGATTAAAAAAAAAGAAGAAAATTTGTATCACCAACGACTTATGGGCCATCCTGTGATTGTAGAAATATTTTTTTAAGATGTAGCTCAAGACACCCTATAATTAATATATACAAATTTTCTTCATATCTTGTATAATAACGGATATATTGAGCTTTATTGATTTTTTACGAAAATTCGACAAAAATTATATACCATTAAACGATAAACTCTAAAGCTAAGGCTACTGCCAAGCATCAGAAAAGGGGTCTATTTGAAATGAATTTTCTGGAAACATTTTAGTAAAATGAAGGACAATGACGGTTGAAACTAAGACTTCAGAGTTTGTAAAACATCCTTCTTGAGACATTTGATTTCCATATCCCGTATTAGATTCAAGTTCTTTGCCTAAATGTTGCCGATTTTGACGTTTTGTTGTTGTTGTTGTTGTTGTTGTAATTTGGTTTGGCCTCGGACCGTTAGGTCCATTAGCCACAGACTTTTTTTAAATTTATGTCTAGTGGTGTTTATGAGATCTATAAACAATAAATTTGCATCAAGTTATATCGCCAGCCAATTTTATTATCTTACACTATTTTTATACCTAATTAACTAATTTGTAATAATAAATTTACTTTGTATACTTTTTTTTTTTTTTATATATAATAATAAATTCATTTTCTATACTTTTTTTTGTTTTGTTTTTTTTTGGTTTTTTTTTTTGGTTTTTTTTTTTTTGTAATAAATTGTTTGTATACCTTTTTTATTATTATTTTTTTAATACATATATCTTTTTTTTTATTTTGACGTTTTAAATCGCAACTTTGACGTTTTGAGGAAAACCCCAATTTATTTTTCTTTAAATGCCTATAACTTTTTTGTCTTTTGACCTACATAGCTAAATTTTGGTAGGTAGCTTACCTATAAGGATATCAACTAGCGTACCAAATTTGGTTGCCCTTACTTTGTTAATTCCGGAGATATAAATTTTTTTCGAAAGAAAACACAAAATTTTCCGGGAAAACCTGGGCAGATTTTCCTGGCTAACGAACTTATCCAAGCCATTTGCAAAAGGAATTTTTCCACCAAATTTAGTCAAAATCGGCCTATTATTTTTTGAGTTATCGGTGTGATACATATATATATATATATATATATATATATATATATATATATATATATATATATATAAATATATATATATATATATATATATATATATATATATATATATATATATATATAAATATATATATATATAAATATATATATATATATATATATATATATATATATATATATATATATATATATATATATATATATATATATATATATATATATATATATAAACATATAAAAATTGAAACTGACCCCGGATATGTGTTCTAGGGGGCCTAGTTCGCGGTCATTTGAAGAAATTTTTTCAAAATTCAAAAGTCGGGATCTCCTCATTAGTGAATTTTTTTTAAGAAAATTCACTAAAATGTAGGTAAACCATTTTCAAATATTATTAGAAATGCCATATTGTGCCGCCCTAGCGTGGTTTTTCACAAAACGCTCTTTTAGCGTCTATAACTCGGGAGTCATTGGGAATACGAGAAAAATGTATATAATCATTTTTGTGGCAAATTTGATAAGCCTTAATTATGTCCATAATCAACTTTTTCCCCCGACCAACGGTTCTCGAGATATTAACGAAAAACCAAAGAAAGTGCCCTATTTTCGCTAATTGCCGCTAGAGCTCACCTCATATTCATGAGGACTTTCGGTATATTCATTCTTACGTACCTTTAAATAAGTATGCGAAGTTTCAAAACTTTCACATTTTTCAGGAGGTTAAACATTGTTTTGACTGGTAACCAAATTGGATGCCTGCCTCCATTAAAAAATACATATTTGCTATTAAAAACGTTTTTTATGAAAACTCACTACTATAACGCCACTGCTGCGTCCAGACCTATAAATGTGCTGTGGGTTTCTTATAGGTTAACACAACTTTACACATCATCTTTGTCAATAAAACTAGAAATTCACCTGCTTGTTTTTTCAGTAAGATGTTACGATAGTGGATCCGTGATTGCACGTATTATTTATATTATTATTAGCATACTCTACTCTACTATAGTGGCTATAAAATAGAATCGCCGTGTTCTAGCAAAACGTTGCATATGCATGAATGCGGGCAAAGTGAGCGTGTTAAGTCGATAATGGTCATTCACCCGCCCTGGGCTCCTCGCCCGTCGTGTTATTATAACTGTTAACCTGCACCAGCAAGACGGTGATGCCCGTAACTGTCGGCAGTTCATCCACAATCAACCACACTTTTATTGTACTGTGCAATTATTTTATTTATAACTCGCCCGCTTCTTCTCTTCTATAATCCGGCTGTTGCTACTGCTGTCGAGGTAAAAGTAAAAACACGCTATTATTATTATCATCATGGTAATAATGACATGGTCAGTACAGTGTACAAAGAAGACGACATCAATGCGAAAACCGGACGCTGCTCATCATTCCTTATAGCTATGGTCGTCTTCCGGCTATAAAGCTGGAGATGCAAGCAGATAACAACAGATTAAAAACTTAAAGGTGTGTAGTCACCTGGGATCATAATGTGTACTAGTCTATATATAAATTGTGCTAAAGTAATGCAAAAGGGCATTTACTTTTAAACCGAGAAAGGCATCGGACTCAAAATTTGTAGGATTGCATAACAAATTATTTGGTGGCATTATCGATATATTTTGCAGAACCCTTTTTTGGAGGGTGATAACCCTTTTAGTTTCTTAAATAGCAACATGGGTCATGCGATGCATTTTTTGAAAGCGTATTGTTGCGCTCTAATATTGTTTGATCCCCACGCTCAATCACTTCGATTCCGACCCTGTACATTCCCATCCTGAAAACTTCCCTCGGTGCCTCCAACAACAACCAGTGGCGCAGGAACGACATTGATACTCCTGTAACAGTTGGCAACCACAGCCAACAGAGGCGTACAACATTGGCATTCCTGTGACAGTTGTTAACCAGCGTCACCAACCAAGCGAAGCAGCTACCAGAGATCTTGATCAATTCCATGTCATCAAGCGTTCAGTACGGTCGAAGCAAGACCGGCTGAACCGTGAGTGTTAGTCAGACGCTGCATAGTAATTGACTATGCTGTGGGCACACCAAAGATCAATTCTTCATCGTCCGGCGGCCAGTCAACACCGTAACCAGATCGGTTTCAACCAGGTCCCGGTGATAAGTAGGCACCAGTCCATATACTTTCTTGGCCATTCAGCGGTCGGCGAGCCTCGCATGGAAGAACCATCCTTTCAGAGAGCGACTAACCCGTGGCAAGAAGTGCACCACGTGTTTGTGACTCCGCGTTGTCAACTGGACAAGCGTCGCCCACGTGGCCTCCCTGTGGACGAAGCCCCAGGTACCAACGGCAGCTTTTTTTATTTATGTTTTATTTCAACAACACACGAGGGCTTACTGCCTAAATACTATCCTACCGTGGGTGTCGACAAGGAGAAATGGGCAACTTGTTGATTCTGGACTTGAAGGTTTGGGGGTTCGGAGAAGGAAAAACATGTGCCGGCAAAGAATTCCACAACTTGGAAGTTCTCGGGACAAAATAGCGGGCATACCAAGATGTTCTATGTCTGGTGACCTGGACAGTAATCGGGTGCATACCCTCTGTTCCCCTGCTAGATCTATCGGGGGCAGCAAATGGAGAAAATATGGAAGAAAGCTCCTCTGAGCAGTGCCCGTGCAGATATCTATAAAAGAGAGAGAGAGAGAGAGACAGAGAGAGAGGTAACCAACAGCACGTCGGTGGGCAAAAGATGGCAGCCTTTGTGTAAGGGTTGGGTCACCGATGAGACGTATAGCTCTCTTCTGAATGGAGTCCAGGATAGCGAGTGTAGAAGCGGCAGCTGTACCCCAGATGTGGGAGCAGTATTCGAGGTTTGGCCTTATTTGTGAAGTATATAAGGTATAGAGATTAGCTGGTGAAAAGTATTTGCGAGCCCGGAAGAGGAAACCTAATTTCTTAGCAGCCGCTTCTGCAATTGATGTAACATGTTGGAGCCAATTGAGATTTCGATCCACACAAATGCCAACAAGTGAAAAGGACTCATTACTTTGAATAACTTGGTTATTCGTTGTGATAGGTCTAGGGCTGGTGTATATCTTATGAGAAAGAAAGCAAGACTGAGTTTTGGTGGGGTTGAATTGTACAAGATTTTTACTTCCCCAGTCTAATATTCTTTGGAGATCCACGAAGACAGAACCCTTCATGAGTCGGCGATCCTTATCTAGTTGGGCTAAAGAGACAGGCTTAGAATATTGTATATTTGAGTGGAGGGTGCTGTCGTCCGCGTAACTGTGAACTGGGTTGGATGTGCTAGAGAGGCCATTGATGTGGAGAAGAAACAAAGTAGGGGCTAAAGCTGAACCTTGAGGAACTCCTGCATTAATTGGATGCAGTTTAGAGGAATGTCCATCCATGACAACAGAAATGCTCCGGTTGGAGAGGAAATTTGCTGTCCACGTACAGAGTTTTGGTGGTAGGCCATAGGCTGGGAGTTTATTAAGCAGCGCTGCATGCCAGACCTGGTCGAATGCTTTACCAGGGAATATGCCTCTATTGTAAGATGTCTGAAACAGACGATTCAGGACAGGAGCAAGTTCTGGTACGCATATTTTGAGAACAATTGCTGGGATCTCGTCGAGGCCAGAGGCTTTCCTGGTATTAAGAGAAGAGAGCATCTTTCGTACCTTTTTAATATTGTAAATGATATCCGTCATTTTATGTGCGACATTGGGGACTGTTGGTGGTTGAACATATGGAGGTAGGTTGACAACAACGAGGTAAAAAAGTTCAGCCTTGTCCAGGGCGCTAGAAACAATTTTATCCCCTGAAACAAGAGGTGGGAACGTGCACTTGCAGTAATTATTCCCAATAGATTTAGCAAGAGTCCAGAAGGGTTTGCTGCCGTTAGAGCTTGAGGGGAGAAAGAATGCGGACATAGCCGTTTCTTGCGTCGTTAAAAGCTTGACGGTTTTCTTGACTGGGATTGTGTAGAAGCGTTTTGTGAGCTTTGACCTTTTCAAGTCTGCCCTTGTCACAGGATTTAGAGAACCAGGGCTTCTGAGTGGCTAAAGAGGTTTTCTGTGTACGTGGAATAAATAATTCCATTCCAGCTTGGATAATTTCGGTGACGTTTTGTGAGATATCCGAGGGGTCAGGATGAGAGAAGCAGACAGACCCATGGAAATGAGGAAAAGTTATGCCGCATTTCGCCCAGTGGGCGGAGTTGTAGTGCCAAAGGATACGTGGGTGAGATGACTGTGAGACCTCGGGTTGCATTGCGCAGGAAGCAGTGACCATGCCGTGGTCTGAGCGACCAAGGGGGGCGGTGACTGATGTCTTATAGCATGTATGGATGTTGGGATGCGAGGAAAGTAAGTAGGTTGCTGAACCATATTGGCTAAAGAATTTCTGACTGCAAAGGCCTCCGGTACTCTCCCTTATGGATCGGTTTTTGAGGATCCTAACCATTCCTTATTATGTACATTGAAGTCACCAAGAATAGTGACCTCGGAGGAAGGATATTCAGAAATCGGATGATCGGTTTTTTCAGAAAGGTAGTCGAAGAGCTGGACAAAGTTGCCCTGAGAGAGAGTCTCATCCAAAGTATGTCTTTTCTTCCAGCTTCCAAATCTGGTGCAGGAATAATAACCACACATTGATAAAGAAAATCTGAAAGTTACAAAAACGTTAGACAGCCAGCGAAGCTGAATGCGTACGAAAGTATTTATATTTCTAAGGCAATAAAGACCAAAGTTCCTTAAACCGGGCGCAGCCACTGATTTATAGTCATATGTTTACCCTATGTCTCTGTTACAGTTAAAATTATTCCGAAACTCGCTAGGTAAAGTTATAAAGGCAGTTCAATAACCTCGTCCGGCAATAAAAATACAATACATAGGAAATTTGCCTGCGATTTAGTCTCCCTCTCGGTATCGGCCTCAACCTAAAACCCATCATATAAGGTGATGTTTCGTAGTAAGCAGTTTAGAATTTTCATCCTTTGATGACGCTAACTTTGTTAGTGAAACGATCGTCAGGTCTTTAAAAAGATGTGTTGTGGTGATTTGGGTTCTCCAAGTGCTCATAACAGGTACCACTCTTCACTTACTGACTTGTTGCGTTACTTATGCGGAAGCCTGTATAAAGGTTATTGACGTATTGGCAGATGGCGCCTCACGTTCTGCAAGTTTTACTATACAGAGTCTTTCACGCAATTGGTTTGTTAGACGTTTAACTGGTTAGACTAATTTTTTTAAACAAAATTCGCTAAAGCAAGAATTTAACACTAACAAATAGCTTATTTCGATTTGCCTAATTTCTTTATAAGCTAGCTTTTTTTTTTAATCCATAAGCTCTTCTAAACCTGTTTAGTTGAAAGGATTTCATTTACATAAAGTACATTCATTCCGTAAAAAACCTGGCTACTTGATTATTATTCATGGTTATATAAACTACAGGCGTCTTGGACAAAGACGCGCTCTACCCAGACGCCGTCGATGCGAAGCCCGAGGCCGTCATAAACAAAGGGCAATGTACGATCGACCGACCAAAACCACCAACCCTTCGCGTGCTGCCTTGGGCCTAGCCATTTATTATATAGCTGTGCGCTAACAACTTCCCCAATTCCCCAGAGACGAGCTTATTATGCAAATCGTCAAGAAGTAGAAAGCAGTTGTCTCCTAGTTTAACTAACGCAACTCTAAGTAAGAAAGCTAAAATAGTTTGTTTCACTAAATAACATTTAAAAAAATCTAGACTATCGTAGTCAATTTTCATAAGAATGTTAGTAGGGTATGTTTCTAAAATCAATACTTTAAGTTTAAACAGACCTTGAATTTGAAATGTAATAGACGCTCATTTGAGTAATTTTTTCGAAAGTATTACTTTCGATATTTATCTATTATCAAAAAAATATTTTAATCTTGTGTCTGGCTCCTCTCAAAACAAATGTCTAAAGCTGAATTTTCTATGAAGCTAAAATGAAAATCTGGAGGCACCCAGTACGTTACGGAAGTGAATTTTTAATAGCAAATATGTGTTTTTTGAATGAAAGCAGGTATCAAATTTGGTTACCAGTATAACCCATATTATAGTAGTAACAATGTATCACATTTCATCAAAATAAGTTTATTGTTTGAAAATGTACAAAAAGTTTCCGAAAATAAACTAAATGTTCCCGAAAAACTGGTTTCCTAGCCAACGAACCTTAAGTTAATAGCAAATTGAGTTATTGAAATTTGAAGTATTTAATGAACATTCGCTACCAAAACGCACTTACTATGTCTCGATTTTATTTCTTACAAACATGCATCATATTTTGATTTAAAAAAAAGCAAAAATGCAATATTATAAGGGTGTTCGAAAAAAAAATTTGTAGACATCACCAACGACGAATGGGCCACCTGTGATTCTCACCCTATAATTAACGTATACAAATTTTTCTCGTATCTTGTATAATAACATTTATATTGAGCTTTACCGTAAAAATGCGTCACCCTGTATATATGTAAACAGCTAAAAACTGAAAATAAACTCGGGTATGGATTCTAGGGGGCCTAGTTTGCGCTCATTTAAAGAAATCTTTTTAAAATTCAAAACTCGCGGTCTCCTTATTAACGAATTTTTTTACGAACATTAGCTAAAAATGATAGACTGTTAAACCACAAACCGAACTAAACCTACAGCCAAAGCATCAGAGAAAGGGTCTATTGAAAATGAATTTTCTGTAAATATTTTAGTAAAATGAAGGACAATGACGGTTGAAGCTGAAACTTAAGGGTTTGCAGAACACTCTTCTTGCGACGTTTTCTTTACATAATCCGTATTTGTTTCAGATTATTTGCCTAAATGTTGCCAATTTTGACGTTTCAAATCACGGCTGACGTATTGAGGAAAACCGCAATTTTTTCTTTAAATGCCCATAACTTTTTTTGCCTTTTAACTTACAGACCTACATTTTAGGGCGTGGGTCTCTATTTATAATACAAACACGCGTACCAAATTTGTTTGCTCTTACTTTGTTATTTCCAGAGATATAAATCTGTTCCTAAAGAAAACAAAAAATTTTCCGAGAAAACCTGGGCGATTTTCCTGGCTAACGAACTTATCCAAGCCACTTGCAAAAGGAAGGTACTCAACAAATTTAATTAAAACGGCCCATTATTTTTTGAGTTATGGGCGTCATATATATATATATATATATATATATATATATATATATATATATATATATATATATATATATATATATATATATATATATATATATGTGCTATTATTATGCTGTTATGTGTGACTTTGTTTCTTATTTGTTTGATCATTTTTTCATGTGCATGGTTTTTTTATTTAGTCTTGTCAATAATTTTGTTTATTTCTGTTGATAGTTGGTTTTTCAGTGGTTCTAAGTTTGGGCTATCTATTGAGTTTATTGCGTGTTGTGTGTCCACTATTATGTTCTCTATTGCAGATTTTTTTGTATCTGAAAAGTTTGCTTTTACGTTGTTTTCTATGAATTATGTTTCTTCTTTTGTGAATTTTGCGTCTGATATGTTTATTAATCTATCCTGAAATATGTGGTGTGTTATGGTTGTTATGTTTACGGTATCTAGTTTGTTCTTTTTAAGGTTGTGTAGTTTTTTGTTTATTTTCTCTAATTTGTATTTATAATCGGTTTTTATGTTGTTCATTATATTGTTACATGTTTGTGTCCATGTGTCATATTTCATCTGGTTTGCTAATAAGAGATGTAGTCTATATAATTTTTTGTAAGTGTGGTTATGTTGCTGTATTGAAAGAACAAGAAAACAATAGAAAAGCTAGTAAAAAAATCAAAAACAAACAAATCAACAAAACCGAAAACAAAACACCAGAGACAATCACAAAATTCACTTATAACCACCACATCAAAAAAATAACACAAACACTCAAACAATATGACTTAAAAATGAGCTACAAACCAATAACAAAATAATAAACAACATAAATAAAAAAGAAAACACAACCCACATGAATTAAACGGAATATATCAAATAGAATGTAGCACATGCAATAAAAAATAGATAGGAATGATTAAAAAAAATCAATAGAAACAATATTCAAGGAACATATAACAGCATTAGATAAAATCCACATGGCTAGCTACAAATCAACCGTAGCTACACACATTCACAACAAAAAAACATCAAGAACCAGATATCACCCAATTACAACTAGTGAAACATATTAAAGACCACAAAAAATGGAAATCTGGGAACAATACTACATTCAACAAACAACCAATAAGAAGCAATTAATGCCAGAACAAATCCAAGTACAAACATTTAAACAAAACCTAATAAAGGTCATACAAATAGACAAATTATCAAATCACATTGATCAAGACAGGGGAGCGATACAGTCCGAAAACACAACCAATCAGAAAACAGTAAATCCACCAATAGAAGCTCAACACACAGGCGCCACGTACAATCTCAGACATGGACCACACAGGAACGAACGCAGTCAGTAGCGTGCTGACGATGAACTAGGACGGTTCGAAACTGCAGTCCACGTAAACCAATAAAAAACCACAAAAAGTACAGCAAACAAATTAAGTATATATATATATATATATATATATATATATATATATATATATATATATATATATATATATATATATATATATATATATATATTACATGTACGTATAAATTAAAATGATTTCGTTCTAGGGGGCCGAGTTCGGTTTTAATTGAAGAAATGTTTTCAAAACCAAAAGTCGGGATCTCCTCATTATCGAACTTTGTATACGAAAATTTGCTAAAAATCAAGAGCTCGTTTGTAACTTTTGTAACTATGCCATTTCTGAGTTTTCGAAAAAATGTTATAGGAACTTGTAGCATTAATTGTTCGAGTAAAGTCGCCTCCCTGGTATTTTTTACTTATCACTTCCGGGCAACCTGTATATCCCACTGCTTTAAATCGTAAATCTTTCCAGAATGAATATCTGGGGCGGTGAGACAGAAGGTGTCGGTCGTTGGCTCTTGCGTGTCATACTTTTTTTATTCGGTTTCAAGGCAAAGTTTATGTTCAGCAAACACCTGGGAAGCTTGACCCGATACTTCCCGTACACATTTCTGTGGATTCATGAGGACATCAGTCACATCCGAGGACATCAGTCACATCCTGTTATCGAGTCCATTCATTTATTATGATGAAAATAAAGGTTATTAGGTGATTCGTACTAAGAACGCAATTTGGGGAAAAATAAAAATATATCATGAACTTAAGAATGTGGCTGTGATAAATAGCTTCGACAAGTTTGTTTGGCAGCTCAATGGGACCAGTTTTTTCTGTATCACAATTACTACTTCGAGCCTCCTAGTGAATTTTTCTAAGAAAATTGGACGAGATCGGGACTTTTGAATGTTGAAAATTTTCTTCAAATGAGCGCGAACTGGCCCCCCTAGAACACATATCCGGGGTCAGTTTCGATTTTTATATGTATGTTTATGTAGGGTGGCGCATTGAAAACGAAACAGACCGATTTGCGTCCAGAGAATTTTTTTTAAAAAACGCTGAAACACGTCAATCTTAATGTTGAGGGGGACATGTTTTGACATAAAACTCAATTTTGTCACATCAACTCCTTAAGGGTGGTGATAACAACCCTTATATTTTAAATAGGGAACGTGGGTCGAGTGTTGCATCATTTGTAAGCTCTTTCTTTTCTGAATTCAGCACACTAATTTTGTTGGAGGTTTTATCAACCCGTTTAAAAATTATTCACAGTTGAAGATGCAAAAACGCATTTCACTCATTCCGATAAGACATGTGCTGATAGTCAATGTTTTGTTGGTTTGTAAACAAAAAATTGACTATCAGAACATTTCTTATCGGAATGAGAGAAATGCGGTTTATTATTTCAGTTTATCGGTCGGTTTGATACTTGATAGTACTACTGAAAATTAATTTCACAATGGTGTATTCTGTAGAAGAAGTTGAAATAATTACTCTTTTTTTTCAAAAACGATGACTGTGCCAACCGTACCGCAAATTTGTTTAATGAACGACATCCGAACAGACATGTTAACTGAAAATACATTTTGGAGTTAGTTGCAAAGTTTCGACAAAGTGGTTCAGTAGTCAACAAAAAACAGTATCCTGAACATGAATTTCCGGTTAGAAATGAGACCACTGAGATTGGAGTTTTAGGACAAATTGCTGCAGACCCAAGTTTGACCACGAGAAAATTAGCCACTGTTATAAACATCAAAAGAAAAACTATTCAGCGAATATTGAAGCATCATAAATTTCACCCGTATAAAATTCATCTTGTACAACAACTGAATGAAGATGATTTTGATCGGCGGCTGGAGTTTTCTGAAGTTATGACTGCACGAATAGCTGATAACAGGAACTTTCTGTTCACTATCTGTTTTTCAGACGAATGTACGTTTTTATTAAACTCTACAGTCAATCGTCATAATTGTCGTTATTGAGCAGATAATAATCCAAGAAATTTTCACGAAGTCCACACTCAAACTCCACAGAAATTGAATGTCTGGACTGGCATTTTTGGAGACCGTTTAATCGGACCAATTTTTCTTGATGGCAATTTGAGTGGCGAAACGTATTTGGAGTTACTGGAAGATATCGTTTACCCTCTACTAATTGACATTGTTGAAAATGATGATCGCTATCAAGAAAATCAATTAATGTTTCAACAAGATGAAGCTCCTCCGCATTTTTCACAACGTGTTAGGGAGTTGTTGAACAGAAAGTTTCCAGAGCAATGGATTAGGCGTAGAGGTGCTATTGAGTGGCCCCCTAGATCACCGGATTTAACTCCTTTAGACTTCTTTCTATGGGGCCATTTAAAGAGTAGAATTTACGCAACAGAACCGGAGACTCTGGAAGAATTACGACGACGCATTGTTGAAGAATGCCGTCTAATAACTTCACAAATGCTCCAGAATGTCAGAGCTCCTTTTGAACAAAATTTGTACTTTTGTATGGAGGCTGGTGGTCAACAATTTGAACACTTACTTATTAACTGAATAAACATTTTTGAACGTTTGGTTTTGTTTTTTAGTTTTTTTTAACGAAAAATTGACTAATTAGTGCATTTATTATCACAATGAATGAAATACGTTCTTGCAATTCCAACTGTGAATAATTTTTGGACGAGTTGATAAAACTTCCAAAAAATTAGTGTGATGAATTCAGAAAAGAAAGAACTTTCAAATGATGTAACACTCGGCCCATATTCCTTACTTAAAATAGAAGGGTTGTTATCACCACCCTTAAGGGATTGATGTGACAAAGTTGAGTTTTATGTCAAAACATGTCCCCCTCAATATTAAAATTGATGTGTTTTAGCGTTTCTTAAAAAAAGTCTCTGGACGCAAATCGGTCTGTTTCTTTTTCAATGCGCCACTGTATATATATATATATATATATATATATATATATATATATATATATATATATATATATATATATATATATACAGGCTGTTTCAAAAAACTTGCACCATCGCTCGTGGGGCAATTCCTTACTAAAAAATAAGAAAAAAAGTTCCTGTGCACATGGGCCCGGAAACGCATAGTTTTCAATATACAGGTAGTTGAATTTTAATTTTTTTTTTAATTTTTTATAAATAATTTAAAAACCACTGGATTGATTTTAATGAAACTTGGAACTTGAAAGTGTATTATGAAAGTGCATATTTTCAAGTGAGAATCTGCTTACAACTGCGTCAGTGGAAAAAATATGTGCGCCACTGTCTTTTTCCAATTTTGATACATCAGTTATGAAGCTCATTACATAAGCCACAAAAGCGGCCTCTTGGTATTTTTTCGTTCAGGGTATCCCCTGGGAGATATGATTAATTTTATAAAAAGGGGCAAAGTACCGATTAGTCGGCGTAATAATAATAATAATAATAATAATAATAATAATAATAATAATAATAATAATAATATATGTTTACTGCAACCATAAGAATATGAAAAACAAAACATACAGTAAACATTACAGCAATAAACGTGCAAATAACTAACCTACGTAAAACTTATTGGTGATAAACATTGAAATGAATATTACAAACATTGATAAAAAATGATAAATAAAAAATAAAAATAAAAAATGAAAAAAGTAATCGTAAAGACACCATGATTTTTCCAAACTCTTGTTTTTTGTACATTACTCAATTGACTTCAATAACAAAGCTAAAGAAAATGTTGAAAGTGACCACCATTAGCGTCGTTACAATTATTTAACCTTCTGCGCAAAGATTTTCTTACTCTTCTGCAAATATTTTGATCTTCTCTAATGCTTTGAAATGCATATTCTATTCTTCCCAACAATTCTTCTCGTATATTTACTGGTGTTTTATACACTATTTCTTTTAAATGACCCCACAAATAAAAATCGAGAGGATTCAGGTCCGGAGATCGAGGTGGCCATGACACCGGACCTCCACGACCAATCCATCGGTGACCGTATGTGTTGGCTAAATATGTTATTACAACTGCTGCAAAATGTGCAGGCGCACCATCATGCTGGAACCACATTGTACCATTTCTCATAAAAAGCGGTAGTAACAACGGCAAATCATTTTGTAAAAAGTTAAAATATGATTCATGGTCAAGACGATTCGGTAGAACAACAGGACCAATTATGTGATTTTCAATAATAGCAGTCCAAATATTGATGGAAAATTGATACTGCGAATTTGCAACTCTTAGAGCATGTGGGTTTTCATCGGCCCATGTATGTAAATTGTGAAAATTTACGATACCTTTTCGCGTAAATGACGCCTCATCAGTAAATAGTACACGTTTAGAAAAATGTTGGTCGTGCCTAAGTTTGTTTAAGAACCACTGACAAAACATTACCCTTGGTTGAAAGTCTCTAGGTAGAAGTTCCTGGACACGTGTAAAATGATAGGGATATAAACTTTAATCCTTCAGAGTTCTGTGAACTGATGATGCCGAAATATTACCCAGTTCGGTGGCAATAATTCTCGTACTTGTACTAGGATCACGTTCAACTCTATTTAATATTGCCTCTTCAACTCGTACAGTTCGGCGGTATCTTCTGCGTCCAGAGTCAGCTTTTAAAGGTTTTAAAGAACCAGTTTCTCTCAAATGTCTTACAATACGTGGGAAAATATTTTTGTCAGGAATTCTTCTTTGCGGATAAGTTTCCTGATAAACTCGCACAGCTTGTCTAGCATTTTGATTTGTTTGTCCATAAATTAACAACATATCAGTCAAATCCGCTGAAGTGTACTTAATGAAAACCATCTTGAGAGGAGGAAATAATATTAATGAGCAGCTCAGTATCAACAAATAACTAAAAACGAAAATACTGCACCGTATCAAAATTTAAAGAATAGCACGAAAACCCTTTTGACACCTACAAAGCACTTCAAAATTGTAGAATTTAGAGAACTGTCAAAAATTATAGTTTCATGGCACTTTACGATTACTGTTTTCATTACTCCAACGAATCGGTACTTTGCCCCTTTTTATAAAATTAATCATATCTCCTAGGGGATACCCTGAACGAAAAAATACCAAGAGGTAGCTTTTGTGGCTTATGTAATAAGCTTCATAACTGATGTATCAAAATTGGAAAAAGACAGTGGCGCACATATTTTTTCCCCAAATGAATTTTTACAGTTACCCCGTACGCACGCCACTGACGCAGTTGTAAGCAGATTCTCACTTGAAAATATGCACTTTCATAATACACTTCCAAGTCCTAAGTTTCATTAATATCAATCCCGTGGTTTCGAAATTATTTATAAAAAAATTAAAAAAAAAATTAAAATTCAACTCCCTGTATATTGGAAACTATGCGTTTCCGGGCCCATGTGCACAGGAACTTTTTTTCTTATTTTTTAGTAAGGAATTGCCCCACGAGCGATGGTGCATGTTTTTTGAAACAGCCTATATATATATATATATATATATATAATATATATATATATATATATATATATATATATATATATATATATATATATATATACAAACACAGATCTCGTTAGTTAAATAAAAATTCGCTAAAATTCTCTCTTCAGTCTAATGAATTGATAAATGGACAAACCCCATATATAATCAATCATAAAGGTTCAGGTCAGGTCAGGTTTATACGAAAATGTGGCAAAAAAAGACAATTTTGGCACATTGCAATCGATTTAGATCTTCAAGAAAAATCACAAGGTCTCTAATTTGTAATAAGTTTTACAATGATGACCACGTCACCATATCAATATTTTTGGCTACTATCAACTTTGTTCCGTGTCAATTTTAGGCGTGTAAATAAATATATAAATATCTACAGCAGGATATTATTTGTTTATGTTATCTCTAAATCAATAATAAACTAATACTACCATACCGGTTGTTTCACTGTGATATTACATTTATTTTAGTGATAAAATCAGCGTGTCTTTTATGTTTGGCGTAGGATGCAAAAAACAGCATACATAAATCGCATTAGGGAATTTTATCTGCACGTTCCGTGTCCTCTATATAAGTATATTCAACCGACTGGGCTGGTTTAGTTACAGAGACATTGCCAAATTGATTCGGCCCTGACCCAGTGCAGAATGTTCTCTGCTGTATCAACTTTGTTATTATGTATGTTCGTATTTGTTACCGGTCCCTATAATCCGTGTTTGTGTCACCTCCAGGCGTTCTTTCTAACCGATAATTAAATATTAATCATATTTTTCCTAACAGACAAAGTAGGCTAGGCGTCTGTTGCTGCAAACAACCATGACAAGACAGGCGACGATTTCTCTCCAGATTTTAAGATAAAACTTGTTATAGAAGAAAGAAAAGTGTGCCAGTTCAAATGATACGGTGACGTTGTCAATTAAAGGCGTGTTCCGTTTTTTGCAGGAAGCAGTACAGAGACAAAAAGTCTGGACGCAGCAAGGGCGTTATGGTAGTGAATTTTCATTAAAATGTTTTTAATAGGAAATATATTTTTTGTAAAGAAAGCTTGCATCAAATTTGGTTACCAGTATAACCTATATAGAAAAAACAATGTACCATATTTCATCAAAATAACTTTATTGTTTGAATATGTACAAAAATCTTCCGAAAATAAACTTAAAATGTGCTCAAAAACTGGTTTCCTGGCCAACTAACCTTAGGTTAATAGTAAATTAAGCTATCAAACGAAACACTTTATGAAAAATCGCTACCATAACGCACTTCCCGAGTCCCGAATTGATTTTCTTACAAACATGCATTATCTTTCGATGGAAAATGCAAAAATTTCAATAATATAAGGCGTGTTTGATTAGGAAAAAGAAATGCATCACCAGCGACTGATGGGCCACCTGTGATTGTATAAATAATTTTATAAGATGCAGCTCCAGACATCGTATAATTAACATATAAAAAATTTTCTCATATCTTGTATAATAATGGATATATTGAGCTTTACCCTAGAAATGCGCCACCCTGTATATATGAAAACAGATAAAAACTGAAAGTAACCCGGATATGGGTTCTATGTGGCCTAGTTCGCGCTCATTTGAAGAAATCCTTTCAAAGGTCACTACAATTATTGTATCCAACTCTATGAGTAAAATTGTGATGGCCAAAAATAAATATGAATGTAATAAGAAGAGCATGCCTACATTTGTATTACAAATGTCAGAAAACAAAATACTTATTTACATGTCACTTTGAAAGTAGATCTGACATTTATCAAAATAATTTGCCAGTTGAATATGACATGTACTGTTGCCGTGGACTATTTTTTTTCCCTCAGGGCTCGTCCGCGGCCTTGCCGCCCCGATAGCACCGCAACCCTTGGTTGATTGTGCATACCCCTAGTCTTACTCCACCCATTCCAAAATCACTGTGCCTTGAACTAGTCTGCACAGCGATTGGTAGGGTGAAGTTTTATATTGCTCTGTCTCCGGTCTAGAGTGACCGTAGATCAGTTGTCTTTTCCGGTCCAGAGCTATACACTCGCACAAGATGTGTTGGGCTGATTCCTCCCCCTCGTCGCAGAGTCTGCATGCGAGGTCCCCTTCGAACCGCCCCATTTTATGTAGGTGTTTCTTGACGGCCATGTGTCCCGTCAAGAGACCTGTTGTGTTTCTGAGCTGTCCTCTGCTAAGGTTTAGCAGCTCCACAGCTCTCTTTGAACTGGGTCCGTCAATTATTGACTTCCCATGTCTGAGCCCTGGACAGTCCGCCCAGTACACCTTGTGTTGGTTTCTGACCCAAGACTTAATGGCTCCCCTGGCAGTGCTCTTTGACACGCCCAGAGCCGGTTCTGGTCCCATAAATGGTTCTGCTGACCCTCTCTTCGCGAGACTGTCAGCTTCTTCATTGCCTTTGACCCCCGAGTGACCCGGCACCCAGATGAGGGTCACCTCATTCTGCCCAGCCAGGTCGCTCGTCTCGTCTCGGCACTCACTCACCAGCCAGGAATTTACCCGTGGGCTACTTAGTGCCTTAAGGGCTGCCTGGCTGTCTGTGGCTATGAGGATCCGCTTGTTGGTGTAGCCCCTCCTCTTGTTCTCCCGCACACAGTGCAGGATGGCGTACATCTCGGCCTGAAACACCGTTGCATGGGCTCCGAGGGAAATACTGTGACTTACCCTCGGTCCTTCCGAGTAAACACCTGCCCCCGTCCCAAGCTCCCCGCCAGATCCGTCCGTGAACCAGACGAGCGCGTCCTGTGGTATGCCCGGCGTCTCCTCCCGCCATGCCCCGCGATCAGGGATTTCCACTGTGAAGTTGTTTTCCCTGCACATTCGCGGGCTCGCGAAGTGTGACCTCATTTCAAGCATGGGTTCCTTCACGATCTCCTGAATTTTGCAGTGGCCCCTGAAGCCTGGGTTGATCTTCAGTCTACCGCCGTGGACTATTATGCACTATTGTATTACGCCTTATAAGAATCTGGTTTTTTTTTTGGAGTACGCAAGCTTATTTTACTGTTTAAACATTTTTTTTTGATCCCTTAACCTGAAATGGTCTTCGTCTCATTTAACGTTGTTTCATTAATTTTCTAATTTTCTATACGGCCCTGTATTGCATTACTCACTCGCTCTTTATAATCACTTCTGTCCATTATCACAACTTTATTGCCTTTATCCGCCTTTTCTCGCAATCGTTTAAATATTTTCAATGCAATTATTTTTATTGCAGACCTCTTTATGAGTAGATTTGAGCCGGATTTTGAAAATAAAATTAGGTACTTCCCTAGAGTTTGGTTTCGTTATGTCGACTATATTTTTTTAGTGTTTGACACAAATATATGCAAGGTTGAAGAATTTACTGAAGCACTAAATTGTCGATTTGATTCAATAAAATTTATTTACGAAATCGAAATCAACAATAAACTTTCTTTTCTAGATGTACTAGTTATTAAAAATAATAAATCGCTTCAATTCGATGTCTACAGAAGGGAAACTGCCACTATTGGTTACATTACAAACGCCTCACATCATACGTTTGCTCAAAAAACGGCAAGTTTAAATTTCTTGGTAAACAGATTGATAAATTTTCGTTAAGTAAAAGTAGATTTAATATAGAATTAAAGTAAATAAAAAACGTGGCGAGATATAACGGTTATTTGAATTGTTTAGTGGAAAAACAACACAGAACAAAGAAAATGATATTCTATATAAAATAGAGAAAAAAATTGTGTGTCTACCTTATGAACCACGTATCACAAAGGGTTTGGAAAATATTTTTAAGAAAGCCGATTTACATTTGACTTTTTCGACGAAAAGTAATTTAAAAAATGTGTTGGGTAATACGAAAGACAAAGACAAAGCCACTGAAATGTCGGGTATTTAAGAGATAGGTTGCAAACGCCCGAGGAGACACCACCCCTTGCATCAAGGGGCCGGTGAAGTCCCAACGGACGTTTCCGGTTCTGGTGTATGAGTCGGTTTCCCTTATAAACAAAAATGATTATGGCTGCTCCAGGTACAAAAAATTCCGGAGATAAAATACCCCAGCATTCGGATCGCCTGGAGAGGGGTGTACAGGGGGCACCGGCGTCAAGATTTAACATATCCTTCTCGAATATATGTGGCCTAAATTCTAACCTAAACTTCGTCCACCATTTCCTCCAGGCTAATAGGCCACAAATCCTCTTCCTCGCCGAAACCCAAATCAGTGCCAAAACAGACACTAATCACCTTAATTTCCCGGGGTATGAGCTCCTTACTTCCTTTAGATTGCATGGCGGCGTGTGCGCATACGTCCGTAGCAATATACCCTGCACCAGACTCCTCAATTTAGAAGCTGGAAGAAAAGACATACTTTGGATGAAACTCTCTCTCAGGGCTGCAACTAAATTCATCTGTTGCATTTACCGGTCACCTTCTGACCACAACTTTGTCCAGCTCTTCGACTACCGCTCTGAAAAATATCCTTCCTCCAAGGTCACTATTCTTGGTGCCTTCAATGTCCATAATAAGGAATTGCTAGGATCTTCAAAAACCGATCCACAAGAGAGAGCAGCGGGGGCCTACGCGGTCAGCAATTCTTTAGCCAATATGGTTCAGCAACCTACTTACTTTACTCGCATCCCAACAAACAGCTCAAATCCCTTGGATCCTCCTTCTTACCACAAAACCTGAATGCTATAAGATATCAGTCACCGCCCCCCTTGGTCGCTCAGACCACGGAATGGTTACTGGTTCCTGCGCAATGCAACCCGAGGTCACACAGTCATCACACCCACGTATCGTTCAGCATTACAACTCCGCGAACTGGGACGAAATGCCGGATTACTTTTCCTCATTTCAATGGGCGTCTGTCTGCTTCTCCCATCCTGACCCCTCTCATATCTCACAAAACGTCACCGAAACTATCCAAGCTGGCATGGAATTATTTATTCCACGTACACAGAAAACCTCTTCAGCCACTCAAAAGCCCTGGTCCTCTAAATCCTGTGACAAGGCCAAACTTGAAAAGGTCAAAGCTCACAAAACGCTTCTACACAATCCCAGTCAAGAAAACCGTCAAGCATGTAACGACGCAAGAAACCGCTATGTCCGCATTCTTTCTAGGGTAAAAAAACTCGCTTAATAACCACATCAAAAACAAAGTCCTCTCAAGCTCCAACGGCAGCAAACCCTTCTGGACTCTTGCTAAATCTATTGGGAATAATTTCTGCAAGTGCACGTTCCTACCTCTTGTTTCAGGGGATAACATTTTTTCTACCGCCCTGGGCAAGGCTGAACTTTTTGCCTCGTTGTTCGCCGGCAATTCTACTCTCAACCCACCTACAAATGTTCAACCCACCTACAAATGTTCAACCACCAACAGTTCCCAATGTCGCGCATAAAATGACGGATATCATTTTCAAAACTAAAAAGGTACGAAAGATGCTCTCTTCTCTTAATACCAGGAAAGCCTCTGGCCTTGACGAGATCCTAGCAATTGTTCTAAAAAAATGTACACCAGAACTTGCTCCTGTCCTGACTCATCTGTTTCAGACATCTTACAATAGAGGCATATTCCCTTGTAACTGGAAAACTGCTCGCGTACAACCCGTCCCCAAGAAAGGATCCAAAGCGCTTCCTAGCAACTACAGGCCTATTTCTCTCCTTTCAGTCGTCTCTAAAGTGATGGAAAAGAATATAAACACCGAATTACTAGAATTTCTGCGCTGTTGAATAAACTTCCGGCCTATGGCCTACCACCAAATCTCTGTACCTGGACATTGTCCCGAGGACTTCCAAGTTGTGGAATTCCTTACCGGCACATGTTTTTCCTTCTCCTCCGAACCTCCAAACTCTCAAGTCCAGAATTAACATGTTGCCTCTTTCCTCCTTGTCGACACCCACGGTACGATAGTATTTAGGCTGTAAGCCCTCGTGGTGTGTTGTTGAAAAAAAATTTGTAATGTTAAATACGTGGGTCAAACCAAGAGAAACATGTGTGTGTTTTATTTCTTTATCGTCGGCCTATTTCCGCGACTATGGCCAATCACCGACGCCAGGGAGCAGTTTGACCTCACTATCCTAGAAATTTTGCCGAACCCCTGCCTTTCTGTAAGGAGGGTAGGGAGCTTTAACGTGCCCAACATTGCATGGACACGGGAGCGACGGCTTTAGCCCCCCTCCGAAGAGCGATACGTGCAGACATTCAACTTGCTCAAATACAATGCCAGAACCTCGGTTGATGTTAATTGTACAGTATGTACTGAAAAAGTGAAAGGAGTACCCTGGGATCGAACCCAGTACCCTTCGGTTCAGAGGCACACGTTCTTACCAAAGAACCACCGAGGCTCTAAGAGAAACATAGCCAGCAGATTTTGTGAACATCTCGCACATTTACGATATGGTACGGTAGATAAATCATGTGTGACACAACATATATGGGATAATAATCACCACATTGACAAGGAAAATTTGAAACTTGTCAAAAATGTTAGACATCAAACTATGCTTGATGCTTTTGAAAGCGTTTATATATCAAGGTCGATTAAGAACAAAACGTCATTGAATCCTGCGGCACTTTTAATTTCAAGCCCTTTATTTTCACTTTGCATTTCACCAAAAAGAAGTACTTTTCGAGCACTTTCCAAATCTGCAATAAAATATGGGGTGTTTCATTAAAAAAAAAAAAAGTTTGATACGCCACTGGAATACGGCACGCCACTGGTGACTAGAAATATTCTAGGAACATGGCGATGGTAATTATGTACAATTTTTCTGCTAGAATTTTTTTGATATCTTGTATGGTAGGGGAGGAGCTATGGTCCGAGGCGTCGTAGGTGCTACACCCTGTATAAATACTGGTACCCAATTGCCCTAGTCAACTTCGTCCTATTTCCTGCGGACCAAGCCAGGCTATTGCGTGGGATCGCATCTCGACCGTGATGCAGTCCCCCAAGTGAAAGTGTTAGAGAGAAAGTGGTATCGAAACAAAAACTTCGAGGTTGGGTCGACCTGAAAACGGTACAAGTTCAAAAGGGCAATTATGATATTATATATTATACATAACAACAATGAATAATAATAGTATACGGCAGGGTCAAGTTGCTAATTACACATCTAGTTGGCTGTATTATGGTTTTCTTCGTGGGAACTTATTAACTTTGCCTTTTAAATAGCAACGTGTTGGGCGAATTAGCGGTTTAACGGCTCTTAAAAAAATTGTGTAGGATAATTTATAATTAAAGTAAAAATTAACCAATTATAGATTATTAGTTTTATACCATGATCAAACCTACAATCGTTATTTTTATAATAATGCGTGTTGCAATCAAATATATGCAATAATCAAAAAAGACATGGACCACAGCATATAAGACTGAAAATGATTATCTATAATGTTGAGTATTTAATACCACGAAGTGTTGGAATGAGCATTGACAACAATGCTAAGACAAGAAGTAAATCGACACATCTAAGTATAAAACTCGGGACGCAGCAAGTGCGTTATGGTAGTGAATTTTTATTAAATGCTTCAAATTTAAATAACTCAATTTTCTATAAACTTAGAGGGTTTAGTTTTAATACGTAGTAAGGTCTTTCATTATGCACAATCAACCAAGGGTTGCGGTGCTATCGGGGCGGCAAGGCCGCGGACGAGCCCTGAGAAAGAAAAAAAAAAGGTCTTACATAAGGCAAGATATCCACAAAATTTCATTAAAATAACTTTGTAATTTTCGGAGAAAAAAATTTTTTTCGAGAGAAAATTTAAAATTTGAATAACTCAATTTTTTCTAAACTTAGAAAGTTGAGTTTTGGTACGTAGTAAGATCTCTCCTGAGGCACCATATATAGTAAATGTCATTAAAACAGCTTTGTTACTTTCAGAGAAAAAAAAAACTTTTCGAAAGAAAACTCAAAATTTTCCCGGAAAACCCAGTCCGATTTTTCTGGCTAACCAACTCATCCAAGCCATTAATAAAATAAAGGCACTTGTCAAGTTTCATCGAAATCGGTTAATTATTTTTTGAGTTATCATACGGATACATACATACATACATACATACATACATACATACATACATACATACATACATACATACATACATATACATATACATATACATATATATATATATATATATATATATATATATATATATATATATATATATATATATATATATATAAATTGAAACTGACCCCGGATATGGGTTCTAGGGGTCCTAGTTCGCACTCATTTGAAAGAATTTTTGCAAAATCTTACCATCGATACCTCTCTATTAGTCAATTTTTTTAAAATAAAAATTCACTAAAGGCCTGACTCCACTCAAAAACATATTCGGTCAAATTGATGAAATTACTACAGATATTATCACTCCGACGTTTAGGTCTGGAGTTTTCGCAAGTGTTTTCAAAGCAGCTGTGGTCAGGTCAATGTATAAAAAAAAATCCGGGACGCAGCAAGTACGTTATGGAAGTGAATTTTCATAAAAATGTTTTTAATAGCAAATATGCCTCTCTAATGCAAGCAGGCATCAATCTGGTTACCGGTGTAGCCTATATAGTAGAAACAATGTACCATATTTAGTCAAAATTACTTCTTGTTTAGAAATGTACAAACATTTTCCGAAAATAAACTTAAAATGTTGGTTTCCTAGCCAACAAACCTTAGGCTAGTAGCAAATTGAGTTATTGAAATTTGAAGGATTTAATGAAAAGTTGCTACCAAAACGCACTTATTGCGTCTCGATTTTTTTTCTTACAAACATGCCTCATATTTCGATAAAAAAATGTAAAAATGCAATAATATAAGGGTCTTCGAAAAATTCGAACAATTGTAGGGATCACCAACGACTTCTGTGATTGTCAAAATATTTTTATAAGACACCGTTTAAGACACCTTATAATTAACGTTAAAATTTTTTTCTCATATCTTGTATAATAACAATTATATTGAGCTTTACCGTAGAAATGAGTCATCCTGTATATATCTAAACAGATGAAAACTGAAAGTAGACCCGCATATGGATTCTAGGGGGCTTAGTATGCGCTCATTCGAAAATTAGTTAAAAACTATAGCCCGTTAAACCATAGACTTAACTAAACTTACAGCCAAAGCATCAGATTAACTAAACCTACAGCCAAAGCATCGGAGAAAGTGTGTATTTAAAATGAATTTTCTGTAAATATTTTAGTAAAATGAGACAATGACGGTTGAAGCCGAAACTTAAGGGTTTGCAGAACACTCTTCTTGCGACATTTTCTTTACATAATCCGTATTTGTTTCAGGTTATTTACCCAAATGTTGCGAATTTTGACGTTTCAAATCGCGACTTTGACGTTTTGAGGAAAACTCCTAATTTGATATAACTGCCCATAACTTTTTTTGTCTTTAAACTCACAGACCTACATTTTGGTACGTAATTCACTCTTTATAACACACGTTCAAAATTTGGTTGCACTTACTTCGTTATTTTCGGAGACATGATTTTTTTCCGAAAGAAAACACACCATTTTCCAGGAAAACCTGCGTCAATTTTCTTGGCTAATTAACCTATCTAAGCCACTTGCAAAAGGAAGGTACTCCCAAATTTGATAACAAAATCGGCCCATTATTATATATATATATATATATATATATATATATATATATATATATATATATATATATATATTCCATTTCTACCCCAATATAGGGACAAAGTATGTAAGACTAGATGCATTCTCGCAACAATTAGAACCGTAGACCGGTTTCGCTCTCATTAGAGCTCTTCAGTACGGCATACTAATTGTAGCAAAAATGCACCAAAAGTAATACGGCTATAGTATAGCCAGCCTTAAAAACTCAGTGAGTGGTGGACGTGCCGCCACCTAGTTGCGAAACCAAGTAGTATGTTGTCACGCCAGCTCGAAATAACACAAAGTGTTAAAAAATAGATACTGTATACAACTAACTAACAATTTAGAAAATTGTCAGCCCTGGCCCAATGGGCTACAATTAGTATACCGTACTGACGAGCTCTAATAAGAGCGAAACCGGTCTACGGTTCTAATTGTTGCGAGAATGCATCTAGTCTTATCATCTCATGATGGAACGAGCGTCCGGTTTTTAGTGAATTTTCTTAAAAAAAATTCACTAATGAGGAGATCCCGACTTTTGAATTTTGAAAAAATTTCTTCAAATGACTGCGAACTAGGCCCCCTAGAACACATATCCGGGGTCCGTTTCAATTTTTATATGTTTATATATATATATATTTATATATATATATATATATATTATATATATATATATATATATATATATATATATATATATATATATATATATATATATATATATATATATTTATATATATATATATATATATATATATATAATATATATATATATATATATATATATATATATATATATATATATATGTATCACACCGATAACTCAAAAATTAATAGGCCGATTTTGACTAAATTTGGTGGAAAAATTCCTTTTGCAAATGGCTTGGATAAGTTCGTTAGCCAGGAAAATCTGCCCAAGTTTTCCCGGAAAATTTTGTTTTCTTTCGAAAAAAATTTATATCTCCGGAATTAACAAAGTAAGGGCACGCTAGTTAATATCCTTATAGGTAAGCCACCTACCAAAATTTAGCTATGTAGGTCAAAAGACAAAAAAGTTATAGGCATTTAAAGAAAAATAAATTGGGGTTTTCCTCAAAACGTCAAAGTTGCGATTTAAAACGTCAAAATCGGCAACATTTAGGCAAAGAACTTGAATCTAATACGGGATATGGAAATCAAATGTCTCAAGAAGGATGTTTTACAAACTCTGAAGTCTTAGTTTCAACCGTCATTGTCCTTCATTTTACTAAAATGTTTCCAGAAAATTCATTTCAAATAGACCCTTTCTCTGATGCTTGGCAGTAGCCTTAGCTTTAGAGTTTATCGTTTAATGGTATATAATTTTTGTCGAATTTTCGTAAAAAATCAATAAAGCTCAATATATCCGTTATTATACAAGATATGAAGAAAATGTGTATATATTAATTATAGGGTGTCTTGAGCTACATCTTAAAAAATTATTTCTACAATCACAGGATGGCCCATAAGTCGTTGGTGATACAAATTTTCTTTTTTTATTAATCAAACACGCCTTATGTTATTGCATTTTTGAATTTTTCAGCAATGCATGTTTGTAAGAAAAGAAATTCGGGACGCAGCAAGTGCGTTATGGTAGCGAATTTTCATTAAATGCTTCAAATTTGAATAGCTCAATTTGCTATTAACCTATAAGGTTGACCAAGAAACGAGTTTTTCCGGGTACACTTTAAGTTTACTTTTGGAAATTTTTGTACATTTTCACACAATACAGTTATTTTTATGAAACATGGCACATTGTTTTTACTATATAGGTTATACTGGTAACCAAAATTGATGCCTGCTTTCTTAAAAAGGAAACACACATATTTGCAATTAAAAACATTTTAATGAAAATTCACTACCATAACGCACTTGCTGCGTCCAGAGTTTTTAAAATGTGTTGTGGTGATTTGGGTTATCCAAATGTACTTATCAAATTTAGGTAAAAATAAAGATAAAATCGACATCGGTTAACCAAGTGATTACGTGGCCAACTTTGAGAATATATTGTAGTGAATGCATGTTAGAATGACTAAAATCTAAGCTCAATCAACAAAAACTGCGCTAACAATAAAACAGTGCAATGCTAATATTTTATGTAAATATAAAACGAGAAGCTGCCTACAGGTTCCGGTTATATCACATAAATGTTACTATTTTCCTCACAGCAATTGGCGCACGTTAATTGACACAGTGTATTGTGGAATTTGCACGTTTTCACAACATCAGTGACTCACTCACTACACGTCTAATTTTCTACCTGATCACCTATTGATTGACAAATTACACACTCGATTAATCTCAAATCGTCAACGTCACATCAAACCGTTGCGAATGACATCTGTATACGGCGTTTTTCTTTCTAATAAAGAGTTTCACTTTTCTGTTTTGTTTTTGTTCTGAACAATCAATTTGCAATTGAAAATTTAACAAAAGTACTGACTTTCCGAAAGCTAATTCGCATATTACATTTTCACTAGGATTGCGATGAGATATCGAACGCGAAACAGTTATAGAGGGGAATAAGAAGTTGCCACAAAATGTATAACTGTGAAACTGGAGGAAAATCACAACATCTATAATTAATACATCATGTAAAGCCTCAAAGTTTAATAACATGTCATTTAACTTTAAAAATACGTGGACTGGAACATCTACAGTGCCCCATAACTAATTCGACATTAGCTGAGGGGTGACAGCTGGCAAAAAAATAAAACGATTGGGCTCAACTTGCCTTAGTAAAATGTTACTTGATTGAAATTGATACCGTCATCGTATTTAAGCATGATACCTAATAATACCATGCCACATTTCATATAATATGTTGAACCACGTTCAAGATATTTGAAAAAATAATTTTAAGAAAAATTATTGAAACACCCTGTAAAACGAAAACGAGTAACATTTTTTTTTGTTCCCTCAGGGCTCGTCCGCGGCCTTGCCGCCCCGATAGCACCGCAAGAGTAACATTTTACTAAGGCATGTTAAACCCAATCGCTTCATTTTCGTATCAGCTATTACCCCTCAGCTAATGTCCAATTAATTATGAGGCACCTATATAGATAATATAAAGTTCGGGACGCAGCAAGTGCGTTATGGTAGTGAATTTTCATTTAAATGTTTTTAATAGCAAATATGTGTTTTCTTTAAGAAAGCAGGCAACAAATTTGGTTACCAGTATAACCTATATAGTAGAAACAATGTGCCATATTTCATCAAAATAACTTTATTGTTTGAAAATGTACAAAAATTTCCGAAAGAAAATTAAAGTGTACCCGAAAAATTGGTTTCTTGGTCAACCTTATAGGTTAATTGCAAATTGAGCTATTCAAATTTGAGGCATTGAATGAAAGTTCGCTACCGAATTTCTTTTCTTACAAACATGCATTATATTTCGATGGAAAATGCAAAAATGCAATAACATACGGCTTGTTCAAATAAAAATTTAAAAAATTGTATCACCAACGACTTATGGGCCACCTCTGATTGTAGAAATATTTTCTAAGATGTAGCTCAACACACCCTATAATTAATGTATACAATTTAAATTCGTATCTTGTAAATAACGGTTATAGTGAGCTTTATAAATTTTTTACGAAAGTTCGCCAAAAATTATATACCATTACACGATAAACTCTATAGCTAAGACTACTGCCAAAGCGTCACAGAAAGGGTCTATTTGAAATGAATTTTCTGGAAATATTTTATTAAAATGAAGGACAATGACGGTTGAAGCTAAGACTTCAGGGTTTGTAAAGCATTCTTCTTGAGACATTTTCTTTGACGTTTTGGGGGAAACCCCAATTTATTTGTCTTTAAATGCCTATAACTTATTTATCTTTTAATCTACCGAGCTAAATTTTGATACGTAACTTACCTATAACGGTATATTTGGTTGCCCTTACTTTGTTATTTCCGGAGATATAATTTTTTTTCGAAAGAAAACACAAAATTTTCCGGGAAAACCTGAGCCATTTTTTCTGGATAACGAACTTATCCAAGCCACTTGCAAAAGGAAGGCAACTACAAAATTTCATCAAAACCGGTCCATTATTTTTAGTGAATTCACTAATGAGGAGATCCCGACTTTTGAATTTTGAAAACATTTCTTTAAATGAGCGCTAATTAGGCCCCCTAGAACACATATCCGGGGTCAGTTTTGATTTTATATACATATAATCAGTAAAGCTCAATATATCCGTTATTATACAAGATATTAAAAAAATTATATACATTGATTATATGGTGTCTTGAGCTACATCTTAAACAACTATTTCTACTATCACAGGGTGGCCCATTAATAGTTGGTGATACATATTGTCTTTTTTTTTAGTCGAACACGCCTTATGTTATTGCATTTTTGCATTTCTCATCCAAATATAATGCATGTTTGTAAGAAAAGAAATTTTGGACGCAGCAAGTGCGTTATGGTAGTGAATTTTGATTAAATGCTTCATATTTGGATAGCTTAATTTGCTATTAACATATAAGGTTGACCAAGGGGGAACACTTTAAGTTTACTTTCGTAAATTTGTGTACATTTTCAAACAGTAAAGTTATTTTGATGAAACATGGCTCATTGGTTTTACTATATAGGTTATACTGGTAACCAAATTTGATGCCTGCTATTTTAAAAAATATACAAATATTTGCTATTAAAAACTATTTTATGAAAATTCACTACCATAACGCACTTGCTGCGTTCAGACTCTTTTTGGGTTATCGGTACGATATATATATATATATATATATATATATATATATATATATATATATATATATATATATATATATATATATATATATATATATATATAACACGGACCTCGTCATTAGTGAATTTTTTTTTAAAAGAAAATTCACTAAAAACAAACACAGCGATGGGATAATTAAACACACCTTTTAATTGATATTTCGCGCATTCACATCATATAGCGGTGCCATTTCTGGAAACACTACATATTTTTTGTGGTCCTGAACAACAACAAATCTTAATTGATTAACAATTGTATTTAATTAACTTAATGGATTATTAGTTTATTTGATTCTGCGAAAAAATCAATTGAAATTGTCGACTCTTCCAAAGAAATAATAACGATTGTTGTCAAACATGAAATATAATCAGTGTAACGCCCCTTTTCATTTAAATACGCCTACCTACCGTATTGCTATATATAAGCGTTACGATACTTATAACTTTTAAATTATTAATTATTCTTGGGATTATAAATTATTATATACAAATGTATAGCATAACTACTAGCTGTTTATAGGTATTAGTGTTGTAGTGCAAGCCCAATAAACTAACAGTACAGGCAAGTTAACTTATTTGCAATGCTATCGGGGCAGCAAGGTAAAGGTAAAGGTAAGATGCTTACTGGCAATTAGGCCAATGCTGACCCTTTTTGCTCATCTAAACTAACCTGCCCTCTACCTTAAGCCCGATCTCAACGACAGAAGTGATTTGAAAAATCATCCGCTGCCGCTGAGTCTCGAACCGTCGTCCCCCGTGTCCGAATTGGGAGGTTTCACTCGACTTTCCAACACGGCGCTTTCGGGGCGGCAAAGCCGCGGACGAGTCATGAGGGAGAAAAAAAAAGTTAACTTATGACGGAAAACATGAGAAGGACGTTAACAGACATTTTTGCCGCAACTTATTATAATGTTGGAGATTTTTTGTGAATTTTCATTAAGAAAAATCACTAATAGAGAGGTATCGATTGTGAGACTTTCGGAAAACTTCTTCAAATGAGCACGAATTAGGGCCTCTGGAACCCATTTCCAATTTCCATGGTCAGTTAAAATGTTATATATATATATATATATATATATATATATATATATATATATATATATATATATATATATATATATATATATATATATATATATGTATGTATGTATTCAACCGATAACTCAAAAAATACGTCACTGATTTGCATAAAATTTGGGAATTACCCTTATTTTGCTAATGGCTTGGATGAGTTCGTTCATCAAATCTTAGCGGCCAATTTTTCTTGGTAAAAAATTAAAAAATATTTTTTAAAACGCAATATCTCTCAAATTGTCTAAGTGATTGAAACGAATATTTACAACTTAAAAGAACATAGACAGATGTGGTTGTGTACCAATTTTCAAGTCGTTTGATCAAAGGAAAATAAAGTTATTCGAAATTGATAATAAAATAATCCTCGACATCCCTTCAGATTCTGTAATGCAATATCTACAATGTTGAAGGACGTTTATATGTATTGCTATTCTATTTAAATAAATCATAGATAAAAATCGAAACAGTGGAGGTTGTCGCAGGTTTTCAGCTTGGACAACGTTGTGAGAGATACGACAGGGACGCCATCTCGGTGCAGGACCAGGTAGTATGTTGTCACAGCTCTACACAAAATATAATAGATAGAGCTGTACAATCAACTAAGAATTGTGTAATGTCAGCCTTGGACCATTTATTTCCCAATACCAGGACAAAATTTCAAACGCCGTTAATTTTAGCATGCGAATTTATACTATAAATAAAAAAATTCGGGACGCAGCAAGTGCGTTATAGTAGTGAATTTGCATAACAATTGTACACTATTAGTAAGATATATTATTAAAACTAATTCTTTAAATTTAAATGGACCTTCGAGATCGGTTTTAGAGTCCCAGTTAGCGCTTATTTGAGAAAAAATATATTTTATATGGACCTATAAAATTAAAATTTGGTCTTAGATATAATATGTAAGTACTGCAAGTGCCTTTTAAAAAAAATATGTTACAAATTTCATTAAAGTTACAAAAGTTTTTCAGAAAAAAATAATTATATACAAAGGGAATGTACCTGTCAAATTATAAACATGGCAGGTATTTCTACTAATCAATTGCTTGGTTTTGTTTTAGTGAACCCATTCGGTTTTTGCACACAATAAACAACAAAAGTCTGGACGCAGCAAGAGCGCTATGGTAATGAATTTTCATTAAAATGTTTTTAATAGCAAATATGTATTTTTTTAAGAAAGCAGACATCAAATTTGGTTACCAGTATAACCAATATAATAGAAACAAGGTGCCATGTTTAACCAAAATAATATTGAAAATGTACAAAAATTTCCGAAAGTAGACCTAAAGTGTTCCCAAAAAAACTGGTCTCTTGGTCAACCTTATAGGTTAATAGCAAATTAAGCTATTCAAATTTGAAGCATTTAAAGAAGATTCTCTACCATAACGCACTTGCTGCGTCCCGAATTTCTTTTCTTACAAACATGCATTATATTTCGATGGAAAATGCAAAAATGCACTAACATAAGGCGTGTTCGATTAAAAAAAAGGGAATGTACCTGTCAAATTATAAATATGGCAGGTATTTTTCCTTATTAATTGTTTGGATAGTTTTGTTTTAGTCAATCCATTCACTTTTTGCAAACAAAAACAACAAAAAAGGTTTTTTAAAACAAATTTGTAGTTATCGGCGAAGCTCATTATGTTATTTTTCTTTAATTTAGTACCCACGTGCGTTTACATAGGTGTTACTACGGTTCAAGATTGAGATACTGAAAACTTTAATGAAATTTGTAACACAATTTTTTTAAAGGCACTTGCAGTACTTAGATATTATATCTAAGACCAAATATAAATTTTTTAGTTCCATATAAAATATACATTTTTTCAAATAATCGCTAACTGAGACTCTAAAACCGCTCTCCAAGGTACCTTTAAATTTAAAAATTAGTTTTAATATATCTTACTAATAGTGTACAATTCTTATGAAAATCACTACTTTAACGCACTTGCTGCGTCCCGATTTTTTTTTGTTATAACGAATTTCCATTAAAAAATATCGAGAAGTAACGACTTGGGAGCTTTCAAATTATATCTTTCTTTTGCTATGACGGTGAAAACCTGGGTGGAATGTTTTCGGTGGGCCACTCCGTATATTTCTTACCTTAGTTAACAGTTTCATGTAATTTTGATTGGTGCAAATTCAGATTTAGACAATGGATAGCGATTTATTCTCAGAAACGATATTTTCTGAGAATAATCAACAAGAGTTGAAATGATTAAAATTCAATATCCACACTCATTTGAATATAGTTTAATGAATTTTCTTCAAAAAAAAAACAACATTGTTTTTTTTTTAAGAAAATTTTATTCGCATAATTTTATTCGCATAAAAAAACACATCACTGTATATACTGTACATTATTACTTAACCTAACCTTATACACATCCTAAAAAGTAGTCTGCATTGTCATTTATACTGTTTTTCTTTTTCCTTCTTTTCCAAAAAGTTTTCTACGGAAGTTAATAAACTTAGCTCATTCTACGGGTTTGAGACCCTCTCTAAAAATATTCTAATCTTATTTTTTTTACATTCCTTATTGCATTTTTGCATTTTTCATCAAAATATGATGCATGTTTGTAAAAAAAATCGAGACGCAGTAACTGCGTTTTGGTGGCGAATTTTTATTAAATGCTTCAAAATTCAATAACCCAATTTGCTGTTTTTTTTTTCTCTCCCTCACGGCTCGTCCGCGGCTTTGCCGCCCCGGTTGCACTGCAGTCCTTGGCCTATTGTGCATTACCCTCCACCTTAAGCTCGATCTCAACGACAGAAGTGATTTGGAAAATCATCCGCTGCCGGTGAGTCTCGAACCGTCGCCCCCGAGTCCGAATTGGGAAGTTTTACTCGACTTTCCAACACGGCCACGGCGGCGCCCAATTTACTATTACTACGGTTCGTCGGTTAGGAAACGAGTTTTCTCCGAAACATTTTAAGTTTATTTTCGGAAGATTTATGTACATTTTCAAACAAGTTATTTTGATAAAATATGGTACATTGTTTCTACTATACAGTGCTTTCATTTCAAAACTAGCCACCCTTAATAATTTCTTTATTAAGGAAATCTGGTTAAAAAAGAAACAGGCCAATTGGGATTTCGAGGGGCACGTTCAAAAACAGTATCTTTGGAATTATATTTTTCACCCCCTAAGCCCCAGTCACCCCAACTTTATAATTTTAAATGACACCCCCTAGCTTGAGATACATCATTTTAAAGGTATTTAAAATCCTAATCTAACGGGGTTTTCGAAACTTAAATCCACCGCCAACTTTTGAATTTAGAAGAAGAAAACGTCATCAAATTCGGAATATTAAAAAAAACATGATTTAATAGTTTAAGACAAAAACCTACTTTATTAAGTGGTCAAAGTCCCCTCCGTTGTTAGCTAAACAATAAAATAGGCGATCGACGAATTCTCGCTTAACGTTTTGAAATGTTTCTGTAGTAATTTGTCGGCAAGCTTGGGTGACCCGATATTTTAGAACCTGAATATTCACTGGTGGAGGATTATGGTACATAACTGATTTCAAATAAAGGAAGAAGTCTAGTGGTGTTAAGTCCAGAGATCTGGCAGGCCATTCCGGGGCGCCTTGTCTGCCAATCTATTTGTCGGGAAATCTTTGATTAAGCCACCCGCGAACACGTAAGGCATAGTGAGGTGGTACACCGTCCTGTTGATAGTGCAAATTTTGTTCATCCAGCAGTGGGTTGCCTTCTTCATTAAGTTGGTTTGCTAAGGACTCTGTTATGGGTGGGCCAATATAATTTTCCAAAAAAATTAAATACAACTCACCGGTTAAATTTTCTTCAATAAACAAAGGACCTATTATTTCATTTTCAAGAATTCCCGTCCAGACATAATTTTTTTGTGGAAACTGTGTATGACCCTCTACAAACACTCGTGGATTTTGATTATCCCAATATTTACAGTTGCGTTTATTAACAATAAATAACTAAAGCAAATATTCTTTACCAATTTCCCATCGTCTTAAATTCTGGCAGTCATTAATTCACAGAATTGAATACTTCTATCATAATCATTCTCGCCAAGTTCATGGAGAATGGTAAATTTATGAGGAAAAAACTTGTAAAGTTTTAAAACTTTATGTATGGAACCGACGGAAATATTCGTTAATGCAGCGACTTTTGGAATTAAAGTCGTGTGTTCAGCGGCAAAACATCCCAAAACCTCAATTTGTGCAGCTTCGTTAGGAACTCTTGGTTGCTTATTTGCTTTGTTACATACTGAACCAGTTTCTTTAAATTTTCGTGCAAGACTTAGCACATTTTTTTTTGTTCCCTCAGGGCTCGTCCGCGGCCTTGCCGCCCCGATAGCACCGCAACCCTTAGCACATATTGGTCTCCCACATTTTTTTCAAGATGCCTTTCGTTGAAAACTCGGACGGTATTACGAGCCCACCTATTCTGAGCACCATTTTTTTTGTTCCCTCAGGGCTCGTCCGCGGCCTTGCCGCCCCGATAGCACCGCAACCCTTGGTTGATTGTGCATACCCTTAGTCTTACTCCACCCATTCCAAAATCACTGTGCCTTGAACTAGTCTGTACAGCGATTGGTAGGGTGAAGTTTTATATTGCTCTGTCTCCGGTCTAGAGTGACCGTAGATCAGTTGTCTTTTCCGGTCCAGAGCTATACACTCACACAAGATGTGCTGGGCTGATCCCTCCCCCTCGCCGCAGAGTCTGCATGCGAGGTCCCCTTCGAACCGCCCCATTTTATGCAGGTGTTTCTTGACGGCCATGTGTCCCGTCAAGAGACCTGTTGTGTTTCTGAGCTGTCCTCTGCTAAGGTTTAGCAGCTCCACAGCTCTCTTTGAACTGGGTCCGTCAATTATTGACTTCCCATGTCTGAGCCCTGGACAGTCCGCCCAGTACACCTTCTGTTGGTTTCTGACCCAGGACTTAATGGCTCCCCTGGCAGTGCTCTTTGACACGCCCAGAGCCGGTTCTGGTCCCATAAATGGTTCTGCTGACCCTCTCTTCGCGAGACTGTCAGCTTCTTCATTGCCTTTGACCCCCGAGTGACCCGGCACCCAGATGAGGGTCACCTCATTCTGCCCAGCCAGGTCGCTCGTCTCGTCTCGGCACTCACTCACCAGCCAGGAATTTACCCGTGGGCTACTTAGTGCCTTAAGGGCTGCCTGGCTGTCTGTGGCTATGAGGATCCGCTTGTTGGTGTAGCCCCTCCTCTTGTTCTCCCGCACACAGTGCAGGATGGTGTACATCTCGGCCTGAAACACCGCTGCATGGGCTCCGAGGGAAATACTATGACTTACCCTCGGTCCTTCCGAGTAAACACCTGCCCCCGTCCCACGCTCCCCGCCAGATCCGTCCGTGAACCAGACGAGCGCGTCCCGTGGTATGCCCGGCGTCTCCTCCCGCCATGCCTCTCGATCAGTGATTTCCACTGTAAAGTTGTTTTCCCTGCACATTCGCGGGCTCGCGAAGTCTGACCTCATTTCAAGCATGGGTTCCTTCACGATCTCCTGAATTTTGCAGTGGCCCCTGAAGCCTGGGTTGATCTTCAGTCTACCATTGCAGGCTAGTCTGTATAGTCCTAGCCTGGCCTCTCCCATAATAACTAAGTGTAGGGGGGGTAGATCCAGCAACACCTCCATGGCGGCTGTTGGGGTTGAAGACATGGCCCCTGTGATGCCTAGGCAAGCCATCCTTTGGATCTTGCCTAGTTTTTGTTTGGCACTGGATTGTGTCACCTTAGGCCACCAGACCAGTGCCGCATATGTTTCTGAGCACCATACAAGTAAATTATTTCAACTCTTTCTTGTGTAGTGTAAACCATGATTGTTAGTTTTATTTCAATTTAATATTTTCGATTGAAATGATTTATATGAGTTTGCAGTTTTCAAAATTTAAAAATTTAATCACAACAGACTCGATTTTAACTCGCTGCAGTCGTGACGAAATCGAACACTAAATACGAATAAGTAACAAAGTTATCAAGAAAGTAAAACTGGCTCATGTTTCTGAAATTTTCCGTTAAATTACACATGGGCGTCATCGTTCCCATATCACCTCGTACCAGGAAAATTGATAGCCGCAAATGACACCGGGGAGCTAAATTTGCAACAGCATTACGCTCAGAAAAATTATTGATAAAAACAATTCAAATGTTGGAAAAAAATTCGACAGTCGACTATTATATTGTTTAGCTAACAATGGAGGACACTTTGAGCACTTAATAAAGTAGGTTTTTTCTTAAACTATTAAATAATTATTTTTTTAAATTTCCGAATTTGATGACGTTTTCTTCTTCTAATTTCAAAAGTTGGCGGTGGATATAAATTTCGTAAACGCCGTTGGATTAGGATTTTAAATACCTTCAAAATGATGTATCTCAAGCTAGGGGGTGTCATTTAAAATTATAAAGTTGGGGTGACTGGGGATTAAGGGGTGAAAAATAAAATTCCAAAAATACTGTTTTTGAACGTGCCCCTAGAAATCCCAATTGACTGTTTTTTTAACCAGATTTCCTTGATAAAGAAATTAAGGGTGGCTAGTTTTGAAATGAAAGCACTGTATAGGGACCAAATTGATGTCTGCTTGAATTAAAAAGACATATTTGCTATTAAAAAAAAAACTTCCATAACGCACTTGCTGCGTGCAGACTTTTTAGATATTTCGAGGTCGTGGCTTCTTTAAATAACGAATTTTTTAATGAACATTCGCTAAAATGCACTCCCTCATATATTAGCATAATGCACCTACATTGTACGCGCCCATAACGTTTCTTAAAAATAACACCACACAGTGGAACCCCGATAATGGCCGTAATTGTTCGTTAAGTGTGCCAACAAGAGACATTTCTATTCCGAATGACAATGGATAAAATACACAGAGTTCTTAATGATAAATACATGTACCACGGCATTTGACAGGGCACAAATTATACATCAATAATATACCAGGACAATTTATTAAATAATCTAACGATATATAAAATTGACAGATCTTGTTTAAATACAGATGTAGTCGTGTAAACTTCTTTTATTCATTAGTTGTTGTTGCCCCTTTTTTTTTTTTTTTTTTTTTTGTTCCCTCAGGGCTCGTCCGCGGCCTTGCCGCCCCGATAGCACCGCAACGCTTGGTTGGGATGTTGTTGCCCCTACTTGGTTAAATAAATGTACATACTTATCTGGCTACACAAGACATTTCTTTAGTTTTGTGAATTTTGGGTTAGGTTGCTTAAAGGATGTGATCAGCAACAATGACCTTTCCTCCAGAGACCTGAGGCCCATTGCGATACCCTATTTATATATATATATATATATATATATATATATATATATATATATAGGATGTTTGAAAAATGATAGTCTATGTTACAGGTGCACATTCAGCACAAAAAAATAATACTATTTTTTCATATAAACATGGCAAATGCTTAGTATTTTAAATACAGCGTTAAAGTTATTTGTTTTTGTCAGTTTGTCACGAAAAGTCTGAGTCAAATTAAACTTTTGGCGTGAAAGTTGGCATCCGGGGGTTTTTGAGGGCAAGAAATTTAAATGTTATTGTGAATAACACTGCTGGTAGAGGGCGCCACCTGTAAGGCTATGCTTGCATTCAATTGGCTATAATTTGTTGACACAGTAATATCGACCTACCGTATAGCTACATTGCAGCCCTTATCAATTGTAAGCAAAATAGTTATTTATGTACCAAGGGTATAAATAGATGCTTATGCCCGAGAGCGACGATTTTACAAATCCGAGGGCCTCCGGCCCGAGGGTTTGTAAGTCGCTCGAGGGCATACACCTCTATTTATACCAGCGGTGCATACAAACTTTTATGTCATACTAGTCATACCCAAACAATGAAATATGAATCACAGTTTGCTGAAGGCAACCTAACCATCACCGGATCTTTTCAGAACTGTCAATTTTATGTTAATTCGACTCAATAATGTTACATATTACTTTTATTCCATTATCTGTGATTTTATTAATAAAGGTTATTAAAGAAGTCAAAGAAAAATTATTTGTTTTTATGTGATCGCGGCCCATAAAGTGTACTACGTTTTGCCCGCGCGGGCCGAAAAGTACACTTTCTGGCCCGTGGGCATAAAGTACACCATTATGTAGTTGGTAACTAAGCAATAAAAACACAATAATGAACTAGTATGACATAAATTGTATATTTGATCCAAATCTCTCAGACACCATTTTCGAGATATTTCAATTTTTGTATGTCGATGTCGCTCAAAAATTAATTATTCTCAAGTAATTAATTGTATTGTCTGCAAATTTTAACCACGAATAAAACAACAAATAAAATAGTTTATAACATTTTATGATACATCACTACAATAAATGTTCATAATGGCCACCCTCCACTTTCGTATTCTGCGGAGCATACAACGTCGTACTCTGTGAAATATTTCTGGTGTATTTCTAATTTGTCAGCATCCAAGTACAATTCTTTGCTGCAGATCATCAACATTTTCAACATTTGCTTCATAAACAATACTTCTGAGATACCCCCAAAAATATAAGTCCATAGGATTTAAATCAGGGGATCGAACCGGCCATGGCTGAGGTTCACCGCGTCCGATCCATCTGCGCCCAAAAGTATTGCTTAGGTAATTTCTGACATTTAGGGCGAAATGTGGGGGAGGGGCTTCGTCATCCATAAACCACAGGTTATGTCTTGTGTCAATAAGTACATTTTCTAATAACCCATTTAGTTGGTTTTGCAGGAATTCAAGATAAGTTGTAGCATTAAGTCTGTGAGGTAAAAAAATTGGTCCTATCAAATTACACCCAATACAATTCCAGCCCATACATTTAAGGAAAATTGCTGTTGATGATGCCTTTCAAAAACTGCGTGGGGATTTTCGTCAGCCCAAATATGGCTGTTACGAAAATTGACGATCCCGTCGCGCCTAAATTCAGACTCGTCAGTGAACAATACACAATTCAGCAAGTTCTATACATTATTATGTTGAAGAAACCATTGGCAAAATTGTAGGCGAGGTATAAAATCTCTTTCAGACGATAATGCCTGCACACGTTGGATGTGATATGGAGGCAATTGTTGCTCGTGAAGAACTCACTATATCGTTGCATTGGATGCTCCCAGATGACTGGCCATTTCCCTAGTGCTTATTTTCGGATTTTGTTCAATTTCATCCAGAACAGCTTCTTCAAAATCAGGATTTCGTGCACTTCGTGGTCTGCTTCGATCAGCAGTAACTCTATTAAGGGTACCTGGTAAAAAATATACTATATTCGAAAGAGACAGATCGATGTATTAGATAATGTAAGTATGTACCTGTTTCTCGCAGACGGATGTCTATCCGTCGAAACATCCTTCTGTCTGGAATTCTCCGATTTGAGAAGGCTTCTTCATACACTCGTTTCGCCTCATAAAAAGTTACCAAAAGCCCGTGAATACATAACATGCATGTCTGTTAGTTCATTGTTGGTAAAGGCTTCCGTATTTAATAAGAAAAATAACGGACAATACAATTAATTACTTAAAAATAGTGAGTAGTCAAGTCCCATAACGATGGAAACCACTTTGTTCAATGGTTTGTTCAAAGTTTGTTATCAAGGCTTTTTATTTTATCTTTATGATTATGTCTTGTCAGTTCCTTTTTCTGGTAAGATTTTAATTTTTAACTAGAAAATAAGAAAATTAAGTTTATACATACTGATAGCAATTAAAAGCTGAAAAATATATTCCTATGATTTGTTGCAAAATTAATTTTTGAGCGACAGCGACATACAAAAATTGAAATATCTCGAAAATGGTGTGTCTAAGAGATTTAAATCAAGTATACATTTTTTGCTTACAATTGATAAGGGCGGCTGCAATGTAGCTATACGGTAGGTATATACTACAGGGTGTCAAAAAATTATAGCCAATTGAATGCAAGCATAGTCGTACAGGTGGCGCCCTCTACCAGCAGTGTTATTAACAATAACATATTTAAATTTCTTGCCCTCGAAAACCCCCACATGCCAATTTTCACGCCAAAATTTTAATTTGACTCGGACTTATTCGTGAAAAACTGACAAAAACAAATAACTTTAACACGCTGTATTTAAAAAACTAAGCATTTGCGGACCCATGTTTATATGAAAAAATAGTCTTATTTTTTTGTGCTGAATGTGCACCTGTAACATATACCATCATTTTTGAAACAACCTATATATATATATATATATATATATATATATATATATATATATATATATATATATATATATATATATATATAGGGTGACTGGTAAGTGGTGGCATTCCTTTGAGATAGTGATAGTACAACTCTTTTGCAACATAATAAACCAGATATCACATTATACAGTCCTCTAGTTTTCGGGTTATTTCACTTTTAATGATTTTTCGAAAATTCATCATGTGTTGCTACTAATATTCAAATTTTAGAAGAAGTGCTAAGCACTTCCTCAATCTTTTTTCTTTCAGATAGTGTAGACATTAACTCACGCTGTGCAATCATTACTATGTTGAACAGGATAATAGTAAAGGAATGTGAGGGCAAAAACTATCAGTATCGTGAAAAAAATCAAATCAATTTAACATTTCAAGTCGTTTATTTTGAAAATTTGATAACAAAAAACGTCTACAAATACTGTAAAAAACTTAGCTTAACTTCACTAAAAAAGTCCCACAAACTATTCTCAAAATGGTTATCTCAATTTCTTATACACGCACGAGCTCGTTTGCAAATTTCTGTTTTAGTAATCCTAGTAGAAAAAATGCTTTTGATTTGTCCTGCTGCTTGCTGAATTATGTAAATCAGTTGCTCTCGTGTGTGTATCTCCACTTCGTAAACGATTTGTTTCATATGACCACATACATAGAAATCTATTGGAGTTAAATCTGGACTCCTTGGTGGCCACGGCATTGATCCTCCCCTACAAATCCACTTATTTGGAAACCAGCGATCTAAGAGCGCACTCACGTTGCGACAATAGTGTGCCGGACACCCGTCTTGCTGGAAAATCATATCAAAAACGATTTGTTTCATATGACCCCACACATAGAAATCTATTGGAGTTCAATTTGGACTTCTAGTAATGTTCTCGCAAGATTCAATATTAACTATCAATTAGTTGTTTTTTTAATTTATTTATTTATTAATACGCAAATAAATTTTGTACTTGACCTGAACATACTGCAGGCTGCCCCATGTGTATGATCACGAACTCGATAGAAACTTATACACCTCAATTGTTACAGTCACCCCGTTTTTCACCCCGTTCTTGACGCCGTTTATGACTCCATCTTTTGAGGCCGTTCTTTAGAACCGTCCTCTGGCTTGTTCCTGGAAGTAGGGAACACACCATGCCTAATAGAAGAGCTCCGCACCAGGCAACCAGGGGTCCCTATAGTGGTTGAACAATGGTCTGGGCAGCCTTTAGTCACCCCCTCGATGGCTGAGAGGTTTGAATGGCGCTGAACAACCGATGGAGTTCCACCGCTAGTGTCAAGCTAAGTACCTCATTATTTGTGTAAATCTTGGAGTATAAGTAATTTAATTTAACTGCTATCCATCACGGAACATATAGTCATTTTGCTTTATATAATTTCATTCCTTTCAATAAATTCTATATGTGTGTATATATAAGAAAACATAAATATGTAGGGAAACATGTATATCGAATATCAGTTTTCACTGTAAAAGTCACACTTCTCTCTGATTTCCTATGTTTCATTACACCAGATCATAACGAAGAACGATGGGATAGTATTTTCGAAACTGAATTAGAAAAATCTGTGGCTAATGGACTTGAGCTTCCGAGGCCATCTAATCCATTTTAACTAACTAACTTCAATAAATTCACAACTGTTTACATTATATAACTTCACAAAATTTTTAATAAACCAATTTTAACCGTATTTCTGATTTTTCTTTGTGCATCTAACACAATACCAATTGTGAGTGCAAAAGCCCATGCCCTTTGTTTAATTTTCATTAAAGCTCACGCCTTCAACCGAGCAGCCAAATTAAATTTTTGTAATCGTTTATATAAATTTTATTTATTCATCACATTAATATAAATAAATTAGTTTTAATAACCGGTCCTCGTATATGTACCCGTAGTTGTCTTTGATAAAAGACAAATTATACGTGAATAATAATATTATCTGCCTGTATGGCAGATACTTTCTAATCGGCGATAACAATAGAAGATCGCGCCTTCTTCCATGACATATTCATGATGATGATTCTGGTTCCACCGGTATTATCTTCTGCACTAGGAAGTTCTTCACAATAGCAACGTGATTATATTATTTATGTCCCCATAAAAAAGGACAAACTTTCACTTGGTGATCATTCTTAATAGTTTTTTTAACGGAATATATCGGTTTAACGCGCGAATTGCGTAATTTCTTCATTAGTCGCCAACAGCAGAAATAATTATAGTATCTTCTTGGCACTCGAGGGAAGAATTATGCCTGAAAATATAGCTGGATCACCTTCGTCGAACAGGTGTTGAGTTATATTTGGAGGATTTCACTACACTTTATCATTTGTGGATTGTTTATTGAGTTACATATGCCTCTATCCTCTTAGTGCCGCGACCCCTGTGGGTCTTTTGTGGATGACTCTCTCTTTCTAACAGTTGCTCAAAATGTTAAGACTTTTCATATAGTATCTGTTTGGCACTCGGGGGAAGAATTATGCCTGAAAATCTAGATGGATCACCTTCGTCGAACAGGTGTTGAGTTATATTTGGAGGATTTGACTACACTTTATCATTTGTAGATTGTTTATTGAGTTACATAGGCCCCTAGCCTCTCACTGCCGCGACCCCTGTGGGTCTTTTGTGGTTGACTCTCTCTTTCTAACAGTTGCTCAAAATGTTAAGACTTTTCATATAGTATCTGTTTGGCACTCGGGGGAAGAATTATGGCTGAAAATCTAGCTGGATCACCTTCGTCGAACAGGTGTTGGGTTATATTTGGAGGATTTGACTACACTTTATCATTTGTAGATTGTTTATTGAGTTACATAGGCCTGTAGCCTCTCAGTGCCGCGACCCCTGTGGGTCTTTTGTGGTTGACTCTCTCTTTCTAACAGTTGCTCAAAATGTTAAGACTTTTCATATAGTATCTGTTTGGCACTCGGGGGAAGAATTATGGCTGAAAATCTAGCTGGATCACCTTCGTCGAACAGGTGTTGAGTTATATTTGGAGGATTTGACTACACTTTATCATTTATAGATTGTTTATTAAGTTACATAGGCCTGTAGCCTCTCAGTGCCGCGACCCCTGTGGGTCTTTTGTGGATGACTATATCTTTCTAACAGTTGCTCAAAATGTTAAGACTTTTCATATAGTATCTGTTTGGCACTCGGGGGAAGAATTATGGCTGAAAATCTAGCTGGATCACCTTCGCCGAACAGGTGTTGAGTTATATTTGGAGGATTTGACTACACTTTATCATTTATAGATTGTTTATTGAGTTACAAAGGCCTCTAACCTCTACGTGCCGCGACCCCTGTGGGTCTTTTGGGGATGACTATCTCTTTCTAACAGTTGCTCAAAATGTTAAGACTTTTCATATAGTATCTGTTTGGCACTCGGGGGAAGAATTATGGCTGAAAATCTAGCTGGATCACCTTCGTCGAACAGGTGTTGAGTTATATTTGGAGGATTTGACTACACTTTATCATTTGTAGATTGTTTATTAAGTTACATAGGCCTGTAGCCTCTCAGTGCCGCGACCCCTGTGGGTCTTTTGTGGTTGACTCTCTCTTTCTAACAGTTGCTCAAAATGTTAAGACTTTTCATATAGTATCTGTTTGGCACTCCGGGGAAGAATTATGGCTGAAAATCTAGCTGGATCACCTTCGTCGAACAGGTGTTGAGTTATATTTGGAGGATTTGACTACACTTTATCATTTGTAGATTGTTTATTGAGTTACATAGGCCTGTAGCCTCTCAGTGCCGCGACCCCTGTGGGTCTTTTGTGGTTGACTCTCTCTTTCTAACAGTTGCTCAAAATGTTAAGACTTTTCATATAGTATCTGTTTGGCACTCCGGGGAAGAATTATGGCTGAAAATCTAACTGGATCACCTTCGTCGAACAGGTGTTGAGTTATATTTGGAGGATTTGACTACACTTTATCATTTGTAGATTGTTTATTGAGTTACATAGGCCTGTAGCCTCTCAGTGCCGCGACCCCTGTGGGTCTTTTGTGGTTGACTCTCTCTTTCTAACAGTTGCTCAAAATGTTAAGACTTTTCATATAGTATCTGTTTGGCACTCGGGGGAAGAATTATGGCTGAAAATCTAGCTGGATCACCTTCGCCGAACAGGTGTTGAGTTATATTTGGAGGATTTGACTACACTTTATCATTTGTAGATTGTTTATTGAGTTACAAAGGCCTGTAGCCTCTCAGTGCCGCGACCCCTGTGGGTCTTTTGTGGATGACTTTATCTTTCTAACAGTTGCTCAAAATGTTAAGACTTTTCATATAGTATCTGTTTGGCACTCCGGGGAAGAATTATGGCTGAAAATCTAGCTGGATCACCTTCGCCGAACAGGTGTTGAGTTATATTTGGAGGATTTGACTACACTTTATCATTTATAGATTGTTTATTGAGTTACAAAGGCCTCTAGCCTCTACGTGCCGCGACCCCTGTGGGTCTTTTGGGGATGACTATCTCTTTCTAACAGTTGCTCAAAATGTTAAGACTTTTCATATAGTATCTGTTTGGCACCCCGGGGAAGAATTATGGCTGAAACTCTAGCTGGATCACCTTCGCCGAACAGGTGTTGAGTTATATTTGGAGGATTTGACTACACTTTATCATTTATAGATTGTTTATTGAGTTACAAAGGCCTCTAGCCTCTACGTGCCGCGACCCCTGTGGGTCTTTTGGGGATGACTATCTCTTTCTAACAGTTGCTCAAAATGTTAAGACTTTTCATATAGTATCTGTTTGGCACTCGGGGGAAGAATTATGGCTGAAAATCTAGCTGGATCACCTTCGTCGAACAGGTGTTGAGTTATATTTGGAGGATTTGACTACACTTTATCATTTGTAGATTGTTTATTGAGTTACATAGGCCTGTAGCCTCTCAGTGCCGCGACCCCTGTGGGTCTTTTGTGGATGACTATATCTTTCTAACAGTTGCTCAAAATGTTAAGACTTTTCATATAGTATCTGTTTGGCACTCGGGGGAAGAATTATGGCTGAAAATCTAGCTGGATCACCTTCGCCGAACAGGTGTTGAGTTATATTTGGAGGATTTGACTATATATATATATATATATATATATATATATATATATATATATATATATATATATATATATATATACCAGGCGCGTGCGCCAATATACCTTTTCAAATCAGTGTTAAGGTGAAGCACACAATGCAGCTGCATTGTAGCTTTCCTGTGTTTCGGGCTGCAACTAAATTCATCAATTGCATTTACCGGTCGCCTTCTGACAACAACTTTGTCCAGCACTTCGACCACCTTTCTGAAGAAAAAAAACGACCATCTGATTTCTGAATATCCTTCCTCCCAGGTCACTATTTTTGGTGACTTCAATGTCCATGGCTAGGATCTTCAAAAACCGATCCACAAGGGGGAGCTGCGGAGGTCTTTGCAGTCAGGAATTCTTTAGCCAATATGGTTCAGCAACCTACTTACTTTGCTCGCATCCCAACACACAGCTCAAATCCCTTGGATCTCCTTCTTACTACAAAACCTGAATGCTATAAGACATCAGTCACCGCCCCTCTTGGTCGCTCAGACCACAGCATGGTTACTGCTTTCTGCGCAATGCAACCCGAGGTCACAGTCATCACACCCACGTATCGTTTGGCACTACAACTCCGCGAACTGGGACGAAATGCGGGATTACGTTTCCTCATTCCCATGGGCGTCTGTCTGTGCTTCTCTCATCCTGACCCCTCTGATATCTCACAAAACGTCACCGAAATTATCCAAGCTGGCATGGAATTATTTATTCCACGTACACAGAAAACGTCTTCAACCAGTCAAAAGCCCTGGTTCTCTAAATCCTGTGACAAGGCCAGACTTGAAAAGGTCAAAGCTCACAAATCTTAACTTAACTTGCTATGAACCTAAAAAGTTGCATAGTAAGGTCTTCACCAGCGCAAAATATGTGCCAAATTTCATCAAAATAGCTTTGTTATTTGTTGAGATGCAATTTTATTTTCAGAAAAACCAGTCCCATCGAACTGACTTGTGCGCGGTCTTACCAAAATGAAAATATGTGCCAAGTTTCGTACAAATAAGTTTAGTATTCGCTCGGATACATATAAAAATTCAAACGGACCTTGGTTTCGGGTTCTAGGGGCCCAAGCTCGTGCTTTTTTAAAATACAAATTTGCTGAAAGAACAATTGTGGTTTTGTGCAAATAGAAATAATTTCAATAAATGATTCACAGAACGGAAACAGAGTCCCCCGACTCTTAGTCAATTTTTCCCTTATTTCCCTGACAAATTTTTTTCTTCCACAAATTCCCAGACTCTTCCGGGTTTCCTAGATGAGTGGACACCTTCTGTTAGTTAAAGTTGTCATGGGTGTGAAATATATTATCAATTTTCTTCTGCCAAACGAAACGGCGAAACCGATTTCAGAGAGGAACTTATTACGAAGTCAAAAAAATATGCCTGTATTTAATATTAAATTTTTTTTTTAACGTCGGTCTATTTCCGCGACTATGACCAATCACCGACGCTAAGGAGCAGTTTCACCTCATTATCCCGGAAACTTTGCCGAACCCCTGCCTGTCTGTAAGGAGGGTAGGTATCTTTAACCTGCCCAACATTGCATGGATATGGGACCGACGACATTACGCCCCCTTCGAAGGGCGGAACGTGCAGACATTCAACTTGCTCAGATACAATGCCACAACCTCGGTTAATGTTAATTGTACAGTATATACTGAAAAAGTGAAAGGGTAACCCATTGGATCGAACACGGTACCCCTCGGTTCAGAGAATATATATATATATATATATATATATATATATATATATATATATATATATATATATATATATATATATATATATATATATGTTAGGATTGTTGTGGAATAACACGCTGTGGATTGAATAAATATATATAATGAAATACTTGAAGTTACAAATGTGAACATAAAATAATATAACGGTATGTAAATCGGAAAGCAGCAGATACAGAATTTGAACTTGTCTTCATGGCAGTGAACAATTGACTGATGCGCGAGCACCCATTTTGGCAGGCATGCTCAGTGCACCCTTAACAGTTGTTAATCGCACTCAAGGAAGATGGAAATGACCTTCACCATTCTTATTCTAACAATATATATATATATATATATATATATATATATATATATATATATATATATATATATATATATATATATATATATATATATATATATATATATATATATATAAGTTAAATACAATAACAAGACTCCACCATGTCGTTGCACTTTCTTTATTCCAAGTGAGGTTAACGAGGTTTTATATTTTGATTTCGTAAGAGCTCAACATACTATTTTTTGTCTCTAATGCGAAGCGAATTACATAGGTTAAGAGTGATGGGAACTGTGTCAGTATTATGCAAAAGTGTGTCTTATATTTTCATCATTAAGAATCAATTTGCCGTTAATGGTTATATAATTTCACTGGCGATTCTTACAGATAATATATATGTATACATTTTAACCACGGCCTGTATAATCATAATGCGGAATCGAGCGGGATTTTAAAATGTCGACAGTTCGCATTCTAAAGATTAAAGACCCGTTAGAAGCTTCCGGAGATTAATATATAAAAAACTCTAATGCTATTTTTTCCATGCTCGTCAATACTACTCACATAAGACAGATAATTCCCAGTTATAAAAGTAGACATAGTTGCGTCAGAGATGACCCAAAACTTCCAGCGTTGCAACCATCTTTTATTAAGATTTGGATAATAAGAACAACGAGTGATTCAGAAGTCCCTGAATAAATGTTGAGACATAAATAAGGAAAATAATGCAGTTATTAAAGCCCAGAGCTTCTATTACGCAAGTTTACTTAGGAAATTAACGTTAATATTTTAACAAATAAGATAGATTGCATCGCAAAAACCATGAAGCTCTACTTTAGATCGGGTACGTGTATACCTTTAGGAATTGAGAGGTTCTTTATCCGAGAAATAGTGTCAATGAAATTTTTCCATTCATTCAACAATAATTGATCAGTGATTTCGGTGTCCCAGACTAACTTTTGCATCAGAATTTTGCCCTTAACGATAATGGAATTTACAAATCCTATATGATCAAAACATTGGGCAAGAGACGAGATAATTACTCTTTTTGTCACTGGGGCATTGTCAAAAACATGGCGTATAGAAATCTAAAAACTGTCTGCCAAATGATTCCATTTTAGTCCCAAAATCTTACAGGGTGAATTATCTAGATTCATATCGTATTCGATAGATTGATAGTGAGAAATTTTGTTCAAGAATTCTGAAGAGTTTGAACAACAGTTAAGTTATAACTACCTTGTTTTAAACGAGCAAACTGATTTAATGAATTCCCCTTTCTTGGATATTCTACTTTCTAATTAAGTCAAAGAAAATAAATTTAACTATTCTTTCAAAAACGTTATAATAAGATAATGAGTTGATGTATGTCGATATTTTCGTTGTATAGATACTGCTTTTATACTGTTATTGTTTAGTTATTTTATTGTTGTAACTGTTATCATAGTTATTATAGGCTAGTTCTATTTTTATGTTAAATATTGACATACATCACATAGACATTTTGAAAACCTCATCTGTCATCTGTATTTCATTTTTATTTTCAATTTGATAAATTTTTTGATCAAAACATCATATCACAACATATCAACAGATATTTATTTGTAGTGGTCATGATTTCGTACTAATTCAATTTTTATCTGTCTGAGAATGCTGTCAAGCAGCGAAACTATAGTCACAGAAATGTTAAAGAACATCCTAGAACATCCAGAATTCGTAAGAATTCGTAAGGGCCACCTGCTCCAGTTAGCTTACGCGCTGGCTACGTCCTTCAACTACAAAAACGAAAACCAACAGTGAAGCCAGAGAAGTAGTCTCCAAGTTTGTATGTAGTATGGACAAGTATCATCAAGTAAGGGCAACAACAATCAATCAACAGTTTTAATGTTTGTGTCGCTATTTTTAGAGGAAGACCTATCGACTCCTATATATTTGAACGTAGCCTTACAGCAGCGCGATCTAGAAATAGTACGAGGATTTATTGAATCACGGATAAAAATCAATCGGATGATTTGCCATTATCGCAAATTGAAACCGTATACTTATACTTGCAACAAAACGAAGCACCGTGTCATAATGTACACATTATAACGACTTTTTCGAACCAACAATTTGGGGATAATTGGCTTGGGACCCGGCGCTGTTCATTCGCCGGCAAAATCCCCGACCTCACGCCAGCCAACAGATTTTTACCACTGGCAAAAAAAGGACCTCAATTTTAAACGCCATCCTGATTCTCTAAAGCGTTGGAAGCAGCAGTACGACAGGATTTTGAATCAATTACAGTGGAATTAATTAATGCTGTTAATAATGTCACAAAGTGAAGACAATTATGCCTCGATTTTAATGGTGCTCAATTTGAGCATATGCTGTAAATAATTTTTGCTACAAGCGTGTGAAAAATCCTATTTTCTGCACTGATTTTAGTGCGGAAAAAGGAAAAATCCTATTTTCCGCACGCTTGTAGAAGAAATTGTGTTCCTGACAGTTGCGAAAAACATTTTCAGAACTAGTTAGGAAAATATCTAATAATAATGTAGCTTTAATGTTATATTGTTTGTTGTGTTGTTTGATTGAATCAATAAATTATTAGAGCCTCGGTGGTTCAGTGGTAAGAACGTGTCCATCTGAACCGAAGGGTACTGGGTTCAATCCCAGGGTTCTCCTTTTACTTTTTCAGTACAAACTGTAACATTGACATTAACCGATGGTGTGGCATTGTATTTGAGCAAGTTGAATGTCTGTACGTTCCGCCCTTCGGAGGGGGCGTAAAGCCGTCGGTCCCGTGCCCATGCGATGGACGCGTTAAAGATCCCCACCCTCCTTACAGAAAGGCAGGGGTTCGGCAAAATTTCTAGGATAGTGAGGTGAAATTTCTCCCTGGCATCGGTCATTAGCCATAGTCGCGGAAATAGGCCGACGATAAAAAAAGATCAATAAATTACTAACAAAACGAAGCACCGTGTCATGAATGTTTTATAACAGCTTTATTAAGTTTATTTCGTTTTATTTTTCGAGCATACACCTAGATTTACAAAATTCATCTATAGTATTTTACAATCAGCAATAAAATGAATGTTTAAAAAGAGAAGCGGCAAGAGTATTTCATTTAGAAAAAGAATATGCAAAAATACACAGCGTGGTCCACAAAAAAAAAATCAAGTTTATGTCATAGCTTCAAAAACCAATCTTTTTACAAAAAAAACTTGCGACGCCATTGGATACCTTAAAAAAGTACCTTAAGAAGAATGTTTTCACATAAACAAAGAATATCCATAAATATATGTTACTGGGGTGGGTCAAAAATGCACCAAATTCAAAACCACACTATACTTTCTATACTGTTCCTAAACGTCAAAATGTTTGGGGTTGACATCTTTGGGTGATGAATAAAAGGCCTTTTCTTTCCAAACAAATACTTTATTCCTTGTCCCGACGCGTTTCGACCTTACCTTACAGGTCATCCTCAGGGGAATCTATAATTTATAAAAGGCTTGTCAGAAAAACTGGGTTTTTCGGTAGGCTACTTCTGCGAAGGTACAACGCGGGAATATAAGATAAAATCAGGTAACAACAGCTAACCCCAACACTAAGTCAAAAAGGTTAATGGTTAAAATGTCAAGCTACAAAGCTATAAGATCACAAGTATACAGTCACTAAGTACCACATGCAATAAAAAATGAAAAACAACTACAAGTCAAATTGAAACACAAGTTGTCTCTAGATCTTCAAAAAATTACAATACGTCTAATACTAAAACTCATAAAGCCTAAAAAATTCTCCAAAATTTAAGTTCAAGCTGAAGACAACAACAGGAGTGAGAGCAAACAGCACAAACATCAGCAAGCCATGCAGCCGAGAAGAAACTTTCAGAGAATATCAAACTCATAAAGTGAATGGGAATTGAAACAGAAGCGAGTTTTTTATACCTTACGTCAGGTCTGTTTGGCCCACTCCGGACCTGTCCTTCGTTTCTAGCGTCTTTGCTTTCCGTGGTCGGTACGACACTTCTGTCAACTGTCACTTGTCATTTTTCCCTTTTCAGTTTAAGAACCGACCTTGCGCTGAGATGTTCTGCCAGCTTGTGTTCTCCATCACGTGTTGGGCACGTTAAATCTCACCTTTTAAATTTAAAACAAAAATTATTTCTTGATTTCAACAGAGTTGTTATTTTCCAAGTTGTTAGCACTTCTGATACCAAATGGATCAATCCTATAACAACAGATGAAGCATGTTCCTTGGGCATTCAACTGTATAGTTTTTAGTCCTGTTTAACAAGACAAGTAAGTAAATTTGTCATCTTGGCGTTTTTCATGTTTCAAAAAACGGTAAAAAACTCGCTTATGTTTCATTACCTCATTTAATCTTATATTCCTGCGTTGTACCCTGGCAGAAGTAGCCTACCGGAAAACTCAGTTTTTCTGACAAGCCTTTTATAAATTATAGATTCCCCTGAGGATGACCTGTTAGGTAAGGTCGAAACGCGTCGGGACAAGGAATAAAGTATTTGTTTGGAAAGAAAAGGCCTTTTATTCATCACCCAAAGACTATACTTTATATGTGCGGTTTTCGGCATTCGCTTTTTCACAAAAATTAAGCTCGTAGCGTGTGGGTTAGTTTTTTCTAACCCCTCTAGAAATTGATATTTCCCATTAAAAGTGTCAAATTTTTATTTTTATTCTTATTATCGAACCAAATTATCCTTATAAAGCCTTGTAGTGGTACATTCATTATTTTTAGATAATTTAAGATTGTGTTCTACAAATAAGTTATTTATGCTTGCGTAAACAATACTTTTAGGACACTCGTTATTTACATACTTCTACAATTTTTATGTAACTTAACGAGCTATTGTGACGCCATGTTCAAACATTACGTTTTATTCATTAATACCCGAATGCACTTGTGACCTAATTCCCACTATTGAAGAAGTGTGCTGAAAGGTACTTAAAAAAAGTTAATTGCTTGATTGTCAGTCCAAGGATCAAGATAAATAATGGGTTCCTTGACTTATTTGTTAATTAATTTAAAACGCAAATCTCTATAACGGTACGACCTGTAAACAATAACAAAACCGCAAAGTAAAGAGGGATTAAAATCTCAAACAGCAATGACAAAGAATTCAGGAAAATCTGAGACAACACACATTTTTATTACCAGAAACTATCTTGCACCAGAAATGACAGTGAGGAAACTGGCAATTCGTTTGATATAGCTAACAATTGCTACACAAAGAATTACTTTAAATAAAAGATTCTGGACGCAGCAAGTACATTATGGTAGCGAATGGCTAAACTGTTGTTTCCTCTTCTAATGTAAATTTAATAAATTGGTTGTAAAAACATCTAAAATGTGTCTTGTTGAATTTAGAGGAATACTTTTTTTCCCTTAGGGCTCGTCCGCGGCCTTGCCGCCCCGATAGCACTGCAACCTTTGGTTGACTGTGCATGCCCCTAGTCTTACTCCACCCATTCCAAAATCACTGTGCCTTGAACTAGTCTGCACAGCGATTGGTAGGGTGAAGTTTTATATTGCTCTGTCTCCGGTCTAGACTGACCGTAGATCAGTTGTCTTTTGCGGTCCAGAGCTTTACACTCGCACAAGATGTGCTGGGCTGATTCCTCCCCCTCGCTGCAAAGTCTGCATGCGGGGTCCCCTTCGAACCGCCCCATTTTATGCAGGTGTTTCTTGACGGCCATGTGTCCCGTCAAGAGACCTGTTGTGTTTCTGAGCTGTCCTCTGCTAAGATTTAGCAGCTCCACAGCTCTCTTTGAACTGGGTCCGTCAATTATTGACTTCCCATGTCTGAGCCCTGGACAGTCCGCCCAGTACAGCTTGTGTTGGTTTCTGACGTTCTCACTTAATGGCTCCCCTGGTAGAGGAATACTACAAATAATGTCAATATATATATATATATATATATATATATATATATATATATATATATATATATATATATATATATATATATATATATATAAAGGGCATATTAAAATTTAATTTTGGTATACATGTTTCAAGTAAATCATCTATAACATATTGTGAAATAATTTGAGAGATACAAGGGGGAAAGAGGCAACTTGTTAATTCTAAACTTGAAGGTTTGGAGAAGGAAAAACATGTGCCCGCAAGGAATTCCACAACTTGGAAGTTCTCGGGACAAAAGAGCGGGCATAACAAGATGTTCTATGTCTGGTGACCTGGACAGTAAAAAGGTGCATTCGCTCTGTTCCACTGGTAGATCGGGGGCAGCAGGTGGAGGAACTATGGAAGAAAGCTCCTCTGAGCAGTGCCCGTGCAGATATCTGAGAGAGAGAGAGAGAGAGAGAGAAAGTCACCAACGGCACGTCGGTAGGCAAGGGATGGCACCCTTTGGGTGAGGGTAGGGTCACCGATGAGACGTATAGCTCTCTTCCGAATGGAGTCCAGGATAGCGAGTGTTAAAGCGGCAGCGGCACCCCAGATGTGGGAGCAGTATTCGAGGTTTGGCCTTATTTGTGAAGTATATAAGGTATAGAGATTAGCTGTAAGTATTTGCGAGCCCAGATGAGGAAACCTAATTTCTTAGCATCCGCTTCTGCAATCGATGTGACATGTTGGTGCCAATTGAGATTTCGAGCCACAGAAATGCCAACAAGTGAAAAGGACTTATTACTTTGAATAACTTGGTTGTTAATTGTGATGGGTCCTGGGCTGGTGTATCTCTTATGAGATAGAAAGCAAGACTGAGATTTGGTGGAGTTGAATTGTACAAGATTTCTACTTCCCCAGTCTAATATTTTTTGGACATCCGCAGAGACAGAACCCGTAATGAGTCTGCGATCCTCATCTAATTGGGCTAAAGAGACAGGCTTAGAATATTGTATATTTGAGTGTAGGGTGCTGTCGTCCGCGTAACTGTGAACTGGGTTGGATGTGCTAAAGAGGTCATTGATGTGGAGAAGAACCAAAGTAGGGGTTAAAGCTGAACCTTGAGGGACTCCTGCATTAATTAGATACAGTTTAGAGGAATGGCCATCCACGACAACAGAAATGCTCCGGTTGGAGAGGTGATTTGCTGTCCAGGTACAGAGTTCTGGTGGTAGGCCAGAGCCCGGGAGTTTATTAAGCAGCTCTGCGTGCCAGACCTGGTCGAATGCTTTGGATATGTCTAGAGCGAGAATCTGGGATTCACCGTGTAGTTCCATAGACTTGTTCCAAGAATGGGTGACAAAGGAAAGGAGGTCGGCAGTTGATCTGCGCTGACGGAATCCATACTCCCTGTCGTGGATTAGACTGTGTTTTTCAAGAAATTATAGTAATTCGGTGTTTATATACTTTTCCATCACTTTAGAGACGACTAAAAGGAGAGAAATAGGTCTGTAGTTACTAGGAAGCGCTTTGGATCATTTCTTGGGGACGGGTTGTACTAGAGCAGTTTTCCAGTTACTAAGGAATATGCCTCTATTGTAAGACGTCTGAAACAGACGAGTCAGGACAGGAGCAAGTTCTGGTACGCATTTTTTGAGAACAATTGCTGGGCTCTTGTCAAGGCCACAGGCTTTTCTGGTATTAAGAGAAGAGAGTATCTTTCGTACTTTTTTAGTTTTAAAAATAATATCCGTCATTTTATGCGCGACATTGGGGACTGTTGGTGGTTGAACATTTGGAGGTGGATTGAGAGTAGAATCGCCGGCGAACAACGAGGCAAAACTTTCAGCATTGCCCAAGGCGGTAGAAACAATTTCATCCCCTGAAACAAGAGATGGGAACCTGCTCTTGCGGAAATTATTCGCAATAGATTTAGCACGAGTTCAGAAGGGTTTACTGCCATTATAGCTTGAGAGGACTTTGTTTTTGATGTGGTTATTAAACGAGAAAGAATGCGCACATAGTGGTTTCTTGCGTCGTTAAATGCTTGACGGTTTTCTTGACTGGGATTGTGTAGAAGCGTTTTGTGAGCTTTGAGCTTTTCAAGTCTGGCCTTGTCACAGGATTGAAAGATTCAGGTCTTTTGAGTGGCTCAATAGGTTTTCTGCATACGTGGAATAAATAATTCCATGCCAGCTTGGATAATTTCGGTGACGTTTTGTGAAATATCAGAGGAGTCAGGATGAGAGAAGCAGACAGACGGCCATGGAAATGAGGAAAAGTAATACCGCATTTCGTCCCAGTTCGCGGAGTTCTAGTGCCAGACGATACGTGGGTGTGATGAATGTGTGACCTCGGGTTGCATTGCGCAGGAAGCAGTGACCATGCCGTGGTCTGAGCGACCAAGGAGGGCGGTGACTGATGTCTTATAGCATTCAGGTTTTGTAGTAAGAAGGAGATCCAAGGGATTTGAGCTGTGTGTTGGGATGCGAGGAAAGTAAGTAGGTTGCTGAACCATATTGGCTAAAAAATTCTGCTCACTGCTCTCCCTTGTGGATCGGTTTTTGAAGATCCTAGCCATTCCTTATTATGGACATTGAAGTCACCAAGAATAGTGACCTCGGAGGAAGGATATTCAGAAATACATGGTCAATTTTTTTCATAAAGGTTGTCGAAGAGCCGGACAAAGTTGTTGTCAGAAGGTGATCGGTAAATGCAACAGATGAATTTAGTTGCAGCCTTGAGAGAGAGAGAGAGAGAGAGAGAGAGAGAGAGAGAGAGAGAGAGAGAGAGAGAGAGTTTCATCCAAAGTATGTCTTTTCTTTCAGCTTTCCAATTGGGGAGTCTGGTGCAGGGTAGATTGCTACGGACGTATGCGCACACACATCCAGGCAATCTAAAGGAAGTAAGGAGCTCATACCCCGGGAAATTAAGGTTATTAGTGGCTGTTTTGGCACTCATTTGGGTTTAGGTGAGGAGGAGTATTTGGGGCCTATTAGCCTGGAGAAAATGGTGGACGGAGTTCAGGTTAGAATTTAGGCCGCATATATTCGAGAAGGATATGCTAAATCTTGATGCCGGCGCCCCCTGCACACCCCTCTCCCGGAGATCCGAATGGCGGGGTATTTTATCTCCGGGATCTTTTGTACAAGGAGGAGCCATCAACATTTTTGTTTATAAGGGAAACCGACTCATACAGCAGAACCGGAAACATCCTTTGGGACTTCACCGGCCCCTTGATGGGGTGGTACCTCCTCGGACGTGAAAAAATACTCTACTTCACGTAAAGAAACTACCACCTACCAAGATGAGTTTACACTAAATGTTTGAGATGAATTCTTTCAAGCATCCCGTTCTTATAGGCTTAGACCTCTGCCAAAATGTGAAGGTTTGCTTGTGAAGAAATAAACAAAAAATATCGATGTGTTTTTCTATTCACACAGGATAGGTTGCAATGATATTTTACGGTAACATTATTACTAACACGCAAATAATGATTATTACTATTTTTTAACTAACTGCGTAAGATGATACTCAATCCAAAACATGTTCTTGTACAAATATTATGACACAAAACATCTGGTTTATTACATAAGGTTCATCTGTCAAGGATAAGTGTTGGTAATTGGAAGCAATGCATAACGCATTAAAAACCTGCATTGTTTCAAATTATTTACCAGTAAGAACAAATCAACAAAATCCAGATTTAGTATTAGTTGATTGGTGTATAGATTTTACAATGCATCTTACAAAAAGTATTAAACTTGTGTCTGCAATTGATGCGATTTGGAATCGAATATAATACAAAAATAAATGAAATACTGCTCGAAATCTTCTTGACAATGACACAGCTTCAATGCTGGTCTTCCAAATTTTAATTTAATTAACTGCCATAATTTTTGCCTATAACCATTAATCTGTACATCCCTGGAATTTCTATATCATTGTATGGTAACCAAATTATCTTCTTTTGACTTAGATTTCAGAATATTTTTAATGTTTAAACACCAAATTTTAATATATATATATATATATATATATATATATATATATATATATATATATATATATATATATATATATGTATGTATGCATGTATGTATGTATCATACAGAGATACCAGGATAGCCAGGAAAAACCGAAAATTTCGGAAAAGTTTAAATATCTCCAGAAATAACAAAGTAAGTGAAACCAAATTTTGTACGCGGGTTGATATCATTAAAAGTAAATTACGTACCAAAATTTAGATCTGTAAGTTAAAAGATAAAAAGTTATAGGCATTTAAAGAAAAGAAAAAAAGGTCTGGACGCACAGCAAGTGCGTTTTGGTAGTGAATTGCCATAAAAACTTCACGAGTACAACCCGTCCCCAAGAAAGGATCCAAAGCGCTTCCTAGCAACTACAGGTTTATTTCTCTCCTTTCAATCGACTCTAAAGTGATGGAAAAGTATATAAACACAGAATTACTAAAATTTCTTGAAAAACACAGTCTAATCCACGACAGGCAGTATGGATTCCGTCAGCGCAGATCAACTGGCGACCTCCTTTCCTTTGTCACACATTCTTGGAAAAAGTCTATGGAACTACACGGTGAATCCCAGATTGTCGCTCTAGACATACCCAAAGCTTTCGACCAGGTTTGGCACGGCGCTGCTTAATAAACTTCCAATCTATGGCCTACCACCAAAACTCTGTACCTGGACAGCAAACTTCCTCTCCAACCTGAGCATTTCTGTTGTCGTGGATGGCCATTCCTCTAAACTCTATGCAATTAATGCAGGAGTTCCTCAAGGTTCAGCTTTAGCCCCTACTTTGTTTCTTCTCCACATCAATGACCTCTCTAGCACATCCAACCCAGTTCACAGTTACGCGGACGACAGTACCCTCCACTCAAATATACAATACTCTAAGCCTGTCTCTTTACCTCAATTAGATGAGGATCGCAGACTCATGGAGGGTTAACTCTCCGTGGATATCCAAAAAATATTAGAGTGGGGAAGCACCCTTTTACTATCCAGGTCACCAGACATAAAACATCTTGTTATGCCCGCTCTTTTGTCCCGAGGACTTCCAAGTTGTACAATTGCTTGCCGGCACATGTTTTTCCTTCTCCTCCGAACCTCCAAACCTTCAAGTCCAGAATTAACAAGTTGCCTCTTTCCTCCTTGTCGACACCTACGGTACGATAGTATTTAGGCTGTAAGCCTTCGTGGTGTTTTGTTGAAATATAAAAAAAAAGCTATTTACAAGCTGTAGTTGCGTCGCCTCTATGTTAAGTTTTACCTACGAAAATTCGCTAATACATTAATTAATCAAAAAATCCATACAAAGTATTTAAAGTGTTTTAAACACAGGACCGCAAATGGACCCAGCTATGATTACCAACAAGGTTACGAAACACAAATGTAAAACAGTGAAAAATCCCTACATCTATAAATTTCTACTGTCTGTTTCGGTGTAAAAGAGAATCCAAGGCCACCTTCGACCGTGTGGTTGGACATGGTGTAAATTAGCAGAGCAATAATTGCCCTTTGCGTGATGATACGCGTTGTAGAACACAACGCAAGAAATGAAGAATCGCGTTGGTCACATGCAACCAAACCACGATAATTGCTAGATAATTAGTTTCCCTCTGGAGTCGTGGAAACGTGTGGGTTGAATACGTTATTTATATCCGCGGTTGTCATGAGGCCATTTTCTCACTTAGGCACGTATATTTGTTATAGGCTGAGTTTTAAAGTTTTTGTTTTAGTTCTAAGTTTACATTTCTAATGCTTTCAAGACGCTAAATTAACATTCACTGTTACGTTAGCAATACAACTGATTAGCTAAATATTTTGTTTATGAACTTGCAAATTTTAATGAATGCACGAAGTCTTGTAACGTGTTACAGGTTTTAGTGAATTTTCGTATAAAAAACTCACTAAGGGGGACATCCCGACTTTTGAATTATGAAAAAAATTCTTCAAATGAGCGCTACTTAGGCCCCCTAGAACACATATCCGGGGTCAGTTTCGATTTTTATATATATATATATATATATATATATATATATATATATATATATATATATATATATATATATATATATATATATATATATATAAAGGTATTCATCAAGTTTAGTCAAAATCGGCCCATTATTTTTTGAGTTATCGGTGTGATACATACATACATACACACACACAAATATATATATATATATATATATATATATATATATATATATATATATATATTTGTGTGTGTGTGTATGTATGTATGTATCACACCGATAACTCAAAAAATAATGGGCCGATTTTGACTAAACTTGATGAATACCTTCCTTTTGTAAATGGCTTGGATAAGTTCGTTAGGCAGGAAAATCGGCCGAGGTTTCCCCGGAAACTTTGGTGTTTTCTTTCGAAAAAAAAATTATATCTCCGGAAATAACAAAGTAAGGGCAACCAAATAGGCTACACGGGTTTATAGCGCTATAGGTGAATTACCTACCAAAATTTAGCTCTGTAGGTCAAAAGACAAAAAAGTTATAGGCATTTAAAGAAAAATAAATTGCGGTTTTCCTCAAAACGTCAAAGTGACAATTTAAAATGTCAAAATTGGCAACATTTAGGCAAAAAACTTGAATCTAATACGGGCTATGGAAAGAAAATGTCTCAAGAAGAATGTTTTACAAACCCTGAAGTCTTAGTTTCAACCGTCATTGTCCTTCATTTTACTAAAATATTTCCAGAAAATTCATTTAAAATACACCCTTTCTCTGATGCTTGGCCGTAGTCTTAGCTATAAAGTTAATCGTTTAATGGTATATAATTTTTGTCGAATTTTCGTAAAAAATCAATAAAGCTCAATATATCCGTTATCATACACGATATGAAAAAAATTTGTATACATTAATTAGCGTGCCTTGAGCTACATCTTAAACAAAGATTTCTACAATCACAGGTGGCCCATAAGTCGTTGGTGATACAATTATTTTTTTTAGTCGAACACGCCTTATGTTATTGAATTTTTGCATTTTCCACATCGAAATATAATGCATGTTTGTAAGAAAAGAAATTCTGGACGCAGCAAGTGCGTTATGGTAGCGAATTGTGATTAAATGCTTCATATTTGAAAAGCTCAATTTGCTATTAACCTATAAGGTTGACCAAGAAACGGTTTTTCTCACACCGATAACTCAAAAAATCATGGGCCCATTTTGATAAAATTTGGCATGTACCTTCCTTTTGTAAGTGGCTTGGATAAGTTCGTTAACCAGAAAAATCGGACGAGGTTTTCCGGAAAAAATTTTTAGTTTTCATTCGAATTATTTTTTATCTCAAAATATAAAAAATCTATTATAACCAAATTGGGTAGGTAGGTTTACGATATGAACAGTAAAGTATACACAATTTAGATTTCTATGTTACAAGAAAAAAAGTTATAATAAAATATTTGATGCCAGATCATTTCTATCAAAATTAACTACCATAACGCACTTGCTGCGTCCAACTATTATATTTTCAAACATAGACATAATTTTCATCTGTGACGTCAGCGCTTCTGTCCATCGAATAACTATATACTCTGTGGTTTACTCAAGAAACTTCTGACATCTAAGAGCCAACGTGATTCTGCAAATAAGAAACGTCATTGTATCCAACAGCTACGACGAAAATTTTACCAGATTTCCTCTCATTTCCATTCATATAAAGATTCAACATTGATTGATTTAACAACTAGCAGAATGATTCCGTAGGCTGTATACGAGGGCGGATCAATAAGTCCGTGACTTTTTGAATGAAACACAGGTTTTTTTTACAAAAAATCATTTTATTTCTCAACATAGTCTCCTTTGAGCTCCATACACTTCGTCCAACGTTGCTCCAATTTTTTATCCCTTCCAAAAAATAGGATTTGTCGAGGTATTTGTTTGTGAAATGATTTAATCATTGGAGTCAAATCTCTTTCCGCCGAGCCATTACTTTAAGTTTGGAAACAGGAAATAGTCACGCGGGGCTACATCCGCAGATTAGGGCGGATGAGGGAGAAATTCGTAGCCCAATTTATACAATTTCGCCATGGAGACTACACATATGTGCACCCTTGCATCGTCTTGGTATCAAATAACTTGCCCAAATGCGGTCGTTTTTTCTTCAAATCGTCATTGAATCGGTCCAATAAGTTGGTATAATATTCGCCATTGATTGTTCTTCCCTTTTGAAGGTAATCAATGTGGATTATACCGCGTGCATCCCAATAAACGGTTGCCATGACTTTATTGGCTGACAAACCCACCTTGGCGTTCTTCCACGCCGATTCGCACGGAGAATCCCACTGTTTTGACTGCTGCTTGGTCTCTGATGTGTTGCGGTGGATCCATGTTTCGTCCACGGTTACGAAACAGCGCAAAAACTCGTCCCTATTGCGGTTGAATAACGCCAAACACTCCTTGGAAGTTGTGACACGATTGCGTTTGTGGTCCATTGTGAGCAAACGCGGCACCCATCTTGCAGATAGCTTAGTGATCATGCAAAATCGAAATCACTGAGCCCTGTGATATGTCTAAGGCTTCCACAATCTCCCGCACTTTCAATCTCCGATCGGCCAAAATTCAGTAAACCACTTTTTTACCATGGAAATTGATGGTGCAGAGTCCCTATAGTATGATGCTTGGTGGCAAACGTGCCCGTTCATTAAATTAAGTAAAACATAGCTCAACTTGCAACTAAATTATCACAGTTATCTTAAATCATCCTTCAGAAATTAACGTGAAAAATTTAGGGAACGCCTAAAGGACATCTAGAACGCTAAGACTAGGAGAAAATACAGTTTAGGTTAAGCAGATTTTACATCGTGAAATTAAAGTATTTCATATCTGAATCTGAATGGAACTAATATATACGCCTACGCCATATTTCTGCTCATTGTGTGTGAAACCTGGTAAATTTTTCGTCGTATACAGAGTGACCCATTTGAAAGCAGGACACGCTCATACTTTTAGTGAATTTTCTTAGAAAAAATTCACTAATGAGGAGATCTCGACTTTTGAATTTTGAAAAAATTTCTTCAAATGAGCGCAATCTAGGACCCCTAGAACCCATATCCGGGGTCAGTTTCAATTTTTATATGTTTATATATATATATATATATATATATATATATATATATATATATATATATATATATATATATATATATATATATAACACCGATAACTCAAAAAATAATGGGCCGATTTTGATAAAATTTGGCATGTACTTTTCTTTTGTAAATAGCTTGGATAAGTTCGTTAGTCAGGATAATCGAACGAGGTTTTCCGGGAAAATTTTGAGTTTTCATTCGAAAAAAATTCTTATATCAAAAAGTAATTAGCCGATTTCAATAAAATTTGGCATGTACCTTTCTTTTGTAAATAGCTTTGACAAGTTTGTTAGTCAGGAAAATCGGACGAGGTTTTCCGGGAAAATTTTGAGTTTTCATTCAAAAAAAAATTTTATCTCAAAGAATAATAGGCCCATTTTGATAAAATTTGGCACGTACCTTCCTTTTGTAAAAGGCTTTGACAAGTTCGTTAATAAAAAAATCGGACGAGGTTTTTCGGGAAAATTTTGAGTTTTCATTTGAAAAAAAAATTATCTTAAAAAATAAAAAATCTATGATAACCAAATTTGGTAGGTAAGTTTACGATATAAAAAGCAAACTATACACCAAAATTTAGATTTCTATGTTACAAGAAAAAAAAGTTATAAAATATTTTGTGCCAGATCATTTCTATGAAAATTCACTACCATAACGCACTTGCTGCGTCCAGGCTTTTTTTATTTGTGAAGCGATTTTGATCAAACTTTTTTTGAAATGTGGAAGGGGGAAAAGTGTACTTTAGGGCCAAGTAGCATCCCGTTTTTTTTAACAATCAGTGCCTACTAGATCACTTTTAAAGGCTGAAAATTTCAAAAACCGGAGACAAATGACATTTATTGTTTGCAGAATCCCGTTGGCTCTTAGATGTCAAAAGTTTCTGAACTAAACCACAGAGTATAAAGTATACACAGTCACACACACATACACATACACACGTCATACATATCGGTTACGTCTATGATTAAAAATATAATAGTGGAAAATAAATAAAAACGTGTAACACGTTACAGTCTTGGCGCCAAAGCCTGTATTGAAATTGAAATATATTAAAAATAAACGTGAAAACATGTAAACGAAATAAAATACGTCTGACGATTACTCCCCATTATGTAGATTACTTTAGAACGAAAATGCCCGACAGTGGATATGTTAAAATTAAGATGTCGAAAATTAAGGCAACAATTTAACTGACAAAACGTGTAATTTTGTACACCTACGCCGCAGGAAGACAAAGCAATCAACGAATTATGTCAGAAGTCATTTTAAGATGTACATATCACAGGTCCAAATATAACAAGTACTTACTGGTTAACGAGATGTTCCATATAACGCATCTAAAAGCTATTTACCTGAAACAAATAAAAATACGGTAAGTGAAATTGAAAAGAGAATCTTAAAAACTTAAGCACAAACTAGTATCGATGGCATTTCAAATCTACGACGAATTTGAGACCTTCGTCGACATCGATTAGATTTCATAAACCTGCTATAGAACACAGGAACAATAAAAGTTTGGGCGCAGCAAGTGCGTTATGGTAGCAAATTTTCATAAAAATGTTTTTAATCCAAATATGTCTTTTTTAGCGAATTTTTCGTAAAAGGAAAAATTCAATAATGAGGGGATATATATGGATATATATATATATATATATATATATATATATATATATATATATATATATATATATATATATATATATATATATATATATATAAACGACTGGTACGGGTGGTCTGATTAATGTATAATCTATTAAACAAAACAATAAACGGCTTAAATTGTATACGCTGAAAGTAGCAGGTGATACCGTAAAAACGGAAAGTCTAGAGAGAAAAATAATGGCCGCATGTTCTCACGTTGTTCAGGTGTAGTAACATGGAGACACCGCAGCAGTCATATCGAGTGAACATGGTTCTCGACATGGGATACTGCAGGACACGTCCTTGCAATGATCGTTACCTCCTCGAGCCAAGACCTTGAGTTACTGGATCAATTTTCCATGATGCTCTCATCTCGAATAACTTTACAAGCCGGTTATGTAGTATGCAAAACAAGGACGTGTTTGGAATTTCAATATGATTCCAAATAATAAAGAAAAAACATTCAAGGGAGAACTGTATTTACGATCATAACTATTTTATTGAAACTGAAAGTCAGTTATTTTTATATATTTAAGCATCCGATGGGTTTATTAAGAGTAAAAGTATTACTAAGTGAATATTGGAACCTGTGATGAGCACTGATAAGCACACTCTGAGAAGCCAAATCACCACAACACATTAAAAAAATCCAGGCTTTTTCCACGCCCGAGGGGATATCAACCCTTACATCAAGTGGCCGGTGACGTCCCAACAGAGGTTTCCGGTTCTGGTGTATGAGTCGGTTTCGCTTATAAACAAAAATGATGATGGCTCCTCCTTGTACAAAAAATTCCGGAGATAAAATACCCCACCATTCGGATCTCCGGGAGAGGGGTGTACAGGGGGCGCCGGCATCAAGATTTAACATATCCTTCTCGAATATATGTGGCCTCAATTCTAACCTGAACTCCGTCCACCATTTCCTCCAGGCTAATAGGCCCCAACTCCTCTTCCTCCCGAAACCCAATCAGTGCCAAAACAGCCACCAATCACCTTAATTTCCCGGGGTATGAGCTCCTTACTTCCTTTAGATTGCATGGAGGCGAGTGCGCATACGTCCGTAGCAATCTACCCTGCACCAGACTTCCCAATTTAGAAACTGGAAGAAAAGACATACTTTGTATAAAACTCTCTCTCAGGGTTGCAACTAAATTCATCTGTTGCATTTACCGGTCACCTTCTGACAACAACTTTGTCCAGCTCTTCGACTACCTTTCTGAAAAAATCAACCATCTTATTTCTGAATATCGTTCCTCCAAGGTCACTATTCTTGGTAACTTCAATGTCCATAATAAGAAAAGACTAGGATCTTCAAAAACCGATCCACAGGGAGAGCAGCGGAGGCCTTTGCAGTCAGCAATTCTTTAGCCAATATGGTCCAGCAACCTACTTACTTTCCTCGCATCCCAACACACAGATCAAATCGCTTGGATGTCCTTCTTACTCACCGCCCCCCTTGGTCGCTCAGACCACGGCATGGTCACTGCTTTCTGTGCAATGCAACCCGAGGTCACACAGTCATCACACCTACGTTTCGTTTGGCACTACAACTCCGCGACCTGCGACGAAATGCGGGATTACTTTTACTCATTTCCATGGGCGTCTGTCTGCTTCTCTCATCCTGACCCCTCTGATATCTCACAAAACGTCACCGAAATTATCCAAGCTGGCATGGAATTATTTATTCCACGTACACAGAAAAGCCCTTCAGCCACTCTAAATCTTGTGACAAGGCCAGACTTGAAAAGGTCAAAGCTCACAAAACGCTTTTACACGATCCCAGTCAAGAAAACCGTCATAACCACTTCAAAACCAAGTCCTCTTAAGCTCCAACGGCAGCAAACCCTTCTGGACTCTTGCTAAATCTATTAGGAATAATTTCTTAACGAGGAGGTTTCCACCTCTTGTCTCAGGGGATAAAATTGTTTCTACCGCCTTGGGCAAGGCTAAACTTTTTGCCTCGTTGTTCGCCGGCAATTCTACTCTCAACCCACCTCCAAATGTTCAACCACCAACAGTCCCCAATGTCGCGCATAAAATGACGGATATCATTTTCAAAACTAAAATGGTACGAAAGATGCTCTCTTCTGTTAATACCAGGAAAGCCTGTGGCCTTGACGAGATCACAGCAATTGTTCTCAAAAAATGCACACCAGAACTTGCTCCTGTCCTGACTCGTCTGTTTCAGACATCGTACAATAGAGGCATATTCCCTAGTAACTGGAAAACTGCTCGAGTACAACCCGTCCCTAAGAAAGGATCCAAAGCGCTTCCTAGCAACTACATGCCTATTTATCTCATTTCAGTCGTCTCTAAAGTGATGGAAAAGTATATAAACACCGAATTACTAAAATTTCTTGAAAAAAAAAACAGTTTGGCCTACCACCAAAACTCGTTACCTGGACAGCAAATTTTCTCTCGAACCGGAGCATTTCTGTTGCCGTGGATGGCTGTTCCTCTAAACTGTATCCACTTGATGCAAGAGTTCCACAAAGTTCAGCTTTAGCCCCTACTTTGTTTCTTATCCAGATCAATGACCTCCTCTCTAGCACATCCAACCCAGTTCACAGTTACGCGGACGACAGCACCCTCCACTCAAATATACAATATTCTAAGCCTGTCTCTTTAGCCCAATTAGATGAGGATCGCAGACCCATGGAGGGTTCTGTCTCCGTGGATCGCCAAAAAATATTAGACTGGGGAAGTAGACATATTGTACAATTCAACCCCACCAAATCTGAGTCTTGCGTTCTTTCTCATAAGATATACACCAGCCCCAGACCCATCACAATGAACAACCAAGTTATTCAAAGTAATGAGTCCTTTTCACTTGTTGGCATTTCTGTGGATCGAAATCTCAATTGGCGCCAACATGTTACATTAATTGCAGAAGCAGCTGCTAAGAATTCAGGTTTCCTCCTCCGGGCTCGCAAATACTTTTCACCAGCTAATCTCTATACCTTATATACTTCACAAATAAGACCAAACCTCGAATACTGTTCCCACATCTGGGGTACCGCTGCCGCTTCTACACTCGCTATCCTGGACTCCATTCATAAGAGATATATACGTCTCATCGGTGACCCTACCCTCACCCAAAGTCTGCCATTCCTCGCCCACCGACGTGCCGTTGGTGACCTCTTTCTCTCTCTTTTATAGATATCTGGACAGGCACTGCTCAGAGGAGATTTCTTCTATAGTTCCTCCACCTGTCGCCCCCAACAGATCTACCAGGAGAACAGAGCGAATGCAGCCCTTTACTGTCCAGGTCACCAGACATAGAACATCTTGTTATGCCCGCTCTTTTGTCCCGAGGACTTCCAAGTTGTGGAATTCCTTGCCGGCACATGTTTTTCCTTATCCTCCGAACCCCCAAACCTTTAGGGTCAAATTAACGAGTTGCCTCTTTACTCCTTGTCGACACCCATGGTACGATAGTATTTAGGCTGTAAGCCCTCGTGGTGTGTTGTTGAAATATGAAAAAAAAAAGTGTTGAACCAGAAAGATGTAGAATTTCAGCAAGATTAACAATGTATTATTTTTTTCAAAGCTTTTATAAGGATATTTATGATAAAAAATGTTTTCTTTCACACGACCATAGCAATTAAACCCCTAGCGGCAGAGTTAGAAAATTATAAATTATTTCCAGCATTTTATCTTAGCCTCTTTCCTCAACAGGATTTTTTGCAGATCTCCTGGACTATCAATTCCTTAGGTATGGCACCTCTTTGCCCTAAATGAAAGACCCTGTACTTATGATTTTAGAAAACAAAATAATTAGCAGCCCTAATAATCGTATTTTCTCAATACATACGGCTTAGAATCTATTGTAATACAAGCTTTTTTAACTGCCCTAAAGTTAGGTAAATAAATTTGTATAACATAATAAAATCAATATTCTGGTGGAACACTCGTGACGCTAGTGATATTTTTGTGCATTGTGCGTTTTTTCACCGTAACCTTTAGAGGAGTAAAACAGCCTCCGTAAATAAATATACACATTTAAAAGAACTAGCGTTCTTTGGTAATGTATCTTTAGAGACTAATTTTTAAATGCAGAAAAACAAAACGAATCTAGGACGCATTATCTGCGACCTTAATGAGCCTAATTAACCAAAACCTGAGATTAGTACCAGCTGCGATACGATTTGAAAATCGCGTGACAACAATTTTAACGACGTGGTTTTGTTATTGAAGTAGTTTCTGATACGTTCTAATTTCGTAAAGAATATTTTTTATAATAGAAAACGAAATAGTTTCATCTGATTCAAAAAATATACTATAGATATATATAAATGGAGCGGTCTTTAGAAAGAGCACAAAGTATTTTGCTGTACATACTATTCCAGTCTTATAGAGACAAATAATTTCAAGCAATTGTATCATAAAATGGAAATTTAGGAGCCACGAGGGTGTATGGATATCTAGTTAGCCTGGAAACTTTCCAGTACAGCAAGCTGTCAATGTTTGACATACAAAGGTTGCATACTGACAGCTGTGGATGTTTTAAAACAGCATATCCGAGAAAAACTAGATTCAAAATTTTTGGTCGCCTTGTCACTATAGATGAAGCATAAGTACAGAAGCAGAAGTACATCACTAAGATCCCAAGACCTAACATCCCATGCTCATAAGTCGACTAGCATGGTTCTTGCTTCAGTTTTCTGCGATAAAGATGGAATAATATATATAACAATTCTGATAAATTTTTTGGAACAACGTAAAAAGGTCACGGGAACATACTATAGTGTGTTGATAACTAAATACCGCGAGCAAATTGTGGGAAAACCACGAGAAAAACGCGATAAACGTATTTTATTTTTGCAAGACAACGACTCTGCTCACAAGTCGTTGATTGCACTGCAAACGATTGATAAAATTGTATTTGAATTAGTTGACCATGCACCCTATTCTCCTGATTTAGCACCATCAGACTATTTTATTCCCCAAGCTCAAAAACCATTTGAAAGGTAAAACAACGGGGTCAGTTTTGCCGCTGAGGGTTGGTCTGAAGAGCAAGATAAATGATTATTTTAAAGGGTTTAGAATTGCTTTACGAACGTTCTACTAAGACTTAAAGGAGATTGTGTTGAACATAAGATATTGTAATTTAAAAAAAAAAGTTTTATATTGTAGGCTAAGTACTTTTCAATACGTCCTCGTCTAAGAACTTCAAGATTTTCCAGCAGAAAATGTGCCTGATTATTGTAAGGGAAACTAAATAGCCACCGAACTATCCTGATTATAATCCATGGGATTATTCAATATGGATGTTCTTCAGGAAAAAGTTTTTTCGGAAAGAGGGGACCCTTATCAAAACTTAATAAAAAGGCGAGAAAGAAAGAACCAATTTTTCAATACAACATTGTTTGATATTCTACTTCAATTGAGACAGTATGTGGTATCAGAATGATGGTGCCCCCACTTCATCGAGTAAAATAAGTAGTTCAATAGCTGACTAAACATTTCCGTGTAGGTGGATTGGAGTAACTAAAGGTCAATAGCATAACCACCGAGATCTCCCGATCTCAATCCTTGTGATTTTTATTTATTGGGCACTCAGAACCACTGATGTATGAAGTGCAAATAACCAATAGCAATAACATTTGTCAAAAAATGTAATATTAGTAATATTTTTAGAAAAATGCAAGTATCTCGAACACTATCACATTTTTATTAAGGTCAAATTCAGTTTTCCTGGTTTGTCACGAGCTGATCTGTCACCACCTGCAAGGTTATCGTCCACTTTTGGGAGACCTGTGTATATTCCCAATGATAATCGATCAACTGTCAAACAGGACGCGTTTTTAGTGAATCTTCTTTAAAAAATTAACTGATGAGATCGCGACTCTTTTGAATTAAAAAAAAGAGTCATCAAATAGCGCGAACTAGGCCCCCTGCAACCCATATTTCAGGTCAGTTACAATATATATATATATATATATATATATATATATATATATATATATATATATATATATATATATATATATATATATATATATATATATATATATATATACATATACATATACATATACATATGTCACACCGATAACTCAAAAAATAATGGGCCGAAAGGAAGGTACTCAGAAGAGTATCTTCCTTTTGCAAGCGGCTTGGCTAAGTTGGTTAGCCAGGAAAATCGGCCCAGGTTGTCTCGGTAAATTTTGTGTTTTCTTTCGGAAAAAAATTATATCTCCCGAAATAACAAAGTAAGGGCAGCCAAATTTGGTACGCGTGTTTGTATTATAGAGAGCTGCTAAGTCTGTACGTTTAAATACAAAAAAGTTATGGGCATTTAAAGAAAAATAGATTGGGGTTTTCCTCAAAATGTCATTCGCGATTTGAAACGTCAAAATTGGCAACATTTAGGCAAAGAATCTGAAACAAATATGGTTTATATAAAGAAAATGTCGCAAGAAGAATGTACTGCAAACCCTTAAGTTTTAGCTTCAACTGTCATTGTCCTTCATTTTACTAAAATATTTTCCAGAAATTTCATTTCAAATAGGTTTTGATGCTTTGGCGGTAGTTGTAGTTAAGTTTATAGTTTAACGGGCTATAATTTTTAGCTCATTTTCGTAGAAAAACTTCGTTAATGAGGAGACTGCGACTTTCGAATTTTAAAAAGATTTCTTCAAATGAGCGCAAACTAGCCCCCCTAGAATCCATATTCGGGTTTAGTTTCAGTTTTTATCTGTTTACATATATACAGGGTGGCGCATTTCTGCGATAAAGCTCATTATAATTATTATACAAAATTTTTTAATTTTTTATTCAACAACACACCATGAGAGCTTGCAGCCTAAATACCATCGTACCGTGGGTGTCGACAAGGAGGAAAGAGGCAACTTGTTAATTCTGGACTTGAAGGTTTGGAGGTGAAGAAAAAACATGTGCCGGCAAGGAATTCCACAACTTGGAAGTCATCGGGACAAAAAGCGGGCATAACGAGATGTTCTATGTCTGGTGACCTGGACAGTAAAAGGGTGCATTCGCTCTGTTCCCCTGGTAGATCTGTTGGGGGCAGCAGGTGGAGGAACTATGGAAGAAAGCTCCTCTGAGCACTGCCCGTGCAGATATTTATAAAAGAAAGAGAGGTCACCAACGGCACGTCAGTGGGCAAGCGATGGCAGCCTTTGGGTGAGGGTAGGGTCACCAATGAGACGTATAGCTCTCTTCTGAATGGAGTCCAGGATAGCGAGTGTAGAAGCGGCAGCGGTACCCCAGATGTGGGAGCAGTATTCGAGGTTTGGCCTTATTTGTGAAGTATATAAGGTATAGAGATTAGCTGGTGAAAAGTATTTGCGAGCCCGGAAGAGTAAACCTAATTTCTTAGCAGCCGCTTCTGCAATTGATGTGACATGTTGGTGCCAATTGAAATTTCGATCCACAGAAATGCCAACAAGTGAAAATGACTCATTACTTTGAATAACTTGGTTGTTCATTGTGATGGTTCTAGGGCTGGTGTATCTTTTATGAGAAAGAAAGCAAGACTGAGATTTGGTGGGGTTGAATTGTACAAGATTTCTACTTCCCCAGTCTAATATTTTTTGGAGATCCACGGAGACAGAACCCTCCATGAGTCTGCGATCCTCATATAATTGGGCCAAAGAGGCAGGCTTAGAAAATTGTATATTTGAGTGGAGAGTGCTGTCGTCCGCGTAACTGTGAACTGGGTTGGATGTGCTAGAGAGGAGGTCATTGATGTGGAGAAGAAACAAAGTAGGGGCTAAAGCTGAACCTTGAGGATACGAGAAAAAGTTGTATACGTTAACTATAGGGTGTCTTGAGCTGCACCTTATAAAATAATTTTGACAATCACAGGCTGGCCCATAAGTCTTGGTGATACCTACAATTTTTTTTCGAACATTTTTGCATTTTTTATCGAAATATGTTTGTAAGAAGAAAAAACGAGGCGCAGTAAGTGAGTTTTGGTAGCATATTTTCATTAAATGCTTCAAATTTCAATAATTCAATTTGCTTTGTTGGCTAGCAAACCAGTCTTGTCGAAAACATTTTAAGTGTGTTTTCGAAAAATTTTTGTACATTTTAAAAACAATAAGTTATTTTGATGGTGATGATGTTTTTACTATATTATTATACTCCTTGCATTAGAGACATATTTACTATTAACAACATTTTTATGAAAATTCACTTCCATAACGCACTTGCTGCGTCCACACTTTGTATTAGCCACCCGGTACTATCTTAATGAGAGGTAAACAATTTATGAGCTTGGTTTACTAAATTTTATCATAATGACATATGAGAACACTGTTCCAGCTATTTACTTTTTACCTGCATTATATTATATTACGTTGTGTGGTTGTCACTGTCCTTCTGTGTAGCGTGTGAACGAAGCAAAACGTCGTACAAATACACAAAAACCGGTATTCTCTCATGGAATTACCTAACGCTCTCTTAATTTACACCTGACAGGCTGTACAAATGCTGCTGTATCATTACAAAATAATCTGACAGAAAAAAACACCATTATACGAATTAACTTTCAACGAGAAACAAAACAGAAATTATCGAAATGGTCCAGTGAACAATGTAAGCCTGAGAGATTACATAAACGCGACAGTGGTAGTAGTGTGTTCTTTGTGTTCTTGCGACAATGAAAGGGAATGTAAAAAAACATTTCATATTTTTGTTAAAATTGTATCTATTAGTCATCTTACTGATGTCAAACGATTTTTTTTAGACTTCCTTGTTTTGACATACAGGGTGGCGCATTGAAAACGAAACAGGCCGATTTGCGTCCAGATATATATTTTTTTAAGGAACGCTGAAACGCGTCAATTTTAATATTGAGGGGGACATGTTTTGACATAAAACTCAACTTTGTCACATCAACCCCTTAAGGGTAGTGATAACAACCTTTATATTTTAAATAGGGAACATGGACCGAGTGTTACATCATTTGAAAGCTCTTTCTTTTCTGAATTCAGCACAAGTTTTATCAACTCGTTTAAAAATTATTCACAGTTGAAAATGCCCGCGAATCTGTAGGGAAAACAACTTTACAGTGGGAATCCCCGACCGCGAGGCATGGCGGGAGGAGACGCCGGGCATACCGCGGGACGCGCTCGTCTGGTTCACGGACGGATCCAGCCGGGAGCGTGGGACGGGGGCAGGTGTTTACTCGGAAAGACCGAGGGTAAGTCATAGTATTTCCCTCGGAGCCCAAGCAACGGTGTTTCAGGCTGAAATGTGCGGTATCCTGCACTGTGTGCGGGAGAACAAGAGGAGAGGCTACACCAACAAGCGGATCCTCATAGCCACAGGCAGCTCTTAAGGCACTAAGTAGCCCACGGGTAAATTCCTGGCTGGTGAGTGAGTGCCGAGACGAGACGAGCGACCTGGCTAGGCAGAATGAGGTGACCATCATCTGGGTGCCGGGTCACTCGGGGGTCAAAGGCAATGAAGAAGCTGACAGTCTCGCGAAGAGAGGATCAGCAGAACCATTTATGGAACCAGAACCGGTTCTGGGCGTGACTGCCAGGGGAGCCATTTAGTCCTCGGTCAGAAACCAACACAAGGTGTAATGGGCAGACTGTCCAGGGCTCAGACATGGGAAGTCAATAATTGACGGACCCAGTTCAAAGAGAGCTGTGGAGCTGCTAAATCTCAGCAGAGGCCAGCTCAGAAACACAACAGGTATCTTGACAGGACACATGTTCGTCTAGAAACACCTGCATAAAATGGGGCGGTTCGAAGGGAACTCGCATGGAGACTCTGCGGCTAAGGGGAAGAATCAGCCCAGCACATCTTGTGCGAGTGTGAAGCTCTGGACCGCAAAAGACAACTGATCTACGGTCAGTCTAGACCGGAGACAGAGCAATATAAAGCTTCACCCTACCAATCGCTGTGCAGACTAGTTCAAGGCACAGTGATTTTGGAATGGGTGGAGTAAGACTAAGGGTATGCACAATCAACCAAAGGTTGCAGTGCAATGGGGGCGGCAAGGCTGCGGACGAGCCCTGAAGGAAAAAAAAACACTAACTCAATACTAAACTAACTCACTCCATCTGCGGCCTCTAACTATAGAAGTCACAAAGTACGGGCGAATTAGGCCTGAAATCTTTTGCGAAAAACGTCACTTTTTTCGTTTTTTTTTTTTTTTTTTTTTTGGTAACTTCGACTTTGGCGCATCATACAGGAGATTCCGGACTATAAGACTGTACTCGATGATCCCGGGATTTAAGGCCTAATTCGCCCGTACGAAAATTCAATGGGTTCTAAGGGCCCTATTTCGCGCTCATTTGAAATTTTTTTATGAAAGTATCACCATCGTTACCTCTTTAATAGCGAATTTTCATAATGAAAATTCACTAAACAGTTGGAGCCGATAAAATTTTGTGTGAATCACTTCGTGCAAAACTGTTTTCCCTATTCATCACGACTACAAGTAAATATTCAAGGCAATCATTGTCTTGTTTCATTGTTGACTACAAATTATACAGAAAACGAAAGTACAAGAGAGAAAGAAAAATTGTGAAATTTTATTTTCAATGCGTGATCGTTAAAAAAATTCTTTGTGTGCGTACATAGTGGTGGTACGTGTTCAGAAAACCATCAAATAAAAACTATCGCTCAATCAGAATATACAATAGTTTTTCCACATAAATTAATACGTAACAAATGATTAATGAACCTGAGAGAAAGTGCAATTATGTAGTAACTATTATACAATAGCAAATCATGCAACAATAATTTAATTCAGGGAAAACAATGACAAATTATAATAGTATCTGAATAACTGAATGGTAATCACTATCTGTTAATAATGAAATTAATACTTTAATTTTAATCCGCTGTGTCATGAAGCTCGTCAGTTACGAGGGTGTGTTGATATACAGTCAGCCTTACCTGTTTCTGTAGACAAACCAATATTACAATATTGTCGTAGCAACGAACAATTAGGTATTCGAAGTATGTGAAAAGCAGCATATCATGTATTAAAAAGTCTGGACGCAGCAAGTACGTTATGGAAGTGAATTTTAATAAAAATATTTTTAATAGCAAATATGTTTATCTAATGCAAGCAGGCATCAATCTGGTTACCGGTATAACCTATGTAGTAGAAACAATGTATTATATTTTATTAAAATAACTTAAGGTTTGAAACTGTACACAAATTTTCCGAAAATAAACTTAAAATGTTTCCGAGAAAACTGGTTTCCTAGCCCAACAAACCATGGGTTAATAGCAAATTGAGTTATTGAAATTTGAAGCAATTTGCTACCAAAACGCACTTAAGGCGTCTCGTTTTTTTTACAAACATGGATCATATTTCGATAAAAAATGCAAGTGCGAAAAACAATTTGTATGTATCACCAACGACTTATGGGCCACCTGTGATTGTCAAAATTATTTTATAAGATGCAGCTCAAGACACCCTATAATTAACGTATAAAACGTTTTCTCGTATCTTGTATAATAACAATTATATTGAGCTTTACCGTAGAAATCCGTCACCCTGTATATATGTAAACACATAGAAACTGAAACTAAACCCGGATACGGATTCTAGGGGGCCTAGTTTGCGCTCATTTGAAGAAATCTTTTTAAAATTCTAAAGTCGCAGTCTCCTCGTTAACGAATTTTTTCTACGACAATTAGCTAAAAATTATAGTCCGAAACTAAAACTACCGCCGAAGCATCAGAGAAAGGGTCTATTTGAACTGAAATTTCTGGAAATATTTTAGTAAAATGAAGGACAATGCCGGTTGAAGCTGAAACTTAAGGGTTTGCAGAACATTCGTCTTAAATGTTGCCAATTTTGACGTTTCAAATCGCGACTTTGACGTTTTGAGGAAAACCCCAATTTTTCTTCTTTAACTACTAAATACCCATAACTTTTTTTGTCTTTAAACGTACAGACTTCAATTTTGGTACATGGTTCCCTCTTTATAATACAAGCACGTGTACCAAATTTGGCTGCACTTACTTTGTTATTTTCCGAAAGAAAACACAAAATCTTCCGGGACAACCTGGGCCGATTTTCATGGATACCGAACTTATCCAAGCCACTTGTAAAAGGAAGGTACTCAGAAAATTTTATCAAAATCCGCCCTACATTTTTTGAGTTATCGGTGTGATACATCCATCCATCCATCCATATATATATATATATATATATATATATATATATATATATATATATATATATATATATATATATATATATATATATATATATATATATATATATATATATATATATATATATATATATATATACCTGACCCTGGATATGGGTTCCAGGGGACATAGTTCGCGCTAATTTGAAGACATTTTTTCAAAATTCAAAAGTCGCAATCTCCTTAGTGAATTTAAAAAAAAATTCACTAAAAAATATCCATAGAAAGATTGGACTACTGAGCCAGATACCTTTTTTTGTAGGGAAAAATTCGCCAATGAGGAGAGCGCGACTTTTGAATCTTAAAAATATTCTTTAAATGAACGAACTATAACTCCTAACACCCATATCCGAGGCCAGCCCAGCCAAGCCTTTATATATATATATATATATATATATATATATATATATATATATATATATATATATATATATATATATATATATATATATATATATATAGATATATATATATATATATATATATATATATATATATATATATATATATATATATATATATATATATATATATATATATATATATATATACATACACGAGGGTATATTGATATCTAGTTAGCTTGCAGCCTTGCAGTAAGCAAAAGCCAATTTAGTTGCTATGGTGTAGACTGTCAAAACTTTGGATCTTTTAGAACGACATGCATGACAAAGCTAGATTTTGATAGAACAATTCTGGAGGCAGGAAATGCGTTATGGTAGTGAGTTTTCTTAGAAATGATCTACACATTCTTACGATAATGTATATGCGCCAAGAAAAAGTAAAATTTGTCTAAAATTTTATAGATTTTCTTTACTACACAAAATATTTTGCTTTTGTGTCGTTCTCTTATCACAGCTGGCGCCCAAATTATTTTTTCTTTAAATACCTATAACCTTTTTTCCTTTCAACTTAGAGATCCAAACTGGTAAATAGTGTTATTTTTATGGTATAAACCTGCATACTAAATTTGGTTGTAATAGCTTAGTTATTATCAGAGATGCAATTTTTGTAGAAAGAAAACCTGATATTAGCCCGCAAAAACTAACTGCTCCGATTTTCATGGATAACAAACTTATCCACTGATCCAAGCCACTTACAAAAGAAAAGCACCTACCAAATTTCATCAAAATCGGCCTCTTATTTTTTGAGTCATTGGATATCCAGTTTGTTTCACTTAAGGTGGCGACAATTCATTATTTCATAACGGATGGGCCCGATTTTCAAAAAAAAAAATTCCTTTAAATAAAGTACTCCACAAGCTCCACACCCTGGTAAGCAATATTTTAAAATTCGGTTTTTCTATAGCCTACTACGCTAACAAATAAGGCACCAAAAATGACTAAAGCATATTAGGCATTTTTTAAGAAAAAACAAATCTCTTTAACTTGCACACTTCTCCCGAAAATGCTCATAACATTTTTACAGATTCTAAAAAAAATTTACCCCGACTGCTTTAAAGCAATCAGTTACAGTCACTTACGCTTCATTATATGTCAAACATCTCTTGCGCATCAACTATTCTTTGAGTTTTAGAAACAGTCTACAGTTTGTAGTAACTTGGTGTCAGGTCTAGCGAATCCGGTGGATGCTTGAAGAATTCGAACTTGGCGCTATTGATGGCAGACATTGCGATAACCGACGTGTGACTTGGTGCATTGTCTTGATGAAAGAGTACCCCTTTTGTCAACTTTCCGCGATGATTTTCTTTGATGGCCTCACGCTGCGTAATATAATTATTTATTATATATATATATATATATATATATATATATATATATATATATATATATATATATATATATATATATATCCTTCATTTTACTAAAATATTTACAGAAAATTCATTTCAAATAGACCCTTTCTCTGATACTGTGTCAGTAGTGTTAGCTATAGAGTTTATCGGTTCATGGTATATCATTTTTTTCGAATTTTCGTAAAAAAATATTTAAAGCACAATATATCGTTTATTATGCAAGATAAGAAAAAAATTTTGTATACATTCATTATAGGGTGTCTTGAGCTACATCTGTTCTACAATTACAGGTCGCCCATAAGTCGTTAGTGATTCAAATTTTCTTTTTTAGGAAACTTTCTTTAAAAAATTCACTAATGGGGAGATCCGTGTTTGTGTATATATATATATATATATATATATATATATATATATATATATATATATATATATATATATATATATATATATATATATATATATATATATATATATATATATGTATATATAGTGTGCCCCATTTAAAATGAAAACACCCCTGTAACTTCTGTATTTATAATCCGATTTTGAAGAACGCAAGATTAAAAGATATAAGATGAAAAACTTTATACACGCTGAGAAAATTGTTTTCAATGTCACCTGACCAAGGCATACTAATGCATTTTTTCTGTGTATAAAAAGTTGTAAAAAGGGTGAGGGTCATTTTTTTTTTAGAAAAAAATAAGTGCGTTAGTGCATTCGGCTTACCTTGAAATAAATACATACCAAATTTCATTAAAAAAAAAAGAGGAATTATTAACCATTTCAGAGAAGCTTATTTGTATGACCATTCTTACACCTCAAATTGTTCAGATAATTAAGAATGACAGTATTCTTAATTGTCGCGATAGTGTTATATCCATAGCAACCTTTCTTCTGTTGTTTTTCAGTTGAATTACGTTTATAAATCAAGCAATTTTCTAAGGCGTCTTCGTAAATCATTAATCTGCTTTTTATTGAGTTCTGTTAGTAAATTTAGTTATTTACTAGGTTTACATATTTAATTAAATTATAACATTTTTCTGGATAATGGTGTAATGTAAAATATCATTTGTAATAATGGGCCGATTCATTGGTGTGCTCAAAGTTCCTATTTTTTTATCGTGAATTATTACGGAAAATTATTTCACAGGCTATCACATGAGCAAAAAATCCAATATGGCTGACATAACAAAAACAAACGTTGATACCTGTAACTCAAATACAAATGACAGTCCAAAGTTGAGAATAGCACAAAAATATTACTCTGTATGGATGTTAATTGCACTTGTTGATATTAAATCCATATGTAAACATTTAATATACTTTATTATTTCACTAACTGAATAAACTATATGATACATTTAACTATAACAATTACAACAGTGCATGAGTACATAACAGATAACTGACCGAGCGTAGAGGACGTGTGTTCACTGTAGAGGTTGGTAGCGAGGAGAGAGATCGCCTGGTGTCTCTTATATCGTAGTTCTTGACAGCTGGCTGTCGAATAACGTAACGCAACGTTTAACTGTCAAGAGTATTTATGCAGAAACATAGAGTAGTGTTGACGGAAACACTGCGGTCGGAACCATCGCCACACTCTGTAAAAAGTGCCCTGATAATGTGCAAGTCAAGACATGTCAGATCAACGCCTACTTAGATATTGAAGAAAAAAGAAATCGACAATTTTTTTCCTTCAAAATAACTCGAAAACGAAAAAAGGCAGGGCAAAATACAAGTCATATTTGGAACGAGCTAGAAATTCTACAAAACATTGCTAATTTAACCGTCTCCCTATCTCTAATAACAACGGAGATAGCAATACATTCCCATCCAGTTTGCGACACACTGTATAAGTCAGTGACGGAAGATAAGGATCTGCATTCGTAAGACCTGATGCCACTAATATTTTTGCTGATACTTAAAAATCGTTATCGTGTATCACACATGTGTATCAAGCGTAACACATTGCTGACAAAGCCTTCTCTAAAATAAGGGTCTTTTTATAGGTTATAGATTATGAGATTCTGCCTGTACGCCATTTAATAAAAGGGCGTATCGGTAAAGAGTATCTAGGATACGACTGCGCCAGCTCATTAAGAACCCTTCCATATTATAGTTAATGCCTTTGTAATACGTTGTTGGATGAACCAAAAAGGGTCCGGGAAGGCAAACTGGATCCAAGATAAAAGATAAAATACCGAGGGGGGAGAATATTATGCAAAACAGTCGATGAATCTTACGAATGACACTAACTACATAACATAAACATCGTGTTATGATGACTAATTATAAATTCCACTCGTAGGGACATGATTTATTGCCTTTGCAACTATTCAACTAACAATTATTATTGTTGTTAATGGATATAGAAAAAAGTTATGTCAATTATTACATTTACACGTTCTAGAAGTGCAAAGAGACTAGACAAAAGCATCTCTGTTTAATGTACGTCTCAAGCATCGCATAAATATTATGGATGTGTAAATAGTGAGAAGAATGCAGAAAAAACGTCTAATCACGATTCATTCAATGTCAAACAAAATGAAAATAAACAAGTCAGAAAACATTACAGACGTCACGTTTTTACAACAACGTTTACAACATTAGATTCCTTGGATCTCATGTGAAATTCTCTCAACGCTATAAAATTAAAAATATTTCGCACTATTATTTATAGCAAATCTTCGAAAATTACTAAGTAGATCCGACTTTTCAATTTTGAAAAAAATTATTTAAATTAGCGCCTTGGGCTAGGACCCCTATTTTCCCTCAGGGCTCGTCCGCGGCCTTGCCGCCCCGATAGCACTGAAATCTTTGGTTGATTGTGCATACCCTTAGTCTTACTCCATCCAATCCAAAATCACTGTGCCTTGAACTAGTCTGCACGGCGATTGGTAGGGTGAAGTTTTATATTGCTCTGTCTCCGGTCCAGAGTGACCGTAGATCAGTTGTCTTTTCCGGTCCAGAGCTTTACACTCGCACAAGATGTGCTGGGCTGATTCCTCCCCCTCGCCGCAGAGTCTGCATGCGAGGTCCCCTTCGAACCGCCCCATTTTATGCAGGTGTTTCTTGACGGCCATGTGTCCCGTCAAGAGACCTGTTGTGTTTCTGAGCTGTCCTCTGCTAAGGTTTAGCAGCTCCACAGCTCTCTTTGAACTGGGTCCGTCAATTATTGACTTCCCATGTCTGTGCCCTGGACAGTCCGCCCAGTACAGTGCATACCTTTAGTCTTACTCCACCCATTCCAAAATCACTGTGCCTTGAACTAGTCTGCACAGCGATTGGTAGGGTGAAGTTTTATATTGCTCTGTCTCCGATCTAGACTGCCCGTAGATGCGTATATCAGTTGTCTATTGCGGTCCAGAGCTTTACGCTCGCACAAGATGTGCTGGGCTGATTCCTCCCCCTCGCCACAGAGTCTGCATGCAAGTTCCCTTCGAACCGCCCCATTTTATGCAGGTGTTTCTTGACGGCCATGTGTCCCGTCAAGAGACCTAATATGTTTCTGAGCTGTCCTCTGCTAAGATTTAACAGCTCCACAGCTCTCTTTGAACTGGGTCCGTCAATTATTGACTTCTCATGTCTGAGCCCTGGACAGTCCGCCCAGTACACCTTGTGTTGGTTTCTGACCGAGGACTTAATGGCTCCACTGGCAGTGCTCTTTGTCACGCCCAGAGCCGGTTCTGGTCCCATAAATGGTTCTGCTGACTCTCTCTTCGCGAGACTGTCAGCTTCTTCATTGCCTTTGACCCCCGAGTGACCCGGCACCCAGATGAAGGTCACCTCATTCTGCCCAGCCAGGTCGATCGTCTCGTCTCGGCACTCACTCACCAGCCAGGTATTTACCCGTGGGCCACTTAGTGCCTTAAGGGCTGCCTGGTTGTCTCTGGCTATGAGGATCCGCTTGTTGGTGTAGTCCCTCCTCTTGTTCTCCCGCACACAGTGCAGGATGACGTACATTTCCGCCTGAAACACCGTTGCATGGGCTCCGAGGGAAATACTATGACTTACCCTCGGTCCTTCCGAGTAAACACCTGCCCCCGTCCCACGCTCTCCGCCGGATCCGGCCGTGAACCCATATGAAAATGTTGTTGAAATTTTGAAACCACCATCCTTTTGTAATTAGTTTAAACACAGCAAGTGCGGTATGGTAGGGAATTTTATTTAAAAATAATTATTTTGCAATTATCCGGGTTGCCGATTCCCCCCATTAGCCCGGATAATCGAGAGTATACTATATTCCGAAACTTGGCTGGTAAAGTTATAACGAAAGTTCAAAAAACTCGTCCGGTAATTAAAATACAATACATAGAAAATGTAGCCTGAGATTTCGTCCCTCTCTTTATCGGTCTTTACCTAAGACGTAGTATAAAAGGTGCTGATGACACTAACTTTGTTAGTGAAACGATCGTCAGGTCTTTAAAAAGATGTGTGTGTGTGTGTTTGTTTCTTTAACGCCGGTCTATTTCCGCGACTATGGCCATTCACCGACGCCAGGGAGCAGTTTCACCTCACCATCCTGGAAAATTTGCCGAACCCCTGCCTTTCTGTAAGGAGGGTAGGGATATTTAACGTGCCCAACATCACATGGACACAGGACCGACGGCTTTACGCCCCCTCCAAAGGGCGGAACGTGTAGACATTCAACTTGCTTAAATACAATGCCAGAACCTCGGTTGATGTTAATGTTACAGTTTGTACTGAAAAAGTGAAAGGAGAATCCTGGGATCGAACCCAGTACCCTTCGGTTCAGAGGCACACGTTCTTACCTCTGAACCACCAAGGCTCTTTAAAAAGATGTGTTCTAGTGATTTGGGTTCTTCAAGTGTACGTAAGTTTGTGTTTACTAAAAGAACTCTGGGCTTTCGTTTTTGGCTACTGATTCGATTTAAGTAGGTACTTCAAATATTTTAAGTTTGGGCGCTTCTAAAAGAAATGTGAACTTGGCAGGACATATCCAGGTCCAGTTAATTTGAAAAGGCAAGAGTCGCCAACAACGGGTGTCATTTTTTAACACGTACAATTACAATTAATCCAGTGTAACGTAAAACTGTAGGTAGCAATAGCACAGCAAATTGATATACCCTGGCAGTAGTATTATCACGGGCGGCTCCTCAACAAGTGCGCCTGTGCGCGCGCACTGTCGCCTGCCGTGGAAAAATTAATATTTTTGCTATGCTATATTTTGATAAATTTTTATTTACTTTTTTACCTGCATTCAACAAACACAATTAGTATATCGAGGATCGCAGAGTCGGCAGCCATTAATACAGAATCAGAAGAAGTATAGTCTTAATAGTTGCAGACGTTATATACATCCATATACATCAGTCGCGCGGCGGTGTGTATTTTTCGGCGCTCTAAGGAGATGCGATACTTCAATGCGAAATGATCGACTATCTTCGTCAAAAACGACCGAATAAGCAATCTGGTTGTGCGCTTTAAAATTACACACTTGCAGTTTGCAGTGGACTTTTCGCAGAGCCTGTGTAGTAATTTTCGTGTAGTGCTTCGCGTCGGATTGATTTTAATTAGATCATTTCGTTGTTGTTTACATGTTCTAACAAGACAATTATTATTATTATTATGGCCACTACTTCGGGTTGCTTAATAAGTGGACAAAATAATTGTGAATATTTTAAAGGTTAACTTTTTAAGGGACTTTTTAACTACTATAACCTATCACTAACTAGAGGAAAAGTTGGTAAGTAGTTGATAATTATTAAGTTTAGTTAGTTTAGTAAGTAGTTTTTTTTATAATACATTTTCGGGGAAAAAAGAGGCTAGCCTTTCATTTTTAGTGAATTTTTACTTTAAAAAAATCATTAACATAAAGGTATCGACGGAGAATTTGCAAAAAAATTCAAATGAGCGCGAACTAGGGCCCCTAGAACCCATATCCGGGGTCAGTTTCAATTTTTATATGTATATATATATATATATATATATATATATATATATATATATATATATATATATATATATTACGATATTAATAATTATTATGGTATTATTATATATAATTTTTTATTATACTATTAGCAGAGCTATGAGTTCTTAATGCTCAGGGGTGCTTCAAGGTACTTACTTTTTAAATTTATCAAAGTGAAAGCAAAACAATAGAATATTCAAAATCAGTTATAATTACTTATAAAATTTAACAATTTTTTTTAATCTATATTATTTACACATCTACCCTACAAAGTGCACTTTTTCTAACTCGATATAAATTTAAATAATTAAACACTACTTACTTAATGATGGTACCCTTATTTTATTTCAATATTTCTCTTCTTAATCTGCTTTACCATTGACCTTTTTAATTGTTTTCTGCTTCTATGAGGCTTCCTAATCCTTGTGATTAGAAACCTTTTGTATCAACTGTGGCACCAAGAAAAACCTTTATAGACGTCGGACCTAAGTTTCAAAACTGTACTAAACGCTGTTTGTGACACTGGCTTCACTAACAAAACTTGAAAATGTTCCTATCAAATTTCACTTCTTGTTCAAAACTGTCTAGATAACTTTGCTTTCAACTTTACAAACTCTCGAATACTGGTTAACATTCTTATGTTTTCCTTTAAAACTTCCTCCAATCTATCTTCATAAAGAAAACCAAACACTTATATTTGCAACGTTCCAAATTCCTTCTATATATCTTTATAAAAAACCAAAAACTTATATTTGCAATGTTCCCAATTCCTTCAATCTATTTTCATTTACAAAACCAAACACTTTATTTTTGCAATCTTCTCAAAATTCCTTCTATCTATCTTCATAAAGAAAACCAAACACTTATATTTTCAATCTTCCTAAAAATTTCTTGACATCCCTTTTTTCCCCTGACACCTCTCTCTAATCTCTTGTTTTGTTGACTTTTTCCTTGACAACCTGGTGCCTGGATTATCTCGCTTATAATAAAACTATTTCTTCTATTACTTGCTCTATTTTTTGGCACAGTACATATATACTGGCTGTTTTAAAGTATCTATTATTTTAATTTGTCAGTTTACATGTAAATGGTAAATTATCTGAATATACCTTTTTTATATAATTTTAGTAATAGAAAATTATCGATGAATAGATTTTCAAACATTATGTGTTTTAAACAATAATTATTGAACTAACTTATATATTGGCCTATCGCATTCCATAGCAATATATATATATATATATATATATATATATATATATATATATATATATATATATATATATATATATATATATATATATATATATATATATATATATATATGTATGTATGTATCCAACCGATAACTCAAAAAACAAGCAACTGATTTCGATGAAACTCGGCAAGTGCCTTTCTTTTATTAATGGCTTGGATGAGTTCGTTAGTCAGGAAAATCGGATAAGGTTTTTCGGGAAAATGTTGAGTTTCAAGAAAAAATCTTTTTCTCCGAAAATTACAAAGCTATTTTAATGAAATTTGGTGGATATGTTGCCTTGTAAAGGACCACACTACACACTAAAATTCAATTTTCTACATTTTTAGAAAATTGAGTTATTCAAATTTTGAGTTTTCTTTTGAAAAAAAAAATTCTCCGAAAATTACAAAGTTATTTTGATGAAATTTGGCGGATATGTTGCCCTGGGTAAGACCTTACTATACACCAAAATTCAACTCTCTAAGTTTGTAGAAACTTGAGTTATTTAAATTTGAAGCATTTAATAAAAATTCACTACCAGAACGCACTTGTTGCGTCTCGAACTTTTTTTTTCCTTGCGCACCCCCAATGCATTAAGGCACGAGCCGCTACTGAGTATTATACAAAACACAAGCAGTTGAAGAGAGATATTTGGGATGCAAGCCATGCAACAAGATCCGTTCCTAAAGACGGTAAAAAGTAATGAAGGCAGGTATTCTGTACCTGCATTACCGGCCGGCTACATGCAGAGCTTACCAGACACGGGCACATCTGCTCGCGCTGTTTGCTGCCCATTCATGGTTCTCTCTATACACATCGGTACGATTGATTTATTTCCAGTTGCCATGAGAAACATTCAGGGGCCATAAAAGGGCATAGACCTTCCCTCAGTTATGTGATGTATAGTCTACTTTATGTACATCTCTTGTACGACGCTTTGAGTTAGTCCAAAATATATTATCAGTTGAATGGATTGTGCCCTTTGGGAAGCAATTAAAATTGATTGAATTTAAAACTTTACCAGATTATATATTATAGGTTGACAATTAACAAAAAAAAGTCTGGGCGCAGCAGGTGCGTTATAGTAGTGAATTTTCATTAAAATGTTTTTAATAACAAATATGTATTTGCAGGCATTAAATTTGCTTACCAGTATAACCTATATAGTAAAAACAATGTGCCATATTTCATCAAAATAACTTTATTGTTTGAAAATGTACCAAATTTTTTAGAAAACAAACTTAAAATGTTCCCGAAAAAACTAGTTTCCTGGCCAACGAACCTTATAGGTTAATAGCAAATTGACCTATTCAAATTTGAAGCATTTAATAAAAATTGTCTACCATAACGCACTTGCTGCGTCCCGAATTTCTTTCCTTACAAGCATGCATTATAATTACGTGGTCGAAATTCAATACAATAAAGGTCAGCTCACAATTGGGACGGACCGGGGGAATCCGATTATCTAATTAAAACAAAGCACTGTTCAATCTATTTGGACTGGGCAGATTTGAATAAAAAATTCGCTACCATAACGCACTTGCTGCATCCCGAATTTATTTTCCTTACATATATGCATTATAATTACGTGCTCGAAATTAGATACATTAAAGGTCAGCTCAGAACTGGTACGGACCGGTACCCGCCAAGTTGCACGTGAAAATTATGTTCGTCAATCAACAGTTTTAAGGTTTCTCAAAAACGAAAAAATGCCTCCCCATAAACTACAACACGTTCAAGAGTTGATTGACGGTGATTCTGATAGAAGACTGCAATTTTGTGAACAACTGCTGGACATGTTTTTTTTTTTTTTTTTTGTTCCCTCAGGGCTCGTCCGCGGCCTTGCCGCCCCGATAGCACCGCAACCCTTGGTTGATTGTGCATACCAAGCTGGACATGTTACATAGAAATGTTATTTCTTCTGCTGACGTTCTGTTTTCAGATGGAGCAACATTTTTTTTTGAATGGCGATGTAAACAGGCAAAATTGTAGATACTGGGCTGCCAAAAACCCCCACTGGATGCGACAGACACACACTCAGCGCCCTCAGAAGTTGAATAATTGGGCTGGTATCACGTAGTTGGAACTGTTTTTATAGAAAATCTAAACAGTCCAAGATATTTAGAAATGCTAAGAGAACAGGTATTCCCAATGTTACCAGAATTGTATCCAAATGTAATGGAACCTAATATTTCCCATGAAAGGATCTGGTTTCAACAAGACGGTGCACCGCTCCACTTTGCTCTACAAGTACGGGAGTATTTTCAAGAAGTATTTCCACAAAGACGGATTGGACGAAGAGGTTTCGTGGAATGGCCCGCCAGATCACCAGATCTTACACCTCTTGATTTCTTTTTATGGGGATACCTTAAAAACAGAGTGTATAATATGCAACCTGCTGACTTAGATTATTTGAAAATGAAAATAACAACAGAAATTAGGAACGTAACGCCTGACGTTTTGAACAGAGTTAGGGAAGAATTCTAGATCAGATTATTTCATTTTGTGCAAGTGAATGGAGAACATTTTGAACATTTATTATCAGAAAGCGACGTTTTTATTAAGTTTATTTTCGAAACTTGAATTTCAGGGTAAACTGTTTAGTTTTAATATTCCGGTATTAAATTTCCATCCTGTATTGAAAACTGTAATATTAGACCATACCATATGGGGTATCTCAGCATTCAGAAAATGTGATCCATCGAATTGTGATGAAAAAATGTAGGGTTGCTATTTTTTTAAATGGGTAAAGTGGTGGGGGTAAAATGGTGAGAGTTTAATTATTTTTTAACTATGATTATAAGATAATGTTCGACAAATTAAACTTCACGTGTCTCAGCGTTTTCCACAAAAATTATTTTTTGCTGAATAATGAAGTTTTTCATTCCATAAATGTGTTTCACACTGTATGTCTATATATATATATATATATATATATATATATATATATATATATATATATATATATATATATATATATATAAACATATAAAATTTGGGTTCCAAGGGTCCTAAATAGCGCTGATTTGTAGAAATTTTTTCAAAATTCAAAAGTCGCGATATCCTCATTAGTTAATTTCTTTAAGAAAATTCACAAAAACGAAAAAAATATGTCAGCTTTAACACCCTGTATCTTTTTCCACAGCAAAATTTTATTAAAACCCTCATATTTTGGTATTTGCTGCTCTATGCCCCAATAGCGATGACTCACCCTATATATATATATATATATATATATATATATATATATATATATATATATATATATATATATATATATATATATATATATATATATATATAAAAGCCTGGACGCAGCAAGTGCGTTAGGGTAGTGAATTTTCATTGAAATGACCTGCCATAAAATATTTTATTATAACTTTTTTTTCTTGTAACATAGAAATCTAAATTTTGGTGTGTAGTTTACTTTTTATATCATAAATCTACTTACCAAATTTGGTTATCATAGCTTTTCTATTTTTTTGAGATAAAAAATTTTTGTGAATGAAAAACTCAAAATTTTTCCGGAAAATCTCGTCCGATTTTTCTGACTAACGAACTTATCCAAGCCATTTACAAAAGGAATGTACATGCCAAACATATAAAAATTGAAACTGACCCCAGATGTGGGTTCTAGGGGTCCTAGTTCACGCTCATTTGCAAAAAAAATTCAAAATTTAAAAGTTGGGATCTCCCAATTAGTGAATTTTTTCTACGAAAATTCACCAACATATAAAAATCGAAGCTGACCGCGGCTATGTGTTCTAGGGACCTAGTTCGCGATCATTTAAAGAATTTTTTCAAAATTCAATAGTCGAGATGTCCTCAATAGTGAATTTTTTCTACATAAATTCCCCAATAACAGTACTTTAATAAATGTGACAGATGATTTCTTTTCTCCTTCACGTAAACATGGCACATTGTCCTCGCCTACCAATTTCGTAGTGGGCAGGTTGTGTATATTTGAGTGTGTATAGAGCGTTCTATACCTGGCGAATTTCAACTCCCATACATATAAATATAGAATATAGAAGCTATTGTTTGAAAATTACAGTACTAAAAACAGCACAGAGGGTCTTCGACCTACATATTCTCTCCTTGCCTAACAGACTAAAGACTACATTACATGTATTAATAATATGACTAATGCCTTTGTTTCGAATTCGGAACAACGAGAACTGTAATACGTTAAACCGTTAACGTGTCACAGACCATTGCACATTGTAATTTTCGATGGGTCAACACATCAGAATGAATCCAATCGAGCAAACACAATACCAAATTTTTCCAGTGGCAATAATAGACAGATTAAAAAGTCTGGTAACATATAATATAAAATTCTGGACGCAGCAAGTACGTTATGGTAGTGCATTTTTATTTAAATGTTTTTTACAGCAAATATGTCCTTAAAAAAAGTCTGGACGCAGCAAGTGCGTTATGGTAGTGAATTTTCAGAGAAACAGATATTGCCCCATTATCTGTCTCAACAAATGCCGGTGACCCTCTTAATCCTCCTCATCCTCTAAGTACCCTGACCAAAGCCCCCCACTTAATTGACGGTGACCCCACTACTTTCACTGATAACGAAGCAGGTAGACGGAACGACATATGTAAGACGATACTTGCAACGAACTGCCAGATCTCTCTGAGGCCTAGGGTTGAACACACTGGAGACCTCACAGAGAATCTCCGGCGAGATTTGGGGAGTATGCAGATTGAGGCCCCGTAATCGAGCTACAACAACCCAACCCACCTTTGTCCTTCGCTCTAAGGAGCAAGCAGATTGAGGCCTTAGAGCGTCCTTACATTTCTCCTTTACCTCTTGAAAATGGCTCCAAAACAGGAGCCGAAACGTCGAGTTTTCATAAATTCTGGACGCGGTTCAACCCGAGAACCAAGTATGTCTCATATATATATACATATATATATATATATATATATATATATATATATATATATATATATATATATATATATATATATATATATATATATATATATATATATATATATATATATATATATATATATATATATATATATATATATATATATATATATATGTGTATGTATGTATTAGTGATGGGTCGTTATTTAACTGTCAGCTATTTTTAAGCGGTTACCGAGCCGTAACGGTAACCACCAGTTATCGATTTATAAAAATAACGGCTTAAAAAGTAACGCTTTTTACCCTAACCTAGAATTCGGAGTCGTGTCTGTTTCAATTCTACTGCAACTAGGTTCGATGAATAAACATCGGTTTTCATCGGCAACTGTTATTTAACCATTTAACGGGATGAATAGCCTTGAGATTGGGAATGCTCGCTCTCGCTCACAGCTTTAGGGACGTACGATCTTCGGTACAAGAAAATGGTCCGTTTAATTTTAATTTTAACTTTAACCGGTTGTTGATGGGGATACGGCATACGGACACTACTACACAGAGTTATTCTGTTAAACTGAGAAGCTGTTATTTTTGAAACAATTGAGTTTTCCACTAGTATGTAAAGCCAAATATTTAATAATCAAAAATGTTGGGTAAAAAGATGAATTTCTGTAAAAACGTGTTATTACTTTCATTATAGACAACGCAAAATAGGGTTATTTCACGTGAAATTAAAGTACTTATTTATTTAAATTTATATACATAACCTAAGAAAACAGTTAACACGTCATTTTCGTTTGTCTGATAATAGTTATCAAATTGATTAAAAAAAGATAATGATACAACATTTTTTAATATCATATACCTACATTTCAATATAAAAAATTAAACGATATATATATATATATATATATATATATATATATATATATATATATATATATATATATATATATATATATATATACAGGGTGTTTCCAAATTGATGCGAAAAATTTTACAGGGTGATTCTTTGGCGAAAAATAAGGGGTGTCTTTTTATTAAGTTTTTCTTAAAACCCCTTCTCCTCCAAGTTACAGCCCTTTGAAATTTTTGAAACTAATTTTAAAACAACGAATATTAAAATAAGTAAATAAACAATTAATACTATATATCTTCCAATTTTTTTAAAAACTCAAACTCAATTTTTTATACTGTTTCTTTACCGAAATTTTATTAGCTGCGTTATGTTATGGAGAATGTTAGAATCACTCCCTGGGTAGCAATAAAAGTTATAACGTCTAACGTCCCAAGGGGTGATAAATAATGATATTTATTGATTCTTGCTGTGGCATTGACATTTACGTAAAGACCCTGATAAAATAAATTTGTGAGAAATGACTAGTTTATAATTCCTAAAACATCTAAGTAAATTCTTATAGAAGACTCCTTTCTGATTTCTAAAAGTTTCACTTCAGAGTGGCAAAATATTTACGACACGCTTATTATAATTTCTTAACCCTTTGTTTCCTTTTCACATCGACAAAATTTGAGATTTATACACTACGTGAAATAACGGGGTAAAAATACAATGCATTTATACTAGTGTGCTCGCTCTCGCTCACAGCTTTGGGAATGTAGGATACTATCGATCGACTATCCAGTTTAAAATAACTGAAGCCGTTATTTTCAGCGGTTATTATTAAATAACGTTAACGGCTTCAACTGTTAACAGAAAATAACTGTTTTTCCCATCACTATATATATATATATATATATATATATATATATATATATATATATATATATATATATATATATATATATATAAACTTATATTTTTTTATTTAATATTATTGGCTGCGGCATCTCACGCCATTAGCACATTCATTTCCCATCATTCAATATTTTTACAAATTTTCCAGACAAAGTCAACTTGGCTCGCACAGGAATCGAATCCGGGACCTCTCGCTTAGCAGACTGGCACCTAGCAAGCTGCGCCACGAGGGCGTCTAAACTTATATTTAACTTATATATATATATATATATATATATATATATATATATATATATATATATATATATATATATATATATATATATATATAACCTTTTTAACGGCCAATAGCTATAAATGTTAGAGGATCCAGTAAGAAAATTAATGTAAAATCAAAATTAAATTGTCATGCTCGATAATTTATTATTATTATGGTCAAATTTTTCAATTATAAAACAGGCATTAATAGAAGTTAAAAAAATTCAAATTGTTTTGTATTTCATTGCCTAACAAGGTACATACTTTAATAAAAAGTTCTACAGAAAATTCAGGTGTAAAAAGGGTAAAGGTAAGAATTTTCAATTGCATCCCACTACATACCTGCAGAAAGGAGTCAACATAAAGCCATGGACAAATAAGAGGCAAATACAAAAAATAAAAACGTAAATTTATTTAAATACTCTTATAAACATAACATAGATTTTACTTACATATAAACATATAGGTGTTCTAAAAGTGTCAGATTTTGATTTATGAATTAAATTAAATAATATAGTTAACCCTGTAATCAAATCATCAATAAATAAAGAAATTTAGAGGCGCCCAACTGTAAAAAATTTGAGTTTCATAAATATAGAACATAACATGCTTTATGATATCAAGTATACAAATATAAGAATCTAAAACTTTACAAATATTACACATAAACACAAAAATCACTTAAATATCTACATTTAAACAAATTAAATAAAGTACACCCACGAAATCATAATAATTGTACACCCAAATCGTGTATCTATACATTATATAATAATAAACAAAACGCAAGTTAGAGCAAGTAATCATAATAATTAGCGCCCATAAACGTGGGACTATTAAAACATGATAATTGGCCCAAAACTTGGGGCAGTATAAAGCTCGATAGTAAGTCACATAGCACCCATTAAAACATACATATGGGTTCTAAGAGTCCTACATCGCGCTCGTTTGAAGAAGTTTTTCAGGATCTCCCCATTAGTGATTTTTTTAAAGAAAATTCACTAGAACACATTAAGTTTAAATTATCAACAAAGTAATGTAACGATTTTTAATAGCAACGTATGGAATTGTTCACATTGAAAGCAAGGTTCTAATTACGAAGACCTAAACAATCTAAACCAAGAAAAATTAAACAAACAATAACAAGTGAAACCCGCAAAACAAGAACCTGCGTGAGTACTTGATAATCTTCTACACGAACCGAAACAAAAGAACGTAACATTGATGAAATAATTAACGTTTTGTTGAAACAGTGCGTAACCTTGACATACTAGATAATAAACAAACAAACGCATCCTTTTTGAATTGCGTTCTTATGTTCGGGCTTTAACAAAAAATCTGAGGAACATTGTTTTATTCCAGCGGAAAATATTAACACTAAAATGTGTTAAAAAGGTGAAAGAAAACAAGCAAAACAATATAGAAAGTCACACATATCACAAATATATTTTTTAAGTTAGTAACTAACGTGTCTCGACTATCAGGGTCACTGGCACCGTACAAAATACTACAACATACACACAGATTTATATAAGCTAATAATAAAGGTTTGACTTTAGATGAGTTTGCATAAACCTTCTGTGTGTAGGAAACTAAACACTTTGTTCACCCATTCTTGGAACAAGTCTATGGAACTACACGGTGAATCCCAGATTGTCGCTCTAGACATATCCAAAGCATTCGACCAGGTCTGGCACGCAGCGATGCTTAATAAGCTTGCGGCCTATGGCCTACCACCAAAACTCTGTACCTGGACAGCAAATTTCCTCTCCAACCGGAGCATTTCTGTTGTCGTGGATGGCCATTCCTCTAAATTCTATCCAATTAATGCAGGAGTTCCTCAAGGTTCAACTTTAGCCCCTACTTTGTTTCTTCTCCACATCAATGACCTCCTCTCTAGCACATCCAACACAGTTCACAGCTACGCGGATGACAGCACCCTCCACTCAAATATACCATATTCTAAGCCTGTCTCTTTAGCCCAATTAGATGAGGATCGCAGACTCATGGAGGGTTCTATCTCCGTGGATCTCCAAAAAATATTAGACTGGGGAAGTAGAAATCTTGTACAATTCAACCCCATCAAATCACAGTCTTGCTTTCTTTCTCATAAGAGATACACCTGCCCTAGACCCATCACAATAAACAACCAAGTTATTCAAAGTAATGAGTCCTTTTCACTTGTTGGCATCTCTGTGGATCGAAATCTCAATTGGCACCAACATGTCACATCAATTGCAGAAGCGGCTGCTAAGAAATTAGGTGTCCTCTTCCGGGCTCGCAAATACTTTTCACCAGCTAATCTCTATACTTTATATACTTCACAAATAAGGACAAACCTCGAATACTGCTCCCACATCTGGGGTGTCGCTGCCGCTTCTACACTCGCTATCCTGGACCCCATTCAGAAGAGAGCTATACGTCTCATCGGTGACCATACCCTCACCCAAAGGCTGCCATCCCTTGCCCACTGACGTGCCGTTGGTGATCTCTCTCTCTCTCTCTCTCTCTCTCTCTCTCTCTTTTATAGATATCTGCACGGGCATTGCTCAGAGGAGCTTTCTTCCATAGTTCCTCCACCTGCTGCCCCCAACCGATCTACCAGGGGAACAGAGCGAATGCACCATTTTACTGTCCAGGTTATCAGACATAGAACATCTTGTTATGCCCGCTCTTTTGTCCCGAGGACTTCCAAGTTGTGGAATTCCTTACGGCACATGTTTTGCCTTCTGCTCCGAACCTCCAAACCTTCAAGTCCAGAATTAACAAGTTACCTCTTTCCTCCTTGTCGACACTCATGGTACGATAGTATTTAGGCTGCAAGCCTTCGTGGTGTGTTATTGAAATAAAAAATAAAAAAGCCATGTACCGTCCGTCTTCAGAATTCTAGATTGGCTGTCGGGAAAATTTGATATGGTCTGCCCGTTTGTAAGAACATCTACAGTTAAATTGAATTATATTTACCAGTAATGTTAATATGATGCATCAGTGCCAGATATTACGGTAGGATCTTAATTATCTACAGATGATTCACTGCCTAGACTGTCTCTTGGGATTCAATTTTCAATTGACGTTTCAGTTTTTTGATTACGCGTGTGCATATTGATTTTATGGCAGGTTCCTTAAGACTGGGGTAATATAATATATTGTCACATTTGTCTATGAGAATTAAGTTTATGGACTTTGTTACTTGTATGGTCAGTTGTAGTGTTGGTAACAGTGAACACTCCGGAATAATATTTTTAGAAGGGTCCAGAAGTGACAGGTGTAGAATAGTGTAGAAGGTCTAGAATCTCTATGAGGAGTATCAATAGACGAACGGCACATAGAGTGAGTTAATTCAGTATTGAGTGTGGTGTAGAATAAGTGATCATAGAGTATTAAGCGAGTGAGCAGTAAGTGCTGGTGTATAAGAAGCGATCATAGAAGGCGAATACTGGAATATAGTTCTATGGACATTTAATAATAGAGAGAAATATATTAGTTGATACTGGTGTGGGAAAATAGTGGCTTATAATAAATTAATAGTTTGAAAAGCTGTGTTTTGTTAGTCAACAATTCCAACTAACAAAACCAATTAATATTACATACAACCGTTAAGTTATCTTGACGAAAAAAGTCACGAAGTAGCAGAAAAAATATTTAGAAAATTGTATCATTATTCTTCTTAAAACGTCAAAGTCGCGATTTGAAACATCAGAATTTGTAGTTTTCAGACAACGAAATTGAAACAAATACGGATTAAGTAGAAGATTTGTCGTAATAAGTGTGTTTTACAAAGCCTTACGCTTCAGCTTCCTTTTCCGTTTAGTATCAGGGAAATGATACTCGAAAAGAACCCTACCGACAAACGAGACGCTAACAGACTCATCAAACAAGTACGATCCGCCCTACAAGAACGCCGCAACAATCGTTGGGAGGAGCGCCTGCAAACCCTGTTTACCCAAGACAATTCCGTCTGGCAAATGGCAAAAGCCCTTCGCTCCCAAAAACTTTCGATATCCCCGATTCACGGCCGTAACGGTGTCGTATACACGGATGCGGAGAAAGCTACTGCATCCGCAGATCATCTGGAGTTGAAATTCAGCCCGAATTATAACAACCTTGATCTGTCGTACGTAGCAAGAACGCACCGCTACCTCAGGAGTGCGCTTCACGCCACCCCAGACACAACTATCGAGCCCACAACTTTCGAAGAAGTTTCCCAAATAATCAAAGCATTAAGAAATAGGAAAGCTTAGGGATACGATGGAATCTCCAACGTAGCCCTGAAAAACCTCCCCCGCAAACCCGTGGTATTCCAAGTTACGATTATGAATGGCATGCTGCGATTTCAACATTTTCCTTCCGTGTGGAAACTTGCCGACACTATCAACATCCCGAAACCCAGCAAAGATCCGCTGTTCCCTCAGAACTACAACCCCATTAGCTTGCTACCAGTCATCGGCAAAATCGCCGAAAAACTGATTCAGAAAAGGCTAGCTTCTTTGACCTCAGAAAATCATATCCTCCCGGATGAGCAATTCGGCTTCAGACACCAGCACTCCACCACTGACCAAGCCCTTCGTGTGGTGGAAAACATCACCGAAGGATTTAATATAAACAAGTCAACTGGTGCAATATTTCTTGACATTGCTCAAGCCTTCGATAGGGTTTGGCATGCGGGCCCCCTTAACAAACTTCTATCATTTAATTATCATCTCCCTCTGATTCTCCTAATCAGGTCATACCTGCAACAGAGGAAGTACCAGGTCAAACATCTGGAAGCCAGATCTAGAACGTACCCAGCCACGGCTGGTCTCCCGCAGGGTTCTGCTATATCCCCTCTGCTGTACAATATATTTGTCGCAGACATTCCGACAGCCCCCCTAAATGTGACATACGCACTGTACGCAGACGACACTACCATCCTCAGCAGCTCCACTCAGCCGAGGATAATAACCGAACGACTTCAGACCGCCGTAGTCGAGCTGCAATCATGGTATAGGAAATCCCTTCTAGCCATAAACCCCGATAAATGTTCAGCTGTCCTATTTTCCAAGAGGAGACACACATCTCACGAACACGTTTCATTAGACAACCGTCTAATCCCCTGGCAAGATTCCGCCAAATACCTCGGCGTTTTCCTCGACAGGCACTTAACATGGTGCCCCCATGTCGATCACGCTCGAAAAAAAGCCTCGATGTTCATCTCGAAGCTGTTCCAGCCTTGACCTATGCATCACCTGCATGGGCCACCGCGGCCGCAACACACATCAAGACCCTTCAAATCATCCAGAACAAAATTCTGAGAATAGTTACCGGAGCGCCATGGTTTGTCCGAAACAGTCAGATTCACTCTGATCTGGAAATGCCTTCAATACTTGACTTTATGACTCAACTATCCACTACCCAGTCCGCAAAAGCCGCTTCTCACCCAAATGCTCTTCTCCGTAGTGCCACTGACTACGACGAGCAACTTCCACATAAGCATAAGCGTCCAAAGCTTATACTTACCCGCTAAACGCCCCCGCGGCAAAAACAGAATGGAAACATTCATACCCAAAAAGTCATTGTGTGTAATTCTTTCCGACGGAGGTATGGACTAAGGTCCGGTACTCCCAGGGAGGGGGTTTTAGTGAGTACAGTCTCACAGTACCTCGATATCCCACGGAACCTACTGGGCCGTGAATGGGGTCTGCATGAGCATTTCCCCCTCCTGCATCAAAAAAAAGGAGTGAGTTAGTTCAGTATTGAGTGTGGTGTAGAATAAGTGATCATAGAGTATGAAGCGAGTGAGCAGTAAGTGTTGTTGTATAAGAAGCGATCATAGAAGGCGAATAGTGGAATATAGTTCTATGGACATTTAATAATAGAGAGAAATATTTTAGTTGATACTGGTGTTGAAAATAGTGGCTTATAATAAATTACTAGTTTGAAAATCTGTGTTTTGTTCGACAACAAATCCAACTAACAAAACCAATTGAATATTACATAGAACCGTTAAGTTAGCTTAACGAAAAAAGGTCAAGAAGTAGCAGAAAAAATATTTAGAAAATTTTATCATTTTTCTTCTTAAAACGTCAAAGTCGCGAATTGAAACGTAAAAATTTGCAATTTTCAGACAACGAAATTGAAACAAATACGAATTAGGTAGAAGATTTGTCGTAATAAATGTGTTTTACAAAGCCTTACGCTTCAGCTTCAAGCATCATTGTCTTTCATTTTACTAAAATATTTTAGGAAAACCCATTTCAAATAGACCCTCTTTCTAATGCTTTGGCAGTAGTTTCAGCTATTAGAGTTAATTGGTTTAATAGTCTATATTTTAGCAAATTTTCGTAGAAAAATATTCGTTATTGAGAAGACCGCGACTTAAAAAGATTTTTTCAAATGAGCGCTAACCAGAACCCCTAAAACCCATACACGAGGTCAGTTTCAGTTTTTGTCTGTTTACACATATATAGGGTCACGCATTTCTACGGTAAAGCTCAATATATCCGTTATTATACAAGTTATAAGAAAAAAGTATATACGTTAATTATATGGTATCTCGAGCTGGATCTTATAAACCTATTTTGACAATCACAGGATGGCCCATAAGTAGTTGGTGATACACACTTTCTTTTTTTAATAGAACACCCCCTTATGCTATTGCATTGTTGTTTTCCATCTAATTATAATGGATGGTTGTAAGAAAAAAAATTGATATCGTTGGTAACTAATAATAAATATTTAGTGTTATTGTAAAAAAAAGTTGTCGAATTTTTGTGAAAAATATAATTAGTGTAACATTACTGAAGGCAATTTCTGTAAAAAAAGGTGATTTTTTTTTTAAAGAAATTTTTGCAGATTTTCATATTTTCTTTTGGTCCCAAAGCTGTTTGTCAATAATTATATCTTGGCAGGTGGTTAAATAGCTTAAAGAGGTTCGTTGGTCATGAAAATCGGACCAGTTTTTTTCTGGAACTTTTAAAGTTTATTTTCGGAAAATGTTTGTACTTTTTGAAACAACAAAGCTATTTTAATGAAATATGGTACATTTTTAGTACTATATCTTGAACTTGAACGCACTGTTGGGCCATCCTGTATATAAATAATATCTCCTACATGATAAGAAGATATATTTCATCTTCTAACAAGAGACCAAATGACTTAAATGTAATATTTTAAATTATACATCTGGACAACTCGTTAAAAACCATCACGAAATTGTTATTTGGTACCTTATAATATCTGCGATAGTTCACAAGGTCCAGAACGGCTTTTAAGAAAGTTCTCACGAGAATTCGTGATCGAATCAAAATTGCATTTGGTCACACAATTTCTATACAATATTTCTGTTGGGGATTTGTTAAGCATTTTAATATAGTTTGTAAAAATACTGCAACGCGACATTAAAAAAATTGTATTCAACATGATGATTTTTACCAAATACAACCAATTAATTACTTTCGATATTCATAAGAAATAGACGTATAAGAATCATAACTCTAAAGCCTCCTATCTGTAAATGTATGTTATTATATAATGGTATTGTCACAGCGAACACTCTGGAGTGACATTTCTAGAATAGACCAGAGGTGACAGGTGTAGAGTAGTGTAGAATAGTGTAGAACGTCTAGAATCTCTATAGACGAGTGGTGCTCAGAGTTAGTTTTTTGTTTTATGTCAACAACACACCACGAGGGCTTACAGCCTAAATACTATCGTACCGTGGGTGTTGACAAGGAGGAAAGAGGCAACTTGTTAATTCTGGACTTGAAGGTTTGGAGGTTCGGAGGAGAAGGAAAAACATGTGCCGGCAAGGAATTCCACAACTTGGAAGTCCTCGGGACAAAAGAGCGGGCATAACAAGATGTTCTATGTCTGGTGACCTGGACGTTAAAAGGGTGCATTCGCTCTGTTCCCCTGGTAGATCTGCTGGGGGCAGCAGGTGGGGGAATTATGGAGGAAAGCGCCTCTGAGCAGTGCCCGTGCAGATATCTATAAAAGAGAGAGAGAGGTCACCAACGGCACGTCGGTGGGCAAGGGATGGAAGCCTTTGGGTGAGGGTAGGGTCACCAATGAGACGTATAGCTCTCTTTTGAATGGAGTCCAGGATAGCGAGTGTAGAAGCGGCAGCTGCACCCCAGATGTGGGAGCAGTATTCGAGGTTTGGCCTTATTGGTGAAGTGTATAAGGTATAGAGATTAGTTGGTGAAAAGAATTTGCGAGCCCGGAAGAGGAAACCCAATTTCTTAGCAGCCGCTTCTGCAATTGATGTAACATGTTGGTGCCAATTAAGATTTCGATCCACAGTAATGCCAACAAGAGAAAAGGACTCATTACTTTGAATAACTTGGTTGTTCATTGTGATGGGTCTATGGCTGCTGTATCTCTTGTGAGAAAGAAAGCAAGACTTAGTTTTGGTGGGGTTGAATTGTACAAGATTTCTACTTCCCCAGTCTAATATTTTTTGGAGGTCTACGGAGACAGAACCCTCCATGAGTCTGCGATCCTCATCTAATTGGGCTAAAGAGACAGGCTTAGAATATTGTATGTTTGAGTGGAGGGTGCTGTCGTCCGCGTAACTGTGAACTGGGTTGGATGTGCTAGAGAGGAGGTCATTGATGTGGAGAAGAAACAAAGTAGGGGCTAAAGCTGAACCTTGAGGAACTCCTGCATTAATTGGATACAGTTTAGAGGAATGGCCATCCACAACAACAGATATGCTCCTGTTGGAGAGGAAATTTGCTGTCCAGGTACAAAGTTTTGGTGGTAGGCCATAGGCCGGAAGTTTATTAAGCAGCGCTGCGTGCCAGACCTGGTCGAATGCTTTGGATATGTCTAGAGCAACAATCTGGGATTCACCATGTTGTTCCATAGACTTGTTTCAAGAATGGGTGACAAAGGAAAGGAGGTCGGCAGTCGATCTGCGCTGACGGAATCCATACTGCCTGTCGTGGATTAGACTGTGTTTTTCAAGGAATTTTAGTAGTTCGGTGTTTATATACTTTTCCATCACTTTAGAGATGACTGAAAGGAGAGAAATAGGCCTGTAGTTGCTAGGAAGCGCTTTGGATCCTTTCTTGGGGATGGGTTGTACTCGAGCAGTTTTCCAGTTACTAGGGAATATGCCTTTATTGTAAGATATCTGAAACAGACGAGTCAGGACAGGAGCAAGTTCTGGTGCGCATTTTTTGAGAACAATTGCTGGGATCTCGTCAAGGCCAGAGGCTTTCCTGGTATTAAGAGAAGAGAGCATCTTTCGTACCTTTTTAGTTTGGAAAATGATATCAGTCATTTTATGCGCGACATTGGGGACTGTTGGTGGTTGAACACTTGGAGGTGGGTTGAGAGTAGAATTTCCGGCGAACAACGAAGCAAAAAGTTCAGCCTTGCCCAGGGCGGTAGAAACAATTTCATCACCTGAGACAAGAGGTGGGAACGTGCTCTTGCAGAAATTATTCCCAATAGACTTAGCAAGAGTCCAGAAGGGTTTGCCGCCGTTGGAGCTTGAGAGGACTTTGTTTTTGATGTGGTTATTAAACGAGTTTTTTGCCTCAGAAAGAATGCGGACATAGCGGTTTCTTGCGTCGTTGAATGCTTGACGATTTTCTTGACTGGGATTGTGTAGAAGCGTTTTGTGAGCTTTGACCTTTTCAAGTCTGGCCTTGTCACAGGATTTAGAGAACCAGGGCTTTTGAGTGGCTGAAGAGGTTTTCTGTGTACGTGGAATAAATAATTCCATGCCAGCTTGGATAATTTCGGTGACGTTTTGTGAGATATCAGAGGGGTCAGGATGAGAGAAGCAGACAGACGCCCATGGAAATGAGGAAAAGTAATCCCGCATTTCGTCCCAGTTTGCGGAGTTGTAGTGCCAAACGATACGTGGGTGTGATGACTGTGTGACCTCGGGTTGCATTGCACAGGAAGCAGTGACCATGCCGTGGTCTGAGCGACCAAGGGGGGCGGTGACTGATATCTTATAGCATTCAGGATTTGTAGTAAGAAGGAGATCCAAGGGATTTGAGCTGTGTGTTGGGATACGAGGAAAGTAAGTAGGTTGCTGTACCATATTGGCCAAAGAATTGCTGACTGCAAAGGCCTCCGCTGCTCTCCCTTGTGGATCGGTTTTTGAAGATCCTAGCCATTCCTTATTATGGACATTGAAGTCGCCAAGAATAGTGACCTCGGAGGAAGGATATTCAGAAATCAGATAGTCGGTTTTTTCAGAAAGGTAGTCAAAGAGCTGGACAAAGTTATTGTCAGAAGGTGACCGGTAAATGCAACAGATGAATTTAGTTGCAGCCCTGAGAGAGAGTTTTATCCATAGTATGTCTTTTCTTCCAGCTTCTAAATTGGGAAGTCTGGTGCAGGGTAGATTGCTACGGACGTATGCGCACACGCCTCCATGCAATCTAAAGGCAGTAAGGAGCTCATACCCCGGGAAATTAAGGTGATTAGTGGCTGTTTTGGCACTGATTTAAGTTTCGGTGAGGAAGAGGAGTTGGGGCCTGTTAGCCTGGAGGAAATGGTGGACGGAGTTCAGGTTAGAATTTAGGCCACATATATTCGAAAAGGATATGTTAAATCTTGATGTTGGCGCCCCCTGTACACCCCTCTCCCGGAGATCCGAATGGAGGGGTATTTTGCCTCCGGAATATTTTATACAAGGAGGAGCCATCATCATTTTTGCTTATAAGGGAAACCGACCCATACACCACAACCGGAAACGTCCGTTGGGACTTCACCGGCCCCTTGATGTATGGGGTGGTACCTCCTCGGGCGTGAAAAAATCCTTTACTATTACATAAAGGAAAATTCCACTACCACCTGCTAGTTAGAATCTCCATGGACGGTATAAATAGACGAATGGTGCGCAGAGTAAGTTAGTTCAGTATTGAATAAGGTGGTGTGAAAGTGATCATAGAGTATAAAGCGAGTTAACAGCAAGTGTTGGTATATAGGAAACGATCATAGAAGGCGATAGTGAAATATAGTTCTATGGACATTTAATAATAGTAAGAAGAGATATTTTTGTTGACACTGGTGTTGGAAAATAGTTGGTAATAATAAATTAGTAGTTAGAAAAGCTGTGTTTTGTTAGTAAATAAATCCAGCACCCCGTAGAACGTAACAGTATAAACAACCAGGAGGCCATCCTCCCGCTACACCACCACCACCACGTTATATTTCATGGTCATACCTGCAAATCTCCACAATGTTCTAGGGAATTTATTCAGAGTGAACGCCCGTGAACTGCACCGATTGAACTATCATCAGGAAAAAAGCTTAAAATTTGGTACTGTACTAATGCAATTGACATAAAATGGGGCGGTTCGAAGGGGACCTCGCATGCAGACTCTGCGGCGAGGGGGAGGAATCAGCCCAGCACATCTTGTGTGAGTGTAAAGCTCTGGACCGGAAAAGACAACTGATCTACGGTCACTCTAGACCGGAGACAGAGCAATATAAAACTTCACCCTACCAATCGCTGTGCAGACTAGTTCAAGGCACAGTGATCTTGGAATGGGTGGAGTAAGACTAAGGGTATGCACAATCAACCAAGGGTTGCGGTGCTATCGGGGCGGCAAGGCCGCGGACGAGCCCTGAGGGAACAAACAAAACAAAAATGCAATTGACGGACACTCGGCTAAAATATTTTCAGGCTAGTGGTATTTTCGGTTATACAGGAAGTATGTACATGTTAGCTTTCTTATTTCAAATTGGGCACCCAGTATATTATGACATTTTGAGAGTCAGAGTAAAATTATGAATACTTTTTGCGTATAACGTCATATATCTAAGCCTTCTTCTCCTTGAGATATTTGAACTTTTATGTCAAAATTTACGGTTATTTTAACATCCATTTATTTTCCAAAGCATACTTTTGTCTTTTTAATTTAAGTTTATTGGTGAATTTTCTGAAAAAAAGTTCACTGATGAGATCGCAATCAAAAACATTTTTACGAAAATTCACTACCACAACGCCCTTGCTGTGTCCAGACTTTTTTGTTCTGTGTTTATTTCATTAAATTATTGCGTCAACTCATCCATTGGATTGATACAAAACGCCCAAATGACATAAAGTGTTAATTGATATAGCTAGTTGTTAAGTTTAAAAGGCCCATAATAGGAATGTTCTGGATTAAGGTCGAAAAAAGGTCTAAAATGATACTAAACCACAAAGTGTGACACATTGCTGCATTTGGAATAGAAGGAGCTTTTAGAATACCATATCAGAAAACGAGGGCCGTCTTTAAAAAAAAAGTGGGGAAAAGTAATTTGCTGACCAAAGTTAGTTATTTTAGCTGACCGACTACTTATAGACTAAAGTTTTTCATGAACCTCTATATCTTGGATGCCAGCTACCAACCGCATCTGCTACCAGAAAAGTATAGAAAAACACCCCCATTTAGGGGTGGTTTACTCTTGAGGTTTTTTCGTTTTTTAGTGCGACCAGAGAAAGTGTGAATGCGACCAAGCTGTAAATTTACACAGAATCACTTTCGTTTTTTAGTGCGACCAGAGAAAGTGTGAATGCGACCAAGCACATTTTCTCTGGTCGCACTAAAAATCGAAAAAACCTCCAGAGTAAACTACCCTTAAATATGAACATTTTCTGTGAAACTTTAGTAGCGAAAATACACTTACCAGCAGTGATTATGTGTAAATTTAGAGCTTGGTCGCATTTATACTTTTTCAGGTCGCACTAAAAAATGAAAAAACCTCAAGATTAAACTATTCTTAAATATGAATATTTTTCTGTGAAACTTTGGTAGCGAAAAGACACTATCCAGCAGTAATTCTGTGTAAATTTATAGCTTGGTCGCGTTCATACTTTCTCTGGTTGCAGTAAAAAACGAAAAACCCTCAAGAGTAAACTACCCTTAAATATAAATATTTTTTTGTGAAACTTTGGTAGCGGAAAGACAGTAGCCATCGGTGATTCTGTGTAAATTTGTAGCTTGGTCGCATTCACACTTTCTCTGGTCGCACTAAAAAACGAAAAAACCTCAAGAGTCAACTACCCTTAAATATGAATATTTTTTTGTGAAACTTTGGTAGCGAAAAGACAGTTACCAGCAGTGATTCTGTGTAAATTTATAGCTTGGTCGCGTTCATACTTTCTCTGGTCGCACTGAAAAATGAAAAAACCTCAAGAGTAAACTACCCTTAAATATGAATATTTTTTTGTGAAACTTTAGTATCGGAAAGACAGTTAGCAGTAATAATTGTGTGTAAATTTATAGCTTGGTCGCATTCATACTTTCTCTGGTCGCACTAAAAAACGAAAAAACCACAAGAGTAAACTACCCTTAAATATGAATATTTTTTTGTGAAACTTTGGTAGCGAAAAGACAGTTACCAGCAGTGATTATGTGTAAATTTATAGCTTGGTCGCATTCACACTTTCTCTGGTCGCACTAAAAAACGAAAAAACATCAAGAGTAAACTACCCTTAAATATTAAGATTTTTTTGTGAAACGTCGGTAGCAGAAAGACATCAACATTGGGATACAAAATATGAAATATCAAAGAAATCCTTAAAGATTAAAGCCTCGGTCGTCAACATTTATTTTGGTCAGCAAATTACATCGTCCCAAAAAAAGTTGATGATGGTTCCGCGAGGCCGAAACGTCGGGTTCAAAAATTAGCAACGCTGCGTTAAAGAAAATGAAAAGTTGCTGTGGAGAAGTATCATCGGTATTGATGTAGGTCCACCATTAAGGCCCAGAAAAAAATAATACGTAAAATAAAAAAATACAAATTTTGCAAATTATCTCAAAAACAAAAAAATGTTTCGTGTTGGGCTTTTGAGTGCGTAACTTTTCTTTAACAAATTTAACCAAGTCTGTATCTGCTACCGTTTTGGAGATCCCCATAGTGGCCCTCCTTATCTTGGACACACTATATATATATATATATATATATATATATATATATATATATATATATATATATATATATATATATATATATATATATATATATATATATACATATATATATATATATATATATATACATATATATACATATATATATACATATATATATACATATATATATATATATATATATATATATATATATATATATATATATATATATATATATATATATATATATGCTCAGACAGTGATGAAGTTGGTTAAAAGGTAAGATGCGTACTGGCAATCAGGCCAATGCTGACCCTTTTTGCTCATCTAAACTAACCTACCCTCCACCTTAAACTCTATCTCAACGACAGCAGTGATTTGAAAAATCATCCGCTGCCGGTGAGTCTCGAACAGTCGTCCCCGGAGTCCGATTGGGAAGTTTCAATCGAATTTCCAACACGGCCACGGAGGCGCTTGATCCAGTTGGTTAATTTTTATTTTCTTGGTAGAATATATGTGAGAGGAAGCTTGCAATGTCATGGGCCATATGTAAATTTGATTTCTATTTAACTTCTATTTAAAAAAACTCGGATCCAATTTGCATAAGTGGGTCAATAAAATCGTGGTCATGTTTCTCTTAATTCTCAATACACGCCTTGTTTTAAACAACAGCAACATATTGATTAGAGAATAATTGGAGGCTGGCTAATATGCATATACATCTGGAAATCATAATAAGACTGGTAACCTAAATATTGCATATTATACGTTATTTACAGCGCATACAGTTTCTGATATTGATTATACAGGAAATGCATAATTACCAATTACTCTACTAGTATTCACATTTAATAACATATATATATATATATATATATATATATATATATATATATATATATATATATATATATATATATATATATATATATATATATAATCGAAAAAGGGATAATTATACTTTTTTATATTTTCCGCGGATCCCTGGAGTTCGTCTGCAATTTTGGTTTTTGTTCGTATTTCTTTACAATGTCAGAGTGTGTGCAGTAGCTTATTTTTAGAGAGAATGATGTTACAAGTATCACCAACAAGTCTTCGACTTGGGTGACTTTTAACGTTATTGAACAACCAGGCTCTTAATTAATCTTGTAAGTTGTTTTGTGAGGAAAATATATATTGTTCAATAAATTATTATTATTATTATTAATGTGAGACATGCTTGGTTCTCGGGTTAACCAACCCACACTAATCGTTATCTTAACGCCCAATCTCACCATCACCCATCGCAACTAAATTCCGTGGTTCGAACATTAGTAACACGATCCCTTAGACTAACGGACAACAACAACAAACAGACAGAATTAAACTTTTTAAGACAGACATTGCTAGAAAACGGATACGACAACAATCACATACTACGAAACATTAGAAACGCACAACAACAAACCACTATACCACAACAAGAACAAACAGCGTTCACACAACAACACACAGCGTTTTTACCATACATTAAAGGTGTCACCGACAAAATCAGCAGAATTTTCAGAACCCATAATATCAAAACCGTATTCACAACAGACCAAAAACTGTCAAATCTTATAAAAACTCCCAAGGATACGATTCCAAACGAATCCCACGGAGTTTACGAAATTCCTTGTTTCGACTGTTCCCCAACTTACGTAGGACAAACAAAAAGACGCATCTACAATAGAATATACGAACACACCCTCGCAGTTAGAAAATCCGACCCCTCATCGGCGCTGGCCATGCATCATATTCATACAGGGCACAAAATAGACTTTGATAATGCCAAAACAATAGCACCGGTTTACAATTTTAAAACGAGAATTATCCGCGAAGCAAATGAGATTGAGAAACGTCCTGATTGTTTAAATAAGAGAGATGATGGTCTTCGCCTTCCGACTACTTGGAAACCTATTATATCTTCTTTACAAACACACAAAAAGGAAATAAATTCCACAGACAATTTTATTGCATCATGATCTCCCTCAACAAATGCCGGTGACCCTCTTAATCCTCCTCTAAATACCGTGACCAAAGCCCCCCACTTAATTGACGGTGACCCCACTACTTTCACTGATGACGCAACAGGTAGACGGAACGACATATATAAGACAAGATTTGCAACGAACTGCGAGATCTCTCTGAGGCCTAGGGTTGAACACATTGAGACCTCACACACGCTCTCTGGCGAGATTTGGGGAGTAGGCAGATTGAGGCCCCGTAATCGAGCTACAACAACTCAACCTACCTTTATTCATCGCTCTAAGGAGTAGGCAGATTGAGGCCTTAGAGTGTCCTTACATATTTCCTTTACCTACCTTTGTCCACCACTTTAAGGAGTAGGCGGATTGAGGCCTTAGAGTGTCCTTACATATTTCCTTTACCCACCTTTGTCCACCACTCTAAGGAGTAGGCAGATTGAGGCCTTAGAGTGTCCTTACATATTACCTTTACCCACCTTTGTCCATCACTCTAAGGAGTAGGCAGATTGAGGCCTTAGAGTGTCCTTACATATTTCCTTTACCTCTTGAAAATGGCTCCAAAACAGGAGCCGAAACGTCGAGTTTCCATAAATTCCGGACGCGGTTTAACCCGAGAACCAAGCATGTCTCATATATATATATATATATATATATATATATATATATATATATATATATATATATATATATATATATATATATATATACATAGGGTAGTTCAAATTCGAGCTTCGCCATTGGGATCGTGTAAACCGTAAGAGATACGAGGATGGTCAAATTGGGGCAAAGTTTTGAGAATTTTACGAGGACACAAGTTTCACCCATATGCATTTTCTATAGTACAGCATCACAAGAAAACGATTTTTTCATCGATTCTATGATTTGGACTGACGAACCTACATCTACGAAGAATGGAACTTTCAATAGACACAATTCACAGTAATGGAGCGACTCAAATTTGCATCCATTTAGAGAAGATAATTTTCAAGAGTCCTGACAATTTAACGTTTACTGTGTCATAAGAAACGACCGCATCGTGGCTCCACAATTCTGCCAGGAAAATTTGAAGGTGAAATTTAACTGTTCTGTTTTATTTTGTGGTGTATTGTATTGCATGCACGGTCCCCTAATAAATTAGTCGTAATTTTGTTCCGATAATTTCAATTAATTTTTGGTCTAATAATGCGATAATTAACTGAAACTCTGCGAACAGAAATATTAATGATGATTAGGTATGGTGATATGTATGCACAATAAACCAAAGGTTGCAGTGCTATCGGGGCGGCATAGCCGCGGACGATCCCCGAGGGAGGAAAATATGGTGATATGTGTAGAACACAGGCACAAATTGTTAACATATTTAATTAAAAACAGACAGATTTGCCCCCACTAACCCAGGGAACTGTGTCTAAGATACATTCACAGTTTCGTAATTATGGACACGTTAAACCACTGCCTAGGAGACCCAAGTTTGTTGAAGAATATGTAAAACTCAATATTTTATTGGCTTTTCAAGAAAAACCAACAACTTCTATCCGTCAAGTTGCACGTGAAAATTATGTTAGTCAATCAACAGTTTTAAGGTGTCTCAACAACGAAAAAATGCATCCCTATAAACTACAACACGTTCAAGAGTTGATTGACGGTGATTCTGATAGAAGATTGCAATTTTGTGAACAACTGCTGGACATGTTACATAGAAATGTTATTTCTTCTGCTGACGTTCTGTTTTCCGATGAAGCAACATTTCTTTTGAATGGCGAGGTAAATAGACAAAATTGCAGATACTGGGCTGCCGAAAACCCCCACTGGATGCGACAAACACACACTCAGCGTCCTCAGAACTTGAACGTTTGGGCTGGTATCATTGGTGATCACGTAATTGGACCTGTTTTTATAGAAAATCTAAACGGTCCAAGATATTTATAAATGCTAAGAGAACAGGTTGTCCCAATGTTAGCAGAATTGTATCCAAATGTAATGGAACATAATATTCCCCATGAAAGGATATGGTTTCAACAAGACGGTGTACCGCCCCACTTTGCTCTTCAAGTACGGGAGTATTTACACGAAGTCTTTCCACAAAGATGGATTGGACGAAGATGTTTTGTAGAATGGCCCGCTAGATCACCAGATCTTACACCTCTTGATTTCTTTTTATGGGGATACCTTAAAAACTATATAAAACGCAACTGCTGATTTAGATGATTTGAAAATGAAAATAACAGAAATTAGGAACGTAACGCCTGACGTGTTGAACAAAATTAGGGAAGTATTCCAGAGCAGATTATTTCGTTGTGTGCAAGTGAATGGAGAACATTTATTATAAGAAAGGGACGTTTTTATTAAGTTTATTTTCAAAATTTCAATTCTAGGGTAAACTGTAGTTTTAATATTCCGATATTGAATTTCCTCCCTGTATTGAAAACTGTAATATTAGACCATACATATGGGGTATCTCCGCATTCAGAAAAATGTGATCCATCCAATTGTGAAGAAAAAATGTAGGGTTGCTTTTTTTAATGGATAAAGTGGTGGGGGTAAAATGGTGGGGGTAAAATGGTGGGAGTTTAAGTTTTTTTTAACCATGATTATAAGATAATGTTGGACAAATTACGCTTCACGTGTCTCAGAGTTTTCCACAACAATTTTTTTTTTGCTGCATAATGAATTTTATTCCATAAGTGTGTTTCACACTGTATATTACTAATATATTGCCGGCTCTAGAAATATTGTTTTCAGTTATATAATTCTCGGTAATATAATTGGCTATCATTGCGGAACGCTATCGAATTTTGCATGTCGTCATTGTTTAAAAAATAACCACAATGAGTGACTATTTCACGGTTGCAAATTGATTGTTGCAATGTTTCTCAATGCTTGACCATAAATATATTTTTCGCTCCAGATCGTTTCGGGTGATGAAATTCGGGAAACTTGCAAGAATTAACGGAGTAAGTAACGCAAATGTAAAGAACTGTATCAGTGACTGTAATTTATTATGTTGTTGGTTTAATTTCGGTAATTAAAATTAAAGAAGTAGATAGTTGTAATAATGAAAATCAGTATTGCTTCAAACTTTGCAAGACCGGAATATCCTACAGCTTGCACAAATAACAAAAGTCTGGACGCAGCAAGTGCGTTATGATAGTGAATTTTCATAAAAATGTTTAAACAATAAATATGTGTTTTTTTTTTTAAGAAAGCAGACATCAAATTTGGTTACCAGTATAATATATATATAGTAGAAAAAATTTACCATATTTAATGAAAATAACTTTACTGTTTGAAAATGTACAAAAATTTTTCGAAAATAAATTTAAAATGTTCCCGAAAAAACTAGTTTTTCTGGCCAACGAACCTTATAGGTTAATAGCAAATTGAGCTATTCAAATTTGAGGCATTCGATAAAAATTCGCTACCATAACGCATTTGCTGAGTCCCGAATTTATTTTCTTACAAACATGCATTATAATTTCGTAGTCGAAATTCCATACATTTAAGATCAGCTCAGAGCTGATACTGACCGTGGAAATCCGTCTGTCAAATTAAAAGAAATCATTGTTTAATCTATTTCAACTGAGCAGATTTCCTTGGCTAACGAACTTATCCAAGCCACTGGCAAAAGGAAGGTACTTTTTTTCCTCAGGGCTCGTCCACGGCCTTGCCGCCCCGATAGCACTGCAACCTTTGGTTGATTGTGCATACCCTTAGTCTTACTCCACCCATTCCAAAATCATTGTGCCTTGAACTAGTCTGCACAGCGATTGGTAGGGTGAAGTTTTATATTGCTCTATCTCCGATCTAGACTGACCGTAGATCAGTTGTATTTTGCGGTCCAGAGCTTTACACTCGCACAAGATGTGCTGGGCTGATTCCCCCCCTCGCCGCAGAGTCTGCATGCGAGGTCCCCATTTTATGCAGGTGTTTCTTGACGGCTAGGTGTCCCGTCAAGAGACCTGTTGTGTTTCTGAGCTGTCCTCTGCTAAGATTTAGCAGCTCCACAGCTCTCTTTAAACTGGGTTCGTCAATTATTGACTTCCCATGTCTGAGCCCTGGCCAGTCTGCCCAGTACACCATGTGTTGGTTTCTGACCCAGGAATTAATGGCTCTTTGTCACGCACAGAGCCGGTTCTGGTCACATAAATGGTTCTGTGGACCTTCTCTTCGGGAGACTGTCAGCTTCTTCATTGCCTTTGATCCCCGATTGACCCGGCACCCAGGTGAGGGTGACCTCATTCTGCCCAGCCAGGTTGCTCGTCTCGTCTCGGCACTCACTCACCAGTCAGGAACTTACCCGTGGGCTACTTAGCGCCTTACGGGCTGCCTGGCTGTCTGTGGCTATGAGGGATGTTCATGTACATCTACAAGTTAACAATAAAAATAACATATAAAAGCAAAACAAAAATTATTATAAAACACACCATGGCGCTCAAAAGAAAAGTTGCAGAATACAGATCTAAATCCAAAATTGTTTTTTTAGAAACACCAGGTGCACAAGGTTTATATAATAAAAAATAGTTTATTGGTAGTTTATACGTGAAAATCGTCCACAGAGTAGCACGTCTTGTTTAGGAGAATTGTTTTCACCCTCTTCTTGAAAACTGGTAAAGTGTCTACATTCCCTACATTTCCTGACAATGCAATAAACAACTTGCAGCCATTACAGAACAGTGACTTTTGGTACAGAGCTGTGCGATGTTTGTCAGTTTGCAGGTTATTTTTACCTCTTGTGGTATGTTCAACTGCATTGCTGTATATTTGGTCTTGTTTTGAAAAACATGGGCTAGCACTACCAGGATGTAGATGCTGGGGAGTGTAAGGATACCCTGTTCCTTAAAAGTGTTTCAGCAAGTGTGTCTATGCGGGATATTGAATATGATTCTCATTACTTGTTGTTCTTTAAAAACTCAATTTGCTTCACTTGTTAATCACCAGTGTATAACACCAAACTTTAGTTCTGAGTATAAATACGCATAATACAGTGACAACACTGTAGAGGTCCTGCATCTTCGGGTTAGTGTTCTTACTGCACACGAAATGGATGATATTCGCGAGCAGAGTTAATCGAGATGGACATTCCACCTTACCCCACTATCGATATGAAGTCCTAGTAATTTCGTAGAGGTCTGCTGAGTTTAGGTCAGGTCAGGTCAGGTTCTACATCTTGTCCAATATGCTTTTTTGATTTAGAGGACTTACAAAGCACGCATGTTGTCTTATCCTTATTGAGTGCAAGCTTCTTTTTGTCAACCCAGTTGGTAAGCCTTTTGAAACTTTTGTCAGCATCAGCCACAACGTCCTGAACATTATGTCCACCCATCAGAAAGTTGCTATCATCAGCATAAGAGGTGACCGTCATTTTGTTGTCTGGATTGATGTTGGTTTCCAGATTGATGTGCTATGTACTGAAGTAGGCTGTTGGCGTAAATAATATACATCGAAAGTCCAAGAACTGTTCCTTGTGGCACCACAACCCCCGAAAGTCCCAGATAAGTAGGTACTGGTTGAGTTAGATATTACAACTCTTTGAGTTCTGTCTGTAAGATAGCTTCTGAACCAGTCCAATGCAGTGCCTGTAACTCCATACTTTAGCAGTGACCTCATGATTTACACAATCAAAGACTTTGGAGAAGTCCACAAAACCCCCCAAAACTACCTCTTTTTTTGTCAATGTGCTCAACAATTTGCTCCACAAATTCAACAATTGCAGTTTCAATGCCTCGTGCTTGCAGAAGGCCATGTTTATATGGCGAAGAAAGTTTATTACCAGATAAGTTGTCAGCTTGTTATTGGCTATTTTTTCAAAGTTTTTTTGCAAAAGATTTGTCCTTAGCTTGAGTAATTTGTGGGACCACATTGTTTTGTATGTCGATTTTATATGTGCTTCTTTCATTTTCGATGGAACTATACCTCTCGCCAATGACATGTTATATATGTGTGACAGTGGTAAAGAAACAAACTTGCAGCGCTTAAGCAATATACTTGACACTTTATCCGGCCCTGCAGAACTGGATGATTTGAGGGTATTTGTTGCCTTGAGAAGATCCGCTTATGTAACAGGTGAGAATTTAAATTGGATGTTCACTTGCGAAGTTATCTCCTCAACAAATGCTATATCTACCGCGGGAGGCAGAAGAGCAGTTGCATTTTGAGCAGCAGATGAGAAAAAATTGCCAAACGGGTCTAGAAGAACCGTATTTATGGCACGGCATTCAGTTTGACATTTTAGGTTCCTCCCTGCTACTTCGTTAGTGGTCTTCCACATAGTTTTGCTCTTGTTGTTGCTGCTGCTAATAGCTTTATCAAGTTCGGTCTTCCCTGCATCTGCGATAAGTTGTATTGTGCATTTACTGTTTTGAACGTAGGCTTAAAATCGAAAAATGTTGGGCAAACTCACCATATAGTGCGACGACATAATCCTTAACTTCTAATTGAAAAACATACATTGAAATGGTTGCCGAACGTTGCCAGGAAATTGCTATAAGCACCTTCAGAAGAGGACTCTTTTTTGAGTACGTTTGTCCATGTTTCGTGTTTAAGCAATCTGATGAAGGTGACTATATTAGCCCCACTAATTATTCGTTTAGTGACTGTTGATCCGTCCGCAATGCCCTTGACACTGATAGAAAACGTTTTTGGAAATAGGTTTACACATAAAACTCCTACTTAATTTTTGCCAAAGAATCGCTCGTTAGACTTTTGAAGCATCATGTGTAGGTTATTGAAAATAAGTAAAATTAAAGATCGATATGTACAAATAAGGTAAGTGCAATATGTTTTATATATCTACAGTTTTAACGAAACAATATAAAATACTCCGTTTCAAAATAATGTAAATTATTTTGTCATTAGTTACATAAACTGTGCCTAGGTTGGTTAAACACATTGTGACAAAAACAACATAAAAACCGCCAGTGTTCAATAGCCAGTGCATAATCGGTGGGTATTTTAGTCTGTTTTATCTATTTTGTATTGCACAGTTGGCAGACAAGTAGTCCAGGAAGTGAATTTTAATAGAGCTTTGTATGGAGATGACGCTTTGATAATTTAAATATTTAAAACGACACTACTTTAATATAAATAAACTTTTTTGTGTTTATACCATCAGTTTATTCTATATATATATATATATATATATATATATATATATATATATATATATATATATATATATATATATATATATATATATATATATATATATATATATATATATATATATATATATATATATATATATATATATATATATATATTCTTTATTTCTATTTATTAATTGTTAAAAGATTTTGTACAGTAATATAACAAATCGTTGGCACCCGTAGGTCACAGTGAATTACCTAACACGAAGTATAAATATAATCAATCACCTTAATTTCTCGGGGTATGAGCTCCTTACTTCTTTTAGATTGCATGGTAGCGTGTGCGCATACGTCCGTAGCAATCTACCCTGCACCAGACTCCCCAATTTAGAAGCTGAAAGAAAAGACATACTATGTATAGAGCTCTCTCTCAGGGCTGCAACTAAATTGATCTGTTGCATTTACCGGTCACCTTCTGACAACAACTTTGTCCAGCTCTTTGACTACCTTTCTGAAAAAACCGACCATCTGATTTGTGAATATCCTTCTTCCGATGTCACTATTCTTGGTGACTTCAATGTCCATAATAAGGAATGGTGGGGATCTTCAAAAACCGATACACAACGGAGAGCAGCGGAGGCCTTTGCAGTGACCAATTCTTTAGCCAATATGGTTCAGCACTACTTACTTTCCTCGCATCCCAACACACAGCTCAAATCCCTTGGATCTTCTTCTTACTACAAAACCTGAATGCTATAAGATATCAGCCACCGCCCCCCTTGGTCGCTCAGACTACGGCATGGTCACTGCTTCCCGCGCAATGCAACTCGAGGTCACACAGTCATCAGACCCACGTATCGTTTGGCACTATAACTCCGCGAACTGGGACGAAATGCGGGATTACTTTTTCTCATTTCCATGGGCGTATGTCTGCTTCTCTCACCCTGACCCCTCTGATATCTCACAAAACGTCACCGAAACTATCCAAGCTGGCATGGAATTATTTATTCCACGTACACAGAAAACCTCTTCAGCCACTCAAAAGCCTTGGTTCTCTAAATCATGTGACAAGGCCAGACTTGAAAAGGTCAAAGCTCACAAAACGCTTTTACAAAATCCCAGTCAAGAAAACCGTCAAGCATGTAACGACGCAAGAAACCGCTATGTCCGCATTCTTTCTGAGGCAAAAAACTCGTTTAATAACCACATCAGAAACAAAGTCCTCTCAAGCTCCAAGAGCAGCAAACCCTTCTGGACTCTTGCTAAATCTATTGGGAATAATTTCTGCAAGAGCAGGTTCCCCCCTCTTGTTTCAGGGGATGAAATTCTTTCTACCGCCGTGGGCAAGGCTGAACTTTTTGCCTCGTTGTTCGCCGGCAATTCTACTTTCAATCCACCACCAAATGTTCAACCACCAACAGTCCCCAATGTCGCACATAAAATGACGGATAGCATTTTCAAAACTAAAAAGGTACGAAAGATGCTCTCTTATCTTAATACCAGGAAAGCCTCCGGCCTTAAGGAGATCCCAGAAATTGTTCTCAAAAAATGCGCACCAGAACTTGCTCCTGTCCTGACTCGTTTGTTTCAGATATCTGACAATAGAGGCACATTCCCTAGTAACTGGAAAACTGCTCGAGTACAACCCATCCCCAAGAAAGGATCCAAAGCGCTTCCTAGCAACTACAGGCCCATTTCTCGCCTTTCAGTCGTCTCTAAACTGATGGAAAAGTATCTAAACACCGAATTACTAAAACCTGGACAGCAAATTTTCTCTCCAACCGGAACATTCCTCTAAACTGTATCAAATTAATGCAGGAGTTCCTCAAGGTTCAGCTTTAGCCGCTACTTTATTACTTCTCCACATCAATGACCTCCTCTCTAGCACATCCAACCCAGTTCACAGTTACGCGGACGACAGCATCCCCCACTCAAATATACAATATTCTACGCCTGTCTCTTTAGCCCAATTAGATGAGGATCGCAGACTCATTGAGGGTTGTGTCTCCGTGGATCTCCAAAAAATAATAGACTGGGGAAGTAGAAATCTTGTACAATTCAACCTCACCAAATCTCAGTCTCGTTTTCTTTCTCATCAGAGATACACCAGCTCTAGACCCATCACAATGAACAACCAAGTTATTCAAAGTAATGAGTTCTTTTCGCTTGTTGGCATTTCTGTGGATCGAAATCTCAATTGGCACCAACATGTCACATCAATTGCAGAAGCGGGTGCTAAAAAATTAGGTTTCCTCTTCCGGACTCGCAAATACTTTTTACAAGATAATCTCTATACCTTATATACGTCACAAATAAGACCAAACCTCGAATACTGCTACGACATCTGGGGTGCTGCTGCCGCTTCTACCTCGCTATCCTGGACTGCATTCCGAAGAGAGCTCTACGTCTCATCGGTGACCCTACCCTCACCCAAAGGCTGCCATCCCTTGCCCACCGGCGTGCCGTAAGTGACCCCTCTCTCTCATATATATATATATATATATATATATATATATATATATATATATATATATATATATATATATATATATATATATATATATATATATAGAGAGAGAGAGAGAGAGAGAGAGAGATATCTGCACGGGTCAGAGGAGCTTTCTTACATAGTTCCTCCACCTGCTGCCCCCACAGATCTACCAGGGGATCGGAGCAAATGCACCCTCTTACTAACCAGGTCACCAGACGTAGAACATCTTGTTATGCCCGCTCTTTTGTCCCGAGGACTTCCAAGTTGTGGAATTCCTTGCCGGCACATGTTTTTCCTTCTTCTCCGAACCTCTAAACCTTCAAGTCCAGGATTAACAAGTTGCCTCTGTCCTCCTTCTCGACACCCACGGTACGATAGTATTTAGGCTGTAAGCCCTCGTGGTGGGTTGTTGAAATATTACAAAAAAATATTCTTATTTGTATTTGTCCCAAATGCCTATAAATAAGTTCCATTTTCACCTGACTAACGATGCCGTATATGGCGAAACCAGTTGCAGGCACGAAAACATGTAAAGCCAGAGAAAAAGCATCTACATCTGTGTTTACATTATAGTCGTTTTATATAATTAGGCAAAAAGAACAATTACATAATTATGCAGAACCTCGGTGGTTCAGAGGTAAGAACGTGTGCCTCTGAACCGAAGGGTACTGGGTTCGATCCCGGGGTACTCCTTTCACTTTTTCAGTACAAACTGTAAAATTAACATCAACCGAGGTTCTGGCATTGTATTTGAGCAAGTTGAATGTCTGCACGTTCCGCCATTCGGAGGGGGCGTAAAGCCGTCGGTCCCGTGTCCATGCGATGTTGGACACGTTAAAGATCCCTACCTTCCTTACAGAAAGGCAGGGGTTCGGCAAAATTTCCAGGACAGTGATGTGAAACTGCTCCCTGGCATCGGTGATTGGCCATAGTCGCGGAAATAGGCCGACGTCAAAGAAACAAAACACACACACACACACATATAAATATGCAAAAAGAACATACGCGAGATTAAATAAGTCTTCTATTCGCTGCATATCTTCTTGTTTCTGGATTCAACATGTTCTACCCGCTTACAACATTAAATAATTACTTAACAACCAGATAAGGAAACCAGAAATGATGCATCACATCGTTATTAAATCTTATATCCTGGTAAGGCCAGTTGTTAGGAGACAAGATTTTTGCCCGGAGAGGTTAGAAATGGCAAAAGATAAAAACAAGTCCATCTGAAACAGGAAAACTTACATGTTTACCCGTAACTTGAGGCTCTAACAGCAGCGCAACGACTGGATAACAACATATAATTATATAATCCAAATAATGTGTCGGCGCCAATTTAGCAACAATGTTAATATAATATATAATAATCAATCTGTCGATTTTGACAGTGAACGTCCGAAGCAGACACGATAAGCCGTCGAGGGAACAAGAGATGGATATTATATAATGGGATGTAAAACCAGCTGAGCCTGCCATTCACATTATTGATCACATGTATAATAGTCTTTATTACATAATACATTACATATACGTAATTGGTTCCTTTTTGCATTATATCCAGGCAATATCATCTACCGCTTGTCTTTATTTCTTTTCCTATTCTGTATCACCATTAAGCCTTTGAAGCACGAATTTCAATGTTATTTCCAATTCTAATGACATTTGGTATATATCATCTTAATGTGTAGAAAAATGATGTAGTACACTTCTTTGTTGCAAAAAACCATTTATTTTAACTTTTGCAAGTGGTTCCGATATGAAACCACAATGCAAGTGAACACATACAAAATCGAAAGATTACATATATTTTATATTATTGATGATAAGTTAGAAAACAGTTTCTTTCTGCCAGTAAACACAACCCGACTCTACACTGTACGCAGTTCCATCTGGTTCGATGAGGTTTTCCAGCCGTACTACACTGAGCACAGCGTCTTGATGTTCCGTGCACAGGTAGATGTTTTGCTTGATCACACCGTTGATCTATTGGTACATAAGGCTTCAATCTGGATACAACTTTTTTAGTAGAAGATGGCCTTCCACAAGAGCCTCTTGAAACGGAAGCCCCATCAAACTCAGTATTACTTCACATCGGAAAATTTTGAGGCTCATAGCACTTTTGGTCCTCCGTTTGAATATTATATATGAGTTGACTACTGATGTGTCGAGAAAATGCCAAAATAGACGGTGGTACCATTTTCGGGATTTCCGATCGATGGCGTAGTAAAATTTCATCATATCAGCTTTGTCAACCCCACCCATATACCTTCGGTAGTCTACAACTGCTTTAGGGCAATTGACTTCAGTCATACTTCCATCTTTCTCCCTGTTATTCACTTTAGTTTGATCTGTAGGAGAATGTATAGTAGAGAGCATCTGAATAGTTCTTTTGTCCTTCCACTTGATACAAGATATTTTGTCTCTATAAACTGCCCAATCAAAATCACCTCGATTCATTTCCTTATCGCCTTTCAATCCAGTGGGAAGATTTTTTCTATTTGCGCGTACAGTTCCACACGCGTAGATTTTCTTTTCTTGTAAAGAAAGTAAAAGGTCAGTTTTACAGGTTTCATTGGCATATATTGCTTGAAAGCTATTCAGCCTTTGAACTTCACCATGCTTTCATCAACTGACACTTCTTTTGATGGGCAATAATATTTCTGGAAGTTTTTCTTTAGGAGTTCAATGTATGGTCTGATTTTAAATAATTGATCAAAACCGGGCTGCCCTTTTTTTTTGCTATTGTGGCATTATCATTGCAATGGAGGCTAGTTAGCTTAGAGCCAAAACGGTTTACGCCTATTTTTGATGCTATGAAATCATCACGTAGTTCTGGACCCGAAGACCAGTAATCGCGAAAGGAGGGAGACTTTTTTATACCCATGAGCAAATTTACCGCTATAAAAATTTTCATTTCCTCCTCAGTTGTCGGAATAAAGTTTCTTTTTTCCTGGGTGGCATACAAGTTTGTTTGTTCTGGAACCAGACGAATAGCTTCGCCAAAAATAAGCAAGAAGAAATATATAGGTTTTGTGACATCATGTGGTACTTCAGAGCTGGGATCAGTTAGTTGCTGAAAATTATTTAGATTCGGAGCAATTTCTTGTTTTCTCCAGTTCACAAAGTCCTGACCTGACCTGACCTGACCCCTCTGATATCTCACAAAACGTCACCGAAATTATCCAGGCTGGCACGGAATTGTTTATTCCACGTACACAGAAAACCTCATCAGCCACTCAAAAGCCCTGGTTCTCTAAATCCTGTGACAAGGCCAGACTTGAAAAGTTCGGGATGCAGCAAGTGCGTTATGGTAGTGAATTTTCATTAAAATATGTTTTACTAGCAAATATGTGTGTTCTTTGCCTAAATGTTGCCAATTTTGACATTTTAAATTGCAACTTTGACGTTTTGAGGAAAACCCCTATTGATTTTTTCTTTAAATGCCTATAACTTTTTTGTCTTTTGACCTATAGACCTAAAATTTGGTAGATAACTTACCTATAAAGATGTAAACCCGTGTACCAAATTTGGTTGCCCTGACTTTGTTAATTCCGGAGATATAAATTTTTTTTTAAAGAAAACAAAATTTTCCGGGAAAACCTGGGCCGATTTTCCTGGCTAACAAACTTATCCAAGCCATTTGCAAAAGGAAGGTATTCACCAAATTTAATTAAAATCGGCCCATCATTTTTTGAGTTATCGGTGTGATACATATATATATATATATATATATATATATATATATATATATATATATATATATATATATATATATATATATATAAACATAAAAATTTTAACTGACCCCGGATATGTGTTCTGGGGGGGCTAATTAGCGGTAATTTGAAGAAATTTTTTCAAAATTCAAAAGTCGGGATCTCCTCATTAGTGATTTTTGTTTAAGAAAATTCACTTAAAGGTCAAAGCTCACATAAAGCTTCTACACAATCCCAGTCTAGAAAACCGTCAAGCATTTAACGACGTAAGAAACCGCTATGTCCGCATTCTTTCTGGGGCAAAAAACTCACATCAAAAACAAAGTCCTCTTAAGCTCCAGCGGCAACAAACCCTTCTGGACTCTTGCTAAATCTATTGGGAATAATTTCTGCAATAGCACGTTCCCATCTCTTGTCTCGGGGGATGAAATTGTTTCTACCGCCCTTGGCAAGGCTGAATTTTTTGCCTCGTTGTTCGCCGGCAATTCTATTCTCAACCCACCACCAAGTGTTCAACCACCAACAGTCTCCAATGTCGCGCATAAAATGTCGGATATCACTTTCAAAACTAAAAAGGTACGAAAGATGCCTTCTTCTCTTAATACCAGGAAAGTTTCAGGCCTTGACGAGATCCCAGCAATTGTTCTCAAAAAATGCGCACCAGAACTTGCTCCCGTCCTGACTCGTCTGTTTCAGACATCTTACAATAGAGACATATTGCCTAGTAACTAGAAAATTGCTCGAGTACAACCCGTCCCCAAGAAAGGATCCAAAGCGCTTCCTAGCAACTACAGGCCTATTTCTCTCCTTTCGGTCGTCTCTAAAGTGATGGAAAAGTATATAAACACCGAATTTCTAAAATTTCTTGAAAAACACAGTCTAATCCACGACAGGCAGTATGGATTCCGTCAGCGCAGATCAACTGCCGGCCTCCTTTCCTTTGTCACCCATTCTTGGAACAAGTCTATGGAACTACACGGTGAATCCCAGATTGTCGCTCTAGACATATCCAAAGCATTCGACCAGGTCTGGCACGCAGAGCTGCTTAATAAACTACCTATGCCCTACCACCAAAACTCTGTACGTAGACAGCAAATTTCCTCTCCAACCGGAGCATTTATGTTGTCGTGGATGGCCATTCCTCTAAACTGTATCCAATTAATGCAGGAGTTCCTTAAGGTTCAGATTTAGCCCCTACTTTGTTTCTTCTCCACATCAATGACCTCCTCTCTAGCACATCCAACCCAGTTCACAGTTACGCGGACGACAGCACCCTCCACTCAAATATACAATATTCTAAGCCTGTCTCTTTAGCCCAATTATATGAGGATCGCAGACTCATGGAGGGTTCTGTCTCCGTGGATCTCCAAAAAATATTAGATTGAGGAAGTAGAAATTTTGTACAATTCAACCCCACCAAATCACAGTATTGCTTTCTTTCTCATACGAGATACACCACCCCTAGACCCATCACAATAAACAACCAAGTTATTCAAAGTAATGAGTCCTTTTCACTTGTTGGCATTTCTGTTGATTGAAATCTCAATTGGCACCAACATGTCACATCAATTGCAGAAGCGGCTGCTAAGAAATGAGGTTGCCTCTTCCGTGATCGCAAATACTTTTCACCAGCTAATCTCTATACCTTATATACTTCACAAATAAGGCCAAACCTCGAATACTGCTCCCACATCTGGGGTGCCGCTGCCGCTTCTACACTCGCTATCCTTGACTCCATTCAGAAAAGAGCTATACGTCTCATCAGTGACCCTACCCTCACCCAAAGGCTGCCATCCCTTGCCCACCGACGTGCCGTTGGTGACCTCTCTCTCTCTTTTATAGATATCTGCACGGGCACTGCTCAGAGTTCTTCCATAGTTCCTCCACCTGCTGCCCCCAACAGATCTACCAAGGGAACAGAGCGAATGCACCCTTTTACTGTCCAGGTCACCAGACATAGAACATCTTGTTATGCCCGCCCTTTTGTCCAGAGGACTTCCAAGTTGTGGAATTCCTTGCCGGCACATGTTTTTCCTTCTCCTCCGAACCTTCAAATCGAGAATTAACAAGTTGCCTCTTTCCTCCTTGTCGACACCCACGGTACAATAGTATTTAGGCTGTAAGCCCTCGTAGTGTGTTGTTGAAATAAAAAAAATAAAAAAACTGATGGCCTTGAAAAAGACTTATTTAGAATGACCATGTCGTAGGTATTTTACAAAATGTTGTGAGAAAAATGGACAATTATATTTTGTTGTTCATAACTTGTACTTATTATTACTATTATTATTATGATTATAATAATTATTAGTTTTACGAGAGCTACAATCGGAAATGAAATTTTCTTGCGAATTGATGAAAATAAATGTAAATAAAAATAAAATAGAAATTTCTTTAATATTTTTTTAGCTTTTAGATATGTAGGTATTTCATTAAATTTGTTATAATAATAGTAAATGCTTACATATTTTGTAATTCATGACGTGCTGTTACTTCCTTGTAATAGAAAACATATTTTTCTATTTCTTTTTTTTACTTGATTTGTTGTTATTAAGGCATTTTAGAAAATTTTATATGATAAAAATGAATAAAATTTGTAGTTCATAAGTTGCTTTTATTTCTTTGTACTAGGACTGTGTCCCCTGTGGGTCCGGGGACTAACTAAAAGAATAGGGCCATGGTAACTCCTGCCTGTCGTACGAGGCGACTAATCGGAGTCAAGCAGGTGGTTTTTTTTCCCCTCAGGGCTCGTCCGCGGCCCTGCCGCCCCGATAGCACTGCAACCTTTGGTTGATTGTGCATACCCTTAGTCTTACTCCACCCATTCCAAAATCACTGTGCTTTGAACTAGTCTGCACAGCGATTGGTAGGGTGAAGTTTTATATTTCTCTGTCTCCGGTCTAGAGTGACCGTAGATCAGTTGTCTTTTGCGGTCTAGAGCTTTACAGTCGTACAAGATGTGCTGGGCTGATTCCTCCCCCTCGCCGCAGGGTCTGCATGCGAGGTCCCCTTCGAACCGCCCCATTTTATGCAGGTGTTTCCTGACGGCCATGTGTCCTGTCAAGAGATCTGTTGTGTTTCTGAGCTGTCCTCTGCTAAGATTTAGCAGCTCCACAGCTCTCTTTGAACTGGGTCCGTCAATTATTGACTTCCCATGTCTGAGCCCTGGACAGTCCGCCCAGTACACCTTGTGTTGGTTTCTTACCCAGGGCTTAATAGCTCCCCTGGCAGTGCTCTTTGTCACTGCTCTCGTCCCATAAATGGTTCTGCTGACCCTGTCTTCGCGAGACTGTCAGCTTCTTCATTGGCTTTGACCCCGGAGTGACCCGGCACCCAGATGAGGGTCACCTCATTCTGCCCAGCCAGGTCGCTCGTCTCGGCACTCACTCACGAGCCAGGAATTTACCCGTGGGCTACTTAGTGCCTTAAGGGCTGTCTGTGGCTATGAGGATCCGCTTGTTGGTGTAGCCCCGCCTCTTGTTCTCCCGCACACAGTGCAGGATGGCGTACATGTCGGCCTGAAACACCATTGCATGGGCTCCGAGGGAAATACTATGACTTACCCTCGGTCCTTCCGAATAAACACCTGCCCCCGTCCACCGCTCCCCGCCGAATCCGTCCATGAACAGACGAGCGCTTCCCTTGGTATGCCCGGCGTCTCCTCCCGCTATGCCTCGCGGTCGGGGATTTCCACTGTAAAGTTGTTTTCCCTTCACATTCGCGGGCTCGCGAAGTCTGACCTCATTTCAAGCATGTGCTCCTTCACGATCTCCTGAATTTTGCAGTGGCCCCTTAAGAGGTGTTAGTGGACTTTTCCTTTACGTGATAGTAAAGGATTTTTTTACGCCCGAGGAGGTACCACCCCTTACATCAAGGGGGGCCGGTGAAGTCCTAACGGACGTTTCCGGTCCTGGTGTATGAGTCGGTTTCCCTTATAAGCAAAAATGATGATTGGCTGATATAGCTAGCTTTACGCGAAATATAATTTTCAATAGCAATCAACTTTACGGCACGTTTTGTAGAAAACTGAAGAAATGCACGAAAAAGGGATTATTTCCGCCCAACTTTCGTTTGTCAAAACTGAAAAACCGCATAAAAAACAAGTACCTAATAATACCAGCGCACTTTCCTCTGTCAACAATAAAATGGAAAGTGATACAACCCGTTAAGCAGATAACTTCAGCTGTAATTTTCTTGTTATTGTGATTAGCTATTGTTTAATTGTTGATTATTTAGTCGTGATAGTTTTAATAGGTACGCTATGATGCAGTCAATTGACTTTGTAAATTACTACTATTTAAGTTGGACTTTCATAGTGACTATTTTCTATGGAGCTTATAAATTATAATACGACTCTTGGACCTCTACATACGAGACGACATTGAAAACTACTTTGCGTACAATAGAAAAGTCTGAACGCAGCAAGTGAATTATGGTAGTGAATTTTCATAAAAATGTTTTTAATAGCAAATATGTCTTTTTTAATAAAAGCAGGCATCAAATTTGGTTACCAGTATAGCCTATATAGTATCTACCATATTTCATCAAAATAACTTTGAAAACGTACAAATATTTTGCGATAATAAACTTAACATGTTCCCGAAAAAGTTCGCTACCATAAAGCACTTGCTGCGTCCCGATTTTCTTTTCTTACAAACATCCATTATATTTTAATGGAAAATGCAAAAATATAAGCTTCGATTACAAAAAAAAAAAAAAACAAGAAAATTTGTATCAGCAACGAATTATGGGCTCTATGATTGTAAAAATAATTTTATAAGGCGCAGCTCAAGACACCCTTTAATAAGCGTAAACAAATTTTTCTCGTATCTTCATAATAACGGATAAATAGAGCTTTACCGTAAAATAAAAATGCTTCACCCTGTATATACGAAAACAGATTAAAAACTGAAACTAACCCCCGATATGGGTTCTAGGGAGCCTACATCTTGCTAATTTGAAGAAATCTTTTGAAAATTTAAAAGTGGCGGTCTCATTAGCGAATTTCTTTTACATAAATTTGCTAAAAATTAGACCTTTAAACGATAAACTTTATAACTAAAACTACTGCCAAAGCATCAGACAAAGGGCCTATTTGCGCTGAAACTGGAGAATACGCTGGAGAACAGGGGGGGGGGGGGTTGGGGGCCTTCCTAGACATGGAGGGGGCCTTCAGCAACATATCGTTCGGATCGGTTCTGGCAGCTTTCAGGGAGCGTGGAATAAAGGAGACCTGCTGCAGGTGGATCGGTTCCATGCTCAGGGACAGGGCGGTTTTCACCTCACTCGCGGGAGTGACTCTGCTGGCGGGGGTCGCGGCGGGGGTCGCGGCGGGTGGTCCGCAAGGGAAGGGTTCGGTCTCCCTTGCTCTGGTGCCTAGTCGTGGACGGCCTGCTGGGGAGGCTCTCGGGAGGGAGGTATGAGGTACAGGGCTATGCAAACGACATTGTCACCATAGTCCGAGGAAAGGTCACACAGTCAGTGTGGGAGCGCATGCAGACTGCACTGAAAGTGGTGGAAGGTTGGTCAAAAGCTCAATGTGAGCCCCGAGAAAGCAACCGTCGTGCCGTTTACGAGGAGGAGGAAGTGAGACAGCCACAGAACTCTCACTCAATACGGTGGGAGTATTCCAATGGCCAGGGAGGTAAAATATCCTGGGGTCGTATTGGACTCTAAGCTAACCTGGAATGGTCACATTGGAAAAATACTGCGTAAGGCAGTCGTGACCTTAGCCGTCACTAGGCGGCTATATGGAGAAACGTGTGGACTAAGACCTAGTATGGCCCACTGGCTGTACAGAAGGGTGGTCAGACCATCGTTATCATACGCGGCACTGGTCTTGTGGCCTAAGGTTACACAATCCAGTGCCAAACAAAAACTAGGCAAGATCCAAAGGATGGCTTGCCTAGGCATCACAGTGGTCATGTCATCAACCCCAACAGCCGCCATGGAAGTGTTGCTGGATCTGTCCCCCTACACTTAGTTATTATGGGGGAGGCCAGGCTAGGACTATACAGACTAGCCTGCATTGGTAGAATGATGATCAACCCACGCTTCAGGAGCCACTGCAAAATTCAGGAGATCGTGAAGGAGCCCATACTTGAAATGAGGTCAGACTTCGCGAGCCCGCGAATCTGCATGGAAAACAACTTTGCAGTGGAAATCCCCGACCGCGAGGCAAGGCGGGAGGAGCCGCCGGGCATACCACGGGACGCGCTCGTCTGGCTCACGGACGGATCCGGCGTCTCTTGACGCGACACATGGCCGTCAATAACCACCTGCATAAAATGGGGCGGTTCGAAAGGGACCTCGCATGCAGACTCTGCATGAATCAGCCCAGCACATCTTCTACCAGTGTAAAGCTCTGGACCGCAAAAGACAACTGATCTACGGTCAGTCTAGACCGGAGACAGAGCAATATAAAACTTCACCCTACCAATCGCTGTGCAGACTAGTTCAAGGCACAGTGATTTTGGAATGGGTGGCGTAAGACTAAGGGTGTGCACAATCAACCAAAGGTTGCAGTGCTATCGGGGCGGCAAGGCCGTGGACGAGCCCCGAGGGAAAGAAAAAAAGGCCTATTTGAAATGAATTTTCTGGAAACATTTTAGCAAAATAAAGGACAATGATGGTTGAAGATAAGGGTTTATAAACCAATCTTCTTGCTACATTTTTTCTATATAGCCTGTATTCGCTTTAGGTTTTTTGCCTATACGTTGCCAATTTTTACGTTTCAAATCGCCGCTTTGACGTTTTGAGGAAAACCCCAATTTTTTTTCTGAAAAACTTGTGTAACTAATGAAATTTATAACATAATTTTTTTAAAGGCACTTGCAGTAATTACATATTATATCTAAGACCAAAATTTAATTTAGTAGCTCCATATAAAATATAATTTTTTTCAAATAATCTCTAACTGGGACTCTAAGACCGATCTCCCAGGTCCATTTAAATTTAAAGAATTAGTTTTAATAATATATCTTACTAATAGTGCACAATTCTTATGAAAATTCACTACTATAGCGCACTTGCTGCGTCCCGAAATTTTTTAGTATTTTGTTACTGTGTTTATTTGCTTTGTAGATACTGCGTAACATAGGCAATTATATGTACTGTTAAGCATGTGTTTTTTTTTACTTTTGTGTTTGTAACGAGGTGTACCCCTAATTAATAAATAAACAAACCTCATGAAACCGTCAGACGTATAGGTTTATCTTTTACATTCACAATAGTTTACCTTCTTGCAATCGGTTTCATAGAGAAGATAACAAATTAATTATTGTGAAGCGAAAGAAAAATATTATCCCTGTATACGTTGTCGAGTAAAATGGTTTTACTTTTCCAACAATACATTTAATTTCTTACCTTTTTGGGTTTCTGTTGGTATCCATGTCATTTTGCGCGCCAGAACTGCCGTCCTGAAAGGAAAGAAAAAATACTGTTAACAAATAGGTATAAATATAAAAACAATAAATGTTCCGGTGTGAAAGCCACAACGCTGTTCTCTTCATTACTGACAATTTAGAGTAATTAAGTACCAAACACTTACAAGCCTACCTGCAATTTTTTTTTATATTTCAACAACACACCACAAGGGCTTACAGCCTAAATACTATCGTACCGTGGGTGTCGACAAGGAGGAAATAGGGAACTTGTTAATTCTGTACTTGAAGGTTTGGAGATTCGGAGGAGAAGGAAAAACATGTGCCGGCAAGGAATTCCGCAACTTGGAAGTCCTCGAGATAAAGAGCGGGCATAACAAGATGTTCTATGTCTGGTGACCTGGACAGTAAAAGGGTGCATTCGCTCTGTTCCCCTGGTAGATCTGTTGGGGACAGCAGGTGGAGGAACTGTGGAAGAAAGCTCCTCTGAGCAGTGCCCGTGCAGATATCTGTAAAAGAGAGAGAGAGAGAGAGAGGTCACCAACGGCACGTCGGTGGGCAAGGGATGGCAGCCTTTGGATGAGGGTAAGGTCACCGAAGAGACGTATAGCTCTCTTCTGAATGGAGTCCAGGATATCGAGTGTAGAAGCGGCAGCGGCACCCCAGATGTGGGAGCAGTATTCGAGGTTTGGCCTTATTTGTGAAGTATATAAGGTATAGAGATTAGCTGGTGAAAAGTATTTGCGAGCCCGAAAAAGGAAACCTAATTTCTTAGCAGCCGCTTCTGCAATTGTTGTGAAATGTTGGTGTCAACTGAGATTTCGATCCACAGCAATGCCAACAAGTGAAAAGGACTGATTACTTTGAATAACTTGGTTGTTCATTGTGATGGGTCTAGGGCTGGTGTATCTCTTATGAGATAGAAAGCAAGACTGAGATTTGGTGGAGTTGAATTGTACAAGATTTCTACTTCCCTAGTCTAATATTTTTTGGAGATCCACAGAGGCAGAACCCTCCATGAGTCTGCGATCCTCATCTAATTAGGCTAAAGAGACAGGCTTAGAAGATTGTATATTTGAGTGGAGGGTGTTGTCGTCCGCGTAACTGTGAACTGAGTTGGATGTGCTAGAGATGAGGTCATTGATGTGGAGAATAAACAAAGTAGGGGCTGAAGCTGAACCTTGAGGGACTCCTGTATTAATTGGATACAGTTTAGAGGAATGACCATCCACGACAACAGAAATGCTCCGGTTGGAGAGGAAATTTGCTCTCCAGGTACAAAGTTTTGGTGGTAGGCCAAAGGCCGGAAGTTTATTAGGCAGCGCTGCGTGCTAGACCTGGTCGAATGCTTTGGATATGTCTAGAGCGACAATCTGGGATTCACCGTGTAATTCCAGGAATGGGTGACAAAGGAAAGGAGGTCGGGAGTTGATCTGCGCTGACGGAATCCATACTGCCTGTCGTGGATTAGACTGTGTTTTTCAAGAAATTTTTGTAATTCGGTGTTTATATACTTTTCCATCACTTTAGAGGCGACTGAAAGGAGAGAAATAGGCCTGTGGTTGCTAGGAAGCGCTTTGGATCCTTTCTTGGGGACGGGTTGTACTCGAGTAGTTTTCCAGTTACTAGGGAATATGCCTCTATCGTAAGATGTCTGAAACAGACGAGTCAGGACAGGAGCAAGTTCTGGTGCGCATTTTTTTAAACAATTGCTGGGATCTCGTCAAGGCCAGAGGCTTTCCTGGTATTAAGAGAAGAGAGTATCTTTCGTACCTTTTCAGTTTTGAAAATGATATCAGTCATTTTATGCGCGACATTGGGGACTGTTGGTGGTTGAACATTTGGAGGTGGATTGAGAGTAGAATTGCCGGCGAACAACGAGACAAAAAGTTCAGCCTTGCCCAGGGCGATAGAAACAATTTCATCTCCTGAAACAAAAGGTGGGAACGTGCTCTTGCAGAAATTATTCGCAATAGATTTAGGAAGAGTCCAGAAGGGTTTGCTGCCGTTGAAGCTTGAGAGGACTTTGTTTTTGATGTCGTTATTAAACGAGTTTTTTGCCTCAGAAAGAATGCGGACATGGCGGTTTCGTGCGTCGTTAAATGCTTGACGGTTTTCTTGACTGGGATTGTGTAGAAGCGTTTTGTGGGCTTTGACCTTTCTGAAGGGAATAAATTATCACAGCTATGTGGAAGTTATGATTCAATTTGCAGCAGTATTTTAAATAGTGCCATCATACAAGATCTATGTTGGACACTGTGGACGGAACCTGAAACAGAAAACGGAGTCACCCCAAAACTACAAAAAAAAAATCATAACAGAGCTATGCGCCTACTGATACGTATTAGGCAACGAAGTTGTCATCATCAGTATGTAGTTGTTGCTGTTTGAGCAAAATTATCATATTTATTTACCTACACTATGATCTGTTATTTCTGTGGTTTTTGGAGTGACACTGTTTTCTGTTTCAGCATTATCATACAGTAATTAAGTTCTTCTTCTGTGAGCCTAACAATTTACAGATTCTTACATGATAAAAATTCGCTAACTTAAAACTTATGTTGTAATTTCTCTCGCTCTATATTCACGAGAGTTCAATAGTAACACTAGGTGATTTGTGATATGACGATCAGAAACGACACGAATGACATAATTCGAGATTTATATAAGAGAGAAAAGTCTGCTAGCTTTCTCCCATAAACCGGCATACAGTGAACATCGTCTACATCCACATAACCATATATGGTTATCTCGATACCTGAGTTCACTTCAAACATGCAATAAACACGCAAAGGATGAGAATGAAGATGATAACGTTGTATGTAAACAGATAACGGATTTAGAAACACCATAAGAAAGTTTCAAGATAGTTTTATTTTGGAAACATATATGTATGCTAAGAAAATATACAGTTGTTCCACTATTATCAACGTCCCCTAATTAGTAAATTTTCATTAAGAAAATTCACTAATAGAGAGGTATCGATGGTAAGATTTTTTTAAATGTCTTCAAATGAGCGCGAATTAGGGCCCCTAGAACCCAAATCCAAGGACAGTTGAAAAGTTTATATATATATATATATATATATATATATATATATATATATATATATATATATATATATATATATATATATATATATATATATACAGACACATATGTATCCATCCAATAACTCAAAAAATACTTCACCAATCGAAACCAAATTTAGCAATTCCCTTCATTTTGTTAATAGCATGGATTTCAGAAAAAAATGTGAAAAACTGTTTGAAAACGCAATGTTTTAAATTACTAAAAGTATGAAAGTAAAACTTTACACGCACGTAGTTATCGTATCAACGGTCCTCTCTACCAAATTTGAACGTAATCGCCTCAGTAAATTCTGAGTTTTAGCCAAATAAAAAATAAATAATTTACGATATAACCTGAAATTACCACTGAATGGATGGCTATAATGTTAAACAAGGTCAGACAGATATATCAGGGTTACGCTGCTATTGCAAACAAATGCTCCAAAGTAAACTTCAAACGAACAGGTTACAAACATATGTCACAATAAAGAATCAGCGGGGTTGCTATTCGCCAAAACTGTTATCTAAATTTGAAGATATCAGGAAAATATATAGTAATAAATAAAGATTTTAAGGAAAGTTATTCAATTTGTTTAATGGCAATCTAGAACAACGTTTTATTATGTATAAATATTAAGCTTCCCATTCTTCAAGGTATTTAAAACCCATCGCCCTCTCCTAGTTAAATCTGACAACGCCAGTTAGCTATTTGTCATTAAATTTTGTTATTTTGCAAAGTGACAGAGTCGATATCGAGGTTATCTTCTTCTTCTTTGTTTACAGACGACCTAAACAAATAATAAGGCTCATCTAATACCTTAGAATCTTATAATAAGGTACTTATTGTTTACTTTTAGTCTTTAGTAAATTTTCATTATTATTTACCCTTCATGTCGTGTATGGAAAGTGTGAGGTAAATGAAGCTACATAATAGTAGTAGTTTAAATTACACCAATAAACAGATTTTAATTTTAAAATTTTGTATTGTTTATATTTACTCATTTCATTTTCAAAAAGTATGGATACAGCAATAGTAAATAGATGTTGAAAAGGGTTTAGTTGCAGCAAGTGCGTTACGGTAGCAAATTTTTGTAAAAATATTCCAAATTGTGATAATTCAATTTTCCATTAAACTAGAATCTTCAGTTTTGATAGATGCTAAAACCTATATACGAGCAGCGTGAGTAATAAATTGAAAAAAAATAACACAGGCATCGATAAATTTGTTTTAAAAAACCATTTTTGTCATTTTCTTTGCAGAAACTGTTTCGATTGAGTGGGCTAAAACGGATCATCCAAGCGACTAATAAAGAAAAATACCCACCACGTTTATAATTTGGCAGTTACGTTCGTTTTGTAAATTAAAATTAAAATTTCGGCAAATTTGCAGATTAGCACACGGGGGATTTTTAGGAAAAAAATCAGAAACATGCTTAAATGTCCTTCTGGATGCACAAACCACAAGAAATATTTCTTGCAAACAGTCCCCCAGAAAGTTACGGGACCAGGAGTGAATAGAGGTGTTGTGCGGGGAAGAAGATAAAAAGTAAACTTAACTTATTGGCTTCTGATTTCAATATGGCAGCGTCCACAGTTCAAAGAATTATGAAAAAAGCAAACTATTATCCTTATAATGTATGCCGTGTTCATGATCTATCTGAAGCCGACTTTGATCAATTCTGCGAGCAAATGCAAGAACTATGCACTTATGATAATAATTTCGTAAAAATCATACCTTTTTATGACGAGGCTACGTTTGTTTTGAACGGCCATGTCAATAGGCAAAACTGCCGTTATTGGGCTACCGAGAATCCCAGATGGATGATGGAGTATCACCCTCAATGTCCTCAGAAAATTAATGTGTGGTGCAGCATAGTCGACGGAAGAATTGTGGGTCTCTATTTCTTTGACGTGAACCTTACTGGTGCAAAATATTTGGATTTTCTTCGCGACGACCTTATTCCTGAACTAATAACGTTACATCCAGATATAGAGGAACGTGATCTTCCGAGAAATGACATTTTCTTTCAACACGATGCAACACCTGTCCGTGCTTACTTAGATGTGGTGTTCCCGAATCGCTGGATATGGAGAAGGGGGCAGATTGAGTGGCCAGCTAGATCGCCAGATTTGACACCCATAGATTACTTCTTGTGGAAATACTTAAAAAGCAAGGTATACGTTAACAGACAAGAACCTCGGTGGTTCAGGGGTAAGAACGTGTGCCTCTGAACAGAAGGGTACTGGGTTCGATCCCAGGGTACTCCTTTCACTTTTTCAGTACAAACTGTAATATTAACATCAACCGTGGTTCTGGCATTGTATTTGAGCAAGTTGAATGTCTGCACGTTCCGCCCATCGGAGAGGGCGTAAAGCCGCCGGTCCCGTGTCCATGCGATGGTGGGCACGTTAAATATCCCTACCCTCCTTACAGAAAGGCAGGGGTTCGGCAAATTTTCCAGGATAGTGAGGTGAAACTGCTCCCTGACGTCGATGATTGGCCATAGTCGCGGAAATAGGCCGACGTTAAAGAAACAAAACACACGTTAACAGACCGGAGAATTTAGAAGATTTGAAAGCAAGAATTCGTCAAGAGATACATCGTTAAACTATATAACATCGTATACCTCCTGAGCTTATTGACAATATTCAAAAAGAATTTATTAATCGTCTTGGCTACTGTTAGGCAGCCAACAGTGCACAATTTGAGCATTTTATTTAGTTGACTTTTACATAATTATTATCATTAAATTTAGTATTTTGTAATTTAAAATAGTTTTTCTTAATTTTTTTTTGGTCTAACCTACATACGCTAATGTGTATGTGCATGGTCGAAATTGGGGGTTGACATTTAAAAAAATTGTCGGTCACGTCATATCTCGAACAACGACGACGTCACAAATATGGGTCGTATAAGTACACTTGGAGAACACCCAAATCACCACAACACATATTTCAGAGACCTTACGATCGTTTCGTTGACAATGTCAACATCTTCAGAGGAAGATAATTCTGTGCATAACGAAACCAAACTTTAGGGAAATACCCATTTTGATTTTTTAAATCCGTCTCAAATCTACTCATAAACAAATCTGCAATAAAAGGCGATAATGGATTGCCCATAGCTGTGCCTTCAGTTTGTGCAAAAAACTCATTGTTAAATTCGAAAATATTTTGTTTTATACAAAGGCTAGTTAGAGTTAAATATTCTTTGCAGACGTCTTGACTTATGTTGTTCAATTTTAATAATTCTTCCAAATACTCCCAACGTTTGTTTTGTGGGTACACTAGGAAATAATGACGCCACGTCGAAGGACATCAAAATCTCTCCTTCCAATAATTTAACATCTTTAATTTTATCAATAAAATCAAGAGAATTTAGCACCGAACAACTTTTCTGTTTAATAGGTTGACTTTTAAACTCGTTTGACAACCACTTTGCCAAATTATATGTTGGAGAATCTATAACCGAAATGATAGGCCTCATTAATTTTCCCGGTTTATGAATTTTCTGGAGACAATATTTTTTGGGGACTTTAGGATTAGAAACTTGTAAACGTCTTCTTAAATCCTTTGTTATGAGATTTGGACATTTTTTTATACTGTTTTTAACTTCGTTAATCATTTTTGGTAACGGATTTTTATCTAATTTTCTATACGGCCCTGACTCTATTGCATTACTCACTTGTTCTTTATAATCACTTTTGTCCATTATCACAACTTTATTGCCTTTATCCGCCTTAATATAAAAACAATCATTTTCTCGCAATCGTTTAACTATTTTCATTTGATTATAATTTTTGTTTTTTGTAGGATTGTTTTCTTTTAGATTTTTAGAGATTTTCTTTTCACATGCTTCACGAATAAAGTTTTTTGAAGAATCCGGTAATTTTTTAATTCCCGTTTATATACTGGCAATGACATCTAAAAGTGCTTCTTTTTAGCCCTCTGTTTGAGAGGTCCATCTCATTTTTGTTAAACGACTGCGAAGAAAGATTTTCTACAAGGTCAATTTTCCGAGGAACTGATTTTTCCATTGTAATCTGATCGTTTACAGGTTTTTTTAGTTTTTTATTCTGGATATTGATTTTCTTAAATAGCGTTTATGACTACAAACATGTTCCTCTGAAAATTGCACCATTCATCATACTCTACGTTATCTAAATTAAATGTTGACTTTTTAAATTTTGGTTTGGGTGTTCTTCAAGTGTACTTATTAGTGCTCATCACAGGTTCCAGTTTTCACATAGTTATCGGTCGTATGTCAAAGTGTATTTGTTTAAAACAAAATTGACGTGTCAGAGGATTTTTTCGAAAAACTCTTAATTTCAGAAATAATGAATTTATTCGCTACTTTTCGAAAACACTGTATTACATTTATGCCCTGCTTATTCAAAGTACAACTTTCCATCTCATCCGAGGTAAGCCCAAAATTTTCCGGCCAAGCATAGACACAGGGCAGCAGCGTGTCCAAATTTGGTAATACATTGGTTTAAATCTTATTAGCCTTGGAAAAAATAAAAAGAGATTTTATGTCAATTAGTATTCTTATAACTGACACTTGTCAGATGTCACGTTGTCAGAAGTCACAAAAATTAAGTACACGGCTGTTATTAAATTATTTACTCCATAAGGTCTTCCACCTCAAAGCCTCAAAGATCGGCTGCATGGGGTGTACGAGGAAAATTCCCCGTCTTATTCTGTAGTAAAATATTGGTCAAAGCGTTTTCGAAAGAGGAAGGATGGTGGAAGGTGGTGACAGACAACAACACTGCCCTTGTTGAGGATCTCGTATATGGCCGCCAGTGACTATTACCTATTTGGAAATTTGAAATAGGAGCTTCGCGGGCGCCATTTCAGTGACGACGAAGGGGCGAAAGCTGCAGTTTGGGCACATTTCCAAATTGAAAAAGGTTCGGGACGCAGCAAGTGCGTTATGGCAGTGAAGTTTCATAAAAATGTTTTAAAATAGCAAATATGTGTTTTATTTTAAGAAAGCAGGCATCAAATTTGGTTACCAGTATAACCTATATAGTAGAAACAGTGTGCCATGTTTCATTAAAACAACTTTATTGTACAAAAATTTCCGAAAGAAAACTTAGTGTTCCCGAAAAAACTGATATCTTGGTCAACCTTATAGGCTAATAGCAAATTCAGCTATTCTAATTTGAAGCATTTAATGAAAATTCGCTACCATAATGCACTTGCTGCGTCCCGAATTTCTTTTCTTACAAACATGCATCACATTTCGATGGAAAATGCAAAAAAGCAATAACGTGTTCGATTAAAATAAAAAGAAAATTTATATCAACAACGACTTATGGGCCACTCTGTGATTGTAGAAATAATTTTCCGAAAACAAAGTTAAATGTTGGTTTCCTAACCAACAAAACTTACGTTAATAGCAAATTGTTATTGAACCAACAAAACTTACGTTAATAGCAAATTGTTATTGAAATTTGAAGGATTTAATGAAAATTCGCTACCAAAACGCACTTACTGCGTCCACATTTTTTCTTACAAACATGCATCATATTTCGATAAAAAAATGCAAAAATTCATTAACGAATTTGTTCTACGAAAATTAGTCAAAAATTATAGACCGTTAAACCATAAACTTCACTAAACCTACAGCGAAAGCATCAACTTAACTAAACCTAAAGCCAAAGCCAAACCATCAGAGAAAGGGTCTATTGAAAATTATTTTCTGTAAATATTTTAGTAAAATAAAGGGCAATGACGGTGGAATCTGAAACTTAAGGGTTCGCAGAATACTATTCTTGCAACTTGCAACATTTTCTTTTCACAATCCGTATTTGTTTCACATTCTTCGCCTAAACATTGGCAATTTTGACGTTTCAAATTACGAGTTTGACGTTTTGAGGAAAACTCCAAAATTTGTTTCTTTAGCTGCGGGTAACTTTTTTGTCTTTAAACTTAAGAGACTTAAATTTTGGTACATGATTCACGCTTTATAATACAAATACGCTTACCAAATTTGGTTGCCCTTACTTTGTTATTTCCGGAGATCTTACTTTTTTTAGGAAGAAAACACAAAATTTTCCGGGAAAACCTGGTCCGATTTTCCTGGGTAACGAACTTCTCCAAGCCACATGCAAAAGAAAGGTACTCTGCAAATTTGAGAGAACACGGATCTCCCCATAAGTGAATTTTTTTAAAAAATTCACTAAAAAAGTTATTAGAAACTGAGTAATGGACATTGGAAATATTTTAAAAGAAAACGCTATTTTTGTGTCAGGACTCTTTTTTCAATAAGTCATGGAGGCTTTGGTCATTGCTGGCCGAAAAAATTAACGTAATTTTACATTTTTCAAAAGGTTGTTTTTTTATTCCACCTATTTTTAAGTACTTCTTCGTACATCTATTTTTACTGCATTGTTTTAATATATTAGCGCTCCTCGTATATAGATTGTGTTTCACGTTCTATAAACATTTCATATCATATCTAGGAAAATAAAATAAACACTGTACCCTGACAAATGTTTACAAACAAAAGTATATTATTCCAATTGATAAGAAGCAGACGACTTAAACTAGATAAGACGTACTTGTGGGAGATAAAAAATTTTGAAATTAAGGCAAATTTATATTTTGTAAAAATAAACTTTATAAACGAAAATGTAGGTAAACAAACAAAGAGCAAAGCAAGGCGAAGCACGTGGAGCACAGCAGCTAGATCGGAAAAGTGACTAAATGCGTAAAGTATAAGAACACGAACGCCGTCACACTTAAATTTAGAAAACATTGAATTCGGAGTATGTTAACAGACGGCGCGACAACTTTATGCTAGAGAAAATGCGTCGAGAAATGTGTTTCTTATTTTGGGAAAACAATTACATCAGAAACAAATTAAAATTTAATGTTTAGATTCAACTTTTACACACAATTTTTTTGGAGAATTTTCCTAGAAAAGAATATCTTCAAATGAGCGCTAGAACTCCAGAACCCATATCCGGGGTCAGTTTCAATCAATATATATATATATATATATATATATATATATATATATATATATATATATATATATATATATATATATATATATATATATATATATATAAACATACGCATATCCTGAATTTGAATTCTACTTCCTAAGCCGAGTAAAATAACACCCCACACCTAAGATTTAAACCCAAAACTAAAAAGTTGAGTTTGCGCCTGCGCCGCCCTCCATTTTGGCTTACGTAAGCCTTTGCAAAAATCAAAATGGCAGAGCCTCTTACTTTGACTAGTGGCGCCAACTACCATCTAAAATTTTAAATTCCCCGGGTTTTTCACTTCCGGTCGGTCATCTTGACCACCATATTTGATTACGTCATCTCAATTTGTAGCTTACGTCGCCCTTAATACAACCGCCATATTTGTTAGGTGACACGCATGCTCACTTGCGGGAGGCGGGCGCAGAACTCCTCATCTCTACTAAAATTTTTTTGAAAAGCACAGTCTAATCCACGATAGGATTCCGTCAGCGCAGATCAACTGCCGACCTCCTTTCCTTTGTCACCCATTCTTGGAACAAGTCTATGGAACTACACGGTGAATCCCAGATTGTGGCTCTAGACATATCCAAAGCATTCGATCAGGTCTGACACGCAGCGCTGCTTAATAAACTCCCGGCCTATGGCCTACCACCAAAACTCTGTACCTGAACAGCAAATTGCCTCTCCAACCGGAGCATTTCTGTTGTCGTGGATGGCCATTTCTCTCAACTGTATCCAATTAATGCAGGAGTTCCTCAAGGTTCAGCTTTAGCCCCTACTTTGTTTCCTCTCCACATCAATGACCTCCTCTCTAGCACATCCAACCCAGTTCACAGTTACGCGGACGACAGCACCTTCCTCTCAAATATACAATATTCTAAGCCTGTCTCTTTAGCCCAACTAGATGAGAATCAAAGACTCATGGAGGGTTCTGTCTCCGTGGATCTCCAAAGAATATTAGACTGGGGAAGTAGAAATATTGTACAATTCAACCCCACCAAAACTCAGTCTTGCTTTCTTTCAAATAAGAGATACACCAGCCCTAGACCCATCACAATGAACAACCAAGATATTCAAAGTAATGAGTCCTTTTCACTTGTGGGCATTTCTGTGGATCGAAATCTTAATTGGCACCAACATGTCACATCAATTGCAGAAGCGGCTACTAAGAAATTAGGTTTCCTCTTCCGGGCTTGCAAATACTTTTCACCAGCTAATCTCTATACCTTATATACTTCACAAATAAGGCCAAACCTCGAATACTGCTCCCACATCTGGGGTGCCGCTGCCGCTTCTACACTCGCTCTCCTGGACTCAATTCAGAAGAGAGCTATACGACTCGTCGGTGACCCTACCCTCACCCAAAGGCTGCCACCCCTTGCCCACTGACGTTCCGTTGGTGACCTCTCTCTCTTTGATAGATATCTGCACGGGCACTGCTCAGAGGAGCTTTCTTCCATAGTTCATCCACCTGCTGCCCCCAACAGATCTACCAGGGGAACAGAGCGAATGCACCCTTTTACTGTCCAGGACACCAGACATAGAACATGTTATGCCCGCTCTTTTGTCCCGAGGACTTCCAAGTTGTGGAATTACTTGCCGGCACATGTTTTTTCTTCTGCGAACCTCCAAACCTTCAAGTCCAGAATTAACAAGTTGCCTCTTTCCTCCTTGTCGACACCCACGGTACGACAGTATTTAGGCTGTAAGCCATCGTGGTGTGTTGTTGAAATAAAAAATAGCAGATTATATTAAAAGTCTAAACATTTTGGGCAACTATTAGAAAATATAGGGATGCACATAAGACCCAGGGCCATCGCAGTGCTGAGAGGCCAGGCTCATTAAGCAATCTACAATCTAAGATAATTCTAATTGCGCAAGTTCGCAGAACACTCGATATATTATATTTATAACACTCGCTCTATTTATGCTTACATAATAAGGAACAGATGCATTTTACCACAGCCCATGTAACAACATAATAACATGTAAGCATCTATTATCCGAGTCTAACATCTTTCCCATATGTGAAAGTACTCTTTATTAAATAAAAAAGTTTGCGACAACTGCTAGTTTTGTAATACTTATGTATATTTTAAACCAGCTGCCGGCTTAATTACGAACAACGTATCATTTACATGCGAGCTACTGAATTATATCTAGGCACATTAAAAACCCATCAAAGAAATCATATTATTATTACCAACATCAATAGAACAAACAGGCAAGGCGGCGGCTAACGATAACCTACTTTCCTTAAGACTTTTGCGTTTGAGCGTGTTTGACATTTTATACATTCAGCTGGATTGAACACTGTGTTTCAGAACCGGAGCTTTCTTAATTACGTTTTCTAAAGCATAACGATGATTTTATGTAACACAACTGAAAGACTTTACTTAATAAACTATGCTCTAAGCGAAATTCATAAGAGCTGTCATTAATCCGCAGAGGAAATTAAGAAATCAACGGACAAGTCGTCGCAAAATTCGTTGCCAATCAAATATACAGTGTGTCCCAAACTGGATGGGAATGTATTGCTATCTCCGTTATTATTAGAGATAGGGAGACGGTTAAATTAGCAATGTTTTGTAGAATTTCATACTCGTTCCAAATATGACTTGTATTTTGCCCTGCCTCTTTTCGTTTTCGAGTTATTTTGAAAAAAGCAAAATTTGTCGATTTCTTTTTTCTTTAATATCTAAGTAGGCGTTAATCTGACATGTCTAAGACTTGCCCATTACAGGACACTTTTTACAAAGTAATCTTTTTGTACTATTCTCAATTTTGGATTGTCATTTGTTTTTGAACTACAGGTATCAACGTTTGTTTTTATTATGGCAGCCATATTGGATTTTTTGCTCATGTGATAGCCTGTGAAAAGAGCTCTCCAACGATGTACAACATGTTTGAGAAATATTCTAATTGCACTGACAATTTTGAGAAAAACCGTTTTGAGGATAATATGCTATGAAATCCAATAGCAGAAAACAAATGACAAAAAAAGTGTTCAAAAAGCAGTAGGCCATGAAGTCTAACAATAGACTTCTACTTTTAACATAATTTTCCGTAATGATTCTCGATAAAAAAATAAGAACTTTGAGCACACCAATGAATCGGCCCATTATTACAAATGATATTTTACATTACAACATTATCCTAAAAAATTGCTATAATTTAATTAAATAGATAAACCTAGTAAATAACTAAAGTTTCTAACAGAACTCAATAAAAAGCAGATTAATGATTTACGAAGACTCCTTTGAAAATTGTTTGATTTTTAAACGTAAGTCAACTGTCTGTTTCAGATATCTTGTCTGTCTGTTTCAGATATCTTGTCTGTCTGTTTCAGATATCTTATAATAAAGGCATATTCCCTAGTAACTGGAAAACTGCTCTAGTACAACCCATCCTCAAGAAAGGATCCAAAGCGCTTCCCAGCAACTACAGGCCCATTTCTCTCCTTTCAGTCATCTCTAAAGTGATGGAAAAGTATATAAACACCGAATTACTAAAATTTCTTGAAAAGCACAGTCTAATCCACGACAGGCAGTATGGATTCCGTCAGCGCAGATCGACTGCCGACCTCCTTTCCTTTGTGACCCATTCTTGGAACAAGTCTATGGAACTACACGGTGAATCCCAGATTGTCGCTCTAGACATATACAAAGCATTCGACCAGGTCTGGCACGCAGCGCTGCTTAATAAACTTCCGGCCTATGGCCTACCACCAAAACTCTGTATGTGGACAGCAAATTTCCTCTCCAACAGGAGCATATCTGTTGTTGTGGATGGCCATTCCTCTAAACTGTGTCCAATTAATGCAGGAGTTCCTCAAGGTTCAGCTTTAGCCCCTACTTTGTTTCTTCTCCACATCAATGACCTCCTCTCGAGCACATCCAACCCAGTTCACAGCTACGCGGACGACAGCACCCTCCATTCAAATATACAATATTCTAAGCCTGTCTCTTTAGCCCAATTAGATGAGGATCGCAGACTCATGGAGGGATCTGTCTCCATGGATCTCCAAAAAATATTAGACTGGGGAAGTAGAAATCTTGTACAATTCAACCCCACCAAAACTAAGTCTTGCTTTCTTTCCCACAAGAGATACACCAGCACTAGACCCATCACAATGAACAACCAAGTTATTCAAAGTACTGAGTCCTTTTCTCTTGTTGGCATTTCTGTGGATCGAAATCTTAATTGGCACCAACATGTCACATCAATTGCAGAAGCGGCTGCTAAGAAATTAGGTTTCCTCTTCCGGGCTCGCAAATACTTTTCACCAGCTAATCTCTATACCTTATATACCTCACAAATAAGGCCAAACCTTGAATACTGCTCCCACATCTGGGGTGCCGCTGCCGCTTCTACACTCGCTATCCTGGACTCCATTCAAAAGAGAGCTATACGTCTCATCGGTGACCCTACCCTCACCCAAAGGCTGCCATCCCTTACCCACCGACGTGCCGTTGGTGACCTCTCTCTCTTTTATAGATATCTGCACGGGCACTGCTCAGAGGAGCTTTCCTCCATAGTTCCCCCACCTGCCACCCCCAACAGATCCACTAGGGGAACAGAGCGAATGCACCCTTTTACTGTCCAGGTCACCAGACATAGAACATCTTGTTATGCCCGCTCTTTTGTCCCGAGGACTTCCAAGTTGTGGAATTCCTTGCCGGCACTTGTTTTTCCTTCTCCTCCGAACCTCCAAACCTTCAAGTCCAGAATTAACAAGCTGCCTCTTTCCTCCTTGTCAACACTCACGGTACGATAGTATTTAGGCTGTAAGCCCTCGTGGTGTGTTGTTGAAATTAAAAAAAAAAACTGAAAAACAACAGAAGAAAGGTTGCTATGGATATAACACTATCGCGACAATTAAGAATGCTGTCATTCCTAATTATCTGAACAATTTGGGGTGTATTTAACACGTTGCTTAAAATTTTGTGCTAAATAGTTTGTTTCGTGTTTATTTCAAATATTATTCAACAATATGTTCAGTAATGAAGAATATTTTGACATGTTGGAATGTTATATTCGTTCTAATCGAAATACTGAGACAACTGCATATTCATATCAAAACAACTACCTAGAAAGACGACCACCAAACACCAAAATATTTCGCAGGATAGTGACCAATCTATTAAACGACGGTAGCTTCCACGCAAAAAAAGTATCAATGGCTAGAAATAAAGAAAGAAATAATGCCGTCTTACACGTTTCAAACGAAAACCCTCCGCAATCTGTTCGGTTTTATGGTGAACAAATTGACGTTCCAAAAAGTACGGTACACCGTGTATTAAAACAAAGTCATTACCATCCATACAAACCTACAATCGTACAAGGCTTAAATGTTGACGATTACACTAAGCGACTTCAATTCCGCAGATCGTATCAAGGACAATGTCAGCAAGATGAAAATTTTAATTTGAAAATAATATGGACTGATGAATCCAGATTTACAAATTGTGGTGTGTATAATCGCCATAATAGGCATTATTGGACAAATGAAAATCCCCATCTAAAGGAAAAAAAGACGATTGCAAGACAGATTTGGTATTAATGTTTGGTGCGGCTTATTAGGTAAAAAACTGTTATTTTTATTTGTAGATTAAATAGTTAATTTAAAAAAATTTCAGGTAACTTCAATGTTGGTCCGTTCTTTTTTGAAAATAATTTAACTGGGGAAAGGTATCTTAATCTATTGAGAAATGATATCTTACCAACAATTAGAAGAGTTCATGATAATTTAGACGATATTTGGTACCAACAAGATGGTTGTCCAGCTCACAATGCTAGGATCGTCAAAGAATTTTTGTACCAAAATTTTAATAATCGTGTCATTTGTAACAATGGGCTGGTTCATTGGTGTGCTCGAAGTCCTGATTTAACACCCATGGATTTTCATTTTTGGGGTACTCTGACGAATGATGTGTATAAATTCGATCCACCACAAAATATCAATGAATTACAAAACAGAATCAAGGAAGCCATAAATCATATTAACCAAAACACCCTCACCAGAGTTTGCAGGCATGTTTCAAAAAAGTGTATAAAGTGCATTGAACAAAACGGTGGCCAAATTGAACAATTTTCTATTTAGTGTATTTTTAAGTTTCTATTGTATTATTTGTTTAGTGCCGTTTCGAATTGTGTTGTTTTGTGGAGTTTAAGTTTCTATTTGTTATTGCCGGGTTTCGTTATTAAACTGTTTCACATAATATTATCCAGCATTATTACCTAATTAAGTATTGTAAATTAAATCACAATATTTTTTTAACGTGAATCATCATGAAAAATTATGTTAAAAGTAGAAGTCTATTGTTAGACTCCATGGCCTACTGCTTTTTGAACACTTTCCTTGTCATTTGTTTTCTGGTATTATATTTCATAGCCTACTATCCTCAAAACGGTTTTTCTCAAAATTCTGAGTGCAATTACAAGATTTCTCAAGCATGTTGTACATAATTGGAAAGCGCTTTTTACAGGCTATCACATGAGTAAAAAGTCCAATATGGCTGCCATAATAAAAACAAACGTTGATACCTGTAGCTGAAAAACAAATGACAATCCAAAGTTGAGAATAGCACAAAAAGATTACTCTGTAAAAAGTGCTCTGATAATGTGCAAGTCTTAGACATGTCAGATCAACGCCTCCTTAGATGTTGTAGAAAAAAAATCGACTAATTTTGTTTTTTCAAAATAACTCGAAAACGAAAAGAGGCAGCGAAAAATACAAGTCATATTTGGACAGAGCATGAAATTCTACAAAACATTGCTAATTTAATAGTCTCCCTACCTCTAATAATAACGGAGATAGCAATACATCCTCATCAAGTTTGGGGCACACTGATATATATATATATATATATATATATATATATATATATATATATATATATATATATATATATATATATATATATATATATATATATATATATATATATATATATATATATATAAACATTTTAACTGACCATGGATATGGGTTCCAGAGGCCCTAATTCGCGCTCATTTGAAGAAATTGTCCCAAAGTCTCACCATCGATACCTCTCTATTAATGAATTTTCTTAATGAAAATTCACTAACAACGGAATTCTCTGTCGCTGTCGTTTTAACTTGTATCAGTTGATAGAATAAGTATCTAGTAATTACTAATATAGTGTTTTACTTGTCGGATTACTATTACTACACATAATAAACGAAAGCGAATGAGAGCGGTTTTTAAAAGCTTGGACCTATTGAGTTTAATTTATTATGTGTGTCAGGAGTTATAAGAGTTATATATTTTTAATATTTTGCCCCTGTTTGCGGCATGATATAACAAACAATAGTATAGCATAGGGTAGGTTAGTCCCTCTGCTGTGCTACAATGTCAAAAATAAATAACAGATCATAATAATAATAACATTTGGACGCTACTCCTACAGTAAATGAATATAAGGTTGTTCAATTCTGATAATAATTGGTAATCTGAGACCCTTTGAGTTTGACCTTCGAAAAATAAATAAAAAAATATATAAAATTCAATTTATTTTCGACAGTACAACCTTTCGCTCGCCCCTGGCAGGTTGAAACATATACAACAATGAATCACCTTCTCAATGCTCGACTTGGAGACTTCCAGTTATATTTTCAACTTCCTAAAAGACTTATTTTAGTGCAGACATGGTTTTTTAACGCCCATAATAAAATAAACAAGACTGCTTCGACTTCGACTGTCATAAGAATATAATAAAATTTTCTTCGAAAATTACAATGCTATTGTGAGGAAATTTAATGAATATGTTGCCTTGAGAAACACCTTACTACATACCAAAATCCAACTTTCTAGGTTTACAGAAAATTGAGTTATTAAAATTTGAAGCATTTAATTAAAAATTCCCTACCATAACGCACTTGTTGCGTCCCGAACTTTTTTTGTAACCATCCTGCAAATAAAAAGGATAAACGAAAAATTCAAACACCATCCTGTAGCTTGGGTCCTATTTCAAAATGTTTTGAGTTAAAATTCACCAAAGAATGTTTTTTTTTCAAATGGGAGCTTCTTGACGGTTTACAAAATTTTCAATGTTTCATTCAACGCTCTGTATAAAATTAATATGTGTGTGTGTGTTTTGTTTCTTTAACGTCGGCCAATTTCCGCGACTATGGCCAATCACCGACGCCAGGGAGCAGTTTCACCTCACTATCCTGGCAATTTTGCCGAACCCCAGCCTTTCTGTAAGGAGGGTAGGGATCTTTAACGTGTCCAACATCGCATGGACACGGGACCGACGGCTTTACGCCCCCTGCGAATCGCGGAACGTGCAGACATTCAACTTGCTCAAATACAATGCCAGAACCTCGGTTGATGTTAATGTTACAGTTTGTACTGAAAAAGTGAAAGGAGTACCCTAGGATCGAACCCAGTACCCTTCGGTTCAGAGGCACACGTTCTTACCCCTGAACCACCGAGGTTCTTAAAATTAATGTGAATTACCTCATATTTTACAAAACAACGGGCTGATAGTGAAAGGATCGTGCTTGCAAACGTTCTCAACAAGTTCAATTTGATCGCGGCAACCGAATGTTGCATCAAATCTTAAAACGGCAAAATAGTACAGGCAATAGAGAATTTTTTTCTGCATTAAACTACAGGAGTTATTTGTTTGCTAGATAGGTTCAGAATTACGTACTGAATGTAAAAACACAAAACCCTTACAAATTAGGAGGGCGGAAGTGCCGCCATTTTGAGAAAAACCGTTTCGACCTATATCTCCATAACAGTGCACTTTAGGCCAAAAATGGTAATGACCTTTATTGTAGATAATTGCATTTTTCATCTTTTTTCTTAAATATTATTTTTTTGTATCACTCACCGTTTACAACTTACTTATAGGACTATTAGCATTCATTTATTGACTTTTTTACCTATATCTTTGTTAATAATTGTTTAAAAAATAAAATGCTTATAACTTAACTTTTCAATCGACAAATTTCTAGAACTTATACTTAAACTTTTTTTTCTAAAATTATTATTAGTGCATTTTTTTTAAAAATTCACTAATGAGGAGACCCCCACTTTTGAATTTTGAAAAAAAAATTGAAATAGGCGCTAATTATGCCCTCTAGAACACATATCCGGGGTCAGTTTCAATATATATATATATATATATATATATATATATATATATATATATATATATATATATATATATATATATATATATATATATATATATATATATATATATATATATATATGTATGTATGTATCACACCGATAACTCAAAAACTAATGGGCCGATTTGAATTAAATTTGGTGACTACCTTCCTCTTGTAAGTGGCTTGGACAGGTTCGTTAGCCAAGAAAATCGGCGCAGGTTTTCCCGGAAAATTTTGTGATTCTTTCGGAAAAAAAACATATCTCCGGAAATAACAAAGTAAGTGCAACTAAATTTGGTACACGGTTTTGTGTCATTATAGGTAAATTACCTACCAAAATTTAGGTCTGTAGGTTTAGAGAGAAAAAAGTTATAGGCATTTAAAGAAAAATAAATTGGGGTTTTCCTCAAAACGTCAAAGTCGCGAATTAAAACGTCAAAATTGGCAACATTTACGCAAAGAACCTGAAACTAATATAAGCTATGGAAAGAAAATGTCTCAATAAGAATGTTTTACAAAACCTGAAGTCTTAGCTTCAACCGTCATTGTCCTTCATTTTACTAAAATATTTCCAGAAAAATTTGTCGATTGAAAAGTGCAACATTTAACGCGTTATAACTTTGAAAATGTAGATTTTAGAGAAAAAAAGTTTTTACTAAAAATTGTAGGAAATTTGTCGCTTGAAAAGTTAAGTTATAAGCATTTTATTGTTCAAACAATTATTAACCAAGATATAGATAAAAAAAAGTCAATAAATGACTGCTAATAGTCGTATAAGTTGTAAACGGTGAGTGATACAAAAAAATAATATTTAACAAAAAAGATGAGAAATACAATTATCTACAATAAAGGTGATTACCATTTTTGGCCTAAAGTGCACGGTTATGGAGATATAGGTCGAAACGGTTTTTCTCAAAATGGCGGCACTTCCGCCCTCCTAGTTTGTAAGGATTTTGTGTTTTTACATTCAGTACGTCATTCTGAACCTATCTATCAAAAAATAACTCCTGTAGTTTAATGCATTATGGACAAGAGTAACGGGCTCCTCTATTGCCTGTACTAAACGGGTTGGCAGTGAAATGATCGTGCCTGCTAATGCTCTCAACAAGTTCAATTTGATCGCGGCAACCGAATGTTACATCAAATTTTAAAACGGCAAAACTTTTGCGAGCAACGCTTTCAGTGTTGAGTAGTGTAGATGTTAAAAGTTGAAAATACCATTATTTATTCAACCAGCAAGTTTATAATCTCGGAAAACAATTAAACGAAAACGTGGTTGCGAGATTTGAAATTATCGCTTGCCATGTGCGGCATATCGCAATCAAAATTTCATTAACGTCGTATATATATATAATTCAAGAGATTGCAAACCCGGTGCTGTATGCTCAAATAATATTACAGCAACCTTGAGAACTGCCACCGAAAATATTCTTGGTTTATGCAACTCCAAATTCGCAACAATACAATAATATTAGTCACAATGCATTAAGTTTTCTCAGCTATCGCGTCTACTTTCACAGTAACTAAAGGTCATGGATGTACAAAGGCAGGTATTGCAACAGTTTCAACACTTTACATCGCTCTCCCGTCAGGTATCTTGCGTTAAATCGACTTTTATGTAAGGTCCCTAGTGTAATGAAATAATATGTAATGAGGGGATCACGACTTTTGAATTTTAGAAAGAATGAACAGAACCTCGGTGGTTCAGGGGTAAGAACGTGTGCCTCTGAACCGAAACCGAAGGGTACTGGGTTCGATCCCAGGATACTCCTTTCACTTTTTCAGCACATACTGTAGAATTAACATCAACCGAGGTTGTGGCATTGTATTTGAGCAAGTTGAATGTCTGCACGTTCCGCCCTTCGGAGGGGGCGTAAAGCCGTAGGTCCCGTGCCCACGCGATGTTGGGCACGTTAAAGATCCTTACCTTCCTTACAGAAAGGCAGGGGTTCGACAAAATTTCCAGGATAGTGGAGTGAAACTGTTCCCTGGCGTCGGTTATTGTACATAGTCGTGGAAACAGGCTGACGTTAAAGAAACAAACACACACACACACACACACACACAAAAATATATGTAAAATAATGTACAAATCAATTATAACATCAATGTTTAACGAAAAAAATGTGTATACAAATTATTAATTCAAAATAATAATACTTGCTATTAAAGATATCAATATAAAAGATTAAACTCCCATGTCAACAAAAGAAATATACAGGGCTTTCATTAATTGCCGAACCCCACGTGACCAGATTCTGTCTCTCTCTTAGTGGAATATGATTTTTGGAGTTGGCAGTCCAAAGAGTAACTAAAAAAACCACTAGACTAGGGAATCTAAAGTTACTAAATCAATTGACAATTGACAGTTCAGTCCATTGGCGCTCAACTCCTTTGGCGGTTATTTTGTATGTATATTGTGCATTTTCCAAGTTCGACCAGTGTTTACCTTCTTCAAATAATTTTATATCTGTTTGACAATAAAAATACAGTTTTTTATCAAAACTTAGCATTTTCATTGCGTTTTTACGTAAGTTAAAAGTGTAGATATGTTAAGGTTATGTTGTTGACGATATTCAACATCGCATGGAATGAAGCCCTACCAAATCAGTTCGTCGGTAATCTGCCCAAACAGGTACATATTTGTTACATGTTACACAATACACATTCCTAAAACCGTAAATTAGGAGTTTAAATAATCGGACCTTAATTTGTTTACCTACATTACAAAATTTTGATATCTATACAAAATAGAAGTAATATTTTATTATGCTTAAATTTATTTTTTTAACAATCAATAACAGTAAACCATACACGAACAGACTTGCTGATAAAAATACTAAATACATTTAAGACATTTACTGTTTCAACTTATTATAATTTTTATATTTTTCATAAAACCCCAAAGGAAATATAAGACAACACTGGAACCTTAGGGATTTCATTAATTCTGGTTGTACAACCGTGTATGCAGAGTTGCTCAACTTAAGCGGTCACGTGGGGTTCGGGAATTAATGAAAGCCCTGTATAATATCCTGTTAAATAAAAACAAAACAACTCCTTCAATTGAAATGAAAGTTAATAACATCAAGTGGACAAAAGTCTGGCCATTCCTAAACAATAAGTACATAACATCTGACTAGAAAACTACAGTTTTTGAGGTGATCAACAACATGATTCCAACTAGAGTGAAAATGAAAAGACATTTGATAGTTGCCGATGATCTGTGTATAGATTGTGGAAAACAAGACACAGTGTTACATAAAATAAAAAACTGTACTGTAAAAACCAAAGAAATATGGGAGTGGACCAACAACTTCTTAATGTGCAACTTGAGAAAAAATCTAGAGAACGAAAACTCTGTTCATTTGTAGATGGCAATAGATTTTGATAATAAAAAGGAGGAAAACCTAGTGACACTAATTTATTGTAATATTAACAAATCATATGATATAGAGGGTTTTAAGGATATTATTAGGGCTGACAGATATAGAAAAATTAAAAATAAATCCATTAAATATTTTTCAATGGGAATATTTAGATTTTAGGACATTGACTTAAGAATAATATTTGTATCTTGTAAAAATTTTTATTCTATTTTTCTTGTATTGTGAAATATGTAGCAAGTCTTAGTTAATAAAGAATTTTAAAGAAAAAAAAAACAAAAGAAGATTCAAACCTGACCAATAATCCATCGTCATAAAAAGCTACAATAGAAACTCACTTAAAATTACTTGTGAATAATAGTATTCATACTTTCTATAAAACAACAAATTCTATGACCAAGATAACAACGACATTTAACAATAAACATTATGGAAAAATATTAATGTATGATAAACTAAAACTTTATTAATTTGTATATTGATAAACAAAGCACTACATTGGTTATTAGCAATACACCAAGACTGTATTTACATAAATGAATTCTCTCTTCATAAATCTGATAATTTCCTACAATATCAGAATTGCTGACGAGCGCCTGAAATGATTAAAACATTTCCGTGACATTCGATGAGTAATGTCCACCATTTTCTATTCAATTAATTCTTCTCGTGAAGATAAAATAATATACGCAATCAATGATATCTATTAAAATAACATGCTTCAGAGTCACGTCGTGTATAAAAAATCACAGAACTGATTAATAAATTGCAAAACAACAATACGGGGAACGATAAAAACTAAATTGATGTTAATAACATGAATTGCTCTAACCTCTTCACTCCTTTTGTCCAGTGCGCTACAATTAAATTTACCAACATCCGAGGATTGAACGCTATTTGATTGCTGTTCATCACCATATCCAAGACAAACAACCCCCTCTCGTTGTTCTAACTGAAATCCAAATCTCGCCCGGGTTCACGCTATATTATGTACCATATGTTGTGTTCTAATATTGTTTGATCCCCACGCCCAATCTCCCCGAGTCTGACCCTGTACATTCCCATCCCGAAAACTTCCCTCGATGCCTACAACAGCCACCAGAGGCCGCTAAAACATTGGCAGTCCTGTAGCCGTTGGCAACAACAGCCACCAGACGCGCAGCTACAACAGTGACAACCCGGTGACAGGTCTCATCAAGCGTCAGCAGCTACAAGACAACCCCAGTCTCGATCACTTCCATATCATCCGGCGTCCAGTAAGGTCATCCCAACCAGCTGAACCGTGAGCGGTAGTCAAGACAGCATAATACCTGATTATGCTGTGGTCACATCACAAGTAACTCCGTGGCCGTTCCAGCGGTCAGGGAGCATCACAGGGAGATCGCCTGACCCGCGGCACGCAGTCAAGAACCACGGTTGTCTCCATAGACACGGGGACTGGTTCGTGAGCCTCGTATTGGAAGAGCCAGTCTTTCGACGAGCAACGGACCCGTGCTCAGAAATCCATTCAACCCAGGCATCAGCACACCGCAAGTATTCACAGTCGTCATCTAGACACGTGAAACACCGTGGCCCTTTTGCACGAAGCCCCAGGTACGCGCGGCAGCCTCAGCGTGTTGGGTACGGCAGTCTACAACCTACCCAGCTTCAATTGTCCCATTCTAAGTCACCTTTCTTATTGTATCCTTATGAGATCACAACATTCATTTCTCTGAATTTAACTTGGTAACTCATATTAATTGTTATTACTTTTATCACGTGTATTCATAAATCAGCCCCCAAAACAATTATTCTGGTCCTTCACGAGTCTTAAACGGGTAATTAGAACCACGATGCTAAACTCTATAAACTAGTAATGTTAATGCGCGTATTTTATTTTAATTTAAACATTTTAGTATTTCGCGGCATTACATTTAACCCAATCTGAACCGTACATTTGGTCCTATCGAGCCATATTAATTTGAATCAGCCCTATGTTTATCAGTTCATTAATTTATTCATTGTCTTGATAAGTGAGGAATTGTTTTTTGTGCAGATTTCGCGAAATTATGCAGTGCTAATTTTATTGAGTATTTTCTTGTGTTGTGTGTGGGCCATTTCGTAGTAGTACGTGTTTTATGATGACACGTGGTCCGTGTCCTTTTTTTTTGTCGAATACGCTATGCATGTGGCTGCAGTCTTAAATCGGTTGAAAGGATTAGTTTTATTAGTCTATCGTAACATTGTCTTGTGTTACAAATAATACCGTTATTATCAACCACTTGCTTTTTGGAAGTCAATTATTAATTTATTCCGTGAATAATCGAATTGAACTATTTCTCGAATTTTATTGAGTATCTCCTTTTGTGTGTGCCATTTCATACTTATTTTATTACGATAAGACTCGTGATCGTTTCTTTGTTTTATCTTTTACCTATAAACACGTGGCGCAGACGCTATCGAATTAATTGAAAGTAGTCATGTTATGGTGATGATATATGCTAATTTGATTAGTTAAAGTTTTCTTTTAATGTCAACTTTTAATTTACGATTGAAAAATTAAAAATTATTAGCTTATTTAATACGCTCCTGGTGACAATTCAAATATCTTGGTTATTGTTTACACGGGCATGTATAATACGCATCCTAACAACTTACAGCCGGTATTGGTCACATGTAGATCCACTTTTACTGTGTCAGTACAGCTTATTTAATACGCTCCTGGTGACAATTCGAATCTCTTGGATAATGAATGAACTTGAGCAACATTCCGTTTCCAGCTGACAACACCACCCTTTTCTAAGCACGCAGCTTGTAGTATTCTCTGCGTAAGTTGGTTCTGGTGAAAGGAGGGGCCATGGTATCACCACAACATAATCAACAGTGATGTGGTACCACAGCTGTGGAATATGGGAAGAAGCATCGAGCAGCGATGCACCCACAGTTACACACCTAAAAATTGTTATTTCATTACGATGTCCTTAAACCTGGAAAAAATTCAGAAGATGCCTCGTCTTACCGCCTATAAGCTTATATGTACTTTCAAAAGTATTTGAGAAGATGTACGCTAAAACTCAAAATAATAATAGACGAAAGGAGAGTAATCCCAGAACATAAGTTTTGATTCCGTAACAAGCAATGAACAAAAGAGCCGGGACATAGGCTGGTGAACCAAATAAACAAAGACTAAAATGCTAAAATATATTGTGTTCAGCTTCTTTCCCAGATATACCTCAAGCTTTTGATAAGGTATGACACACAGTATTACAAGTCAAATTAAAGAAGAATCTCCCTTGTCCCCAGTTCCGACTATTTAAATCATATCTGTCAGATAGGCATTTCTTGGTGAAAGAATCGAATGATACATCCTATATATTCAGGTGTTTCCTCATGGTAGCGTCCTTGGCCCAATATTAAACCTTTTATATATAGCAGACCCACCAACAACAGAAAGTACATACGGTCATTATACGCTGATGACACTGCTATTCTAGCATCCAACATTGATCCAGCATCAGCCTTAAGAACCCCCAAGCAAATCTAGTTAAAAATATGGCGCATTAAAGCTAATGAAACTAAGTCTACACCTGTGACATTTACATTACGTAGAGAAACATGCCCTATAAAGATTAACTGGTAACTTCTCAAAGTGAAAGATGCAAAATGTATTGGCATGCACTTAAACCGCCGCGTAACATGGACAAAACATATATTTACCAAACGCCAGCAGTTAGGACTTAAACTAAGTCAAATGTATTGGCCGTAAACATAAGAAGTTATTATTATAACGGGTTTTTCAATAGCGAAAATCTGAGTCGGTGGCCGCAACTTTAAGAGCGCTTACTCGAATCTTGGGTCGTAATAATCGTCCGACCAGGCAGGCTGTGCATGCTATAGTGGATAAATTGGAGTCAAATTATTCACTATCGGATGTTACTGTGTCAGTGAGAGAATGCACTGGTCGAAGTACCGAAAATATCGCAGCCGTAAGTGCTTCAGTTCAAAATGATCCAAATCAGTTGACTCCGCGTCATTCACAGGAATTGACGATCTCTCAAACCACATTGTGACAAATTTTGAGTAAAGATCTTGGCCTACACCCTTACAAGATACAATTAACTCAACAAATGAAGCCGCCTGATAATTTGAAGCCCCGAAACTTCTTCGATTGGGCTCTGCAAAAATTTGAAGAAAATCCTGAATTTCATCGAAAAATCATCTTCAGTGATGATGCCCAATTTTGGCATAATGGATGGCTTTGTCAAAAGCTCAAATATGCGTTATTGGACAGCAACAAACCCACATGTGCTTCAAGACTCCATTGCATCCACAGAAAGTGACCATGTGGTGTGGATTTCATGCCGCAGGTGTGATTGGGCCATATTTTTTCGTCGATGATAATGAGGGCCATGTTATGGTCAATGGAGTTCGCTATCGTGCCATGTTGGAATATTATTTTTGAACAGAATTGGATGGACTTGACATCAGTGATAGGTGGTTCCAACAAGATGGTGCCACATCCACACAGCTGGTCAAACAATTGACCTATTGAAGGGAAAGTTCGGTAACCGTGTAATCTTGAAAAATGGTCTGATCGAATGGCCACCTCGCTCCTATGACTAAACGCCGTTGGATTTCTTTTGATGGGGTTAAGTTAAGTCAGCAGCTTATCGCAATAAGCCAACGACGTAAGGGGAGCTCAGGAACAATATCACAGGTGAAATTGCCAACGTTCCGACCGATATATGTGGAAGAGTCGTGGGAAATTGGCCCCAAAGAATTGATTACTGCAAACATGCTCGTTGTGGTCATATGAGTAAAATTAAATTCCATACTAAAATGTAACATTTGTACTGCACCTAGAATAAATTTCAGCCCAATACCTCAATTATTCTGTGTTTTGTTTAAATACAAAATTGTTATGTCCTTATTGAAAAACCCTTTAGAAGTCCTTTCTTAAGCAAGTTTGGACTTACGGAATTAAGCTGCGGGATCCCGCCATTATCCCCAACATTAATATCTTGTAAAGGTTCCAAAATAAGGCATTGCGTACCATAGACGACGCGCCTTATTACGTCTCAACGAAGTCATTCCCCTGGAATCCGTCAATAAAACCCTAGATAGATTTCGCGCACAAAACCTGATTATGATTCGACAATGACTCGTTACTCCTGGTGTAACTACCACTCCTGCCTATCTGTCGGCATCTATGCCTCCGATCAGAGATACCCAGGTGTCAACTGACGTTCGTGTCGTTGTCTAATAACATGGTCAGACCATCGTTTGAATAAACATTCTTTTGGAAAACATGCGGGGATCCATTGCGCCCACTTTCACTGCCACTCGAAATAGTCTGGAAATGTTAAAACACTGCTGCACCAAAAATCTCAAACGATCGAATAAACAACTTTTTTTCAAAGCACGCAGGTGTATATCCCGCTTCTGATGTAAGAAAACAAGGAAAAAGTCTAAATAAATGGTTTATTGAAGTAAACAGGACATCGTAATGGAATACTAATTCTTAGGTATATATTGGTACATATGTCGCGACTGAGGCTGCTTGGGATGTGTTCCCTTACTAGTCCATTTCACACTGCCTCGCTGCCCTTGTCACCTCCTTCCATCGGGACCAGCAACAACAATAAAAAGGCGGTGTTGCCAACTTAAAAGGTGTTAGCGCCTCCTAGGTGCTAGTTAACCAATTAAATGTGCGTGACGTCAAGGGACTGCGTAGGCTGAGACGACTGCTGCCATCCAACCTGGCTGCAAGACCCAAGACATAGAAACACTATAGATTAAGATATAGATAGATTTTAAACGAAACATTCAATGGAGTATTAATCTAAATGAGATTATTTTCCAGCCATAAAGACGCTTATTGCTAACACGCAGATTGCAAATATCTCCAGTAGTTTAAAAAAAATATGATGTCGGGTTTCCTTCAATGAACGTTTTATTTAAACTTTTCCTTTTAATTCATGGTACAACTTGGAAACTCCAGATTGTGTTGTTAACAATTTAACATTATTATTAATATTAATATTATTATTAATATTATTATTAATATTATTATTAATATTATTAACACATGCACCTTTTCCTCATTACAACATGCACCTTTTCCTGCTACATAACTTTCACATTTAGTTTTTGTGCATACTTTAGTTTCTTATGAGTCAGACTTGCCGTTTTAAGGTGTTTCTGTAATTAGCAAGTCAACGACTTCGGCTCGGTTAATAATAATAATTAGTCAGATATCTTTATCGCAGTTATACATTAATTAATCATTTATTGGTATCGGTAATTCGCACTTGCAATGATTATAGAAACATTATGAAGCCTGCATGCGCTTTGTATTATAGAATAGTACTGCAAATTGAATCATAACTTCCACATAGCTATGATAATCTACTTTCCTTGGAAAAACACTCTCAATAAATTAATTGAGGGTCCATGACTTGACCACAAAGAAAATATTCGTATTCCTGTACCCGTAAACTTCTGAAACGTTGTGTTAGTCGAGGTTTAACGAAAAAATGTCAATTTTCACCAAATCACCGCCCATATATCCCCTACCCACTGGAGCGCAGAGAAGAGAAGTGGCTCCATATCTAGTTCAATTGATGTACAGCTACCTAGAAGATTGGATAGTTCTGATTGGGAGCAACAATTTGGACATGACGTGTGGTATACCACAGGGATCGGTACTTGGCCCGATCTTGTGGAATATCTATTACGACGATGTGCTTAGAATGAACAGATGTGAGGAGACAACTATTATTGGACACGAAGACGATCTAGAACTTGTGGTATGCGGCTATAGCAGAGACGAGATAGAGGAAACTACAGCTAGCTCCAGAAACTCCTAGGTAGAAGAACCATAAATACCATTACAGCAAGTATTGATGGCCCCGAAATGACGGCTGGGAGGTGCCTGAGATACCTTTGGATACTACTGGGGCACAACATGGATATGGGAATACACATAAACGATGTAGCACAGAGTGCAGATGGGATAGCATCGGCTTTGAACAGACTGATGCCAAACGTAGGTGGACCGAGAGCGGGGCGTAGAAGACTTCTGTGCAGCATAGTGAACTCCATTGTCTCGTACGGAGCATCAGTGTGGAAAAGCTGGGTGGAAATGGACAAATACAGAAGGATGATAGAAAGCGCCCAAAGAAAGGTGGCAATCCGAATACCAAGCTCATGCAGGACAGTTTCAGCCAAAGCGGTACAAGTAATCGCGACTACTGTACCTATACATCTGCTGATCGCGGAGCATACATATAAAAAAGACCAAAACAGGACAGTGCAAAAACGAGTTGACGCGAACATACAATGATAAAATGGCACGAAGAAACAGAAACGGCACAGTCGACCAAGACACTGATACCAAAGCTCAGATCGTGGTTCACGCCAAAGCATGGAGAGGTGGCATATTACCTAACCTAGTTCTTATCCGGCATGGGCGCTTCGGAGCATATCTTTGCCGTTTCAAGATTAAGGAAACAGGCGAGTGCCAATAATGTGGGGAGAGCGATACCCCGGAACACACTGTCCTATACTGCGGCCGGTGGCAGGAAGTGAGACAGAAGCCGGATGTCAAGATTGGAGAGAAGCTGACAGCGAACAATATTGTAAAACACATGCTGGAGTGTGGGACAAACTGGAAACTCATAGAGGAAGTAATCAACATGATTGTATATCTGACCGTTGGAGGCTAATTACTAGCCAAACTAAATGGTGTAAATTTCGATAGGCAACACAGAGAAGTGGATGTTCTTCGGCTTTCTTGTGGAAGTAACTATATAACTTAATTTTTAGGTCATTAAAAAGCTTTCGCATATTCAACATGCCTCTTCCATCCCCAGATCTTGGTAATATCATCCGTTCTACAGCTGAATTTTTACGTAGAATTCTATATTCTGCCATTTCAACTCGAATGAGTCTAGCCAACTCATCCAAGTCAGTGTTTTTCCACTTACATAAGTTATAAACAAAAATGATGATGGCTCCTCCTTGCACAAAAGATTCCGGAGATAAAATACCCATCCATTCGGATCTCAGGGAGAGGGGCACTGGCATCAAGATTTAACATATCCTTGTCGAATATGTGGCCTAAATTTTAACCTGAACTTCGTCCACCATTTCCTCCAGGCTAATGGGCCCAACTCCTCTTCCTCACCGAAACCCAAATCAGTGCCAAAACAGCCACTAATCACCTTAATTTCCCGGGGTATGGGTTCCTTAGTTTCTTTAGATTGCATGGAGGCGTGTGCGCATACGACCGTAGCAATCTACCCTGCACCAGACTCCCCAATTTAGAAGCTGGAAGAAACTACTTTGGATGAAACTCTCAGGGCTGCAACTAAATTCATCTGTTGCATTTACCGGTCACCTTCTGGCAACAACTTTGTCCAGCTCTTCGACTACCTTTCTGGAAAAAAAACCGACCATCTGATTTCTGAATATCCTTTATTCCTCCGAGGTCACTATTCTTGGTGACTTCAATGCCCATAATAAGGAATGGCTACGATCTTCAAAACCGATCAAATATGGTTCAGCAACCTACTTACTCGCATCCCAACACAGGTCAAATCCCCTGGATTTCCTTCTTACTACAAAACCTGAATGCTATAAGACATCAGTCACCACCCCTCTTGGTCGATTAGACCACGGCATGGTCACTGTTTCCTGTGCAATGCAACCCGAGGTCACACAGTCATCACACCCACGTATCGTTTGGCACTACAACTCCACAAACTGGGACGAAATGCCGGATTACTTTTCCTCATTTCCATGGTTGTCTGTCTGCTTATCTCTACCCTGCCCTCACCCAAAGGCTGTATCCCTTTCCCACTGACGTGCCGTTGGTGACCTCTCTCTCTTTCTTTTATAGATATCTGCACAGGCACTGCTCAGAGGAGCTTTCTTCTATAGTTCCTCCACCTGCTGCCCCCAACAGATCTACCAGGGGAACAGACCGAATGCACCCCTTTACTGTCCACGTCCAGACATAGAACATATTGTTATGCTCGCTCTTTTGTCCCGAGGACTTCCAAGTTGTGGAGTTCCTTGCCGGCACGTGTTTTTCCTTCTCCTCCGAACCTTCAAGTCCAGAATTAACAAATGGCCTCTTTCCTCCTTGTCGACACCCACGGAACGATAGTATATAGGCTGTGAGCCCTCGTGGTGTGTTGTTGAAATATAAAAAAAATCTCGATAGGAGTATGCGAGTAACGAAAGAGCATACGAATTTATTGCTTTTATCTTGTTTCCTGCTGTTAGCTTTTATTATTATTATTATTATTATTATTATTAATAATAATAATAATAATAATAATAATAATAATAATAATAATAATAATAATAATAATAATAATAATAACACTATACGGGTTGCCGACTTCGTAGAGGCTATTTTCTTGGAACAACATCCTGAAAAACAGCCATAGACTTTTATTTAACGAAATAAACTACCACTTATCCAGAGACATAATCATAATGTCGACAGGTGAACTATAAAACCTACAATCCAAGCACAGGCTATAAGGCATAACGCACGCATGTACAGACACTGAGTCAACTGCGACTGAAACAAATAAAACAATATATCAATGATAAATCAATGGGTCACGCAAGTCCGAAAAAGGCGAACGACAATAAAAAGAAGAAAACAACCATGTCTGTCAACATGAGAATGCTCAATGTGTCGCAGACGCTTCCTGCCAGCAAATGAGCTTCACAAGCTAACGTTATCCAGCATGCGATCCAAAATAAACATGCTACATCATTGCTTGGATACCCAGGTCAACTATTCTAAATGGCAATAACAAAAACATCAATAAAAAATTTCGGGACGCATCTAGTGAATTTTCATTTAAATGTTTTTAATAGCAAATATGTCTTTTCTTTTATAGAAAGCAGGCATGAAATTTGGTTACCAGTATAACCTATATAGTAAAAAAAACTTCGGGACGCAGCAAGTGCGTTATGGTAGTGAATTTTCATAAAAATGTTTTTAATAGCAAATATGTGTTTTTTTTCAGAAAGCAGGCATCAAATTTGGTTACCAGTATAACCTATATAGTAAAAACAATGTGCCATGTTTCATCAAAATAACTTTATTGTTTGAAAACGTACAGAAATTTCCGAAAGTAAACTTAAAATGTAACCGAAAAAATCCCTTTCTTGGTCAACCTTATAGGTTAATAGCAAATTGAGCTTTTCAAATATGAAGCATTTAATCAAAATTCACTACCATAACGCACTTGCTGCGTCCAGAATTTCTTAACTTACAAACATGCATTATATTTCGATGGAAAATGCAAAAACATAAGGCGTTTTCCACTATTTTTTTTTATTTGTATCACCAACGACTTATGGGCCATCCTGTGATGGTAGCAATAATTTTTTAAGGTGTAGCTCAAGACACCGTACAATTAATGTATACAATATTTTTTCATATCTTGTATAATAACGGATATATTGAGCTTTATTGATTTTTTACGAAAATTCTACAAAAATTATATACCATTAAACGATAAATTCTATAGCTAAGGCTACTGCCAAGCTTCAGAGAAATGGTCTATTTGAAATGAATTTTCTGGAAATATTTTAGTAAAATGAAGGACGATGACGGTTGAAACTAAGACTTCAGGGTTTGTAAAACATTCTTCTTGAAACATTTTCTTTCCAGGGCTCGTATTAGATTCAAGTTCTTTGCCTAAATGTTGCGAATTTTGACGTTTTCAATTGTCACTTTGACGTTTGAGGAAAACCCCAATTTATTTTTCTTTAAATGCCCATAACTTTTTTGTCTTTTGACCTACAGAGCTAAATTTTGGTAGGCACCTCACCTATAATGACATAAACCAGCATACTAAATTTGGTTACCCTTACTTTGTTAATTCTGGAGATATAATTTTTTTTGAAGGAAAACCCAAAATTTTCCGGAAAAACCTGGGCCGATTTTCCTGACTAACGAACTTATCCAAGCCATTTGCAAAAGGAAGGTATTCACCAAATTTAATCAAAATCGGCCTATTATTTTTTGAGTTATCGGTGTGATACATATATATATATATATATACTTTATTTGTTTGCTGTACGTTTGTGATTTCTTATTGGTTTGCGTGGACTGCAGTTTCGAACCGTCCCGGTTCATCATCAGCACGCTACTCCCCTTTGATGATGATGAACCGGGACGGTTCGAAACTGCAGTCCACGCAAACCAATAAGAAATCACAAACGTACAGCAAACAAATAAAGTGTATATTTAAAAGTGATTACAGTGTAGTGCAATATTCCTAAATATATATATATATATATATATATATATATATATATATATATATATATATATATATATATATATATATATATATATATATATATATATATATATATATATATATATATATATATATATATATATATATATATATATATATATATATATATATATATATATATATATATATATATATATAAACATATAAAAATTGAAACTGACCCCGGATATGTGTTCTGGGGGGCCTAATTAGCGCTCATTTGAAGAAATTTTTTCAAAATTCAAAGTCGGGATCTCCTCATTAGTGAATTTTTTAAAGAAAATTCACTAAAACAATGTAACATATTCCATCAAAATAACTTTATTGTTTGAAAATGTCAAAAAACCATTCCAAAACAAACTCAAAATGTTCCCGGAAAAACTGGTTCCTAGCCAACGAACTTTAAGTTAATAGTAAATTGATTATCCCCTGAGGATGACCTATTGGAGGTCGAAATGCGTTGGGAAGTGATTAAGTGAATAAATTTGTTGTCTTGTAAGAAGCCTTTTCATTCAGAGTTTAGTGATGTCTATCCCAAACTGTGTGACGTTCAGAAATGAAAAAATAGCAAATTGAGCTATTGAAATTTTAAACATATAACAGAACAGAAGCAGCAAAGCTGGCTGCCAGACCGAACCATGGAGAAGGGGCAGGAAAGATGGTCCCAAAACACCACGAAGGGATAATGAACCAAAAGATGCATTCCAAATCTAACAGACTGGATGAAATGCGACCACAAAGAAATACATTTCTGGCTCACACGATTACTTACCGGCCACGAATACTTCAAATCATACGCCAAACGCATGGGAAAGTTAGACAGGAATGAAAGCAGATGTATCTACTGCGAGGAGGAGGACACGGTAGAACACTGCATATTGGCTTGGCCAAACGAGATAATAAGTACCACCCTCAACTCTGTAGGGATACATTATATCGACGACCTGGTACCAATAATGTTAAAAGACAAGAGCTCAAGGAAAAAGGTTGAAATTCGGCCAACAAACCATGACTATAAAACTCGGGACGCAGCAAGTGCGTTATGGTAGTGAATTTTCATAGAAATGATCTGGCACAAAATATTTTATTATAACTTTTTTTTTCTTGTAACATGGAAATCTAAATTTTGGTGTATAGTTTACTTTTTATATCGTAACCTACCTACCAAATTTGGTTATCATAGATTTTTTTATTTTTTAAGATAAAAATTTTTTTCAAATGAAAACTCAAAATTTTTTCGGAAAACCTCGTCCGATTTTTCTGATTAACGAACTTGCCAAAGCCATTTACAAAAGGAAGGTACATGCCAAATTATATCAAAATCTGCCCATTATTCTTTGAGATAAAAAATTTTTTCAAATGAAAAGTCAAAATTTTCCCGGAAAACCTCGTCCGATTTTCCTGACTAACAAACCTGTCAAAGCCATTTACAAAAGGAAGGTACATGCCAAATTTTATTAAAATCGGCTTATTACTTTTTGAGAAAAGAATTTTTTTCGAATGAAAACTCTAAATTTTCCCGGAAAACCTCGTCCGATTTTCCTGACTAACGAACTTATCCAAGCCACTTGCAAAAGGAAGGTACACGCCAAATTTTATTAAAATCGGCTTTTTACTTTTTGAGATAAGAATTTTTTTCGAATGAAAACTCAAAATTTCCCGGAAAACCTCATCCAATTTTCCTGACTAACGAACTTATCCAAGCCATTTACAAAAGAAAGGTACGTGCCAAATTTTATCAAAATCGGCCTATTATTTTTTGAGTTATCGGTGTGATACATATATATATATATATATATATATATATATATATATATATATATATATATATATATATATATATATATTATTTTATTTATTTACTTTTATATTATTTATTATTATTATATATTTTATTTTATATTGCCCCACTGTTGGGCGTCAATTATACTAATATTGGCTTTGAATTTATTTTATTAATTTATTTTATATTATATTTACTGATATTAGGTATTAATTTTTTTATTTTATTTATATGGAATAGTGATATAAAAAAAATGATGATATTTTACACCATGTATTATGGGTGACTCTGTATATTTTATAATGTGAAACTTTATCTGAATAAAAAAAAACGTTTTATGACTCTTGTATTATGTGATTTAAGCTATCTCAGGGTTATTTGGGTTGCCTATCCTTCTACACTATATATATATATATATATATATATATATATATATATATATATATATATATATATATATATATATATATATATATATATGTATGTCAAATAAATTGTATTCAAATATTTTAATATACTTACTATCTCAGTGGTGAGTTCTGCAAAAAATATAGGGAAAAATATAGCCTGCAAATATTTATAGTAACCTTATTAAATCTTATTTTGTTTCAAAGAATTATGTTTCAAAATTCGTAAACAAATTTTATTGGCACAATTTCAAATTTAAAATCTAAACGGATCCGTTTGTCAAACTAATATCAATTTACAATAATTAATCTTAGTACCCGAATTTTCGGCTGTCATTCAAATGTTAAATATGGATCCTTGACCTGCACTCCCTCTGTATTCGCAATGTTGAACTATGGTTAAATTATCCTATAAGATTTCTATTTTATGCATTGAAATCTTAATTTCCCATAAACACATTTGCTTAAAATGATATTTGACAGAATGGGCTGTCTTTTTATTGAAATATTTGCCTTGTTGAGCTGATATACGTTAAACAAAATAAATCTCTAACCTTGGCTTCCTCGCTAATGGTAATTGGGTATCCTCAAATGTAAGTATTATTGATATATTTACTGCTTATCTCGTACTTTCTTACGTTAAAAACTTGATGTAACGTCTCTTCTTTGTTTTAGCGGCAAATTGAATTTTCCTCGCACAATTTATACTTTAAAATATTTACATTTAAAATGGGAAGCAAGAATGACGCGCTCTCGCATCTGAATTTTATCAACAACCAACAATAATCCCTAACAAAAGCGGAAATGTTGCCCAAATTCCTCTAACATTTGGTGTTTCCTGTCTTGTCAGGGCATTCTCTCTTCCAATTAATTAATACGTTTGACAGCTAATCTCCTTGGAAACCGTCGAGTAAGTAGAAAATAAATCCTTATTCTTAAAAATGACATTTGGCCTAACCTTACTTTTTTAACCTAATTATAGTCAATAACAAATTCATTAAGTTCATATGCTGCAATCTTGATTTCAAAGTTCCACAACACTTAACACTGTTTTTAGTAACTTCCAGTTCATTGTTTTTATAAACACAGACACATATATGGGTACATTTCAGTTCATTGTTCACATAAATAAAACTAAATTTACATATTGAAAACATCATACAGGGGTTTGTTTTTGTTCATTACCTTCAGGTAATTGATTTAGAACATAATTCTTTGGTATGTATTTCATGCTTAATATTTCAATCTATCTACATATAGATTTTTGGCTCTTTTAATTTCACTTTAACTGAGATATTTTCCAAATTGCTAATTATACTTTTTAAAGACTCATTTAATGATCATTCCAACAAATTATGGCTATATATATCTTTCATTGCTTCTCCAAATAACACTGACTAACAATAATAGTGAATGCGCTTGTGTTTTAATGTTATTATTTTGTTTTCTGTTTTAGTGTACAGTAAAATATGTCGAACGATGTGGATATGTATACAATATACAGATAACCCATATGCATTACGTGTAAACCGTAAGTATTTTACTTACTATTGACCAGTGGTACTACTACTACCCCCCATTATTAATCTGATTCCCCAATTTTGTAGATCTGACCATCTACTTTAGTGAAATAATAATCGAAACTTAGCTTCGTCATACTAGTTTCCGTCAGGGTTTTCATTTTTGTTTTTATAACTTTATATGGCCTTTGCAATTCTCAGCACAATATATATATATATATATATATATATATATATATATATATATATATATATATATATATAAACATATAAAAATTGAAACTGACCCCGGATATGGGTTCTAGGGGTCCTAGATCGCGCTCATTTTCAAAAAAATTTTCAAAATTCAAAAGTCGGGATCTCCCCATTAGTGAATTTTTTTCTACGAAAATTCACTAAAAGAGACACGGGAACTGGCGAAGTGAAGGGAGCAACTAACTAGATTGCCCGAACCCCTAATCATTCAAATATGACGGGGGAAGTAGGGAAAAAGTGGAAAGAAAAGAGGAAAAGACAACTCTACCCTCGGAAAGATATGTCGAAAAGATAGTATCAGTGTGTAATAGAGCGTTTCAGGGAGCCACTAGCTTGGTCAGCAGATGCGCCAACTACGCTCCACAACAACAAAAAACTAATCAACTGTTGGCGTCTAGTGAACGCAGCCAATGGGCCAGAAAAAATATTTTAAAATAAGTCATAACAAAATATGTTTTGTCATTGTATTTACGCAGTCAATTAAAAATGGCTTGTGCATCCCCTTGTATCGCGATTAAAAATGAGAAATTAGAAAGAAAACAAGCAAACTGTTCCTAAGTTTTAATTTTAAAGCCGAAAACAAGACTGCTCTGTTTTTTGCCTGTATATGTGTGAACAGCGACACCAAGTTTACTTATTATGGATCGCATGCTAGCACAGGACTACTGATTGTAGTTCGAATGTCACCGATGAGAATACAAATTACAGTTTTCTTTCCAGATAATAACGGCAACGGAAGTTCCATTCCCATAGTGTTTACAAGCAAAAGATGTCCAAAAAAGTTTTATCATAAATAAACAATATTTATTATGGTGACGAAGAGAAATTTCATCTGGAGTAAAACTGCTTTAATGGTCGCATTATTTAAATGAGTTTTTTGTTGACATTTCTAACTTTCATTTGGTTCCTGCTTAAACGACTCTTGTAACTAAAATAAAAAGCTATTGGCGAATATTAGAAATAAATAACAAAACAAAAATTCGGGACACAACAAGTGTGTTATGGTAGCGAATTTCCATTAAATGTTTCAAATTTTAATAACTCAATTTACCATCAACTTAGGAACCTTAAATTTGGTATATGGCAGGCTTTGTCAGGTCAATATGCCTTCCAAATTTCATCAAAATAACTTTATTTTACGAGATCATAAATGGGTAGGTACATTTGAAAAAGTTTTTGATTTTTTTTTAAATCGCAGTAGGCGCATGAAACAAAAGTTCGGGGCGCAGCAAGTGCGTTATGGTAGTGAATTTTCATTAAATGTTTTAAATTTGAATAACTCAAATTTTTATAAACTTAGAAAGCTGAATTTTGGTATGTAGTAAAGTCTTTCACAAGGCAACATATCCACCAAACTTCATTAAAATAGCTTCGTAATGAGAAAGAATTTTTTTTTCGAATGAAAACCCAATAATAAGAATCGATTAACGTACTTGGTATCATTAATCGTTTCTTATTAACTACCAATATTTGCAGTGTGAAATATGAAGTTTAACACTTCTGTTTTATTTTGTGGTGTATTGTGTTGAATGCACGATCTCCTAATAAGTTAGTCGTAATTTTGTTCCGATAATTTCAATTAATTTTTGGTCTAATAATGCGATACTTAACTGAAACTCTGCGAACAGAAATATGAATGATGATTGGGTATGGTGATATGTGTAGAACGCAGGCACAAGTTGTTAACCTATTTAATGAAAAACATCCAGATTTTCCCCCACTAACCCAGGGAGCATCTCTGTCGTCGTGGATGGCCATTCCTCTAAACTGTATCCAATTAATACAGGAATCCATCGAGGTTCAGCTTTAGCACCTACTTTGGTTCTTCTCCACATCAATGACCTCCTTTTTAGCACATCCAACCCAGCTCACAGTTGCGCGGACGACAGCACCCTCCACTTAAATATACAATATTCTAAGCCTGTTTCTTCAGCCCAATTAGATGAAGATCGCAGACACATGGGGGGTTCTGTCCTTGTGGATCTCAAAAAAATATAAGACTGGGGAAGTAGAAATCTTGTACAATTCAACTCCACCAAATCTCAGTGTTGCTTTCTATCTCATAAGAGATACAACAGCCCTAGACCCACCACAATGAACAACCAAGTCATTCAAAGTAATGAGTCCTTTTCACTTGTTGGCATTTCTGTGGACCAAAATCTTAACTGGCACCAACATGTCACATCAATTGCAGAAGCGGCTGTTCAGAAATTAGGTTTCCTGTTCCGGGATCGCAAATACTTTTCACCAGCTAATCTCTATACCTTATATACTTCACAAATAAGGTCAAACCTCGAATACTGTTACCACATCTGGGGTGCCGCTGCCGCTTCTACACTCGCTATCCTGGACACCATTCAGAAGAGAGCTATAAGTCTCCGGTGACCCTGCCCTCACATAAAGGCGGCCATCCCTTGCCCATCGACGTGCCGTTGGTGACCTCTCTCCGTCTCTCTCTCTCTCTCTCTTTTATAGATATCTGCACGGGCACTGCTCAGAGGAGCTTTCTTCCATAGTTCCCCATCTGCTGTCCCCAACAGATCTACCAGAGGAACACAGCGAATGCACCCTTTTACTGTCCAGGTCACAGACATAGAACATCTTGTTATGCCCGCTCTTTTGTCCCGAGGACTTCCAAGTTGTGGAATTCCTTGCCGGAACATGTTTTTCCTTCTCCTCCGAACCTCCAAACCTTCAAATCCAGAATTAACAAGTTGCCTTTTTCCTCCTTGTCGACATCCACGGTACGATAGTATTTACGCTGTAAGCCCATGTGGTGTGTTGTTGAAATATATATTTTTTAAATCAAGTCGTTCCCATGGAGTGTGGTATGGGGCGGAAACCTGGACTATGACTAAGCAGGGCATAAAGAGAATATAAACTTTTGTAGTGTAGATATGAGAAAAATTACAAGACAGACACAGATAGAAAGACGAATAAACGTGTGTTAGAAAGGTTAAGAGAAGAAAGGTGCTTGCTGAAAGAAATTGAAAGAAGGAAGACAAAATTTATTGATCATATTCTAAGACACAATAACTTTCTGACAACATTATTGCAGGGCACTGCCTGGAAAGGAGGAAACAGGTAGACAAATGAGAAAACTTCTGGAAAACCTAACAAGACTGATGAAGTTTGGAAGTTATAATGAAATGAAGAGAGCTGCTGGAGACAGAGAATATGGTTGCGACATCGCCGTTACATTATGATGATGTATTCATTTATTTTATAATTTAAGTGTCTTAACAACTAAGGTCATTGACACTAACGACACTTTAAATAACTACGTAACAAAATTCTATATAAAATTAGGAACTATGAAATACATTTAAATACTATTATATAAATTAAACTGTCTTGAAAATCTGAGTAAACAGTTTACATTAGTAAAATTCAGATTTAAAATTTCTTTCACCAAAATTTTAAAATCGCGGACAAGCATATAAGCGACATTCTAATAGAACGTGAACAAATGAAATTGGTCGGTCACAGAGCTCACAATTCCGTTGCTTTCGATTTAAGAGATAACCAAGTGTAAGTAAAGAGTGGCCAATTCGAAGTCTTCTGATAATCACTTCTTCCCTGCGAGATAAATAAGGAAGAAGATAAATAAGGAAGTTTCTTGATTCAATTTCTCGCAGTTTGTTTCTTAGCGAAGACCAATGGATTTGTCATTTCTGTCTATAACAATGTACTATCTGCGCAGAAACGCCAGAGTATTTTTTTTTCCTTCGAGTTTAGATGGCTACGGCTATTTGCCATACGCACATTCTTCCCCTCTCGTTATGTTGCATCAGTGGTATTTTTACTAGAATAGCTTGATCAGATCACTAAGCTTTACATTAATTGTTATTGTGCCGCATGTATAAACGCATAATATATACTGGATTACATACCCCCCATAAATAAAGTAGTGATTATCGAATTTTGTAACAGAATTTTATCCTGTAATAGTTATTTTTACTTAATTGTTTTTTTTTTCTTATTATAAATTGGGATAGACAGGGACACACGCTTCATGCCTTAGGGGTCTGACTAGGCAACTTTAAAAGACAAACAAAGAGACCCATAATGGAGTAGGGAAACAATAGGACAGACATTAGGACCTTATATTCTAATACCTAATAATATTACAAAATTATGGAATACATACATATGTACTCACAAATATTAATTACCTAATATTATTTCACCTATTATTCATCTCGTCATTCGTTTTACATTAGCACAGATACACATATCACACTCATTTACACATTCATTTTCGCACAGGTACAAATTTTGCTTAGTTAATATTACATAAATAAAATTGTATGATTAGACCTTTATTTTTAAATTATTTATATGCGTTGAGATTAGTGTATAAATATTTACATTTTTTGTACATAATAGTTGCATCAAGTTAAAGGGACACGGAACATTGCCTAACTTATAAATTATATTTACAAAGGAATAAATAATGCTTGTTTTTTCTTTACAGTCTAAAAGCATGTGTTGAGCGTCCCCAAACTCGCCGCACTCACAATTTGGATTATCTTTTAGATTTATTTTATTAAGATGTGAAGGAACCAGTGAGTGCCCAAACCTCAGTCTGCACATTTTAACTATAGTAGTTTTGCTTACATGTATGGTGGAAAACCACGGAACTGCGGGTGGAAGAGGCTCTAGACTTTTATAAAATCTACCTTTGCTATTGTGGCTGTAATCGTTATGCCATTTCAGTATTATCTTCTTCGCAGAACTTGAAAAAATGTCAGTAAATGGACACAAATAGTTCTTCTTTTCCCCAGATTCTACAGCCTCCTTAGCTAAAAGGTCAACTTTTTCATTAGGAGCTATACCTGTGTGAGCTTTTACCCATACTAAATTTATGCGTCTCCCTTCATTTTGGAGTCTCGTAATTATGTTGATTATTTTGACAATGATGTGGTTGCAAGTGAAACGTCAGAGTAGTTGAAGAGGAATTACAGTATCGATCAAGACAGCATTTCTGGCACATTCGTCTGCATTTTCATTTACAGTAATGCCATAGTGTGATGAGACAAATAATAAGTCTGATACATTGGCACAGTGAATATATTCTTGTACTTGAATTACTGGCCCTTTGGGTAAAGGTTTGGGTGGTATGATCGACGAAAGAGAATCGGCGCATATTCATTTTTAAAAACCCTTTTTTGAAGTTAATTATAAACTAAATTGTATACATTTTACTGTCCTAAAAGGAAGAATCAACTGGAGTAACCTTGTACTTTGTCAACTACGCAGGCCAATAATCCGGTGCTAACACTTTCAACACGATTATATGATAATTCAATGATTTCAACACACGCCGGCCACAAAGCATATCGCGCTCGCTTTAATCGGGGCTCCTTAAATATCGTTATACGAGGGAGTATAAAATGTTATCTTGGACCTTTATGTACGGAAGACTTCGGGAAGACTATATAATCCACGGGGCGGAAAACTGGACTGTGACTAATAAAAATTTCAAGATGCAGCAAGTGTATTATCGTAGTGAATTTTCATAAGAATTGTGGACTATTTGTATGTCATATTATTAGAATTAACACTTTAAATTTAAGAACCTCGGTGGTTCAGAGGTAAGAACGTGTGCCTCTGAACCGAACGGTACTGGGTTCGATCCCAGGGTACTCCTTTCACTTTTTCAGTACAAACTGTAACATTAACATCAACCGAGGTTCTGGCATTGTATTTGAGCAAGTTGAATGTCTGCACGTTCTTCGGAGGGAGCGTAAAGCCTTCGGTCCCGTGTCCATGCGATGTTGGGCACGTTAAAGATCCCTACCCTCCTTACAGAAAGGCAGGGGTTCGGCAAACATTTCCGGGATAGTGAGGTGAAACTGCTCCCTGGCGTCGGTGATTGGCTATAGTCGCGGAAATAGTCCGACGTTAAAGAAACAAAACACACACATACTTTAAATTTAAACGGACTTTGAAGATGGGATTAAAAGCCCTAATACAGGCTCATTTGAAGAAACTTTTCTAAAGTGTTACAATCGATGTCCCTATATTATAAAAATTCGGGACGCAGCAAGTGCGTTATAGTAGCGAATTTTCATAAGAATTGCACACCCATATTATATGGCATATTAGTAAAGCGAATACTTTCAACTTACACAGACCTTGAAGATCGATTTTAGAGGTCCTAGTACACGCACATTTGAAGAAATCTTTCTAAAGTGTTACCATCGCTTTTTCTCTACTATCAAAAAAATCTTGCGTTCTAACTCCTCTTGAAAAAATGCTCAATTTTCTATGAAGCTAAAGAACTAAATTTTGCTATATCTGTAGATAGTGTGAGTCTATAAAAGAAACTTGTATTACAAATTTCATAAAAGTTATACAGAAGATTTCCAGAAGAAAACTTAATTCATATTTAGAAAAGTAAAGTATCTGCCAAATTATAAACGTAGCAGTTATTTTTCCTTATTAATCGTCAATGATTTCGTTTTAGTCAACCTGTTCAAACCGTTTTTTCAATATCAACAATAACAAAATTATAATTTCAAACTCAAAGGTGACAAACTTATTTAGGCGTTTTAAACAAAAATTAGATCTTGTTCAAAACGTAAGAAATCTGTGCACTATTGTTTCTCCAAATGTCAAAATAAAACATCTAAAAAAACATACATTCATCGAGCTCGATTCGATCGCGTAACCTTCTGCTTAGGAGGCAAGGGCGATCCCCCATGCGCCATCTAGGCACACGTCAACTAACGTTTTATTTGCGTCATACTTTAAATCGGCTGCATTCCCGGGATTTTATATTCAAAGTATACAGTTATTAGTTACATAATTAGTAGAATACCATTGAAACACATCCTACGACTGTTTCGGTCTTATATGACGTCTTATGTTCAAGTTTATAGATAAAAGAAACTATTTTAGAATCATTTTTATAGCCACTGGGCTTGATTTTGTTTAAATTTCTGCTATATTATGCGAAAGCATAATATATCTATGATGCGCTAAAACTGTATTTGGGGTCGTTATTAAAGCTACAAATATAGTGTATTTTAATAATTAATTGAATCCTCCAGTTAAATAACAATCACTTGGCAAATGTTTAATTTCATGTCGTCTGTCATTTTCGATAATTGCGGCCGAGATTTCTCGATTGTTGGTTCGGGTAGTATATTTTCTGCCTGGTACATATTTCGTTTGGTTACCGTTGATGTATGGTTTATACTTGTTGTATGAATCAATCTACGCGTGGCAGTTAACTACCCTGTCTGTCAGGCATTAGACTTTAACCACTAAGTCGTGTCAACGCATGTCTTTCGGATTTTATTTTTAATTTGGAAAAAACTCTAAATATTGTGTACCACATTACTTAAAATTCACAACATAGGTTTATTTGCACCATCTCTAGCCACATGTAAAGTCTCATTCCCGTCACTCTGATACGTTGACAACAAAACGATCGTAAGGTCTCTGAAATATGTGTTGTGGTGATTTGGGTGTTCTCCAAGATATATATATATATATATATATATATATATATATATATATATATATATATATATATATATATATATATATATATATATATATATATATATATATATATATATATATATATATATAATCGTAACCTCTCTAAAAGCGAATTTTTCTTAATGAAAATTCGCTAAAACCATTCTAATCTTGTGATTTAGTTCGTTTTAAGACAAATGCCCAAAATTGAATTTTCAATGAAGCTAGCGGACCTCTAAAATCGTTCTTAAAGGTCTGTGTAAGTTTAAAGCATTAATTTTGATAATACCGTATAATAATAGTGTACAATTCAAATTCACTACTATAACGCACTTGCTGCGTCCCGAAATTTGTTACAAAAACTACTATTGTCATGCTTTTCGTATATCCGCAAATAACAAAGCTATTTCGATAGAACTCTTGTCAATAGTAGCTACTTATGGAAAATAGGCCCTATTGACATTATGCTATGAACATGAACCAAATATGAAGTTTCTACGTTAATGGAAGTCTCAGTTATTATCATCTGAACAACCGTTTATTAAAATTCACTGCCCTTTTGCTGTGTCACAACTTTCTGAAGTCGGTTAAAAAAACTCAGGCAATTTTTTATTTATATCGTAGCCAGGCCAAGAATTTATAACTGCCACCTCGTACACACCACAGAATATCGTTACCGTTTTCTGACGTGGTGAGCTTCAAGGAGAACCTCCAACTCAGACGGCTTGACGGCAATGATTTTGTAATTTCAAAATTTAATTACCTCTTTGATACGGTGAAATTCCTCGACAGAATTATTTATTAGCACACAGATAACAATGTTTCACACTGAAACTTTACAAAAGAAAAATGCGCAATCGATATTTCACTCTTGCTGAGATTGAATGACATTTCAACGGTCCCGTCAACAAATCAGATTATAAATGGATTGCCAAGCCCTAAAATGGATTTTGTAAGATTCATAAAACTTAAAAAAAGCCTTTATTTAGGTGTATTATCACAGCATAAGAACTGTTGATTATGCTGTGGTATTATGTTGAGTTAATTGTCTTAAAAATTGCCCAGCCCGAGAAGTTTATATACTTATGCATTAATTTTGTTTTGGCAGAGATTGTGAGTACCTAGGTATATATAAATAAATAAATAAATAAATAAATAAATAAATATATATATATATATATATATATATATATATATATATATATATATATATATATATATATATATATATATATACACATATACAGCGTGTCCCCGAGTGGACGGTACAAGAGGGCAAACATTTTTATTTGTAACTTTATTAGGATGTCGCATAATATAGCAGAAATGTAAACAAAATCCAGCCAAGTCTATATAAAAATGATTCTACAATAGTTTCGTTTATCTTTAAACTTAAATATAAGACGTCATATGTAATGTTATGTTATGTTATAAGAAACAGTCGTGGGATGTGTTTAAATGGTAATTCTACTAATTCTGTAATTGTTACGTATATTTTGATATTAATATCCCGGGCATGAAGCCGATCTAAAGTATCACGCAAATAAAACGTTAGTTGACGTGTGCCTAGATGGCGCAAGGCGCAGGGGGCATCGCGCTTGCCTCCTAAGCAGAAGGTTACGCGATCGAATGCAGCTCTATGAATGTATGTTTTTTCATGTATTATCTTGACATTTGGAGAAACAATAGTGCACAGATTTCATACGTTTAGAACAACCACTGCCAAAGCATCAGAGAAAGGGTATATCTGAAATGAATATTTTGCAAATCGTTTAATAAAATAAAGGAAAACGACGGTTTAGGGTAAAACTTAGCACCTATGTGAAACACACTTCTTGCAACATTTCTTCTACATAACCCGCAATCCCTTCAGTCTTTGTCTAAAATTTTGACATTTCAAATCGCGACATTGACAATTTTCATGGTAGTTTTTCTAGTATTTTGACCTTTTGCGCCAAGAAAACTTTGTCCGTAACATGCAACAGATTTTGTTATCCACACAAATTATTTTGGTCTTGTGCGTTTCTCTGATCACCAGTGGTACCCAAACTTTTTTTCTTTAAAGGCTTATAGCTTTTCTTCCAAAATCACTGTGCCTTGATCTAGTCTGCACAGCGATTGGTAGGGTGAAGTTTTATATTGCTCTGTCTCCGACCTAGACTGACCGTAGATCAGTTGTCTTTTGCGGTCCAGAGCTTTACACTCGCACAAGATGTGCTGGGCTGATTCATCCCCTTCGCCGTAGAATCTGCATGCGAGTTCCCCTTCGAACCGCCCCATTTTATGCAGGTGTTTCTTGACGGCCATGTGTCCCGTCAAGAGACCTGTTGTGTTTCTGAGCTGTCCTCTGCTAAGATTTAGCAGCTCCACAGCCCTCTTTGAACTGGGTTCGTCAATTATTGACTTCCCATGTCTGAGCCCTGGACAGTCTGCCCAATACACCTTGTGTTGGTTTCTGACCCAGGACTTAATGGCTCCCCTGGCAGTGCTCTTTGTCACGTCCAGAGCCGGTTGTGGTCCCATAAATGGTTCTGCTGACATTCTCTTCGCGAGAGTGTCAGCTTCTTCATTGTTTTGACCCCCGAGTGACCCGGCACCCAAATGAGGGTCACCTCATTATACCCAGCCAAGTCGCTCGTCTCGTCTCGGCACTCACTCCCCAGTCAGGAATTTACCCGTGGGCAACTTAGTGCCTTAAGGGCTGCCTGGCTGTCTGTGGCTATGAGAATCCGCTTGTTGGTGTAGCCCCTCCTCTTGTTCTCCCGCACACAGTGCAGGATGGCGTACATTTCGGCCTGAAACACCGTTGCATGGGCTCCGAGGGAAATACTATGACTTACCCTCGGTCCTTCCGAGTAAACACCTGCCCCCGTCCCGCGCTCCCCGCCCGATCCGTCCGTGAACCAGACGAGCGCCTCCCGTAGAATGCCCGGCGTCTCCTCCCGCACTGCCTCGCGGTTGGGGATTTCCACTGTAAAGTTGTTTTCCCTGCAGAATCGCGGGCTCGCGAAGTCTGACCTCTTTTTCAGCATGGGCTCCTTCACGATCTCCTGAATTTTGCAGTGGCCCCTGAAGTGTCACCTTAGGCCACCAGACCAGTGGCGCGTATGTTAACGATGGTCTGACCACCTTTGTGTACAGCCACTGGGCCATACTAGGTCTTAGTCCCCACTTTTTTCCATATAGCCGCCTACTGACGGCTAAGATCATGACTGCCTTACGCAGTATTTTTCCAATGTGGCCATTACATGTTAGCTTAGAGTCCAATACGACCCCAAGATAGTTTACCTCCCTGGCTATTGGAATGTTCCTACCGTATAGAGGGAGAGTTCTGTGGCTGTCGCACTTCCTCCTCCTCGTAAACGGCACGACGGTTGCTTTCTCGGGACTCACCCCGAGCCCTTGATCAACCGTCCACCCTTCCACCACTTTCAGTGCAGTCTGCATGCGCTCCCACACTGACTGTGTGACCTTTCCTCGGACTATGATGACAATGTCGTCCGCATAGCCCTGTACCTCATATCCCCCTCCCGAGAGCCTCCCCAGCAGGCCGTCCACGACTAGGCACCAGAGCAAGAGAGACAGAACGCTCCCCTGCGGACACCCCGCCAGCAAAATCCCTCCCACGAGTGAGGTGAACACCGCCCTGTCCCTGACCATGGAACCGATCCACCTGCAGCAGGTCTCCTCTATTCCACGCTCCCGGACAGCTGCCAGAACCGATCCGAACGAGGTGTTGTTGAAGGCTGCCCCTATGTCTAGGAAGGCCCCCGGCACCACCTCCCTGTTCTCCAGCGTATTCTCCAGTTTCAGCACCAGTTGGTGCAGTGCTGTTTCTGTTGGGAATCCTGCTCTGTATGCATATTGTCCGCAGTGTAGGGGATATGCTTCCAGTACACCGCCCCTAATGTGCCAGTCGAGCAGTTGGTACATAGTTTACCTTTTATAACTAAAAATTTCCGAATAAAAACCCAAAATTTTCCCGAAAAAGATATTCCTGGTTAACGAACTTATCCAAGCCAGTTGCAAAACGAAGGTACTCACTAAATTTGATCAAAATCGGACCATTACTTTTTGAGTTATCGGTGTTATATATATATATATATATATATATATATATATATATATATATATATATATATATATATATATATATATATATATATATATATATACATACATACATACATACAACGTAACGTCTGTAGTGAATCGAATATCATTTTGGTGCATTATCATAAAAAACCTAACCTTGTGAACGTGTTTAAAGAAAATAAAACTGGCGACATTTCAGTATTCAGGTAAGACAAACATTAGCTTTGCTATTTTCACCTTCGTGATGGTCCATATTAAACTGAATGTCCATTAAAATGTATAAACGCCGCTACAGTGAAATCTAAAATTATTATATGAACTTGAATCTGGCTGTTGAACTGCGCAGTTCTCTGAGTTCTTAAGCACACTACAAAAGTTATATTAAGGTTTTGAGTCTTTTTTCAAGACACAACTATATTTGGTTTCACGTATATAAATATAAATATCGTGCATATTGGCTACTTAAGATAATAAACCAGTAATTATATCGTTGCTAATTTTAAAATTAGCACCGAAATACTTCCCGGTTTTTAAATATATACATAGACTGTGAACTCGACATGATTTTTAGGTCAATATGTAATTGCTAACAGTGAACGAACTGTGGAGTTAACGAACGAGACTGTCCACATGAAACTATTGACATTTTAGTGAATTTTCGTTAAAAAAAACGCAAAATCGAGTTGTCTGCACCATTGCTAAATAACCATTGTTATTATAATATTGAAGCGACGAGTCTGTTAAATTACCAAAGTTGTGTAATTTTTCTCGTTGATAAGTATGATGTAAACAGAAAAACAATTCTAGACTCTACTCAGCCCCGACTGACCTCCCGCAGGGTTCTGCCATCACTAGTGGTGGGCGATTATGAATGATACAATCGAAATGTATCGATTATGCCAGTATAATCCATCATTAGATTATGACGAGAAGATCATTCGTTAGCTCATCTGGTGCATTTACCGATCACCTTCTGACAACAACTTTGTCCAGCTCTTCGACTATCTTTCTGAAAAAAACCGACCATCTGAATTCTGAATATCCTTCCTCCGAGGTCACTATTCTTGGTTACTTCAATTCTCATAATAAGGAATGGCTAGGATCTTCAAAAACCGATCCACAAGGGAGAGCAGCGGAAGCCTTTGCAGTCAGCAATTCTTTAGCCAATATGGTTCAGCAACCTACTTACTTTCCTCGCTTCCAACACACAGCTCAAATCCCTTGGATCTCCTTCTTACTTCAAAACCTGAATGCTATAAAACATCAGCCACCGCCCCGCTTGGTCGCTCAGACCACGGCATGGCCACTGCTTCCTCCGCAATGCAACCCGAGGTCACACAGTCATCACACCCACGTATCGTTTCGCACTACAACTCCGCGAATTGGGACGAAATGCGGGAATACTTTTCATCATTTCCATGGGCGTCTGTCTGCTTCTCTCATCCTGACCCCTCTGATATCTCACAAAACATCACCGAAATCACCCAAGCTGGCATGGAATTATTTATTCCACGTACACAGAAAACCTCTTCAGCCACTCAAAAGCCCTGGTTCTCTAAATCATGTGACAAGGCCAGACTTGAAAAGGGCAAAGCTCACAAAACGCTTCTACACAATTCCAGTCAAGAGAATCATCAAGCATTTAACGACGCAAGAAACCGCTATGTCCGCATCCTTTCTGAGGCAAAAACTCGTTTAACAACCACATCAAAAACAAAGTCCTCTCAAGCTGCAACGGCAGCAAACCCTTCTGGACTCTTGCTTGTTTCAGGGGATGAAATTGTTTCTACCGCCCTGGGCAAGGCTGAACTTTTTGCCTCGTTGTTCGCCGGCAATTCTACTCTCAACCCACCTCCAAATGTTCAACCACCAACAATCCCCAATGTCGCGCATAAAATGACGGATATCATTTTCAAAACTAAAAAGGTACGAAAGATGGTATCTTCTCTTAATACCAGGAAAGCATCTGGCCTTGAGGAGATCCCAGCAATTGTTCTCAAAAAATTCGCACCAGAACTTGCTCCTGTCCTGACTCGTCTGTTTCGGACATCTTACAATAGAGGCATATTCCCTAGTAACTGGAAAACTGCTCGAGTACAACCCGTCCCCAAAAAAGGATCCAAAGCGCTTCCTAGCAACTACAGGCCTATTTGTCTCCTTTCAGTCGTCTCTAAAGTGATGGAAAAGTATATAAACACCGAACTACGAAAACTTCTTGAAAAACAGTCTAATCCACGACAGGTAGTATGGATTCCGTCAGCGCAGATCAACTGCCGACCCCCTTTCCTTTGTCAGCCATTCTTGGCACAAGTCTATGGAACTACACGGTGAATCCCCGATTGTCGCTCTAGACATATCCAAAGCATTCGACCAGGTCTGGCACGCAGCGCTGCTTAATAAACTTCCGGCCTATGGCATACCACCAAAACTCGGTACCCGGACAGCAAATTTCCTCTCCAATCGGAGCATTTCTGTTGTCGTGGATGGCCATTCCTCTTAACTGTATCCAATGAATGCAGGAGTTCCTCAAGGTTCAGCTTTAACCCCTACTTTGTTTCTTCTCCACATCAATGACCTCCTCTCTAGCCCATCAAACCCAGTTCACAGTTACACGGATGACAGCACCCTCCACTTAAATATACAATATTCTAAGCCTGCCTCTTTAGCCCAATTAGATGAGGATCGCAGACTAATGGAGGGTTCTGTCTCTGTGGATCTCCAAAAAAATATTAAACTGGGGAAGTAAAAATGTTTTACAATTCAACTCCACCAAATCTCAGTCTTGCTTTCTATCTCAAAATATATACACCAGCCCTAGACCCATCACAATGAACAACCAAGTGATTCAAAGTAATGAGTCATTTTCACTTGTTGGCATTTCTGTGGATCGAAATCTCAATTGGCACCAACATGTCACATCAATAGCAGAAGCGGCTGTTAAGAAATTAGGTTTCCTCTTCCGGGCTCGCAAATACTTTTCACCAGCTAATCTCTATACCTTATATACTTCACAAATAATTGCTCCCACATCAGGGGTGCCGCTACCGCTTCTACACTCGCTATCCTGGACTCCATCCAGAAGAGGTATGCGTCTCATCGGTGACCCTACCCTCACCCAAAGGCTGCCATCCCTTGCCCACCGACGTGCCGTTGGTGACCTCTCTCTCTCTCTCTCTCTCTCTCTCTCTCTCTCTCTCTCTCTCTCTCTCTCTCTCTCTCTCATAGATATCTGCACGGGCACTGCTCAGATGAGCTTTCTTCCATAGTTTCTGAACCTGCTGGCCCAAACAGATCTATCAGGGGAACAGAGCGAATGCACCCTTTTACTGTCCAGGTCACTTTTTTTTTTTTAATGTCAACAACACACCACGAGGGCTTACAGCCTAAATACTATCGTACCGTGGGTGTTGACAAGGAGGAAAGAGGCAGCTTGTTAATTCTGGACTTGAAGGTTTGGAGGTTCGGAGGAGAAGGAAAAACATGTGCCGGCAAGGAATTCCACAACTTGGAAGTCCTCGGGACAAAAGAGCGGGCATAACAAGATGTTCTATGTCTGGTGACCTGGACATTAAAAGGGTGCATTCGCTCTGTTTCCCTAGTAGATCTGCTGGGGGCAGCAGGTGGGGGAATTATGGAGGAAAGCTCCTCTAAGCAGTGCCTGTGCAGATATCTATAAAAGAGAGAGAGGTCACCAACGGCACGTCGGTGGGCAAGGGATGGAAGCCTTTGGGTGAGGGTAGGGTCACCGATGAGACGTATAGCTCTCTTTTGAATGGAGTCCAGGATAGCGAGTGTAGAAGCGGCTGCTGCACCCCAGATGTGGGAGCAGTATACGAGGTTTGGCCTTATTTGTGAAGTGTATAAGGTATAGAGATTAGTTGGTGAAAAGTATTTGCGAGCCCGGAAGAGGAAACCCAATTTCTTAGCAGCCGCTTCTGCAATTGATGTAACATGTTGGTGCCAATTAAGATTTCGATCCACAGAAATGCCAACAAGAGAAAAGGACTCATTACTTTGAAAAACTTGGTTGTTCATTGTGATGGGTCTAGGGCTGCTGTATCTCTTGTGAGAAAGAAAGCAAGACTTAGTTTTGGTGGGGTTGAATTGTACAAGATTTCTACTTCCCCAGTCTAATATTTTTTGGAGGTCTACGGAGACAGAACCCTCCATGAGTCTGCGATCCTCATCTAATTGGGCTAAAGAGACAGGCTTAGAATATTGTTTGTTTGAGTGGAGGGTGCTGTCGTCCGCGTAACTGTGAACTGGGTTGGATGTGCTAGAGAGGAGGTCATTGATGTGGAGAAGAAACAAAGTAGGGGCTAAAGCTGAACCTTGAGGAACTCCTGCATTAATTGGATACAGTTTAGAGGAATGGCCATCCACAACAACAGATATGCTCCTGTTGGAGAGGAAATTTGCTGTCCAGGTACAAAGTTTTGGTGGTAAGCCATAGGCCGGAAGTTTATTAAGCAGCGCTGCGTGCCAGACCTGGTCGAATGCTTTGGATATGTCTAGAGCAACAATCTGGGATTCACCGTGTTGTTCCATAGACTTGTTCCAAGAATGGGTGACAAAGGAAAGGAGGTCGGCAGTCGATCTGCGCTGACGGAATCCATACTGCCTGTCGTGGATTAGACTGTGTTTTTCAAGAAATTTTAGTAGTTCGCTGTTTATATACTTTTACATCACTTTAGAGATGACTGAAAGGAGAGAAATAGGCCTGTAGTTGCTAGGAAGCGCTTTGGATCCTTTCTTGGGGATGGGTTGTACTCGAGCAGTTTTCCAGTTACTAGGGAATATGCCTTTATTGTAAGATATCTGAAACAGACGAGTCAGGACAGGAGCAAGTTCTGGTGCGCATTTTTTGAGAACAATTGCTGGGATCTCGTCAAGGCCAGAGGCTTTCCTGGTATGAAGAGAAGAGAGCATCTTTCGTACCTTTTTAGTTTTGAAAATGATATCAGTCATTTTATGCGCGACATTGGGGATTGTTGGTGGTTGAACATTTGGAGATGGGTTGAGAGTAGAATTTCCGGCGAACAACGAAGCAAAAAGTTCAGCCTTGCCCAGGGCGGTAGAAACAATTTCATCACCTGAGACGAGAGGTGGGAACGTGCTCTTGCAGAAATTATTCTCAATAGACTTAGCAAGAGTCCAGAAGGGTTTGCCGCCGTTGGAGCTTGAGAGGACTTTGTTTTTGATGTGGTTATTAAACGAGTTTTTTGCCTCAGAAAGAATGCGGACATAGCGGTTTCTTGCGTCGTTGAATGCTTGACGATTTTCTTGACTGGGATTGTGTAGAAGCGTTTTGTGAGCTTTGACCTTTTCAAGTCTGGCCTTGTCACAGGATTTAGAGAACCAGGGCTTTTGAGTGGCTGAAGAGGTTTTCTGTGTACGTGGAATAAATAATTCCATGCCAGCTTGGATAATTTCGGTGACGTTTTGTGAGATATCAGAGGGGTCAGGATGAGAGAAGCAGACAGACGCCCATGGAAATGAGGAAAAGTAATCCCGCATTTCGTCCCAGTTTGCGGAGTTGTAGTGCCAAACGATACGTGGGTGTGATGACTGTGTGACCTCGGGTTGCATTGCACAGGAAGCAGTGACCATGCCGTGGTCTGAGCGACCAAGGGGGGCGGTGACTGATATCTTATAGCATTCAGGATTTGTAGTAAGAAGGAGATCCAAGGGATTTGAGCTGTGTGTTGTGATACGAGGAAAGTAAGTAGGTTGCTGAACCATATTGGCCAAAGAATTGCTGACTGCAAAGGCCTCCGCTGCTCTCCCTTGTGGATCGGTTTTTGAATATCCTAGCCATTCCTTATTATGGACATTGAAGTCGCCAAGAATAGTGACCTCCGAGGAAGGATATTCAGAAATCAGATAGTCGGTTTTTTCAGAAAGGTAGTCAAAGAGCTGGACAAAGTTGTTGTCAGAAGGTGACCGGTAAATGCAACAGATGAATTTAGTTGCAGCCCTGAGAGAGAGTTTTATCCATAGAATGTCTTTTCTTCCAGCTTCTAAATTGGGAAGTCTGGTGCAGGGTAGATTGCTACGGACGTATGCGCACACGCCTCCATGCAATCTAAAGGCAGTAAGGAGCTCATACCCCGGGAAATTAAGGTGATTAGTGGCTGTTTTGGCACTGATTTGGGTTTCGGTGAGGAAGAGGAGTTGGGGGCCTGTTAGCCTGGAGGAAATGGTGGACGGAGTTCAGGTTAGAATTTAGGCCACATATATTCGAAAAGGATATGTTAAATCTTGATGTTGGCGCCCCTAGACATAGAACATCCTGTTATACCCGCTCTTTCTTCCCAAAGACTTCCAAGTTGTGGGATTCCTTCCCGGCACATGGTTTTCCTTCTCCTCCGAACCTCCAAACCTTCAAGTCCAGAATTAACAAGTTGCCTCTTTCCTCCTTGTCGACACCCACGGTACGATAGTATTTAGGCTGGGAGCCCTTGTGATGTGTTGTTGCGAAAAAAAAAACGTTGAAATAATTCGGTATAATAGTTTCATTCGTAACCGTAACGAGTCTAGTCGATGGGAAGAAGCGCAACTATTTTACAAGTTTTTTGATTGGACTCGAAACTCATACTCATAACCGCTTTGAGGTATGAAATATGAAACATGTATCGAAATAATTCTAATCGGTAGGCAACATACATTGGTAGATCAAATATAACATCTAACAACTCAATGGTAGGCTGATGGGAATTAATTTGGTGTAAAAACAAAAACAAAAAACGAAAGATTATGTTACTTATGTTTTAAGGTTCCTTTAATTAATTTTTAGTTTTATGAAGAAAAAAAATACAATAAAATTAAATAAAAGTGGAATCAATACAGAGACAATTCAATACTTTTAAATCTCCACTACAAGTTTGTGTTTAGAAATACAATCTGGTCCGAATTTTTGTCCGAAAGTAGATTCCTTCTTGCATTGGTGATAAGACCAGTTTTAGAAAGCATCCTTTGAGAAGGTACAGATGTAGCCGGAAGCACAGATACTTTGTGTGCTGGAACGAGGGTACATTTAGCATGGATAAATATTGTTTTACTCTCAGAATCGCTTTCGTAATGGGTGAAGAGGTCATTATATCAGTTGACTGCGCTATTTTGTTGTCAAAATATTCCTACAGCATATCGACATCACTGGCCTCAGAACTTCCAGGATATGCATCAGATACAGCGGCTGGCTGTTCAACTATGGTGTTTGCAAAAAGACCCCCCGAGTTCTTCTAGTACCCTGTAAGACATTATTGAAATACTTTTATTTATTATAATAAATAAAATATAAAATCATAAATACATAGATATAAATAGTTACACTATTATTTGTTTCCAACTCTTTAAATCAAAAGTGCCGCCAGTCATTTCATTGGTAAGCTGAAATCATGGTAACCACTCAATCGTGCTCCTTAATTCCTTTTTCGGGCGTTTTCGTAACTCATAACACAAATCTCATGCAAATCATTCATAATAGATATCTCGAAATATGATTCGATCATTCTGGGAGATTATTTGGATTCATTCGATTATGGAAATATATCGATTATGCTATCACCTCTCTGCTGTACAATATATTAGTAGCAGACATACTGATACCGACCCAAAACGTGACATACGCACTGTACGCAGACGACACTACCATCCTCAGCAGCTGCACGCAGCCGAGGATAATAGACCAACGTCTACAAACTGCCGTAGGCGAGCTGCAAGCCTGGTATAGGAAATCATGTGTAGCCATAAACACCAACAATTGCTCATCCGTTCCATTTTCCAAGAGGAGACATATCATTAGACAACAATCTATTTCCCTGGAAATTCAAGTCAGGTCATCACGATAATAAAGTTTGAATCGGAAAAAACTCTGGATGCAAAAGCGGCAAGTTATAATTTGAAGTTCTAATGGGCATTACGGTCCGCATCGACTCTTAATTTATTGTTAATAAAATCTACCTCAAGCCCCTGAAGCGTACGCTACTGACTAATAAAAATTATCAATGTCCGGTGTGGGTTCAGTCTGAAGTTAGCTCAGTTTGTTTATAACTTAGAGCCTCGGTGGTTCAGGGGCAAGAACGTGTGCCTCTGACCCGAAGGGTACTGGGTTCGATCCCAGGATTCTCCTTTCACTTTTTCAGTACAAACTGTACCATTAACATCAACCGAGGTTCTGGTATTGTATTTGAGCAAGTTGAATGTCTGTACGTTCCACCCTTCGGAGGGGGCGTAAAGCCGTCGGTCCCGTGTACATGCGGTGTTGAGCACGATAAGTATCCCTACCCTCCTTACAGAAAGGCAGGAGTTCGGCAAAATTTCTAGGATAGCGAGGTGAAACTGCTCCCTGGCGTCGGTGATTGGCCATAGTCGCGAAAATAGGCCGACGTTAAAGAAACAAAACACACACATTTATAACTTTGCTTATGAAGGTTAGTAAATTTTATACTTATGTAATACATTTCTAATTAATGCCTAGCAAATGCCCTTGCGTCAGGTGTAGGTTCAGGTTGAAGGTGAATTATTTGTTCATAACTTTTGATGGGTGACTTTAATACCTTTTTTCTTGCAGAGAAAATTTCTAATAAACTTTTAGTGAAATATTCCATAAGTATTTTTGGTCCGGGCTGAAGTGATTGGTGCGGCTTCAAGAAGCTAATCCATACGGAGCTTTCGCGGCCAAATTGCATGAACTGCGCTACCAATTGCCGCCGCATCCATTGTCCTCGCCCGACCTGGCTCCCTGCGACTTCTTTCTGGTTCCCAACATGAAAATGGCTCGGGGGGAAAATTCCGCTCCAACGAAGAGATTATCGCCGAAACATAGGCGTATTTTAGCGAATTTTCATTTTAAAAAAATCGCTAACGGAGACGTCACGATGAAAAGCTTTTAAAAAAATTTCTTCAGACGAGGGCGAATTTGGGCCCCTAGAACCCAAAACCAGGGGTTCGTTAAAATTTATACATATATATATATATATATATATATATATATATATATATATATATATATATATATATATATATATATATATATGTATATGTGTGTGTGTGTATGTATCCGAGCGATAACTCAAAAATACTAAACTGATTTCAAACAAACTTGGCAAAAATCTTGTTTGGGCGAAAACCGAGGTTGAGTTCGTTAATCAGCATGTAAGGCTAGATGCATTCTCGCAACAATTAGAACCGTAGACCGGTTTCGCTCTCATTAGAGCTCTTTTTTTTTTAACACATTGTGTTATTTGGAGCTGGCGTCCACCACTCACTTAGTATTGTTAATGAGCCTTTATGCTCAAGTTTTTCCGGTGCAAAATCGGGGAAAACTTGTTAAAAACGCTTTATTTTTTTAAATATCAGAATAACTGGAATGAGAGTGCATATAAACCTGTTGTGGATTTTAAGTAACTTGGTACACAATTTTTGGAGTTTTTTCCAAATTAAAAATAAATTCCTAAAGACATGCGTTGAAACGACTTAGTGGTTAAAGTCCATTGCCTGGCAGACAGAGTAGCTAACTGCTACGCGTAGATTAATTCATACAACAGGTATAAACCAAACATCAACGGTAACCAAACTAAATATATACCAGACAGAAAACATACTACCCAAACCAACAATCGTGAAATCTCGGACGCAATTATGGAAAATGACAGACGACATGAAATGAAAAATCTGCCAACTGATTGTTATTTAACTGGGGGATTCAATGAATTATTAAAATACACTAGATTTGTAGCTTTATTAACGGCCCCAAATACAGTTTTAGCGCAGCATGGAGATATTATGCTGTCGCATAATATAGCAGAAATTTAAACAAAATCAAGCCAAGTCTATAGAAAAATGATTCTAAAATAGCCTCTTTTAAGTTAAACGTAAGACGTCATATAAGACCGAAACAGTCGTGAGATGTGTTTTAATGGTAATTCTATTTCTGTAATTAATAATTGTTACGTACACTTTGAATACAGTATCCCGGGCATGAAGCCGATCTAAAGTATCACGCAGATAAAACGTTAGTTGACGTGTGCCTAGATGGTGCAGGAAGGCTTCGCGCTTGCCTCCTAAGCAGAAGGTTGCGCGATCGAATCCAGATCGATCAATGTATGTTTTTTATGTTTTATTTTGACATTTGGAGAAACAACAGTGCCAGATTTCGTACGTTTTGAACAAGATCTCATTTTTGTTTAAAACGCCTGAATAAGTTTGTCACCTTTGAGTCCGAAATTATAATTTTGTTATTGTTGATATTGAAAATAACCGGTTTGATTAGGTTGACTAAAATGAAATCATTGTTGTGTCCTGATATTGTTAATCGCTCAATCTCCCCGAGTCCACCCTGCCCATCCTTAGTCGGCAAACCTTCTCCTGCCCCCTACAGCAACTAGAGGCGCAGTGTGGTACAGCTGTAACAGTTGGTAACAAACCAACAGTCAGAGCCCGATGACAGGTGTCATCAAGCGAAGCAGCGACAAGAGAGCCCAGTCTAGTGATGGGAAAAACAGTTATTTTCTGTTAACAGCTGAAGCCGTTAACGTTATTTAATAATAACCGCTGAAAATAGCGGCTTCAGTTATTTTAAAATGGATAGTCGATCGATAGTATCCTACATTCCCAAAGCTGTGAGCGATAGCGAGCACACTAGTATAAATGCATTGTATTTTTACCCCGTTATTTCACGTAGTGTATAAATCTCAAATTTTGTCGATATAAAAAGGCAACAAAGGGTTAAGAAATTATAATAAGCGTGTCGTAAATATTTTGCCACTTTGAAGTGAAACTTTGAGAAATCAGAAAGGAGTCTTCTATAAGAATTTACTTAGATGTTTTAGGAATTATAAACTAGTCATTTCTCACAAATTTATTTTATCAGGGTCTTTACGTAAATGTCAATGCCACAGCAAGAATCAATAAATATCATTATTTATCACGGCTTGGGACGTTAGACGTTAGAACTTTTATTGCTACACAGGGAGTGATTCTAAAAACTCCATAACATAACGCAGCTAATAAAATTTCGGTAAAGAAACAGTATAAAAAATTGAGTTTGTTTTAAAAAAAAATTGGAAGATATATAGTATTAATTGTTTATTTACTTATTTTAATATTCGTTGTTTTAAAATTAGTTTCAAAAATTTCAAAGGGCTGTAACTTGGAGGAGAAGGGGTTTTAAGAAAAACTTAATAAAAAGACACCCCTTATTTTTCGCCAAAGAATCACCCTGTAAAATTTTTCGCATCAATTTGGAAACACCCTGTATATATATTATATATATATATATATATATATATATATATATATATATATATATATATATATATATATATATATATATATTCATTTAATTTTTTATATTGAAATGTAGGTATATAGATATTAAAAAATATTGTATCATTATATTTTTTTAACCAATTTGATAACTATTATCAGACAAACGAAAATGACGTGTTAACTGTTTTCTTAGGTAATGTATATAAATTTAAATAAATAAGTACTTTAATTTCACGTGAAATAATCCTATTTTGCGTTGTCTATAGTGAAAGTAATAACACGTTTTTACAGAAATTCATCTTTTTACCCAACATTTTTGATTATTAAATATTTGGCTTTACATACTAGTGGGAAACTCAACTGTTCAAAAATAACAGCTTCTCAGTTTAACAGAATAACTCTGTGTAGTAGTGTCCATATGCCGTATCCACATCAACAACCGGTTAAAGTTAAAATTAAACCGACCGTTTTATTGTACCGAAGATCGTACGTCGCTAAAGCTATGAGCGAGAGCGAGCATTCCCAATCTCAAGGCTATTCATCCCGTTAAATGGTTAAATAGCAGTTGCCGATGCCGATGAAACCGATGTTTATTCATCGAACCTAGTTGCAGTGGAAGTGGAACTGAAACAGACACGACTCCGAATTCTAGCTTAGTATAAAAAGCGTTATTTTTTAAGCCGTTAGTTTTATAAGTCGGTAACTGGTCGTTACCGTTACTTCTCGTTAGCCGCTAAAAAAAAGCTGACAGTTAAATAACGACCCATCACTAGCCCAGTCTCGATCACTTCGATCTCATCCAGCGTCCAGTAACGTCGTTCAAGACAAGCTGAACCGAGAGCGGCAGTCAAGATACAGCATAATACCTGGTTATGCTGTGGTCACCTCACAGTTAACTCCGTGCGCGTTCCAGCGGTCAGGGAGCATCGCAGGGAGATCGCCTGACCCGCGGCACGGAGTCAAGACCCACGGTTGTCTCCATAGACACGTGGACAGGTTCGTCGGCCTCGTATTGGAAGCGCCAGCCTTTCGACGAGCGACGGACTCACGCAGCAGAAATCCAGTCAACCACGGCATCAACACACCGCAAGTATACATCGTCGTCACCTGAAGACGTGAACCACCTTGGCCCTTTGGACGAAGCACTAGGTATCAGCAACCCCCACCACGTGCTGATCACGGCGAGCACCCAGCTCCAATTGGAAGTCCCCTTTTTCGTTGTATTGTTATTGGGCCACAACACCCGCATTCACTCTGTATTGAAATTAGTAATTTTGTAGAATTAAATTGTTGTTGTTACCTCGTGTATTTATTCATTAATCTGTACCTACAAAGAACAGTTCCTCTGGTCCTTCTGGTAATTAGAACAGCAACATTATTCTAACGTTTTCCGAACCGTACATTTCTTAAGTGAACCGTACATTTGGTCCTATGGAGCCGGATTATTCTGAACCGTACAATCATACTGGCGAATAATAAGGAAAAATAACTGCTGCGTTTATAATTTGGCAGATACTATACTTTTCTACATATGAATTAAGTTTCCTTCTGGAAATCTTCTGTATAACTTTAATGAAATTTGTAATACAAGTTTCTTTTAAAGATACTTACACTATCTACAGATATAGCAAAACATAGCTTCATATAAAATTGAGTTTTGGGAATTTTTCTCAAAAGGAGTTAGAACGCAAGATTTTTTTGATAATAGGGAGAAAGCGATGGTAACACTTTAGAAAGATTTCTTCAAATGTGCACGTACTAGGACCTCTAAAATCGATCTTCAAGGTCTGTGTAAGTTTAAAGTATTAACTTTACTAATATGCCGTATAATGATAGTGTACAATTCTTATGAAAATTCGCTACTATAACGCACTTGCTGCGTCCCGAATTATTTTTTTTTTGGTGGTTAAGGTAATGACACAAACCCTGGGCAAAGTGCATCGACCTAAAAGGAGATTACATTGGAAAATCAAATAACAAATTGTGAAAAATTTACGTCCTCATTGCGTGTTTTTATTGACCGACCCTCGTATAGGACGTATAAACTGTAATTATTGTATTAAAACAAGCCCTAAATTCAGTTACATCTAAGTAATTTTCTAAAACTCCACAGTTTTGCTATATTTTTAGTAAGCTACCACAGAGTACAAAGTGTATTTACTCAAACCTAATACGCAGTCAGACCTGTTTATTTCTGAAAGATTGAACGATGTGCACGAAGTGGAAAATGTATTAAAACAAAAAACATTCACCCGCAAAAACCATCAACGCATAAACACAATACCTTAATTTTTTTTATCTCTCAGCCAAATCTGCGTACCAACTGTCTGTTGAACCGTATCGAATTTTCCAGTTCAGAGCTCCAAAAACGCAAGGTGTTAATAATAGAAAAAATAAATCCGTATCTAATATCTCGAATATAGTTAATGAGGAATGTAAATATTATAAAGAAAACAAACAAAAGCCCATTAAACTGACGATAAAGTGAAAGTGATAGTTTTTAGAATGAATTGAAAGACAGGCATATATATAGAAAACAAAGGACAAAAAGAAAGGTACAAATACATGTCTAATTTTCAAGTGCATAATAGAAAGACAGATTGAAAAAACAGCGGGCGATTTCTAAACGCTTGTCATGTTACTTCTTTAATTTCTTTGTTGTCGACACTATTAAAGGGTGTCCATCGTTTCTAAGTTACCTGTTTCACAGCGTGAAAGACACCACAGCACGTTTGACACCCTTATATCATGAGAGGGTTATAATACAGAAGTACCAGGATACTTAAAGAATGTTTCTCTTAATATACGAGGGTCGATCATAAAGTGCATTGCTGAGAGAAATTGGCATCTGGCCTTTAACACAAAATATTTTATTCAACGTTCCACACAATATATTGTATTTAGAATTTAACAAAAGAGAGCTTATTTAGAGTTTAAAACAATACATTATATTTAGAGATTAACAGAATACAATGTATTTGGCGTTTAACACAATACATTGTATTTAGAGTTTAACACAATACATTTTATTGAAAGTTTTACACAATAAGCTCCTTACTTCCTTTAGATTGCATGGAGGCGTGTGCGCATACGTCCGTAGCAATCTACCCTGCACCAGACTCCCCAATTTAGAAGCTGGAAGAAAATACATACTATGGATAAAACTCTCTCTCAGGGCTGCAACTAAATTCATCTGTTGCATTTACTAGTCACCTTCTGACAACAACTTTGTCCAGCTCTTTGACTACCTTTCTGAAAAAACCGACCATCTGATTTCTGAATATCCTTCCTCCAAGGTCACTATTCTTGGTGAGTTCAATGTCCATAATAAGGAATAGCTAGGATCTTCAAAAACCCATCCACAAGGGAGAGCAGCGGAGGCCTTTGCAGTCAGCAATTCTTTAGCCAATATGGTTCAGCAAGCTACTTACTTTCCTCGTATCCCAGCACACAGCTCAAATCCCTTGGATCTCCTTCTTACTACAAAACCTGAATGCTGTAAGATATCAGTCACCGCGCCCCTTGGTCGCTCAGACCACGGCATGGTCGCTGCTTCCTACGCAATGCAACCCGAGGTCACACAGTCATCATACCCACGTATCGTTTGGCACTACAAACTGGGACGAAATGCGGGATTACTTTTCCTCATTTCCATGGGCGTCTGTCTGCTTCTCTCATCCTGACCCCTCTGATATCTTCCAAAACGCCACCGAAATTATCCAAGCTGGCATGGAATTATTTATTCCACGTACACAGGAAACCTCTTCAGCCACTCAAAAACCCTGGTTCTCTAAATCCTGTGACAAGGCCAGATTTGAAAAGCTCAAAGCTCACAAAACGCTTCTACACAATCCCAGTCAAGAAAACCGTCAAGCATTTAACGATGCAAGAAACCGCTATGTCCGCATTCTTTCTGAGGCAAAAAACTCGTTTAATAACCACCACAAAAACTAGGTCATCTTAAGCTCCAACGGCGGCAAACCCTTCTGGACTCTTGCTAAATCTATTGGGAATAATTTCTGCAAAAGCACGTTCCCACCTCTTGTCTCAGGGGATGAAATTGTTTCTACCGCCCTGGGCAAGGCTGAACTTTTTGCTTCGTTGTTCGCCGGCAATTCTACACTTAACCCACCTCCAAATGTTCAACCACCAACAGTCCCCAATGTCGCGCATAAAATGACGGATATCATTTTCAAAACTAAAAAGGTACGAAAGATGCTCTCTTCTCTTAATACCAGCAAAGCCTCTGGCCTTGACGAGATCCCAGCAATTGTTCTCAAAAAATGCGCACCAGAAGTTGCTCCTGTCCTGACTCGTCTGTTTCAGATATCTTACAATAAAGGCATATTCCTAGGTAACTGGAAAACTGCTCGAGTACAACCCATACCCAAGACAGGATCCAAAGCGCCTCCTAGCAACTACAGGCCCATTTTTCTCCTTTCAGTCGTCTCTAAAGTGATGGAAAAGTATATAAACACCGAATTACTAAAATTTCTTGAAAAACACAGTCTAATTCACGACAGGCAGTATGGATTCCGTCAGCGCAGATCGACTGTCGACCTCCTTTCCTTTGTCACCCATTCTTGGAACAAGTCTATGGAACTACACGGTGAATCCCAGATTGTCGCTCTAGACATATCCAAAGCATTCGACCAGGTCTGGTACGCAGCGCTGCTTAATACACTTCCGGCCTATGGCCTACCAACAAAACTTTGTACCTGGACAGCACATTTCCTCTCCAACAGAAGCATTTCTGTTGTTGTGGATGGCCATTCCTCTAAACTGTATCCAATTAATGCAGAAGTTCCTCAAGGTTCAGCTTTAGTCCCTACTTTGTTTCTTCTCCACATCAATGACCTCCTCTCTAGCACATCCAACCCAGTTCACAGTTACGCGGAGGACAGCACCCTCCACTCAAATATACAATATTCTAAACCTGTCTCTTCAGCTCAACTAGATGAGGATCGCAGACTCATGGAGGGTTCTGTCTCCGTGGATCTTCAAAAAATGTTAGACTGGGGAAGTAGAAATCTGGTACAGTTCAACCCCACCAAATCTCAGTCTTGCTTCCTTCTCATAAGAGATACACAAGCCCTAGACCCATCACAATGAATAACCAAGTTATTCAAAGTAATGAGTCCTTTTCTCTTGTTGGCATTTCTGTGGATCGAAATCTCAATTGGCACCAACCGGTCACATCAATTGCAGAAGCGGCTGATAAGTAATTAGGTTCCCTCTTCCGGGCTCGCAAATACTTTTCACCAGCTAATCTCTATACCTTATATACTTCACAAATAAGGCCAGACCTCGAATGCTGCTCCAAAAATCTGTGGTGCCGCTGCCGCTTTTACACTCGCTATCCTGGACTCCATTCAGAAGAGAGCTATACGTATCATCGGTGACCCTACCCTCACCCAAAGACTGCCATCCCTTGCCCACCGACGTGCCGTTGTTGATCTCTCTCTCTTTTATAGATATCTGCACGGGCACTGCTCAGAGGAGCTTTCTTCCATAGTTTCTCCACCTGTTGCCCCCAACAGATCTAACAGGAGAACAGAGCGAATGCACCCGTTTACTGTCCAGGTCACCAGACATAGAACATATTGTTATGCCCGCTCTTTTGTCCCGAGGACTTCCAAGTTGAGGAATTCCTTGCCGACGCATGTTTTCTTCTCCTCTGAACCTCCAAACCTTCAAGTCCAGAATTAACAAGTTGCCTCTTTCCTCCTTGTCAACACCCACGGTACGATAGTATTTAGGCTGTAAGCCCTCGTGGTGTTGTTAAAATTAAAAAAAAAAACACTCTGTACATTGAAGTATCTCACACAATTATGTAGCGACTATATCATTCAGTTTGCATGTTGTTATTATTGTTAATCAAATAACATTATTATGTGGCCAGGAAATTATAATGCATGACACCGAATATAAAAAAAATTATATATTTCCGACGGAAAAACGTTTTCAGCTTACAACAGTGATCTAGACGCCCTCGTGGCGCAGGTGGCTAGGTGCCAGCCTGCAAAGCGAGAGGTCCCGGGTTCGATTCCCGGGCGAGCCAATTTGACTTTGTCTGGAAAATTTGTAAAAAATATTAAATGATGGAAAAGGAATGTGCTAATGGCCTGAGATGCCGCAGCCAATAATATTAAATTTAAAAAAAACAGTGATCTAGTCAATTGATGATTATTCAATGGGCGCAATATGATACGAAAGCTGTAATTACTACTGTATCTTTTCCGCTAGGGTAAAAACCAGCTCGAAATTAATAGAAACGAAACCTACGAGGGCTGGTCAATAAGTCGGTGAATTTTTAAATTACCCGCCTCTTCACAGGAAGGGCAACACTGCTCCTGTCAACAATCATCCGTCAGGTGACTCTTGTCAAATTTTGAACAAGCTGCGGAATTTAGTTTGTGTTAGATAACCATTGAAAGCAGCCAACCTCTTGAGTTATAACGAAAATGGAAAAAAGTGAATTTCGTGTGCTCATCAAACATTATTTTTTGCGGAAAAAACATCACTAAAACTAAGGCTAAGTTTGATAAATACTATGGAGACTTTGCACCATCAATTTCCATGGTAAGAAAGTGGTTTACTGAATTACCTTGCGGCCATACAAGCACAAATGACGCCGAACGTTCTGGGCGCTCAGTTGAGGTCGCTACACCCGAAACAATTGAAAAAATTCACGATATGGTGTTGGCCGATCGAAGATTGAAAGTGCGGGAGATTGTGGAAGCCATAGGCATATCACATGGCTCAGTGGTTTCGATTTTGCATGATCACTTGGATATGAGAAAGCTATGTGCAAGATGGGTTGCGCGTTTGCTCACAATCGACCACAAAGGCAATCGTGTGACAACTTCGAAGGAGCGTTTGACGTTGTTCAACCGCAATAGGGACGAGTTTTTGCGCCGTTTCGTAACCGTGGACGAAACATGGATTCACCACAACACACCAGAGACCAAGCAGCACGCAAAACAGTGGGTTTCTCTGTGCAAATCGGCGCCGAAGAAGGCCAAGGTGGGTTTGTCAGCCAATAAAGTCATTACTACCGTTTTTTTAGATGCACGCGGTATAATACACATTGATTGCCTTCAAAGGGGAAGAACAATCAAAGGCGAATATTATACCAATTTATTGGGCCGATTCAATGACGATTTGAAGAAAAAAACGACCGCATTTGGCCAAGAAAAAAGTTATTTTCCACCAAGACAATGCACACATCTGTAGTCTCCATGGCGAAATTGCATAAATTGGGCTACCAATTGCTCTCTCATCCGCCCTATTCTCCGGATTTAGCCCAGTTCCAAACTTAAAGAAATGGCTGACAAATACCTACTTTGAGGACCTCGACAAATCTTATTTTTTGGAAGGGATAAAAAAATTGGAGTAAACGTTGGACGAAGTGTATAGAGCTCAAAGGAGACTATGTTGGGAAATAAAATGTTTTTTTGTCAAAAACCCTGTGTTTCATTCAAATAGTCACGGACTTATTGACCCGCTCTTGTATTACCAATTAAAAATAACATAAACAAAATTAGATGAATAGTCCATTAAAATCAAAGGGATTAATTTTTCTTGGCTCTTTATATGCATATCGTTTAAATTAAAACCCAGCAATGTGCTATTTGACAAAATTCAAATATTTTATTAATATCAAACAATTTTTACAGGTAGGTTTCTGGGGGTCAGGGTAAAATATATTATCTTGATTTATTTGGCTACTAACAATCCAACAATGTGCTGTATCTTATCAGTAAGTTCTGAGGCCGCAAAGGGTTTCAAATTCGACTGCTTTCTTTCTTATCAGTGACGAATTGGTAATAACGTTGGCGCCAAAGAGATTTTATGGGTCGTATTAAGGAAATTTGTAGCCATGTACCTACCTGCAGCCATCCCGGCCCCATGTTTACACATACTAAACACTTGATAAGGTCTAGTCGGCCCGGTCCATCGATTGGGACAGTCGGCTAACACTCCAAAGAACCAGGGTTCTATTCCACCTCGATACCAATTTGCTTTTTTAATATCCTAATCCCATAATTTTTTGAGTTATCGGTGTGATATATATATATATATATATATATATATATATATATATATATATATATATATATATATATATATATATATATATATATATATATTTAATTTTTAAAAATTCAAAAGTCGGGATCTCCCATTAGTGAATTTTTTCTACGAAAATTCATTAATACAAGGTATAGAGTTAAGCTCCAAATACAATGTTTTTTTTAAATTTCAACAACACACCACGAGGCCTTACAGCCTAAATACTATCGTACCGTGGGTGTTGACAAGGAGGAAAGGGGCAACTTGTTAACTCTGGACTTGGAGGTTCGGAGGAGAAGGAAAAACATGTGCCGACAAGGAATTCCACAAGTTGGAAGTCCTCAGGACAAAAGAGCGAGCATAACAAGATGTTCTATGTCTGGTGACCTGGACAGTAAAAGGGTGCATTCGCTCTGTTCCTCTGGTAGATCTGTTGGGGGCAGCAGGTGGAGAAACTATGGAAGAAAGCTCCTCTGAGCAGTGACCGTGCAGATATCTATAAAAGAGAGAGAGAGAGAGGTCACCAACGGCACGTCGGTGGGCAAGAGATGGGAGCCTTTGGGTGAGGGTAGGGTCTCCGATGAGACGTATAGCTCTCTTCTGAATGGAGTCCAGGATAGCGAGTGTAAAAGCGACAGCGGCACCCTGTATAACTTTACATTAAATTCTTTTTTTCTGTTAGATGCATATGTTGTTTAAAACTATCCATCTAGTTTTTTCTTAAATGACCGCCATGCATGGGACAGAGACAGTAGGACCTAACTTTAGACTTGCTAAGTCGAGCATCTTACAATCTTTCTACTAAATACTAATATAAGTTAGATTTTTTCTACGTTGCCGAGGGTAAGAAAAAAATATTTTGCGTTGAGGCTTCAATTTTCAAAAATTGCCGTATTTCTCAAAAACGGTAGGTTTTAGGTATAGGGAATCCTATTGTAACTTACCTTTATTTTATCTCTAGATTACGAAAACCGAATAATATACTGGGTGTTCCATTTAAAAAACATAACTGATATGTATCTTTTTTTGTAAACACCCTGTATCATCCAGAGTATTTTCAGAAGATGCCCCTGAAGACCCTGCATATGCTAGAAAAAACGGAATTTGTAAATTCGAACAGGGTCCATTAGAGAGACCAACGCGTATGTGGTGCGCCACCCTATATATATATATATATATATATATATATATATATATATATATATATATATATATATATATATATATATATATATATATATTCTGTGTGCGTGTCATACCGATAACTCAAAAAAAGACTGGACCATTTTGATGAAATTTGGCTGGTGCCTTCCTTCTGTAAGTGGCTTGGATAACTTCGTTAGCCGGGAAAATGGGACCAGATTTTCCGGGAAAATTTTGGGTGTTCCTTCGGAAAAAAATTGTGTCTCCGAAAATAACCAAGCTATGGTAACCAAATTTGGTACGTAGGTTTACGTTATAAAAAGTAAGCTATGTACCAAAATTTAGATTTCTATGTTGCAAGAAAAAAGTGATAAGCATAAAAAAATTTCTGGACGCAGCAAGTGCGTTATGGTAGTGAATTTTCATTTAAAAAAAATTTAATAGCGAATATGTTTTTTTTTTTAAGAAAGCAGGCATCAAATTTGGTTACCAGTATAATCTATATAGTAGAAACAATGTGCCATGTTTCATCAAAATATCTTTATTGTTTGAAAATGTACAAAAATTTCCGCAAGTAAACTTAAAGTGTTCCCGCAAAAACTTTTTTTTTTGTCGACCTTATAGGTTAATAGCAAATTGGGCTATCCAAATTTAAAGCATTTAATAAAAATTCGCTAGCATAACGCACTTGCTGCGTCCCGAATTCATTTTCTTACATAGATGCATTATATTTCGATGGAAAATGCAAAAATGCAAAAACATAAGGCGTGTTCGATTAAAAAAAATGAAAATTTGAATCACCAACGACTCATGGGCCACCCTGTAATTGTAGAAATATTTTTGTAAGATGTAGCTCAAGACTCCCTATAATTAACGCATACAATTTTTTTTCGTATCTTACATAATAACGGATATATTGAACTTTAATTTTTTTTAACGAAAATTCGACAACAATGATATACTATTAACCGATAAACTCTATAGCCAACATTACTGCCAAAGCATCAGAGAAAGCGTCTATTTGAAATGAATTTTTTGGGAATATTTTAGTAAAATGAAGGACAATGACGATTAAAACTAAGACTTCAGGCTTTGTAAAGCATTCTTCTTGAGACATTTTCCTTCCATAGCTCATATTAGTTGCAGGTTCATTGCCTAAATATTACCAATTTTGACGTTTTAAATCGCGACTTTGATGTATTGAGGAAAACCCAAATATATATTTTTTTAAATGCCTGTAACTTTTTTGTCCTTTAACCTACAGTGCTAAATTTTTGTGGGTGACTCACATTTAATAATATAAAGCAGCGTGCCAAATTTTCTTGCCCTTACTTTGTTAATTCCGGAGATATAAATTGTTTTCGAAAGAAAACACAAAATTTTCCGGGAAAACCTCAGCTGATTTTTCTGGCTAACAAATTTATCCAAGCCACTTGCAAAAGGAAGGTGCTCACCAAGTTTCATCAAAATCGGTCCATTATTTTTTTAGTTATAGGTTTGACACATAAATAGAAATATATATATATATATATATATATATATATATATATATATATATATATATATATATATATATATATATATATATATATATATATATATACATATAAAGTCTGAAACCGACCTCGGATTTGGGTTCCAGTGGTCCTAAATAGCGCTCATTCGAAGAAATTTTCTCAAAATTCAAAAGTCGGGATATCCTCATTAGTGAATTTTTTTTAAAGAAAATTCACTAAAAATTGGTGCCAGGTCAGTGCTATAAAAATTCACTACTAGAACGCACTTGCTGCGTCCAGGCTTTTTGAAAAGAAGCTGTATTTGATTAAAGGAATCTTCTCCAAGTTACAAACTCGAACTGTATGAGTATCTTAATCATTTACTTAATTACTTGTAAGCAAGAAGCATAATTAAGTATATTTAAAAGTGGAAAATTTCAGAAGACAATATAAACGAGCTATCCGAATAATTGCATCTTAAATGTCACTCAACTCAATCTTAAGCATAACATTACAGTAATTTAAAAATCAACACACTTGTAGTCCAACAATAATTAACTACACATTTCAATATTTACGAAGACAAAATCGTTACCTGAGAGGTATTATTACAAATACAAATAGGTAATCATTAGAAAGGGTGTCATGATGACAGACAAAGGAAACTAATATGGCAGTACTATTTGGTAGCAGTCAGTGGCCGAGTTATCTGGCGCCAACAGTTGAATAGTCGTGTCATCGTATGCTATGCTTCACCAGTCCCGCTGAGTTTCTGCTGGAATTCAACTGTTGCCAATATGTCAAAGAGGAATAACACAAAATAGTGCTGGAAGTCAACAATGTGCTCACCAGTCAACAATGTGCTCATCAGTCTCCAACCGCAGAAATGTAAGCTCAGCTGCTGGCGCCTGGTGAACCCGGCAAATTACTATATAATTTTCAAACAAGAACTAGGGAGTACGAGAGTAACTTATACATTCATTTCACATTTGAAATAATTGCTCAATACACTATACTGTAATCACTTTTAAATACACTTTATTTGTTTGCTGTACGTTTGTGATTTCTGATTGGTTGCGTGGACTGCAGTTTCGAACCGTCCAGAGTAGCGTGCTGATGATGAACCGGAACACCGGGACGGTTCGAAACTGCAGTCCACGCAAACCAATAAACAATCACAAACATACAGCAAACAAATAAAGTATATATATATATATATATATATATATATATATATATATATATATATATATATATATATATATATATATATATATATATATATATATATATATATATATATATGGGGCGCATTGATAACGAAACAGACCGATTTGCGTCCAGAGATTTTTTTTAAGAAACGCTGAAACACGTCAATTTTAATATTGAGGGGGACATGTTTGACATAAAACTCAACTTTGTCACATCAACCCCTTATATTTTAAATAGGGAGCATGGGTCGAGTGTTACATCATTTGAAAGCTCTTTCTTTTATGAATTCAGCACGCTATTTTTTTTTGAAGTTTAAAAATTATTCACAGTTGGAGTTGCAAGAACGTATTTCATTCACTGTGATGAGAAATGCACTAATTAGTCAATTTTTCGTTAAAAAAAAAACTGTTTATTCAGTTAAGTAAGTGTTCAAATTGTTGACTACCAGCTTCCATACAAAAGTACAAATTTTGTTCAAAACGAGCACTGACATTCTGGAGCATTTGTGGAGTTATTAGACGACATTCTTCAACAATGCGCCGTCGTAATTATTCAAGAGAATCCGGTTCCGTTGCGAAAATTCTACTTTTTAAATGGCCCCATAGAAAAAAGTCTAAAGGAGTTAAATCCGGTGATCTGGAGGGCCACCCAATAGCACCTCTACGCACAATCCATTGCCCTGGAAACTCTGTTCAAAACTCCCTAACACGTTGTGAAAAATGCGGAGGAGCTCCATCTTGTTGAAACACTAATTGATTTTCTTGATAGCGATCATCATTTTCAACAATGTCAATTAGTAGAGGGGAAACGATATCTTCTGGTAACTCCAAATACGTTTCGCCACTCAAATTGCCATCAAGAAAAATTGGTCCCATTAAACGGTCTCCAAAAATGCCAGTCCAGACATTCAATTTCTGTGGAGTTTGAGTTTGGACTTCGTGAAAATTTCTTGGATTATTATCTGCCCAATAACGACAATTATGACGATTGACTGTAGAGTTTAATAAACACGTACACTCGTCTGAAAAACAGATATTGAACAGAAAGTTCCCGTTATCAGCTATTCGTGCAGTCATAACTTCACAAAACTCCAGCCGCCGATCAAAATCATCTTCATTCAGTTGTTGTGCAAGATGAATTTTATACGGGTGACTAACTCCAAAATGTATTTTCTGTTAACATGTCTATTCGGATGTCGTTCATTAAACAAATTTGCGGTACGGTTGGCACAGTCATCGTTTTTGAAAAAAAGAGTAATTATTTCAACTCTTCTTCTTCTACAGAATACACCATTGTGAAATTAATTTTCGGTAGTACTATCAAGTATCAGACCGACCGATAAACTGAAATAATAAACCGCATTTCTCTCATTTCGATAAGAAATGTTTTTTTGTTTACAAACCAACAAAACGTTGACTATTAGCACCATTCTTATCGGAATGAGTAAAATGCGTTTTTGCATCTTCAACTGTGAATAATTTTTAAACGAGTTGATAAAAATTCCAAAAAATTTAGTGTGCTGAATTCAGAAAAGAAATAACTTTCAAATGATGTAACACTCAACCCATGTTCCCTATTTAAAACATAAGGGTTGTTATGACCACCCTTAAGGGGTTGATGTGACAAAGTTGAGCTTTATGTCAAAACATGTTTCCCTCGATATTAAAATTGACGTGTTTCAGCGTTTCTTAAAAATAATATTCTCTCGGTCTGTTTCGTTTTCAATGCGCCACCCTATATATATATATATATATATATATATATATATATATATATATATATATATATATATATATATATATATATATATATATATATATATATATAATCTTACACGTATATGAATATAAAAAGTCCTTGTTATTCATTTTTCTGTAACAAAGCTCCTAGATAAGCCTTCCACAGACATGTTAAGAGAAAATACATTTTGGAGTTAGTTGCAAAGTTTCGACAAAGTGGTTCAGTACCCAACAAAAAACGGGATCCTGAACGCGAATTTCCGGTTAGAAATGAGATTACTAAGATTGAAGTTTTAGTTCAAATTGCTGCAGACCCAACTTTGAGCACGAGAAAATTGCCACTGTTTCAAACATCAAAAGAAGAACTCTTCAGCGAATATTGAAGCATCATAAATTTCACCCGTATAAAATTCATCTTGTACAACAACTGAATGAAGATGATTTTGATCGGCGGCTGGAGTTTTGTGAAGTTATGACTGCACGAATAGCTGATAACGGGAACTTTCTGTTCAATATCTGTTTTTCAGACGAGTGTACGTGTTTATTAAACTCTACAGTCAATCGTCATAATTGTCGTTATTGGGCAGATAATAATCCAAGAAATTTTCACGAAGTCCACACTCCACAGAAATAGAATGTCTGAACTGGCATTTTTGGAGACCGTTTAATCGGACCCATTTTTCTTGATGGCAATTTGAGTGGCGAAACGTATTTGGAGTTACTAGAAGATATCGTTTACCCTCTAATTGACAATGTTGAAAATGATTATCGCTATCAAGAAAATCAATCAGTGTTTCAACAAGATGCTCCTCCGCATTTTTCACAACGTGTTAGGGAGTTATGAAACAGAGAGTTTCCAGAGCAATGGATTGGGCGTAGAGGTGCTGTTGAGTGCCCCCCTAGATCACCGGATTTAACTCCTTTAGACTGCTTTCTATGGGACCATTTAAAGAGTAGAATTTTCGCAACAGAACCGGAGCCTCTGGAAGAATTACGACGACGCATTGTTGAAGAATGCCGTCTGCTAACTCCACAAATGCTCTAGAATGCCAGAGCTCGTTTTGAACAAAATTTGTACTTTTGTATGGAAGCTGGTGATCAACAATTTGAACACTTACTTAACTTAATAAATTTTGTTTTTTAGTTTTTTTTTTTTAACGAAAAATTGACTAATTAGTGCATTTCCTATCACAATGAATGAAATACGTTCTTGCATCTTCAACTGTGAATAATTTTTAAACGAGTTGATAAAACTTCCAAAAAGATTAGTGTGCTGAATTCAGAAAAGAAAGAGCTTTCAAATTATGTAACACTCGACCCATGTTGTTATCACCAGCCTTAAAGGGTTGATGTGACAAAGTTGAGTTTTATATCAAAACATGTCCCCCTCAATATTAAAATTGACGTCTTTCAACGTTTCTTAAGAGAACATTTTCTCTGGTGGCAAGTCGGTCTGTTTCGTTTTCAATGCGCCACCCTGATATATATATATATATATATATATATATATATATATATATATATATATATATATATATATATATATATATATATATATATATATATATATATATATATATATATATATATATATATATATACATATAAAAATTTAAACTGACCCCGGATATGGCTTCTAGGGGTTATAGTTCGCGCTCATTTGAAATGTTTTTGCAAAGTCTCACCATCGATACCTCTCTATTAATAGTTTAAAAAAAATCCAAAGATGGTCTCAACCAGCGTGTCTTCCTGATTTAGCGTCTACTGATTGTCAAAAAGCTCAAGTAATCTCAGAATGACAAAATATTTGCGGTAGTACCTCCTTTGGAATTCAGACTTTCTTAAGGTGTTTTGTTGGTAAATCACAGGTTTTGTTGTATTATATTGGAATCAAGAAATACCGTCCTACTAGGTACCTTATTAATTTCTCTTGTGAATAAATTATCTCTGAATAAATTCTACTCATAGTGAAAATCAACATGACTACCGATAGCATAATTTACATTTAAAATAGTTGAGATCCATTAGGAATTCTAATCGCTGGGAGATAAATTCTATTAAACCCAGAGACCATTTGTCAAGGCGAATACGTCAAGATTCAAGTAGCCGATTAGGCTCATGACGTGCGTTTTATTAGAGCAAATAATATATCACAATCAATGAAACATTATTCAATAAAACCAATTTGAAAGCACAAACAATTTGATTGTGGTATGGAACAATAATAGAGACTTAACTGAGATATCAATGATTAACTTGATCAAACGTGACGATCGATGTTACAATAAATATCTAAGCTAGTATCGTCTGTTTAGGTCAATTACTTTTTGATTGTTTAAGTTTGACGAACTGGGAAAGTATAAAGAAACTAATAAGGTAAAAATAGCTGGATGGACAGAGTACAGAGTGATGTAGCGAAGATTCTGCTAATCACTGTGAGAAATAGAATACGAAGCAAAATAATGGTGAGTTGTGGAATGAAGATCAGTTGGAATTTAGACTTTTTTCTATTTTACTACTACAGTGTACCATCATTCAAGCTAATCTTTCAAATGAATTAATGCATCAATTATTATACATTCCTTGTGCTTGAGAGACCCAAAACAAACACAAAGAGACCGGCATTTAAACCAGTTACTTCCTTGTTGGTATAATTAAACCGTATCAGAATCTTATCTATGTTAATCCGATCGCCCTTTGTTTTTAAAAGCGATCATCGCACTAAGCCAACTAAACTTTAAAAATACACTCACCTCATTCCTGTTACCGCCGAACTGGACGTCCCTCAGGCGAATCCTGTGAGGTCGACTCTTATTCCCATTACTATTCCAGCCGGTTTTGTTGTTAGAATTAGAATCATTCTGATCTCCCTCACAAACTATGTTGTTCCATGTCGTGTTGGGAGCTCTCGGGGGCGGCAGAACATACAACATTATTTACCGTCACTGAACCAAACCGGAGTCAATCACTGTTACTCAACATTGTTCTCGACGGGATTTCAAGTTGCATGTGCAAGCTATATTTAAGTATACGTAATAACGTACGATAATGGTTTCGGGATTAGCAGCATCTTCTGTGTCAGAAGAGGCATAAAGATGCAAATTAAAACATCAACACACACGGCACGGCCGTTGAGTACACACCCCACAACCCAGTCGCACCGAACGCAAACTGACAACTGACAATAAACAGTAAAACAGCTGCACGCGATTGACGGGCGAAGCGACTGAAGAGTTACAACCATGCGAGGCTAAAATCCCTGTTACCGTTATTGCTTTATTACCAAAAAAGGAAATAAATTTTATTAAAGAATTATAGGGTGCAACAACCTAGGCTTTTAAATGATATGAGTCATTATTTACCCTTAAAAACATTTTTCTACACGTTTACTACGTTTGAAATTTGTGGCTTTAACTGTCGCAAACATTTTAAACTAATAAGTAGGTACCTAAGTACCTACATGTAATAAAAAGGCAATATTTGGGCTTATTGGTGTAAAAATTGTCTGTTTTTCTACAGTAACTCAAACCTTACATTGTATTAAATCTTAAATTGATCTAAATTTGCATAAAAATACGTTGCAATTTGCGGAAACCTTCAACAAATTAAAAATATTCATACAACAATTGGACAGCAAATATTTTAAATATTCACCACAAAAAATGTGGAGCAAACATTAAAAACTATGCTAAACTAGTAATAGTATAGTTTCCGTGTCTGATTAACCACCAAAAATCTTATCTTAGAAAATTATGATAGATGTTATGATAAAAAGATTCTATTTACTTACAATGCTTGTTGGTGAATTATTTGAACTTGGACTTCTTTGCACTGTCACTAAAGCCATTTTTGTGCTAAATTTTCACAAGTTACAATTCAACATAACTTAAAACCCGCACAGTTTACCAAAAAACACTACATTGTTTTTGACAATAAATGATTAGAAACGTCATACACAAGCCATGTTCAATACTTTTCGTTTCGACCAATCACAGATCAACGTTCTGAACTACTTGGTAGATAAATCAACCGAAAGTAAAAATTTTATAACAAGGAGGATTGTGTCTACATCTACTGGCGAATTGGCTAAGCAGTGTTAGTTTCGATTAAATATAGTCAATGATACAACGCAAAATCTCCAAGTCAATGGTCAAGCTGTCAAGCACACCAGGAGCCAGAGCTTATCTGCTGATTAACACAGAGTTGCCAGATTGGGCGATTTATCGCAAACTGGGCTATATTTTACCTTTTGTTGTGAGTTTTTTTTTAAACAAAGCGCCGAGTCGAACATTGGGCTACTTTTGTTATCTAAAAATCGCCAATTGGGCGATCTTGAAGAAACGAACTCTGGTGTAAAACTATTAAGTTTTTTCAAAGCTTGATTTATTCATAAGTAACATAGACGAACTATCTTTTATCGATGAGAAGCAATGATATTTCGACATCCGTGAGAAACCATGGCTGTGTCCCTTTATTAATCTTATTTTTAAAGGGGTAGACATTGATCCAATCCAATCCATAGCAGGTGGTAGTGGAATTTTCCTTTACGTAATAGTAAAGGATTTTTTTAAGCCCGAGGAGGTTCCACCCCATACATCAAGGGGCCGGTGAAGTCCCAACGGACGTTTCCGGTTCTGGTGTATGAGTCGCTTTCCCTTATAAGCAAAAATGATGATGGCTCCTCCTTGTACAAAATATTCCGGAGGCAAAATACCCCTCCATTCGGATCTCCGGGAGAGGGGTGTACAGGGGGCGCCAACATCAAGATTTAACATATCCTTTTCGAATATATGTGGCCTAAATTCTAATCTGAACTCCGTCCACCATTTCCTCCAGGCTAACAGGCCCCAACTCCTCTTCCTCACCGAAACCCAAATCAGTGCCAAAACAGCCATTAATCACCTTAATTTCCCGGGGTATGAGCTCCTTACTTCCTTTAGATTGCATGGAGGCGTGTGCGCATACGTCCGTAGCAATCTACCCTGCTCCAGACTCCCCAATTTAGAAGCTGGAAGAAAAGACATACTATCGATAAAACTGTCTCTCAGGGCTGCAACTAAATTCATCTGTTGCATTTACCGGTCACCTTCTGACAACAACTTTGTCCAGCTCTTTGACTACCTTTCTGAAAAAACCGACTATCTGATTTCTGAATATCCTTCTTCCGAGGTCACTATTCTTGGTGACTTCAATGTCCATAATAAGGAATGGCTAGGATCTTCAAAAACCGATCCACAAGGGAGAGCAGCGGAGGCCTTTGCAGTCAGCAATGCTTTAGCTAATATGGTTCAGCAACCTACTTACTTTCCTCGTATCCCAACACACAGCTCAGATCCCTTGGATCTCCTTCTTACTACACAACCTGAATGTTATAAGATATCAGTCACCGCCCCCCTTGGTCGCTCAGACCACGGCATGGTCACTGCTTCCTGCGCAATGCAACCCGAGGTCACACAGTCATCACACCCACGTATCGTTTGGCACTACAACTCCGCAAACTGGGACGAAATGCGGGATTACTTTGCCACATTTCCATGGGCGTCTGTCTGCTTCTCTCTTCCTGACCCCTCTGATATCTCACAAAACGTCACCGAAATTATCCAAGCTGGCATGGAATTATTTATCCCACGTACACAGAAAAGCTCTTCAGCCACTCAAAAGCCCTGGTTCTCTAAATCCTGTGACAAGGCCAGACTTGAAAAGGTCAAAGCTCACAAAACGCTTCTACACAATCCCAGTCAAGAAAATCGTCAAGCATTTAACGACGCAAGAAACCGCTATGTCCGCATTCTTTCTGAGGCAAAAAACTCGTTTAATAACCACATCAAAAACAAAGTCCTCTTAAGCTCCAACGGCGGCAAACCCTTCTGGACTCTTGCTAAATCTATTGGGAATAATTTCTGCAAAAGCACGTTCCCACCTCTTGTCTCAGGGGATGAAATTGTTTCTACCGCCCTGGGCAAGGCTGAACTTTTTGCTTCGTTGTTCGCCGGCAATTTTACTCTCAACCCACCTCCAAATGTTCAACCACCAACAGTCCCCAATGTGGGGCATAAAATGACGGATATCATTTTAAAACTAAAAGGGTACGAAATATGATCTCTTCTCTTAATACCAGGAAAGCTTTTGGCCTTGACGAGATCCCAGCAATTGTTCTCAAAAAATGCGCACCAAAGCTTGCTCCTGTCCTGACTCGTCTGTTTCAGATATCTTATAATAAAGGCATATTCCCTAGTAACTGGAAAACTGATCGAGTACAACCCATCCCGAAGAAAGGATCCAAAGCGCTTCCCAGCAACTACAGGCCTATTTCTCTCCTTTCAGTGGTCTCTAAAGTGATGGAAAAGTATATAAACACCGAATTACTAAAATTTCTTGAAAAACACAGTCTAATCCACGACAGGCAGTATGGATTCCGTCAGCGCAGATCGACTGCCGACCTCCTTTTTTTGTCACCCATTCTTGGAACAAGTCTATGGAACAACACGGTGGATCCCAGATTGTTGCTCTAGACATAACCAAAGCATTCGACCAGGTCTAGCACGCAGCGCTGCTTAATAAACTTCCGGCCTATGGCCTACCACCAAAACTCCGTATGTGGACAGCAAATTTCCTCTCCCACAGGAGCATATCTGTTGTTGTGGATGGCCATTTCTCTAAACTGTATCCAATTAATGCTGGAGTTCCTCAAGGTTCAGCTTTAGCCCCTACTTTGTTTTTTCTCCACACCAATGACCTCCTCTCGAGCACATCAAACCCAGTTGACAGCTACGCGGACGACAGCACCCTCCATTCTAATATACAATATTCTAAGCCTGTCTCTTTAGCCCAATTAGATGAGGATCGCAGACTCATGGAGGATTCTGTCTCAGTGGATCTCCCAAAAATATTAGACTGGGGAAGTAGAAATCTTGTACAATTCAACCCCACCAAAACTAAGTCTTGCTTTCTTTCTCACAAGAGATACACCAGCCCTAGACCACCAAGTTATTCAAAGTAATGAGTCCTTTTCTCTTGTTGGCATTTCTGTGGATCGAAATCTTAATTGGCATCAACATGTCACATCAATTAGGTTTCCTCTTCCGGGCTCGCAAATAATTTTCACCAGCTAATCTATATACCTTATATACTTTACAAATAAGGCCAAACCTCGAATACTGCTCCCACATCTGGGGTGCCGCTGCCGCTCCTACACTCGCTATCCTGGACTCCATTCAAAAGAGAGCTATACGTCTCATAGGTGACCCTACCCTCACCCATCCCTTGCCCACCGACGTGCCGTTGGTGACCTCTCTCTCTCTCTCTCTTTCATAGATATCTGCACGGGCACTGCTCAGATGAGCTTTCTTCCATACTTCCTCCACCTGCTGTCCCCAACAGATCTACCAGGGGGACAGAACGAATGCACCCTTTTACTGTCCAGGTCACCAGACATAGAACATCTTGTTATGCCCGCTCTTTTGCCCTGAGGACTTCCAAGTTGTGGAATTCCTTGCCGGCACATGTTTTCCTTCTCCGAACCTCGTAACCTTCAAGTCCAGAATTAACAAGTTGCCTCTTTCCTCCTTGTCGACACCCACGGTACGATTTTTTTTTTTGTTCCCTCAGGGCTCGTCCGCGGCCTTGCCGCCCCGATAGCACCGCAACCCTTGGTTGATTGTGCATATCCACGGTACGATAGTATTTAGGCTGTAAGCCCTCGTGGTGTGTTGTTGAAATAAAAAAAAAGGTCCCGTAACTTTCTTAGGGGTTGCTCCCAAGAATTTTTTCTTGTGCTTTATGCTTTGCAGGTAGTTGTATGCATGCTCAAGCGAAGGGACAACCCGCCGTGGTTTTGGGTGAGGGGGCAGAAAACCTCTTCGTCCTGGGGGTTCTTCTTCCCCTTCTGCATGCATACAATCACCCTCAATAATGCATGAAGCACAGGATTTTTATATGTTCAGCTTTCTGTAGTGTATTTTTTGTTGAGTATATTTCCTGTTTATCAATTTTTCTGTTTGAGTTTTGTATCCAGTTATGCTAGAGATCATGTCTTTGTTTGCCCTTCTTTACTTTATTTTCTACTGATTCTAATTAACTAAAATAATTTTTATGACTTTTAATATAAGGCTAATATTATCTATATATTATCTATATAATATATATTATTCAATGAAAATTCACTACCATAACCCACTTGCTGCGTCCCGAACTTTTTTTATTGTAAACAACTATTTTAATAATTTTTCTGAGTTGCATTTTGAATTCAACAGCCGGCCAAGGTTGAGAGAGCTGATGTTTTTCTCTCTTTGTCTAATTGGATACCGGATACCGTTGCAGATTTCTAATTCCTATTCTGTGGCTGTCTGTTCTTTTAATTCTCTCTTCCCTCTTCACCTGTCACTTGACACGCAACCGATACTCAATCTATATGACAAGTATGACAAATGACAACTGACAAGAACAAGTCAGGTAACAAGATCGTAATTTATAGTTATTATAAAATTAATTGGTAATTGCATAATATTTGTCAATCCGTCTTCTGTGACATTTTCCGATTTTTTCGTTTAGTTCTTCAATAAACAAGATAGTGGTAGTAATTATTACTTTGTGCTGTAATTATTTTTGTACAAAATGTCGAAAATCTTTACACCTACAAATCAAATTCGTTTAACAAACGTAGCCGTAGTAAGAATTAAGAAAACCGGGAAGCGCTTCGAAATAGCATGTTACAAAAACAAGGTAGTTTCATGGAGAAATCAGGTGTAAGTATAATTTTGTTTAATGCACAAAAAACAATCTCAGGCGTGTTTTTGTTGTAGCGAGAAGGACTTAGACGAAGTTTTACAAACGCACACTGTATTCCTGAACGTTTCAAAAGGCCAGGTCGCAAAACGAGAAGATTTACTAAAGGCTTTCAACACAGATGATCAAACAGCAATATGCAAGATCATTTTGGAAAAGGGCGAGCTCCAAGTTTCAGACAAAGAACGACACAGTCAGTTAGATCAGATATACAAGGAAATTGCAACAGTTGTAGCAGATAAATGTTTAAATCCGGAACTCAAGAGACCATATCCTGCCACAATGATTGAAAAGGCAATGAAGGATGTACATTATTCAGTAAAATTAAATCAGTCGACGAAACAACAAGCGCTTCACGTTATTAAGTTACTCAAGGATCAAATACCAATTGAACGAGCAAAAATGAGGTTCAAAGTGATCTTTGGTGGGAAGGAAGCAAAGAAATGGAGGGAGAAGCTTGTGAAGATGGACAGCGTTGAGGTAGAGAGTGAAGAAAAGTTGGAGAGTCAAATAACTCTTGTCTTCCTAGCTGAGCCTGGATGTTTCAAAGAGATAGATCATCTGATACAAAATGAAACTAAAGGCAATGCGTTTTTAGAAATACTATCGTATAAAGAAATGGTGCTAGGCGATGAATATTTTTGAATAACTTTTAGTTAGTGTTTATTTAATTTCATTTTTAACAAATGTTGTTTAAGTATGTATTGATCTAAATTGCAATAAATATCAATATTTTTGTATGAAATGTATATTTACTAAGGGAATCCTGAACCCTGTTCCCAGAGGTTAAAGAAAAGGTAGTGGTAAATTTTCAGATTAGTGCAATGTCTTCTTTCTAAGAAGCTTTTACAAAAACATGATTAGAACCACTGCTGTGTGCAAGATCCATAAAAGAAATGTTGTGGTTGCAAGGTTTAACCCTCTCAAGATAGTTACAGGACCCAGAGCAAGTAGATGACAAGTTTACAAATAGCAGGGGCGGCAAAGACACGAACGAGCCCTGAGGGAGGAAAAAAAAGCTTACAAATAATATTCCCAGTCGGGGTTATGATGTTAGTGCAAATTTAAAGATTTAACTTTCGAGTAAATTCTTTGTTGTCCTTAGCTGGTTCACTCGAGTCTCCAGATACCGAACAAGAACATCTGATTGGTGGGTGTATTATTTAGTTAGTTGCTTAACACGTATGTCACAGATTTACATATACCTGTGGTTTTGGCTTTAAAAGTGGCGCCATACGTCAGATAAAAATCTTAGAGCATTTGTCACTATGTAATTTAAATAGCTTGTTTTCCATTTTCTAATAGTGTATTTCTTATTTGAGCGGTGATTGTACTGAATTTACCACTAATTAGAACCAACAAGTGTAATAAGACTATTTTTATGAGGCTGTCCTCTAGTGTGGCTAGAAATTTGTACCTTTCGGAAATTTCAAATGGCTGTGGTTCCAAGTGATCTTCCATTAGCTTAACAAGAAAATCAAAGGGCTTTTTCTGGGCTACATAAATCACATAGTAAATCAAATGCTTCACCTGCCCATTACCATTATGAGAATGGCTGTTTCATTTTCCGCAGATACCTTATTTAATGAAAAAAAAAATAATTGAATAGTGCAATATACGACGTGCAATTTTTATCGTGAATTCGAAATTCTGCAACTTTTTCGGTGGCAATCATATTTAATTATGTAACTTGTACGACCATTTTAATCTGATTTATTAAATAACTATTGAGCTTGTTCCCATGTAATATCTTGGATAGTTTGAGATTTAATTTTATTAACAATCTGAATTGCAAATTTATAAGGTGAAAATTAAACAAGGCCTGAAAGTTAACTGCTTTAATACATAAATAAAGAAATATACACTCCTGTGCACATCAGTAGCGGCTCGTGCCTTAATGCATTGGGGGTGTGCAAGAAAAAAAGGTTCGGGACGCAGCAAGTGCGTTATGGTAGTGCATTTTTATTAAATGCTTCAAATTTGAATAACTCAAGTTTCTACAAACTTAGAAAGGGCAACATATCCATCAAATTTCATCAAAATAACTTTGTAATTTTCGGAGAAAACATTTTTTTCAAAAGAAAACTCTAAATTTGAATAACTCAATTTTCTAAAAATGTAGAAAACTGAATTTTAGGTTGTAGTAAGGTCTTTTGCAAGGCAACATATCCACCAAACTTTATTAAAATACCTTTGTAATTTTCGGAGAAAAAGATTTTTTTTTTGAAACAAAACTCAAAATTTTCAAGGAAAACGTTATCCGATTTTCCTGACTAACGAACTCGTCGAAGCCATTAGTATAAGAAAGGCACTTGCCGGGTTTCATCGAAATCAGTTGCTTATTTTTTGAGTTATCGGTTGGATACATATATATATATATATATATATATATATATATATATATATATATATATATATATATATATATATATATATATATATATATATATATATATATATATATATATATATATATATATATATATATATATATATATATATATATAACATAAAAATTGAAAGTGACTCCGGATATGGGTTCTAGTGGTCCTAGTTCGCGCTCATTTGAAAAAATTTTTGCAAAGTCGCTCCATCGATACCTCTTTATTAGTGAGTTTTTTAAATTAAAAATTCATTGAAAATGAAGGGCTCGCCTATTTTTCCCCGAAAATGTATTATAAAAAAACATACTTACTAAACCTAATAATTATTAACTACTTACCAAGTTTTCCTCTAGTTAGTTATACGTTATAGTAGTTAAAAAGTTAACCTTTAAATTTAACATATTATCCACTGAATTAATCACAGTATCACAATTATTTTGTCCACTTATTAAGCAACCCGAAGTAGTGGCCATCATAATAATAATTGTCTTGTTAGAACATGTAAACAACAACGAAATGATCTAATTAAAAATCATTCCGACGCGAAGACGAAAATTACTAGGTAGTAGGTACACACGCTCTGCCAAAAGTCCACTACAAACTGGAAGTGTGTAATTGTATAGCGCACAACAGATTGCTTATTCGGTCGTTTTCGACGAAGATAGGCGATTATTTCGCACTGAAGTATCGCATTTCCTGAGAGCGCCGAAAAATACACACCGCCGCCCGACTGCTTTATATGGATATGGATGTATATAACGTCTGCAACGATTAACACTATACTCACTCTGTATTAATGGCTGCCAACTCTCTGCGATCCTCGATATACTAATTTCGTTTGTTGAATGCAGGAGGTAAAAAAGTAAATAAAAATTTATAAAATATAGCATAGCAAACATATTCTTTTTTCCACGGCAGACTGCAGTGCGCGCGCACGGGCTCACTTATTGAAGAGCCGCCCCTGGTGCACACAGACATATAGCAAGCAAGCATTGCTGTATGTTTATCAGAAACTCATTTTACAGGCAGCATGGAAGATAATGAGATAAAAATCAATGGTTATAGTGTAATTAGTTGTAACTCGAACTCCAGACATAGAGGAGGTGTGCTTTTGTATATTAACAACGAACACATATGCAAAAATACAAAAGGTTTCTATGAAGATTACAAGTACTGGTGTATTCCACAAATATAACAGTGAACAAAAAGAATTTAATAGTTGGGGTGTTTATCGTTAGTCGAAGAAACTTTCTTGACTTTTTTTTAAAAATGGTATGACGATTTGTCGTCGAGTAATTTGGATATTTTGTTGATGGTTGACTTCAACATGAATTGGAACATGCCTAGTCTCATTTGGCAAGTCTAAAGAACATTATTGACAGGAATGGTTTGAAACAATGAGTTGAAGATTATACAAGAAGAACAGTGAAATCAAAATCACTAATAAATCTAAGCTAGATGCGTTCTCACAACAATTAGAACCGAAGAGCGGTTTCGCTCTAATTAGAGCTCATCAGTACGGCATACTAATTGCAGCGGAAATTCACCTATAACGATATTTATTTATTTGATGTACTGCTTCCGCTGTCATCTATGATAAGTTTCCATCGTGCATCGCATTAAATTTTACTAACTTCTATTTTGCAGATGTTCAACTTTATATCTTAAAATAGAAACCACTGTGCCATTTTGTTAGGACGCTTAACAATGCACTCCCCAAGAATCATCACTTGCAGCTTTAACAACTGGAGTTTCATTGACAAATAGCACCATTTTATATTCTGAAATACTTGGCGGCTCAATAAGAAACAACACTAACAAGCTTGGACCAAGGAGTGTGGCCTGCAGTGGCGGCTCTTGACATTGGCAGTGGGTGAAGCAGAATCCGCGCAACACCCCCCCCCAGGGGGGCGCGCGACTGGGCACCCCTGACCCGCAGATGATTTTTTTAATTTTCAAGGTCACACGTTCTCCTGGCACCTGGAAATGGGGTTCCTTTGAAGCAGGTCAATGAAATGGGTGGGGTTTTCGACATAGGATGTAGCGTTTTCTACTAATGGTTATGAAATTCCTTGTTCAGACTATTCCCGAACTTATGTAGGACAAACAAATAGACGCATCCACAATAGAATATATGAACACACCCTCGCAGTTAGAAAATCCGACCCCTCATCAGCGCTGGCCATGCATCATATTCATACAAGACACAAAATAGACTTCGATAATGCCAAAACAATAGCACCGGTTTACAACTTTAAAACGAGAATTATCCACGAAGCAATCGAGATTGAAAAACGTCCCGATTGTTTAAATAAGAGAGATGATGGTCTTCGCCTTCCGACTACTTGGAAACTTATCATATCTTCATTACAAACACACGAAAAGGAAATAAATCGCAAACACAATTTTATTTTCCCATTATCTGTCTCAACAAATGGCGGTGACCCTCTTAATCCTCTAAGTACCGTGACCAAAGCCCCCAACTTAATTGACAGTGACCCTACTACTTTCACTGATAACGAAGCAGGTAGACGGAACGACATATATAAGACAAGACTTGCAACGAACTGCCAGATCTCTCTGAGGCCTAGGGTTGAACACACTTGAGACCTCACAGACGATCTCCAGCGATATTTGGGGAGTGGGCAGATTGAGGCACCATAATCAAGCTACAACAACCCAACCCACCTTGTCCACCGCTCTAAGGAGTAGGCAGATTGAGGCCTTAGAGTGTCCTTACATATTTCCTTTACCTCTTGAAAATGGCTCCAGAACAGGAGCCGAAACGTCGAGTTTTCATAAATTCTGGATGCGGTTCAACCCGAGAACCAAGTATGTCTCATATACATATATATATATATATATATATATATATATATATATATATATATATATATATATATATATATATACATACAGATCTCCCCATTAGTGAATTTTTCGTTTTACGAAAAATTCGCTAATAAAAATACGCCTGACGATCCGACTCAATCTAAACAAACGACAGAAACTAAGATTTGAACCAGGCTCATAAGGCTGCATCACTTTTGTGGCCCAATCTACCATTGTGCGTGCCATTACCATGGCAACCGTCCCAAAGCATAGGCAGCATTTGTATTAGAGCAAATCAGGCTCAGTGAGTCCGCAGCTGCTTGACGCTCTACAGTAATCCGCAATACATAAGGGCTGCGCGATGTTGCATGTATATATTCAATTTGGTGATCAGGGACGGGCTTGCAAATTATATTGTACCATAAAAGACTACAAAAATACATTATCAACTGCGGCGCGACGCAACAAGACATTTTTATGTGGTTGTAACAAATGAATTTGAGAATGAAAAAAAACTAAAATGATGGTGGATTTTGAATAAAAAAGCTTAGCTTAACCGAAAAATATAGGTGAAGCAGCGCTTCATCTGCGTCATCTGACGAGCCGCCACTGGTTGTCTGTAAGACTCCTCACATTGTTGTTACTGTTTTTTATTTATTTATTTGTTCAAATTTGCATCTACAGAATTAAATAATTCCAAATGGTACTTAAAAATAAAACAAAAAAATAACTCAAAGTTACAAAATCACTGTCTTAAGACAGTTTTCATCCTAGACATAGCAATATAAAATATATCACAATTAGAAAAATAAGCATCATAATTATGCAACAATCTGTCCATGAAACTGTTACATGGTTACATAGTTGCTCCTGTGTGTTTGCTAAAAAAAAAGTTGCTGTTGGCGAGTTGAGCGTGGTGGAAGATGGAAAAGGACCAACTCGAGCAGATCATTACAGTCAATGTGACCATTAATTAACTTATATATAAACATCAATGAAAGATACTCATGTCGCCCTTTGAGACTGACCATACCACAAAGAAGCAATCTGACATCATACCCAATATCTTGGCAAGGAAAGTGATGCTTATAAAGAAGGTACTTAAATTTGTTTTGTACCCTTTCAATACGATTAATATGGCAAGCATATGATGGAGACCATGCAACACAACAATACTCAATATTACTTCGCACCAAGGATGTATACAAACTAGTGATTGCCCTTGTGTCAGTCATGTTTAGTGTGTCTTTTAACAAACCCCAAAAGTCTGCAACATTTCACAACCACAGCATCAATATGCAGATTAAATGACAAATCATTTTTGAAAATTACACCAAGATCTGCAACTGAAGTGACAACGTCCAACACCGTGTGACAAATGGTATAGCTATGAACAATCCGATTCTGACCCATAAAATAGCTCACAACCTTACATTTACCCACATTAAGCGACAACAAGTTTGAACTGCACCAGTGAGTCAAGTTGTCGAGATCATGTTGCAAAGTGTTGACACCATTGACAACTTCCGAAAATAACTTGAAGTCATCTACATACAATAAACATTTCGATGACTCAAAACAACTCACAACATCATTAATAAAAAGATTGAAGAGAACGGGACCTATATGTGATCCCTGTGGTACCCCAGACAGGACCTCATGTGATAAGAGCACCACCAATGCTAACAAATTGCTTTCTGTCAGACAGGTAAGATCGAATCCACGAAAGATAACAACCACAGATGCCCATTGCAAACAATTTTTGCAGAAGAAGGGTATGACACACACTGTCAAAAGCCTTTGATACATCAGTGTATCTATATATTTGGTATGGACTCGTATGTCATTAAGAGGTCTGGGGATTTTATTGCTCTGCCACTGACACATATCTTTAATCTCTGCATCACGCAGGGTTGTTTCCCTCCGTTGATGAAGTGTGCGAAGGTACTTGCGTTTTTCAAGAAGGGGGACTGCAACGATCCTGGCAATTTTAGCCAGGTTTCGGTTTTGCCGATACTCTCAAAAATCTTCGAAATCCTTATTTTCCAACAACTTTATAGTTACTTTGAAGATAACCATCTATTCTATGAACATCACTATGGTTTCCGCAAGAGATGCAGCACCATGGATGCGATATCGTATCTTCTAGAGATCATAAATTGTGCTTTTGAACAGAGAAAACAGTGCTGTGCAGTTTTTGCAGACTTAACAAAGGCATTTGATTGTGTCTCGCACGAAATATGTTTGACAAAGTTGAGTCATTATGGTATTAGGGAAGCCTGTCTGGAGTTGCTGCTGTCATACCTTAATAATAGAACAGAGTTTTTCATGGTGGAAAATACAGTGAAGTGGGATACATTCGTAGAGGGGTGCCTCAGGGTTCTGTACTAGGGCCACTTCTCTTTCTCATATATAAATGATCTTCCTCCTAACATTGCTGATGGCATCCAACAGAACAGGATAGCAACAGCCCTCTTTGCAGATGACACAACTTTTATTATCACTGGTAATGCTGGTAGTGATGTCAATAAGACTGTGGACAGTGTTCTTCGTGAGGCGAAAGCTTGGTTTAATGATAATGAACTGTTCCTCAATGAGGATAAGACAGCTTTAATCAGTTTTCATGCCAGGGTCACTTCTAATGAGTCGAACACTGCTAGGAATTTTCTTGGTCTCAACATCGACCCTGCTCTTGTATGGAGGAGCCAAATAGACTCGTTGGCTGGTAGGCTAGCCTCATCAGTGTATGCAGTGCGTAAGATTTCTGCAATGGCTGGACCTGAGGCAGCTTTGATCACCTATTATGGGTTGTTTTACTCACGTCTGAATTACTGTTTGCTTGCATGGGGAAATACAGCGAGTGTGCACTTGGATAGACTCTTTGTGTTGCAGAAAGCAGCTGTCAGAGGTATTGTCGGGGCGGGTTACTGTACTCACTGTAAACACATCTTTCAGGAACTTAACATAATGTCACTATACTCATTGGTGGTGAGAGAGAACAGGAGAAGTTTTGACACACATGCTGAAGTGCATAGTTATAACACCAGACATAGAGATAATTTAATCTAACCGAGGCATCGGATAAATAAAACTAAAACGGTTAGGGTCGACTTTTTCAATGCACTCCCAAGGTGGTTGAGAAATGAACCTATTAATAAATTCCGAACAATTATTAGAGATTTTTTAATACAGGCTTGTCTATACAGAACAGATGAATATTTTAATGTAGTGCCGCAGTTGAGATTCACGATGGCCTGGTGATCCACTGTTTTAGTGATAAGCAGATATTGTGTGTTTTAGATGTGTGTATTTTTGCTAATTTTTAGTTTCACATTTACATGTACTTTATGTATTATTTTTTATCTTAACTGGTCATTTTCATTTTTTGTGTGATCTTGTGGCTAAAAGTTATTCTATTCTATTCTATACAACACCAACTTGTTTACCAGCCTCCAATGCATCCGTCGTGTAAGATTGAAAAATGGCGAGATTAGTGACCATTGACCTTCCACTACAGAAACCATTTTTGAATACATCGTTTCATCTACACTAGCGAAACCCAAGGTTTATAGATTAGACAGGTTGTCTGGTAACTCGGAGAGGGGAGAAACGCGAGAGGAGGGTAATACGTCATATGAAGTCTGCTGCCAAAAGTTTAAGTTTGGCTTTGGTGCTTTAAATAATATTTATTAGAAATTTAGGTAACTTTTAATGTGTTTGCTAAAAAATTTTCGAGAACGATCACTTACAGACAGATTTTAATGTTTATTTTGTACGAAATAGCAGTTAAATCAAGACTATTATCTTAAAGACTGTATTTTATTTTTTAAGGTGTTTTGTTGTAATGTTGTAAACATAAGTGTACAGAATCAACCTCACGACGAATTGCACGTTATTTAATCAAGAATTAAATCGGTAATTTATCATAAAGGTAGACATGTGTTTAATTTCAAAAAATAAATTATACACCTAAAAAAGAAGCCAATAGATAATTTAACCTAAATATATTTTTAGATGCCCAGTGGAACAATTTGTAATGTATCAATGTGCAAAAATAATACTAAAACGGCAAAGAAAAGTGGAGAGACACGTTCCTTCTTTTCTTTTCCTAAGATTCAAAAAGAATGGGTAAAAAAATGTTATCGCAAAAGTGTCTGGCATGTTGCAAATAAGAGAATTTGCAGTAAGCATTTTAAACCTGAGGATTTTGAAGATGAGTTGCGGGCTAGGATAATGATTACACAACCGACACATCTAAAAAAATCAGGTACAAAGTTTGTTTTTGTTGGTTTTGATTATTTATTTATTTTGTGTAAGAGTATGTTGTACCTACGTATTATTTGAGGTTTGCCTGAGACCTATGAGGGTACCTATTATACCTACTTGTAGTCATAAATTTATATTTTTAGCTGGTCCTTCATTATATCTGTTGAACGGGCAAGAAAAACAATGAGACTGAAAGGTCCAAGAAAATGATGCATAAAAATAGGAAAGCTATAGTGAAAAGTTTAATTAGCAGGAATAAAGAATCATCATTAAACATTACAGAACCAGCTGATGAAAGTAATCGTCAAGAGGAAACTTTGAGCATATACTTGTCAGAAAGACACCTTGGGAAAGAAACAGTATGATATCTTGAAAAGAAAAGATGAAGAATTGCAAATTGAAAACCTGTTTTTGAAGAAAAAAAAATAGATTACTATGAAAATCACCAAAATTTACTGCAGCAACATATTTCTGATCTAGAAAAAGGGCTAAAAGAAGCTGGTAATTTTGAAGATAAGAGTGAAAATAGCCTTTAAAGATCTTTTAACTTCTAATCAAATTGAAATTTTATTAAAAAGGAAAAGCAAGGCACGTTGGACCCAAGAAGAATTATCTAGGGCATTTACTGTAAGGTAATGAATTCTATAGTGTTTTAAAATATTTTAAACCTTACTTAAAAATATTATTAGATATTTTAGCAAGCGAGCGTATATTTATTTAAGGAGCACTCTAAAATTTCCTTTACCTGGATTATCCACACTGCAGCATTGGGCTGCAAACATTAACTTGACTGATGGCGTCCTTGAAGATGTTTTAAATGTTATGGAGACTGCAGGGAACATAAAACATCGTTTTAGACCTACCATATTGTCCTATGATGAAGTTAAAGTGTCATCACTGTATGAGTACTACTAAAATAATGATGAAATTATGGGGCCACATTCTTATATGCAAGTGAGTGTCTAATAATCATTTTCATTTGGTAGGTATTTTTTTCTACAATTGATTACTAATTTTTTTATAGGTGATTATGGCACGAACACTTTTTGCTAACTGGAAGCAACCTATATATATATATATATATATATATATATATATATATATATATATATATATATATATATATATATATATATGGGGTTTGATCAAAAAATGACTAAAGAATTACTTGGAAAAGTCATTACCTCTTTACATAATGTAAAGTATAACGTTGCTTGTGTTTCGGATTGTGGCGGTGGGAATCAAGGATTATGGAAAACCATGGCCATTAATGAACAAAAGCTGTTTGTCGAGCATCCAGTTACAAAAAAGCCTTTTTATTTTTTTGCTGATGTTTCTCATGTCCTAAAGCTATTAAGAAACTGGTTCCTTGATACTGGTTTTCTGCTGCAGGATAATGCAGTCATTAATAAAAATCCTGTGAAATGGTTGCTAGAAAATACAAGATCAGAAATTAATGCTTGTTATAAACTAACCCCATTACATTTACAATGTGAAAGAGCTCAAAGGCAAAATGTTAAATTGGCAGCACAATTGTTTTCAAACACAACTGCTACAGCATTGAAGCATTACATCCCAGGGGAAGACCAAAAGGCAAGTGCTGCAGTTGGCGATTTTTTCCAGCTGGTAAATAATTGGTTCGATATTATGAATTCTTATTCACCATCGACCTCAATTCCAACAAAAAAACCATATGGCACCAATTTTTTTGCTTACAAAGTGATTGCAAAAATTATAAAGCTACGATTTTTATGTGTTTAGATACCTACGTAAATATTATATACTAAAATTATTTACTTAATGTGCTAACCCAGTGTATTATTTTACTATGAGTTTTTTTGCTTAAAAATTGATTGTAAAAATTATAAACCTACGACGTTGTATGTGTACAAATAAATATCTACCTAAATATTATGTGCTAAAATTATTTACTTATTATATATAGCAGCCCAATGTGTTATTATTTTACAATCGTAAGAAGATGTATGGTATTTTGTTTTGAAATTGATTGTAAAAATTATAAACCTATTATTTTGTATGTATATATATATATATATATATATATATATATATATATATATATATATATATATATATATATATATATATATATATATATATATATATATACCTCCTTAAATATTATATACAGACATTATTTACTTATTGTAACTCAATGTACTATTTTACAACTCCAAAGATGAAGGAATTTTGTGGTTGGAGATTGATTGCAAAAATTATACACCTACTATTTTGTATGTGTACAAATACATACCTACCTAAATATTATAAACTTAAAAAATTCACTTATTGTGAAAGTTGCATGTTATTAAATGAAGCTTATCAAGTAAAATAGGAAAACAATTAAGAAAAAGAAACCAAAAACCTATATTGCAGTTCAGAACAAGAAAATCATGTCCAATTTGAGACATTATGAATTTATAAATTCATAAATATGTAATTTTTAATCCTTTTCAAGATAAATCAATTAATTGAATCCATTACTTTGAAATCGAATAATATCCTAAAACTTCAATACATTCTGTTACTATATGAAAAAAATCTTAATTTCAACTTGTTATTAAATGTTTAATCTTGTTATAAGTTCATAAAAAACATAACTTTGTGAAGACCCACATAAAAATGCCAGCTGGTTTCTATATCCAATGCACCACTAGATTTAAACTCAGACTTCATGTGACATACTCCCGCGTGATTGGTCGAAAGTTACCAGACAACCTATCTAATCTATAAACCTTGAGCGAAACCAATGATTTTTACAAGGTAAAAAATAAATAGTCAGCAGATTAAGTTTAAAATGATATAATGGTTTATTCAACATCGTACTTAAGCAATAGTAGTAAATAAAAACACTATTAATACTATAAATGAGCCTGCAGTTAGATCACTATGATTATAAGTACAATAATTCACAAATTATCATACTAAGTCTTCTTTTTACCATCAGACGACATCATTAAACTATAATTAACCAAATGCACGTTAACCCTAAAACAAAATATGAGATTATTAAAAATGCTATTATTCGTTTAATGTCTCTTGAGAGTGAGCTACGAATATGAACTTTACTGTGCTTGTATCTTCTCATCAGGTTTCGGTATGTAGATGCTTTCAGTACGCTGATCCATTTTGGTTGCTATTCGTGAAACGGTGAAGAGAAAATCTGAGAGTCTGTTCAGGTACACAAGAGCTTCTTTATCTAGACTTCCTTCTTTTACTAATGGCACAATTACTCTCTCTGTTTTACGACATACCGATCTAGCTACGTGAAGTGATGCACTAGCTACACCACCTCCCTGTAAAACAAAAGCAAATACATCTTTTATATTCATTTATTCTAAGGAGTTTTCAAATTTCATTTCTTTATTTATTTATCAATACCGCTGGCGGGGTTCGCGGCAGGGTGTCCGCAGGGGAGCGTTCTGTCTCCCTTGCTCTGGTGCCTAGTAGTGGACGGCCTGCTAGGGAGGCTCTCGGGAGGGGGGTATGAGGTACACGGCTATGCGGACGACACTGTCATCATAGTCAGAGGAAAGGTTACACAGTCAGTGTGGGAGTGCATGCAGACAGCACTGAAAGTGGTGGAAAGGTGGACGGTTGGTCAAGGGCTCCGGTTGAGCCACAAGAAAGCAACCGTCATACCATTTACGAGGAAGAGGAAATGGGAGAGCCACATAACTCTCACTCTATACGGTATGAACATTCCAATGGCCAGAGAGATAAAATATCTTGAGGTATTGGACTCTAAGCTAACCTGGAATGGTCACATTGGAAAAATACTGCGTAAGGCAGTCATGACCCTAGCCTTCACCAGGCGGCTATATGGAAAAACGTGGGTACTAAGACCTGGTATGGCCCACTGGCTGTTTACAAGGGTGGTCAGACCATCGTTAACATACGCCGCACTGGTTTGGTGGCTTAAGGTGACACAATCCAGTGCCAAACAAAAACTAGGCAGGATCCAAAGGATGGCTTGCCTAGGCATGACAGGGGCCATGTCTTCAACCCCAACATCCGCCATGGAGGTGTTTCTGGACCTGCCCCCCCTACACTTAGTTATTATGGGGGAGGCCAGGCTAGGACTATACAGACTAGCCTGCAATGGTAGACTGAGGATCAATCCAGGCTTCAGGGGCCACTGCAAAATTCAGGAGATTGTGAAGGAGGCCATGCTTGAAATTAGGTCAGACTTCGTGAGCCCGCGAATCTGCAGGGAAACAACTTTACAGTGGAAATCCCCGACCGCGAGGCATGGCGGGAGGAGACGCCGGGCATACCACTGGACATGCTTGTCTGGTTCACGGACAGATCCAGCGGGGAGCGTGGGACGAGGGCAGGTGTTTATTCAGAAGGACCGAGGGTAAGACATAGTATTTCCCTCGGAGCCCATGCAACGGTCTTTCAGGCCGAAATGTACGCCATCCTGCACTGTGTGCGGGAGAACAAGAGGAGGGGCACCAACAAGCGGCTCCTCATAGCCACAGACAGCCCTTAAGGCCCCAAGTAGGCCTCGGGTAAATTCCTGGCTGGTGAGTGAGTGCCGAGACGAGCGACCTGGCTGGGCAGAATGAGGTGACCCTCGTCTGGGTGCTGGGTCACTCGGGGGGGTCAAAGGCAATGAAGAAGCTGACAGTCTCGCGAAGAGAGGGTCAGCAGAACCATTTATGAGACCAGAACCGGTTCTGGGCGTGAAAAAGATCACAGCCAAGGGATCCATTAAGTCCTGGGTCAGAAACGAACACAAGGTGTACTAGGCAAACTGTCCAGGGCTTAGACATGGGAAGTCAGTAATTGACGAACCCAGTTCAAAGAGAGCTGTGGAGCTGCTAAATCTTAGCAGAGGACAGCTCAGAAACATAACATGTCTCTTGACGGGACACATGGCCGTCAAGAAACAACTGCATAAAATGGGGCGGTTCGAGGGGGACGTCACACGTAGACTCTGCGACTAGGGGAATGAATCAGCCCAGCACAGCTTGTACCAATATATAGCTCTGACGTCACACGTAGACTCTGCGACTAGGGGAAGGAATCAGCCCAGCACAGCTTGTACCAATATATAGCTCTGACGTCACACGTAGACTCTGCGACTAGGGGAAGGAATCAGCCCAGCACAGCTTGTACCAATATATAGCTCTGACGTCACACGTAGACTCTGCGACTAGGGGAAGGAATCAGCCCAGCACAGCTTGTACCAATATATAGCTCTGACGTCACACGTAGACTCTGCGACTAGGGGAAGGAATCAGCCCAGCACAGCTTGTACCAATATATAGCTCTGACGTCACACGTAGACTCTGCGACTAGGGGAAGGAATCAGCCCAGCACAGCTTGTACCAATATATAGCTCTGACGTCACACGTAGACTCTGCGACTAGGGGAAGGAATCAGCCCAGCACAGCTTGTACCAATATATAGCTCTGACGTCACACGTAGACTCTGCGACTAGGGGAAGGAATCAGCCCAGCACAGCTTGTACCAATATATAGCTCTGACGTCACACGTAGACTCTGCGACTAGGGGAAGGAATCAGCCCAGCACAGCTTGTACCAATATATAGCTCTGACGTCACACGTAGACTCTGCGACTAGGGGAAGGAATCAGCCCAGCACAGCTTGTACCAATATATAGCTCTGACGTCACACGTAGACTCTGCGACTAGGGGAAGGAATCAGCCCAGCACAGCTTGTACCAATATATAGCTCTGGACCGCAAAAGACAACTGATCTACGGTCTAGACCGGAGACAGGAGCAATATAAAACTTCACACTACCAATCGCTGTGCAGACTAGTTCAAAGCACAGTGATTTTGGAATGGGTGGAGTAAAAAGACTAAGGGCATGCACAATAAGCCAAAGGCTACAGTGCTTTCGGGGCGGCGAAGTCGCGGACGAGCCCTGACGAAAAAAAAGGGGGCTGTATCTCTGCAAATAGGCCGAACTGATCAAAAGTGCATTAACAAATGTTTCATATTTTTTCATGCTTATTGCCGTGATGCACTTTGCGACATACAATTACGGACCACCCTGTATATGACTAATTTATTTATTCATACACCATCCAACAGCTTAAAAGCCAATTTAAGGATGGGCCAATACACAAAACATAATAACTAACAACAATCTAGCTAACAATACAAAAAAGTGTCACAAATTAGATCGCTTTGAAAAACATTTTTATCTCTGATATATTACATGAGAAGATATCTAGGCGGTCCTGCAGTACAGAGTAATCATTGCACATCTGGTAAATTGGAGACGATCGCAGCAATCGTGTACGAGCAGTCGGGAGATAGAATGTGCCTGGAAAACGTGCTGCAATACGAGGCACATTGAAATTAAGTTGCTGAAGCAGACTAGGGCAGTCGTACACAGAATTAACCAGTTTATATAAAAATATAATGAAACTGCACTGCCTGCGCATCGATAGACTCTGCAGACTAAAGCGAAGAAGTAAACTTTCCTGAGGAAAACCAATAGACGGATATCGACCATCCTCACGAAAGCTAAGAAATTTTAGAAATTTCCTTTGCACTGATTCCAGGCTTGCCACATGTATCTCATAAGTGGGAGCCCACACAACTAAGCCATATTCAAGTCGAGACCTAACCAAACAGCCAAAGAGCAGGAGGAGGGTGTCAGCCTGTGAGAAATTTTTGCTGTTTCTTATCAGAAACCCTAGAGTTTTGTAAGCAGAACTGACAGTCTGCTCATAGTGTGGTTTAAAAGATAGAGTACCATCAAAAACAATTCCAAGGTCCTTAACTGTCCTGGGGCGGTCAAGTGGAAGCCCTCTTATATTGTACCCGAAAGTGATTGCGTGCTTATTTCGAGTAAAGGACATCACACAACATTTGGAAACATTCACAGATAGACCACTCCGACAACACCATTCAACAAGGATCTGAAGACAGTTCTGGAGCCGCAAACAGTCATCAACACTCGAAATATTTGCGAAAATCTTAATATCGTCTGCATACATTAAAAAAAGAACATGTAAAACATGTTTAACTGGGTCAATAAATATATTAAACAGTAATGGACCGAGTATGGAACCCTGCGGCACTCCCGAAGTTACGTGATAGGTGTTAGATTTGAAGCCCCCAACCTCAACAAATTGCCCCCTTTCATCCAGGTAAGATCTAAACAAGCCAAGCAAGCCCTCGGAGAATCCGATAGCCCTCATCCTGTTAATCAGAACAGAATGATTTAGACAATCGAAGGCCTTAGATAGATCAGTATACACAACATCAACCTGTGAAGAGCGGTCAAGAGCGGACGCAATGAACTGTGTAATGTCAACCAAATTCGTTACAGTCGATCTACCTGGAATGAAACCATGCTGAGAAATAGAGAGTCTGTTTTTGATGTGAAACAGTATTCGAAACAGGCCTCGAAAATTTTACAAAAGACACATAGTATGGCTATTGGTCGATAGTTTGATGGATCACCACTTTCCCCCGCCTTGAAGACAGGGAAAACCCGTGACAGCTTCCAAATCGCGGGGAATGTTCCAGATCTAAGAATCAGTTTAAAAATTTTCTTAAGTGGAGCCAGGAAAGCATATAAGCAGTCGCGCACCAAGAAACCAGGAACTAGATCAGGTCCACAGGACATGTTAGCCTTAATTCTCTTAGCGGCTGTAATAATTTCGTCATCTGTAAAGTCATCAACAAAGAACATTGTGATGTCACCCAAAGCCAGACTGGCGGCTGTAGGCGATGAGGTGGGGGTGGAGCCAGAACATCCCGCAAAATAAGAAGCAAAACTGTCAGCTGCCTGCTGCTGGTTAGATAAATTCCCAATAGAAAAGTTTTGACGGCGTCGAGAAGAGCAGTTCCAGAATTTTTTAGGATTAGACCTAATCTCTCTTTCGACCCTCTGAAAGTAATTGACTCGAGAAAGATAAATTTCTCTCTTAAGTTTTTGTCTCAGCTCCCTAAATCTATCCAGAAACTCCACATTTCCAGACTTCTTAAACTTACACCATAATGAATATTTATATTTTATACTAACCTTAATTTCTTTAGAAAACCACGGGGGATACCTATTACATGCTCTTGGAGCAGTCATGGGAACATACATATCAAACAAGTCGTAAATTCTGGAATAGAAAAAGTCAAGCATAGAATCGACATCCTGAAGCCCATCCATGCCATCCCAGCACAAGTCGCTGAGCTCCGCATACAATCTGACAAAATCACATTTTCGAAAGTTATATGACCTTTGCCTAGTAGTGTCAGCAGCAGGGGAAGAGACCACAGAACCACTGAGCGGAAACTCTATGATTAAGGGGGGATGATGACGATCAGGAATCACGGGCGAATCAGGAGCCTCCCCCACCAAGCAAGTGTCAGTAAACAAAACCACGTCAAGAATTCTGTTGTTAATATTCTCAACATGATTAAACTGTCCAAGGAGTAGTAGATTACAGAAATTTTGAAAAGCAGACACACGAGCGGAGGGGTCGTTCTGACGACAAGAGGCATATTCAGGCATGTTAAAGTCACCAACTAAGAATGTCTCGGAACCATATTTTATGCACAGGGACTCGAGAGCTTCAAACAAGAGGTAGTAGTCATTAGTTGGAGTATTGGGAGGTATATAAACAACAAAAACATTAAGCGAGGCCCGATGATCCGAGACTCTAACCCCCACAATGTCAATATTAGAAAGAGCATCAAGGCCTCCACAGTCCCTCCGAATATCAAGGCGACGAGTTGCAAAGCGAGCGTGCACAGCAAGCAGAACGCCACCTCCCCTAGTCTTACAAGAGAAAGAAAAATCCCTATCTGATCTGTAGACAATATATTGATCATCAAACAGTTCGCTACTATAGATGTCACTATCCAGCCAAGTCTCAGTGAAAGCAAAACAGTCAAGAGGATATGCCTGCGAGCAAACAAAAGAGTAAACATTATTATATATATAATATTAATAATAAAAACAATTTAATATCAAGTAGATTAAGTTCCTAGGGGACCCCTATTTGTTCCTTTTTCAAGTCACTGGAATTTTATCAGATAGAAATAAAACATACTAAATTAATTTGTTATTGTCTGGGAATACTCCCCTCTCTCCTGTGTAGCATATAGTAAACGGGCAGCCCCGCATCCTCGGATATACAGTCACAAAAGTTATAAAATCACATATCAGGCATTTTTGCCATTAAGTAAAAAGACAAATATCGGAATAAAAAAAAAAAAGAAAAAATAATGAAAAATAATCATAGTTCACACTCTAACATTATTAATTCAAAATTGCCTTACCGGAATAATATACTGCTCCGGAGGGGGTAGTTCTTTGGAGTATCTATGGATCCAGTCTTCTAACTCTTTTGTATATGTGGAAGATATTGCTGTGTTGTTTTTATCACCAGACTTTGAAATTGCAGTTGTCAAGTCTATTATTGTCGTTTGTATTCTCTTTAGCTGATCACAATATTCATGTTCGCCTTCGTGAGCATATTCTCTCGCCAGCCTATAAAATGAATTTGTACATAAAGAATATTCATGTGTTTACATTATGATAAAACAATTTCACCAATAGATAGAGCTACAGAAATCGCTATGAGGGCGGCTCGATAAGTCCTTGACTTTTTGAATTTCCTGCCTCTTCAGAGGAAGGGCAACGCTGCTCCTGTCAACAAGCATCTGCCAGTTGACTCCTGTCAAATTTTGAACAAGCTGCCTCATTTAGTTTGTGTTACATAACCATTGAAAGTAGACAACCTCTTGGGTTATAACGAAAATGGAAAAAAGTGAATTTCGTGTGCTCATCAAACATTATTTTTTGCGAGAAAAAAAAATCACTCAAACCAAGGCTAAGCTTGATAAATACTAATGGGACTCTACAGTGCTATAGGGGCGGCAAAGCCATGGACGAGCCCTGAGGAAAAAAAAAATTGAGACTGTGCACCATCAATTTATATGGTAAAAAAGTGGTTTACTGAATTTCGTTGCAGCCGTACCAGCACAAACGACGCCGAAACAATTGAAAAAATTCACGGTATGGTGTTGGCCGATCGGAGATTGAAAGTGTGGAAGCCATAGGCATATCACATGGCTCAGTGGTGTCGAATTTGCATGATCACTTGGGTATGAGAAAGCTATCCGCAAGATGGGTGCCGCATTTGCTCACAATCGACCACAAACGCAATCGTGTGACAACTTTGAAGGAGTGTTTGGCGTTGTTCAACCACAATAGAGACGAGTTTTCGTATCCGTGGACGAAACATGGATTCACCACAACACACTAGAGACCAAGCAGCAGTCAAAACAGTGGGGGTCTTTGTGCGAATCGGCGCCGAAGGCCAAGGTGGGTTTGTCAGCCAATAAAGTCATGGCGACCGTTATTTGGGATGCACGCGGTATAATCCACATTGATTACCTTCAAAAGGGAAGAACAATCAATGGCATATATTATACGAACTTCTTGGACCGATTCAATGATGATTTGAAGAAAAAACGACCGCATTTGGCGAAGAAAAAAGTTCTTTTCCACCAAGACAATGCAAGGGTGCACACATGTGTAGTCTCCATGGCGAAATTGCATAAATTGGGCTACGAAATTCTCCCTCATCCGCCCTATTCTCCGGATTTAGCCCCGAGTGACTATTTCTTGTTTCCAAACCGATTCGCATCGAGAAACCCACTGTTTTGACTGCTGCTTGGTCTCTGGTGTGTTGTTCGCATGTAGATAGGTGTTAACTCTAAGGTCTCAGTGTGTTCAACTGTAGACCTCAGAGAGATCGGACTGCTGCTTGATGGTCTTGTGTTATCTATAGTGAGGCTTCTACCTGTCGTCATTATCAGTCATTCGTCGGGGCGGTAAAAGTTTATTATGTCAGCTACTTTAACAATGTTATGAAGTGGATTACAAATATTTGTTGGTTCAGGTAAATTTGCAGTAAAACTGTCTATTGATTTATTGGTCACCTTATGTGTTTGTAACAAAGACATAATAGGTTATCAGGTAATTGAAAGTCAAAGAGCATTATCTCTCTTCTTTAAACAATCTACCTGAAAACTTACCTTATATCTTCAATATTTTCTATTTATATGTACCGATTTTTTGTGAGAATTCCTGTGTTAAATAAATCTTTACGTACCCAAGGTAACTAAGTAGTTCTTCCGCGGCGCCAATGGCATTAAACACTTTGTGATCTTTTGGCAATGCCTGGCCTGTTAATGTTTTTGATGTACCATCATCACCTTGTTTACTAAAAGCTTCCGGCGTTTTGTCAGCTCTACAACATATATGAATAATATAAACACAATTGCAATGGAATGATAAGCTTAAGATTACTTTTTGCAAAATGTCCTTAATTGACTCAGAACTTGTGGCCGAAGGAGACGTCGAATATCCATTTGTATCAAGAGAGGGAAGTTTCTTCGGCCGTCTAATATTTATAATATATATGTAAATAGTAAACAGATCAAAATAATTGTTGCACAAATACAAACTAATTGATTTTAAATTTAATATAAAAATGTAAATTCAATGTAAATATAAATATAAATTGAAAAACTTGATCTTGACACTAACAAATTATAAATGAACAGTAACAGTTCAGTTTTCGACAGGCGTAATGCGTAGTGGTGGTAGCATTGCCGATTTTCTGCGTCCAAGGTAACCAAAATATACCAACCGCATATGTATAGGAAAGGTTCATGTCTCATTTTAGGGACACCACAGAACATGCACATCTATCGACGCTAATGCTTCATTTGAACAGCAGGAAGCCTCATGCAAGATTAACATGCGTTTTATTTGTCCGCGTTTACAACTTACTTTGAATTAACCTAAAATAAATACACTTTTTGGAAATCCCCATTTACCAAAATACATTTTTAAAGACGTGACGATCGTTTTAGTAACAAGGTTAGCGTCCTCAGAGGCTGTAAAACCGAAATTATTTTCAAAACATTTCCTTAACTGTATTTTGTAATGTACTTACTGAGTTAGTAGCCCTGTTAATGGCTATATACTGTTGGGCTTATTGAAATAAATAAATAAAATATTGTGATAAAAGTTTACATTATGGTTATAAGTACATGAAAAAATGGCTAAAAAGAACCTCCCTAAGTGAAGATTGAAACATTATACTCACATGAATGGCAGGGTTAATTCTTCTTCCCCTTTTAGCTTCTAATTTGGTAAATTGATGTCAGGGCAGGTCAGGAAGGTTAGTTGGGAGGACTGTGTGTAAACAGCACGTCAGGGACGTATTTTATTTCGTTACTTAAAATATTCTGCGAAGTGTGCATGATCATTGCAACTGGTCATTACGTTGGCGAGACGCTCGTCAAAATAGCCCTTGAAGTCGTCTTTCGTTCATCAGTCTTCCACTGCTGAAATTTATCGGTAGTTAGTAGATAAGCGCTTTAACTCAGCTGCTGGCGCCCAGTGAACTCGGCCAACGATATGTTTTATAGTGACTTTTAATGGAATAAGCTGCGTAACTGTAATAGGAATGGGAGATAGACTGGCAGCGTTCAACTTGCGCAAACAGTTGAATGGTTGTGTAAAGAAATGTTGACAAATATCAACAACTGTTGACACATGATTCAGCTGTTGGCGCCTGATGTACACGAACAATATCTTATTACAGTGATTTTTGATGGAAGGTAAATGTGACTCTAGACTGTTTGATAGACTTTTGTAGATGGTTACATAGTTCCAATGTTGCGTTGGTAGATGTTAGTAGATCTCAGAAACATCAAGAGTAGATTTCGGTAGATTTCTTTACCATGAAAAGTAGATCGGCCAAATTAAATCTGGTCACACTGCTGACAGCCAAGCTTCTCGTGTTCTGTACTGACAGCTGTCATGCTGTCAATTATTACCAGGTTGCTGTTTTGTTTACATTTTACAATTTTTTCAAAGTTGTAAAAGGAGACAATAAGAACAACTTTCGGTTATGAATATTATTTATTTCATGAATATTAACCTGCCTCGATTATTCAGTACCAATATTTCTCACAGTAACTCTCCAAAAGTTTTGTACAAATATCTTCTGAGACAAACAGAAAAGCTACCAAAAGGTCCCAAAGAATTCTACAGGTTTACTATAAAACAGGTATTTTATTAATAATTATTTATAAATAGTTTACCCATTTACTGACTATTTTATAGTAAAAATCATTTTTACGTTTATAGAGCTTTAAACAGCACGTTAAGGAAACAGATCAGGACCGAATTAAGCAAATAATTCAAAGATCCTATGAAGATGCTGAATGGATTTTAAAGAAGGTAACTAGATAACTAATTTTGGAACGTTACTGACTATTTACTATAAGTAAAGTAGATAACCTAGAGAAACAAACTGGATTTGCATCAGCAAGCTGAAATTTTACACTAAATATTTTCTTTTCTTTTACCAACTTTTTTATGATTCTTTATAGTCTAAAAACTTGTGTTTGCAACAATAACTCGCTGTCTCCAGCAGCTCTTTTCATTTCATTGTAGCCTCCCTACTTTATTAGTTGTGCCAGGTTTTCTGCTTGGTCTACCTCATCCTTTTTCCCAAGCAGGTGTCGTTGAAATGTTAGAAACTTTGTCTCACAATATGCAATCAATTTTGGGAACGGTCGACTTAATCGCAACTACATATTAACGTGATTATAATAGAATATGGCCTAAAAACAGTTGTACATACCTTAATAAAGTTAAACAATGTGGTATATTTCGCTTTTAATAACCTTTCAATGATAAACGCAATTAAAACGTTTCGATTTGCAACAAAAACGTATATTTTTGCACCTGAGGTTATGACTGTTGTTTCGTTGACATATTTGATGCAGATAGGTGGTGTTGTCAGGTCCAGAAGGTCAGGTCAGGATTGTGTGTAAAAAGCATTAAGATCTTTTATTTCGTTAAAGCAACAAAACACTCTTGGGATTAAATGGCGGATATGCGGTGTGGTTACATTCAGAAGGTCAGGCCGGCAAGATTGTGTGTAAAAAGTATTTTAGATCTTTTATTTTGTCAAAGCGGCAAAACACTCTTGGCATTAAATATTAAATGTGGCAATGCTGCTGAAAATCGACAGTTCGAAACGTGCAAATCGTGTGTTTTTGAGAATTTAATTCCTCAATTAATCTGTTATTTATGAATTTTTCGTAATTTTTTTTCAGATTATTACTCTACGTTACATACGCTTTCTTGTGGCGTGTGCCGTTTTGATAAGTTGCGGTTGAGTCGACCGTCCCCTCAATTTTGCCTTCCTCTCAATTGTTTTATTTTATTTCAACAACACAGCATGAGGGCTTACAGCCTAAATACTATAGTACTGTGGGTGTCGACAAGGGGGAAAGAGGCAACTTGTTAATTCTGGACTTGAAGGTTTGGAGGTTTGGGGGAGAAGGAAAAACATGTGCCGGCAAGGAATTCCACAACTTTGAAGTCCTCAGGAGAAAAGAGCGGGCATAACAAGATGTTCTGTCTGGTGACCAGGACAGTAAAAGGGTGCATTCGCTCTGTTACCCTGGTAGATCTGTGGGGGGCAGCAGGTGGAGGAACTATGGAAGAAAGCTCCTCTGAGTAATGCCCGTGCAGATATCTATAAAAGAGAGAGAGGTCACCAACGGCACGTCGGTGGGCAAGGGATGGCACCCTTTGGGTGAGGGTAGGGTCACCGATGAGACATATAGCTCTCTTCTGAATGGAGTCCAGGATAGCGAGTGTAGAAGCGGCGGCAGCACCGCAGATGTGGGAGCAGTATTCGAGGTTTGGTCTTATCTGTGAAGTATATAAGGTATAGAGATTAGCTGGTGAAAAGTATTTGCGAGCCCAGAAGAGGAAACCTAATTTCTTAGCAGCCAATTGAGATTTCGATCCACAGAAATGCCGACAAGTGAAAAGGACTCATTACTTTGAATAACTTGGTTGTTTATTGTGGTGGGTCTAGGGCTGGTGTATCTCTTATGAGAAAGAAAGCAAGACTAATTTGGTGGGGTTGAATTGTACAGGATTTCTATTTCCCCAGTCTAATATTTTTTGGAGATTCATGGAGACAGACCCCTCCATGAGTCTGCGATCCTCATCTAATTGGACTAAAGAGACAGGCTTAGAATATTGTATATTTGAGTGGAGGGTGCTGTCGTCCGCGTAACTGTGAACTGGGTTGGATGTGCTAGAGAGGAGGTCATCGATGTGGAGAAGAAACAAAGTAGGGGCTAAAGCTGAACCTTGAGGAACTCCTGCATTAATTAGATACAGTTTAGAGGAATGGCCATCCACGACAACAGAAATGCTCCAGTTGGAGAGAAAATTTGCTGTCCAGGTACATAGTTTTGGTGGTAGGCCATAGGCCGGTAGTTTATTAAGCAGTGCTGCGTTCCAGACCTGGTCGAATGCTTTGGATATGTCTAGAGCGACAATCTGGGATTCACCGTGTAGTTCCATAGACTTGTTCCAAGAATGGGAGACAAAGGAAAGGAAGTCGGCAGTTGATCTGATATGCGCTGACGGAATCCATACTGCCTGTCGTGGATTAGACTGTGTTTTTCAAGAAATTTTAGTAATTCGGTGTTTATATACTTTTCCATCACTTTAGAGACGACTGAAAGGAGCGAAATAGGCCTGTAGTTGCTAGGAAGTGCTTTGGATCCTTTCTTGGGGACGGGTTGTACTCGAGCAGTTTTCCAGTTACTAGGGAATATGCCTCTATTGTAAGATGTCTGAAACAGACGAGTCAGGACAGGAGCAAGTTCTGGTGCTCATTTTTTGAGAACAATTGCTGGGATCTCGTCAAGGCCAGAGGCTTTCCTGGTATTAAGAGAAGAGAGCATCTTTCATACCTTTTTAGTTTTGAAAGTGATATCCGTCATTTTATGCATGACATTGGGGACTGTTGGTGGTTGAACATTTGGAGGTGGGTTGAGAGTAGAATTGGCGGCGAACAACTAGGCAAAAAGTTCAGCCTTGCCCAGGGCGGTAGAAACAATTTCATCCCCTGAGACAAGAGGTGGGAATGTGCTCTTGCAGAAGTTATTCCCAATAGATTTAGCAAGAGTCCAGAAGGGTTTGCTGCCGCTGGAGCTTAAGAGGACTTTGTTTTTGATGTGGTTATTATTTATGTTTTATTAAGTTTTGGTAAGACTTCCCAAAGTCACAATGTTACCAATAGGTGAAGTTAAATATCACCTAATAATTATGTTATACGTATTCTTCACAATTCAATGTGCCTGAAAATCAAATCTAAAATAATGCTACTAGCTTGTTCTTGTTTAGTTTTTCGTGTTCAGATGTTAAATTGATTTTTTATTAACTCTGGTGAGTTTATTTAAGTATAATTAGAACTTGCAAACATGCAGGTTATAATTTGGATGTCTAATACCTTAACGAAGCAACGGTTCGCTCTGTGTTTGATTTTATTTTCACAAAAAAAAACTTTTCTAGATTGTTTGTTTAATTTTTCTGTTTACTTTTCAGTACCTAGACAATAAAAACTAGCAATGTTTGCTGTTCCGTTAGCCACTACTTCTAGCACCCTCACCTCATCTCAGTTTTGGAATGGCGTATTAGTTTATTACAATCGACCGCATTTAGTAAATCGAAAATTAGCTGGTATTTCACAAGTATTATTCTATGAACTTTATTTCAATTCCAAAGACGTGAAAAAGGTGACTGAATTATTTACTCGAGCTGCAGTTTTATATGAATCGAGAAAGCTAAAGACGTTATCCAAAGAAAATATAACTGCTGACTTTATTCGTAATGTAGTGGAATGCTATGATAAAAATGTGAAGCTAGAAGAGAGATCTGTGGAAAATTTTAAGAATGCAAGCAAAGGAATCTTTATTTCCATAAGGATATTATTACCACGTACTAAAGGCTGTGAAAGATGTGTAGAAATTGTTGTGCTTGATAAGAATGACCATGTGGCGACGTTTGTAGCTGCGATAGAGAATAATAAGGTTGTGATTGCACCAGCTTTTCCTTATCATGTTGAGTTAACGTCCTCTGGTAATTTGAGAATAGTTGTAGAGTCAATTGAAGATGCTGATACGAACAGTGCAGAATGGTTAGCTGATAAAGTTTTTTATAAAGTTGTTAAATGGGCTTCCGAAAGTGACAATGATAAAGATCAGGTTGTAAGGTCTTTAGGCTTGATCGACATTGAGCAATATTGTATGTTATATTCCAAACTGAAGGAAAAATATGCTGCCGCCATAATAAAGGTAAGACTTTTTTTATTTGCTTCTATACTTGCTGTAGTTTACCTTATTTACGGTACAAAAAGAGTGCGATATTCGTTAATCAGGGTTAAGTGGGGTAATTGTAAATGCTTTTGACGGGTTTCTTTACGACGTCTGGCTATAAAATAACAAGACTGCACATGCTGAAGGCGTCCTAGAGGGAAAGGGGGGAAGCAAATGCAGCGTTGGATAGCTGGAAGTGTCTACCATTCCAGTACGAAAACACGTTTTAGTCTCTCTAGTAGTATTGTTTCTATAGAGGTTAAAAACGAATGTATTTTTTTCTCGTGCCAAGAACAATCTATGACGAGAAAGACGAGCAGCGGATCAATGTGAAATTTCTTGTTAAATTTAAAAAAACTCCAACTGAGTTGTTGCAAGCGGCCTATGGTGAGAATTCTTTGTCTCGTGCATGTGTTTTTGAATGGTATAAACGGTTTTCTGAAGGCCGAGAGAGCACCGAAGATAACGAATGTCCAGGTCAACCTGCCTCTATTTCAACTCTGCAAACAGTGATCAAAATCAATGAAATTGTGCGTGGAGATTGTCGTATAAGCATTCAGATGATTGCTGAGACTGTAAACGCCGACAAAGAAACTGTCAGAAACATTTTACATGAAGAAAGTTAGTTCCAAAAAATTTGATCCCTGACCTGATTGGTTTATTATGTTACAGCCGGGGAAGTGCGTCTGGAGTAAAATTTCCATAGTTTCCTCCCCCGAGCTTGTAAAGTCTCCCGTGGATGTTCTAAGGGAGCCTATGTTGGTCTGAGTGCCCTTGGACAGGATCTTGTGTAGTCGAGCACTCTCAGACGTGTTTTCCACTTCCTCGCAGTGCCTCCTCCACGACTCCTTCTTGGCGTCAGTCTTTTGTTATAGGTCGTTAGGGCCTGTCTATATTCATCCCATGCTCCCGACCTTTTGGCCACGTTAAACAGCTTACGAACCTGCGTTCTCCTTTGGCTGAGGTCCTCGTTCCACCACGGGACGTTCCTGGTGGACACCCTAATTTTCAGGGGGCAGTTGCTGTTATAGACCGAGGTGATTGCGTCTTGCAATTGGGCTGCCGCAATCTTGAGGTCTATTGAATTGTCTATGGTACTCTTAACCCCTCGCAGTTTCACAGCAAGGTCTGACCTGTAGGCTTACCAGTCCGCCTTGCGGGGGTCCCGGTACCATGCTGTTTGCCTTTCGACTTTGGCGATTTGAAACCGGATGTATCTGTGGTCTGAGCTACTCACTTCCCCGGACACAGTCCAGCTCTTAACAAAGTCACCCAGAAACTGAGTGGAAACTGTTAGATCTAAAACTTCCTCACACCGTATTGTAATGAAGGTCGGTTTATTACCTCTATTCAATATGTCTAAATTAAATTTCATGAAGAATTGTAAAAGTGCCTCACCCCTAGAGTTTGTGTCCGAGCTACGCCACAACTCATGGTGCGTTCGCATCTATACCGATGATGGTCTGCGATCCACCTGCTCTGCTATCTACCATCAGCTGCTCCAATTCGTTGGGTGGAGGAGGGTCCGTGCTGTCCCCTGGCAGATAGGCTGACGCGACAGTAATGTCCCTCGGCCCATCGGCTCCTCCACATCGAATTTTGATCGTTGCCAGGTCCCTGGAACAGAAATTCATTAAAGGCAGAAACTCTATCCCTTCCCTGACAAAAATGCAGGTCCTCGGGTTCTCGCTGGATCTGCTGTAGATGAGCTTTCCAGCAGCTCCGCCGAGTCCCTTAATCTCTCCTTTATAGGAGTACGGTTCCTGGCTGAGGGCCACATCCGTGTTCCTCAGAGCCATCAGTAGTCCGGTCGTGGCTGCCCTACTGTGTTGGAGGTTGACCTGAAGGAACCTAAGTCCCATTAACCCGTAGTTGCTTCTCCAGGGGGCGGAAGCTAACCCTTCCCAGGCCCCAGAATGCCTTGAAGGAGGTTCCTTCAAGGGCTCTGTAATCTGGTCGATCGAAAAGGCGAGAGTCTATCGTTTCTCCTCTGGCTTCCTGCTTAGAACCGACCAGTGTTGTGTCCCCAGTTCAGGGTTCTGGATCTTCAGTCTACTGATCACCGTCTCCTGCGGGACGGTGTCAGGGATCCGTACGAGGACCTTGCGTCTCTTTGGGAGTTCCTTGGCTCGACGGCTGTCAAGTCCGCCCCCTCCCAAATCTGACCGAGGCCGCCGATCGTTTTCCGCAGCCAGTCTCGGACTGCGGGCCGGCACAGATTATCCAGAATATGGCGCGCCCGGTGGAACTGAGGTGCGCTCTCGCCTTCTTGAAGAGAGTGCACCGCAGCTACCACCACAGCCTGGATCAGGTCCGCCTTCCCCTGGTCTAGCGTGACCTCAGGATGGCGTCTGCGCCATCCCGAGGCCCTCCGCAGCCTCCTTATACGAGCCAGTCTGCGCCGGTGTTCCGGCCTTGGTCCTTTTGGGTCGTCTGTCTGTAGTAGGCGTGCTAGAGCCAGAGCGCGGCGTCTTCTGACTCGCACTCTCCTCTTGCGCCTTTACAGGTGCCCTGACCCTTTTGGGACGTCTGTCTGTAGTAGGCGTGCTAGAGTCCGAGCGCGTCCTCTTCTGACTCGCACTCCCCTCTTGCGCCTTTACAGGTTTCTCGACCGTCCACGTCCCGGTCGCCATTTTCTGCGCCCTCCAGAACTTCTTTCTTTGCGCCCCGGAAAGACGCTTGGACTGCCGCGGCATTCCCTCTACCCTTACAGTAGAGTCCTCACTGGTGGATGGGCCCCCCAAGTTCGCGGAGCTCGCCGCCCTCCAGTGGGACCCAGCCTCCAGCTTGGGTGTCAGGGACAGGTCTCTGGCCGAAGCTACCCCCTGATCCCCCGTATCTACGTCGGTCGTGAGACCTCCAGAGTCCGCTGCCGCCCCCTGGCTTGTCTCCGTTTCCGGAATAGACTCACGGCACAAGTCTGTAGCCGGAACCACTCCTCGAGCCTCATTGGTTTTGGTTTTGTATGTGTTTATTATCTTCATGTTGTTCCCACGAGAATTGGGGAAATACTGTCCACACCATCAGAACCCCCTGTGTGGTGCAAGGCGGGTTACTCTGGAGGGTTGCCTGGTACTCCAGAGGTTCCGTTCACGACACCATCGCCCTGGTGCGATCCATCCCTAGGCACGGGTCAAGTGACACCGTTGATTGGGGGAGTTTAGTTCGACCTCCTTGTCCAGATCCGTCATGTTTAATTATTAGCAGGGTCACCTCGTGCAGGATGCAGCTTTTCACCGCTCATGACGGTCTTGGGGAAAGCTTCATTGAAAGTTTATTTTGTTGTTTCCGCTTCCTCAGCTGGCCCCCCTGGAGTCCTTTGGCCCGCGACTCCTTAACCCCCGATAACATACTTGCTGCGTCCCGAAATTTGTTTAAGCTTTGTTTCACGTACAATTCTGTAACATTACTGGATTACTGAAGTCGCTGTGGTTGTGTGCCTGTTTATATTGATTAAAGTTTGGTTTTATTACTTTTATAATTTTATATGAGTTATGCTTTGTTTGTTCTTTGATTTTTTTTTCATTATTTATATTACTTCGAATTCAATTATAATATTATTATAATGTATATAGGATATGCTTTATTTGTTATTTTAATTATTAAGCTAGGGGTATTGCATTTCTTAATTGTATATGAGTATATGTACTAGTTTTATTTATAATATCCTATAATGGGAACTCTGTTCTGTTGAGTATTTAAATAAATAAATACAATTGACTGAACTTACAGGTATGGCATCAAAAAGCTAAAACCGACCCACAAAAATATATACATGAAGATATAGCAATTGCAAGTTATTTAATTTGTTTGTGGGAAAAATATACCAGGAAAGAGGAAGTCAGGTTTGTATCTGTAAAGTCTGAATTTTACACCAAGCAAATTGGACACTTGAAAAAATATCATTTTTGAAAGAAAAAATTAAAGAAAATCTGATACATATATATATATATATATATATATATATATATATATATATATATATATATATATATATATATATATATATCCAACCGATAACTCAAAAAATAACTAACCGATTTCGATGAAACTCGGCAAGTGCCTTCTTTCTTTTATTGATGGCTTGGATGAGTTCGTTAGCCAGGAAAATCAGACAAGGTTTTCCTGGAAAATTTTAAGTTTTCTTTCGAAAAAAATTACAAAGCTATTTCAATGAAATTTGGCGGATATATTGCTTTGGGTAAGACCTTACTAGATACCAAAATCCAACTTTCTAAGTGTATAGGAAATTGAGTTATTCAAATTTTGAGTTTTATTTCGAAAACAATTTTTTCCTCCGAAAATTACAAAGTTCTTTTAATGAAATTTGGTGGATATGTTGCCTTGGGAAAGACCTTACTACATACCAAAATTCAACTTTCTAACTTAATAGAAAATTGAGTTATTCAAATTTGAAGCATTTAATAAAAAATCACTATCATAACGCACTTGCTGCGTCCCAAACTTTTTTATGTTATAAAGAGTATACTACGTACTAAAATTTAGATCTCTAGACAAAAAGAAAAAAAGTGATAGACCTTATGTTATTGCATTTTGTATCGAAATATGTCATGTTGGTAAGAAAAAAATTCGACATGCAGCAAGTGCATTATATTAGCAATTTTTTTTAAATGCTTCAAATTTCAATAACTCAATTAACCCAAGCTTCGTTGCTTAGGAAACCAGTTTTTGCTGGAATATTTTAAGTTTATTTTCTGAAATTTTTTTTTACATTTTCAAACAACAAAATTTAATGAAATATGATACACTGTTTCTACTATATACAGGATTGTCCAATAAGCGCGCGTCGGTCCACAGTTACTAAACCGTTACTTGAAACAAAATTTCTCAAAATGTGTGATCTTTGCTATAACCCAGAATTATTTTTAAGTATACAGGATGTACAAAAAAAGAGTAATACCAATATAGAACCTACAGAGGCTTCATCTACCGCATAAAAAAACTATAGTATTCCATTTAAGAAACATATAATTTTTGGTATTACTCTTTTTTTGTACACCCCCTGTATACTTAAAAATAATTTTGGGTGGTAGCAAAGATCACACGTAATAAGTTTCATTGAGAATTTTTTTTTCAAGTACAACGGTTAAGTAACTGTGGACCGACGCGCGCATATTGGACAACCCTGTATAGGTTATACTGGTAACCAAATTTAATGCCTGTTTTCTATATAAAAGGATATAGGTATTTGCTATTATATTCTTATGAAAAGTCACTACCATAACGCACTTGCTGCGTCCAGACTTTTTGTTCATCTATGGATATGGTTCTTTTTAAAATGCCTTAACAAATGGAGATTATGAAATTTTAGATTTTCTTTTAATTTTAAGAGATAATTATTCTTTTTTTTTTAAGTGTCCGATAGCTACTTAATTTATGCAGTGACATTTTTAATGTTTGTACAGGTTTTTAGATGTTGGTTGCGGAAATGGATTGTTGGTTCATTTGTTAAATCAAGAGGGTTACCAAGGATATGGGGTTGACTTAAGGAGAAGAGATACTTGGGACCTTTATGATAGTTCCACACAATTAAAAGTATGTTTTTACTAATTTGTTTCTTTATAGCGAATTTTCTTTTAAAAAAAATCACTAATGACGAGATCCCACCTTTAGAATTTTCAAAAAAATTCTTAAAATGAGCGCTAATTAGGACCCCTAGAACACATATTCGGGGTCAGTTTCGATTTTTATGTTATAACTCAAAAAATAATGGGCCGATTTTGATTAAATTTGGTGAATACCTTCCTTTTGCAAGTGGTTTGGATAAGTTCGTTAGCCAGGAAAATCGGCCCAGGTTTTCCCGGAAAATGTTGTCTTTTCTTTCGAAAAAAAATATATCTTCGGAAATAACAAAATAAGGGCAACCAAATTTGGTCCGTGGATTTATATTGTTATAGGTAAATTACGTCCCAAAATTTAGCTCTGTAGGTTAAAAGACAAAAAAGTTATAGGCATTTAAAGAAAAATAAATTTGGGTTTTCCTCAAAATGTCAAAGTTGCTATTTAAAACGTCAAAACTGGCAACATTTAGGCAAAGAACCTGAATTTAATACGGGCTATGGAAAGGAAATATATCTAGAAAAATGTTTTACAAAGCCTGAAGTCTTAGCTTCAACCGTCATTGTTTTTCATTTTACTAAAATGTTTCCAGAAAATTCATTTCAAATAGACCATTTCTCTGATGCTTTGGCAGTAGTCTTAGCTATAGAGTTTATCGTTTATTGGTATATAATTTTTGTCAAATAAATATTGTCATAAATTATTTCTTGTATCATATTTTGTGGAACTCATGATTTGCCACTTAGAGGAAAGGAAGGAGATGATGGGGTTTTCTTTGACCTTTTAAATTTGAGAATTGACTGTGGTGATGTGAAGCTAAAGAATCATTTGGATACATGTCGAATAGATGCAGTCTACACTTCACCAAAAATTCAAAATGAGATTATAAGATTATGTGGTGAAGTTGTCAAAGAAAGAATTATTGAAGATTATAAACAAGCAAAAGCTTACGCTGTAATGGCCGATGAAACAGGAGATATCGCTGGAAAAGAACAGCTTTCTATCAGATTGGGGTTTTATGATGAGAATCAAGAAAAAATCAGACAGGAATTTGTAGGCTATGTTGAGCTGAAATCTCAAGATGCCCCTACAATCGCTAGCACAGTTCAGAGTTTTTTAGTTGATCAGAATCTTTCAGCAGATAATTGTGTTGGATTTGGATTTGACGGATGTTCTACGATGGCTGGAAAAGAAGGTGGTGTACAGGCCATTTTGAAGAAAAAGTACAATAAATCTTTATTTTTCCATTGCTCAACCTAGATTCACCAAATTTTAATTTTCTAGCGTCATAGAAAATTGATTTTTGGGCATTCGAAGTTTTTTTCTTAAAAGGAGGTAGAACACAAGATTTAAATATTTATTATGATAACAGAAAGAAGAATTCTTCAAATGAGCTTGTATTAAGACCTCTAAACCCGATCTTCGGCGTCTGTTTAAATTAAAAGTATTACCTTTAGTAATATGCAGTACTAATTGTGTAAAATTGTTATGAAAATTCACTATTATAACATAATGCACTTACTGCATCCCGAATTTTTTGTATCTTTTAAACACATACAAGTATCTAGTGACAAATTACTTTAGTAATATGCCGTACTAATTGTGTAAAATTGTTATGAAAATTCACTATTACAACATAACACACTTACTGCATCCCGAATTTTTTGTATCTTTTAAACACACTCAAGTATCTAGGGACAAATTAGCATATATATTTGTAGAGTTTTTTGTATGTAAGTTCCTTTTATGTAAGCGTCTTACAAATAAATGTTTTTAGGTTGGTGTAATCAATGCTGCTTCCAAATTTCCAGAATCAAATTGGCTAATCGGTAATCATTCAGATGAATTGACACCCTGGATACCAATTATGGCTCTAAAAAGTTCAAATTACACCAATTTCTTCCTTCTGCCATGTTGTCCATATGAACTAAATGGAAAAAAGTTTATAAGAACTAATAGTTCAGTTAGTCAGTACTCGGATTACTTAGACTATGTGAAAAAAATTTGTAAGCTTTGCAGTTTTGATACAAGAACTGATAAACTTAGAATACCATCAACCAAGAGGGTATGTATGGTGGGACTTAGAAAATCAGGAACTCTCGATGAAAATAATGCCACCATTGAGGAAGTGAACAAATTTATAAGTAATAAATGTGCAACTGACACGATTGAAGAATCTTTTTCACCAAAACCATCAACAGAAAAAGTTAGAAACTGCACACAGCTTGATAGAAACTTTGTTGATAATTTGATTAGTCATATAGTGAAAATTTTATTGGAAACTAATGATGTTAAATGTGGAAAACATGGTCAGCGGTGGAATAAAGGTGGAGGAATTCATCTTGGAGATCTTTCGGAACGAATATCAAAAGACGACCTTAAAGAATTGAAGAATGAATGTGGTGGGCTCCAGACCTTGTTGAAAAATCATCGTTATATTTTTGAGGTAAAGGCCGGTGTCGTGTCTTTGAGGATGCCTCTCACACTGTCTATAACAAATCAGTACAAGGACAAGCCCTGCTGGTTTCAAAGAAATCATCCAGATGGTTGTCTGTATGATACAGAGTGTTGTGCTTATAAACATGAATAAATTATATTGAGTAATGTTGTTTTTTTTCCTACTGTAGACTCAATTTGTTTCCTCATTTTGTTACAGTGACTTTTTTTCACAATCGTAACGTTCTTACTGAAGCAACAAATTCTCAAAAGAAGCCTGGATAATCGTTAAGTTGCTTCAATGTAGTATCCTTTACTTGAAATGTTCCATAAAGAGTAAAAGCTAAGAGTAAAGAAAACCATAAGTACTTAGGTACCCTATTAGTTTGCGGTAGGTATATTTATTCTTGACATAATCATTTTAGTAATACAATACCTACATGCATTGATTAAGAACCTGAATCTGATGTACATAACCACTTTCTTATCTGTTTGATTGGATGTCAGAATCATAATATATTATAGTCACAGTAGACGGCCAAAGGCATATGTTAAAGTTATGTAAAAATTAAAAGTTGGATTATTATTTTCCTACTATTTGTATTAACCTTAGAATATAGGTAGTTGTTTTATATTCTGAGAATCAAAGGTATTAGCAGAGTCGATTTCGAGGTTATGGGCAGAACGTACATGTTTCTCTCATGACTCCTGTCTGTTAACAAATGACAAAAAGTGGTGTTGTCAGATTAAACTAGAGAGATGGAGATGGCTTTTAAATGCTGTGAAAATAGGAAGCTTAATATTTATACATAATAAAACGTAGTTTTAGATTTCTTTTGAACAATTTGAATCACTTTCATTAAAATTTTTGATTATTTACATTTTTCTGATATCTAGATTAGGGTTGACGTAAATGGCAACCCCGCCGATTGTTTATTGTGACATATTTTCGTAGGCTGTTCGTATAAAGCTTAATTTGGAGATTTTGTTTGCAATGGCAGCAGAACCCTGATTTATTTGTTTGACCTTGTCTAACATTATAGGCATCCATTTCAGTTTATATCGTAGATTATTGATTTTTTATTTAGTTATAACTGAAGATCTACTCAACTAATCGAGTTCAAATTTGGTAGATAGTACCACTTGTACAATGTGTACGTACTTGTAAAGTTTTAGCTAAATATTTCTAGTAATTAAAAAGATATTGTGTTTTCATTGCATTTTTTTCTAAAAGTATTTGATTGTCAAAATTGTCCAGGAACTCATCCAAGCTATTAATAAAATGAAGGGAAATGCTAAATTTGGTTTCGACTGGTGAAGTATTAGTGAATTTTCTTAGAAAAAATTCACTAATGAGGAGATCTCGACTTTTGAATTTTGAAAAAATTTCTTCAAATGAGCGCGGTCTAGGACCCCTAGAACCCATATCCGGAGTTAGTTTACTTTTAAATGTTTATATATATATATATATATATTATATATATATATATATATATATATATATATATATATATATATATATATATATATATATATATATATATATATATATATATATATATATATATATATATATATATATATATATATATATATATATATATATATGTATCACCGATAACTCAAAAAATAATGGGCCGATGTTGATAAAATTGGGCATGTACGTTTCTTTTGTAAATGGCTTGGATAAGTTCGTTAGCCAGGAAAATCGGACAAGGTTTTCCAGGAAAATTTTTAGTTTTCATTCGAAAAAAATTCTTATCTCAAAAAGTAATAAGCCCATTTCAATAAAATTTGGCATGTACCTTCCCTTTGTAAATGGATTTGACAAGTTCGTTAGTCAGGAAAATATAATGAAGTTTTCTGGGAAAATTTTGAGTTTTCATTCAAAAAAAATTCTTATCTCAAAAAGTAATAAGCCGATTTTAATAAAATTTGGCATGTACCTTCCTTTTGTAAATGGCTTTGTTAGTTCGTTAATCAGAAAAATCGGACGAGGTTTTCCGGAAAAATTTTAAGTTTTCATTTGAAATAAAAAATAAAAAATCTATGATAACTAAATTTGGTAGGTTGGTTTACGATATGAAAAGTAAACTATACACCTAAATTTAGATTTCTATGTTACAAGAAAAAAAGAGTTATAATAAAATATTTTGTGCCAGATCATTTCTATGAAAATTCACTACCATAACGCACTTGCTGCGTCTTTTTTGAGTTATCAGTTGGATATATATGTATATATTGCGACGGCCACTTGGGGTGGCTGGGGGTTAATACTAGTTTTCCCTAATATGGAGAATTTTTGGGCTGACTCCCGGGACACTGCTTTACAACGGGATCCTGTTCGAGCGCCAACGCCTATAGCGTTTATTTCAGGGAGTAGGCGTGCTCCCTCGGGATATTCACCCCTTTCCCAAGTCACCGTCGATGGACACACAAGCCCAGGGTAGCTTCTAGTGGAGACAGAGTCCTCCTAAGTTAAGACGAAGTCCCCCAGGACTCCTGGTTATGGTCCTTATTAGAGATCTATTGTTAAGGTTATTTGGGTGGATATTCTGGAGAGCTTAAATGAAATATTGAGTAAATTAAAATAAAATTCTATTCACTAATTATATACACAAGAAAATAACGGGGTCCTGCTACCAGGAAGCCTAGCAATTATGGGCGGCCAGAGGCAGAGGTGGTTATTTGGCTTTAAAATTAAGGCTACGCGCAGGTTGCACGGGGAAGTTAAAGCAGCAATGTTTAAGCGGTGCAGGGTGGTGGCAAGATAGTGAATAATAGCAGGTGTTCCCAAGCGGGCATGCAACTTACAGGGTGCATCAAACACTACATCAAGCTAAGCTAGCTGCGTTCTAATATGTATGGCACCAACAGGTATTATCTACCGCCCACCATCCAAACGCTCTCACTCACACGCTCGGGGAACCTTGTTCGGCGCGGAAGAGGCCCACCCCCGTTCCCGGATTTACACCCCCTCTGAACGGGGCGTTTCTTTCAGTGAGTAGGCGTGCTCCCACGGGATATTCACCCCTTTCCCAAGTCGCCGTCGATGGACGATGGGTAGATTCTAGGGGAGACAGAGTCCTCCTAAGTTAAGACGAAGTCCCCCGGGACTCCTGGTTATGGTCCTTATTAGAGATCTATTGTTAAAGGTTACTTGGGTGGATATTCTGGAGAGATTAAATGAAATATCGAGTAAATTGAAATAAAATTCTATTCACTAATTATATACACAAGAAAATAACGGAGTCCTGCTACCAGAAAGGCTAGCAATTATGGGCGGCCAGAGGCAGAGGTGGTTATTTGGCTTTAAAATTAAGGCTACGCGCAGGTTGCACGGGGAAGTTAAAGCAGCAATGTTTATGCGGACGGCTCGGAACGCCAGGCGCCGCCTGGCTGCTTCGATCCGTACCAGCGCAGTCGCTGCAATACGAATCTACCACAGCCTAGGAATATCCTGGTTACGATCCTCCCAAAGGAACACAGGGGCGGCCGCCTGAAGGGCTGTTTTTGACTGTTCCGGATAATGCATTCACTACGTGCGGCCGGATGCCCCCGCGATCCCGGGAGGACCGAAACTTCGGAATGCAGCCACCAACCCCCAGAGCAGCCCGCCAACGGAGACAGGAGAGAAACGGTCCCACCCTCGAGAGGACGGGAAGCACCCGTACACCGCCGATACGATCCACCCGGGCCAGACCGGGAGGCGGAAGACCACCGGGCTGCTTCAATCCAAGACAACACAATCGCTGCAACGTGGATTTACCACATCACAGGAATATCCCCATTCCGATTCCCTTATTCGGGATACAGGGGCGGCTTCACGGGGGGTTGTTTTTGACTGGAACTGATAATGCATTCACTACAACAGTCCCGATGCACTATTCCTCCGCTCGGCCGCTTCCCCTGTGATCCCGGGAGAATCGGGACCGTGGCCCCAACCGCCCAGGCAAAGCCCGCGAGCGGCGCCCCTAGTGATGATGTCGGACAGCGGCTCTCAGCAGGCCGCGCCGCATCTCCCGAAGGCCCCTAGCGCCGTGACGGACTTCACTGCTTGGCGACGGACGTACTAGCTTGCTCGCGGCGACTCTAGAACTGACAATTATCTCGCCGTTCTCGACCTCACTCCGATTCTCTGCCCTGCGCCGGTCCGGCCTTCAGCGACCCTTGCTGTATTCCGCCAGCGAAAGCAACCTCTGCTTCTTAACGTGTCGAGTTTCGTGTACTATTCTACTGGAACGTATGCGAATATTTTAGCTGTTGCAAATGGTAATTGCAGTTTATTACGCGGCTGCAATTATGTTTCTTAAGCTAGATAATCCCTCGAGGATTAGTCATTTCGTGAAATATATATACATACATACATATATATAAGTGATCGCAAAATCTACAAAAGACTTCCGCCTGTAAAAACATATCAAAACAAACAGTCATGATATTAAGATCGGACTACAAATACACAATAAAAATAAATTTTAAGAAAAATTAAATCCACTTAAAAGTATAAATTGCAGGTAGAAACCAACATAAACGAGAGTAAAATTTCACATTAAAATATTTGACAAAACTGGAACTTACAACAAAATCACCATCTCTAAGAAATCTCCCGCCACATGTGTTGCCTTCTTCGATTGGTTTCTCTTACTGTCAGAACTGAAGCTGGGGTTCATCGAATTTCTCATTTGCATTGTAATAATTTGTTTATGCAGTGATAATATTATATGGATCTTTGTAAACCGGTAAAAGGAATATGGGTTACTTGCTAAGTAATTTATGTGTCACCTAGCAACCAACGATACACACAATTTAAATGGCTCTCTGATTCATGTAACCCTTGTTACTAGACGATCTGAATACCTGTTGAATAAACACGTTATCTCTCATGGTTATCAGCCGTGGCATATCGTTCGATCGACACTTCGTTGGGCCGACAGATCGTAAAGTCGACACTACAGTAGAGAGGCGAGGCTGACTGATGAGGTTTGCAATTTGTGAAGTATGTCACATACAAGGTGATAAATAGCAGTGTTGGTAAATAATGCAGACTTTTGCTTTGAAAATGTAGAGACTAATATCAGAGATTTTTAATTAGATTCTTAAAATGTAAAGACACGACACTTTATTTAATTATGTACAGATTTTGTTTTAAATTTTATTCGGTTAAGTTAGTTTATAAAACTTGTTAATCCTTTTTATTACAAATTACATCGTTACCATGTTCATATTATCCTAGTTATAAACCATTATCCCTAAATATCCTCTGCTCCTTACACTTCTTTTATTGCCAAATATTTTCAAAAAAGCTCTCTTACATTATTTTTAATGCCTTTATTGGCGGCAAATTTATTATTCAAAATTTATTGTCTTTGTTTTTAATAATGAACAAAATAAACAAGGAAAAAGCGGTCTCTTATATTATATTTTAATGCTTATTTGCTGCAAATATATTTTTCAAAATTCATTATTCTAATATTTTTTGGAGATCCACAGAGATAGAACCCTCCATGAGTCTGCGATCCTCATCTAGTTGGGCTAAAGAGACAGGCTTAGAATATTGTATATTTGAGTGGAGGGTGCTGTCGTCTGCGTAACTGTGAACTGGGTTGGATGAGCTAGAGGTCATTAATGTGGAAAAGAAACAAAGTAAGGGCTAAAGCTGAACCTTGAGGGACTCCTGCATTAATTGGATACAGTTTAGAGGATTGGCCATCCACGACAACAGAAATGCTCCGGTTGGAAAGGGAATTTGCTGTCCAGGTACAGAAGTTTGGTGGCAGGCCATAGGTTTATTAGGCAGTGCTGCATGCCAGACCGGGTCGAATGCTTTGGATATGTCTAGAGCGACAATATGGGATTCACCGTGTAGTTCCATAGACTTGTTCCAAGAATGGGTGACAAAGGAAAGGAGGTTGGCAGTTGATCTGCGCTGACGGAATCCATACTGCCTGTCGTGGATTAGACTGTTTTTCAAGAAATTCAGTGTTTATATACTTTTCCGCATTTTAGAGACGACTGAAAGGAGAGAAATAGGCCTGTAGTTGCTGGGAAGCGCTTTGGACCCTTTCTTGGGGACGGGTTGTACTCGAGCAGTTTTCCAGTTACTAGGGAATATACCTCTATTGTAAGATGTCTGAAACAGACGAGTCAGGACAGGAGCAAGTTCTGGTGCGCATTTTTTGTGAACAATTGCTGGGATCTTAAGGAAGGAGGCTTTCCTGGTATTAAGATAAGAGAGCATCTTTCGTACCTTTTTAGTTTTGCAAATGATATCAGTCATTTTATGAACATTTAGAGGCGGGTTGAGAGTAGAATTGCCGGCGAACAAAGCAAAAAATTCAGCTTTGCCCAGGGCGGTAGAAACAATTTTATCCCCTGAAACAAGAGGTGGGAACGTGCTCCTGCAGAAATTATTTCCAATAGATTTAGCAAGATTCGAGAAGGGTTTGCTGCCGCTGGAGCTTGAGAGGACTTTGTTTTTGATGTGGTTATTAAACGAGTTTTTTTGCCTCAGAAAGAATGCGGACGTAGCGGTCTCTTGCGTCGTTAAATGCTTGACTTTTTTTTTGACTGGGACTGTGTAGAAGCGTTTTGTGAGCTTTGACCTTTACAAGTCTGGCCTTGTCACAGGATTTAGAGAACCCGGGCTTTTGAGTGACTGAAGAGGTTTTCTGTGTATGTGGAATAAATAATTCCATGCCAGCTTGGATGACTTCGGTGACGTTTTGTGAGATATCAGAAAGATTAGGATGAAAGAAGCAGGCAGCTGCCCATGGAAATGAGGAAAAGTAATCCCGCATTTTGTCTTAATAAGCGGAGTAGTGCCAAACGATACGTGGGTGTGACAACTGTGTGACCTCGGGTTACATTGCGCAGGAAGCAGTGACCATGCCGTGGTCTGAGCGAACAAAGGGGGCGGTGACTGTCTTGTAGCATTTGGGTTTTGTAGTAAGAAGGAGATCCAAGGGATTTGAGCTGTGTGTTGGGATCAAGGAATTGCTGACTGCAAAGGTCTCCACTGCTCTCCCCTGTGGATCGGTTTTTAAATATCCTAGCCATTCCTTATTATGGACATTGAAGTCACCAAGAATAGTGACCTCGGAGGAAGGATATTCAGAAAACAGATGGTGGGTTTTTTCAGAAAGATAGTTGAAGAGCTGGACAAAGTTGTTGTCAGGTAAATGCAACAGATGAATTTAGTTGCAGCCCTGAGACTTTTATCCATAGTATGTCTTTTCTTCCAGCTTCTAAATTGGGGAGTCTGGTGCAGGGTAGATTGCTACGGACGTATGCGCACACGCCTCCATGCAATCTAAAAGAAGTAAGGAGCTCATACCCTGGGAAATTAAGGTGATTAGTGGCTGTTTTGGCACAGATTTGGGTTTCGGTGAGGAAGAGGAGTTGGGGCCTGTTAGCCTGGAGGAAATGGTGGACGGAGTTCAGGTTAGAATTCAGGCTACATATATTCGAGGATATGTTAAATCTTGATGTAGGCCCCCCTGTACACCCCTCTCCCAGAGATCCGAAGGGAGGGGTATTTTATCTCCGGAATCTTTTGTGCAAGGAGGAGTCATCATCATTTTTGTTTATAAGGGAAACCGGCTCATACAACAGAACCGGAAACGTCCGTTGGGACTTCACCGGCCCCTTGATGTAAGGGGTGGTACCTCCTTGTTCAATTCTAGACCTTACTTCTTTTCTCAGGTTGATCTGAGCATTTATTATTATGCCCAAATATTTTATAGAAGATACCTGATACTTGGGGAATTGCTACCATTAAAATATGCACAATACACAATGACATAATGATAAAAACCAATATATAACCTTCAAATTTTATTTATACGTCAAAAAATGTACAAAAATAACTTGAAGACAATTAACTTATATAATACCAATCTTGTTAGCAACGTCTAACGCATCATGGTCTCTTGCTAACCTCACGTATGCCTTCTTTTTACCATCAGGCCTGATAAGAGTGTTTACTTTAGCTACGTTAATGTCGTATAATTTTTTAACTGCAGCCCTGATGTGGTGTTTGTTAGCCCTAATGTGAACCAGGAACACTAGAGTATTGTTGTCTTCAATCTTCTTCATTGCTGCTTCAGTCGTCAATGGGAATTTGATTATATTGTAAGCGTCCATACGACTCCTGTGTGGCACTGACTTCCTGGGGTATTTTGGATTCCTTGGTGGTCTGAATGTTTTGGGGCGATGGAAATGTACTGATGTGCGAACTTTGCGGGTGTGGGTGCCATTGGGTCCTTTGATAACCTATAAACGAAGATTAAGTAAAATATCAGTTCATGCTTAAAAGAGTCGCCAGAACTAACATAAATACCGAGTTTTCAGAGCTGTGTCATGTTATTTTCATGAAATTCTCAAAGAGATTCCCACAGATAATCATCATATTAAAAACAAATTTTTTAACTAAATCAAAAATTAGTCCAAGGTTAATTTTTATTTATTATATTTAAATACAGTATGGTCCAGGTTTCACGAGCAGCAGATTTAACGAACTTCTCATTTAACAAACAAATTTTGGTTATTTGAACAGACTTGTGTAAGAAACAATGCGAAAATGTTTCTAACGAGACCACTTTTCAGGCAATTTCGGTTTTAGCTAGGTAATTATTGTGCTGACCCGTTCACATTTTTATTGGGATACACAGATGTGCGAAAGTAAACAAGAGGGTTTCGTCTTTCTGTGAATTTCGTTCTCTCTACCTAAAAATATGATCATTCAGACACACTAGGATTAGATGCACGTGTTTCTTGATTGAGACATGACACGAATGGATAATAAATTTTACTGTACACAACACAAAAGAAAATATTTATGGGTTCTTCCACTCAGATAATGATAGAGTCCCTCTTACCACTTGATATCAACCTTCGTCAGTTCGTTACAACTGTACATTTGTGTGGTCTTTTGTTTTACTGTTTAAATCTGGAAACTTTAGCCTTATTCCGACCAGTTTTCGATCACGGAGTGTTCGAAGCAGGTGAATAGTCTTGTTTACACAATGTCCGTGTCCGGTATTAAAAGAAAGCGCCTTTCCATTGAAGAGAAAATGCTGATATTGTAAGCAAGGTGCTTACAGTTTGAGTGTCTAGATTTATGATATTTCTACATACATAAATGTTTGATTTGATCTCGGAAAAGTTTATGAGAAGTCGCCATAGAGCTGAATATTTTAGGCGTAAATATATCTAGCATAATATGTATAAAAATATATAGACAGCGAGCAATGTTGAAATTGTGTGGTATTTAATTTGATAAACAAAAACCAGCTGAGCCGGCTAAAGTGTGAGGTACAACGGTCAATTGTGTGCAAAAATGAAAGGAAATGTAATACAAAACGACACTGGCGATGATAGAATGGGCAGTTAATTTCTAAGGAGGCCACCTGAGTTGCAACAGAAAATTTCCGCAAATTAAGTGGTTCTGGGGACTCGGCGACAGAAAAAAATACGTGTCTAGAGAAGAGTAATTCAGGCGGCTGCCTCCGGGCTAGACAGTTGCTGCCATGGCGATAATCGTCAAGGGTTTCTGTTAAGTAAATTAGGAAGTATGTGAGATTTCAGTGAGAGAATTAGATTTTGTTTAAAAAGGGCAGTTATCGCGAAAGATCGTGGTTCAATGGCCATAAGGGCTGATAAGGCAGAGTACAGAGCAGGGGTATTGGCAGGATTTTTCTGGGCGAGTTCGTTCCAATTGATATATTTTTATTAAGAATGGGTCAGCTGTCTCGAGTACCGAATTAGTTTTTATAGACTAAGTTTGTATGGATATTTTAAACCATATGGGCTGCAAGCTAAATTAGTATAGATGATTGAGCCGCAGGGCGCTGGACTTATAATCAGAGTGAATGAAATCAGATTAAAATTTAGGTGTTATTTTATGATAGGAATCTAATGGACGGGGGAATATTTGTGAAACTATATAATACGAGGAAGAGATAGGGCTTTGAGCCATGAGAGTTTAGCTGGGAGCTATAAGGGGGAGATAAGTGAGAGCTATAATTAAGCTAAGGGGGAGTTAAATATCGGGCTAGAAAAATTATACCGGGGGCAAGAACAATGTAGTTTTCGCCGGTATCAATTTTGTACAACATTTAATCCATTCTAAGGGTTGGGAAAGCCTCCTACACCCTTCTGTTTAAATAACCTTTAGGATTTATACTATTGGAATTAAAGAGTTTTTAGTATAAGTTTAATCAGACGGAAAACCTTGGAATTAAGGAATTTATTTTAAAAAGTATTGAGAGTTTTATTTTGTTTAATTTTAATCATACCAAAACCTTTGAAATTAAAGGGTGTATTAGAAATTTATTGTGCTATTAAAATGTTACCTGTATAAATTTTATTTTTTGTATTAAAGTAAGTTTAAAAACTAGATGCTAGGTTTCATTATTAGCTTAGGAAGCCCTGAACTAGAGTTCATTTTAACAATTTCTTAATATATAGTAAAATTTTGGGAATTTTATCACAAATGTTCGGTTTTAGTGTTCCAAATAAATTTAGGCAAGACCTCCCTTGAAGGTCGTAAAACTTAAATATTAAGTTCAAGGTAAAAAGGGGTAGGAAAAGGGACACATGTTCTGCCGCTCGAACGTTGTCGACCCTAAAATATAACTATATCAATGATTACTTAAATTTTAATAATAATAATAATTAGAATTTACAGTCATTGAAAAACCTTTGTTTTAAAAACAAGTAAAAGGCACGTAAAACCCCCTCATTACAATATCAAAACAAGTGAAAATTGGAACCAAAAAAGCGATGTTAGGTAGGCAATACGGTATTTAATTGTGTACATTAGCAACAATTTTAAAGTGTACGAATGCTATTGTCTAGGCTAGTGGTTCCAACACCACTGACAACAAGAGAAAACGTCTAAAAACAACAGACATGGAGAACTTCGACAAAGCATTGTTCGATCGGTTCAAACACACAAACATTGCTATAAGTGGTCTATTTATCCAGGAGAAAGCTGTTTCTGTTGGTAGAAAAATAGGATATGGACACAATTTCCAGTGTTCTACAAGTTGGATTTCTTGTTTTAAACAAAGCCATTCAATATTCAGGAAAAGTTTCTGTGGCAGCGAAATCTGTAAATAAGGAAATCACATCTGATTGGCTTCAAAATAACTTCCAAAAAATATCCCAGGAATATCAGGCATGTGATGTCTTTGATGCAGACTAGACAGGACTTTTTTTTTTTACTAAATGTTACCGGACAAAACTCTAAAATTCAAAAAGGAAAAATGTGTGGTGGGAAGTTAACCAAAGAGCGACTGGCTGTACTAGTTTATGTAAATTATGATGGTTCTGAGTTTTGAAGACTATTGGCTACTGGCAAAGCACCAAAACTAAGATGTTTTAAAAATGTAAAGAGTTTGTCGGTGAAATATGTTGCTGATAAAAAAGCACGGGTGACTGGCGATATTTTAAAAACCGAAGTAGATGAATGGTATAGAAAACAGGAAAGAAAAAAATAGAAAAATGTTGCTTGTGGCCATCCACAACTGATGAGTGTGAAGAACATCAAACTAGTTTTTTGTGCAATTGATGTGACATGTTGGTGCCAATCGAGATTTCGATCCACAGAAATGCTAACAAGTGAAAGGACTCATTACTTTGAATAACTTGGTTGTTTATTGTGATGGGTCTAGAGCTGGTGTATCTCTTATGAGATAGAAAGCAATACTGAGATTTGGTGGAGTTAAATTGTACATGATTTTTACTTCCCCAGTCTAATTTTTTTTGGAGATCCACAGAGACAGAACCCTCCATTAGTCTGCAATCCTCATCTAATTGGGCTAAAGAGACAGGCTTAGAATATTGTATATTTGAGTGGAGGGTGCTGTCGTCCGCATAACTGTGAACTGGGTTCGATGTGCTAGAGAGGTCATTTACGTGGAGAAGAAACAAAGTAGGGGCTAAAGCTGAACCTTGAGGGACACCTGCATTAATTGGATACAGTTTAGAGGAATGGCCATCCACGACAACAGAAATGCTCTGGTTGGAGAGGAAATTTGCTGTCCAGGTACAGAGTTTTGGTGGTAGGCCATAGGCCGGAAGTTTATTACGCAGGGCTGCGTCCCAGACCTGGTCGAATGCTTTGGATATGTCCGGAGCGACAATCTGGGATTCACTGTGTAGTTCCATAGACTTGTTCCAAGAATGGGTGACAAAGGAAAGGTGGTCGACAGTTGATCTGCTCTGACGGAATCCATACTGTCTGTCGCGGATTAGACTGTGTTTTTCAAGAAATTTTAGTAATTCGGTGTTTATATTCTTTTCCATCACTTTAGAGAAGAGTGAAAGGAGAGAAACAGGTCTGTAGTTGCTAGGAAGCGCTTTGGATCCTTTCTTGAGGACGGGTTATACTCGAGCAGTTTTCCAGTTACTAGGGAATATGCCTCCATTGTAAGATGTCTTAAACAGACGAGTCAGGACAGCAGCAAGTTCCGGTGTGCATTTTTTGAGAACAATTGCTGGGATCTCTTCAAGGCCAGAGGCTTTCCTGGTATTAAGAAAAGAGAGCATCTTTCGTATCTTTTTAGTTTAGAAAATGATACCAGTCATTTTATGTGCGACATTGGGGACTATTGGTGGTTGAACATTTGGAGGTGGGTTGAGAGTAGAGTTGCCGGCAAACAACGAGGTAAAAAGTTGAGCATTCCTCAGGGCGGTAGAGACAATTTCATCCTCTGGTGGGAACGTGCTCTTGTAGAAATTATTCCCAATAGATATAGCATGAGTCCAGAAGGGTTTGCTGCCGGTGAAGCTTGTTTTGACAATTTTTTTGCCTCAGAAAGAATGTGGATATAGCGGTTTCTTGTGTCGTTAAATGCTTGACGATTTTCTTGACTGGAATTGTGTCGAAGCGTTTTCTGAGCTTTGATCTTTTCAAGTCTGGCCTTGTCACAGGATTTAGAGAACCAGGGCTTTTGAGTGGCTGAAGAGGTTTTCTGTGTATGTGGAATAAATAATACCATGCCACCAGCTTGGACAGACGCCCATGGGAATGAGGAAAAGTAATCCCGCATTTCGTGGAGTTGTAGTGCCAAACGATGTGTGAGTGTGATGGACTGTGTGACCTTGGGTTGCATGGTGCAGGAAGCAGTGACCATGCCGTGGTCTCAGTGACCAAGGGGGGTGGTGACGGATGTCTTATAGCATTCAGGTTTTCTAGTAAGAAGGAGATCGGTTGCAGCGCTATCGGGGCGGCGAGGCTGACGAGCCATGAGGGAAAAAAAGGGAGAGAAAAAGAGTGATAGAGAAGGAGATTTAAGGGATTTGAGCTGTGTGTTGGGATACGAGGAAAGTAAGTAAGTACATGACTATTTCGGTGTAAAGTCGTGTTGTAGGCAGAGCAAAATGAATATGTTAATTGCTGTACTTGATGAAACCGTTCCGTAGTAAATACAGATGTAGAGATATTTTCTCTGGCTCCACAAATGTAACTGTAGATCCAAAACTGCTGTTACGAAAGCCAGCCTCACGTGACAAAGAAGAATTTAAAAAAAGTACTTTCAATTTGTGATAGTTTGCATTTTTATATCAAGTTGATATAAGTTTATTCAGAACTTACTTATAAAATACACTCCATAGAGTTTGGTACATTAGATGATATAAAATGCCCAATACAAACAAAATCAGAAACTGAGAAAGAGCACAACATACACAAAATCGAAAAAATTCTTAGAAAAAACCTCACAGGAAAGTTTCGGGACCAGGAGTGAATACAGGTCCTCGGCAGATGAGGTAAACAGGAAATATGAGTGAAAAACATAGGCGGACCCCTAGAAGCTGCCTTTTTCACATTTTGTAGCCACATCTCTTTTAGCCCCGATCTACCCCTATTCGCCTTGGGTCAATTTGCACTGCTCAGTTGAAGGGGGTGTAAAGGAACAGAACTGTATGGGAAAAATATTGAAAAAACGGGAAATGTTTAAAACGTAATGTAAATAAGTCAGTAAAGACAAGGAACCAGAAGGTAAAAATATATGCTGACATGCATATAAGACCGCAAAGTATCATAACAGCAGTAGTACCTGTCCATAAGCTCATCTGCAAATTCACCCTACTTTCTATAAATCTTACCTTCATCTGTACTTTCAAGGCCTTCTTGACAGGTGCTGCAGGAGTAGCGGCACCAGCAGTAGCCGTGGTGGAGGAAGCAGCTTTAGCGGGTTTGCCCACACCTTTCTGTTGTTTAACGGGCACATTCTTCTTGGGTTTAGTCAACTGAGGTTTAGGAGGAACCTTGGCTTTTCCAGCAGCTGGTTTGGCTGCAGGTTTCTTGGCAGCAGCACCTTTGGCAGGGGCTTTGCCTGCGGCAGCTCCTTTAGCTGGGGCTTTGGCTGCAGTCTTGGCACCAGCCTTGGTCTTTGAAGCCTGAGCTGATGCTGGTTTACCTACAGAAGTAATAAATTTACACATTACAAAAATAAATAATATGACCAATTAAAATCTAATCAAAACCAATTGTGAAATATTCTATCAATTATTTAGCCATACAGAAAGCATACTCCCAATCTTTTTGTTTTGGATGTCAATATTCAATGTGATTCATTTGCCAATATAGACGAAATTTATTGGCAGAGTTCACCAGATGCCAACAGTTAAATAGTTGTGTCAACATATGCGTTCACCAGTCCATCTAAGTTTCTGCTGGAATTTAACTGTTGCCGATTTGTCAAAGCAGAATGACAAATAAACGTCACAAAATGGTGCTTGAAGTCAACAGTGTGTGCATCAGTCTACCACCGCTGAAATGTATCGGTAGTTAGCAAATAAGCACTTAAAACTGGGCTGTTGGTGCCTCGTAAACTCAGCCATTCATATCTGCTGAAATTAGAACCTACTGTTTCATCCAGTCAGTAGAGAATCCATATACATATAATGAATACTCTGCTATTCAAGTAGATATCGATATCGAGCCAAAGCGACGATATGCTGTCTTGCGTGAAACTTCTGAATATATATATATATATATATATATATATATATATATATATATATATATATATATATATATATATATATATATATATATATATATATATATATATATATATATATATACTGATGAATTTGCAGACAACCAACAACAGTTTTAGATAAGATACAATTGCTGATAGAAGTTTGGTATCTTTTGTGAAGGCTGACACTATTCTTACCTTTTGTGGGGTGTGCTGGTTCATTATGGGCTTTTCCTTCCCATAACGGATCTCTACAACCACCCTCGTTGCGTAAACCACAAGACAAATTTCCTGTGAGCAACCCTCAAGTAAGTTATGAGACCTGAGGCTGAGAACGCTTTTCTATGAAATTCTCTTCAGGGTGAGGTTAATATTAACCTAAAATAACATATCTGCCAACTAGACAAGTCAATATTGTAGCAGTCTGTTACTTGAGTGTAAAGTAACGATATATATATATATATATATATATATATATATATATATATATATATATATATATATATATATATATATATATATATATATATATACACATAAACACACACACACACCTCCAGCACAGGTGCGGAAATTGATCACCTACTGCAAGAGGAACAATTATCACCTTGTAATGGGGTGTGATGCGAACTCCCATCATCTGGTTTGGGGGAGCATGAACACTAACAGACGAGGTGAGTCACTATTTGAATACATATTAGGGGAGGAGCTGGTTGTCAACAACATAGGCTCGGAACCCACCTTTCTAACGGTTAACCGAAGAGATTTTAGATCTCACGATCAGCTCAAGGCTGTTGAGCTCAAAAATCTTCAAATGGAGGGTGTCACCTGAACACTCATGTTCGGACCATACCCATATCCTATTTCAGATTGAAACAGGCCCCAGACCTGTGGTGGAGTATCGCGACCTGAGGAGGACGGATTGGGAGGGGTACAAGCAATCCCTCGCCGCCCGACTTGTATCCGCTATCCCCACAGTGAGGGATCGTGAAGAGATTGAGAATGCGGCTGAACAGGTAAGGGATGCTGTGGTCTCAGCATATCACGAAAACTGTCCACTAAAGTCAAAAAAGATAGTCGAGGGTCTACTTGGTCGAACAATAACCTCGAAAAACTACGAAGAGAAGTGAGACGTCTCTTCAATCGTGCTAAGACTACAGGCAACTGGGAACAATATAAATCCGCTCTAACACATCACAACAAAGATATAAGGAACACTAAGAGGGAGTCCTGGAGGAGGTTCTGCGGGGACATCTCTAATTTGCCCAGCAGCGCCAGAATCCACAGAATTCTCTCACACGACCGTGTTTAGGAACTCGGATCGATAAAACGACCAGATGGTTCCTTTACTGAATCACGGAAGGAAACGTTAGAGCTCTTAGCACACACACACTTCCCAGATTGTCTGATCCTGAGCAATGAAGATGTCCTGCCAGCCGAGGGTCGATTGAAACACCCTCAAAGGGAGGACTGGCAGGTTGCTCGGAGAATAGTTCATCCTCGGCAGTGGAGTGTGCTGTGAAACATTTTCAGCCATTCAAGGCGCCAGGGGAGGATGGGGTGGTTCAGGTCCTACTACAAAATGGACTGGAGATTCTCCCACCTTTCCCAATCAGGCTGTATAGAGCCAGTCTGGCTTGGAATTATATTCCATCCAGCTGGACGGTTTCCATTCCCAAATTGGGACGTAATGACCTCCTACCCACATCACTGAGACCTCTCAGTGTTACATCATTCCTCCTGAAGGGATTGGAAAAAATACTGGACGGACACATTAGGGGGAACATCTTAGTCAACAACCCCCCCAATACCCACCAGTATGCCTACCAAACTGGCAAATCTTCTGAGTTAGCACTCAATAACCTCGTCGAGAAAATCACACACTACCTGGATAACGGGGAGGTGGCGGTGGCTGCATTTCTCGACATTGAAGGAGCATTTAATAATGCATTACCTATCTCCCTCTACGAAACCACTATCACTAGAGGAGTGGAACCTACCATTTGTGGCTGGATCAGAAGCATGCTTCACAATCGGACTGTTATTACCTCATGGCAGGGGGAGGTGGTCAGCTTCAGAGCTGCCCTCAGGGGGGGGGGGCTCTATCCCCCCTGCTCTGGTGGTCCCTCTTTGTGGACGATTTGCTGGCTATCCTGGGGCTGTGGGAGATTAAGGTCCAGGTGTATGCTGATGATCTAGTCATAATGGTTAGAGGCAAATCTGAGGAGCTAGCAAGTACTCTTCAAGAGGCACTAAATGTAGTGAATGATTGGTGTCGGAGGAAGCAGATGTCTGTGAACCCCCGCAAAATGATCATTGTTCCATTTACCAGAAGAAGAAGGCTGGACAGATTAAAACCACCTATTCTTATGGGGGAAACGAATCCATTTACAGAACAAGCAAAATATCTGGGGGTTACCCTAGATAAGAAGCTCAACTGGGACATACAGTTAGAGAATGTTATCCGCAGGGCTAAATTGTCCCTGTGGACATGCCGTAGAATCTGTGGAAATAACTGCGGAACAAACCCCCAACAGATGTACTGGCTCTAGGTAGTGGTTATCAGACCAATGATAACATATGGAGCCATAGTTTGATGGCCCAAGGCACTTCGTGGTATTGCATGGGCCAAACTGGCTCATCTAGAGACAAACTTGTCTGATGATAACAGGAGCGATAAGCACCGCACATCAGCCGCTCTGGAGGTTCTCCTTAATATTCCACCTTTTCACATATAGTTGGACAACATACAGATTAAAACAAACGGCCGACAGCATGCCAAAGGAAATCAGTCTGGGAGGGTCCAGACTCCTCGATTGATGACATTGAAAGTCATGGGATTCTGGGAAAGGTCTCAGATGCCTACAAAGATCAGTAGGGATCTGTCTTTCAAGACTGTCGGAAAGGGAGGACTGGGAACGAAATCAAACGACCCTATTGAGAGCCGATCTCTGCTCTGACAGCTCCAAAACCAATATGGGAGTAGAAGCCGGCGCATATGGGGGCAACACCGATGCTACACTATCAGCTAGCCTCGGCAAGTACACAACCGTACACCAGGCAGAAGTGTATGCCATCGAGATGTGTGCAAGGGAAAGTATAGAAAACCAGTGCACACACAAATCGATAAAGATATATACAGATAGCCAAGCTGCAATAAAGGCTCTTGGTTCCTACTGTTGCAATTCAAAAACGGATGGAGTTGTAAATCTGCCCTTAACGAACTGGGCAGCTGTGATGAGGTGTCGCTGAACTGGATACCGGGTCACTCGGACCATGATGGCAATGTTGCGACCGACACGCTTGCCAGAAGTGGTGCCCAGAGGGACTTTATCGGACCAGAACCGGTGCTGGGTATAACATCATGCACAGCAAAACACACCTTAAAAGACCTGGACAGAAAGAATGACAATCCAGCAATGGCAAAATCTGCCAGGATTAGCTCACTCTAAGGCCTTCATAAATGGCCTGTCTGAGTTAAGGACTAAAAAACTTCTAGAGCTAAACAGACACCAACTAAGTACTATAGTCGGCCTGTATACAGGACACTGCCGCTTGCGTCACCACATGCACCGAATTGGAGTCGGTCTGGAGACCGAGTGCCGGCTGTGTATGGAGAGTGACGAGACAGCAGAGCACGTACTGTGTTCCTGTCCAGCGGCGGACAGGACTAGATACCTTCTCTTTGGCAAGACAAAGCTTGCTCTAGAAGATCTGGATTAACTTTCGCCCACAAAGATTATCAACCTCTGCAGGAGGCTGGCTTTGTTGGGTGAAATATAGACTATTAGGCGTTAAACACGATAGACCTTATGGTCGCGGTGGAGTGACCGGTATGGCCCACTCACATTCAAACCTAAAAAGACCTACCTAATCTTTCTGTGTAGGAGGCCGATAAATCAAATCCAACTCAAAAACTTTATTTGTCTCGATCACCAGAAATTATAAATCAAATACAATCTAAAATCAACCGTCCAACCCTATAGTCGGAAACAGAATCCTCCTTCCTTCCTTCTCCCTATCGGAAGTGATATTCTGTGCCTCTATTTGGACGTTGACAACCAACTGTCAAACCTTTCACGCTATTATTCAAAATACATTGAATTTAAATACTACACTTGTTTTGCTTGATAAATAATACAACACTCCCAAGCATAACAGTAACACACTTACTTCATCAATATAGGTATATTTTAAAAATTTTCCTTTTTACTTGCTAAATTATATCATACTTCCTACCATAACGCACATGGATTAATTGTATTCTTGTTCATTACCGTAATGCACTTGCTGCATCAATATAGGTATATTTTTTAATTTTCCGTTTTACTTGCTAAATTATATCACACTCCCTACCATAATGCACATGAATTAATTGTATTCTTATTCAATACGGTAACGCACTTGCTGGGTCAATATAGGTTAAGTCAATAACGTACTTAATGCATGCATATTTTTGTAATGAATTCTCGATCTTTCAAATTGTTTCTACTACAAGAAGGATTTGGCAACAGCACGTGAATTCGAACAACGAAATTCTAGTGTACAAGGACATTGCCGTTTGGACCAGCTCCAGTGCATTTTCACCGTATTCTCTACTACAGACCACCCGTTTGCTTACTTAAAAAGCTAGAAGCAGGGAAAACGAAGCACAACAATATTAGACATTCTTGCATATCATATGTACTTGACTTATGCCAGGGTTCTAAAGACATTATTAGTAACCACATTATAACCGCAAATTGCTTAAAATGGCTGGCAATTTTTTGCACGTTACTGAACAACGACTATGAAAATTCTAAACTACTTAACTTACCTGCGCTAGTCTTACTAGCTGTGGACTTTGCTGATGCAGAGGCCTTGCCTGCACCAGACTTTTTCTCTGAAGCCTTGGTAGCGGGTGCGGGAGCAGGTGTTTTAGACGATCCAGTTGCCTTAGCAGCGGCTTTAGGGGCCGGCGCTGGGGTCTTGGAAGAACTTCCGGCTGCCGCCGCAGCTGCTGCTGGGGCCGACGCAGGCTTCTTCTTTTCTTCTTTCTTGGCAGCTAAAATGAAACCATAACGATAGTATAACCTACAAATCTTTAACAACAAAACATAACAGAAACGGGGGTATCAGATGTATGTAATGCTGTTTTCATGGCAAATTCAAAGAGATTCCCACATATATATCATCATTAAGCCAAAGATGTAAAGAATAACAGCAGTTTTGACCCAAACATGCGGTATGACTTCCAATATCCAAACTAGATCAAGATCACTTAAATTCTTAACTCTGTACCAAAACTTGTAAACTTTATCAATAATGTATCAAGTAATTTTAAAATAAACATAATATTTACCGGGTTTATCCGCTGATTTTGGCTTTGTAGGTGCCATTTCAACTTATTGAAAGAGGACACGAGGTGAAAAGGAAATGGCTATCCTGCAATGGACGTAAAAGTTTGTTTGACATGTATGACAGATGTCAAATACTCAAATACCGGAAGTGATGAATTCAATTTTAAGATAATGCCAACCAGCGGAACGCGCTAATTTTAAATTTTATCATAGAATTTTAGATAATATATACGGAATTATATTCTTATGATAATGCTTAACTAGATAAATATATCACAATGTTCAAATAAAGGAAAGAGTACAGGAAAATATATACATAAACTTGTCCATAATAGATCCAGCAAACATAGATTAAATAAACATCTGCCGGTGGGGCTTTCTGATTTATCACAAACCCAACAATACAAACAAAAGTTTTAAAGTTCGTGTATAATTGGTAATTAAGATAACACTAATTAAACTCTCAGAAGAAATATGAAGAAAGATACTTCCATAATGAAGATTAGGTGTGATGTAGCTCCTGAAGACCGCCAAATGGATTCGTTTCCTTCATCTCTGTTCGATGACAGCCCTTATAAAAAGACTCAGTTTACTGAAATAACTTCAAAAGCCTGTACGAGTGGCAGGGCTGAATTTATAAGCAATTTTAGGCTTAGTAAAGTGATAATTGTAGGTGATTTGTCAGTTGGAAAGACTTCGATTGTTAACAGGTAAAATTTTATCTTATACCTATTGTACCTACCTTACCTATACCTATATCCCTTATTAATTAGTTCCTGTTTTACAGTTTTTAGTTTAACGTATATTGATTCTTTAAAAATTTGCATAAAAATATTGAAATAAATCGTTCTATAGTTTCTAGAGAGGAGGAAACACCCTCGCGGTGTAGATTGTAGGCATGATAATTGTCTGTCTTTATATAATAGACTTAACTCTATTATATAAAGTCAGAGGTTTCGGGTTCAATACCGAAGCGGGCCAAGGGCACTGCGCGTATTAGCCTGGTCTGTGTAGTAGGTAAATGTAGTCCTATAAATACAGATTGTTTGAACTCTGGCAATGGCGTATAGATGCCAAGGCAATGAAGAAGAGCAAATAACGAAGGCCTGGACGCAGCAAGTGCGTTATGGTAGTGAATTTTCATAGAAATGATCTGGCACAAAATATTTTTTCTTGTAACATAGAAATCTAAATTTTGATGTATAGTTTACTTTTTATATCGTAAACCTACCTACCAAATTTGGTTATCATTGCTTTTTTATTTTTTGAGATAAAAATTTTTTTCGAGTTAAACTTCAAAATATTCCCGGAAAACCCCGTCCGATTTTCCTGGCTAACGAACTTATCCAAGCCATTTACAAAAAGAAGGTACATGCTAAATTTTATCAACATCGGCCCATTATTTTTTGAGTTGTCGGTGTAATATATATATATATATATATATATATATATATATATATATATATATATATATATATATATATATATATATATATATATATATATATACATATAAAAATTGAAACTGACCCCGGATATGGGTTTTAGCGGTCCTAGTTCGCGCTCATTTGCAAATTTTTTTTCAAAATTCAAAAGTCGGGACCATTTGTCGATTTTTTCTACGAAAATTAACTAAAATACAGTAGCGGCTCGTACCTTAATGCATTGGGTGTACGCAAGAAAAAAGTTCGGGACGCAGCAAGTGCGTTATGGTAGTGAATTTTTATTAAATTCTTCAAATTTGAATAACTCAAGTTTATACGAACTTAGAAAGTTGAATTTTGGTGTATAGTATAGTCTTACCCAGGGCAACATATTCGCCAAATTTCATCAAAATAACTTTGTAATTTTCGGAGAAAAAATTTTTTTTCAAAAGAAACTGAAAATTTAAATAACTCAATTTTCTAAAAATGTAGAAAGTTGAATTGTAGTGTGTAGTAAGGTCATTAAAATACCTTTGTAATTTTCGGAGAAAAAGATCTTTTTTTTAAACAAAGCTCAAAATTTTCCTGTAAAACGTTACCCGATTTTCCTGACTAACGAACTCATCCAAGCCATTAATAAAAGAAAGGCACTTGCCGAGTTTCATCGAAATCAGTTGATTAGTTTTTGAGTTATCGGTTGGATATATATATATATATATATATATATATATATATATATATATATATATATATATATATATATATATATATATATATATATATATATATATATATATATATATATAATTGAAACTGACCCCGGATATGGGTTCTAGGGGTCCTAGTTCGCGCTCATTAAAAAAAAATTTGCAAAGTCTCTCCATCGATACCTCTTTATTGGTGAATTTAAAAAAAATAAGAATTCACTAAAAATGAAGGGCTCGACTATTTTTTCCCCGAAAATGTATTATAAAAAAAACCTACTTACTAAACTTAATAATTATTAACTACTTACCAAGTTCTCATCTAGTTAGTTATACGTTATAGTTGTTAAAAAGTCCCTTAAAAAGTTAACCTTTAAATTTAAAATATCATCCACTGAATTAGTCACAGTATCACAATTATTTTGTCCACTTATTAAGCAACCCGAAGTAGTGGCCACCATAATAATAATTGTCTTGTTAGAACATGTAAACAACAACGAAATGATCTAATTAAAAATCAATCCGATGCGAAGACGAAAATTACTAGGTAGTAGGTACACACGCTCTGCCAAAAGTCCACTACAAACTGGAAGTGTGTAATTTTATAGCGCACAACAGATTTCTTATTCGGTCGTTTTCGACGATGATCGCTGATCATTTCGCACTGAAGTATCGCATTTCCCGGAGAGCGCCAAAAAATACGCACCGCCGCCTGACTGCTTATTTATATGGATATGGATTTATATAACGTCTGCAACGATTAACACTATACTTATGACTTATTCTGATTCTGTATTCTGTATTAATGGCTGCCGACTCTCTGCGATCCACGATGTTGTAATTATGTTTGTTGAATGCAGTAGGTAAAAAAGTAAATAAAAATTTAATAAAATATAGCATAGCAAAAATATTATTTTTTCCACGGCAGGCGGCAGTGCGCGCGCATGGGCGCACTTATTAAGGAGACGCCCCTGTTTTGGAGACACCTTATAATCGTAGTGCAAAAAATGTTTCGAAAATTGGTTCGCATGCATGTAAAAATGTATCGAACCTCATGGAGAATATTTTTAAAAACAATAAAGCCATTTTTGATGATACATATTTGTTTTTGTTCTCTAATCGCAAAATATAAAACGCAACTTTAACCCTTATTAACAATTTTATATGGAATTGTGTGTTTCAGGTTTTGTAGGAAACTATTTGACTCTAATTATAAGGCAACCATTGGAGTGGATTTCGAAGTTGAAAGATTTGATATACTGAAAATACCTTTTAATTTACAAATGTAAGTACCGTATATTTTAAATTTATGTGATTATTTATAGTGTATTTATTTGATCATACTTTCGTAGACTTTGAATGCCGGATGTTATGACAAACCGCGTCCTCGACAACTACATCAGATGTTCTATACATTTCACTACCAGTACAAGCTTGACAAACAAACAACGCAACATATCATGCGATGTCCTGTCGAACGCCTTGCGGCAGATTATTTACAGTCCCTTTGATTTCGGAGATACTGCCGTGCGTCTTTTGTAACGCAACGGTCAATGAGTAAATTCTCCCTAAATCCATTCCTCTTTGCCTGAAACCGCGCTGTTCACTGAACTGCCCAGATGCCAGATAGTGGTTCAACTGCTCGCAACAACCTAGTATACAAAATCAGATGTTCTATATTGCTTACATTCTTCGGGGTTCTGTATTTGTTGACTACCAAAACACAGCTTTTCAAACTACTAATTTATTATAACCATTTTCCTACACCACCATCAACTAAAATATTTCTCTCTATTACTAAATGTCCATAGAACTATATTTCTTTATACGCCTTCTATGATATTTGGGAAATTTCTTCGTAAGTAGCGGGCTCGGTATTTGTGTCTGGGAGTCTGGGTCTGGGGTGGCGCGAAGCGCACTCCTGATCCTGATGTAACGGTGCGACAGATCAACGTTCTTACAATTCGGGCTGAGTTGCAACTCCAGATGATCCGCGAATGCACTTGCTCTCTCTGCATCCGTGTATACGATGCCGTTTCGGCCAGGAAGTGCGGATATAGGAAGTTTTTGGGAGCAAAGGGCTTTTGCCAGATGGGATTGTCTTGGGCAGACAGGGTTTGCAAGCGTTCCTCCCAACGGTTGTTGCTGAGTTCTTGTAGGGCGGATCGTACTTGTTTGATGAGTCTGTTTGCGTCTCGCTTGTCAGTGGGGTTTCCGGTGCGTTGAGCTAGTCTACGCACGGGGTTATTTGCTAGTATAGTAGAAATGGGGACAGAATCCTTGGGGCGGTGTACGTCCTTGATGCATGTTCGATCGAGCATTGGATTTTTGACTATGTTATCCACTGCACCCTCGAGGTAATGTCCATAGAACTATATTTCACCATACGCCTTCTATGATCGCTTATTATTCACCAACACTAATTCACCACTGACTGACTCCGTGTTTTTTTGGATTTTTGGATTTAAACAGGAGTGGCCAAGTTATGCACATACTCAGACCCACCACCATAATGAAATAGTCCTCAAAGCGGAACCTCCTATGCCGTCCAATCCAGGAGAAGTTCCCAGCTTTAGTGTTTTAATAATCCCTTCAACCTCCTCTTTTGTCGTCTCTCCAAAAAAAACATGACTTCAGATGCCCCGATGTTTTTCTCTTTTGATGGTTTTCTCATTTCTTCTTTATTTTTCCTGCCAATCTCTTACCCACCTCGGCAAAGTATTCATTGAATTTGCAGGCAATAATTTATATATATATATATATATATATATATATATATATATATATATATATATATTCTCATTTCTTCTTTATTTTTTCTGCCAATCTCTTACCCACCTCGGCAAAGTATTCATTGAATTTGCAGGCAATAATTTATATATATATATATATATATATATATATATATATATATATATATATATATATATATATATATATATATATATATATATATATATATATATATATATATATATATTTACTTGATTTCAGTTGGGATACTGCAGGACAAGAACGATTTAAATCTATTGCTCAATCATATTACAGAGGAGCCCATGGTATGGTTACAAAATAACTATTATTTAGACGTGATACTAGATTAATCAAAATTACAAACATTTTAAGTATCAGAATATATATAAAAATCATTGATCGTTACTGCGCTCAATTGGTGAAATAATATTAATATTTTTAGCTATTATGGTCGTATTTGATTTGACAAATTCTCTGTCACTGATAAACACAGAAACATGGCTCACTGAGGCACTGAGTTCGTCAAGAGAAACTAATCCGTTTATATTTCTTGTAGGGACAAAGAAAGATTTATTGGTAAGGACATGAAAACGTATTATTCTTCTGATTGTTTGAATGTAGCTCTAATCAAATTTCTATTTCAGTCCAAGTATGCTTGGAAGAACATGAAACAAAGTGGTTTAAGAGTTTCAAAAAAATTAGACGCAGAGTTTTGGATGGTGTCTGCCAAAACCGGGGAGAATATAAAAGAGTTATTTTTCAGAGTAGCAGCCTTAACATTTGATAGATGTATAAGCGAAAGTCTCGGAAGGTCGAACGAAATTCAGATTGGTGCTAGTAAATTAATTTGTAAGTACCTATTAATTTTATCTATCGAACTAGGAGAACTGACTTTATTTCTAAAAATGTTATATGTCGAATCTGTTGACATTTGCAAATCTCGCCTTAAATCAGTTAATTGTACCATGCAAAACAAATCGAATAAATTCAGTATCACAATTATTGTGCATATTTTGGGGGAAAAACCCGAAACACGTCAATTTTAAATTTAAAATGACCTTCTGCCACGTAAGAACTTCACCCCTACACTCAACTCCCTTCGAGGGAGAGTTGCAACCCCCAAATATTTAAATAGAAAAAAGGGGCTTGCGTTATCTCATTTGAAAGCTCTCTCCATACTCTATTAAAGAATGCTATGGTTATAAAGGGAGGTGGCGCTGGGGGAATTCCTAGAGATAGAGAGGGCCTTCAGCACACTTTATTCGGATCGGTACTTGTCAAGGAGCGGAGAATAGAGGAGATCTGCTGCAGGTGGATCGGTTCCATGCTCAGGGACAGGGCGGTGTTCACCTCACTCGCGGGAGGGACTCTGCTGGCGGGGGTCGCGGCGGGGTGTCCGCAGGGGAGCGTTCTGTCTCCCTTGCTCTGGTGTCTAGTCGTGGACGGCCTGCTGGGGAGGCTCTCGGGAGGGGGGTATGAGGTACAGGGCTATGCGGACGACATTGTCATCATAGTCCGAGGAAAGGTTACACAGTCAGTGTGGGAGCGCATGCAGACAGCACTGAAAGTGGTGGAAAGGTGGACGGTTGGCCAAGGGCTCAGGGTGAGCCCCGAGAAAGCAACCGTCATACCATTTACGAGGAGGCGGAAGACAGCCACAGAACTCTCACTCTATACGGTAGAAACGTCCCAATGGCCAGGGAGGTAAAATATCTTGGGGTTGTATTGGACTCTAAGCTAACCTGGAATGGCACGTTGAAAAAATACTGCGTAAGGCAGTTATGACCCTAGCCGTCACTAGGCGGCTATATGGAAAAAAGTGGTGACTAAAACCTAGTATGGCCCACTGGCTGTACACAAGGGTGGTCAGATCATCGTTAACATATGCAGCAGTGGTCTGGTGGCCAAATGGGTGACACAATCCAGTGCCAAACAAAAACTAGGCAAGATCCAAAATATGGCTTGCCTGGGCACCACAGGGGCCATGACTTCAGCCCCAACAGCCACCATGGAGGTGTTGCTGGATCTGCACCCCCCCTTCCACTTAGTTAGCAGGTTAGGACAGACAAGCCTGCAATGGTAAACTGAAGATCAACCCAGGCTGCAGGGGCCACTGCAAAATTCAGGAGATCATGAAGAAACCCGTGCTTGAAATGAGGTTAGCCTTCGCGAGCCCGCGAATCTGCAGGGCGAATAATTTTACAGTGGAAATCCCCGACCCCGAGGCATGGCAAGAAGAGACGCCGGGCTTATCATGGGAGGCGCAGTCTGGTTCACGGACGGATCCAGCAGGGAGCGTGGGACGGGAGCAGGTGTTTATTCGGAAGGACCGAGAGTAAGTCATAGTATTTCTCTCGGAGCCCATGCAACGGTCTTTCAGGCCGAAATGTACGTCATCTTGCACTGTGTGCGAGAGAACAAGAGGAGGGGCTACACCAACAAGCCGATCCTCATAGCCGCGAGTAAATTCCAGGCTGGTAGTGAATGCCGAGACGAGACGAGCGACCTGGCCGGGCAGAATGAGGTCACCCTCATCTGGGTTCCGGGTAACTCGGGGGGTCAAAGGCAATGAAGAAGCTGACAGTCTCGCGAAGAGAGGGTCAGCGGAACCGTTTATGGGACCAGAACCGGCTCTGGGTGTGACAAAGAGCGCTGCCAGGGGAGTCATTAAGTCTTGCGTCAGAAACTAACACAAGATGTACTGGGCAGACTGTCCAGGGCTCAGACATGGGAAGTCAGTAATTGAGGAACCCAGTTCAAAGAGAGCTGTGGAGCTGCTAAATCTTAGCAGAGGACAACTCAGAAACAAAACAGGGCTCTTGACGGGACACATGGCCGTCAAGAAACGCCTGCATAAAATGAGGCGGTTCGAGGGGGACCTGGCATGCAGACTCTGCAGCGAGGGGGAGGAATCAGCCCAGCACATCTTGTGCGACTGTAAAGCTCTGAACCGCAAAAGGCAACTGATCTACAGTCAGTCTAGACCGGAGACAGAGCAATATAAAACTTCACCCTACCAATTGCTGTGCAGACTGGTTCAAGGCGCAGTGATTTTGGGATGGGTGGAGTAGAAAAGACAAAGCACATGCACAATAAGCCAAAGGCTGAGGTGCTATCGGGGCGGCAAAGACTCGGACGAGAACTGAGGGAGAAAAAAAAATATTTTTTTTACGGCAAAAAGTAATATTTAAAAAAAAGATTCATCTGATTGACGTACTTCAGTACAACATACTAAAAAAATTAATAATAGCTAGTCGCGTTTCATTCTTGATATTGAGAAAGCAAGCAAAACCAATTTCAGTGTCCGAGTTTGAGGAAAACCCACATATTTCGAGTCAACAAGCAGCCACAACATTTAATGTTAGCGATTGAGCGATTATTCGAATATTAAAAGAAGGTAAAAAGGATCTCCATTAATTGATACAAACTCAGTAGCTCATGGAAGACGATTTTGAGAGAATAACATCTTTTTGCGAACAATTGATCGAAGTGTTAGATAGCAATTATGTTAGAACATATTTTGTTTTCTGATGAGTGCAGTTTTGCACTTCACGGCCATCCTAATCGTCGAAATTGTCGCTACTGGTCTAAAGAAAATCCACACTGGATGAGAGAAGAAATAACGCAATACCCTGAAAAGGTTAATGTTTGGGCAGGAATAGTTGTAAATCATGTCATTGGTTCATTTTTCATTGATGAAAATTTAAATGGAGATAATTATTTAGAACTGCTCCAAAATAATGTCGTGCCAACTGTGGAAAATTTGTATCTTAATCGAGCAAACCAACAAGTTACAGCGAGTGTGATATGGTTACAGCAGGATGGAGCACCAACACATTACAAATCAATGTACGGCAGTACCCCGACTTAATATTAGTGAATTTTTATTAAGAAAAACTCCATTTATTTTAATCATATTATTCTTGATTGGCATAAACGCCACTTGCTACTGATGATTTGGAATAAGCGCCATTTTCATAATGAAAATTCACTAATAGAGAGGTATCGATGGTAAGACTTTTGGAAAATGTCTTCAAATGAACGCGATTTAGGGCCCTAGAACCCAAATCCAAGGTCAGTTAAAAAGTTTATATATACAGGCTGACTGGTAAGTGGTTGCATTCCTTTGAGATAGTGATAGTACATCTCTTCTGCAACATAATAAACCATATATCACATTATATAAAGTCCTCTGGTTTACGAGTTATTTCACTTTTAATGATTTTTCGAAAATTCATCGCGTGTTGCTACTAATATTCAAATTTTAGAAGAAGTGGTAAACACTTCCTCAATTTTTTTTCTTTCTGATAGTGTAGACATTAACTCACGCTGTGCAATCACTACTATGTTGAACAGGATAATAGTAAAGAAATGTGAGGGCAAAAATTATCAGTATCGTGGAAAAATTCAAATTCTCCAAGTATGCTTATATAGTTTACTCCCTTGAAAGCCTTGGAGAATTTGATTATAATTCTTGATCTTTCCTGATTTTTTGTAAATCTAATAAAATAATGTATCTAGCTTAAAGTTTTAAGCAAACATTTTTTTAGCTTTTAGATCGACGAAAAAGGCAGATGAACATCAACGCTTCAAGTGTGGCAGTAAATGCAATTAATCATGTTAAAAGAAAATAAGTCGAATAATGCTGTGCATAGAAGGAAATATTGTATTTTTAAGGAAAAACCTATATTTTTATAATAATATATGAAGATAGATGTATTGAGTAATAAAGACAACTGTTAATAATTGTATTTTGTTTTAATTATTAGTGCTGAACCAGCTGCAAACTCAGTTGAAATAGTAAAAGCAATGAGAAAACTTTCTATTTATGTGATTTGGTACAAGTTGCCTGAGTACTTAACCCTTTCTTATTTTCTTAAAAAAATTCACTAATGAGGAAATCGCGACTTTTCAATTTTGAAACAATTTCTACAAATGAATGCTTTTAAGTGTCACACCAATAACTCAAAAAATAATACGCCGATGACGATCAAATTTGGTGAATACCTTCCTTTTGCAAGTGGCTTGGATAAGTTCGTTAGGCAGGAAAATCTGCTCAGTTCAAATACATTTAAAAATGCTTTGTTTTAATTAGATAGTCCGATTCCCCGGTTCGTGCCAGTTTTGAGCTGACCATTAATTTATCTAATTTCGACCACGTAATTAGAATGCATGTTTGTAAGAAAATAAATTCGGGACGCAGCAAAGTGCGTTATGGTAGTGAATTCTTATTAAAATCTACTCAGTCCATATAGATTAAATAATGCTTGTTTTAATTAGATAGTCCGATTCTTCCGTCCGTGCCAGTTCTGACCTGACCTTTAATGTATCGAATTTCGACCACGTAATTATAATGCATGTTTGTAAGAAAAGAAATTCGGGACGAAGCAAGTGCGTTATGGTAGCGATTTTTTATTAAATGCTTCAAATTTGAATAGCTCAATTTGCTATTAACCTATAAGGTTCGTTGGCCAGGAAACTAGTTTTTTCGGGAACATTTTAAGTTTATTTTCGAAACATTTTTGTACATTTTCAAGCAATAAAGTTATTTTGATGATATATGGTACATTATTTCTACTATATAGGTCATTGGTAACCAAATTTAATGCCTGCTTTCTGTTAAAAAACATATTTGCTATTTAAAACATTTCTATGAAAATTCACTACCATAACGTACTTGCGGCGTCCAGACTTTTTTGTTTCACTTTACTTTCTTCGATTTCGTTGAGGTACATACCTACTGTTAATGAAGGGGCCACTCTCCAAAATGTCTTGTTTGAGGATTTTCGCTGCAAGATTTTCTCCAAGATCTCTGTAATACCTATTAAAAGCGCTAGTCATAGTGTCTGGATCGTCACATTCTTGATCATCAACTACAATCCTTTCTATACTCCCCTGTGACATCTCTCTATATGGGCAAATTCTGTCTACAGTTTTCCAGATAAGCTTAGGATTATTTTTATTATCTTCTATTACACGACTAAAATACGACGATTTTGCACTTGTGATCAATACATTCTTGTACGTCTTGTAACAATTTAATGCATCCATGTCAAGTGGGCGTTTCCTTGTCATTCCATATAGCTGGTTCTTTGTCTGTATTAATTCCAGTAAAGCCTTTATTATCCAAGGCTTATTCGAACTATCTTTTCGGTTAAGCTGTTTGACCACCGTATTTATAGCTATGTGTGTCTGCAAACATTCAACAAATACTTTGGCTGCATCATCAGAATTATTCTGCACATACATGCATGTTCACCTTTCCCTAGATAGGTCGGCGCATAGTTTATTATAATCCACCATCCTCAGGCTTCTTTTCTGATGGTTCTGTAAGTTGTTTGCCACTTTGATCGTTCGAAATTTCAAGAAGCACAGTATAGGGTAATGATCAGTAACTAAATTTCTAAATATAATCGGGGATATATCACATTCCATCCCCTGGCATCTAATAAACATGTGATCTATGCAAGAGGCTGAGCTTCCCCGAATTCTAGTGAAATTATTCACGTAATTGATGGTGATAATAAACAATATATATATATATACAGGGTGAGCCACGGTGGATGGAGTATTAAAAGTATATAGAGAACGAATCAACCGATTGCTTTGAAATTTTGTTTACGGATGTAACGGAGTATGATCTCTCGACCTAAAATATTTTTGAAAATGCAGTGTTGCCACATATACGTAAAACTGGCAACATCTTCGTAATTTTAAATGGAACACCCTATATATTTTTGCATTTTTTGAATTGTCGTCTTTTTTTGAGTAACTTTTGTTGATATTTTCCTATACCTATCTCAAGTCGTTTTCGAGATAATAATTATTTTCTGAATTTATTACCAAAAATTTGACTTTCATTAAATCGTGTTTTCTCCTACCGACGAAGCGATTTAAAGATAATTTTTTAGCTACGGTTAGGCAAGGTCCAGGGGCATCTCCTCCATTAATCAAATCTTTAGAATATCATACAGGGTGAGTTAGAGAACGCTTTCTATAAGTGACTCGGAGAAATGCACGAAAGTCATTTTTTTTAAATAGAACGCCCTGTATATTTTCACACTTTTTGGATCGTCTTCTCTTTTTGAGTAACTTTTGTTAATATTTCCCTATACCTATCTCAAGGCGTTTTCGATTTATGGTCACTTTTCTCTAACCTATCCAAGATTATTGGTCTTTTTGTATATCATAATGGGTGGGCCATGAAATTTCTATTTTGTCACTTTGTCATGACAACAGACATGCTGTTTATCTAAATAAATTTGACGTTAGTGATATTTACATTCAATTTGAATAGCTATAGCACAAACATGACATAAAATAATTATACACACACAGTTTTAATGGATTTGTTTTTTATTCATGAACAGTGCAATAAGATTATCAGCAGAACTTGTAGAAGATTTAATGAGAAATATCCGAATTGGCCGCAGATGAATAACAGAAAGTTTCTACGAATTCATAGGAATTTTATAAATTTTGGTTCGTCGTTATGAGAACAATAACACTATCAGTATTTGGAAAAACTAATACCTAATCAGCGATAATAGTAAAAAAGGCCAAGTAGCAATAACAAATAATACCAATGACAGTAATAAATATGTATAAAAATCTTAAAACTATAATAATTGTTCGAAATGTTGACCGTTAACTTCCAGACACTTTTGTATACGATGATGCACGGCGTTTGTTGTAGCAGCTCTTATTTCAGCGGGGTCCAAGTTTTCAATCTCTTGAATCACTCGACGTTCTAATTCTGCCCTGTTGTGGACTGGAGTTTTATAAACTCGATCTTTAAGAATACCCCAAAGATAAAAATCTAACGGGGTAAGGTCAGGGGACCTCGCAGGCCAGTTACACGGTCCCAAACGTCTGATCCAACGGTCATCGAAAAGCCGGTCCAACTCCATACTAATTTCGGATGTACAATGTGCAGGAGCCCCGTCGAGTTGATACCAACAAGTTCTATATCAAGGAAGCCTTTCACAATTGTTCTAATTATATCTAAATATTTTCTGGAATTAAATTTTTCGTCATATATGTAATATTTTATTTTGTCATCCAATAACATACAAAAAACATTTAAACTAAATTTGACTTGAAAACCAGCCTCTCTAGTAACGTGGGGGTTGTCTGTGGCCCAATAGTGACGATTTCGTGTGTTACAAATCCCCTCCCTAGAAAATTTGGATTCATCAGTCCATATCATTTTCTTTAAAAAATTGGGGTCCTCTTGCATACGCACAACTAACATTTCACACAACTCTATTCTCTGTAGATAATCCTGAGGCGTGAGAAATTGAACTCTTGTAAATTTATAATTATGCATTTTATGATTTACTAGTATTCTTCGAATGGATGAATATGGCAATCCTAAATCCTGTTCAGCACAACGTATGGAATACTGGGGATTCGCATGAAAATACGCTAGCACATTGATTTCATTTACCTCGTCAGATGTCACAGGTTTGGGTAGATTTCTTGCATCTCTTAACGACGCACCAGATTTTATAAAATTCCTATGAATTCGTAGAAACTTTCTGTTATTCATCTGCGGCAAATTCGGATATTTATCATTAAATCTTCTACAAGTTCTGCTGATAATCTTATTGCACTGTCCATGAATAATAAACAAATCCATTAAAACTGTGTTTGTATAATTATTTTCTGCCATATTTGTGCTATAGCTATTCAAATTGAATGTAAATATAACTAAAGTCAAATTTATTTAGATAAACAGCATGTCTGTTGTCATGTCAAATTGACAAAATAGAAATTTCATGGCCCACCCATTATGATATACAAAAAGACCAATAATCTTGGATAGGTTAGAGAAAAGTGACCATAAATCGAAAACGCCTTGAGATAGGTATAGGGAAATATTAACAAAAGTTACTCAAAAAGAGAAGACGATCCAAAAAATTTGAAAATATACAGGGCGTTCTATTTAAAAAAAATGACTTTCGTGCATTTCTCCGAGTCACTTATAGAAAACGTTCTCTAACTCACCCTGTATGATATTCTAAACATTTGATTATTGGAGGAGATGCCCCTAGACCTTGCCTAACCGTAGCTAAAACATTATCTTTAAATCGCTTCGTCGGTAGGAGAAAACACGATTTAATGAAAGTCAAATTTTTGGTAATAAATTCAGAAAATAATTATTATCTCGAAAACGACTTGAGATAGGTATAGGAAAATATCAACAAAAGTTACTCAAAAAGAGACTACAATTCAAAAAAAGCAAAAATATATAGGGTGTTCCATTTAAAATTACGAAGATGTTGCCAGTTTTACGTATATGTGGCAACACTGCATTTTCAAAAATATTTTAGGTCGAGAGATCATACACCATTACATCCGTAACCAAAATTTCAGAGCAATCGGTTGATTCATTCTCTATATACTTTTAATACTCCATCCACCGTGGCTCACCCTGTATATATATATATATATATATATATATATATATATATATATATATATATATATATATATATATATATATATATATATATATATATATATATATATAAACTATAACAGGATTTATAACACGGCATTTCTGTACTATACAAGGAGAAGGGTTAAGGGCAAAGCCGCAAACACGTGTTTCAAGCTTATTAGCCATCATCAGTATGGTATAACCAGGTGAAGATGGGAACACTCTGGATGAAGATGCAAAAATACACGGAGTCACAACAGGCAACCAGTGCACAATTGCAGCAACATTTGGAAGACCCTCCGTGGCTTTTTTGATCGTTTCCCTCGGATTGAGGGTCTTCCAAATGTTGCTGCAATTGTGCACTGGTTGCCTGTTGTGACTCCATGTATTTTTGCATCTTCATCCAGAGTGTTCCCATCATCACCTGGCTTTACCGTACTGATGATGGCTAATAAGCTTGAAACACGTGTATGCGGTTGTCTCCTTGCGGCTTTGCCCTTAACCCTTCTCCTTATATATATATATATATATATATATATATATATATATATATATATATATATATATATATATATATATATATATATATATATATATATAAACACAGATCTCCTCATTAGTGAATTTTTCGTCTTACGAAAAATTCGCTAAAAAGAAGCGGAGCGGGTACTTGTGTACTACACAATGTATAGTATATATAGATGTAGTTACAAACGTAGTTAATATGTAAAAAACAGTGGTGCAAATTCAATCATAATTTTGAATTTTCCACATAGCTGTGATAATTTATTCTCTTCAGAAAGACATTCTCGATGGAATTAATTTAGGCCCCATGAATTGACCACAAAGAAAATATTTGCATTCCTGTACCCATAAACTTTCGAAACGTTATGTTACTCGAGTTTTATTGAAGAAATGTCAATTTTCGACAAATCACCCCTTATTTACCCCCTGTCCCCTGAAGCGATCTTACCCAAAAACAATTCGAAGCGTTCCTTTTTCGGGTGCTAATTGTGTACCAAATTTGAAGATGATATCTCAATTCGTTCGAAAGTTACTGCGCCTATTAACAGACCGAGGTACATGTCAACATATCGACCGACCGACAGGCAAAAGAAATTTCGTTCCAGAATCGAGTTTTCTATATATTTGGAGACTTTTTACGCCGTTTTAGCTAAACAAAAATTTCGAAATAAACAATATTCCACCACCACACGCGTTCAACCCCTAATTTAATTTCAGCACAGAATACCAGATGTTTGATGGAATTAAAAAGTTTTCTAATAAATAAACCCTAAAACAGTACATTACTCGCGTTTTAACGAAAAAATTTCAATTTTCACCAAATAACCTCCTATTCATCCACTACCTGCTACATCGATTTTACCCAAAAACAATCCGAACCGTTCATTTGTCGAGTGCTAACTGCGTATACCAAATTTGAAGACGATATCTCAATTCGTTCTAAAGTTAATGTGGCTATAAACAGGCAGACCGACAGACAAAAAAAAATGTCGTTGACAAATCATGTTTCTGTGTGTTGATACTTTTCACAAAATTTAAGCGAATACAAATCTTTAATTTTTTGTCGCTGATGCGATATTTTCAGACATTGTGACGATGTGGGAGTAATAATATAAAAAGTCTGGACACAGCAAGTGCGTTATGGTAGCGAATTTTCTTTAAAATGTTTTTAATAGCAAATGTCTTTCTTTGATGAAAGCAGGCATCAAACTTGCTTGCCTATATAGTAGAAACAATGTACCATATTTCATCGAAATAACTTTATTGTTTGAAATTGAAAATATATAAACATTTTTGAAAAGTCTGGATGCAGCAAGTGTGTTATGGAAGTGAATTTCCATAAAAAGGTTTTTATTAGCAAATGCGAGCGGGCATCAATCTGGTTACCGGTATAGCCTATGTAGTAAAAACAATGTACTATATTTTATCAAAGTTACTTATGGTTTAAAAATATACAAAAATTTTCCGAAAATAAACTTAAATGTTGGTTTCCTAACCAACGAAGCTTACGTTAATAGCAAATTGAGTTATTGAAATTTGAAGGATTTAATGAAAATTCGGTAAATTTGCAGATTACTTTCCGAACGCTTTTCAAAAAATTGTTTTCAGAAACAATACTAGCACCCCCCCTGGATGCACAAACCACAAGAAAATTTTCTTGTTCACACCCCCCAAGGATGTTAAGGGACTGGGAGTGAATAGGGGTGCTGGGCGGGGTAGGTAGTAAAAAGGAAATATGAGCAGGAAATGCGAAGAAAACTGCTTGAAAGCTGTCTACTTGAAGCCATATCCCCATTAAACCCTGCCTACCCCGCACAGCACACCTAATCGCCTCAGGTCACGTAACTTCCTTGGGGGGTATGAACAAGAAGTTTTTCTTGTGGTTTATGCAACGAGGGTGGTTGTATGCACACGAGGGGGGAAGCGAAATGCCTACGACAAAGCAGACACCCCCTCGCGTTCATACTACCACCCTCGTTGCATAAACCACAAGAAAAATGTCTTGTTCATACCCGCCAAGGAAGTTACGGCACCTGGGGGAATAGGGGTGCTGTGTGGGTAGGCAGGGTTTAATGGGGATATGGCTTCAAGATGTGAAAAAGACAGCTTTCAAGCCCGTTTTATTCGCATTTTCTGCTCATATTTCCTTTCTACTACGCAAGGCAGGTTTTTGAAAACAGTTTTTTTAAAAGCGTTCGGGAGCTAATTAGCAAATTTACAGAAAATTCGCTACCACAACGCACTTACTACGTCCAGATTTTTTTCTTACAAACATACATCATATTTCGATAAAAAATGCAAAAATGCATTAACGAATTTGTTCTACCAAAATTAGCTAAAAATTATAGACCGTTAAACCATGAACTTCACTAAACCTACAGCGAAAGCATTAACTTAACTAAATCGACAGCCAAAGCATCAGAGAAAGGGTCTATTTGAAATAAATTTTCTGTGTATATTTTAGTAAAATGAAGGGCAATGACGGTTGAATCTGAGACTTAAGGGTTCGCAGAACACTCTTCTTGCAACATTTTCTTCTGACAATCCGTATTTGTTTCACGTCCTTTGCCTAAACATTGCCAATTTTGACGTTTCAAATTGCGAGTTTGACGTTTTGAGGAAAACTCTAAAATTTGTTTCTTTAGCTGCCCGTAACTTTTTTGTACATAAACTTAGAGAAATTTTGGTACATGATTCACGCTTTATAATACAAATACGCGTACCAAATTTGGTTACCCTCACTTTGTTATTTCTGGAGATATCATTTTTTTAGAAAGATAACACAAAAATTTCCGGGAAAACCTGGTTCGATTTTCCTGGCCTACGAACATATACAAGCCACTTGCAAAAGGAAGGTACTCACCAAATTTGATCAAGATCGGTCCATTATTTTTTGAGTCATCGCTACGATATATATATATATATATATATATATATATATATATATATATATATATATATATATATATATATATATATATATAAACACGGATCTCCCCATTAATGAATTTTTTTAAGAAAATTCACAAAAAAAGAAAATCTGAATCACCAACGACTTATGGGCCAGCCTGTAATTTTCGTCCTTTAACCTACAGAGCTAAATTTTGCTATGTGACTTCCCTATGATGATATAAACCCGCATACCAAATTTGGTTGCCCTTATTTTGTTAATTCCGGGGATATAATTTTTTTTCGAAAGAAAACACAAAATTTTCCGGGAAAACCTTGGGGGATTTTCCTGGCTAACGGATTTATCCCAGTCACATACGAAAGGAAGGTACCCAAGTTTTATCAAAATCGGTCCATTATTTTTTTATTTATAGGTGTGGCACATAAATATATATATATATATATATATATATATATATATATATATATATATATATATATATATATATATATATATATATATATATATATACATAGAAAGTCTGAAACGGACCTCGGATTCGGGTTCCAGGGGTCTTAAATAGCGCTCATTTTTTAAAGACATTTTTTCAAAATTCAAAAGTCAGGATCTCCTCATTAGTGAATTTTTTAAAGAAAATTCACTAATAAGAGAAAGTAGTCCTAGTACCCTATGAAACCCTAAATTGCTCAAAGCTTCTTTAAATTTAGATTTGCGTCAGTTCTGAGGTCGGCTACAGTCGCCGTAGCAACGCGCAGCTTTGAGGCTTCGAGCTGATATAACATAGTTATATTATCACATGGTCCAGAGACGTTTCAGTTTTCATTCTCGTCTTACAGGCATTAGCTAGAAACAACTACTAAATTAAAAATAATTATAGGCATATTTTCTATTTTATTTTGAGCGTGCTTCGTATAATAAAACCACAGGATAGGGAACATGCTGTGATAAAACTCTGATTATTAGGCAACCCACAATGCAACGGAGCATTGCGTATAAGCAACTTATTCCGAGAATCAGTCATTATCACGGGTATTTGTCGTTGATTTTGATTTCCTTAGTCGCTGGTCGCTGCTGTTATTCCAATGACGTGTAATGCATACATGTGCGATGTGCCTATGTTTCCCCTTGTGTGAGACACATTAAATAATAATTGTATTCAAAAAGTGTATTGTTTTCAATGTGATTACGTCAGTTACGTGAAAAACACTAATTTGTTATGATTTAATAGGTTAGTGTAACTTCATTTTTAGCGGATTTGAAGTGCCCTCTGCTTCTAAGGAAGAAAAGATATTGCATAAGTACGTCATCTTACTTAAGTATTTTGAGGGTAAGTAAGAATTGCCCAAGTCTCAAGTCAGTTTAATGTGTCAAGTCGTTTATACGCAGTAAATGTTAAATTTTACGTTAAATTAATTTATAGATAGTAAAGGTTATAAGATAACGTTAATCAGATACATGTTTTTATAGTTACCGATCTAGCTAACTTAGCTATAAAACCAGTTTTTTTGTGTTACTAGATCCTTGTTAAAGTTGTAATTATCACGGGAATCATTTTTAAGCCTTGGATGTAATTCTAATACTAAGAAATAACTATATGACCCCATGGCCTTAGTAAGATTTAGTAATAAAGGCACAACCTTGCCCTCAAGTGACAACACCGACTATACTTTTGATTTTTTATTTTCTATCATTAAAACTTGTTTTTTTTTACATGTCTGCCGATAATAATTCCAAAGTTTGGGTGCCCGAGAAAAAACGTGCCTTCAAAACGTGACTTAGGTGGATAGTTTTATTGCAAATGTTAGGTTCCCTTTTGGGGCTCTGTAGGCTTCATAAATAAAAAAGTTCGGGACGTGCGTTATGGTGTTGAATTTTTATTAAATGCTTCAAACTTGAATAACTTAATTTTCTATAAACTTAGAAAGTTAAATTTTGGTATGCAGTAAGGTCCTTCCTAAGGCAAGATATCCACCAAATTTCATTAAAATAACTTTGTAATTTTATGAGAAAAAAAAATTTCCAAAGAAAATTTAAAATTTGGATAACACAATTTTCTATAAACTTACAAGGTGAATTTTGGTATATAGTAAGGTCTCTTTTAAGGCAACCAATCCATTAAATTTCATTAAAACATCTTTGTAGTTTTCGGAGAAAAATTTTTTTTTGAAAGAAAACATTTTCCAGGAAAACCCTATCCTATTTTCCTGGCTAACGAACTTATCCAAGCCATTAATAAAAGAAAGGCATTTTGTTGGACCTTTGAATGCGCAACTTTTCTTCCATTTAACCAAGACTGTATCTGCTGCCGTTTTGGAGATCCACATAGTTGTCCTCCTTATCTGGGACACACTGGATATAAACATATAAAAACTCAAAACGACATTGGTTTCGCGCTCATTTGAAGACAATTTTTGCCAAGTCTCCTCTTTGTTAGGAAAATTTATTAATTAAAATTCGCTAATTAAACTAACATGCCTAGGTCACCATTAGTGAATTTTCTTTAAAAAAAATCACTAATGAGGAGATCCCGACTTTTGAATTTTGAAAAAAATTCTTCAAATGAGCGCTAATTAGGCCCCTCAGAACACATCCGGGGTCAGTTTCAATTTTTATATGTTTATATATATATATATATATATATATATATATATATATATATATATATATATATATATATATATATATATGAATCACGCCGATAACTCAAAAAATAGTAGGCCGATTTTGGTTAAATTTGGTGAATAGATTCCTTTTGCAAATGGCTTGAATAAGTTCGTTAGCCAGGAAAATCGGCCCGGGTTTTCCCGGAAAATTTTGTGTTTTCTTTCGAAAAAAATTGTAAAAAATTTATATCTCCGGAATTAACAAAGTAAGGGCAACCAAATTTGGTACGCGGGTTTATATCTTCATAGGTAAGTTACCTACCAAAATTTAGCTATGTAGGTCAAAGGACAAAAAAGTTATAGGCATTTAAAGAAAAATAAATTGGGGTTTTCCTCACAACGTCAAAGATGCGATTTAAAACGTCAAAATCGGCAACATTTAGGCAAATAACTTGAATCTAATACGGGCTATGAAAATCAAATGTCTCAAGAAGGATGTTTTACAAACTCTGAAGTCTTAGTTTCAACCATCATTGTCCTTCAATTCACTAAATTGTTTCCAGAAAATTCATTTCAAATATACCCTTTTTCTTAGCTATAGAGATATGAAAACAAATTGTATATATTAATTATAGAGTGTCTTGAGCTACATCTTAAAAAAATATTTCTGCAATCACAGGTGGCCCATAAGTCGTTGGTGATACAATTTTTTTTTTTTAATCAAACACGCCTTATGTTATTGCATTTTTGCATTTTCCATCGAAATATAATGCATGTTTGTAAGAAAAGAAATTCTGGACGCAGCAAGTGCGTTATGGTAGCGAATTTTGATCAAATGCTTCATATTTGAATAGCTCAATTTGCTATTAACCTATAAGGTTGATCAAGAAGCATGTTTTTTCGGGAACACTTAAGTTTACTTTCGGAAATATTTGTACATTTCAAACAATAAAGTTATTTTGATGAAACATGGCACCTTATTTTTATTATATAGGTTATACTGGTAACCAAATTTGATGCCTGCTTTCTTAAAAAACACACACATATTTGCTATTAAAAACATTTTTATGAAAATTCACTACCATAACGCACTTGCTGCGTCCAGAATTTTTTTTAACTTCGATAACTTAAGATAGGTATGTACTGGTTTCCAATTCAAATTGTTAATTTATAGAATGAACACTAGAAGGTGATTGGCTTAACAATCTTATCTCAGACCAACCAGGTTTATTTTAAACGTTCCTTTGTGATACAAAAATAATTACATTTTCATAAACCAAATTTAAATGCTAAAATATTCGATGTGTTAACCAACATAGGTACGTGACACTTAGCACAGCCATGGGAGATATCTGCTACTTTATGATAATTCCTAACGTATAGTCGAACACATTAGAAAACACCTTGATAATTTACTTATAGACCGGCAGTTATTTCTAATACTACTATTACTACTACTACTACTACTTGAGATGATGTTGCGTTGGAGGTTAGACGGCAGAGAGGTTGCTATAGAACATCATACAGAGTGTTCTGGACTGATGCGGGAAGCATGCCTGGCCAGTCAAGTTGGCGGCGTGACAAGCCGTGGACGAGTGCCCTATTGGTGGGGTACCGAAATTGACGCCCAAAGGAAAAGATGTATAAAATCTAGCCGAAAGGCGACCAAAATGAAAAAAAAGGCGGAATCATAAGGAGGCGATAGAAGAAAAACTCTGGACGCAGCAAGTGCGTTATGATAGTGAATTTTCATTAAAATGTTTTTAATAACAAATATGTGTGTTTTTTTAAGAAAGCAGGCATCAAATTTCGTTACCAGTATAACCTATATAGTAAAAACAATGTGCCATGTTTCATCAAAATAACTTTATTGTTTGAAAACGTACAACAATTTCCAAAAGTAAACTTAAAGTGTTCCCGAAAAAACACGTTTCTTGGTCAACCTTATAGGTTAATAGCAAATTGAGCTGTTCAAATATGAAACATTTGATCAAAATTAGCTACCATAACGCACTTGCTGCGTCCAGAATTTCTTTTCTTACAAACATGCATTATATTTCGATGGAAAATGCAAAAATGCAATAGCGTAAGGCGTGTTTGATTAAAAAAAAAAAGGAAATTTGTATCACCAACGACTTATGGGCCATCCTGTGATTGTAAAAATATTATTTTAAGATGTAGCTCAAGACACCCTATAATTAATATATACAAAAATTTTTCATATCTTATATAATAACGGATATATTGAGCTTTATTGATTTTTTACGAAAATTCGACAAAAATTATATACCATTAAACGATAAACTCCATAGCTAAGGCTACTGCCAAGCATCAGAGAAAGGGTCTATTTGAAATGAATTTTCTGGAAACATTTTAGTAAAATGAAGAACAATGACGGTTGAAACTAAGACTTCAGGGTTTGTAAAACATTCTTCTTGAGACATTTTATTTCTATAGCCCGTATTAGATTCAAGTTATTTGCCTAAATGTTGCCAATTTTGACATTTTAAATCGCCACTTTGACGTTTTGAGGAAAACCCCAATTTATTTTTCTTTAAATGCCTATAACTTTTTTGTCTTTTGACCTATATAGCTAAATTTTGGTAGGTAACCTATAAGGATGTAGACCTGCGTACCAAATTTGGTTGCCCTTACTTTTTTTCGAAAGAAAACACAAAATTTTCCGGGAAAACCTGGGCAGATTTTTCTGGCTAACGAACTTATCCAAGCCATTTGCAAAAGGAATTTTTTCACCAAATTTAATCAAAATCGGCCCATTATTTTTTGAGTTATCGGTGTGATACATATATATATATATATATATATATATATATATATATATATATATATATATATATATATATATATATATATATATATAAACATATAAAAATTGAAACTGACCCCGGATTGACCCCGGATATGTTTTCTGGGGGGCCTAATTAGCGCTCATTTGAAGAAATTTTTTCAAAATTCAAAAGTCGGGATCTCCTCATTAGTGAATTTTTTTAAAGAAAATTCACTAACACAAAAGACACAAACGCGAGTTGAGTAAAATAGTAAAACCATCAAAAAAGGAACATTGGGAAAGATTATGTGATGGACTGAACAACGACATTTGGGGAGTAGGATACAAAATTGTTACCGGAAGATTAACAAACAAAATGCCGGTGGTGCTGACAAGAGAAAAAAAGAAGGAAATCATACACCAACTGTTTCCAAAGAAAAACGAAGACATGAAAGCAAGAATAGTGTGCGAACTACCGGAACCCTTCACAAGACAGGAACTGCAGGAAGCAGGAGATAAAATGAAATCTAGAAAGGCTCCCGGATTAGATGGGAACCCGCCAGAGGCCATTAAGAAAGCGATACAGGTAGCACCTGACTAGATACTAACAATTCTTAATAGGGTACTAAGAGAACAGGAATTTCAGCTGAGTGAAAAATAATTCTGATACAGAAGGGAGGAAAACTATCCCCAAGATATCGGTGCCTATAGACCATTATGCCGGCTGAATACACTAAGCAAGTTATATGAAGCCCTAATAAAAATGAGATTAGAGAAGGAGATCGGCGAGGGGCTGTCCTCAAACCAGTATGGTTTTCGAAAGGGAAGATCGACCATAGAAGCTATCCCAAAGGCCACGAAATTAAAAAAGGATGCAAGGGAAAAGTGGTGTATACTGATAACACAGGACGTGGCAAACGCTTTCAATACGTCTAGGTGGAACTTAATAATGAAGGAGCTAAAAAGGAGGAAGATATCACCTTACCTAGTTAACATCATAGAAGCTATCTCAAAGAAAGGAAACTCCAAATTGACCGCAAGGAAGAAATCAAGGTGTCAGCGGGAGTTCCGCAGGGCTCAGTCTTAGGACCAGTCCTGTGGAACATGCTCTATGATGGTGTGCTTAAAACGAAACTGACGGGATGGGCAACAATATGCCGACGAAATTGCCTTAGTGATCACTGCCGAAGATGAGTGCGAACTGAAGTTCCGTGTAAATGAATCACTGTACCGTATAGACGCATGGATTGAAAAAAACGACCTTAAGCACCACACAAAACTGAGGCAGTCGTCATGAAAAGGCCAAGAAAAAGAAACAATCTTCGATTCCAACTGAAGGAAACTACGAATGTGCCTAAGAGAGCAATTCGATACTTGGGAGTAATCATAGATGATAATAACACCTACGGTGAACACGTCCGCACTGTGACCAAAAAGGTTATTTATATATATATATATATATATATATATATATATATATATATATATATATATATATATATATATATATATATATATATATATATATAATGTATTACACCGATAACTCAAAAAATAATGGGCCGATTTTGATAAAGTTTGGTGATTACCTTCATTTTGCAAGTGGCTTGGACAAGTTCGTTAGCCAGGAAAATCGGCCGAGGTTTTCCCGGAAAATTTTGTGTTTTCTTTAGAAAAAAATTCATATTTCCGGAAATAACAAAGTAAGGGCAACCAAATTTGGTACATGGTTTTATATCGCTATAGGTAACAAAGTAAGGGCAACCAAATTTGGTACATGGTTTTATATCGCTATAGGTAAATTACCTACCAAAATTAGCGCTGTAAGTCAAAAAACAAAAAAGTTATGGGAATTAAAAAAAAATTGGGGTTTTCCTCAAAACGTCAAACTGACAATTTAAAACGTCAAAATTGGTAACATGTAGGCAAAAAACTTGAATCTAATACTATGGCTATGGAAAGAAAATCTCTTAAGAAGAATGTTTTACAAACCCTGAAGTGTTAGTTTCAACCGTCATTGTCCTTCATTTTACTAAAATGTTTCCAGAAAATTCATTTCAAATAGATCCTTTCTCTGATGCTTGGCATTATTCGTATCTATAGAGTTTATGGTTTAATGGTATATAATTTTTGTCGAATTTTCGTAAAAAATCAATAAAGCTCAATATATCCGTTATTATACAAGATATGAAAAAAAATGTATACATTAATTATGTCTTGAGCTACATCTTAAAAAATTATTTCTACAATCACAGGGTGGCCCATAAGTCGAACATGCCTTATGTTATTGCTTTTTTGCATTTTCCATCGAAATATAATGCATGTTTATAAGTAATGAAATGCTGGACGCAGCAAGTGCGTTATGGTAGCGAATTTTGATTAAATGCTTCGTATTTCAAAGGCTCAATTTGCTATTAACCTATAAGGTTGACCAAGAAACGGATTTTTTTCGGTTACACTTTAAGTTTACTTTCGGAAATTTCTGTACGTTTTCAAACAATAAAGTTATTTTGATGAAACATGGCACATTGTTTTTACTATATAGGTTATACTGGTAATCAAATTTGATGCCTGCTTTCTGAAAAAAACACACATATTTGCTATTAAAAACATTTTAATGAAAATTCACTACCATAACGTACTTGCTGCGTCCCGAACTTTTATTATATAAATTTTAAATAACTTAGGTACTATTGTTAAGTTAAAACTCTCCTTTTGTCCTGGTTAGGTTATTAGTAATGATAAATTAATTTAAAAAAAATCGGGACGCAGCAAGTACGTTATGGTACCGAATTTTTATTAAATGCTTCAAATTTACATAACTCAATTTTCTATAAACCTAGTATAGTTTTAGTACGTAGTAAGGTATTTACGAGGACAACATACCAACCAATTGAATTAAATAACTGTGTTATTTTTGAGATACAAATTTTATCTTCGGAAGATTAATTTTTTTTTAGGAAAACTGGTCCGATAGGGCTGGCTGGCTAACAAACTCATCCAAGCCATTAATAAAAGAAAGTTTCTTGCCGGGTATCATCAAAATTAGTTAATAACTTATTAAATTATCGTGTTATATATATATATATATATATATATATATATATATATATATATATATATATATATATATATATATATAACATATAAAAACTCAAGTAGACCTTGGTTTCGGGTTCTAGCGGCCCAAATTCGCGCTCATTTGAAAAAAAAATGCAAAGTCTCACCATCGATACCTCTCTATTTGCGAATTTTTTAAATAAAAATAAGATGGTCTATGTCTGGTGACCTGGACAGTAAAAGGGTGCATTCATTCTGCTCCCCTGGTAGATCTGTTGGGGGCAGCAGGTGGAGGAACTTGGGAAGAAAGCTCCTCTGAGCAGTGCCCGTGCAGATATCTATAAAAGAGAGAGAGAGGTCACCAACGGCACGTCGGTGGGCAAGGAATGGCAGCCTTTGGGTGAGGGTAGGGTCTCCGATGAGACGTATAGCTCTCTTCTGAATGGAGTCCAGGATAGCGAGAGTAGAAGCGGCATCGTCACCCCAGATGTGGGAGCAGTACTCGAGGTTTGGCCTTATTTGTATAGAGATTAGCTGGTGAAAAGTATTTGCTAACCCGGAAGAGGAAACGTAATTTCTTAGCAGCCGCTTCTGCAATTGATGTGAGATGTTGGTGCCAGTTGAGATTTCGATCCACAGAAATGCCAACAAGTGAAAAGGACTCATTACTTTGGATAACTTGGTTGTTCATTGTGATGGGTCTAGGGCTGGTGTATCTCTTATGAGATAGAAAGCAAGACTGAGATTTGGTGGAGTTGAATTGTACAAGATTTCTACTTCCCCAGTCTAATATTTTTTTGGAGATCCACAGAGACGGAACCCTCCATGAGTCTGCGATCCTAATCTAATTGGGCTAAACAGACAGACTTAGAATATTGTATATTTGAGTGGAGGGTGCTGTCGTCCGCGTAACTGTGAACTGGGTTGGATGTGCTAGAGAGGAGGTCATTGATGTGGAGAAGAAACAAAGTAGGGGCTAAAGCGGAACCTTGAGCGACTCGTGCATTAGGATACAGTTTAGAGGAATGGCCATCCACGACAACAGAATTGCTCCGGTTGCAGAGAAAATTTGCTGTCCAGGTACAGAGTTTTGGTGGTAGGCCATAGGCCAGAAGTTTATTAAGCAGCGCTACGTGCCAAACCTGGTCAAATGATTTGGACATGTCTAGAGCGACAATTTGGGATTCACCGTGTAGTTCCATAGACATGTTCCAAGAATGCGTGACAAAGGAATGGAGGTCGGCAGTTAATCTGCGCTGACGGAATCCATACTGCCTGTCGTGGATTAGACTGTGTTTTTCAAGACATTTGAGTAATTCGGTGTTTATATATTTTCCATCACTATAGAGGCGACTGAAAGGAGAGAAATAGGCTTGTAGTTGCTAGGAAGCGCTTTGGATCCTTTCTTGGGGACGGGTTGTACTCGAGCAGTTTTCCCGTTACTAGGGAATATGCTGCTATTGTAAGATATCTGAAACAGACGAGTTCTGGTGCGCATTTTTTGAGAAAAATTGCTGGGATCTCGTCAAGACCAGAGGCTTTCTTGGTATTAAGAGAACAGAGCATCTTTCGTACCTTTTTAGGTTTGAAAATGATATCCGCCGTTTTATGCGCGACATTGGGGACTGTTGGTGGTTGTACATTTGGAGGTGGGTTGAGAGTAGAATTGCCGGCGAACAACGAGGCAAAAAGTTCAGCCTTGCCCAGAGCGGTAGAAACAATTTCATCCCCTGAAACAAGAGGGGGGAACGTGCTCTTGCCGAAATTATTCCCAATACATTTAGCAAGAGTCCAGAAGGGTTTGCTGCCGTTGGAGCTTGAGAGGACTTTGTTTTTGATGTTGTTATTAAACGAGTTTTTTGCCTCAGAAAGAATGCGGATTCTTGCGTCGGTAAATGCTTGACGGTTTTCTTGACTGTGATTGTGTAAAAGCGTTTTGTGAGCTTTGACCTTTTCAAGTCTGGCCTTGTCACATGATTTAGAGAACCAGGGCTTTTGAGTGGCTGCAGAGGTTTTCTGTGTATGTGGAATAAATAATTCCATGCCAGCTTGGATAATTTCGGTGACGTTTGGTGAGATATCAGAGGGGTCAGGATGAAAGAAACAGACAGACGCCCATGCAAATGAGGAAAAGTATTCCCGCATTTCGTCCTAGTTCGCGGAGTTGTAGTGCCAAACGATACGTGGGTGTCATGACTGAGTGACCTCGGGTTGCATTGCGCAGGAAGCCGTGACCATGTTCTGGTCTCACCGACCAAGGGGGCGGTGATTGATATCTTATAGCATTCCGGTTTTGTAGTAAGAAGGAGATCCAAGGGATTTGAGCTGTGTGTTGGGATGCGAGGAAAGTAAGTAGGTTGCTGAACCATATTGGCTAAAGAATTGCTGACTGCAAAGGCATCCGCTGCTCTCCCTTGTGGATCGGTTTTTGAAGATCCTAGCCAATCCTTATTATGAACATTGAAGTCACCAAGAATTTAGATTAAATGTATATTTTTTTCTCCACGATTTTTTAAATGTATTTTAGATTTTAAATTAATTATATATGTTTTGCTTCACATACAGCATTTTAAATGATTTGTGGATCCATATTATTCACTAGTTAATTTTTACTAATTTTTTTCTGTGCTTACATTGGATTTTTAGTGAATAAATTATTATCATTATTATTATTACTGCTTGGCGGAGATTTTTTAGGGCGGCGTTGGAGATTCCATCGTATTCCGGAACTTTCCTGTTTTTTAGTGACTTGATTATTTGGGAAACTTGTGTCAGGGGTGGCGCGAAGCGCACTCTCAACTTTATCGGCTTAGTATGTCAAACATCGAAGATATCGGCATTTGTGAAAGAAATGGTTTTTTTTTTTTGTGGATTGATTATTTCTTAAGATTTTTCCGCTAATTACAATTTACTTACATAATTTTTGTTATCACAACGATGATAAGTAAAAAGTGGTTAGTTAAGACGTTGTTATTATAAATTATAATAATAATCTTATCTTGGTGCGTACTATTCAAGCTCAAAATAAATGAGTCATCACTTTTATTGCCAAACCAGAAGATGAAACGTGTAATTTTACAAGTTATCAGAATCTAGGCAGGCAAATGATCAATGACATAGCATTATTGGGAGGTATTTATGCCATAAAATGTAAAAGATATTTATTCATAAGCAAAATGCATTATTTTATTTACTGGGGTTCATAAGCAAAGACGTAGGTATTCAGTAGATAATCAGAAAATTTTCAAAATTATACAGGGTCACTACAAAACTAGTCTAAAGTTTGAGTCCAAAAATGTAGAATAACTTCGTTTTTCATAGAACCAGCCACCTTTTTAAATTTCGTTGGACTGCCCGACTAAAAAGAAATCTGTTGGGGGCAGCAGATGGAAGAACTATGGAAGAAAGCTCATCTGAGCAGTGCCCGCCTAGATATCTATAAAAGAGAGAGAGAGGGAGGTCACCAACAGCACTGGTGGGCAAGGGATGGCAGCCTTTGGGTGGGGGTAGAGTCACCGATGAGACGTATAGCTCTCTTCTGAATGGAGTCCAGGATAGCGAGTGTAGAAGCGACAGCGGCACACTAGATGTAGGAGCAGTATTTGAGGTTTGGCCTTATTTGTGAAGTATATAATGTATAGAAGAAGAATAGCTGGTGAAAAGTATTTGCGAACCCGGAAGAGGAAACCTTTGGAGGCGGGTTGTACTCGAGCAGTTTTACGAAAATTAGCTAAAAATTATAGACTGTTAAACCACAAACTTATCTAAACCTACAGCCAAAGCATCAACTTAACTAAACATACAGCCAAAGCAGCAGAGAAAGGGTCTATTTGAAATACATTTTCTGTAAATATTTTAGTAAAATGAAGGACAATGACGGATGAAGCTAATACTTAAGGGTTCGTTGAGCACTCTTCTTGCAACATTTTCTTTTCATAATCCGTATTTGTTTCAGGTTCTTTGCCTAAATATTGCTTATTTTGTCGTTTCAAATCGCTACTTTGACGTTTTGAGGAAAACTCCAATTTTTTTCTTTAACTGCTCATAACTTTTTTGTCTTTACACTTACGGAGCTAAATTGTGGTACATGGTTCACTCTTATAACATATAAAAATTCTAATTGACCCCGGATATATGTTCTAGGGGTCCTAATTAGCGCTTATTTGAAGGAATTTTTTATTAATTCAAAAGTCGGGATCTCCTCATAAGTGAATTATTTTAAAGAAAATTCACTAAAATGCGGAATCGAAAAAAGGGTTGTTTAAATGTATATCATGTTTTTCTCTCACTGATTATCCTTCCCCAGATAATTTATTTGCAAAGTATCTTTGCTAAAATAAAACTAACATCACAATTATCTCAATTCCATCATAAAAGTAAAATAAAGATTTCAAGGTTTCGCCTTCCTCTTGGCCGAAATCGGGGCTGGATGTGCTCTCGCCTTTAAATCGCTCTCGTTGAAAATTTCTTAGTAAAATTTGTTTACGTAAAGGTCGAATATTTTGAGAAAACCATGGATTTTTAAATAAAGAGACAATATAAATGTACGTGTCCATTTGTTTCAATGTCGTTCCGAGAAATAGTAAAAAAATAATTACCTAACCTTGGAATAAAACTGTTTTTATTGAACATTTTTGGTCGCGTAATTGTTGGACTCTATTTAAACCATTGTTAGTTAGTACATATGAAAGATTGTAGTTTATTAAATTGTTATGATCAGCTGGGTAGACTACAGATTAGACGTCTCACATTAAATAATATATTATTTTTCAGCTCATTACTATTCATTTACTACTGTTTTGCTTTCTTACCGCATTATACAAAAAAATAATAAAGTTTGGGTATTAGTGACGGTTAATTTTCGTTGCGTGTTGGCGATTAAATTAGATATTTTGCTTGATAATTAATTTTTTATGCAGTTTTGAACTTACTGGTTGTATCAAGTTGAGCTGACACGTGGTTTAATTATAAATTTGTTTTGTCTCGCACACATTCACAATTTTCTATTAATTACAAACCAATTTGCTTAGATAGTGGGTAGGGATTAGGCCACTTGAGCCAGGCAGCCAGCCAGGGAGTGGGGGTAGATCACCACCCCCTCTCCTCTTTTTTCTTCGACCAATCACAAGCGAGTATTCAGATGGCGGCAGTTTTGAATATAGGAATTTTTCTAGGGTGCGCCGATGACGTCAGGCAGACAGTCCTGCCAGTGAGTGGTGGCTGGTTGTAGTTCGTGACGTGCTTAGCTTATAGGTGACGCTGCAGGTGGATAACGTGTGAATGTTGAATGTATCTTTAAAAAAACAAATGTGGTCTGGCTAAGAATCGAACCTCGGTAAATTGTTATGGAAGTCAAATTTTTTTTTTTTATATTTCAACAACACACCACGAGGGCTTACAGTCTAAATACTATCGTACCGTGGGTGTTGAAAAGGAGGAAAGAGGCAACTTGTGAATTCTGGACTTGAAGGTTTGGAGGTTCGGAGGAGAAGGAAAAACATGTGCCGGCAAGGAATTCCACAACTTGGAAGTCCTCGGGACAAAAGAGCGGGCATAACAAGATGTTCTATGTCTGGTGACCCGGACAGTAAAAGGGTGCATACGCTCTGTTCCCCTGGTAGATCTGTTGGGGGCAGCAGGTGGAGGAACTATGGAAGAAAGCTCCTCTGAGCCGTGCCCGTGCAGATATCTATAAAAAAGAGGGAGGTCACCAACGACACGTCGGTGGGTAAAGGATGGTAGCCTTTGGGTGTGGGTACGGTCACCGATGAGCTCTCTTCTGAATGGAGTCCAGGATAGCGAGTGTAGAAGCGGCAGCAGCACCCCAGATGTGGGAGCAGTATTTGAGGTTTGATCTTACTTGTGAAGTATATAAGGTATAGAGATTAGTTGGTGAAAAGTATTTGCAAACCCGGAAGAGGAAACCTAATTTCTTAGCAGCCGCTTCTGCAATTGATGTGACATGTTGGTGCCAATTGAGATTTCGATCCACAGAAATGCCAACAAGTGAAAAGGACTCATTACTTTGAATAACTTGGTTGTTCATTGTGATAGGTCTAGGGCTGGTGTATCTCTTATGAGAAAGAAAGCAAGACTGATATTTGGTGGGGTTGAATTGTACAAGATGCAGAAATTATTCCCAATAGATTTAGCAAGAGTCCAGAATGGTTTGCTGCCGTTGGAGCTTGAGATGACTTTGTTTTCGATGTGGTTATTAAACGAGTTTTTTACCTCAAAAGGAATGCGGACATAGCGGTTTCTTGCGTCGTTGAATGCTTGATGGTTCTCTTGACTGGGATTGTGTAGAAGCGTTTTGTGAGCTTTGACCTTTTCAAGTCTGGCCTTGTCACAGGATTTAGAGAAACCACGGGTTTTGAGTGGCTTAAGAGGTTTTCTGTGTACGTGGAATAAATAATTCCATGCCAGCTTGAATAATTTCGGTGACGTTTTGTAAGATATCAGAGGGGTCAGGATGAGAGAAGCAGACAGACGCCCATGGAAATGAGGAAAAGTAACCCCGCATTTTATCCCAGTTCGCGGAGTTGTAGTGCCAAACGGTACGTGGGTGTGATGACCGTGTGACCTCGGGTTACATTCCGCAGGAAGCAGTGACCATGCCGTGGTCTGAGCGACCAAGGCGAGCGGTGACTGATGTCTTATAGCATTCAGGTCTTGTAGTGAGAAGGAGATCCAAGGGATTTGAGCTGTGTGTTGGGATGCGAGAAAAGTAAGTAGGTTGCTGAACCACATTGGCTAAAGAATTGCGGACTGCAAAGGTCTGCGCTGCTCTCCCTTGTGGATCGTTTTTTGAAGATCCTGGCCATAGTTGCAGTCCTGAGAGAGAGGTGCCGGTCTTAACGATGGGAATTCTTTAGCATTTTGTAAATTAATGCTAACTTCATTCTTTTCGTTAGTTCTGCTAGCTCTGAATGTTTTGTTTTTCTCCATTTTTTTTAAATATGCTGTACATGTGATGCTGTTAGCTGGGTGGTTACCATTACAGTTACAGCAAGTTGCTGGTTGGTTTTCAGCTTTGTTGCACTAAGACGTTAAGTGATTGGCAGCACATTTTAGACATCTAGCTGGTGCACAGCAATTGCTGGTCGCGTGACCCCAAGTATGACATTTCTGACATTGCGTAATTAGCTTCTTGTTGCGATGTCTCTCCCACGTCACAGCTGTATTGGTAAGATATTTAACCCTTGACTTTAGTTGCTTTAAGGTTACTACGTTTTTTTGTGACAACCAGGTAGAGAGGTCTCTTAGTGTTTTTCATTCTGTCGCACTTACTCGCATCAGTATTGTGAACTCTTCAAGTATGATTTCCGGTTCATGTGCTTGATTTAAACCGTATACCGCAAACGCATGTGGTTTTTCACTTTTTTAGAGTATATGTGTGAAAATGCACATCACTCTAGTCTTCCAGGACCTTTCTACATATTTTCCATTCATTTGGGTCGTTAATGTATATGTTGGTGTTGTTATGTGTATACGTGATGTAGAAATCTTTTTAATGTAATGTTGTATGAATTTTATGTTGTCATTATGTTGCGCGGGGTTCTTGCCATGCAATATTATACGAGGAGTTTTTTCTGTTCATAATTTTTGGTTTTTGTTCAACTGAATATTATCTGGAGTATCATTTGTATTGTTTTCAGTATCGGGTTCATACATACATTCATCGTTGGGCAAATTTTGATATTTATTATTAACGGACACATTGTATGTAAATCCGTCGCTTTGTACCAGTTTTTTGTTGGGAACTGTAGTTGGATTCATTTCTAATATTCTTTTCTGCATATTGGATAATTTAGGAAACTTTGCTTTGGTCCATGTGCTGAGTTAAGTTAGAAGTTTGGTTTTCAGTTACAGAGTTGCCTTAATCTCCCTCTGTTTGAATTTTCATTTCGTAATTAATTATTTGTATTTACAAGGACTTATCACAGTTATTAAGTTTATAATAGGTGGATGGTGTCACGCGTCCACCCACAGGATTATCACTTACACTATCACTGTTCACTGTTTGACCACTGACGAGGCACGACCGCTCTCTAAGCAATGGAAGTCCGGAGTCCACACCTCGCTGCTAAAGTGACCTGTTATCCAAATTGTTTGTTGATTGTGAACATTAGTGACACTGATACCTTCTATCGCCAGTAAGCTGGACTTGGTGTTGAGTTGTCACCACTGAAATCATATATAATTTGCGGTGGCTGTGGCCGGTCATGACACAGGTGCACAATAGGTTTCCTCCTCCTGGGCTCGCAAATACTTTTCACCAGCTAATCTCTATACCTTATATACTTCACAAATAAGGCCAAACCTCGAATATTGCTCCCACATCTGGGGTGCAGCTGCCGCTTCTACACTCGCTATCTTGGACTCCATTCAGAAGAGAGCTATACGTCTCATCGGTGACCCTACCCTCACCCAAAGGCTGCCATCCCTTGCCCACCAACGTGCCGTTGCTGACCTCTCTCCCTTTTATAGATATCTGCACGGGAACTGCTCAGAGGAGCTTTCTTCCATAGTGCCCCCACTTGCTGCTCCCAACAGATCTACCAGGGGAACAGAGCGAATGCACCATTTTGCTGTCCAGGTCACCAGACATAGAACATCTTGTTATGCCAGCTCTCTTGTCCCGAGGACTTCCAAGTTGTGGAATTCCTTGCCGGCACATGTTTTTCATTCTCCTCCGAACCTCCAAACCTTCAAGTCCAGAATTAACAAGTCGCCTCTTTCCTCCTTGTCGACACATACGGTACGATAGTATTTAGTCTGTAAGCCCTCGTGGTGTGTTGTTGAGATAAATAAAAAATAAATAAATTTAAAAAAAGATGCTCAATAATAAATAGATACGTAGTAAGCAGGTATGAGAAACTGTACAACACTACTAAAGAACACTAGAGATGTCAAACATGTTCCATAGCAGGGTTTTAACACATTCCCATAAAAGTCTGAAGTTCACAAGGGTGATAGCAGGCAGGTGAGATGGAGTAGAGACTCAAGCATGCCTCTAGGCTAGCCTAAGGCAGAACGCAAATATGTGGGCAACACTCGGCCTTATAGTGTATCGGCTGTCACGTTCAGCGTCATCTCCGCTTTCTTTCTGGATCGTGCAGCTTCATGGTCTGATCTAGGTTGCAGACACATAGCCTAAATCCATCGGCTATTTTGTATGTGGGCGCGGCGTTGCAAATTGCAGCATTTTATTTCAGAATCCAGTTTAAAACATCGTCGTTAATGAAGAATGTTTAACATGAAACAATTAAATACAAATACAAAATCTATTGGGAATAATTTCTGCAAGAGCACGTTCCCACCTCTTATTTCAGGGAATGAAATTGTTTCTACCGCCCTGGGCAAGGCTGAACTTTTTGCCTCGTTGTTCGCCGGCAATTATACTCTTAACCCACCTCCAAATGTTCAACCACCAACAGTCCCCAATGTCGCGCATACAATGACGGATATCATTTTCAAAACTAAAAAGGTACGAAATGTGCTCTATTCTCTTAATAGCAGGAAAACCTCTGGCCTTGACGAGATCCCAGCAATTGTTCTCAAAAAATGCGCACCAGAACTTTCTCCTGTCCTGACTTGTCTGTTTCAGATATCTTACAATAAAGGCATATTCCCTAGTAACTGGAAAACTGCTCGAGTACAACCCATCCGCAAGAAAGGATCCAAAGCAATTCCTAGCAACTACAGGCCTATTTCTCTCCTTTCAGTCGTCTCTAAAGTAATGGAAAAGTATATAAACACCGAATTACTAAAATTTCTTGAAAAACACAGTCTAATCCACGACAGGCAGTATGGATTCCGTCAGCGCAGATCGACCACGAGGGCTTATAGCCTAAATACTATCCTACCGTGGGTGTCGACAAGGACGAAAGAGGCAACTTCTTAATTCTGGACTTGAAGGTTTGGAGGTTCGGAGGAGAAGGAAAAACATGTGCCGGCAAGGAATTCCACAACTTGGAAGTCCTCGGGACAAGAGAGCTGGCATAACAAGATGTTCTATGTCTGGTGACCTGGACAGCAAAATGGTGCATTCGCTATGTTCCCCTGGTAGACCTGTTGTGGGCAGCAGGTGGAGGAACTATGGAAGAAAGCTCCTCTGAGCAGTGCCCGTGCAGATATCTATAAAAGAGAGAGAGGTCACCAACGGCACGTCGGTGGGCAAGGGATGTCAGCCTTTGGGTGAGGGTTGGGTCACCGATGAGACGCATATCTCTCTTCTGAATGGAGTCCAGGATAGCGAGTGTAGAAGCGGCAGCGGCACCCCAGATGTGGGAGCAGTATTCGAGGTTTGGCCTTATTTGTGAAGTATATAAGGTATAGAGTGAAAAGTAAGGTGAAAAGTATTTGCGAGCCCGGAAGAGGAAACCTAATTTCTTAGCAGCCGCTTCTGCAATTGATGTGACATGTGCTAATTGAGATTTCGATCCACAGAAATGCCAACAAGTGAAAAGGACTCATTACTTTGAATAACTTGATTGTTCATTGTGATGGGTCTAGGGCTGGTGTATCTCTTATGAAATAGAAAGCAAGACTGAGATTTGGTGGAGTTGAATTGTACAAGATTTCTACTTCCCCAGTCTAATATTTTTTGGAGATCCACAGAGACAGAACCCTCCATGAGTCTGCGATTCTCATCTAATTGGGCTAAAGAGACAGGCTTAGAATATTGTATATTTGAGTGGATGGTGCTGTTATCCGCGTAACTGTGAACTGGGTTGGATGTGCTAGAGAGGAGGTCATGGATGTGGAGAAGAACCAAAGTAGGGGCTAAAGCTGAACCTTGAGGGACTTCTGCATTAATTGGATACAGTTTAAAGGAATGGCCATCAACGACCACAGAAATGCTCCGGTTGGAGAGGAAATTTGCTCTGCAGGTACAGAGTTTTGGTGGTAGGCCATAGGCCGGAAGTTTATTAAGCAGCGCTGCGTGCTAGACCTGGTCGAATGCTTTGGATATGTCTAGAGCGACAATCTGGGATTCACCGTGTAGTTCTATAGACTTGCTCCAAGAATGGGTGACAAAGGAAAGGAGGTCAGCAGTTCATTTGCGCTGACGGAATCCGTACTGCCTGTCGTGGATTAGACTGTGTTTTTCAAGAAATTTTAGTAATTCGGTGTTTATACACTTTTCCATCACTTTAGAGACGACTGAAAGGAGATAAATAGGCCTGTAGTTGCTAGGAAGCGCTTTGGATCCTTTCTTGGGGACGGGTTGTACTCGAGCAGTTTTCCAGTTACTAGGGAATATGCGTCTATTGTAACATGTCTGAAACAGAGTCAGGACAGGAGCAAGTTCTGGTGCGCATTTTTTGAGAACAATTGCTAGGATCTCGTCAAGGCCAGAGGCTTTCCTGGTATTAATAGAAGAGAACATCTTTCGTACCTTTTTAGTTTTGAAAATGATATCCGTCATTTTATGCGCGACATTGGGGACTGTTGGTGGTTGAACATTTGGAGGTGGGTTGAGAGTAGAATTGCCGGCGAACAACGAGGCAAAAAGTTCAGCCTTGCCCAGGGCGGTAGAATCAATTTCATCCCCTGAAACAAGAGGTGGGAACGTGCCCTTGCAGATAGATTTAGCAAGAGTCCAGAAGGGTCCTGCATTTCGTCCCAGTTCGCGGAGTTGTAGTGCGAAACGATACGTGGGTGTTATGACTATGTGACCTCGGGTTGCATTGCGCAGGAAGCAGTGACCATGCTGTGGGAGAGACCGGGGGGAGGGGGGGTGATGTCTTATAGCATTCAGGTTTTGTAGTAAGAAGGAGGTCCAAGGGATTTGAGCTGTGTGTTGGGATGCGAAAAAAGTAAGTAGGTTGCTGAATCATATTGGCTAAAGAATTGCTGGCTGCGAAGGCCTCCGCTGCTCGTCCTTGTGGATCGGTTTTTGAAGATCCTAGCCATTCCTTACTATGGACATTAAAGTCACCAAGAATAGTGACCTCGAAGGAAGGATATTCAGAAATCAGATGGTCGGTTTTTTCAGAAAGGTAGTCGAAGAGCTGGACAAAGTTGTTGTCAGAAGGTGACCAGTAAATGCAACAGATGAATTTAGTTGCAGCCCTGAGAGAGAGAGTGAGTTTTATCCAAAGTATGTATTTTTTTCCAGCTTTTAAATTGGGGAGTCTGGTGCAGGGTATATTGCTACGGACCTATGCTCACACACCTCCATGCAATCTAAAGGAAGTAAGAAGTTCATACCCCGGGAAATTAAGGTGATTAGTGGCTGTTTTGGCACTGATTTGGGTTTTGGTGAGGAAGAGCAGTTGGGGACTATTAGCCTGAAGGAAATGGTGGACGGAGTTCAGGTTAGAATTTAGGCCACATATATTCGAGAAGGATATGTTAAATCTTGATGCCGGTTCCCCCTGCACATCCCTCTCCCGGAGATCTGAATGGAGGGGTATTTTGTCTCCGGAATCTTTTGTACAAGGAGGAGCCATCATCATTTTTGTTTATAAGGGAAACCGACTCATACACCAGAATTGGAAACGTCCGTTGGGACTTCACCGGCCCCCTTATGTAAGGGGTGGTACTCCCTCTGGCGTGAAAAAAATCGTTTACTATCACCTAAAGAAAAAGTCAAATACCACCTGCATTTTCTTCAATATTCTTTGCAGACATTTTCCTTTATGTTATTCATTTTTAACAACTGCTCTAAATACTAAATACGTTTAACCTGGACGTGGGTGTTAATTTTTACAGTGTGTACTGAAAAAGTAAAAGGGGAGCCCTGGGAATCGAACCCACTATACCTCGGTTCAGAGGCACACGTTTTTACCTCTGTACCACCGAGGATCTATACAGTTACATACATAAAAGCGCGCATATGAAGTAGACGATGTGAATTGTCATTTTTACCTGACTGCTAAATTTGTTGAAAGGTAATGATGATTATATTTTGCAATATAATATTGACAATGTAATTTAGCGAAATACAAACCGTAATGACTTAAAAGTATTAGCTGCGCTAAAACAAGTTGTAATTAATTCACTTTGTTTGGCTGCTGTAATGGTTTTGCGTCACATATAGATAATGTATTATTTAACATGATCGCTAGGTGAATTCTCGCATTTGTCCCTCTACGTTTCGCGTGGCGTGATCCTGATATTATGTGCCTAAATACTGAATCGGTGCTCGCTCGTCTAGTCTAATAAGTTTGACAGCCGCTTCGTACTCCAATAATTGTGATATTAGTTTAGTATTATTTATTTTGTAATAGTTATTATGGCTTCTACAAATAATAAAATGACCGGTGCTTTCTGGATATTATCTTCGCTAATGGTAAGTGATAAATTTTATTACTGTTTATATGGACGTGTCTTATTTGTAAAGTAATTGATTGCCCGTATCCATTGCAAGGTTTATTTTACACAAATCCAATGAAAGGTAATAAAAAATAGATTTTCGCAACCTAGAAAAATTACAGGATTGTAACACTTTTGAAAATTAAAACTCTCTGGACGCAGCAAGTGCGTTATGGTAGTGAATTTTCATAGAAATGATCTGGCACCAAATATTTTTTTATAACATTTTTTTTTCTTTTAACATAGAAATATAACTTTTGGTTTATAGTTTTCTTTTAATATCGTAAACTTACGTATCAAATTTTGTTACCATAGCTTTTCTATTTTTTAAGATAAAAATTTTTTCCGAAAGAAAACCCAAAAATTTCCCGGAAAACCTCGTTCGATTTTCCTGGCTAACGAACTTATCCAAGCCACTTATAAAAGGAATGTACGTGCTAAATTTTATCAAAATCGGTCCATTATTTTTTGAGTTATCGGTGTGATACATACATACATATATATATATATATATATATATATATATATATATATATATATATATATATATATATATATATATATATATATGTGTATATATATATATATATATATATATATATATATATATATATATATATATATATATATATATATATATATATATATATATATATATATAAATTGACGGATATGGGTTCTAGGAGTCCTAGATCGCGCCCATTTGAATTTTTTCAAAATTCGGGATCTCCCCATTAGTGAATTTTTTCTAAGAAAATTCACTAAAAAAAATTCTGGGCGCAGCAAGTGCGTTATGGTAGTGAATTTTTATTAAAATGTTTTTAATAGCAAATATGTGTGTTTTTTAGGAAAGCAGGCATCAAATTTGGTTACCAGTATAATCTATATAGTAAAAACAATGTGCCATGTTTCATCAAAATAACTTTATTGTTTAGAAATGTACAAAAATTTCCGAAAGTAAACTTAAAGTGTTCCCGAAAAGACCCGTTTCTTGGTCAACCTTATAGGTTAATAGCAAATTGAGCTATCCAAATATGAAACATCTTATCAAAATTCGCTACCATAACACACTTGCTGCATCCAGAATTTCTTTTCTTACAAACATGCATTATATTTCGATGGAAAATGCAAAAATGCAATAACATAAGGAGTGTTTAATTAAAAAATAAAGAAAGTAGGCATCAAATTTCGTTACCAGTATAACCTATATAGTAAAAACAATGTCCCATGTTTCATCAAAATAACTTTATTGTTTGAAAACTTACAAAAATTTCCGAAAGTAAACTTAAAGTGTTCCCGAAAAGACCCGTTTCTTGGTCAACCTTATAGGTTAATAGCAAATTGAGCTATCCAAATATGAAACATCTTATCAAAATTCGCTACCATAACACACTTGCTGCATCCAGAATTTCTTTTCTTACAAACATGCATTATATTTCGATGGAAAATGCAAAAATGCAATAACATAAGGAGTGTTTAATTAAGAAATAAAGAAAGTAGGCATCAAATTTCGTTACCAGTATAACCTATATAGTAAAAACAATGTCCCATGTTTCATCAAAATAACTTTATTGTTTGAAAACTTACAAAAATTTCCGAAAGTAAACTTAAAGTGTTCCCGAAAAGACCAGTTTCTTGGTCAACCTTATAGGTTAATAGCAAATTGAGCTTTTCAAATATGAAGCATTTAATCAAAATTCGCTACCATAACGCACTTGCTGCATCCAAAATTTCTTTTCCTACAAACATCCATTATTTTCAATGGAAAATACAAAAATGCAATAACATGTTCGACTAAAAAATAATAATAATATAATAATAATAATAACGTTTATTTACAGTCTTCCTATTTTAACAATCAGTATAACTAAATCTGCCTAATAAACGCAATGTTACCTCACAAAAGTTCTATTCTTTATGAACTTGAGCGTGAGGGAACAGTGTGCGGAGCTTAAAGCAGATCTAAATCAAATAAAACAACAAGGAGCCACGGAAAATTTATATCCGTTCTACTTATTGAGGCAAATAATACAATCCTTCATTTTTCCATTATTTTCTGTTTATCCACGCACACTTACACATACCCACCCACACACACACACACACACACACACACACACACACCGTACATACTTACTATCTCCCGTATATTCAACCTTTATATGCATACCTCTGCCATGTATACCACTTTACATTATATACCATATCTTACAAACATTCCCTCTTTGCTACCTCACTTCTCTACATTCACACACACTGTCAAAAATGAAGCTCAATCAGTATACCTAGATCCTTGTGCGACAAAGTATTCAAAATAAGTATAATCACCATTCTTAATCCACCTCCTGACCTGTTTCTTATAAACCTGATACCGTCTTTCATGTCGTATTTCAGCTGGTAATGAATTAAATAACCGAGGTGCAATGTAGTAAAAGCACTTAGTCCCCATAGTTTTCTTTGCCCTTCCAACCATAATATTCTCTTGGCTTCTAAGTCTAGTCTCGTAGCTATGCTGCGAAAAAGTTCTGTCCCTTTTAAACTGCCACTTCAAAATGGCTTCACTATATAGTTGTCTTATTGTAAAGAAATTGGACTCCCTATAAAGCTGTTCAGTGGGATATCGATATGGTCTACCATATATAATCCTCAGAAACCGCTTGTGAATAACTTCCAATGGATGTATGGCAGCTTTATTTGCAGCGCCCCAAGCTAAAATTGCATATCTCAAAACAGAATCAACCAAGCCCTGGTAAATTATCCTTACCCCTCGAAAAGATAAAACCGCACTGAGTTCCTTAAATCTGTAAAGTATCGACCTGAGTTTCTTAACGGTTTTTGAAACATGTAAATCCCATCTTAAGTCCGAATCTATCGTTATTCCGAGGTATGTAACACTAGCAACCATTGCTATCTGCTCACGTCTTGGACCCACAGAGAGCAAATTATAGTTCGGTAAATTGATCCTGTATGAAGTAAAAGGCAAAAAGTTTGTCTTATTATAATTTATCGTCAGCAAGTTTAAGTCGAACCAGTCTGCTATTATTGCCTTGTCTAATTCCGCCTTATTCTTGCATTCCTCCCATGTGTCTGCAGAAAAAATTATCGCGGTATCATCGGCATACGAAACTACACGGCCCCTCATGGGTAGCGTCAACAAGTCGTTTATGTAAAGGGTAAAAAGCACGGGTGCCAGTACCGTCCCCTGAGGCAACCCAATTTTAATTTCTCTTTGACTACTAAGTGTACTGTTCACCTTTACCTGTTGTAGCCTATTGCTGAGGTAACTCCCAAAGAGATCTAAACAGTGACCTCTTATGCCATATGCATATAATTTTTCGAGCATTCTTTCGTGACTAATTGTGTCAAACGCTTTAGCGAGGTCGGCAAAGATACACAGGGTTGGTTTGCTATTATCTACCATGTCATAAATATTTTCCAGAACATATGCTATTGCATCACATGTCGATGTTTTTTCCCTAAAACCAAACTGCCTTGGGGATAGAATACCATTACTATTCATATAGTCAACCAAACGCTTCTTTAATGTTTTTTCAAAAATCTTGCATAAATTTGATATAAGTGACACTGGTCTGTAATTTTCTATGGACCTGTGATCGCCTTTCTTCATTAAAGGCTTTATAACTGCAATTTTAAACGCACTAGGGCAAACTCCAGTTTCAAAAATCAAGTTGATAAGGTGAACTAGTAAAGGTGCAAGTATTTGAATATTATCTTTCAAAACCTGATCATTAATTTGATCCGCTCCGGGTGCTTTGTTCGATTTAAGTCGTTTAATGTGTTGCTCTACTTCTTTCAAGTCGACTGGTGCCAGATAAAAAGAATCTCTTATTTGAGGTATCTTAAAAGATCTATTCGGTTTTTTTATTTGTTTAGCCATTTCCAATCCTACGTTACAGTAGTATTTATTAAATTCACTCGCAATGATCTTTTCATTATTAGAGACTTCACCATTTTTCAGTTGAATTTCTTTTATTAGTCTTCCACCACTTCTACAACCAACGATATTATCGGTTACACGCCATAAAGTCTTACTACAATTTCTGTTGCAGTGTATTTGTTTCTGATAAAAGTCTCTCTTTGTCTTCAAAATGAGTCAAGAAGAATGTTTTACAAACCCTGAAGTCTTAGTTTCAACCGTCATTGTCCTTCATTTTACTAAAATGTTTCCAGAAAATTCATTTCAAATAGACCCTTTCTCTGATGCTTGGCAGTAGCCTTAGCTATATAGTTTATCGTTTAATGGTATATAACTTTTGTCGAATTTTCGTAAAAAATCAATAAAGCTCAATATATCCGTTATTCTACAAGATATGCAAAAAAATTGTATACATTAATTATAGGTGTCTTGAGCTACATCTTAAAAAATATTTCTACAATCACAGGGTGGCCAATAAGTCGTTGGTGATACAAATAATTTTTTTTTAGTCGAAAACGCCTTATGTTTTTGCATTTTCCATCGAAATATAATGCATGTTTGTAAGTAAAGAAATTCTGGACGCAGCAAGTGCGTTATGGTAGCGAATTTTAAAGAAATGCTTCATATTTGAAAAGCTCAATTTGCTATTAACCTATAAGGTTGACCAAGAAACGGATTTTTCTGTTACACTTTAAGTTTACTTTCGGAAATTTTTGTACGTTTTCAAACAATAAAGTTATTTTTATGAAACATGGCACATTGTTTTTACTATATATGTTAACTGGTAATCAAATTTGATGCCTGCTTTCTGAAAAAAAAAAACATATTTGCTATTAAAAACATTTTTATGAAAATTCACTACCATAACGCACTTGCTGCGTCCCGAACTTTTATATTTTGCTTTCATTGGTCGCTTTGGATTTGAAATGGGGAAGTGTGTTTTTCGCCATGACCTGAAGACCTACTGTATTCTGTACTAGTGTGTTACACATGTTGGGGGTAAATTTTAGAAGATGAAAGTCAGGCAAATAGATTTTGACATGTTAGGGAAATCAGGGAAAAGTCAGAGAAATTGATATGCTGTTTTTAGTGGAAACCCTTGTATATCAGTTTATAGGGATGAATTTTCTTTTCTTTTGGTATTCGAATAATCGATGAATGGCTAACATCCAATGTTACGGCTGCTTATCGCTTCAAAGTATGTGGGTTTTTCTCAAACTCAAGAATTATATCCAATTTGGTACATTACTCAATGCATTACAAGATTTTTTTGTAGCTGTCTTAGATGTTTTAGCTCGCGCAATTGCTTTGTTCTGTGGGATATAGGCGGCAAACCGGGAATTTTTCCTTGAAATAGACGATCAACTTCGATCTGTGATCGTCTTTTATGCTCGTAACCAATCATCTGTAGAATTGTTATTTTATGCATTTCTGTTAACTAAACCACGTTTCTGCATTGCAGTTAACAACTGACAACTACTTTCATGCGGTTACAATCCACACAGCAAGTTTTTAAGGCGTTTTAAATAAAACTAACATTGCCAACTATGAAGAATTTTGATAACTTTTTCTCTTCTTTTTAATTGATACCGTCCAAAAACCACGGCGAAATTGTTTCTGCTTGCTTTCTCCTTATCAAGAATGAAACGCGGTTAATTATTAATTTTTAACCGACTTCAAAAAAAAGGAGGAGGTTCTCACTTCGACTGTATTTTTTTAAATGTGTGTTACCTCAGAACTTTTTTCTAGGTGAACCGATTTTGATGATTCTTTTTTTATTTGAAAGCTGGTGCTTGTCGTGTGGTCTCATATAAATGTGATCAGGATCCAACCAGTAGTTTTTGAGTTATCCTTAATAATGCGTATATAATTGACCTCGACTACATTCATCATGATTGTGGATCACACCGTTGCGCTTCCGTCTAATTAAATCAGATATAAAGCTTCAGATTCACTAAAAATAAAGAAATACACAAAATTTTTAACAAAATGGAAAACCGACTTCACAAAAAAATATTCTAAAACAAAAAATGCACTAAAAAGTTAAAAATAATTGCGTATTCTTCTGTCTACAACTTACAATCAACTTATTTTTTCCACTCAATGTACGATCAATGCATTTACCACGCAAGAATGTAGGTACCCACTTAAACTTAACCTCTAACCATACCTATGACTAACAGACAGTTATCAAAATATTTATTTAGAGTTCACCTAAGCAGAAAGTTTTAAATATATGTGTAGACTGCTTAAAAGACAAAATTATTAGGATCATATAATGCAAAATTATTGTTATTTTTGGAGTCGGTGTCAGCCAAGGATATACGACAATATACCTTACATTAATAATACGAGAATACCTTATGAAATCTATTTTACAAATGAAATTTTATACAATATACTGTGACAATATCCTGGAACCTAGAAACGACAATATACCAATACCTAATTAAACCTTTTTACAAATGAACTTTAATAAGATATTATGCTGTGACAATACCTCTCTCAAGACAAAGTTCCATTACCTAATTCAACCTATTTACAAATGAAATTAAATACGACAATATCAAGCAACATTGATACGAAAATGTAGCTATAATAATAAACATAAAGAATTATCTTAAGAAAGACGGTGTAGAATGAAAAAGAATCGCAATCGGTTTATAATCAAATAACTCCTATCGCTTCTTTCTCTTGACTGACTGGCGTACGCGTTTGCCTCGCTCACTCGGTTATACCCCTCCAACCATTCTTCCGGGCGCGCGCGCGCAATCGACCCGCCCGCGCTGCGTGCTGTGTTTATGTGTGTAAAGTGTGTATGCCAATTGTTATATAGTAAGACATTTCGGGTTAATTAGTTACAAACCCATCTTGGCTGACACCGACTTCAAAAATAACAATAATTTTACATTGTATGATCCTAATAATTTGATTGTCTTTTAAGCAGTCTACACATATATTTAAAACTTTCTGCTTAGGTGAACTCTAAATAAATATTTTGATAATTGTCTGTTAGTCATAGGTATGTGTGGAGTTAGAGGTTAAGTTTAAGTGGTTACCTACATTCTTGCATGGTAAATGCATTGATCGTACATTGAGTGGAAAAAATAAGTTGATTGTAAGTTGTAGACAGAAGAATACGCAATTATTTTTAACTTTTTAGTGCATTTTTTGTTTTAGAATATTTTTTTGTGAAGTCGGTTTTCCATTTTGTTAAAAATTTTGTTTATTTAGTGTGGATATGTCCTACATTTAATTTCATAGCTTTTTTTAATCGAGAATGAAGAGATTTTTCAAGCAAGGCATCACAAGTTCCTACAATTTGGGGTTTACAACTGTTGCTCGAAGGGGGTTGAATGTAGGGGTGAAGTTTTCACGTTGCAGGATGGCATTTTTAAATATAAAATTGACGTGTTTCGGGATTTTTTACAAGTATGCACGATAATTGATATACTGAATTTATTTCTCTTAAAACATGAGCTTTATTTCATTTCATATTTTACTATTACATACATATTGTCGAAGTTTATTTGATAAATTCTCCTATCAACTCTCATTCTTGTTTCTAACAAAAACAAAATGAAATATACTTTTAAATGAGGCGACTTCAATTAATTGCTACACTTTAAATTATGTTATCTTGTTTGCAAAGGAAAGCCAGACGTCGCACTTTGACCGTTTTGCAGCCCATAGTTGATTACTTCAAAAAATATTGGAATATTTTTACTAAGATAAAATACACATATGGCAATTAACACATAATATCATTTCCTAATCGTCTCTTGGCTTTTAGCATACTTTTTAGTGACTTTTCTTTCAAGAAATTCACAAATAAGGAGATCCCGACTTTTGAATTTTGAAAAAACTTCTTCAAATGAGCGCGAACTAGGCCCACTACAACACATACAGGGTCAGTTTCAATTTTCATATATATATATATATATATATATATATATATATATATATATATATATATATATATATATATATATATATATATAGGGTGGCGCATTGAAAACGAAACAGATCGATTTGCATCCAGGGAAATACGTCAGTTTTAATATTGAGGGGGACATGTTTTGACATAAAACTCAACTTTGTCACACAACCCCTTAAGGGTGGTGATAACAACCATTATATTTTAAATAGGGAACATGGGTCGAGTGTTACATCATTTGAAAGCTCATTCTTTTCTGAATTCAGCACACTAATTTTTTGGAAGTTTTATCAACTCGTTTAAAAATTATTCACAGTTGAAGATGCAAAAACGCATTTCACTCATTCCGATAAGAAATGTGCTGATAGTCAATGTTTTGTTGGTTTGTAAACAAAAAATGGACTATCAGACCATTTCTTATCGGAATGAGAGAAATGCGGTTTATTATTTCAGTTTATCGGTCGGTTTGATACTTGATAGTACTACCGAAAATTAATTTCACAATGGTGTATTCTATAGAAGAAAGAGTTGAAATAATTACTCTTTTTTTTTTCAAAAACGATGACTGTGCCAACCGTATCGCAAATTTGTTTGATGAACATCATCCGAACAGACATGTTAACAGAAAATACATTTTGGAGTTAGTTGCAAAGTTTCGACAGAGTGGTTCAGTAGCCAACAAAAAACGGGATCCTGAACGTGAATTTCCGGTTAGAAATGAGACTACTGAGATTGAAGTTTTATGACAAATTGCTGCAGATCCAACTTTGAGCACGAGAAAATTGGCCACTGTTTCAAACAGCAAAAGAATAACTATTCAGCAAATATTTAAGCATCATAAATTTCACCCGTATAAAATTCATCTTGTAACAACAACTGAATGAAGATTATTTTGATCGGCTGCTGGAGTTTTGTGAAGTTATGACTGCACGTATAGTTGATAACGGGAACTTTCTGTTCAATATCTGTTTTTCAGACGAGTGTACGTTTTTATTAAATTCTACAGTAAATCGTCATAATTGTTGTTATTGGGCAGATAATAATCCAAGAAATTTTCACGAAGTCCACATTCAAACTGCACAGAAATTGAATGTCTGGACTGGCATTTTTGGAGACCGTTTAATCGGACCAATTTTTCTTGATGGCAATTTGAGTGGCGAAACGTATTTGAAGTTACTAGAATATATCGTTTACCCTCTACTAATTGACATTGTTGAAAATGATGATCGCTATCAAGAAAATCAATTAGTGTTTCAACAAGATGGAGCTCCTCCGCATTTTTCACAACGTGTTAGGGAGTTTTTGAACAGAGAGTTTCCAGAGCAATGTATTGGGCGTAGAGGTTATAAATAATCTCGGCACCATAAAGATTACTATTTCGTTTTGGGACGTTAAAAGAAGTGAGATAAACTTAATACTTTACAATAATTTAATATTGTATTCTTTAAGGGTTAAATACGAATAATAACATATAAAAGATCGCGGTCGCGTGACGTTAGTATTGACAGTTCTTTTTGCTACTCTGCGTTTTTGCATACCGTTACTCACTGCTGGTTCGACAGCTACTTGACTGCTCGACTCCAACTCAACTACTCTGCTACTAAAGGGCGGTTTTCGGTTCTAGCTCGGCGCTGCAGTACTCGTCGTCCTTGATTCTGTGTGCGTCGACGCTGACGTTGGATCGTACCTGGTGAACGCTCTTTGCCTTTAATATATTTTCTACAGAGGTGCTATTGAGTGGCCCCCTAGATCACCGGATTTAACATCTTTAGACCTCTTTCTATGGGGCCATTTAAAGAGAAGAATTTTCGCAACAGAACCGGAGTCTCTGGAAGAATTACGACGATGCATTGTTGAAGAATGCCGTCTAATAACTCCACAAATGCTCCAGAATGTCAGAGCTCGTTTTAATAAAACTTGTACTTATGGAAGCTGGTGGTCAACAATTTGAACACTTATTAACTGAATAAACATTTTTGAACGTTTGGTTTTGTTTTTAGTTTGTTTTTAATGAAAAATGGATTAATTAGTGCATTTCTTATCAAAATGAATGAAATACGTTCTTGCAACTCAAACTGTGAATAATTTTTAAACGAGTTGATAAAACTTTAAAAAAAATTAGTGTGCTGAATTCAGAAAAGAAAAAGCTTTCAAATGATGTAACACTCAACCCATGTTCCCTATTTAACATATAAGGGTTGTTATCACCACCCTTAAGGGGTTGATGTGACAAAGTTCAGTTTTATGTAAAAACATGTCCCCTTCAATATTAAAATTGACGTGTTTCATTGTTTCTTAAAAAAAATTCTCTGGACGTAAATCGGTCTGTTTCGTTTTCAATGCGCCATCCTGTATATATTTAACAGAATTTTTAACACGGCATTTCTGTATACTATACAAGGAGAAAGGTTAAGGGCAAGGCCGCAAGGAGACAACCGCATACATGTGTTTCAAGCTTATTAGCTATCATCAGTACAGTATAGCCAGGTGATCGGAACATTCTGGATGACGAAGCAAAAATACACGGAGTCACAGCAGGCAACCAGGACACATATGCAGCATTATTCGGAAGACCCTCAATTCGAGGGCAACAACCAAAATCGCCACGGAGAAAGGTTATATATATATATATATATATATATATATATATATATATATATATATATATATATATATATATATATATATATGTATATATACGAGCGCAAACTAGGCCCCCTAAAATTCATATACGGGTTTAGTTTCAGTTTTTCTCTGTTTACATTTATACAGGGTGACGCATTTCTACGGTAAAGCTCAATATAAGTGTTATTATACAAGATACGAGAAAAAGTTGTATACGTTAATTATAGGGTGTTTTCAGCTGCATCTTTGAAAATTATTTCGACAGTCACAGGATGGTGGTGGAGATACCTACAATTTTTTTTCGTACACCCTTATATTATTGAATTTTTGCATTTTATAACGGAATATGATCCATATTTGCAAGAAAAAAAATCGATACGCAATATGTGCGTTTTTGTATCCAATTTTCATTAAATGCTTCAAATTTCAGTAATTCAATTTGCTATTAACCTAAAGTTTGTTGGCTAGGAAACCAGTTTTCTCGGAAACATTTTAAGTTTATTTTCGGAAACTCTTTGTACAATTTCAAGTTATTTTAATAAAATATGGTACATTGTTTTTACTATATAGGTTATACCGGTAACTAGATTGATGCCTGCTTGCATTACAGAGGTATATATGCTATTAGAAACATTTTTATGAAAATTCACTTTCATTACGCACTTGCTGCGCCCAGAGTTTGAGGTCGATACTTTATATAAATTAAAGCATTGTGGTGTATCTTGGTAAGAACATACCACTAGACAGATAATTTTTAACCTTAATAATATCCGCGGGACGGCTATTAATACAGAATATCATTTCTTAATCGTCTTTTGGCATACTTATTCTTATTTCAGGTCGATACGTTGTTTAAATTAAAACATTGTAGTGTATCTTGTTTACATAAATACCAATATATAGATATAATTTACTTGAACGTTGAATCCAAAGGCCTGTACTTGACTTTTCTCATGTTTAGCTTACTTGGATCAAAACCATGACCATGTTACCTGTTGTGGTTACTGGAATATTGACATCAGAATGACTTCTTTCAATAAATCTGTTCTTATTGACACATTTGAGTCTTTCTTCTTGCATTTTCCTTTAGCTGAGCCAACTATAATTTTTACGAACAAAAGCAACCATACAACTGCTGCGGCATAAAATTATTTTGTTACCAATATCATGCCTGATTTATATAAAATTGATATTGTCAATCCCAATGTTTCAGATCATTTTGCCCAAATACTTTCGATTTACGAGTCCAATGAGGGCTATCGTTTTTGTGCTCACCAGCTGGCACCACTGGCGAGTAGGGTCCTGTCAGTCTTGAGTTCTGTCGGTTTCAACATACAGGATCTAGTTTCTCATATGGATCTAGCAGTTACCATGCCACAATTTCTGACAAAAGGTAGTGATCAGTTCGAAACACACCAGCTAAGAACATTAGAAAAGCGTTATTCGAACGGATCAACGTCGAGCGTGTTATAGGTTTAGGTAAAACATTTCGGATTTTAAGTAACAAGTTAGGATCTAATTTGGTATCACTTGGAGTAGTAGTAGTAGCAGCAGTGGTGGGGAGGCCAACGCCAAGCAAGTAGGCCACAATGGACCCTTTTTGCCAACCCCAGCAACCATGCTCTACTCTTCCTCGATTCCGTCGCCAAACCGCCTCGACCTCGAAATGAAGGCCGTGACGGTCTTCAATTGGACGGTACTTACCTGATCCTCGATCCGAACAATTCTGCTCGAAGACTCCCAAAAGCCTCGCATTCACACAGGTAGTGGTAGGACGTTTCTTCATCCTCGCCACATTCCTGGTAAATGGGATCCCTCTCTATGCTTATCAATGTGAGGTGTCTTATAAGGGCGCAGTGGCCTGTCAGCACCCCAAGGATGCGGCGAAGCGTAGGTCGACTCCTTCCGAGTAGCCAGACAGCTTTATCTCTGTCCGGCCCCTTCACAAAGTCCCTCGCCTGCCTGCAGCCACTAACCGACCCCCAGTGCCTCTCCATTGCTTCCTCGGTCCACCTGTCTTAAGTCGTCTTCCTACTTATGCCTATTGCAGGCTCCGGTCCACAGAACGGCCGCCGGGAACCGAGTCTTGTGAGATTTTTCGCCACCTCATTCCCCGCCACGCCACAGTGTCCCGGAACCCACACCAGTTGCACCTTCTGGCTAGTCCACTGAGGGCGTCAGCGCACTCCTGAACCAGTGTTGACCTGATTCTGGTCGCGCAGACTGCCCGGAGGACCGCCTGGCTATCCGAGCAGATGTACACACATTTCTCGGGACTCCTCCTCACATCCTGTCTATTGGCCACAGACAGGATAGCATACACCTCTGTTTCGAATGCCGTGGTATATGCGCCAAGAGCATAGCTCTTGCGCACCCCCAGGCCCTCGATGTATATTCCTGGCAGTGGTTTAACGTGTCCATCACGAAACTGTGAATGTATCTTAGACACAGTTCCCTGGGTTAGTGGGGGCAAATCTGGATGTTTTTCATTAAATAGGTTAACAACTTGTGCCTGTGTTCTACACATATCACCATACCCAATCATCATTAATATTTTTGTTGGCAGAGTTTCAGTTAAGTACGGCATTATTAGAGCAAAAATTAATTTAAATTATCGGAACAAAATTACGACTAAGTTATTAGGAGACCGTGTGCATTCAACACAATACACCACAAAATAAAACAGAACAGTTAAATTTCACCTTTCACACTGCAAAAATTGGTAGTTAATAAGAAACGATTAATGATACCAAGTACGTTTTAGATAAAAAACAAGATACGAAATTTAATATAAGAATCAGTGAAGAATTCCAGAGCAGCTTATTTCGTTGTGTGCAAGTGAATGGAGAACATTTTGAACATTTATTATAATAAAGGGACGTTTTATTAAGTTTATTTTCGAAATTTCAATTCTAGGGTAAACTGTTTAGTTTTAATATTCCGGTATTGAATTTCCACCCTGTATTGAAAACTGTAATATTAGACCATACATATGGGGTATCTCCGCATTCAGAAAAATGTGATCCATCGAATTGTGATGAAAAAATGTAGGGTTGCTATTTAAAAAAAAAACAGAGAAGCTCTGCGACAAAGACACGCAAAAACAGGAAGTGTAACAACCATTTTAAAAACTACATGTAACTTTACGTGAACATTTGTACGTTAAAAACATTCAAAGCCAGTCATGGAAAAGCATAAAAAAGAGTTAGCAAGGTTAAAATATTAAAAAAGCTTCTTATACGTGAAGTTTTCAAAGCTTTTTTAATATTTTAATCTCGCTAACTCTTTTTTATGCTTTTTCATGACTGGCTTTGAATGTTTTTAACGTACAAATGTTCGCGCAAAGTTACATGTAGTTTTTAAAATGGTTGTTACAATTCTCTGTTTTGATGTTGTGGCTTTGTTTTCAATTAGTTACAGTGCTTGCTCCTAAGGATGCCTGGAAACTCAGGCGAAATATATCGAGTATTTAGTACAGAGTGCCTTTCTTTAAAATATAGCCCTCATTTTTTTGGTCGCAACTGCCCTTAAAAGTATATATATATATATATATATATATATATATATATATATATATATATATATATATATATATATATATAAACATTTAAAATTAAACTAAGCCCGGATATGGGTTCTGGGGAGCCTAGTTCGCACTCATTTGAAGAAATTTTTTCAAAATTCAAAAGTCGAGACCTCCCCATTAGTGAATTTTTTTTCAAAGAAAATTCACTAAAATGAATAGATACCAATATATTCACGTAACAATAACATGCAAGTCACTAAATGTACAAGTGTATGTATAGGACACCCAGATGGTCTATTGTTCTATTTTCTACTATGATTACTAATCCAGAAATTACAAATTTAAAATAAAACACCTATTAGATAGTCATTGACCACAAGAGCATTCCCGGACCAGCTGTGTATCAAACACGCGCCCCTATTTTTAGTTAATTTTCTTTAAAAAAATTCACTAATGAGGAGATCCCGACTTTCGAATTTAAAAAAAAATTCTTCAAATGAGCGCTATTTAGGACCCCTGGAACCCAAATCCGAGGTCGGTTTCAGACTTTATATGTTTATATATATATATATATATATATATATATATATATATATATATATATATATATATATATATATATACATATATATATATATATATATATATATATATATATATATATATATATATATATATATATATATATATATATATATGTCACTCCTATAACTAAAAAAATAATGGACCGATTTTGATAAAACTTGGTAAATACCTTCCTTTCGCAAGTGGCTTGGATAAGTTCGTTAGCCAGGAAAATCCGCCAAGGTTTTCCCGGAAAAGTTAGTGTTTTTGAAAAAAAATTATATCTCCGGAATTAACAAAGTAAGGGCAACCAAACTCGGGACGCAGGTTTATATCATTATAAATAAGTTACCTACCAAAATTTAGCTCTGTAGGTTAAAGGACAAAAAAGTTACAGGCATTTAAAGAACAATAAATTTGGGTTTTCCTCAAAACGTCAAAGTCGCGATTTAAAACGTCAAAATTCATAATATTTAGGCAATGAACCTGAAACTAATATAAGCTATTGAAGAAAAATGTCTCAAGAATAATGTTTTACAAAGCCTGACGTCTTAGTTTCAATCGTCATTGTCCTTCATTTTACTAAAATATTCCCAGAGAATTCATTTCAAATAGACCCTTTCTCTGATGATTTGGTTAGTGTTGGCTATAGAGATTATCGGTTAATGGTATATCATTTTTGTCGAATTTTCATAAAAAATCTTTAAAGCTCAATATATCCGTTATTATGCAAGATACGAAAAAAAAACTGTATACATTAATTATAGTGTCATGAGCTACATCTTAAAAAAATATGTCTACAATTACAGGGTGGCCCATAAGTCGTTGGTGATTCAAATTTTCTTTTTTAGTGAATTGTCTTTAAAAAAAATCACTAATGGGGAGATCCGTGTTTATATATATATATATATATATATATATTTTCTTAAAAAATTGTGGGAAAGCCGTCAGTTGCAAAATAAAACTCTTTATATATATATATATATATATATATATATATATATATGTATATATATATATATATATATATATATATATATATATATATATATATATATATATATATATATATATATATATATATATATATATATATATATATATCGTACCGATAACAAAAAAAATAATAGACCTATCTTGATCAAATTTGGTGATTACCTTCCTTTCGCAAGTGGCTTGGATAAGTTCGTTAGCCAGGAAAATCGGACCAGGTTTGTGTTTTCTTTCTAAAAAAATTCATATCTCCGGAAGCAACAAAGTGAGGACAACCAACAAAGTGAGGGTACGCGTATTTGTATTATAAAGAGTGAACCATGTACCAAAATTTAGGTCTCTAAGTTTAAGGACAAAAAAGTTACGGGCGGCTAAAGAAACAAATTTTGGAGTTTTCTTCGAAACGTCAAACTCGCAATTTAAAACATCAAAATTGGCACTGTTTAGGCAAAGAACGTGAAACAAATACGGATTGTAAACAGAAAATGTTGCAAGAAGAGTGTTCTGCGAACCCTTAAGTTTCAGATACAACCGTCATTGCCCTTCATTTTACTAAAATATTTACAGAAAATTAATTTCAAATAGATCCTTTCTCTGATGCTTTGGCTGTCAGTTTAGTTAAGTTGATGCTTTCGCTGTAGGTTTAGTGAAGTTTATGGTTTAACGGTCTATAATCTTTAGCTAATTTTTGTAGAACAAATTCGTTACTGCATTTTAGCATTTTTTTATCGAAATATGATGTATGTTTGTTAGAAAAAAATGTGGACGCAGTAAGTGCGTTTTGGTAGCAAATTTTCATTAAATCCGTCAAATTTCAATAACTTAATTTGCTATTAACGTAAGTTTCGTTGGTTAGGAAACCAACATTTAACTTTATATTCGGAAAATTTTTGTTTGAACGCAGCAAGGGCGTTTTGGTTGCGAATTTTCATTAAATGTTTCAAATTTCATTAACTCAATTTGCTATTAACCTAAGGTTCATTGGCTAGGAGACCAGTTTTCTCGGAAATATTTATTTTCGGAAAATTTTTGTACATTTTCAAATAATTATTTTGATAAATATGTTACATTGTTTCTACTATATAGGTTATACGGGTAACCAAATTGATGCCTGCTCGCATTAGAGCGATATATTTGTAATTAAAAACATTTTAATGAAAATTCACTTTTATTACGCACTTGCTGCGTGCAGAGTTTTTTCTTGATTCGTTTTAGTGCGTTTTATTTATTTCCTATCGTAAAAACAAACTTTTTTCATTACATATTATTTGAATACGGATTTTGACGCATTCTGTGAATGTAATGTAAATATATTCACTTGGATTTACGTGATTTAATAATGGTAAGGTTGAAGTACAACATTGTTACGTAGTTCGCAAACACTACACCTGAAAATAATTTATCCTTGTAACAATGACTTGGACGATATTTTTATGTACCTAGATTTATTTTTAGCAAATATACCTAATTAAATAAAAAAGTTTGGACGCAGCAAGTGCGTTATGGTAGTGAATTTTCATTTTAAAAAAAAGTTAATAGCAAATATGTGTTTTTTTTTTAAGAAAGCAGGCATCAAATTTGAATTATAGATTTTAGCTTAATGGGAAATATATTGAGCTATCGGATTTGAAATATTTTTATGAAAATTTCCTACCATAATATACTTGCTGCACCCAGACCCTTTCCAACACTTATTTACGGTTGCTGTATCCATACTTTTTAAAAATGGTAAAAGATTGCAGCTTACTATGTAAGACTGGCAAACAAGACAACCTCAAAATCATTTTTGGAAGAATATTTTTGAAAAAATGAAATGCGATAATAATTTAAACATAAATTCAAAATCTTGGTTCGCTGCTTCGTCGCGGGGGTTCTCCTTCCCTTTATGCATGCCTACAATCACCCTCAATGCATAAACAAGAACAATGTAAACAAGAAAAATTCGTTTGGAGAAACCCCTAAGAAAGTTGCCATGCACCAGACTCCCCAATTTAGAATCTGGAAGAAAAGACATACTTTGCATAAAACTCTCTCTCAGGGCTGCAACTAAATTCATCTGTTGCATTTACCGGTCACCTTCTGACAACAACTTTGTCCAGCTCTTCGACTACCTTTCTGAAAAAACCGACCATCTGATTTCTGAATATCCTTCCTCCGAGGTCACTATTCTTGGTCACTTCAATGTCCATAATAATGAATGGCTAGCATCTTCAAAAACCTATCCACAAGGAAGAGCAGCGGAGGCCTTTGCAGTCAGCAATTCTTTAGCCAATTTGGTTCAGCAACCTACTTACTTTCATCGCATCCCAACACACAGCTCAAATCCCTTGGGTCTCCTTCTTACTACAAATCCTGACTGCTATAAGATATCAGTCACCGCCCCCCTTGGTCGCTCAGACCATGGCATGGTCACTGCTTCCTGCGTAATGCAACCCGAGGTCACACAGTCATCACATCCACCTTTTTTGGCACTACAACTCCGCGAACTGGGACGAAATGCGAGATTACTTTTCCTCATTTCCATGGGCGTCTCTCTGCTTCTTTCATCCTGACCCCGCTGATATCTCACAAAACGTCACCGAAATTATCCAAACTGGCATGGAATTATTTATTCCACGTACACAGAAAACCTCTGCAGCCACTCAAAAGCCCTGGTTCTCTAAATCCTGTGACAAGGCTGGACTTGAAAAGGTCAAAGCTCACAAAAAACTACCTCTCTAGACATATCCAAAGCATTCGACCAGGTCTGGCACGCAGCGGTGCTTAATAAACTTCCGACCTATGGCCTACCACCAAAACTCTGTACGTGGACAGCAAATTTCCTCTCCAACCGAAGCATTTCTGTTGTCGTTGATGGCCATTCCTCTAAACTGTATCCAATTAATGCAGGAGTTCCTCAATGTTTAGCTTTAGCCCCTACTTTGTTTCATCTCCACGTCAATGACCTCCTCTCTAGCACATTCAACCCAGTTCACAGATACGCGGACGACTGCACCCTCTACTCAAATATACAATATTCTAAGCCTGTCCTTTAGCCCAACTAGACGATGATCGCAGACTCATGGATGGTTCTATCTCCGTGGATCTCCAAAAAATATTAGACTGGGGAAGTAGAAATCTTGTACAATTCAACCCCACCAAATCACAGTCTTGCTTTCGTTCTCATAAGAGATACACCAGCTCTAGACCCATCACAATAAACAACCAAGTTACTCAAAGTAAGGAGTCCTTTTCACTTGTTGGCATTTCTGTGGATCGAAATCTCAATTGGCACCAACATGTCACATCAATTGCAGAAGCGGCTGCTAATAAATTAGGTTTCCTCTTCCGGGCTCGCAAATACTTTTCACCAACTAATCTCTATACCTTATGTACTTCACAAATAAGACCAAACCTCGAATACTGCTCCCACATCTGGGGTGCTGCTGCCGCTTCTACACTCGCTATCATGGACTCCATTCAGAAGAGAGCTATACGTCTCATCGGTGACCCTACCCTCACCCAAAAGTTGCCATCCCTTGCCCACCGACGTGCCGTTGGTGACCTCTCTTTCTCTTTTATAGATATCTGCACGGGCACTGCTCAGAGGAGCTTTCTTCCGTAGTTCCTCCACCTGCTGTCCCCAACCGATCTACCAGGGGAACAGAGCGAATGCACCCTTTTACTGTCCAGATCACCAGACATAGAACATCTTGTTATGCTCGCTCTTTTGTCCCGAGGACTTCCAAGTTGTGGAATTCCTTGCAGGCAAGCTTTTTCCTTCTCCCCCGAACCTCCAAACCTTCAAGTCCAGAAGTAACAAGTTGCCTCTTTCCTCTTTGTCGACACCCACGGTACGATAGTATTTAGGCTGTAAGCCCTCGTGGTGTGTTGTTGAAATAAAAAAACAAAAAAATAATGTTTTTAATGAAAATTCACTAAAAAGCATTTTTAGCCAATTATTTTTTATCATTATTTTTTATCCTGTGGTATCACCTTATGAAGATGGGTAAGGCGGACAGTGGAAACTGCTGATACTGTCCTGAAGCAGCTGAAACAACAGAACCCTTGCTCCGATGGATATTCGACGCCCTAAACAAGTAAATCAGATTTTCGTTTCAAATAAAAGTAAACACGTTATATAATTTCTGTGTTCATATTTATATTTACATAAAAATAACATTTTGATTGCCTTGATTATAATTAGTTGTAAGTTGTACAAAAGTTACTTATCGCAATTTGTAGTAACATTTCACAAGACTAAAGCAATAATCTATTATTTATCGGTTGAACTGGTCAAAGTACTCGTCTAATTGGTGATTCCCATTTCGCATTAATTTTGATTATAAGTGCCTGTTTTTAAAAATCAAAGCCTTATATTATTCGGTTTTTTTTCTTACCGCAATGGATTATTCTAGTATTACCTGATAACATTTGTATTTAGATAGTAATAATTATAATGTGTATTTGGAATCTAATATCTTATCGAAGATGAGATCTTAATCATGACGACGTTAATGACTATGCCATATGATACTACAATCTCATCCGTGAATTGTTCTTGTTTAACTGTTTTGCGTTTTTGATCCTGTGTAATTTCTGGACTTGTTTTGTCGCAGAGTGAAGTGATGGACGAAGCAGAAGGTAGCATAGGCACTCAACAGATCCCGGAAGTTTCTGACTCTCTCTTCAGCACTGTTGACATAATCCTTTTGGCAATTCTCGTAGGAGGTATTGGATGGTACTTCATTAATAAACAAAAGAAAAACAATGAACTCGCTGCCAAAGCAGGAAGATCTTATTCCATACAGTAAGTACCTATTTTAAGTTTTAGCAGTGCTTATATTTTTAAACTATTTTATTTAATTTAGTATACAGGTTGTGCCAATTAAAGCTTCCGCTGGAAAATATCGGAATTAAAAAAAAAAGAAAAAATCTCTAGACGCAGCAAGTGTGTTATGGTAGCGAATTTTCTTTAAAATATTTTTAATAGCAAATGTCTTTCTTTGATGAAAGCAGGCATCAAACTTGGTTGCCTATATAGTAGAAACAATGTGCCATATTTCGTCGAAATAACTTTATTGTTAGAAAATATATAAACATTTTTCAAAAGTCTAGATGCAGCAAATGTGTTATGGAAGTGAATTTCCATGAAAATGTTTTTAATAGCAAATGCGAGCAGGCATCAATCTGATTACCGGTATAGCCTATGTAGTAGAAACAATATACTATATTTTATCAAAATTACTTATGGTTTGAAAATATACAAAAAAATTCCGAAAATAAACTTAAATGTTGGTTTCCTAACCAACAAAGCTTACGTTAATAGCAAATTGAGTTATTGAAATTTTAGGGATTTATTGAAAATTCGCTTTTCAAAAAATTGTTTTTAGAAATATTACTAGGACCCCACCTGGATGCACAAACCACAAGACACATTTCTTGTTCACATCCCTCGAGGAAGTTACAGGACTGAGAGTGAATAGGGGTGCTAGGCGAGGTAGGTAGTAAAAAGGAAATATGAGCAGAAAAAGCGAAAAAACTGCTTAAAAGCTGTATATTTGAAGCCATATCGCCATTAAACTCCGCCTACCCTGCACAGCACCCCTATTCGCCACTAGGGCACGTAACCTTCTTGGGGGGTATGGACAAGAAGTTTTTTTTGGTTAATGCAACGAGGGTGGTTGTATGCACACGAGGGGGGAAGAAAAATGTCTACCCCTTCGACTTGCGGTAGGGTTGGGGGTGGCTGCTTCGTCGTGGGGATTTTCCTTTCCCCCTCGCGTGCATACAACCACCCTCGTTGCATAAACTACAAGAAAAATTTCTTGTTCACATCCGCCAACGAAGTTACGGCACCTGGGGGAATAGGGGTGCTGTGCGGGGTAAGCAGGGTTTAAGGAGATATGGCTTCGAGATGTGAAAAAGACAACTTTCAAGCCCGTTTTATGCGCATTTTCTGCTCATATTTCTTTTTTACTACCTACCCCGCCCAGCACCCCTACTCACTCCTGGTCTCGTAACTTACTTGGGGGGTGTGGACAAGAAATTTGGTTGCCCTTACTTTGTTATATCCGGAAATATGAATTTTTTACAAAGAAAACACAAAATTTTCCGGGAAAACCTGGTCCGATTTTCCTGGCTAACGAACTTATCCAAGTCACTTGCAAAAGGAAGGTACTCACCAAATTTGATCAAGATCGGTCCATTATTTTTGAGTTATCGGTCGGATATATATATATATATATATATATATATATATATATATATATATATATATATATATATATATATATATAAACACAGATCTCCTCATTAGCGAATATTTTTTCAAAGCGCTAAAAAAGCCGAGAGACGTCGACTTTGTTATTAAATTAAATGTTCATATTGTTTTCCCTCCACTTCCGAAAGTTATCTGACGACATTCTTCTTGCATAGATTTTCGATTTCAAGTGTCCCCATAGAAAAAAAGTCTAAGGGTGTTAAATCTGGCGATCTGGGAGGACACTCGATTGGATCTCTGCGTCCTATCAAGTGATTAGCAAAGTTCTGATTAAAAAAAATCACGCATACCTGTGGCATAATGTGGTGGAGCACCATTCTGCTGAAACGACACATCATCTTGTGCCAAAGCGTTTTCATTTTCCATTCAGTACCTCCACAATCGTCGGGTAGATATGCGTTTCCAGTAGATCTAGACACATGTTTGCATCCAGATTTCCCGGTAGGAAGAGAGGCCGTATGAGGTGGTCTCCCAGTATGCCCGCCCAAACATTCAATTTCCCCGGATGAAAGTGATGGAAAAATATATAAACACCGAATTACTAACATTTCTTGAAAAACACAGTCTAATCCATGACAGGCAGTATGGTTCCGTCAGAGCAGATCAACTGCCGACCTCCTTTCTTTGTCACCCATTCTTGGAATAAGTCTATGGAACTACACGGTGAAGCCCAGATTGTTGCTCTAGACATATCCAACGCATTCGACCAGGTCTGGCACGCAGCGCTGCTTAATAAACTTCCGGCCTATGGCCTACCACCAAAACTCTGTACCTGGACAGCATTTCTGTTGTCGTGGATGGTCTCTAAACTGTATCCAATTAATGCAGGAGTTCCTCAAGGTTCAGCTTTAGCCCCTACTTTGTTTCTTCTCCACATCAATGACCTCCTCTCTAGCACATCCAACACAGGTCACAGTTACGCGGACGACAGCACCCTCCACTCAAATATACAATATTCCAAGCCTCCTGCCTCTTTAGCCCAATTAGATGAGGATCGCAGACTCATGAAGGGTTCTGTCTCCGTGGGTCTCCAAAAACTATTAGACTGGGGAAGTAGAAATCTTGTACAATTCAACCCCACCAAATCTCAGTCTTGCTTTGTATCTCATAAGAGATACACCAGTCCTAGACCCATCACAATGAACAACCAAGTTATTCAAAGTAATGAGTCCCTTTCACTTGTTGGCATTTCTGTGGATCGAAATCTCAATTGGCACCAACATGTCACATCAAATGCAGAAGCGGCTGCTAAGAAATGAGGTTTCCTCTTTCGGGCTCGCAAATACTTTTCACCAGCTAATCTCTATACCTTCTATACTTCACAAATAAGGCCAAACCTCGAATACTGCTCCCACATCTGGGGTGCTGCTGCCGCTTCTACACTCGCTATCCTGGACTCCATTCAGAAGAGAGCTATACGTCTCATCGGTGACCCTCCCATCACCCAAAGACTGCCATCCCTTGCCCACCAACGTACCGTTGGTTACCTCTCTCTCTCTCTCTCTTTTATAGAGCGCGAACTAGGCCCCTTAGAATCCATATCCGGGGTTAGTTTCAGTTTTTATCTGTTTGCATATATACAGGTCATGCATTTCTACGGTAAAGCTCAATATATCCGTTATTATACAAGATACGAAAAAAAAATGTATACGTTAATTATAGGGTGTCTTGAGCAGCTTCTTTTTACAACATACATATTTTTACAAGCACACAATGGCCCATAAGATACAAATATTCTTTTCTTTTTAAATCGAACACACTTTATATTCTTTCATTTCTGCATTTTCCATCGAAATATAATGCATGTTTGTAAGAAAAGAAACTCGGGACGTAGCAAGTGCGTTATGGTAGCGAATTTTCATTAAATGTTTCAAATTTCAATAGCTCAATTAGATATTAACCCAACGTTCGTTGGCCAGGAACTAGTTTTTTCGGGAACATTTAAAGTTTGTTTTCTGAAAATTTTTCTACATTGCACAAACAATAAAGTTATTTTGATGAAATTTGGTACATTGTTTCTAGTATATATGTTATACTGGTAGCCAAATTTCATTTCGTTAAAAAAATACATGTTTGGTATTAAAATTTAATGAAAATTCACTACCACAGTGGACTTGCCGCGCCCAGACTTCTATCTTATTATTTCACTAGCTTATACCGTTTTTGTTCGTTGTTTCGTATGTTTTAGATTTGTTAACATGGTGTTTTCCTACATATTGTTATTTTTATCTTTACAGACACACACCTGCCACAACACAAGCACCGACAGAAAATTCATTCATAAAAAAACTAAAGACATCAGGCAGGAGTTTGGTGGTGTTCTATGGAAGTCAAACAGGTACCGGTGAAGAATTTGCTGGTCGTCTGGCGAAAGATGGTGTCAGATATAGGCTCAAAGGAATGGTGGCAGATCCAGAAGAATGTGATATGGTAAGTGTTTACAAAAATACTATGCTTCTAGCGAATTTTCACAAAAGTATGTAAACTATAAGCAGGTACGCATCATTATAATCATCTGTTCTGTTTGGTAGTACCTTCTCGATTTTTTTTACTGCCAATTATGCTTTTTATTTATTAATAAATCATCTGTAAGATTTAATGATTTTAATTAACGCATCAACAATTTTACGGCTATTTAATAATTGTTTACTATGATAAGTAGTAGCTATGTGCATAATTATTTTAGTAAACAATTAATTATATATTACATAAAATAGAATAGATAGGTATTTATATAAAAAAACCATTTGTATTTTGTCCTATATGGTTTCCCTCTCTATTAAGGGCCCACTCTGTTTGTCTTAAAACTTGCCATGACACGACCTTTGGCATGAAGACTTGTGTACTTTGTTCATTTCCTTAGATTAACATATTGTAAATAGTATAGTAGTAAAATATATAGTAATAATAAGTACCAAATTGAATAGGCATATTATTTAATGTGTAAACTCATACTGTTTTGTGTATAATAATTTGTGCGTGTATTCAAGTATTCAAGTTAGAAATAAAACCAAACAAGAGCTGAGACAAAATATAGCTACAAATAATTCTAACTGATGATAATAAAGTGTGGTTTTGTTTTGAATTTAACAGTATAAATATTGAGGAGAACGACAGGTAAATGCTCTGAAAATGTGCGAATGGCTAAATTAGTCGCAGGCAAGCAATTTCGACTATACATACATACATATATTACATAAGTAGGTATAAGCAACAAAACTACCCTGGTACGAGTAGTGTCTCCAGACTGGATACATAGCCTAATGTAAGTGTAGTAGAGTGTTTTTAGAGCCTGCAAATTTACAAAGTGACTGAAATGTTTTATCAAAAAGCCAAGCATGACTAGAGCTGATAAAATTGTCTGCGAAACGTGGTAACTAAAGGAAAGCCGTGGGCCGAATACAACCCCCAAATCTGCCACTGTATCGCTGCAACGTCGAATAATGACATCTGAGTACGTATAGGCAAAAAAGGTGGGATTTTCTTCCTAGATAAACTCATTACCTTGCACTTAGGGATGTTCATGCTAAGAAGATTCCCATGACACCACGCATATCCCCCCGCCAATGTCTGCCTGAAGGGCACAGCAGTCCTGAACAGAACCAATCGTGCATACAATTTCAGATCATCTGCAAAGAGGAGCCGATCACACCGAAGATCATGGGGCAGGTGGTTGATAAATATTACAACCAGAAGAGGCCCCAGATTTGAGCTCTGAGGTACAGCCGAGGTGGCAGTAGGCTCTCCCATACACAACAAACTGCTTTCTGTTGGACAGATATGGGATATTCATGCTAAGAAGATTCCCATGACACCACACATATCCCCCCGCCAATGTCTGCCTGAAGGGCACAGCAGTCCTGAACAGAACCAATCGTGCATACAATTTCAGATCATCTGCAAAGAGGAGCCGATCACACCGAAGATCATGGGGTCAGATGAATGTGATTTATACCGATTTGTCAAAGGCTTTTGATACGATAATAATATCATTTTGGCCAATTGGATGTGCTGGGCTGTTCCTCTCCATTGCTTCCACTCTTTGGGTCATATCTGTCCAACAGAAAGCAGTATGTTTTGTATGGGGGACATCGTTCCGGAGAGCATACTGTCACCTCGGCTGTACGTCAGAGCTCAAATCTGGGGCCTCTTATGTTTCCAATATTTAGGGCAGTTGATAAATATTAGAACCAGAAGAGGCCCCAGAGTTGAGCTCTGAGGTACAGCCGAGGTGGCAGTTTGCTCTTCGGAACGACGTCCCCCATACACAACAAACTGCTTTCTGTTGGACAGATATGGGATGTTCATGCTAAGAAGATTCCGATGACACCACGCATACACCCCGCCAATGTCTGCCTGAAGGGCACAGCAGTCCTGAACAGAACCAATCGTGCATACAGTTTAAAATCATCTATTTTTTTTCAACAACACACCGCGAGGGATTATAGCCTAAATACTATCGTACCGTGGGTGTCCACAAGGAGGAAAGAGGCAACTTGTTAATTCTGGACTTGAAGGAGGAGGAGAAGGAAAAACATGTGCCAACAAGGAATTCCACAACTTGGAAGTCTTCGGGACAAAAGAGCGGGTATAACAAGATATTCTATTTCGCAGGATAGTGACCAATCTATTGAACGACGGTAGCTTCCACGCAAAGAAACTATCAATAAGCCTAGAAATGAAGAAAGAAATAATGCCGTCTTACAGGTTTCAAACGAAAACCCTCCGCAGTCTGTTCGGTTTTATGGTGAACAAATTGACGTTCCAAAAAATAAGGTACACCGTGTATTAAAACAAAGTCATTACCATCCATACAAACCTACAATCGTACAAGGCTTAAATTTTGACGATTACCCTAAGTGACTTCAATCCTGCAGATGGTATCAAGGACAATGTCAGCAAGATGAAAATTTTCATTTGAAAATAATATGGACTGATGAATCCAGATTTACAAATTGTGGTGTGTATAATCGCCATAATAGGCATTATTGGGCAAACGAAGACGCCATCTAAAGGAAGAAAGACGATTGCAACACAGATTTGGTATTAATGTTTGGTGCGGCTTATTAGGTAAAAAACTGTTATTTTTATCTGTAGATTAGACAGTTAATTTTAGAAAACTTCAGGTAACTTCATTGTTGGTCCGTTCTTTTTTGAAAATAATTTAACTGGGAAAAGGTATCTTAATCTTAAGAGAAATGATATCATTCCAACAATGAGAAGAGTTCATGATATTTAGACGAGATTTGGTACCAACAAGACGATTGTCCAGCTCACAATGCTAGGATTGTCAAAGAATTTTTGTATCAAAATTTTAATAATCGTGTCATTTGTAACAATAGACCGGTTCATTGGTGTGCTCGAAGTCCTGATATAACACCCATGGATTTTTATTTTTGGGGTATTCTGAAGAATGATGTGTATAAATTCGATCCATCACAAAATATCAATGAATTACGAAACAGAATCACGGAAGCTATAAATCATATTAACCAAAAGACCCTCATCAGATTTTGCTGGCATGTTTCAAAAAGGTGTATAAAGTGCATTGAACAAAACGGTTGGCATATTGAACAATTTTCTATTTAGTGTATTTTTAAGTTTCTATTTTATTATTTGTTGAGTTCCGTTTCTAATTGTGTGGTTTGGTGGAGTTTAAGTTTCTATTTGTTATTGCCGGGTTTCATTATTAAACTGTTTCACATAATATTACCTAATTAAGTATTGTAAATTAAATCACAATATTTTTTTATCGTGAATCATTACGGAAAATTATGTTAAAAGTAGAAGTCTATTGTTAGACTCCATGGCCTACTGCTTTTTGAACACTCTTTTTTTGTCATTTGTTTCCCGGTGTTGGATTTCATAGCCTACGATCCTCAAAACGGTTTTTCTTAAAATTGTCAGTGCAATTACAAAATTTCTCAAGCATGTTGTACATCATTGGAAAGCTCTTTTCACAGAGTATTACATGAGCAAAAAATCCAATATGGCTGCCATAATAAAAACAAACGTTGATACCTGTAGCTCAAAAACAAATGACAATCCAAAGTTAAGAATAGCACAAAAAGATTACTATGTAAAAAGTGTCCTGATAATGTGCAAGTCTTAGACATGTCAGATCAACGCCTACTTAGATAAATAACGGAGATAGCAATACATTATCATCCAGTTTGGGACACACTGTATATTCTAGAGGTTTTAAATCGTGCTTATTTGATGTAACGTTTTAAAAGAAAATTCACTAAAAAGGAATCGTGATTGCATAGTTAATTTTCTTAATAAGCAAAGTATACATGTTTCTGTTTGTTCCAGGAAGAGTTAGTGAACCTGAAGACCATCCCCAACTCGCTGGCGGTGTTCTGTATGGCCACGTATGGTGAAGGTGATCCCACCGATAACGCGATGGAATTTTACGAGTGGCTGCAGAACGGCGACGCTGACCTTACAGGTTTAAATTACGCGGTAAGTGCACTAATGCACAATCGTTACTATTATTATTATTATTGCTGTTCGTACATGCTTTATAAGTGTTTGTTATTGACCTTCTGCACACTCATCCTGTCATGCTTAGATTATATCATACATAATACACGTGGACGTGATTTTGCTATTATACTAGATCGTTTAATGGGTAATGTTTAATTAATTGTATCATTCAAATGATAAAATAATATGTTTAATGTTAAATAACATTGCCACAAAGTCACAACATTGAATTGTATCTCACAAATAACTATTTTTCAGGAAGTGAGAAAAACTGATTAACTCTTTAAATATTGTAGGCGTTGCAATTTGTCCCGTTTAAATCAAAACAGCCTGAATATCTCATTCCACGTTCATTTTGTTGAAAATCGTAGAATCGCGTCATTTCATATGTCAAGGGGGCAGTTTTATAACCAACTTGTCCCCTGTGGGTCCGGGGACTAACTAAAAGAATAGGCGCATGGTAACTCCTGCCTGTCATACGAGGCGACTAATCAGAGTCAAGCAGGTGGTAGTGGACTTTTCCTTTACGTGATAGTAAAGGATTTTTTCACGCCCGAGGAGGTACCACCCCTTACATCAAGGGGCCGGTGAAGTCCCAACGGACATTTCCGGTTCTGGTGTATGAGTCGGTTTCCCTTGTAAGCAAAAATGATGATGGCTCCTCCTTGTACAAAAGATTCCGGAGGCAAAATACTCCTCCTTTCGGATCTCCGGGAGAGGGGTGTACAGGGGGCGCGAGCAGCAAGATTTAACATATCCTTCTCGAATCTATGTGGCCTAAATTCTAACCTGAACTCCGTTCACCATTTCCTCCAGACTAATAGGCCCCAACTCCTCTTCTTCACCGAAACCCAAATCAGTGCCAAAAGAGCCACTAATCACCTTAATTTCTCGGGGTATGAGCTCCTTACTTCCTTTAGATTGCATGGAGGTGTGTGCGTATACGTCCGTAGCAATCTACCCTGCACCAGACTCCCCAATTTGGAAGCTGAAAGAAAAGACATACTTTGGATAAAACTCTCTCTCAGGGCTGCAACTTAATGCATCTGTTGCATTTACCGGTCACCTTCCGACAACAACTTTGTCCAGCTCTTTGACTACCTTTCTGAAAAAAACCGATCATCTGATTTCTGAATATCCTTTCTCCGAGGTCACTATTCTTGGTGACTTCAATGTCCATAATAAGGAATGGCTAGGATCCACAAGGGAGAGCAGCGGAGGCCTTTGCAGTCAGTAATTCTTTAGCCAATATGGTTCAGCAACCTACTTACTTTCCTCGCATCCCAACACACAGCTATAAGATATCAGTCACCGCCCCCCTTGGTCGCTCAGACCACGGCATGGTCACTGCTTCCTGCGCATTGCAACCCGAGGACAACAGTCAGCACACTCACGTATCGTGTGGCACTACAACTCCGCAAACTGGGACGAAATGCGGGATTACTTTTCCTCATTTCCATGGGCGTCTGTCTGCTTCTCTCATCCTGACCCCTCTGATATCTCACAAAACGTCACCGAAATTATCCAAGCTGGCATGGAATTATTTATTCCACGTACACAGAAACCTCTTCAGTCACTCAAAAGCCCTGGATCTCTAAATCCTGTGACAAGGTCAGACTTGAAAAGGTCACAGCTCACAAAACGCTCCTACACAATCCCAGTCAAGAAAACCGTCACGCATTTAACGACGCAAGAAACCGCTATGTCCGCATTCTTTCTGAGGCAAAAAACTCGTTTAATAACCACATCAAAAACAAAGTCCTCTTAAGCGGCAACGGCAGCAAACCCTTCTGGACACTTGCTAAATCTATTGGGAATAATTTCTGTAAGAACACGTTCCCACCTCTTGTGTGAGGGGATGAAATTGTCTCTACCGCTCTGGGCAAGGCTGAACTTTTTGCCTCGTTGTTGGCCGGCAATTATACTCTCAACCAACCTCTTAATGTTCAACCATTAACAGTCCCCAATGTCGCGCATAAAATCACGGATATCATTTTCATAACTAAAAAGGTACGAAAGATGCCCTCTTCTCTTAATACCAGGAAAGCATCTGACCTTAACGAGATCCCAGCAATTGTTCTCAAAAAATGCGCACCAGAACTTGCTCCTGTCCTGAATCGTCTGTTTCAGACATCTTACAATAGAGGCATATTCCCTAGTAACTGGAAAACTGCTCGAGTACAACCCGTCCCCAAGAAAGTATCCAAGGCGCTTCCTAGCAACTACAGGCCTATTTCTCTCCTTTCAGTCATCTCTAAAGTGATGGAAAAGTATATAAACACCGAATTATTAAAATTTCTTGAAATACACAGTCTAATCCACCACATGCAGTATGGATTCCGTCAGCGCAGATCAGCTGCCTCACCCTCCTTTCCTTTAGCACCCATTCTTCGAGCAAGCCTATGGAACTACACGGTGAATCCCAGATTATCGCCCTAGATATAACCAAGCATTGGGCCAGATCTGGCACGCAGCGCTGCTTAATAAACTACCGGCCTATGGCCTACCATCAAAACTCTGTGCCTGGATAGCAAATTTCTTCTGCAACCGGAGCATTTCTGTTGTCGTGGATGGCGATTCCTCTAAACTGTATCCAATGAATGCATGAGTTCCTCAAGGTTCAGCTTTAGCCCCTACTTTGTTTCTTCTCCACATCAGTGACCTCCTCTCTAGCACATCCAACCCAGTTCACAGTTACGCGGACGACAGCACCCTCCACTCAAATATACAATATTCTAAGCCTGTCTCTTTAGCCCAATTAGATGAGGATCGCCGAGTCATGGAGGGTTCTGTCTCCGTAGATCTCCAAAAAATATTAGACTGGGGAAGTAGAAATCTTGTACAATTCAACCCCACCAAATCTCAGTCTTGCTTTCTTTCTCATAAGAGATACACCAGCCCTAGGCCCATCACAATGAACAACCAAGTTATTCAAAGTAATGAGTCCCTTTTACTTGTTGGCATTTCTGTGGATCGAAATCTCAATTGGCATCAACATGTCACATCAACTGGAGAAGCGGTTGCTAAGAAATTAGGTTTCCTCTTCCGGACTCGCAAATACTTTTCACCAGCTAATCTCTACACCTTATATACTTCACAAATAAGGCGAAACCTGGAATACTGCTCCCACATATGGGGTGCTGCTGCCGCTTCTACGCTCGCTATCCTGGACTCAATTCAGAAGAGAGCTATACGTCTTATCGGTGACCCTACCCTCACCCAAAAGCTCCCATCTCTTGCCCACCGACGTTCCGTTGGTGACACCTCTCTCTCTCTCTCTCTCTCTCTCTCTCTCTCTCTCTCTCTCTCTCTCTCTCTCTCTCTCTCTCTCTCTCTCTCTCTCTCTCTCTCTCTCTCTCTCTCTCTCTCTCTCTCTCTCTCTCTCTCTCTCTCTCTCTTTTATAAATATCTGCACGGGCACTGCTCAGAGGAGCTTTCTTCCATAGTTCCTCCACCTGCTACCACCAAGAGATCTACCAGGGGAACAGGGCGAATGCACCCTTTTACTGTCCAGGTCACCAGACATAGAACATCTTGTTATGCCCGCTCTTTTGTCCCGAGGACTTCAAAGTTGTGGAATTCCTTGCCGGCACATGTTTTTCCTTCTCCCCCGAACCTCCAAACCTTCAAGTCCAGAATTAACAAGTTGCCTCTTTCCTCCTTGTCGACACCCACGGTACGATTGTATTTAGGCTGTGAGTTTTCGTGGTGTGTTGTTGAAATAAAAAATAAATAAAAAAATCTACTCTGCAAAATTTACGAGAACTTGTGTAAACAACGAAGTGACGTCTGTCGCGATTTTCCAAAGAAAATTCCTAATGAGGAGATCGCGACTTTCGAATTAAAAAAAAACCTCTTCAAGTGAGCGCGTACTAGGGCCCCTAGAACACATATCCGGCGTCGTCAGTTTCAATTTATATATATATATATATATATATATATATATATATATATATATATATATATATATATATATATATATATATATATATATATATATATATATATATATATATATATATATATATATATATGTGTATATATGGATCACACAGATAACTTAAAAAATAATGAGCCGATTTTGAGAAAATTCGATGAGTACCTTCAATCTTGTAAGTCGCTTGGACAAGTTCCTTAGCCAGGAAAATCGAGCCCGTTTTTTTCGGAAAATGTTGCGTTTTCCTTCGGAAAATTTGTACATCTCAGGAAATAACAAGGTAATGCCACCAAATTTGGTACGGGGATTTATATCATTAAAAGTAAATTACGTACCAAAATTTAGATCTGTAAGTTAAAAGACAAAAGTTATAGGCGTTTAAAGAAAAAAAAAATTGGGGTTTTCCTCAAAACGTCAAAGTCGCGATTTGAAACGTTAAAATTGGCAACATTTAGACAAAGAACCTGAAACTAATACGGGTTATGTAGAGAAAATCTCACGAGAAGAATGTTCTACAAGCCCTGAAGTTTCAGCTTCAACCGTCATTGTCCATCATTTTACAAAACTGTTTCCAGAAAATTCATTTCAAATAGCCCCTTTCTCTGATGCTTTAGCAGTAGCTTTATGTATAGAGTTTATCGTTTAATGGCATAATTTTTAGTGAATTTTCGTACAAAAATCAATAAAGATAAATATATCCGTTATTATACAAGATACGAAGAAACTATACGGTAATTATAGAGTGTTTAGTTTCATCTTAAAAAATATTTCTACAATCGCAGGGTGGCCCATAAGTCGTTGGTGATACAAATTTTCTTTTTTTTTTAAATCGAACACACCTTATATTCTTGCATTTTTGCATTTTCCATCGAAATATAATGCATTTTCGTAAGAAAATAAATTCTGGACGCAGCAAGTGCGTTATGGTAGCGAATTTTCTTTGGTTGGTGGTTCAAATTTGGATAGCTCAATTTTCTATTAACCTATAAGGTTCATTGGCCGGGAAACCAGTTTTTTCTGGAAAATTTTAAGTTTATTTTCGAAAAATTGTTGTACATTTTCAAAGAATAAAGTTATTTTGATGATATATGGTACATTATGTATCGCGTATACAGGTTATACTGGTAAGCAAATTTGATGCCTCCTTTCTTAAAAAAAAAAACATATTTGCTCTCAAAAACATTTTTATGAACATTCCCTGCCATAACGCACTTGCTGCGTCCATACTTTTTCTGTAAGCCAGGAAATAATCAATTAATTCATTTGGTTGTAATAATCATTAATAATACAATTTATTTTTGTATTCACTGATACGTGACACTGATCGCACGACAAAAAATTTTGCATACATTTGAAAGTTCCAAGGGAATTTTGTACGACCGTGAACTTTCACTTGTATTGTTAGAATCCAGAACAATGTCAGTTATACAGTAAACATTCATTTTCGTTGTGGAAAAAAGAAACAGAAAATTATTTGTCTAAAAAATCCCCTGATCTCTTGTATGCGGGACGTTTAAAGTGAAGAGTCTACTGTCAGTTGACTTTTGACGCTGTCTTCATAAAAATTATGTTTGTAAAATGAATGCTGTTTTATTGTATCCAGGTTTTAATCATACAATTATCTGAAGCCTTGATTCACGGAGATTTTTCTAGTAGATACTCAAGGGGAAAGGAAATTGTATTTTATCTAGACTCTAGAAAGTGTAGATTGTTTGAATCAGGCATGTGTAAAATAACACATATGGGAAAACATATTCATATTAAATATAATTGCATTGCAAGTAAACTATTTTATTTAAATTTTAAGAAGAAAATAGCGATAATATAAAATACAGGGTGTGCCAATTATAACTTCCCACCTGGACAATATCGGAATTGTAAAAAAGGATGAACGCAGCAAGTGCGTTATGGTAGTGAATTTCCATTAAAATGTTTTTAATAGCAAATATGTGTTTTTTTTTAGGAAGCAGGCATCACATTTGGTTACCAGTATAACCTATATAGTAAAAACAATGTGCCATGTTTCATCAAAATAACTTTATTGTTTCAAAATGTAAAAAAATTTCCGAAAGTAAACCTAAAGTATTCCCGAAAAAACTCGTTTCTTGGTCAACCTTATAGGTTAACCGCAAATTGAGCTATTCAAATTTGAAGCATTTAATCAAAATTCGCTGCCATAACGCACTTGCTGCGTGCCGAATTTGTTTTCTTACAAATATGCATCCTATTGCCATGAAAAATGCAAAAATACAATAATATAAGGCGTGTTCGACTAAAAAAAACAAAAAGAAAATTTGTATACCCTGCGATTGTAGAAATAATTTTTTAAGATGTAGCTCAAGACACCTTATAATTAATGTATACCATTTTTTAGCGAATTTTTCTTGATACGAAAAATTCACTAATGGGGAGATCTGTGTATATATATATATATATATATATATATATATATATATATATATATATATATATATATATATATATATATATATATATATATATAAACATATAAAAATAGAAACTGAGCCCGGATATCGATTCTAGGGGCCCAAATTCGCGCTCATTTGCAAAAATTTTTGCAAAGTCTCACCAGGGATACCCCTCTCTAAGAGTGAATTTTTTATGTATCCAACCGATAAGTCAAAAAACAAATAACCGATTTTGATGAAACTCGGCAAGTGCCTTTCTTTTATTAATAGCTTGGATGAGTTCGTTAGCCAGGAAAATCGGACAAGGTTTTCCGGGAAAATTTTGAGTTTTCTTTCGAAAAAAATTTTTTTCTCTGAAAATTACAAAGATATGTCCATAAAATTTGGTGTACATATTGCTTTGGGAAATACCTAACTATGTGCCGAAATTCAGCTTTCTAGGTTTACAGAAAATTGAGCTATTCAAATTTGAACATTTATTTTTAATATCACCGCGTTTCATTGGCAATAGCTTATATGAGATCTAGTATGTCGTTGCCCTGGTAACGGAACATTTGATATTATTGCGCAGGTCTGTTAGACGCTGTAACTGAGGTCTATCGTATGGTATGAGATTGTTTATATGTTTATTTGTTTGAGTCGACGAATTATTTGTGTTATTTGGGAAATTTTTATATACACGTTCAAATTATTCCTTTATTAATGTTAGTGGGTGGATTAAATAGTGTTTGTTATGTTTTCTCAACACATAAAAAGGATCGAAGTTTTACAAGAAGGGCTGATATGCAACAGGTTAGTTATTATCTCTCTGATGCTTTGGCAGTAGTTTTAGTTAAGTTTATGGTTTGAGAGTCCATAATTTTTAGCTAATTTTCGTACAAAAAATTCGTCAATGAGGAGACCGCGATTTTGGAATTTTAAAAAGATTTCTTCAAATGAGCGCAAACTAGGCCCCCTAGAATCCATATCCAGGTTTACGTTCAGTTTTTATCTGTTTACATATATACAGGGTGACGCATTTCTACGGTAAAGCCCAATATAATTATTATTATTATACAAGAGACGAGAAAAAATTGTATAAGTTAATCATAGGGTGTTTTGAGTTGCATCTTATAAAATTATTTTGACAGTCACAGGCTGGCCCATAAGTCGTTGGTGATCCCTACTTTTTTTTCGAACACCCTTATTTTATTGCATTTTTTATCGAAATATGTTTGTAAGAAAAAAATCGAGATGCAGTAAGTGCCTTTTGGTAGCAAATTTTCATTAAATGCTTCAAATTTCAATAACTCAATTTGCTATTAACCTAAGGTTTGTTGGCTAGGAAACCAACATTTAAAGTTTATTGTCGGAAAATTTTTGTACATTTTCAAACAATAAATTATTTTGATAAAATATTGCACATTGTTTCTACTATATAGGTTTTACCGGTAACGAAATTGATGACTGCTTGCATTAAAAAGACATATTTGATATTCAAAGCATTTTTATAAAAATTCACTTCCATAAGAGTTGTTTCAGGTTATATGTCTAAATGTTGCCAATTTTGACGTTTTAAATTGCGACTTTGACGTTTCGAGGAATTTATTAATTTATTTTTCTTTAAATGACTATAATTTTTTGTCTGTTAGCCTACAGAGCTAAATTTTGGTGCGTAATTTGCCTAACGATATAAACCCGCGTACCAAATTTGGTTGCCCTTACTTTGTTATTTCCGGTGATATAAATATTTTTCTAAAGAAAACACAATCTTCCGGGAAAACCTGGGCCGATTTTCTTGGCTAACGAACTTATCCAAGCCACTTGCAAAAGGAACGTACTCACCAAATTTAATCAAAACCGGGCCATTATTTTTTGTGTTATCGGTGTGATACATACATACATACATACATATATATATATATATATATATATATATATATATATATATATATATATATATATATATATATATATATATATATATATATATATAATTTTGAATGGCATCCTATGTTGAGTGACACCTCATTTTATACTTTATAAATTTTGGTTTGGATATGGCAATAAAATCATCAGTTAAAGAATAAGACACAATATCAATGAATGAAAGAATGTTATTGAATTAAACGTTCAAATTGTTTTCCCTCCACTTTCATACAATATTAAATCCTTGCTCCTCTTCTGAACGAACATTTCAAAGCATTTCTGGCGTTATCTGACGACATTCTTCAACAATTCGCGGACGAAGCTCTTCAAGTGAGTTGGGTCATGTTGCATAAATTTTCGACTACAAGTGCCCCCATAGAAAATGTATTTAAGAAAATAAATAATTTACCACACAATTATAATCTATACAGCTGTAACATTCGCCCTAGGGGTAATATAGGATATCTGAATATATATAATTTTGAATGGCATCCTATGTTGAGTGACACCTCATTTTATACTTTATAAATTTTGGTTTGGATATGGCAATAAAATCATCAGTTAAAGAATAAGACACAATATCAATGAATGAAAGAATGTTATTGAATTAAACGTTCAAATTGTTTTCCCTCCACTTTCATACAATATTAAATCCTTGCTCCTCTTCTGAACGAACATTTCAAAGCATTTCTGGCGTTATCTGACGACATTCTTCAACAATTCGCGGACGAAGCTCTTCAAGTGAGTTGGGTCATGTTGCATAAATTTTCGACTACAAGTGCCCCCATAGAAAATGTATTTAAGAAAATAAATAATTTACCACACAATTATAATCTATACAGCTGTAACATTCGCCCTAGGGGTAATATAGGATATCTGAATAAACCCAATTATTCATTTTATAAAATATCGCCGTTGTATGCGGGTTCTATAATTATCTTAATCTGCTGCCTAACTGAATTAAGGATCGTCCTACTGGGGCGCAATTCGAGAGGGAGAGCTTAAACAGTGTCTATATTCACAGTGTTTTTATTCTGTCGATGAGTTTGAAAAACAGTTAAAGTTATCATAGTTGTTGTCATATGTTTTAATCTCAGTCTTTTAGTGAATTTTCTTTGAAAAATTCACTAATTTGGCGATCCTGACTTTTGACTTTTCTTTAAACGAGCGCCAACTAGGACCCCTAGAACCCACATCAGGGTCAGTTTGAATTTTTATATGTGTATATATATATATATATATATATATATATATATATATATATATATATATATATATATATATATATATATATATATATATATATATATATATATATATATATATATATATATATATATATATATATATATATATATAACTCATCTGGCAAATGGCTCGGCTAAGTTCGTTAGCCAGGAAAATCTACCCAGTTTTTCCCGGAAAATGTGTTTTCTTTCGGAAATTTTTCATATTTCCGGAAATAACAAAGTAAGTGCAGCCAAATTTGGTACTCTGGTTTATGTCATAAAAAGTAAACTTGTACCAAAATTTAGACCTAAAGGTTGAAAGGAAGAAAAGTTACAGGCATTCAAAGGAACAAAATTTGAGTGCCACTGATGACCAGATAAACGCACAAAAGTAAAATATTTTGTGTGGATAACGAAATCCTATGTATGCTACAGCCAAAGACTACGTTTTTTGGGGTCAAAAGGTCAAGCAATGATGACTTCAATGTCCATAATAAGGAATACCTAGGATCTTCAAAAACCGATCCACAAGAGAAAACAGCGGAGGCCTTTGCAGTCAGAAATTCTTTAGCCAATATGGTTCAGCAACCTACTTACTTTCCTCGCAACCCAAGACACAGCTCAAATCCCTTGGATCTCCTTCTTACTACAAAACCTGAATGCTATAAGACATCAGTGGTCGCTCAGACCACGGCATGGTCACTGCTTCCTGCGCAATGCAACCCGAGGTCACAGTCATCACACCCATGTATCGTTTGGCACTACAACTCTACGAACTGGCACGAAATGCGGGATTCCTTTTCCTCATTTCCATGAGCGTCTGTCTGCTTCTCTCATCCTGACCCCTATGATATCTCACAAAAAGTCACCGATATTATCCAAGCTGGCATGGAATTATTTATTCCACGTACACAGAAAACCAGCCACTCAAAAGCCCTGGTTCTTTAAATCATGTGACAAGGCTAGACTTGAAAAGGTCAAAGCTCACAAAACGCTTCTACACAATCCCAATCAAGAAATCCGTCAAGCATTTAACGACGCAAGAAACCGCTATGTCCGCATTCTTTCTGAGACAAAAAAAAGTCGTTTAATAACCACATCAAAAACAAAGTCCTCTTAAGCTTAGACGGCAGCAAACCCTTCTGAACTCTTGCTAAATCTATTGGGAATAATTTCTGCAAGAGCACGTTCCGACCTCTTGTCTCAGGGGATGAAATTGTTTCTACCACTCTGGGCAAGGCTGAACTTTTTGCCTCGTTGTTAGCCGTCAATTCCACTCTCAACTCACCTCCAAATGTTCAACCACCAACAGTCCCCAATGTCGCGCATATGACGGATATCACTTCCAAAACTAAAAAGGTACGAAATATGTTCTCTTCTCTTAATACCAGGAAAGCCTCTGGCGTTGACGAGATCCCAGCAATTGTTCTAAAAAAATGCGCACCAGAACTTGCTCCTGTCCTGACTCGTCTGTTTCAGACATCTCACAATAGAGGCATATTCCCTAGTAACTGGAAAACTGCTCGAGTACAACCCGTCCCCAAGAAAGGATCCAAAGCGCTTCCTAGCAACTACAGGCCTATCTCTCTCCTTTCAGTCGTCGCTAAAGTGATGGAAAAGTATATAGACACCGAATTATTAAAATTTCTTGTAAAACACAGTCTAATCCACGACAGGCAGTATGGATTCCGTCAGCGCAGATCAACTGCCGACTTCCTTTCCTTTGTCACCCATTATTGGAACAAGTCTATGGAACTACACGGTGAATCCCAGATTGTCGCTCTAGACATATCCAAAGCATTCGACCAGGTGTGGCACGCAGCGCTGCTTAATAAATGTCCGGCCTATGGCCTACCACCAAAACTCTGTACCTGGACAGCAAATTTCCTCTCCAACCGGAGCATTTCTGTTGTTGTGGATGGCCATTCCTCTAAACTGTATCCAATTAATGCAGGAGTTCCTCAAGGTTCAGCTTTAGCCCCTACTTTGTTTCTTCTCCACATCAATGACCTACTCTCTAGCACATCCAACCCAGTTCACAGTTACGCAGACAACAGCACCCTCCACTCAAATATACAATATTCTACGTCTGCTTCTTTAGCCCAATTAGATGACTATCGCAGACTCATGGAGGATTCTGTTTCCGTGGATCTCCAAAAAATATTAGACTGGGGAAGTAGAAATCTTATATTTAACCCCACCAAACCTCAGTCTTGCTGTCTTTTTCATAAGAGATACACCAGCCCTAGACCCATCACAATGAACAACCAAGTTATTCAAAGTAATGAGTCCTTTTCACTTGTTGACATATCTGTGGATTGAAATCTCAATTAGCACTAACATGTCACATCAATTGCAGAAGCGGCTGCTAAGAAATTAGATTGCCTCTTCCAGGCTCGCAAATACTTTTCACCAGCTAATCTCTATACCTTATATACTTCACAAATAAGGCCAAACCTCGAATACTGTTCCCACACCTGGGGTGGCGCTGCCGCTTTTACACTCGCTATCCTGAACTCCATTCAGAAGAGAGCTGTACGTCTCATCGGTGACCTACCCTCACCCAAAGGCTGCCATCCCTTGCCCACCGACGTGCCGTTGGTGACCCTTTTATAGATATCTGCACGGGCATTGCTCAGAGGAGCTTTCTTCCATAGTTCCTCCACCCTGATTTACCAGGGGAACAGAGCGAATGCACCCTTTTACTGTCCAGGTCACCAGACATAGAATATCTTGTTATGCCCGCTCTTTTGTCCCGATGACTTCCAAGTTGTGGAATTCCTTGCCGGCACATGTTTTTCATTCTCCTCCGAACCTCCAAACATTCAAGTTCAGAATTAACAAGTTGCCTCTTTCCTCCTTGTCGACACCCACGGTACGATAGTATTTAGGCTGTAAGCCCTCGTGGTTTGTTGTTGAAATATTTAAAAAAACTCAATTGTTTTAAATAGAACAATCTGTATTTTGTATTTCAAAAGTGAAGGGCATAATAATAAATATTTAATAAGTTATTAAAAAAAATGTTTTCGGATTTGTGGAAATAATAGTTTGCAAATTTTTATGCAAAAAACTTTATTGGAAGTTTTGTCGAAAAGCTTATTTGATGAAACATGGCACATTGTTTATACTATATAGGTGATACTGGTAACCAAATTTGATGCCTGCTTTCTTAAAAAAATACACATATTTGTTATTAAAAAGATTTTCATGAAAGTTCAGACCATAACGCACTTGCTGCGTCCAGACTTTTTGTGTCTTATTTATGATTTCACAGTGATAAAGTGTGTGACTATTTGTTTATTTATAAGAATATTTGAAATATTAATTTTACTTTGTGATTCTAATGTTTTTATATTTTATTGATGTGTCCATCTGAAACTTGTGTCATCTCATGATAAATAAATGTCGTCTATCTATTTATCTATCATATTTAATTAAAGCATTTTAGTGAATTTTTATTTTAAAAAATTCACTAGTAGAGAGGTATCGATGGTGAGACTTTGCAAAAAAATTTTCAAATGAGCGCGAATTTGGGCCCCTAGAACCCATATCCGGGGTCAGTTTCGATTTTTATTTGTTTGCTTTCTAGGTTTACAGAAAATTGAGCTATTGAAATTTGAAACATTTATTTTTAATATCACCGCGTTTCATTGACAATGGCCAAAACTAGCTTATAGGTATATGAGATCTAGTGTGTCTAAGCCGTTACCTAGCAACGGAATATTTGATATTATTGCGCAGGTCTGTTACACGCTGTAACTGACGTTTATCGTATGGTATTAGATTGTTTATGTGTTGCAGTTGACAAATTATTTGTGTTATTTGGGAATTTTTATATACAAGTGCAAATTATTCCTTTACGATTTTATTAATGTTAGTGGGTGGTCTAAACAGTGTTTGTTATGTTTTGTCAACACATAAAAAGGATCGAAGTTTTACAAAAAGGGCTGATATGCAACAGGTTAGTTATTACCTCTCTGATGCTTTGGCAGTAGTTTTAGTTAAGTTTATGGTTTAAGAGTCCATAATTTTTAGCTAATTTTCGTCCAAAAAATTCGTCAATGAGGAGACCGCGACTTTAGAATTTTAAAAAGATTTCTTCAAATGAGCGCAAACTAGACCCCCTAGAATCCATATCCAGGTTTACGTTCAGTTTTTATCTGTTTACATATATACAGGGTGACGCATTTCTACGGTAAAGGCCAATATAATTATTATTATACAAGAGACGAGAAAAAATTGTATAAGTTAATCATAGGATGTTTTGAGTTGCATCTTATACAGTTATTTTGACAGTCACAGGCTGGCCCATAAGTCGTTGGTGATCCCTACATTTTTTTTGAACACCCTTATTTTATTGCATTTCTTATCGAAATATGTTTGTAAGAAAAAAATCGAGACGCAGTAAGTGCCTTTTGGTAGCAAATTTTCATTAAATGCTTCAAATTTCAATAACTCAATTTGCTATTAATCTAAGGTTTGTTGGCTAGGAAACCAACATTTAAAGTTTGTCGGAAAATTTTTGTACATTTTCAAACAATAAATTATTTTGATAAAATATGGCACATTGTTTCTACTATATAGATTATACCGGTAACCAAATTGATGACTGCTTGCATTAAAAAGACATATTTGCTATTCAAGGCATTTTTATAAAAATTCACTTCCATAACGCACTTGCTGCGTCCAGACTTTTTATTTTATCATATGTACCTTTCATTTTAAGTACCTTTTTACCTATTCATGAATTATTGTCCTTATTAGGCTACACCATTCCAAACTAAATACAGATGTAGAGACTTCATCTCTGGCAACCCAAGTGTTGTTGTTTTTTCTCTGTGACTGGTTTCGCTGCTGATGCTGTCAAGCAGCGGAACCGGTTACAGAGAAGAAAACCAACACCTGTTAAGTCAGAGAAGAAGTCCCTATATCTGTATTTAGTTTTTGCCCATTGCTCTTAAATAAATGGGACACAAAATTTAAAACTCTGGACGCAGCAAGTGCGTTATGGTAGTGAATTTTCATAAAAATGTTTCTAATAGCAAATATGTTTTTCTAAGAAAGCAGGCACCAAATTTGGTTACCAGTATAATTTATATATTAGAAACAATGTACCATATTTCATCAAAATAACTTTATTGTTTGAAAATGTACAAAAATTTCCAAAATTAAACTTACATTGTTCCCGAAAAAAACTGGTTTTCTGGTCAACCTTATAGGTTAATAGTAAATTGATTCACAATTTGAAGCATTTAATGAAAATTCGCTACCATAACGCACTTGCTGCGTCCCGAATTTCTTTTCTTACAAAGATGTATTATATTTCGATGGAAAATACAAAAAAGCAATAAAATAGGGCGTGTTCGATTAAAAAAATTCACTAAAGAAAAAGAAAATTTGAATCACCAACGACTTATGGGCCACCCTGTAATTGTGGAAATATTTTTTAAGATGTAGCTTAAGACACCCTATAATTAATGTATACAACTTTTTTTCGTAACTTGAATAATAACGGATATATTGCGCTTTAAAGATATTTTACGATAATTCGACAAAAATGATATACCATTAAACGATAAACTCTATAGCCAACACTACTGCTAAAGTATCAGAGAAAGGGTCTATTTGAAATGAATTTTCTGGGAATATTTTAGTAAAATGAAGGACAATGACGATTGAAACTAAGAGCTCAGGCTTTGTAAAACATTATTCTTGAGACATTTTCCTTCCATAGATCATATTAATTGCAGGTTCATTGCCTAAATATTATCAATTTTGACGTTTAAAATCGCGACTTTGACGTTTTGAAGAAAACCCAAATTTATTTTTCTTTAAATGCCTGTAACTTTTTTGTCCTTTAACCGACAGCGCTAAATTTTGGTAGGTAGCTTACATATAACGATATAAACCCGTGTACCAAATTTCGTTGCCCTTACTTTGTTAATTCCGGAGATATAAATTTTTTTCCGATTTTTTTCAACAAAAAAAACACAAAATTTTCCGGGAAAACCTCGGCGGATTTTCCTGGATAACGAACTTATCCAAGCCACTCGCGAAAGGAAGGTACTCACCAAATTTTATCAAAATCGGTCCATTATTTTTTTAGTTATAGGTGTGACACATAAATATATAATATATATATATATATATATATATATATATATATATATATATATATATATATATATATATAAACATATAAAGTCTGAAACCGACCTCGGATTTGGGTTCCAAGGGTCCTAAATAGCGCTCATTTGAAGAAATTTTTTCCAAATTTAAAAGTCGAGATCTCCTCATTAGTGAATTTTTTTTAAGAATATTCACTAAAAGTAACATCTTAATCATTAAATAATAGATCATCTGCTATAATTGAAGACACACAAAAAAGTAAATACTTTGCAGATGATGGCATCCCGTTCTTGTTACGTAAATTATTTTTTGTGTACAGGGTGAGCGAAACTCGACGTCCCCGGCTCTATTGTAAGAAAAGGAAAAGCGATAGAAAAAATCTGTAAAGTGGTTTTTAAACGGGATTGAGTAAGGTCCATTTTAAGCCAAATTTTCATATTTTTGGATATTTGGAAATTGAAGTAATGACGTCATCCAATTGTTTTTCCCAGATACATACATATATTTTGGCATATCTAAAAAGAACTATTTTCTCTGGACAAATTTTGCAAAGAAAACAATTGCTATATTTTTCCGTTAAAAAGTTATAATCAAATTTGTAGAAAAAAGTATAACAAAAAATTCGGGCAACCATCATGATATAAACAAGAAGGCTTTGGAAACAAATAGCAACGTTTCATCTGTTGTAGCAACGTTTTATCTGTCAATAATTAAACTAATGGTTTATAAATATTGTTTAGTTGTCATATCACTTTGATAAAAGATTACGCACAACAAAAAAGTCCATATTAGTTTATGGTGAATTTCAAAAGAACCCTAAAAGAGCAGTTCAGCTATATGCCCACAGATACCCTGAACGTGTTATTCCAAGGTTAAAAATATTTGCAAGATTAGAACGCAATTTACGTGCAAATAACGAGGCATTTTCTTCTCGAAAGGGAAGAAAAATTGCTAGAAGGGTAAATTCTTACAATACTGTTGCAACTGTTTTGCAGTATTTTGAAGACCATTCGAGGAACTCGATTAGGCAAGCCTGTTGTGAGTTGAATTTAAAATATAGTTCTATGAAAAATTTTGAATGAAAATGGTTATCACGATTATAAACTTCATAACTTAGAACACTTTTCAGATCAACATCAACAACGAAGAATTAATTATATTGCCCAACTGATAGTAACCTTCATAAATGACAATATTTTTTTCAGCATGTGTTGTGTACGGACGAAAACAGTTTTGTTAGTAACGGTAAAGCCAATAAAAAAATGAGCATATTTGGGCTACTGAAAATCCACATTTTGTCAATCCGATTGAAAATCAAGGACACTTCGGAATTAACGTTTGGTGTGGTATTATTAACGGGCATTTGATTGGTCCATATTTTTACGAATGAATTTTACATAGTGAGCGATATTTGCAATTTCTCCAAGAAGAACTTCCTGTGCTGCTTGAAACTGTGTCATTACAGCTGCGAGCAAACATGTGTTTCCAACATGACGGAGCTCCGCCGCATAAAATAAGAATTGTCCAACAATATTTAAATGAAACTTACGGAAAAAAATGCATAGGTATAAATGGACCGATACAGTGGCCGCCTAAATCACCGGACTTGGCCCCACTAGACTTCTTGTGGGGAGCTTTGGAAAACAAAGTTTACGGAACACCATCTGTTAACTTGAAACATTTAAAAGAAAAAAAATTAGAAACGCTTGCGAAGAACTATTTAGGGAAATGTTTCGTAAGGTTTCAGTGCGAGAAGTAGGGCGGCGTTTGGATAAGTGTTTAGAAGTAGGAGGTGGTCACATTGAAAATTTGTTGCAATGATTGCCTACATACTTTGTTTATTGCTGTGGTAAAAGTAGTGACATATAATGTGTTTTATAATGTTAAATTATTAAATAACTGTTTAACGGAAAAAGATAGCAATTTTTTTCCTTTGCATAATTGGTCGAGAAAAAACAGTTTTTTTAGACATGCCAAAATATAGGTATGTTTCTGTGAAAAAAAATTCGATGACGTCATTACTTCAGCTTCCAAATATCCAAAAATATGAAAATATGGCTTAAAATGGACCTTTTTTCCCCTCAGGGCTCGTCCGCGGCCTTGCCGCCCCGATAGTACTGCAACCTTTGGTTGATTGTGCATACCCTTAGTCTTACTCCACCCATTCCAAAATCACTGTGCCTTGAACTAGTCTGCACAGCGATTGGTAGGGTGAAGTTTTATATTGCTCTGTGTCCGGTCTAGACTAACTGTAGATCAGTTGTCTATTGCGGTACAGAGCTTTACACTCGCACAAGATGTGCTGGGCTGATTCCTCCCCCTCGCCGCAGAGTCTGCATGCGAGGTCCCCTTCGAACCGCCCCATTTTATGCAGGTGCTTCTTGACGGTCATGTGTCCCGTCAAGAGACCTGTTGTGTTTCTCAGCTGTCCTCTGCTAAGATTTAGCAGCTCCACAGCTCTCTTTGAACTGGGTCCGTCAATTATTGACTTCCCATGTCTGAGCCCTGGACAGTCCGCCCAGTACACCTTGTGTTGGTTTCTGACCCAGGACTTAATGGCTCTCCTGGCAGTGCTCTTTGTCACGCCCAGAGCCGGTTCTGGTCCCATAAATGGTTCTGCTGATCCTCTCTTCGCGAGGCTGTCAGCTTCTTCATTGCCTTCGACCCCCGAGTGACCCGGCACCCAGATGAGAGTCACCTCATTCTGCCCAGCCAGGTCTCTCGTCTCGGCACTCACTCACCAGCCAGGAATTTACCCGTGTAAAATGGACCTTACTCAATCCCATTTAAGAACCTCTTTTCAGATTTTTTTCTATCGCTTTTCCTTTTCTTACAATAGAGCCGAGACATCGAGTTTTGCTCACCCTGTACACAAAAAATAATTTACGGTAAATAAATCTAGATATAAAAGACAACAAGAATGGGATGCCATCATCTGCAAAGTATGGCACATCGAGTTTCGCTTACCCTGTACATATCAGTTATGTAATTTGGTAAGCGTTGTAGCTGATAACCCTGATAATAAATTAAATAAAAAGTTTCTGTGAGAAGGACGGTACAACCGCAAGGTTCAGTATTGGGACCCATATTTTTTCTTGTATACCCTGCTGACCTACATTAATTAAAATTTGATCATAGTGCTTAAACGGATGAAATTACGCTAAATGTTTGTCTAACAACAGATGCTATTAATTTAAGGAAAATTTCAGCTGTTAGTGATTATTTGAGAAACCTATAAAATATTCTTTATTTCAGGTTTTCGGACTTGGTAACAAAACATACGAGCACTACAATGAAGTTGCTATTTATGTGGACAAACGGTTAGAAGAACTGGGTGCAACCAGGGTTTTCGATCTTGGCTTAGGAGATGACGATGCAAAGTAAGTATAAAATTTAAAAGGTTTAATTTTAGCCGTAAGGTTTGCAACAAAATATACGTGGCACGTTTTAAAAAGTATATCGAAAAATAAGTCCAATGAGTAACTAAATGGGTATACAGTAGGGTCCGGATTTTACGAGTAGCAGATTTGACGAACTTCTCATTTAACGAGCAAATTTTGGTGATTTGAATGGACTTGGGTAAGCGACAAAGCTAAAATGTTTATGATTTAACGAGATCGCTTCTCAGGCGATTTCGGTTTTAGCGAGATAATTATTGCGCTGACCGGCTCACATTTTTATTGGGATAGGCAGATGTGTGAAAGTAAACACGAGGGCTTCGTCCTCCTCTGAATTTCGTTGCCTCTCTACCTAAAAATATGACCATTCAGACACACTAGGACTAGATGTATATGTTTCTTGATTGAGACATGCCAATAATGGATAATAGACTTTACTGTACACAACACAAGAGAAAATATTGATGGGTTCTTCCACTCGGAAAACGATATGAAATCAACGTTCGTTAGTTCATTACAACTAACTGTACATTTGTGTGGCCTTTTGTTTTTCTGTTTAAATCTTGAAACTTGCGCCTCATTCAGATCAGTTTTCGATCACCGAGCGTTTGAAGCAGGTGAATAGAGTCTTATTTACACAATGTTGGCCACCGGTATTAAAAGAAAACGCCTTACCAATGTTCAATGGAACTCATACTGATCGGCATCCCATTAGCCATAGCATGGTAAGCAATATTGAGTCTAAATACCGTAACTTTGGACATTTTCGTGATCTTCCTAAATCTGGTCGACCTTCAAAATCAGAATATCAACTTAATGTTTTGTTGGCAATACAGGAAAATCATCACTCAACACTTAACCAATTGGCTTCTGATTTCAATACGGCAGCGTCCACAGTTCACAAAATTATGAAAGAAGCAAACTAGCATCCTTATAAGGTATGCCTTCTTCATGAGCTATCTGAAGACTTTGATCGGCGAAATCAATTCTGCGAGCAAATGCAAGAACTATGCATTAATGATAATAATTTCATAAAAAACCTACTTTTTTCTGACAAGGCTACGTTTGTTTTGAACGGCCATGTCGATAGGCAAAACTGGCGTTATTGGTCTACCGAGAATTCCCGATGGATGATGGAGTATCACACTCAACGTCCTCAGAAAGTTAATGTGTGGTGCAGCATAGTCAACGGAAGAATTCTGGGTCCCTATTTCTCTGACATGGACCTTACTGGTGCAAAATATTTGGATTTTCTTCGCGACGACCTTATTCCTGAACTATCTATATCCAGATATAGAGGAACGTGATCTTCCGAGAAATTACATTTTCTTTGAACATGATAGTGCATCTCCCCGTTATGTAACACCTGTCCTAGCTTATTTAGATGTGGTGTTTTCGAATCGCTGGATAGAGAGAATGGGGGCGATTTAGTGGCCAGCTAGATCGCCAGATTTGACACCCTCAGATTACTTCTTGTGGGGATACTTAAAAAGCAAGATATACGTTAATAGACTGGAGAATTTAGAAGATTTAAAAGCAAGAATTCGTTAAGAGATACATCGTATACCTCCTGAGGTTATTGACAATGTTCAAAAAGAATATATTAATCGTCTTGGCTACTGCCAGGCAGCCAGCGGTGCACAATTTGAACATTTACTTTTTTACATAATTATTATCATGAAATTCAGTATTTTATAATTTCAAATCGTTTTTCTTCATTTTTTTTGGTCTAACCTATATACTCTTTTTTTTTTTCACCACGAGGGCTTACAGCTTAAATAATATCGTACCGTGGCTGTCGACAAGGAGGAAAGAGGCAACTTGTTAATTCTGGACTTGAAGGTTTGGAGGAGAAGGAAAAACATGTGCCGGCAAGGAGTTCCACAACTTGGAAGTCCTCGGGACAAAAGAGCGGGCATAACAAGATGTTCTATGTCTGGTGACCTGGACAGTAAAAGGGTGCATTCGCTCTGTTCCCCTGGTACATCTGTTGGGGACAGCAAGTGAAGGAACTATGAAAGAAAGCTCCTCTGAGCAGTGCCCGTGCAGATATGTATAAAAGGGAGAGCGGTCACCAACGGCACGTCGGTGGGCAAGCGATGGCAGACTTTGGGTGACGCTAGGGTCACCGATTAGACGTATAGCTCTCTTTTGAATGGAGTCTAGGATAACGAGTGTAGAAGCGGCAGCGGCACCCCAGATGTGGGGGCAGTATTCGAGGTTTGGCCTTATTTGTGAAGTATAGAGATTAGCTGGTAAAAAGTATTTGCGAGCCCGGAAGAGGAAACCTAATTTCTTAGCAGCCCCCTCTGTAATTGATGTGACATGTTGGTGCCAATTGAGATTTCGATCCACAGATATGTCAACAAGTGAAAAGGACTCATTACTTTGAATAACTTGGTTGTTCATTGCGATGGGTCTAGGATGGTGTATCTCTTATGAGATAGAAAGCAAGACTGAGATTTGGTGGAGTTGAATTGTACAAGATTTCTACTTCCCCAGTCTAATATTTTCAGGAGATCCACAGAGACAGAACCCACAGAGTCTGCGATCCTCATCTAATTGGGCTTAAGAGACAGGCTTAGAATATTGTATGTTTGAGTGAAGGGTGCTGTCGTCCGCGTAACTGTGTAGTAGGGGCTAAAGCTGAACTTTGAGGGACTCCTGCATTAATTGGATACAGTTTAGAGGAATGGCCATCCACGACAACAGAAATGCTTTGGTTGGAGAGGAAATTTGCTGTCCAGGTACAGAGTTTTTGGTGGTAGGCCATAGGCCGGAAGTTTATTAAGCAGCGCTGCGTGCCAGACCTGGTCGAATGCTTTGGATATGTCTAGCGTGACAATCTGGGATTCACCGTGTAGTTCCATTGACTTGTTCCAAGAATGGGTGATAAAGGAAAGGAGGTCGGCAGTTGATCTGCGCTGACGGAATCCATACTGCCTGTCGTGGATTAGACTGTGTTTTTCAAGAAATTTTAGTAATTCGGTGTTTATATACTTTTCCATCACTTTAGAGTCGACTGAATGGAGAGAAATACGCCTGTAGTTGCTAGGAAGCGCTGTGGATCCTTTCTTGGGGACGGGTTGTACTCGAGCAGTTTTCCAGTTACTAGGGAATATGCCTCTATTGTAAGATGTCTGAAACAGACGAGTCAGGACAGGAGCAAGTTCTGGTGCGCATTTTTTGAGTACAATTGCTGGGATCTGGTCAAGGCCAGAGGCTTTCCTGGTATTAAGAGAAGAGAGCATCTTTTGTACCTTTTTAGTTTTGAAAATGATATTCGTCATTTTATGCACGACATTGGGGACTGTTGGTGGTTGAACATTTGGAGGTGGGTTGAGAGTAGAATTGCCAGCGAACAACGAGGCAAAAAGTTCAGCCTTGCCCAGGGCAGTAGAAACAATTTCATCTCCTGAGACAAGAGGTGGGAACGTGCTCTTGCAGAAATTATTCCGAATAGATTTAGCAAGAGTCCAGAAGGGTTTGCTGCCGTTGGACCTAGAGAGGACTTAACTCACGCTAATTGGGGGTTGCCATTTAAAAAAATTGTAGATGATGTCATATCTCGAACAACGATGACGTCACAAATATGGGTCGTATGTCAAAAAGTGTCTTTGTTTAAAACATAATCGAGGATTTTTTCGAAAAACTCTCAATCTCAGAAATAATGAATTTATTCGTTACTGTTCGAAAGCACTGTATAATTATTATGTCCAACTGTTTAGATGATTTTTTTTTGTTCCCTCAGGGCTCGTCCGCGGCCTTGCCGCGTCGATAGCACCGCAACCCTTGGTTTAGATGATTACTCATTTCCTTATTTAATTGATCAGTTATTCAATGATAATTTTGTCTACAAAAATTGTTGTAGCTTAATTTTTTTGCAGTATTGAAGATGACTTTATTACCTGGAAAGACAAATTCTGGCCAGCTGTATGCGAATATTTCGGTATTGAATCCACAGGGGAAGATGTTAGCATGAGGCAGTACAAGTTACAAGAATTTTTGAATGAAGTACCAGACCGAGTATTCACCGGTGAAATGGCTCGACTGTACTCGCTCAAAAATCAGAGACCGTAAGTTACTTGACTATTACCATTCTTTTAAATAACAGTTATTGGAAACTATTTAACAGGTTTATCGTTTTTTTACAGGCCTTATGATGCTAAAAATCCATTTGTAGCTAAAATCCGGGTTAATCGCGAACTTCACAAGGCCGGTGACAGATCATGCATGCACATTGAGTTCGATATTGAGGGCTCAAAGATGCGGTACGAATCTGGCGATCACTTGGCCGTTTACCCCATCAACAACGCAGAATTGGTCGAGAAAATTGGTAAATACACAAACACAGATCTTGACATCATCTTCACTTTGATCAACACTGATGAAGAATCAAGCAAGAAAAACCCATTCCCTTGTCCATGTACATATAGAACAGCTCTGACACATTATCTTGACATATCTTCTAACCCCAGAACTCACGTTCTTAAAGAACTTTCAGAATACTGCAGCGACCCTAAAGAAAAAGAAAAGTTAAAATTGATGTCTAGCACATGTCCTGAAGGTAAGGCTCTTTATCAGCAATTGATTATTGATGATAACCGTAATATTGTTCATATCTTGGAGGATATGCCGTCTTGTAGACCTGCTTTGGATCATCTTTGTGAATTGTTGCCACGTCTTCAACCAAGATACTATTCGATTTCTTCGTCTGCAAAATTATATCCGAATACTGTACATATCACTGCAGTCGTTGTAGAGTACCAAACAGCAACCGGGCGCGTCAACAAGGGTGTTGCCACCACCTGGTTGGCACAAAAAATTCCTCAAGATGTAGAAGAGCTACCTGCTGTACCTATCTTCATACGTAAATCTCAGTTCCGTCTTCCATCTAAGCCGCAGACTCCGATAATAATGATTGGTCCTGGAACTGGTCTGGCTCCGTTCCGTGGGTTCGTACAAGAGAGACACTTTACCAAGGAAGAAGGTAAGAGTGTAGGCGATACAATTTTATACTTTGGATGTCGTAAACGTGCCGAAGACTTCATTTATGAAGAGGAACTTGTTGACTACGAGAGTAAGGGATCTCTGACGCTACATCTTGCATTTTCAAGAGACCAACAACAAAAAGTGTATGTATCGCATCTTCTAGAGAAAAATGCCGAGGAGGTCTGGAAAGTGATTGAAAATAATGGTCATCTCTATATTTGTGGGTAAGTGCTGATTTTTTCTTGTGTTTTTTTTAATGCGCACTTTGCTCATAAATTTTTTTAGTGAGTTCTTATTTTTTTTTAAATCGCTAATAGAGGGGTATCGATGGTGAGACTGCAAAAAATGTTTTTTTTTCCTCTAAATTTCAACAACACACCACGAGGGCTTACAGCCTAAGTACTATCATACCATGGGTGTCGACAAGGAGGAAAGAGGCAACTTGTTAATTCTGGACTTGAAGGTTTGGTGGTTCGGAGGAGAAGGAAAAACATGTGCCGGCAAGGATTTGTAAAATCAGCACGAATTTGGGTCCCTAGAACCCCAAACCAGGGTCCGTTTGAATTTGTATATGTTTATATACCAGTGAGGGTCAACAAGTCTGTGACTTTTTGAATGAAACAGGTTTTTTGACAAAAAATCATTTTATTTCTCAACATAGTCTCCTTTAAGCTCTATACACTTCGTCCAACGTTTCTCCTATTTTTTATCCATTCAAAAAAATAAGATTTGTCGAGGTCCTCAAAATATGTATTTGCTTGTGAGATAATTTCATCATTGGAGTCAAATCTCTTTCCGCTGAGCCATTTATTTAAGTTTGGAAACAAGAAATAGTAACTCGGGGCTAAATCCGGAGAATAGGGCGGATGAGTGAGCAATTCGTAGCCCAGTTTATGCAATTTCACCATGGAGACTACACATGTGTGCACCCTTGCACTGCCTTGGTGGAAAAGAATTTTTGCTGTGGTTTTTTCTTCAAATCGTCATTGAATCGGTCCAATAAGTTGATATAATATTCGCCATTGATTGTTCTTCCCTTTTGAAGGTAATCAATGTGGATTATACCGCGTGCATCCCAAAAAAAAACGGTCGCCATGACTTTATTGGCTGACAAACCTACCTTGGCCTTCTTCGGTGCCGATTCGCACGGAGAAACCCACTCTTTTAACTGCTGCTTGGTCTCTGGTGTGTTGTGGTGAATCCATGTTACGTCCAGGGTTACGAAACGGCGCAAAAAGTCGTCCCTATTGTGGTTGAACAACGCCAAACACTCCTTCGAAGTTGTCACACGATTGCGTTTGTGGTCGATTGTGAGCAAATGCGGCACCCATCTGGCGGATAGCTTTCTCATACCCAAGTGATCATGCAAAATCGAAACCACTGAGCCATGTGATATGCCTATGGCTTCCACAATCTCCCGCACTTTCAATCTCCGATCGGTCAACGCCATATCGTGAATTTTATCAATTGTTTCGGGTGAAGCAACTTCAACTGGGCGTCCAGAAAGTTCGGCGTCATTTGTGCTTATACGGCCGCAACGAAATTCCGTAAACCACTTTTTTACCATGGAAATTGATGGTACAGAGTCCTCATACATTTATCAATCTTAGCCTTCGTTTGAGTGATGATTTTTTTCCGCAACAAATAATGTTTGGTGAGCTCACGAAATTAACTTTTTTCCCTTTTCGTTATAACTCAAGAGGTTGTCTGCTTTCAATGGCTATCTAACACAAACTAAATGACACAGCTTGTTCAAAATTTGACAGGAGTCAACTGACAGATGCTTGTTGGCAGGAGCAGCGTTGTGTTGACAGGAGCAGCGTTGTCCTTCCTGTGAAGAGGTGGGAAATTCAAAAAGTCACGGACATATTGACCGCCCTCGTATTATGTTTCCAAGAAAATTATGACACACTCCTATCAAAGTGGTCCATGCTCTTTTTTGTGAATTTTCTTAAAAAGTTAGCTAATGAGGAAATCCCGACTTTTGAATTTGGAAAAAAATTCTTCAAACGTGCGCAAACTAGCACCCCTAACACCCATACCCAGGGTCAGTTTCAATTTATATATATATATATATATATATATATATGTGTGCGAGATTTCACTGGTAAAGCTAGACTGTGCTAATAATACTAATGGCATTATCAAAGAATTCACTTCAGAAAATCACTAGGCAGCATATACTTCATAACCTAAAATTATTTCTGAATACACAGAGTGTTCCATTTGAGCTGGCCACTCACCAACTTCGTTACTTTAAACGGAACACACTGTATATTTTCACATTTTCGGATTCCTCGAGTGATTCTACGCCGAAAATGTATACGGTAGTATAAGCGGAAACCCATCCATTTTTGAGTTATTTCTTCTTTTTCAAAAATAATGGCCTTTGCAGTCTTTATTTTAAAAGTCTCTATCTTGGTAAGTGATAGAGAAAGGACCATCATTTTTGCAAAGCAGGTGCGCAATACTATTGTGATTATCTTAATGTACACTAAATTATACAGCTGTTCGTGTGTAGGAGGAAGTATGTAAACACTGAATTACCAAATTTCTTGAAAAACACAGTCTAATCCACGAGAGACAGTATGGATTTCGTTAGCGCAGATCAACTGCCGACCTCCTTTCCTTTGTCACCCATTCTTGGAACAAGTCCATGGAACTACACAGTGAATCCCAGATTGTCGCTCTAGACATATCCAAAGCATTTGACCAGGTCTGGCACACAGCGCTGCTTAATAAACTTCCGGCTTTTGGCCTACCACCAAACCTCTGTATCTGGACAGAAAAATTCCTCTCCAATCGGAGCATTTCTCTTGTCGTAGATTGCCATTCCTCCAAACTGTATCCAATTAATGCAGGAGTTCCTCAAGGTTCAGCTTTAGCCCCTACTTTGTTTCTTCTCCACATCAATGACCTCCTCTCTAGCACATCCAACCCAGTTCACAGTTACACAGATGACAGCACCCTCCAGTCAAATATACAATATTCTAAGCTTGTCTCTTTAGCCCAATTAGATGAGGATCACAGACTCATGGACGGTTCTGTCTCTGTGGATCTGCAAAAAATATTAGACTGGGGAAGTAGAAATCTTGTACAATTCAACCCCAGCAAATCTCAGTCTTGCTTTCTTTCTCATAAGAAATACACCAGCCCTAGACCCATCACAATGAACAGTCAAGTTATTTAAAGTAATGAGTCCTTTTCACTTGTTGACATTTCTGTGGATCGAAATCTCAATTGGCACTAACATGTCACATCAATTGCAGAAGCGGCTGCTAAGAAATTAGGTTTCCTCTTCCGTGCTCGCAAATACTTTTCACCAGCTAATCTTTATACCTTATATACTTCACAAATAAGGCCAAACCTCAAATACTGCTCCCACATCTGGGGTGCCGCTGCCGCTTCTACACTTTCTATCCTGGACTCCATTCAGAAGAGAGCTATACGTGTCATCGGTGACCCTAACATCACCCAAAAGCTGCCATCCCTTGCCCACCGACGTACCGTTTATGACCTCTCTCTCTTTTATAGATATCTGCACTGGCACTGCTCAGAGGAGCTTTCTTCTATAGTTCCTCCACCTGCTGCCCCCAACAGATCTACCAGGGGAACAGAGCGAATGCACCCTTTAACTGTCCATGTCACCAGACATAGAACATCTTGTTATGCCCGCTCTTTTGTCCTGATGACTTCCAAGTTGTGGAATTCATTGCCAGCACATGTTTTTCCTTCTCCTCCGAACCTCCAAACCTTCAAGTCCAGAATTAACAAGTTGCCTCTTTTCTCCTGTCGACACTCACGGTACGATAGTATTTAGGCTGTACGCCCTGCCCTCGTGGTGTGTTGTTGAAATATGTATTTAAAAAAAAGTAGCTAAGAAAGACCCAGTATAAGCTAATTAGTTGTACTTTGAATAATTTACAATTTCAAATAAAACCCCTTAAACATTATTAAGTGGTTTATTGAAAAATAATATAATAAAGTTTAAAGATAATACGTTAAATAAAGGTTCTGCATAGTACCTTTGATAATAATAAAAAAAATAACTTAAAAACTTTAGAAATGTTTGGAACGACTATAACAAACAATGAGATAACAAATATTAATGAAACTAAACTAAAGAAGATGTTCGAAGTCACGTCCAGTTTCCTGCAGACATAAATGCACTCATCATCTAAAAGAGTTTCTAACATTTTGCAATATTGCTGGTGTTATCGAGTTGAATGCTTCCCTAATTCTAAGAATCATGTCCTCTGCATTCACCAAAAACACGACCGTTGCAAAATGTTTTAACACTGAGTTATATTAGTAAAAAATCTGGGGACGCAGCAAGTACGTTATGGTAGTGCATTTTTAATAAATGCTTCAAATTTGAATAACTCAATTTTATATAAACTTAGAAAGTTTAATTTTGGTATGTAGTAAGGTCTTTCCTAAGGCAAAATATCCACCAAATTTCATTAAAATAACTTTGTAATTGTAAATTTTTTTCGAAAGAAAATTCAAAATATGAATAACTCAATTTTGTATAAACTTAGAAAGTTGAATTTTGGTACTTAGTAAGGTCTCTCCTAAGGAAAAATATCCGTTAAATTTCATTAGACAGCTTTGTAATTTTCGGAGAAAATTTTTTTTTTAAGAAAACTCAAAATTTTTCCTGAAAACCCCGTCGGATTTTCCTGACTAACGAACTCATCCAAGCCATTAATAAAAGAAAGGCACTTGCCGAGTTTCATCGAAATCGGGTAATTATTTTTTGAGTTATCAGACTGATACATATACATACATATATATATATATATATATATATATATATATATATATATATATATATATATATATATATATATATATATATATATATATATATATATATATATATACATATACATATATATATATATATATATATATATATATATATATATATATATATATATATATATATATATATATATATATATAAACATATATAAATTGAAACTGACCTCGGATATGGGTTCTATCCAACCGCTAACTCTAAAAATAACTAATTGATTTCGATGAAACTAGGCAAGTGCCTTTCTTTTATTGATGGCTTGGAGGAGTTCATTGGCCAAGAAAATCGCACAAGGTTTTCCGGGAAAATTTTGAGTTTTCTTTCGAAAAAAAAATTTTTCTCCAAAAATTACAAAGCTATTTTAATGAAATCTGGTGTATATGTTGCCTTGAGAAAGACCTTTCCACATACCAAAATTCAACTGTCTTAAGTTTATATAAAATTGAGTTATTCAAATTTGAAGGATTTATAAAAATTCACTACCATAACGCACTTGCTGCCTCTCGAACTTTTTGATAATGTATGTGCCTTAAAAAAAATTTGTTCAGAACTTTTATTTATTTTGTTAAAAAAAGTATTCAGAGATGTATGTCGTTTATTTCGAGTATTATGAAAACTTCACTCGAGGGGCCTGGAAATGTCAGGGAATTTGATTTTTTATTTCTACTGGGTACTCTGTGTATAGCATTTTGGCTAAATAAAGGTTATTGTGAAAATTTCTTTTTTCAGTGATGCGAAATCCATGGCTCAAGATGTGCGAAACATCATCATCAAAGTTCTACAAGATAAAGGACAGATGACAGAACAACAAGCACAAGCATATCTGAAGAAGATGGAAACTCAGAAGCGCTTGTCGGCCGACGTCTGGAGTTAATTTAGACAAGTTGTAGATTCGTCTTTAATTAATTTAGCATAAATTATAAACGAATTGAACTGGATGACCAAGTGGAAAGCGACCATCATTTTTAATGGTTGCTAGACATTTCTGAGACAAAGCCAATCGCTGATGTCATGGTGCCTTATATATTTACATCATAATAATAACAGTCATTCCTCAATAAAATTATTTTAGCTAATATTTAATTATGTGTATTTATATATGATTTTGGAAGGGTATATGTATATTTTTGTAAGCACTGTGTGCATGCACACTAAGTTTGTAATAAAATGAAAAAAAATATTAGTAAAGCAATTTCTTATGTGACTTTATTGGTTTCTTTTAGTTTGTTTGCAAAAACACAGTAGAAAATAATAGAGGAAATACCAAGGAGATGGTATGTAAACAAGGTAAGAGATGCACTCGGGGGGTCAAAGGGAATGAAGAAGCTGACAGTCTCGCGAAGAGAGGGTCAGCAGAACCATTTATGGGACCAGAACCGGCTCTGGGCGTATCGAAAGGCACCACCAGAGGAACCATCAAGTCCTGGGTCAGCGAACAGTACAAGGCATACTAGGCAGATTGTCGAGGGCTCAAACACGGGAAGTCAATAATTGACGGACCCAGTTCAAAGAGAACTGTGAAGCTGCTAAATCTTAGCAGAGGACAGCTCAGAAACATAATAGGTCTCTTGACGGGACACATGGCTGTCAAGAAACACTTGCATAAAATGGGGCGGTTCGTAGGGGACCTTGCATGCAGACTGTGCGGCGAGGGGGAGGAATCAGCCCAGCACATCTTGTGCGAGTGTATAGCTCTGGACCGGAAAAGACAACTGATCTACGGTCAGTCTAGACCGGAGACAGAGCAATATAAAACTTCACCCTACCAATCGCTGTGCAGACTAGTTCAAGGCACAGTGATTTTGGAATGGGTGGAGTAAAAAGACTAATGGCATGCACATTAAGCCAAAGGCTGCGGTCGGGCAAAGATGGGAACGAGTCCTGAGGAAGAAAAAAAAGAAGAAAATGGTATGTAAACAAGGTAAGAGATGCAGTGGAACTTCAAAGGTTTAAATTAAAATAACAACTTTGTAATTTTCGGAGAAAAAATGTTTTTTCAAAAGAAAACTCAAAATTTTCCCGGAAAACCTTGTCTGATTTTCCTGGCTAACGAACTCATCCAAGCCATTAATAAAAGAAAGGCACTTTTTTTTTTTGTGTTCCCTCAAGGCTTGTCCGCGGCCTTGCCGCCCCGATAGCACCGCAACCCTTGGTTGATTGTGCATACCCTTAGTCTTACTCCACCCATTCCAAAATCACTGTGCCTTGAACTAGTCTGCACAGCGATTGGTAGGATAAGTTTTATATTGCTCTGTCTCCGGTCTAGACTGACGGTACATCAGTTGTCTTCTGCGGTCCAGAGCTTTACACTCGCACAAGATGTGCTGGGCTGATTCCTCCCCCTCGCCGCAGAGTCTGCATGCGAGGTCCCCTTCGAACCGCCCCATTTTATGCAGGTGTTTCTTGACGGCCATGTGTCCCGTCAAGAGACCTGTTGTGTTTCTGAGCTGTCCTCTGCTAAGGTTTAGCAGCTCCACAGCTCTCTTTGAACTGGGTCCGTCAATTATTGACTTCCCATGTCTGAGCCCTGGACAGTCCGCCCAGTACACCTTGTGTTGGTTTCTGACCCAGGACTTAATGGCTCCCCTGGCAGTGCTCTTTGACACGCCCAGAGCCGGTTCTGGTCCCATAAATGGTTTTGCTGACCCTCTCTTTGCGAGACTGTCAGCTTCTTCATTGCCTTTAACCCCCGAGTGACTCGGCACCCAGATGAGGGTCACCTCATTCTGCCCAGCCAGGTCGCTCGTCTCGAGAAAGGCACTTGCCCAAGTTTCATTAAAATCGGTTAATTATTTTTTGAGTTATCAGTTGGATACATACATATACATATATATATATATATATATATATATATATATATATATATATATATATATATATATATATATATATATATATATATATATATATATATATATATATATATATATATGTATATGTATATATATATATATATATATATATATATATATATATATATATATATATATATATATATATATATATATATATATAAACACTGAAACTGACCCCGGATATGGGTTCTTGGGGTCCTAGTTCACGTTCATATAAGAATAATAGAATTGTCACTTGAAACACATTCAACGACTGTTTCAATCTTAGATGATGTCTTATGTTTAGGTTTAAAGATAAAAGAACAAACTGTTTTAAAATCATTTTCATAGCGATGTGAATTGATTTTGTTTACATTTCCACTATATTATGCTACACATTAAAGCTAAAATTCTATTTAGCGCCGTTTACAAAGCTACAAATATAGTGTATTTTAAAATTTGATTGAATTCATTAAAAAAGAATCAAATATTTTTGGCAAAAAAAAGTTGGTTACAGCTGATTTAACAACCCGTCCGCGGTCTTAATACAATGAAAATATGTGGCAAGTTTTGTTCAAATCGCAATTGAGTATTTTTTGAGTTATCGCTCGGATATATATATATATATATATATATATATATATATATATATATATATATATATATATATATATATATATACTTATGCCTATGCGGAAGTAGCTGGACCATTTCGTATACCAAGTGTATAATAGCTGGACCAACCGTGCAATAGCTGGACGTCCAGCTATTAACATGCTGGTATTAATATGTACATGCGTTATTGGCTGGACCTATTTCATGAGAACATTAAAAGTAAAAATTAATACGCCTGTGCGGTGTTGCCAAATGCTCAAAATATTAATTCTATTTAAATATTTACATGTTTTAGTGAATTTTATGTACACTAGGACCGCAAAAAGCATGAGGTTACTTAAGACTTTATTAAATAATAATATCGTCAGGATATTTCTTACGAATTTCTGGATTAAAAATGATTATTTCATAAGTTACTATTCATGTAATATAGCAAAAAATCTACAGGTGGTTTGTAAAAATAATGTTTTGGAAGAGACAAAATATTAATTATTTTGTGATATTTGCAATAGCTGTGCCAAAATCATAAAAACACAAAATGATTACCAAGGCCCTAGTGTATAATAAGATTGCAAATTATATTTTGTCACCCTTTGCAAAAGTGAGAAAAATGCATATGAAGATCGGGATAGCAATTTAGACCTTTCCGAAATATTAATTATTTTTTGATATTTGCAGTAGATGTGCCAAAGTCATAAAAACAAAACAAAAATGATTACCAAGGCCCTAGTGTATAATAAGATACGCAAATTATTTTTGTCACCCTTTACAAAAGTGAGAAAAATGCATATGAAGATCGGGATAGCAATTAAGACGTTTTCCAAATATTTATTCTTTTATCGCATTTGCAGTTAATGTGCCAAAATCATAAAAACAAAAAATTATTACTTAAGCCCTTATGTATGAAAAACCATGCAAATTATTTTTTATCACCTTTTTCAAAAGCGAAAAAAATGCATATGAAGATCGGGATAGCAATTAAGACGTTTCCGAAATATGAATTATTTTTTGATATTTGCAGACTCATGGAGGGTTCTGTCTCCGTGGATCTCCAAAAAATATTAGACTGGGGAAGTAGAAATCTTGTACAATTCAACCCCACCAAAACTTAGTCTTGCTTTCTTTCTCACAAGAGATACACCAGCCCTAGACCCATCACAATGAACAACCAAGTTATTCAAAGTAATGAGTCCTTTTCTCTTGTTGGCATTTCTGTGGATCAAAATCTTAATTGGCACCAACATGTCACATCAATTGCAGAAGCGGCTGCTAAGAAATTAGGTTTCCTCTTCCGGTCTCGCAAATACTTTTCACCAGCTAATCTCTATACCTTATATACTTCACAAATAAGGCCAAACCTAGAATACTGCTCCCACATCTGGGGTGCCGCTGCCGCTTCTACACTCGCTATCCTGGACTCCATTCAAAAGAGAGCTATACGTCTCATCGGTGACCCTACCTTCACCCAAAGGCTGCCATCCCTTGCCCACCGACGTGCCGTTGGTGACCTATCTCTCTTTTATAGATATCTGTACGGGCACTGCTCAGAGGAGCTTTCCTCCATAGTTCCCCCACCTGCTGCCCCCAACAGATCTACCAGGGGAACAGAGCGAATGCACCCTTTTACTGTCCAGGTCACCAGACATAGAACATCTTGTTATGTCCGCTCTTTTGTCCCGAGGACTTCCAAGTTGTGGAATTCCTTACCGGCACATGTTTTTCCTTCTTCTCCGAACCTCCAAACCTTCAAGTCCAGAATTAGCAAGCTGCCTCTTTCCTCCTTGTCAACACCCACGGTACGATAGTATTTAGGCTGTAAGCCCTCGTGGTGTGTTGTTGAAATTAAAAAAAAGTAGATGTGCCAAAATCATAAAAACAAAAAATGATTGCCAAGGTCTTAGTGTATAATAAGATATTCAAATTATTTTTTGTCGCCTTTTGAAAAAGTGAAAAAAATTCATATAAAAATCGGGATAGCAATTAAGACGTTTTCCAAATATGTATTATTTTTTCGCATGTGTCAAAATCATAAACACCAAAAATGACTTCCAAGGCTTAGTGTATAATAAGATATGCAAATGATTTTTTGTCACCCTTTGCAAAAGTAAAAAAAATATGCATAAACAGATCCGGATAGCAATTGAGACAATTCCACAATATGCATTATTTTTTGACATTTGCAAATTTTTAAACAGGAATCTTTTTTTATATATTTACATTTAAAACCATAAAATCACAAAAATATCACCAAAGCCCTAGTGTATAATACTACAGCATACACAACTCTCAACTCGGACAGTTTTAGAATGAACTGAATATGATTCTATTCCTATTTTAAAGTTGCAGATTTTTTAACGCGCTAAAATCTAATATACAGTCACAGCATAATAATTGATTGACTATGCTGTGCTACAGTTACTTTTCAATTTTTTCTAAACATATGTTTGACAGGTCAGGTAAAAGCTTTGAAATTTACAAAAGGAGGATACAGAAACAGAGCTGTAAAACTTTCTGGGATCAACGTCGTAAAAGCGGTATATCAAAGCCCAAACGTTCTTTATCTATGCGACGCTTTTATATACAAATACATAATATTTGAGAAAAAATGCTAGGTTTAATATTTGAATATTACCAGCCACTAACTGCTATACTAGAGTGACTAACATTAATTATATTCTCATAATTTTTATGTTGCATTGTTCAAGTATGCAGTACAGCATAAGAAACAGTCTTCTTATGCTATGTAACCAAGATTTATGCCACTAAAAATAAGTTGCACTTTAAAGCTAATTTATAGCAAATTTTTATAATAAACATATTCTTATAACGAGATTGGGGTAGTTTCTTTGTATACACAACATGTTTATTAAATTTATTTAAATTCATCATTTTTCCAAAACATAATAAAAATAATCTGTATCACTCACTCACTGACTGAAGGCAAAGTCGCTTAGTAGTCGCAACGATAGGTTAAAATAAGGTGGTTTCCCGTTGCCTTTCATGTGGCACATTGACTGAAAAAAAATACATTCTTGGAAAACCTCTTAACTGCTATCCCGATGTTTAAATTCTTTTTTTTCTTACTTTTGCAAAGGGTGACAAAAAAATAAATTTGGTGTAGTATTACATAATAGGGCCTTGGTAATGATTTTTGGTTTTGTGATTTTACCACATTAACAGTAAGTATCACAGAATCATTAATGTTGAAATGAAAAACGTGGTAGTAACTATCCCAGTGTTCAAATGCATTTTTTTTTATATTTCCAAAGGGTGACAGAAAATTATTTGCATGAGCTTTTATGCGTCAGGCCCTTAGTGATATTTTTTGTTTCTATGAATTTGGCACATTAACTGCAAATGCGAAAAAATAATACATATTTGGAAAACGTCGTAATTGCTATCCCAATTTTCATATGCATTTTTCTCACTTTTGCAAAGAGCGACAAAAAATAATTTGCATATCTTATTATACACTAGGGCCATGGTAATCATTTTTTGTTTTTATAATTTTGGCACATCTACTGCAAATATCAAAAAATAATTCATATTTCTGAAACGTCTTAATTGCTATCCCGATTTTCATATGCATTTTTCTCACTTTTGCAAAAGGTGACAAAAAATAGTTTGCATCTCTTATTATACACTAGCGCCTTGGTAATCATTTTGTGTTTTTATGATTTTGGCACATTTACTGCAAATATCAAAAAATATGACATATTTCGGAAACGTTTTAATTGCTATCCTGAATTTCTTATGCGTTTTTTTCACTTTTGCAAAAGGTGACAAAAATAATTTGCATGGTTTTTCATACATAAGGGCCTTAGTAATAATTTTTTGTTTTTGTGATTTTGGCACATTAACTGCCAATGCGAAAAAATAATACATATTTGGAAAACGTCTTAATTGCTATCCCGATTTTCATATGCATTTTTCTCACTTTTGCAAAGGGTGACAAAAAATAATTTGCATATCTCATTATACACTAGGGCCTTGGTAATCATTTTTTGTTTTTATGATTTTGGCACATCTACTGCAAATATCAAAAAATAATTCATATTTCGGAAACGTCTTAATTGCTATCTCGATCTCCATATGCATTTTTCTCACTTTTTCAAAAGGTGACAAAAAACAATTTGCATATCTTATTATACACTAGGGCCTTGGTAATCATTTTTGGTTTTTATGATTTTGGCTCATCTACTGCAAATATCAAAAAATAATTCATATTATCGAAACTTCTTAATAGTTATCCCGATCTTCAAATGCATTTTTCTCACTTTTGCAAAGGGTGACAAAATATAATTTGCAATCTTATTATACACTAGGGCCTTGGTAGTCATTTGGTGTTTATATGATTTTGGCACATCTACTGCAAATATCAAAAATTAATTCATATTTCGGAAACGTCTTAATTGCTATCGCGATCTTCGTTTTTGTGATTTTGGTACATCTACTGCAAATGCGAAAAAATAAACGTGGTAATAGCTATTTCGATCTTCATATGTATTTTTTCACTTTTGCAAAAAGTGCCAAAAAATAATTTGCATGAGTTATTATACATTAGGGCCTTGGTAATAATTTTGCGGTTTTATGATTTTGCACATTAACTGTAAATATCAATAAATAAGTCATATTTGAAAAAACTTAGTAATAAGTATCTCGATGTTCAAATGATTTTCTTTTATTTTCCAGAGTGTGACAAAAAATAATTTGCTTAGGTTGCTATACACTAGGTCTTTCGTAACTTGTTTTTGTGTCTATTTTTATATTGGGGCCTTGGCTTTATTGTCCAATATTTGTCATTTGGGTACATGTAACCAAAATAACAAATAATACATACTAAAATTTAGTTTTCCTCTATGACTATGTTAATAATACACGATTGGTGTAGTGTTATTATGTTATTGCAAAACACTTAAGACAAATTATTTTTTCTTCGGTAAGGTGTAATAGCATATAGCAATATATGGCTGACATCTATGGCTAGCCATAAATTTACTACGTTGAATCCGCTTCACTGATATTGTGATCGCGACGATCCATCCCGCTTTCTGCTGACCCTACGTGTAAATCTATGGCTCGGAATTTATGGATAACTTCACGCAAACTTTATCCCAGTTATATTCAGCAAACATGTCTTCTCTGCTGCATCGAACATGATGCAAATGCAACTATGTGAATCTTAAAATGCAGCGGCTTTCCAGGAAATAAAGCTTTTAAGTTATTTACTTACCAATGCTACTATTTCTACCTCTACGACTTTTTATTTATAATAAAAAATATGTACATTGTTTGTCTAAACCTGCCAGTATAATTTTTTGACAGCTATATACATATAGCGCGAGTTTAAAACATGGAATAAATTCAGTTAATCAGATACAGCTATCTTTTTGCAATAATTCGCAGACATGTCGATAGACATTTTATGTTGCGGTCTTTTCAAAAAAATAAAATAAATATCATACAGTGTGTGCCAAATTTAAGGTACGACCTCATCGATATTTTTTTCAAATCCTATCCTAGTTTGTTTTTGTTAAATAGGTTTAACCTACACATTAATTTGAAAAAAACAGCATATTTTAAATTTTTATTTATTTATTATTATAAATCTAAAGGAATTAGTAGCACGAATAAGAAATGAATGTTGACTTATTTTCCCAGGATAACCAGAAATTTGTAAAACGAATTTCAATTCCGTTTATACTACTAACAAATAGTCAATCGACAACAACTTAAGCATGTATTAAAGAAAATTGATTTAGGTTATCTATTTTTTATTTCTGTTTTTAAAATAATATAATGTATATTTTTGTGGGAAGGAATATAAACTTGGTGGTTTAGCATAACTCGACATGTACTTTAGAAATAGCCAACAAAAGAGTAGGATTGTCGGTTTAACAAATTATCGACGTCATATCTCAAATTTGGGACAACTTCATATTATTAAAGAAAGATCACAGTTTAAAAACCACTAATTGACGTGTTCGCGCATTTGAAAAAGGTGTATTTGATTAACTGATTGTATTCTAAGTTACCAACATGCATTGTGTAATATGGCAGTAATAATGCTGATAATTGTTTATCTTTTTTTGTCTTTTCCTCAACGGCGACGTATTTCTGCGACTATGGCCAATCACCGACGACAGGGAGAACTTTCAACTCACTTTCCTATAAATTTGGCCGAACCCCGTTTTTTTCTATAAGGAGGGTAGGGATATTCAGCGTGCCCAACCTCGCACGGACTAACGACTTCACGACTCCTCAGTGAATCGGAACCTGCAGAAATTCAACCTGCTCCAACTAAAGTAGATCTCGTAAGTTTATAAAACAACAGTCATTATACACCTTGTCCTATTTTCGAATTAAGTTTTTGTGTTATCTTCTAAAAAAAGCAGGAGTTGGATTAATTTTAATTCAAAACACTAAATTACAAAACAAAAAAAGTACGAAAGATGCTCTCTTCTCTTAATACCAGGAAAGCCTCTGGTCTTGACGAGATCCCAGCAATTGTTCTCAAAAGATGCGCACCAGAACTTGCTCCTATCCTGACCTGTCTGTTTTAGACATCTTACAATAGAGGCATATTCCCTAGTAGCTGGAAAACTGCTCGAGTATAATCCGTCCCCAAGAAAGGATCCAAAGCCTTCCTAGCAACTACAGGCCTATTTCTCTCGTTTCAGTCGTCTCTAAAGTGATGGAAAAGTATACAAACACCGAATTACCAAAATTTCTTGAAAAACACAGTCTAATCCACGACAGGCAGTTTGGATTCCGTCAGCGCAGATCAACTTCCGACCTCCTTTCCTTTGTCACCCATTCTTGGAACAAGTCTATGAAACTACACGGTGAATGCCAGATTGTCGCTCTAGACATATCCAAAGCATTCGACCAGGTTTGCCACGCAGCGCTGCTTAATAAACCTCCGGTCTATGGCCTACCACCAAAACTCTGTACCTGGACAGCAAATTTCCTCTCCAACCGGAGCATTTCTGTTGTCGTGGATGGCCATTCCCCTAAACTGTATCCAATTAATGCAGAAGTCCCTCAAGATTCAGCTTGAGCCCCTACTTTGTTTCTTCTCCACATCAATGACCTCCTCTCTAGCACATCTAACCCAGTTCACAGTTACGCGTAAATTAACTATATTGAAGTAATACCAATTTAAATGCAAATACGCAGATATTTTCTTATCTTTATAAATTATTTAAGCGGGATATGCTTTGCAATTCAGAATTACTCCAAACTATATTCATTCACCATTCCTCTAAACTATATCCAATTAATGCAGGAGCTCCTCAAGGTTCAGCTTTAGCCCCTACTTTGTTTCTTCTCCACATCAATGACCTCCGCTCTAGCACATCCAACCCAGTTCACAGTTACGCGGACGACAGCACCCTCCTCTCAAATATACAATATTCTAAGCCTGTCTCTTTAGCTCAATTAGATAAGGAACGCAGACTCATGGAGGGTTCTGCCTCTGTGGATCTTCAAAAAATATTATACTGGGGAAGTAGAAATTCAACTCCACCAAATCTCAGTCTTGCTTTCTATCTCATAAGAGATGCAGCAGCCCTAGACCCATCACAATGAACAACCAAGTTATTCAAAGTAATGAGACCTTTACACTTGTTGGCATATCTGTGGATCGAAATCTCAATTGGCACCAACATGTCACATCAACTGCAGAAGTGGCTGCTAAGAAATTAGGTTTCCCCGTCCGGGCTCGCAAATACTTTTCACCAGATAATCTCTATACCTTATATACTTTACAAATAAGGCCAAACCTCGAATACTGCTCCCAGATCTGGGGTGCCGCTGCCGCTTTTACACACGCTATTCTGGACTCCATTCAGAAGAGAGCTATACGTCTCATAGGTGATACTATCATCACCCAAAAGCTGCCGTTCCTTGCCCACCGACGTGCCGTTGGTGACCTCGTTCTCTTTTATAGATATCTGCACGGGCACTGTTCAGATGAGCTTTCTTCCATAGTTCCTCCACCTGCTGCCCCCAACAGATCTACCAAGAACAGAGCGAATGCACCGTTTTACTGTCCAGGTCACCAGACATAAAACATCTTGTTATGCCCGCTCTTTTGTCCCGACGCCTTCCAAGTTCTGGAATTCCTTGACGGCACATGTTTTTCCTTCTCCTCAGAACCTCCAAACCTTCAAGTCCAGAATTAACAAGTTGCCTCTTTCCTCCTCCTCGACAGCCACGGCACGATAGTATTTAGGCTGTAAGCCCTCGTGGTGTGTTGTTGAAAAATTAAAAAATAATAAGATTAACCCTTTAAGTACGTTACGCCCCAACATCTACTATAATTACTGAAAATAGTCCAGGGTCAGTTTGACTGACTTATTAATTTAGACACCATGTCGATTTATAAATTTCATTTCTTAGGCAGACTAAATAGTTGTAAGTTTTAAATTACCAGTAGTTTCTTTAGACAGAGCCTACAATATGATTTGTTGGTGTACTCATTAATCAAATGACCTTGTGGTTAGAAAACATTTTATGTCCGAATTTTCTTAAAGGGTTTCTTAAGCAATTACGGAGCAAGGGGGTTGGATACTGCCCACTAGACGATGTGCGTTAACTAAACGTTTATTATGAGGCTACTATAACAGTTAAATAATGTAAGTACATATATTTATAATCTCGGAACCAAGACACCCTACAAAAAGGCATTATGGGAGCCGAGACTATAATGTAATGTGTGGGAAGTGTCATCGTTGCATTTTGTATTATAAAATACATATTATCGTGTCGGATGACTCCTCCCCTGTTAGATGGGATTTTATGAGGTGCATAAAATTTAATTTGCAAAAATTATATTCTAAGGTAAAACATTTAAAATGATCAAAAATTGAAAACAATTACACCAATAGATCATTAATTCGATAAAATTTAGAAAATATAACATATAACATGGTTATTCTTTAGCAAAGGAAAAGCCTTTTGTTTGCTGCATTTTCGTTAACCTGTACGGAAATTTAAATATCAAGTATTTAAGTTAACAATAAACAATGATTATGAAACAGCCGTTAAAAGTAGCTTCCGCAGTATACACTCTATCACTGTTGCACTTCTTACTATAAGCTTAGCATAAACAATATGCTACTGTTTTCCTCTAGGTAAAGGAATAATGTCTTCAATTTCTGCGTCTTCCTTAAATTATTTCTTTAGTTTTTAAAATTTGAGTAAACTAAGTTTATTCATCCCCTTAATGACGCTAACTTTGTTAGCGAAACGATTGTCGGGTCAAAAAACTGTATTGTGATGAATTGGGTTCTCCAAATTGTACTTATCAGTGCTCATCACAGGTTACAATCTTCATCCATTGTACAAAGCTAATTTCTATGATTATTGTTTCACAGCAGCACGACCAAGATGGAGTTTTCCTCAAAGAGAAGCAGTTAAGGAGACCATTTTTTTTTTTTTTTGTTCCCTCAGGGCTCGTCCGCGGCCTTGCCGCCCCGATAGCACCGCAAAAGGAGACCATTAGAAGACATTTAAAGGACGGAAGCAACCCCTCGATAGCTTAATGTGAACTTCTGATTGAAAATTGTCCAGTGTTAAACAAACGAACTCCCCAGTCTCTAAAACCTTACATTTCTAGTAGCACGAAAAAAGACAGACAATATGATAAATATTTCTTTTTAGCTATATTACAAAAAAATAACATAAAAATACATCAATGACTATTTATATTACATTTTACAAATTTGCCTACTTTGTACAAATTTTTTTCTACTAAATTCCTGAGTTCTCCACTTTTTCTGCATTTTCTATTTATTTACGACAACTATTTTCACTGATTTCTCGCGTTCAATTCAAACCATAACACAAGAATTGTGTTTCATATGTAACTTATGCAAAAGCTTTGGTCATCATAGTTTTGTTAAGAGTTTGAATTATGTTACTTCCATTATGAAAACAGATCACATGCAATGTATTCAGATCCAGATATCTAATAATAATTTTGTTTTCTAAAAACTCAATGTATTACATTTTGAGATAAAACACGTGTGTTTTTAGACAAGACTGTCATAAATACATTTTTATACACAATTTATTTAATTTAAAATAACTGGTAAAAAATTACAACACAAAATTTGTCTTTTATCATTTTTCTGCTCTACCACACCGGTGTGATAATTTATGTAGGCAAATAATTTAAAAATAATTTTTAGTCACTTTTTATAATTTTAATATTATTCACGAAGTGCTTCACTGTAAAACTGTCAAGGTAAAGAGAATAAATAATGTATTAATTAAAACATATCTTTGTATACTAGCACGCAGACCTTAAAACCGTAATGCTACCTGTTTAAGCGTACAACATAAAACTAACCAGAAAACTTTTATACATCCTACTAAAAAGTGCGGCAACACTGTGAGGTTAGGTCCAGCTACTTCCTTTTGGACATATCAATTTTTATGGCTGAAATGTCCAGCTACTTCCGCATAGACACAAATATATATATATATATATATATATACATATATATATATATATATATATATATATATATATATATATATATATATATATATATATATATATATATATATATATATATATATATATATATATATATATATATATATATATATATATATATATATATATAAAACACGCCTTGAATTTGGGTTCTAGGGGCCCTAATTAATCAATACTCGCTATGTGAAAACTGGAACCTGTGATGAGCACTGATAAGTACACTTGAAGAACCCAAAATCACCACAACATATTTTTTAACACCTAACGATCGTTTCTCCAGCAAATGCAAATTTATAGAATTTTCATCCTCTGATGATGCCAGCATTTGCTGGAGAAACGATCGTTAGGTCTTAAAAATGTGTTGTGGTGATTTTGGGTTTCTCCTTCCTGGCATGGGTTGCTAGACAATCAGCAGTGTAGTAAATCTTTTCAGAGATAAACACATTTAATACTGAACTGACTAGTTTTGAGGAGTGGGCAGTATGGATTCCGTCAGCGCAGATCAACGGCCGACCTCCTTTCCTTTGTCACCCATTCTTGGAACAAGTCTATGGAACTACACGGTGAATCACAGATTGTCGCTCTAGGCATATCCAAAGCATTCAACCAGGTCTGGCATGCAGCGCTGCTTAATAAACTTCGACCTATGGCATACCACCAACACTCTGTACCTGGACAGCAAATTTCCTCTTCAACCAGAGCATTTCTGTTGTCGTGAATGGCCATTCCTTTAAACTGTATCCAATTAATGCAGGTGTCCCTCAAGGTTCAGCTTTAGCGCCTACTTTGTTTCTTCTCCACATCAATGACCTCTCTAGCACATCCAACCCAGTTCACAGTAACACAGGTGACAGCACCCTCCACTCAAATATACCATATTTTCAGCCTGTCTCTTTAGCCCAATTAGATGAGGATCACAGACTCATGGAGGGTTCTGTCTCTGTGGATCTCCAAAAAATATTGACTGGGGAAGTAGAAATCTTGTACAATTCAACCCCACCAAATCTCAGTCTTGCTTTCTATGTCATGAGAGATACACCATCACAATGAACAACCAGGTTATTCAAAGTAATGAGTCCTTTTCACTTGTTGGTATTTCTGTGGATCGCAATCTCAATTGGCACCAATATGTCACATCAATTGCAGAAGCGGCTGCTAAGAAATTAGGTTTCCTCTTCCGGGCTCGCAAATACTTTTCACCAGCTAATCTCTATATCTTATATACTTCACAAATAAGGCCAAACCTCGAATACTGCTCCCACATCTACACTTGCTATCCTGGACTCCATTCAGGTGACCCTACCGTCACCCAAAGGCTGCCATCCCTTGCCCGCCGACGTGCCCTCTCTTTTTTATAGATATCTGCACGGGCACTGCTCAGAGGAGCTTTCTTCCATAGTTCCTCCACCTGCGGTCCCCAACAGATCTACCAGGGGAACAGAGCGAATGCACCCTATCACTGTCCAAGTCACCAGACATAGAACATCTTGTTATGCCCGCTCTTTTGTCCCGAGGACTTCCAAGTTGTGGCATTCCTTGCCGGCGCATGTTTTTCCTTCTCCTCCGAACCTTCAAGTCCAGAATTAACAAGTTGCCTCTTTCCTCCTTGTGGACACCCACAGTACGACAGTATTTAGGCTGTAAGCCCTTATGGTGTGCTGTTGAAATATATATATATATATATATATATATATATATATATATATATATATATATATATATATATATTATTATATATATATATATATATATATATATATATATATATATATATATATATATATATATATATATATATATATATATATATTCTGGGCACATTATTACCACACAGTCGCTGCATATATGTAGATTGCAGATGCTGGAGCTATGCCTGGCTTTCTTCTCCTTTGACCGTGGACATCCTTGCTTGTTAGGACGGTTTTCAAAAAGTTCCTGCATAGTCCTCTGTTGATCCTGGGATTATTCTTTCTCCTTTCAATGTGCTGACTAATAAGCTGTAATCCTAGATTTTTCAGGAAGTGTCTGCTCTTCATAACAGTCTCTGTTATATTCTCGCTATATAATTTGTGAGTTGATTAGCGAAAAGAACATGTAAAGGGGCCATCTCCTGGAATTGCGAGCAACACTGTGGGAAGCTGACAGCTCATTGACTGTATCGATGTCATCTTTTGTCATATTATAAAACGATATCAATTATGGTAGTTTTTTCTCTCCTGTATCTATAACAATACATGTACGAGAGCAACAAGACAATCTTATTATCTTTGGCCTTGTAGGAAACCAAAGTGAGGTGTTTTTGGAAACCAAAAGTGCTCGAATGTAGGTCTCTGTTTCTAGAGTTCAAAAATTCTGGAGGAATCTGCTCCTTGTTATAGCGTATTTAAAAAAAATTCGCTAATGAGGAGATCTCTCTGTGTGTGTGTGTTTATATATATATATATATATATATATATATATATATATATATATATATATATATATATATATATATATATATATATATATATATATATATATATATATATACCAATGCAAAAAGTACCTTCTATGTGCAGAAAAGTCCGCAGAGGAATTTATTTATCAGTCACTATCTTTCTACCCAGCCAGTGATAATTTTGCAGGATTATGAGCAACTGCTCGTTAAAATCTATTTGACATTACAATAGAAATGTGGGTAAATTAAAAACATGTTATCCTTAACTTGTATATTAATAATCAAAAAATCCAAACAGAATATATATTACAACAAATGTCTGCAAATATGTACAAAATATCGTTATTCTAAACTAGACGGGTTAAGTTCCCGAAAAAAAAAGCCTAACTACTAAATAATAAATCAAAACTAAATATTAAATAAAACGAAAATATAATAGTAACTTGTGAGCACAACATACCAAATATTTAACTAAAATCATTAAATAATTTGTAAATTTGTTTTACATAACGTATATACAAGTACACAGCTTTTAAAACGCTAGGAAACATAGTAAAAAGAAAAGCTGCATACAATTTTTCGGTCAGTCTGACAACCTGATATAAAGGGACAATAACGTTTTCACCATGTACAAAGAAAATAAAGAATAACTGCAAAACACCTGATCTGGGTGTTTAATGCTTCCTGGCTAATCTATTAAACAGTTTATTCCTTAATGAATCACATTATTTGACCTGACCTGACTGCGCCAGGAGCTATCCGTACATATTATCTCGTAAATTAACAGTTACAAGTAAATCGTCCATCAAAGTTGCAAAGTTTATTGACTACACGTATAAAATATATAATAACATTATATTTCTGCAAAGTTCATGATCTGAGTCAATATTATAAGTTAGATATAAAGTGAATAATTAAGCACACATTATTCTTGAAATTTAAGACAATTTTAGCCATTCTTTGACATAATTATTTTTACTTTGACAATAAGACAAAATTTAAGGCAATTTTAGCCATTCTTTGACATAATCATTTTTATTCTGACAATAAGACTTAGTTGTGCTGATTGAAGAAAAAAAACTGATTTAGACAGTTGTAATAACCTAACTAGGCACAACAATTACCAGGTTTATACCAGCAGTTACAGGGTACTACGGTAAGAGTGGATTTTTAACCAAACACTACTAGGTCTAGAGTTACATAAAAACCCGAATCTACAAAAGAATAAAATTTGTGAAACGTAAGTTCCAACACGCACATTTTTAGGATCAACATGAGACTGGAGAGGTCTGAGTAGGAAAAGTTACAACCAATGAATGGATAAAGGTTTTTTAGAACTCAAATATGCATCTAGTCAAAAAGAGCCTATGCACCAAAGTATATAACCTCAAATGGAACTGGGCTGGTCAGGTTACCAGAAACCTACAATTGTAATGCTCAGGTGACCAGATGAAAATGATCGGGAGCAGAAGAGCGTTGGATGACCACAGCAACCTTTGTTGGTATGACGACACAAAGAACTGGTACCATGTGAATTTTATGGGCCAAAGTATGGTATAAGGAAGAGTAAATGGAATGGCATCACACTTTATCTCAAAAAATTTCAAACAATCTGTGTATGTCTACAAAATAATGGTCTCCATATTCTGGGATCAACTGGTAAAATTTTTGGAGCATGGCAAAACACTGCAGAAGTTTATTCCAGAGGCATTCTCTTCATCAGACAATACCAGACCCAATACAGTAAATAGCGTGGCATCATTGCGAAGAAACATAGGCTGGGATATTTTCCCCAAACCCTCCACAAAGGGAAAACATATGGTCTAAGAAACAGGCAATCAATAGCATAAGGTTTTATCCCAAAAAACTCAATCTCTATATGTCCACCATATTCTGGTGGGATTATTGAAGTATGGCATTGACTGTCGACAGTAAAACACTACAAAAGTTGTTTCTAGTCCGCCTTCCCCTGGTCTAGCGTGACCTCAGGATGCCGTCTGTCAATCACCGCCATCCTGAGGTCCTCTGCAACATCCCTATACGCGCCAGTCTCCGCCGGTGTTTTCGCCATGGCCCTTTTGGGATGTCTGTCTGTAGTAGGCGTGCTAGAGTCCGAGCGCTGCCTCTTCTGACAAAACGAAAAATATGCTGGGATGTTTTCCCCAAACCCTCCATATATAGGTAAAACTTACGGTCTAACTGGCAATGAAATGTCCCCAAAATAGTCGCCACAATATTCTGCGATTCACTGGTGGAATTTTTGGGACATGGAAGAAGTCAATAGTGAAACACTGGCAATGGAATGGCTTTACTTTAGCCTAAAAAAATGAAAAATCCAACCATCTCTAATGTCCCCAAAATAGTCGCCACAATACTCTGCGATTGACTGGTGGAATTTTTGGGGCATGGAAGAACTGTCAATAGTGAAACACTGCAAAAGTGGTTTCCAGAGATATTATCTTCATTGGACAATACCAAACCCCATACAGTAAATAGCGTGGCATCATTGCGAAGAAAAATAGGCTGGGATGTTTACCCCAAAACCACAACACACAGAAAACGTATGGTCTAAGGAAGTCAATAGAACGGCCTCATGCTTTATCCCAAAAAAATTGAAAGAATCTCTATATGTCCACCACATTCTGGGATTTACTGGTGGAATTTTAGGAGCATGGCATAACTGTCAACAGTAAAACACCTCCAGAGTCATTCTCTTCATCTGGGACAATACCAGACGCCATACAGTAAATAGGGTGGCATCATTGTGAAGAAAAATATGCCGGGTTGTTCTCCCCAAACCCTCCATATATAGGGGAAACTTACGGTCTAACAGGCAATGGAATGCCTTTAGCCCAACAAAATTAAAACAATCTCTAATGTCCACAAAATAATTATCACCATATTGGCGGAATTTTTAGAGCAAGGAGCATCATTTCATAGATATTATCTTCATCAGAGACAATATCAGACCCCATACAGTAAATATTGTGGCATCATTGTGAAGAAAAATAGCCTGGGATGTTTCCCTAAACCCTCAACATAGAGAAAGCGTATGGTTTAAGGAACAGTCAATAGAATGACCTCATGCTTTATCCCAAAACAATCTCTATATGCCCACCATATTCTGGGATTAACTGGCGGAATTTTAGGAGCATGGCATAACTGTCAACAGTAAAACACCTCAAAAGTTGTTTCCAGGGGCATTCTCTTCATCTGGGACAATACCAGACGCCATATAGTAAATAGGGTGGCATCATTGGGAAGAAAAAATAGGCTGGGATGTTTTTCCCAAACCCTCCACATAGCGAAAACTTATGGTCTAAGGAACAGTCAATGGAATCGCATCATGCTTTATGCCAAATAAATTCAAACAATCTCTATATATCCATAAAATAATGGCCACCATATTCTGTGATTAACTGGTGGAATTTGTGGAGCATGTCAGGACTGCTAACAGTGAAACACTGCAAAAGTTGTTTCCGGAGGCATTATCTTTATCTGCGTCTATACCAGACGCCATACAGCAAATAGGGTGGCATCACTGCAAAGAATAGGCTGGGATGTTTTTCCCAAACCCTCCGCATAGGGAAAACGTATGGTCTAACCAACAGTCAATGAAATGGGATCATGCTTTATGCCAAATAAATTCAAACAATCTCTATATATCCACCATATTTTGGGATCAACTGGTGGAATTTGTGTAGCATGGCATGACTGCCAACAGTGAAACGCTGCAAAAGTTGTTTCCGGAGGCATTCTCTTCATCTGAGACAATACCCCACACAGTAAATAGGATGGGATCAATGCAAAGAAAAATAGGTTGGGATGTATTCCCCAAAACCCCCACATAGTCCAGATCTCGCTTTAAGTGATTATCAGATGTTCTGTTACATAGGCTGGGATGTTTTTCCCAAACCCCCAACACAGAGAAAACATACGGTCTAAGGAACAGTCAATATAACGGCCTCATGCTTTATCCCAAAAAAATTAAAAGAATCTCTATATGTCCACCATATTCTAGGATTGACTGGTGGAATTTTGGGAGCATGGCATAACTGTCAACAGTAAAACACCTCCAGAGTTGTTTCCAGAGGCATTATCTTCATCTGGGACAATACCAGACGCCATACAGTAAATAGGGTGGCACCATTACGAAGAAAAATATGCTGGGGTGTTCTCCCCAAACCCTTCATATATAGGGAAACGCTGCAAAAGTTGTTTCCGGAGGCATTCTTTTCATCTGCATCAATACCAGACGCCATACAGTAAATAGCGTGGGATCAATGCAAAGAAAAATAGGTTGGGATGTATTCCTCAAAACCTCCATAGTACAGATCTCGTTGTAAGTGATTATCAGATGTTCTGTTACATTGAAAAAATTATTGGAATCAAAAACCTTCAGGACAAATGAGGAACTGCAGATATCACAATGATGTGGCTGGATTCTCCGGTGCTAGATTTCTGTCGAAAACTGTCATCACTGTATCAAAAGCGCTGATGTTCAAGAGGATTATGTGGAAATAAGATGACTACAAACATTTTGTGATTTACTTTGTTTCTAGGTATAATAGTTTTTCTAGAATAAATAACCGATTTTACTGCATAAACTGGCAGTTTTGAATGTCCATAACCTAAACTTGTTAGATGTCAAAAGACCTGTTATGTCTTTTTAATGATTAAGTTGTGGCATCAAGAGACCAATGGCAAGTGTCATCCAAAATCAAAATCTTCCGCTCTAAAATTTATGACATTTATTGACTCAAGTGAAATTAAAGCTAAGATTCTAGTATTAGAAGTATATATATATATATATATATATATATATATATATATATATATATATATATATATATATATATATATATATAATTCTTAAAGAAGCAGAAAAAAGTACGAGAATTTTTAAGGTTATTTAAAGATTTCTACATACATATTTGGTATATTGCATGTAATCTACCCAGAAAAACAAGTAAACAACTCACATTAACAAATCATGAAAAATACTTAAGAACTACCAATGGATGAAAGAAGGGACAGTTGAAAAATTAACAATATGACAAAACATGTCATCTTTTTGCAATACACACGACGAACACAGTCTACAATTAAATATGTAATCATTCATTTCTCAAAGGCTATTATTATAAAATAACAATGAACAACGCGGATTGTTACTATTTGAGCAAACATTACTACTGTACAGATTGTTAAAAAAAAGTTGTCAAAAATAAATACAGCCGTTACAATAACTTCAGAACATTATTAAAATGAAAATTAAACTAAAAGTGAATAAGAAATGTTGATTAGTACTAGAAATGAAGTTTACAAGAACACAATACACAAAACTTAAATTTGCCGGTAGACAGAATTCTTCACAATTCCATTAACCTCTTTTAGCCGAATGGGTCAAATTACGACAGTACCTAATTTTATGGCCCAGATGTAAATAATACCGCATTCAAAATGTTCTACACTTAATGACCTGTTGTTGCAGATCAGGCACACATGTGTTTTAAGATCTAGTGATGCTCAGCGCCACCTATGAGCGGCCAACTAAAGTATACAACTAGTGACTGTGTGTCTGTGATTAGCTTAAAAGAAACGTACTGAAAACTAAGTAAAAGGCTCACTCAAAAATTTATACAAGATTTGTTAGTTTTATATAGTGCCTATTACACATGTATTATCTTCAGAAATTTAATTACATTGCTTTGAAAAAATATACCATTTTTAGTCGGAACAATTTTTTCCGTCTTTTAGAAGGAAATTCAGACAAAAAGAGGTTTATGGTATACGAAAGTCAAGTTTACTTTTAATTTTCAAGAAAGAATGAAGTATCCAGATTTTTTTTTTTCAATTTTTAAATAAGAATATACGCTTCAAAGTTCTAAACGTATTAAAAATATTCGAGAGAATGCTAAAGACTTTAGTTCTACATAAATATTAGAGGCGAACGTTAAAGCAAAAAAATGACCTTAACCATAAAAGGTATAATTTTTGACAAACCTTTTTTTGTAACACCCTGTACCCGAAAAATAAATCCATAGGTAATGCTGGTGTTGCTGGAAAAATGTAAAAGAACACAATATTTCGTTTATCAAAAATGTTGCTTAAAATCTTTACACTATCGTATTATCGATTATTTTTTCTACATACATTAGACTTTTTGCATTTTCTAAAAATCGGTGGTAAATGAAACAGAAACAGAAACATACAAGTGTAAAAACTAATTTTCAGTGTAAATATGTAATTCAAAGGTTTCTCCGAAATTTCCATGAAAACTGGATAACTTGTGAAAATGAAATTAGTTTGTTTTATTAACGATACGCTCAAAAATTTAAGAAAAATTCTGTTTTCAAATTATGCCCCATTACAACTTGGTAAAGAAAATTACTTACGGTTAGGTAAGGTCAGGTAGTGTTACCCCACTTTTGATATTTCATTACCCTTTAAGAATTTAACTAAATAAAGTTTTCAAGCCAGGTCAGGTTGACTTGTTTCCACATTAATGCTGCGTTCGAAGACATTACACGAGATCTAGCTAGCTGATGTCCAGGTTGTTACGTCATCTACAGGTAAAGTCCTATTATCCCATGTTTCATATTTTATTGTTTTAAGAATTTAATTAAACAATGTTTTTAGCTTAGGCCAGGTTACGTCTAGGTTTTATATATTGTATGTTTGTGGTTTCAGCAATTAATTAAATCCCCACATTAGAGCTCCGTCCGGGGACATTACACGAAATCTAGTCAGCTGATGTTCAGGTTAAGTTATGTCATATAGAGGTCAAGTCCTGTTACCCTACATTTGATATTTTATTGTGTTTTAAGAATTTAATTCAACAATCTTTTTACGCCGCGTCTAGGTGTCAGTTTTTTTTTTTAAAAGTTTAATTGTTTCAGCAATTAATTAAATAACATCCACAGTTTAGGTCTGGTCAACTTCCACACTACGGCTGCATTTAACGATATTACAAAAGATATAGCCAAGTTATGTCCAGGTTAACTGCTGCCATTCTGTATTTGATGTTTCATTGTTTTTAAGAAATTAATTAAGTAGTGTCATACACACTAGGGCTACGCTACGCGGAAAATCAAATCAGGTTACATCTAGGTCAAGTTTTGTCACGTCTAGGTTAACTCTTGTTATCTGATGTTTCATTGTTTTTAAGAAATTAATTAAGTAGCGTCATACACACTAGGGCTACGCTACACGGAAAATCAAATCAGGTTACATCTAGGTCAAGTTTTGCTACGTCTAGGTTAACTCTTGTTATCTGATGTTTCATTGTTTTTAAGAAATTAATTAAGTAGCGTCATACACACTTTGGCTACGCTACACAGAAAATCAAATCAGGTTACATCTGGGTCATGTTTTGTCACGTCTAGGTTACTCTTGTTATCAGATGTTTCATTGTTTTTAACAAATTAATTAAGTAGTGTCATATACACTTTGGCTACGCTGCACAGAAAATCAAATCAGGTTACGTCTAGGTCAGGTTTTGTCACGTCTAGGTTAACTCTTGTTATCTGATGTTTCATTGCTTTTAAGAAATTAATTAAGTAGCGTCATACACACTTTGGCTACACTACACAGAAAATCAAATCAGGTTACGTCTAGGTCAAGTTTTGTCACAAGTTTTGTTACGTCTAGGTTAACTCTTGTTATCTGATATTTCATTGCTTTTAAGAAATTAATTAAGTAGCGTCATACACACTTTGGCTACGCTACACAGAAAATCAAATCAGGTTACGTCTAGGTCAAGTTTTGTCACGTCTAGGTTAACTCTTGTTATCTGATGTTTCATTGCTTTTAAGAAATTAATTAAGTAGTGTCATACACACTAGTGCAACGCTACACAGAAAATCAAATCAGGTTATATCTAGGTCAAGTTTTGTCACGTCTAGGTTAACTCTTATTGTTTATGGTTTCATTCCCTTTAAGAAATTAAAGTCTAGGTTAACTCTTGTTATCTGATGTTTCATTGTTTTTAAGACATTTAATTTAATGTTTTCAGGCTAGATTAGGTCAACTGGTCCCCACATTAGGGCTTTGCTCAAGCTCATCGCACAAGATCAGATCAGTCACGCCTAGATCAAATTATTTAAAAGTAGTCAGGTTTCAGTAAAATCTATTAACTTATTTACAGTGATAGTCTATTCACATACAATTTTAATTTACAGAGAGACAGAATTTGCAAAGAAAAAATATGAACGATCAGAAGCAAACATGTGCCTAAACCTATAGAGAAGTGAAAAAAAAAATCAGAGTTCTTAAGGCATGTTGCTTACAAGAAAAAATTAAGTCAACCCCACCAAATGTACGATAATTTGTTTCATGGAAGGTCACATATACTGGTAGACTAGGTGAAATTACCAGGAATGCAGTTTTCACTGCTATCTTCTAAAGTCAATCCAATTTAATAATTCGAGCAACCTGCAGTGACAACGTTTAAAAACAAGTTGCTTATCTAATTTTATCCTCAGCAAACATTACAAACCGAGCATAGTTTCAAGCGCAGCCTAGACCGAGTAAGGATACATGCAGTAGAGTTATTTTAAAGTCTTGGCCCTAGTTATGTTGTCACACCAGGTACTGCGGTAATGCATTTGGTTCTTTTATTACAAGGCTTGGCAATTTAATTTCCAAGACGACGTTGCGCCACTGGAGTTATGTCAAACTAAATTAAAAGCAAGGCAGCATTAACAATTTGTAGTTTCACCAATAGATAGTGGATAAGCGAAGATAGCATAGCTGTCATTTTTTTTCACCAAAAATCGAAAGCTGCCAGTTTCAGGCCACTATTGTAAGTCACATGGAGCAACTGGTTAATATTCGATTTTGTTGTAAATTTGGCAAATGTGCTAGAGAAACTGAACCGGTTATCAATAGATGACATACAAAGGAAAATCTAACAGTTGTCAGTTTCTGCACAAGATGCTATCAATTGTCATGGAGCAACAAATAAATGGTTTACACATTTGAAATGTGTGTGGAAATGACAATATTCAAAATGGCGCTAGAACTTGGGCACTATTCAAGATGACGTTAGAACCGGAGGTCCATAGGTCTCACGAAATGAAATCACAAAAGTTAACGCAATTTTGGCAAAAGATTGCCGAATAGGATTGAGACTGATGTTAGATAAGGAAAAAATTTATTAATTGTCGCCCTTACCTGATGAAACCATTCCATACTAGGTTAGGTTTGAATGTGAGTGGGCCATACCGGTCCCTCCACCGCGACCATAAGGTCTATTGTGGATTCCATACTAAATACAGATACGCAACTCTGGCTTCACAATTGCTTGTTTTTTCTCTCCGACAGGTTCTGCTTTTTATTTATGACAGTGAAACCAGTTGGAAAGACAAGAGATCTTTGTAAAAGCAGACACCTGTATTTAATAAGGAAACAATCTTCACAAATTTTCCATGAAGATTCAAGAAAATAGTCAACCCATCAAAGATAATTCCAAATTATTTAGTTATTACTTTAATTTTGGGGGTAATTATGTTAAAAATTTTGAAGGGAAACTGTCAAAACATAATTTCTCAGTCTAAATTCTGAAGTGAGGTCGCCAATTGTTTGTAAAACGTTGAAAGTCAAAATACATCCAAAAGAGGAGACCCAGCTCGAGTTTAGAACAAGCCATTCAAGCAAAGAAACGTAGAGGGAATGCTCAGCATGTTCCCCCCAAAGATATCCAGGTAGATCAAGTTGGACATTGGAAAATCTTCGCTGAGAAGAGAACTCGATGTAAATATCCAAGTTGTAAAGGCTTTACAGATGTCACTTGTGAAAAATGTGCAGTCACTTTATGCATGAATAAGAAAATTAATTGTTTCAAATTATTTCATAATTAAATGTTAATTTATTCTTTTTGCACAATGTTGCAATTTTGCAGTTTTTTGTCAATAAATGTTTAATTTTTCAAAAATTTTCTTTTGAATATTTTTCCCTAATGCTCTGAATCACTTCCAATCCAAAATAAATTTTTCATGAAAAAATGAAAAAAATCGAGCATTTAAGGGTTAAAACTAAAAGCCAGCATAAAATTATGACAAAAACAGTGCATGAATAAGAAAAATAATTGTTTCAAATTATTTCACAATTAAAGGTTGATTTATTGCAATTTTGCAGTTTGTTGTCAATAAATGTTTAATTTTTCAAAAATCATTTTTTTTTGAATATTTTCCCCTAATGCTCAGTAATTTTAGATCTAAAATAATTTTTTCATGAAAAAATAAAAAATCGTGCATTTAAGGGTTAAAACTAAAAGCCAGCATTAATCAATTATGACAAAAACAGTGCATGAATAAGAAAAAGAATTGTTTCAAACTTTCATAATTAAAGGTTTTACTCTTTTTGCACAATGTTGCAATTTTGCAGTTTTTTGTCAATAAATGTTTAATTTTTGAAAAATAATTTTTTTGAATATTTTTCCCTAATGCTCTGAATAATTTTAGATCTAAAATAATTTTTTCATGAAAAAATAAAAAATGGTGCATTTAAGGGTTAAAACTAAAAGCCAGCATTAATCAATTATGACAAAAACAGTGCATGAATAAGAAAAATAATTGTTTCAAATTATTTCACAATTAAAGGTTGATTTATTGCAATTTTGCAGTTTTTTGTCAATAAATGTTTAATTTTCGAAAAATAATTTTTTTGAATATTTTCCCCTAATGCTCTCAGTAATTTTAGATCTAAAATAATTTTTTCATGAAAAAATAAAAAATGGTGCATTTAAGGGTTAAAACTAAAAGCCAGCATTAATCAATTATGACAAAAACAGTGGTCACTCAAGGTAAAAACATAATATATCATTGCTCATAACATAAAAATTACGAAGCGATTATGTTTAAAATGTTTTGTAATTACTTGTCAAAAAATAAATAAAAAAAATTCACGAGCGTTTTTCGAACTAATCTACAAAATACGAGAAACCATTGTCACTAGATATTTACCATTTCATTGGGCATTAATGTATTTTTTTCGATAAGCTTGCTTCAATTTATGTACAAAGATATCGGTTGGAACAAGGAAATTAATAATAATAGTAATAATATAAAAGTACAGAGAGTAATAATTTGTCGCAAAATATTTTATAAAGTACCCTATGATATTTATAAAATATCTTAAAATACGTTCACGATTTCAAACGGTCATCAACCAGCTCTGACTTGTATTATTAAATATATAAAAAAAAGTAACAACAAAACAAGATACAAAGAAAATCGTAATATTTTGGCACTATGCAATAAAATTTGATTTTCTGTTAACTGGTGTAAGGAAGAACATTTGCAAGACAACAACGGACAATTACCCGATTTACTCCACATTAAAGCCCAAGATAAAAACTCCCATCATTATTATTTTCTATGTACAATACGAAATAAAGACCCAAGAGAAAATGACGAGGAATAATAAATGCATCACAATATAAAATACAAAATTACTTATCACGTCTAAATCAATATAAAAGCAGTTCTTAAAAGTGCAGGTCAGAAGACACAATAATAAAACGATAAAACAACGCTTATTAATAATTAACTATGAGAACTGTAACTACACATAAAAAATAAAGCCCGATATTATAATCGTCAAACGAGAAACCAAAGTACTAATATATACTTTCAATTATAGATAAGGTGTAATAAATGTTTTCTGATGACCTGCACTCAGTATGAAAGTCATAAAATGCTTGATTCTGCCAATCAAGTGACTATTTTTCAAATAAATAAAGCGCATCTACATTGCGGCTACTGCTGCCACTGTCTCTGATGGTGGTGGGATCGCTTCGGATGGCTCAATCCATTCACCAAAGCCTCTCTCTACCAGTTCACGGTTGAGGTTAATAATTTGCTGAAAAGAAGGAAATAAAATATACAGTTTGGAATTTGAAGAACATTAATGATTAGAATTGAAAATAAAACAAGTTTATTGGAATCATGTTTTGTTGCAACATTTTTCAACCATAATAACACTGTATCCAAGAGAATGGACTGTAATAGTAAATAGTCATGTAACTTTATCGTTTGATAATTTCTGAATAATTATACTACAGGGTACTAGGGTTGGGCAAAACTTGAAATTAGAAAAATCAAAAATCATTGATTTATTTTAAAAAATCGAGATTTTTCAATTTTAAATCACTTGTGGAAAGATTTAACTGTTTTAAACTAATATTAATTTCTCGAGACTAAATGACCTCATCTGTAGTTTTTTTTTACCATCAAACTAAGTGTAGTACAATTAATTACACTCTAAATATTTACAAGAATATTAGTAGGTATAGATAGGCGGGCCACCCACCAATCGTATGATGTAATGGAAGGTAGTGATTGGATACCTTGTGACGGAAGCTCTAACCTGAGATTTTTTTGTTTATATTTCAACAACACACCACGAGGGCTTATAGTCTAAATACCATCATACCGTGGGTGTCGACAAGAAGGAAAGAGGCAAATTGTTAATTCTGGCCTTGAAGGTTTGGAGGTTCATGCATTTATTGGATAGAGTTTAGAGGAATAGCCATCCACAACAACAGAAATGCTCCCGTTGGAAAGAAAATTTGCTGTCCAGGTACAGAGTTTTGGTGGTAGGCCAAAGGCCGGAAGTTTATTAAGCAGCGCGGCATGCCAGACAAGGTCAAATGCTTTGGATATGTCGATAGAGCGACAATCTGGGATTCACTGTGTTCCGTAGACTTGCTCCAAGAATAGGTGACAAAGGAAAGGAGGTCGGCAGTTGATCTGCGCTGACGGAATCTATACTGCCTGTAGTGGATTAGACTGTATTTTCAAGAAATTTTAGTAATTCGGTGTTTATATACTTTTCCATCACTTTCGAGATGACTGAAAGGAGAGAAATAGGCCTGTAGTTGCTAGGAAGCGCTTTGGATCCTTTCTTGGGGACGGGTTGTACTCGAGCAGGTTTCCAGTTACTAGGGAACATGCCTCTATTGTAAGATGTCTGAAGCAGACGGGTCAGGACAGGAGCAAGTTCTGGTGCGCATTTTTTGAAAACAATTGCTGGGATCTCGTCAACGCCAGAGGCTTTCTTGGTATTAAGAGAAGAGAGCATCTTCCATACCTTTTTAGTTTTGAAAATGATGTCATTTTATGCGTGACATTGGGGACTGCTGGTGGTTGAACATTTGGAGATGGGTTGAGAGTAGAATTGTCGGCGAACAACGAGGCAAAAAGTTCAATCTTGTCCAGGGCGGTAGAAACAATTTCATCCCCTGAAACAAGAGGTGGGAAGGTGCTCTTGCAGAAATTATTCCCAATAGATTTAGCGCAGAAATTATTCCCAATAGATTTAGCAAGAGTCCAGAAGGGTTTGCTGCCTTTGGAGCTTGAGAGGACTTTGTGTTTGATGTGGTTATCAAACGAGATTTTTGCCCCAGAAAGAATGTGGACATAGCAGTTTCTTACGTCGTTAAATGCTTAACGATTTTCTTGACTGGGATTGTATAGAAGCGTTTTGTAAGCTTTGACCTTTTCAAGTCTGGCCTTGTCACGGGATTTAGAAAACCAGGGCTTTTGAGTGGCTGAGGAGGTTTTCTGTGTACGTGAAATAAATAATTCCATGCCAGTTTAGATGATTTCGGTGACGTTTTGTGAGATATCAGAGGGGTCAGTGTGAGAGAAGCAGACAGGCGCCCATAGAAATGAGGAAAAGTAATCCCACATTTCGTTCCAGTTCGCAGAGTTGTACTGCCAAACGATACGTGGGTGCGATGATTGTGTGGCCTCGGGTTGCATTGCGCAGGAAGCAGTGTCCATACCGTGGTCTGAGCAACCAAGGGGGGCGGTAACTGATGCCTAATAGCATTCAGGTTTTGTAGTAAGAAGGAGATCCAAGGGATTTGAGCTGTGTGTTGGGATGTGAGGAAAGTAAATAGGTTGCTGAACCATATTGGCTAAAGAATTGCTGACTGCAAAGGCCTCCGCTGCTCTCCCTTGTGGATCGGTTTTTGAAGATCCTAGCCATTCCTTATTATGGACATTAAAGTCACCAAGACTAGTGACCTCGGAGGAAGGATATTCAGAAATCAGATGGTCGGTTTTTTCAGAAAGGTAGTCGAAGAGATGGACAATGTTGTTGTCAGATGACCAGTAAATGCAACAGATGAATTTAGTTGCAGCCCTGAGAGTTTTTCTTCCAGTTTCTAAATTGGGGAGTCTGGTGCAGGGTAGGTTACTACGGACGTCTGCGCACACACCTCCATGCAATCTAGAGGAAGTAAGGAGCTCATACCCCGGGAAATTAAGGTGATTAGTGGCTGTTTTGGGTTTCGGGTGTGAAAAAAAAATCCTTTACTATCACGTAAAGGAAAAGCCTACTACTACCTACCTACTCCTACTACTTAGTCGCCTCTTACGACAGGCATGGGTTACCTTGGGCCTATTCTTTTAGTTAGTACCCGGACACACAGAAGACTAGTACTCTACCACTGAGCTATCTATTGATATGTCAACTAACATTTTGTTTACATGATACTAGATACAGGTTTCATTCCCGGACACTATATTATAAGTATAGGTACCAATTAATTACAGAATTAGTAGAATTGCCATTGAAACACATCCCACGACTGTTTCGGTCTTATATGACGTCTTATGTTTAAGTTTAAAGATAAAAGAAAATCTATTTTAGAACCATTTTTATAGACTACTTGATTTTGTCTACATTTCTACAATATTTTGTGACACTTTCAGTCTAAAACCACAGCATAATATATCTATGCTGTAAAACTGTATTTGGGGCCGTTCATCAAGCTACAAATATAGTGTATTTTAAAAATTTATTGAATCCCCCAGTTAAATAACAATCACTTGGCAAAATTTTAATTTCATGTCGTCTTGTCATTTTCCATAATTGTGGCTGAGATTTCACGATTGTTGGTTCGGGTAGTATGTTTTATGCCTGGTATTTATTTAGTTTGGTTACCGTTGATGTGTGGTTTATACCTGGTGGTTTTTGGAATAAGAAATCATTAAATACAAATAATTTTTTCCTGACATGCACAAAAATTAGCTGACTCTTGGTCAGTTTTCACAATTTTTCCCCGAAAAAAATTTTCTTCTACAAATTCCCTGACCTTTCCCAGTTTTCCAGACGAGTGGGAACACTACCACTCTATTAGTGAATTTTCTTAATGAGAATTCACTAGGTTAGGTTTGAATGTGAGTGGGCCATACCGGTTCCTCCACCGCGACCATAAGTAGAATTCACTAAGAAGGTAAAATTTTTGCGAGCAACGCTTCGAGTGTTGAGCAGTGTAAAAAAAAACTATAATCAAAGTAATTAACTTACCTGGTTTCCTACATGTATGAAGCATAAAACAACAGGCGTTCCTTCCGGAGTGTAATCAGCTACTTGGGTATAAACTAATGTTGCTCTACTAATTTCTTCTATATATTCTAGTGCCTCATCTGCCCATTCAGTCTCTGGACCTAAAACAAATAATCAAATGATACAATCTGTTATGAAAAATAGTTTTATTACTTTTATGCCTATGTGATTTATTTATTAATAAATAATTGATTTAACTTACCACCCTTAGGTTGTACATTAGCTAGTATACATTCGGCAGCTTGGAAAGGTAGAAGTGTAAAATCGTATCTAATTTTTCTAAGGTCTTTGTTGCTCATCTCTTGATACCCACCCCAGTCTAGGAATTTAATATATGAATTTTCACCATCAGTAGACAGAATCTGTGCTCTGTACCAGTCGTCGTTAGAGCGTGCTGCACATATCGCACCAACTGCAAAAAAAGAAAAATTTGAATGTGACAATTTACAGAAGAAACTTAACTTAAGGAAATTCAATTTTGACGGCACTTATATAATTATTATACTCCTTGATTAAGACTGGAGAGGCTGCCGAAACAAATATAATGTGACTGTCGTAGAGTGATGTGACAAGAGTTTTATAGTCAAAATAATATTTGTGAAGCAAACTTGTAAATAATCTCGGCACCATCTAAAAATATTTCGTTATTAAGGTGTTAAAAGAGGTGAGCTAAACTTAAAGACTTTATTATCAATTAAGATGTACAGTAGAAATTAATATTGCATTATTTCAGGGTTAATACGAATAATAACATATAAAGGCATCTCTCAGGGCTGCAACTAAATTCATCTGTTGCATTTACCAATGACCTTCTGACAATAACTTTGTCCAGCTTTTAGACTACCTTTCTGAAAAAACCGACCATCTGATTTCTGAACATACTTTCTCCGAAGTCACTATTCTTCGTGACTTCAATGTCCATAATAAGGAATGGCTAGGATCTTCAAAAACCGATCCACAAGGGAGAGCAGCGGATGCCTTTGCAGTCAGCAATTCTTTAGCCAATATGGTTCAGCAACCTACTTACTTTTCTCGCATTCCAACACACAGCTCAAATCCCTTGGATCTCTTTCTTACTACAAAACCTGACTGCTGTAAAACATCAGTCACCGCCACTCAACCCACCTCCAAATGTTCAACCACCAACAGTCTCCAATGTCGCACATAAAATGACAGATATCATTTTCAAAACTAAAAAGGTACGAGAAATGCTCTCTTCTCACCAGGAAAGCCTCTGGCCTTGACGAGATCCCAGCAATTGTTGCCAAAAAATGTGCATCAGAACTTGCTCCTGTCCCGACTCGTCTGTTTCAGACATCTTACAATAGAGGCATATTCTCTAATAACTGGAAAACTGCTAGAGTACAACCCATCCCCAAAAAATGATCCAAAGTGCTTCCTAGCAACTACAGGCCTATTTCTCTCCTTTCAGTTGTCTCTAAACTGATTGAAAAGTATATAAACACTGAGTTACTAAAATTTCTTGAAAAACACAGTCTAATCCACGACAGGCAGTATGGATTCAGTCAGCGGAGATCAACAGCCGACCGCCTTTCCTTTGTCACCTACTCTTGGAACAAATCTATGGAGCTACACAGTGAATCCCAGATTGTTGCTCTAGACATATCCAAAGCATTCGACCAGGTCTGGCACGCAGCGCTGCTTAAAACTTGTGGCCTATGGCCTACCACCAAAACTCTGTACCTGGACAGCAAACTTACTCTCCAAGTAGAAAATTTCTGTTATGGCCATTCCTCTAAACTGTATCAAAGTAATGCAGGAGTCCCTCATGGTTCAGCTTTAGCCCCTACTTTGTTTATTCTCCACATCAATGACATCTTTTCTAGCACATCCAACCCAGCTCACAGTTATGCGGACCACAGCACCCTCCACTCAAATATACAATATTCTAAGCCTGTGTCTTTAGCCCAATTAGATGAGGATCGCAGACTCGTGGAGGGTTCTGTCTCTGTGGATCTCCAAAAAATATTAGATTGGGGAAGTAGAAATCTTGGACAATACAACTCCACCAAATCTGTCTTGCAGCACATCCAACCCAGTTCACAGTTACGCGGACGACAGCACCCTCCACTCAAATATACAATATTCTAAGGCTGTCTTTTTAGCACAATTAGATGAGGATCGCAGACTCATGGAGGGTTCTCTCTGTGGATCTCCAAAAAATATTAGACTGGGGAAGTAGAAATCTTGGATAATACAACTCCACCAAATCTCAGTCTTACTTTCTATCTCATAAGAGATACACCAGCCCTAGACCCATCACAATGAACAACCAAGTTATTCAAAGAACTGAGTCCTTTTCACTTGTTGACACCTGTGGATCGAAATCTCAATTGGCACCAACATGTCACATCAATTGCAGAAGCGGCTGCTAAGAAATTAGATTTCCTCTTCCGGACTCGCAACTACTTTTCACCAGCTAGTCTCTAACCTAATATACCTTACAAATAAGGCCAAACCTCGAATACTGCTCCCGCATCTGGGGTGCCGCTGCCGCTTCTACACTCGCTATCCTGGACTCCACTCAGAAGCTATATGTCTCATCGGTGACCTTATCCTCACCCAAAAGCTGCCATCCCTTGTCCACCGACGTGCCGTTGGTGACCCCCCCCCCCTCCCCCTCCCGCTCTCTCTCTCATATAGATATCTGCACAGGCACTGCCCATAGGAGTTTTCTTTCATAGTACCTCCACCTGCCGCCCCCAACAGATCTACCAGGGGATCAGAGTGAATGCACCCTTTTACCGTCCAGGTCACCAGGCATAGAACATCTTGTTATGCCCGCTCTTTTGTCCCCAGGACTCCTAAGTTGTGGAATCGCTTGCGGGCACATGTTTTTCCTTCTCCTCCGAACCTCTAAACCTTCAAGTTGCCCCTTTCCTCCTTTTCGACACCCACGGTACAATAGTATTTAGGCAGCAAGCCCCCGTGGTGTGAAAAAAAATAATTTGTATCTGTGTTTTGTTATCTAGTCATAGACCACTCATTGGATTGGATGACTCATTTACATTTATTTATTTATGGAACTATGTATAATGTATATAGGATTTCTATTGAAATTTATTTTGGGTCTATAAGCAATATTTAACAATTTAATAAAAATATGTGTTTATTCCTGTGTTTATTTATAGCCTCAGTAATTAGCGAATAAATTATTTCAAAAAGGTATCAAATTTCAAAAATTATTCTTGTGAAAGTCTATATTTTTGTATAAATGGATTTTTCATTGAAATTCTGAAGTGCCAGGGAAGCATGTTACCTTGAAATTAAAAAAAAATTCTGCTTTCTCTACCGCGAAGACGATTCTTTTTCATTGAAGAAATTTGATTCACAAGAACTAATCTGGATTTGATTATAAGTTACTGATGCCCAGTTTTACAAAGCTCGGTCAAATATTTAATGACCGGGTAGTTAATCAAGACTTAATACAACCAATCACAGCTTCAAAATATTTGGTTGTCATGCCAATAACTCGAATTATAGTCTGTCATTGGTCGTCTAAAGCCTTGATTAACTAACCGGCCGTTAAATATTTAAGCGAGCTTTGTGGGCATGAGTCCAACAAATACTTTTCTGGTTAATCGATTACCCGGTTCAGCCGCATATCGCCGATTTTCGCATAAAAACACAATAAAGTCCTTGATGGCATACATTTGGGAAATGTTTCTTACCTGGTACAGGATTCGGCAGCTCTGGAGACTCTGTAGAATAACACATCTGCATACAGTTATGCAAGATAACAAGGTTGGGGTATGACGGGTGTGTTGGGAACTGTACGAACAGGTGGACAGGCGATTCCACACAGCATATTGTTGTGTCATTGTTTATTCCTTCTACGAGTTTAAGCTGTAAAAAAATTAATTGAATTAAGAGTGGGGTAAATTATATGTGTAAATGTGTACTGTGAGAGTGTTTATTGTATATGAGAAACATAAGTGAATCTTACAGATTGCAAAATGAGAAATATTTCCTTAATTCTTTTTAATGACTATTCTAATAAAAGCGAAAAAGAAAAAATAAACGCGAAAGGTGAATCTTAGAGATTGCAAAATGAGAAATATTTCCTTAATTCTTTTTAATGACTATTCTAATAAAAGTGAAAAAGAAAAAATAAACGCGAAAGGTGAATCTTAGAGATTGCAAAATGACTAATATTTCCTTAATTCTTTTTAATGACTATTCTAATAAAAGCGAAAAAGAAAAAATAAACGCGAAAGGTGAATCTTAGAGATTGCAAAATGAGAAATATTTCCTTAATTCTTTTTAATGACTATTCTAATAAAAGCGAAAAAGAAAAAAAAAAAACTCTGGACGCAGCAAGTGCGTTATGGAAGTGAATTTTCATAAAAATGTTTTTAATTACAAATATATCGCTCTAATGCGAGCAGGCATCAATTTGGTTACCGGTATAACCTATATAGTAGGAACAGTGTATCATATTTTATCAAAATAATTATTTGAAAATGTACAAAACTTTCCGGAAAATAAACTTTAAATGTTTCTGAGAAAACTGGTCTCCTAGCCAATGAACCTAAGGTTAATAGCAAATTGAGTTATTGAAATTTGAAACATTTAATGAAAATTCGCAACCAAAACGCCCTTGCTGCGTTCATACAAAAAATTTCCAAAAATACAGTTAAATGTTGGTTTCCTAACCAACAAAACTTACGTTAATAGCAAATGAGTTATTGAAATTTGGAGGACTTAATGAAAATTTGCTACCAAAACGCACTTACTGTGTCCAAATTTTTTCTTACAAACATGCATCATATGTCGATAAAATATGCTTAAATGCAGTAACGAATTTGTTCTACGAAAATTAGCTAAAAATTATAGACCGTTAAACCATAAACTTCACTAAACCTACAGCGAAAGCATCAACTTAACTAAACCGACAGGCAAAACATCAGAGAAAGGGTCTATTTGAAATGAATTTTCTGGGAATATTTTAGTAAAATGAAGGACAATGACGATTGAAACTAAGACTTCAGGCTTTGTAAAACATTCTTCTTGAGACCTTTTCCTTCCATAGCTCATATTAGTGTCAGGTTCATTGCCTAAATATTACCAATTTTGACGTTTAAAATCGCGATTTTGACGTTTTGAGGAAAAGCCAAATGTATTTTTCTTTGAATGCCTGTAACTTTTTTGTCCTTTAACCTACGGAGCTAAATTTTGGTAGGTAACTTGCCTATAATGATATAATTTTTTTTCGAAAGAAAACATAAAATTTTCCGGGAAAACCTCGGCGGATTTTCCTGGCTAACGAACTTATTCAAGCCACTTGCGAAAGGAAGGTACTCACCAATTTTGACGTTTAAAATCACGATTTTGACGTTTTGAGGAAAACCCAAATTTATTGTTCTTTAAATGCCTGTAACTTTTTTGTCCTTTAACCTACAGAGCTAAATTTTCGTAGGTATTTTACCCACAATGATATAAACCCGCGTGTAAAATTTGGTTGCCCTTACTTTGTTAATTCCGGAGAAATAAATTTTTTTCGATTTTTTTCGAAAGAAAACACAAAATTTTCCGGGAAAACCTCGGCGGATTTTCCTGGCTAACGAACTTATCCAAGCCACTTGTGAAAGGAAGGTATTCACCAATTTTGACGTTTAAAATCGCGATTTTGACGTTTTGAGGAGAACCCAAATTTATTTTTCTTTGAATGCCTGTAACTTTTTTGTCCTTTAACCTACGGAGCTAAATTTTGGTATGTAACTTTTACCAAAATCGGTCCATTATTTTTTTAGTTATAGGTGTGACACATAAATATATATATATATATATATATATATATATATATATATATATATATATATATATATATATATATATATATATATATAAACATATAAAGTCTGAAACCGACCTCGGATTTGGGTTCCAGGGGTCCTAATTAGCGCTCATTTGAAGAAATTTTTTCAAAATTCGAAAGTCGGGATCTCCTCATTAGTGAATTTTATTTAAGAAAATTCACTAATAAACGCGAAAGGTGAATCTTAGAGATTGCAAAATGAGAAATATTTCCTTAATACCTTTTTAATGACTATTCTAATAAAAGCGAAAAAGAAAAAATAAACGCGAAAGGTGAATCTTAGAGATTGCAAAATGAGAAATATTTCCTTAATTCTTTTTAATGACTATTCTAATAAAAGCGAAAAAGAAAAAATAAACGCGAAAGGTGAATCTTAGAGATTGCAAAATGAGAAATATTTCCTTAATTCTTTTTAATAACTATTCTAATAAAAGCGAAAAAGAAAAAAAAAACGCGAAAGGTGAATCTTAGAGATTGCAAAATGAGAAATATTTCCTTAATTCTTTTTAATGACTATTCTAATAAAAGCGAAAAAGAAAAAAAAAACGCGAAAGGTGAATCTTAGAGATTGCAAAATGAGAAATATTTCCTTAATACCTTTTTAATGACTATTCTAATAAAAGCGAAAAAGAAAAAATAAACGCGAAAGGTGAATCTTATAGATTGCAAAATGAGAAATATTTCCTTAATTCTTTTTAATGACTATTCTAATAAAAGCGAAAAAGAAAAAATAAACGCGAAAGGTGAATCTTATAGATTGCAAAATGAGAAATATTTCCTTAATTCTTTTTAATGACTATTCTAATAAAAGCGAAAGCTGACTTTTGGGTATTGCTTAATGAGAAATATTTTGTTAATGAATCTTCTAATAAGAGCGAAAGCTGAATTTTGGGTACTGTAAAATGAGAAATATTTTCTTTTTTTTTTTTTTAATAACTAGTCTAAAAGTGAAAGCTGAATTTTAGGTACTGTACCATGAGAAATAATTTCTGAATTTTGGGAAAACTGAGTTTAAGTATTGCTAAAAGAGAAATATTCTCTTAATTTTTTAATGTATATTGTAAGAAAAGCGAAAGCTGAGTGTCAGGTATTACCAAATGAGAAATGTTTTCATAATTTTTCAATGACTATTTTAATAAAGCGAAAGCTGATTTTTAGGTATTGACAAATGAAAAATAGTCTCTTAATTTTTTTAATGTTTATTTTAACGGAAATGAAAGCTGAATTTTAGGTTTTGCTAAATCAGAAATATCCTCTTAATTTTTTAATGACTATTCTAATAAAAGCGACAGCTGGGTGTCAGGTATTGTCAAATGAGAAATATTCTCTTAATTTCTCAATGACTGTTCTAATAATAGCGAAAGTAGAGTGTCAGGTATTGTCAAATGAGAAATTATTGTTTATTGTTTATTGGCAAAAATTATACAATATGTTAGTACAATAAGTCTTAGACTTGTGCTGTATTATAACATAATTTGGAAGGTTATATCCTAAATAGTTTGACAGTCCTACACCAAATTCAGTAAACTTCAAATTTTGACGTTCTGAATGTAATTTCTTTTGCCCTTCTATTTCTCACCTTCTAACACTTCAACCATCACCTTCATTTACCATAAATCTCTGCTATTCCATAATGTCTTTCTGACTGCTATTCTTACCAAACAATCCATATTTTTGCTAAAATGTTTTAATTTGTAGGAGACAAAAATGACTTTAGTTTGACAATCGCACGCAAAATTCTAATATTCTCTTAATTTCTCAATGACTATTCTTATAAAAGCGAAAGCTGAATTTTGTTTTAGGTATTGCCAAATGAAAAACATTTACTTAATTTTTAATGACTTACAGGTGAGGTTTAGGTGTTGCCAAACGAGAATTACTTCCTAAATTTTTAATGACTTCTAATAAAAGCAAAAGCTAAGTGAATGCTAAATGAAAAATATTTTAATGACTATTCCAATAGCAGCGGCAGCCAAGTTTTAGGTATTGCAAATTGAGAAATATTTTTAATGACTATTCCAATAGCAGCGAAAGTCGAGTTTTACGTACTGCTAAATGAGACATATTTGCTTAATTTTAATTGACTATCCTAATAAAAGCAAAAGCTGAGGTTTAGGTGTTGCCAAATGAGAACTGCTTTCTAAATTTTTAATGACTATTCTAATAAAGGCAAAAGCTGAGTTTTAGGTGTTGCCAAATGAGAATTATTTTCTTAATTTTTAATGACTATTCCAATAAACGCGAAAGCTGAGTTTTAGGTATTCCCAAATGAGAAATATTTTTAATGACTATTCCAATAGCAGCAAAAGCCAAGTTTTACGTACTGCAAAATGAGACATATTTTCTTAATTTTAAATGACTATTTTACTAAAAACGAAAGCGGACGTTTAGGTGTTGCCAAATGAGAAGTGCTCTCTAAATTTTTAATGACTATTCTAATTAAGGCAAATGCTGAGTTTTAGGTGTTGCCAAATGAGAATTATTTCTTAATTTTTAATGACTATTCTAATAAAAGCGGAAGCTGAGTTCTAGGAACCGTCAATGAGAAATATTTTCTTAATTTTTAATGTCTATTCTAATAAACGTGAAAGCTGAGTTTTAGGTTATCCTAAATGAGAAATATTTTTAATGGCTATTCCAATAGCAGCGAAAGCCGAGTTTTACGTACTGCAAAATGAGACATATTTTCTTAATTTTAAATGACTATCCTAATAAAGGCAAAAGCTGAGTTTTAGGTGTTGCTTAATTTTTAATGACTATTCTTATAAAAGCGGAAGCTGGGTTCTAGGGACCGCCAATGAGAAATATTTTCTTCATTTTTAATGTCTATTCTAATAAACGTGAAAGCTGAGTTTTAGGTATTCCCAAATGAGAAATATTATAAATGACTATTCCAATAGCAGCGAAAGCCGAATTTTACGTACTGCAAAATGAGATATATTTTTAAATTTTAATTGACTATCCTAATAAAAGCAAAAGCTGAGGATTAGGTGTTGCCAAATGAGAACAGATTTCTAAATTTTTAATGACTATTCTAATAAAGACAAAAGCTGAGTTTCAGGTGTTGCCAAATGATAATTATTTTCTTAATTTTTAATGACCATTCTAATAAAAGCGAAAGCTGAGTTCCAGGTATTGCCAAATGAGAAATATTTTCAATTTTTTTTAATGACTGTATTCTAATAAAAGCGAAAGCTGAGTTTTGGGTATTGCGAAAGGGGTAATATTTAAACAAATATCTATGACTATTCCAATAAACGTGAAAACTGAGTTTTAGGTGTTGCCAAAAGGAAATGTTTTGGTAATTCTTTTTAATGACTAATAAAAGCGAAAGCTGAATTTTAGGTATTCCAAAATGAAAAATATTTTCGTAATTATTCACTAATTGATAACTACCTATTATAATAAAAGCGAAAGGTGAATTTTAGGTATTGCCAAGTGAGAAATGTTTTTTTTTAGTTTTTAGAATATTCTAATAAAAAAATAATAATTCTAATATTCTTAATTTTTTTTAAACGACTATTAAAAAAAAACAGTAAAAGCAGAGTTACTCAGATAATTGAGCCCAGCCTGTAACCTCTTAAATAGGCTCAACAAGGCACAAAATAAAAGGTTTTAAAATTAGAAAACTGTTTGGCTTTAACTTTTTAAAACACAGAAAATTTAAGATTCTAACGACAATACAAAAACGTCTATTTCATATTAACTTACGTATAATTTATCAGGTAACAACTGAATCGGGCTTGACTGCCATGCTTGTAAGGTCAACTTTGGATAATTTTCCAATGGGAACTTCTTTCTGATCATTTTCAAAGCTGCGTCAACTTCTTTCGTTGTGCCTTCCACCGAACAAACTTTGGTTTCTGTATAAGGTCCTGGATAAGTCTTGACCAAGATCTCTGCATTGGTTTTGTTTTTAATCTGTGTGACGAAAGCTCCTCTCCTTCCTATTAACCTGCCGACTAGTTCTGAGGGGACCTCAAACTCGTGTGCGACTAGCTGATCACTCCTAATGTAAGAGTCTGTGGCTGAAATAACGTAGTTTGGTGGTGTGGCCATGTCGCTGCCTCCTTTGCCACTGTCACATGACCCCTAAAACAAAACATTTACTTAACTTATCATAAGAGTGTCAACATTAAATACATATTTTTAAATTAACCGCTATTTTTATATTATGTGTATATAAACAGCTTTCAGTTACTGATCAACTTGATTCTCGGGTTGAACCGCGTCCAGAATTTATGAGAACTCGACGTTACAGCTCCTGTTTTGGAGCCATTTTCAAGAGGTAAAGGAAATATGTAAGGACATAAACTCTAAGGCCTCAATCTGCCTCCTCAGGGCGGTAGACAAAGGTGGGTTGGGTTGTTGTAACTCGATTACGGGACCTCAATCTGCCTACTCCCTAAATCTCGCCAGAGATCGTCTCTAAGGTCTCAAGTGTGTTTAACCCTAGGCCTCAGAGAGATCTGGTAGTTTGTTGCAAGTCTTGTATTGTATGTACCGTTTCGTCTACCAGCTTTGTTATCAGTGAAATTAGTCGGTGCACGGTCAATTAAGTCATGGGATTTCGTCAGGGTTCTTAAACGATTAAGAGGATCGCAGATATTTGTTGACCTGACCTGACTCAACAAATACCTGCACTCCTCTTAATCCTTTAAGTACCCTGACGAAATCCCAGCGCCGACGAGGGGTAGGATTTTCTAACTGCAAGGGTGTTTTTTTTTTTGTTCCCTCAGGGCTCGTCCGCGGCCTTGCCGCCCCGATAGCACCGCAACCCTTGGTTGATTGTGCATACCCCTAGTCTTACTCCACCCATTCCAAAATCACTGTGCCTTGAACTAGTCTGCACAGCGATTGGTAGGGTGAAGTTTTATATTGCTCTGTCTCCGGTCTAGAGTGACCGTAGATCAGTTGTCTTTTCCGGTCCAGAGCTATACACTCGCACAAGATGTGCTGGGCTGATTCCTCCCCCTCGCCGCAGAGTCTGCATGCGAGGTCCCCTTCGAACCGCCCCATTTTATGTAGGTGTTTCTTGACGGCCATGTGTCCCGTCAAGAGACCTGTTGTGTTTCTGAGCTGTCCTCTGCTAAGGTTTAGCAGCTCCACAGCTCTCTTTGAACTGGGTCCGTCAATTATTGACTTCCCATGTCTGAGCCCTGGACAGTCCGCCCAGTACACCTTGTGTTGGTTTCTGACCCAGGACTTAATGGCTCCCCTGGCAGTGCTCTTTGACACGCCCAGAGCCGGTTCTGGTCCCATAAATGGTTCTGCTGACCCCCTCTTTGCGAGACTGTCAGCTTCTTCATTGCCTTTGACCCCCGAGTGACCCGGCACCCAGATGAGGGTCACCTCATTCTGCCCAGCCAGGTCGCTCGTCTCGTCTCGGCACTCACTCACCAGCCAGGAATGTACACGTGGGCTACTTAGTGCCTTAAGGGCTGCCTGGCTGTCTGTGGCTATGAGGATCCGCTTGTTGGTGTAGCCCCTCCTCTTGTTCTCCCGCACACAGTGCAGGATGGCGTACATCTCGGCCTGAAACACCGTTGCATGGGCTCCGAGGGAAATACTGTGACTTACCCTCGGTCCTTCCGAGTAAACACCTGCCCCCGTCCCACGCTCCCCGCCAGATCCGTCCGTGAACCAGACGAGCGCGTCCCGTGGTATGCCCGGTGTCTCCTCCCGCCATGCCCCGCGATCAGGGATTTCCACTGTGAAGTTGTTTTCCCTGCACATTCGCGGGCTCGCGAAGTCTGACCTCATTTCAAGCATGGGTTCCTTCACGATCTCCTGAATTTTGCAGTGGCCCCTGAAGCCTGGGTTGATCTTCAGTCTACCATTGCAGGCTAGTCTGTATAGTCCTAGCCTGGCCTCTCCCATAATAACGAAGTGTAGGGGGGGTAGATCCAGCAACACCTCCATGGCGGCTGTTGGGGTTGAAGACATGGCCCCTGTGATGCCTAGGCAAGCCATCCTTTGGATCTTGCCTAGTTTTTGTTTGGCACTGGATTGTGTCACCTTAGGCCACCAGACCAGTGCCGCATATGTTAACGATGGTCTGACCACCCTTGTGTACAGCCAGTGGGCCATACTAGGTCTTAGTCCCCACGTTTTTCCATATAGCCGCCTAGTGACGGCTAAGGTCATGACTGCCTTACGCAGTATTTTTCCAATGTGACCATTCCAGGTTAGCTTAGAGTCCAATACGACCCCAAGATATTTTACCTCCCTGGCCATTGGAACGCTCCTACCGTATAGAGTGAGAGTTCTGTGGCTTTCACACTTCCTCCTCCTCGTAAACGGCACGACGGTTGCTTTCTCGGGGCTTACCCCGAGCCCTTGATCAACCGTCCACCCTTCCACCACTTTCAGTGCAGTCTGCATACGCTCCCACACTGCCTGTGTGACCTTTCCTCGGACTATGATGACAATGTCGTCCGCATAGCCCTGTACCTCATACCCCCCTCCCGAGAGCCTCCCCAGCAGGCCGTCCACGACTAGACACCAGAGCAAGGGAGACAGAACGCTCCCCTGCGGACACCCCGCCGCGACCCCCGCCAGCAGAGTCCCTCCCGCGAGTGAGGTGAACACCGCCCTGTCCCTGAGCATGGAACCGATCCACCTGCAGCAGGTCTCCTCTATTCCACGCTCCCGGGCAGCTGCCAGAACCGATCCGAACGAGGTGTTGCTAAAGGCCCCCTCTATGTCTAGGAAGGCCCCCAGCGCCACCTCCTTGTTCTCCAGCGTATTCTCCAGTTTCAGCACCAGTTGGTGCAGTGCTGTTTCTGTTGAGAATCCTGCTCTGTATGCATATTGTCCGCAGTGTAGAGGATATGCTTCCAGTACACCGCCCCTAATGTGCCGGTCGAGCAGTTTTTCCACTGTTTTCAGCAAGAAGGACATGAGACTTATTGGCCTCAGGGACTTTGCCTGGTCTGTTGGACGCCCAGGTTTAGGAATAAATACAACCCTGGCCAGTCTCCATGCCCTCGGAATGTACCCCAGAGCCAGGCTGGCCCTCATAATGAGGGTAAGCACCGGCGCCAGTATATCTATCCCCTGTTGGAGCATGATGGGCATTATTCCATCAAATCCCGGCGATTTGTATGGCTTAAAGCTGTTAATGGCCCATCTGATTTTGCTCCAGGTAACCACCTCTTTAGCGACTGTCCAGTCTACTCTAGATGCCCGCCTATAAGGCGCCTCTATTTCTGAGTGTTCCCAGTCCGGAGGTGATTGGTTTATTATGTTACAGCCGGGGAAGTGCGTCTGGAGTAAAATTTCCATAGTTTCCTCCCCCGAGCTTGTAAAGCCTCCCGTGGGTGTTCTAAGGGAGCCTATGTTAGTCTGAGGGCCCTTAGACAGGATCTTGTGTAGTCGAGCAATCTCGGACGTGTTTTCCACTTCTTCGCAGTGCCTCCTCCACGACTCCTTCTTGGCGTCCCTCAGTCTTTTGTTATAGGTCGATAGGGCCTGTCTATATTCATCCCATGCTCCCGACCTGTTGGCCGCGTTAAACAGCTTACGAACCTGCGTCCTCCTTTGCCTGAGGTCCTCGTTCCACCATGGGACGTTCCTGGTGGACACCCTCATTTTCAGGGGGCAGTTGGCGTTATAGGCCGAGGTAATTGCGTCTCGCAATTGGACTGCTGCAATCTCGAGGTCTATTGAATCCCTTATGGCCCTCTCAACCCCCCGCAGTTCCACAGCTAGGTCTGCCCTGTAGGCTTCCCAGTCCGCCTTGCGGGGGTCCCGGTACCATACCGTTTCTCTTTCGACTTTGGCGATTTCAAACCGGATGTATCTGTGGTCTGAGCTACTCACTTCCCCAGACACAGCCCAGCTTTTAACAAAGTCACCCAGAAACTGGGTGGAAACTGTTAGGTCTAAAACTTCCTCACGCCGTGTTGTGACGAATGTCGGTTTATTACCTCTATTCAATATGTCTAAATTAAATTTCATAAAGAATTGTAAAAGTGCCTCACCCCTAGAGTTTGTGTCCGAGCTACCCCACAACTCATGGTGCGCATTCGCATCCATGCCGATGATGGTCTGCCATCCACCTGCTCTGCTACCCACCATCAGCTGCTCCAATTCGTTGGGTGGAGGAGGGTCCGTGCTGTCCCCTGGCAGATAGGCTGACGCGACAGTAATGTCCCTCAGCCCATCCGCTCCTCCACATCGGATTTTGATCGTTGCCAGGTCCCTGGAACAGAAATTCATTAGAGGGAGAAACTCTATCCCTTCCCTGACAAAAATGCAGGCCCTCGGATTCTCGCTGGACCTGCTGTAGATGAGCTTTCCATTAGCTCCGCCGAGTCCCTTGATCTCTCCTTTGTAGGAGTACGGTTCCTGGATGAGGGCCACATCCGTGTTCCTCAGAGCCATTAGTAGTCCGGCCGTGGCTGCCCTACTGTGTTGGAGGTTGACCTGAAGGAACCTAAGTCCCATTAACCCTTAATTGCTTCCCCAGTGGGCGGAAGCTAACCCTTCCCATGCCCCAGAATGCCTTGAAGGAGGTTCCTTCAAGGGCTCTGTAAGATGTCGGGTCGATCGAGAAGGCGAGCGTCTGTCCTTTCTCCTCTGCCTTCCTGCTTAGAACCGACCAGTGTTGCGTCCCCAGTTCAGGGTTCTGGATCTTAAGTCTGCTGATCACCGTCTCCTGCGGGACGGTGTCAGGGATCCGTACGAGGACCTTGCGTCTCTTTGGGAGTTCCTTGGGCTCGACGGCTGTCAAGTCCGCCCCCTCCCAAATCTGACCGAGGCCCCCGATCGTTTTCCGCAGCCAGTCCCGCGACTGCGGGCCGGCACAGGTTATCCAGAGGATGCCCCCCGTCAGGCGCGTCCGGTGGAACTGAAGCGGGCTCTCCCCTTCCTGAAGAGAGTCCACTGCAGCTACCACCGCAGCCTGGATCAGGTCCGCCTTCCCCTGGTCTAGCGTGACCTCAGGATGGCGTCTGTCAATCACCGCCATCCCGAGGCCCTCCGCAGCCTCCCTGTAAGAGCCAGTCTGCGCCGGTGTTCCGGCCTTAGTTCCTTTGGGAGGTCTGTCTGTAGTAGGCGTGCTAGAGCCAGAGCGCGGCGTCTTCCGACTCGCACTCTCCTCTTGCGCCTTTACAGGCACCCTGGCCCTTTTGGAACGTCTGTCTGTAGTGGGCGTGCTAGAGTTCGAGCGCGTCCTCTTCTGACCCGCACTCCCCTCTTGCGCCTTTACAGGTTTCTCGACCGTCCAGGTCCCGGCCGCCATTTTTTGCGCCCTCCGGAGCTTCTTTCTTTGCGCCCCGGAAAGACGCTTGGACTGCCGGGGCAGTCCCTCTACTCTAACAGTAGAGTCCTCACTGGTGGAGGGGCCCCCGGAGTCCGCGGAGCTCGCCGCCCTCCGGTGGGACCCAGCCTCCAGCTTGGGTGTCGGGGACAGGTCTCTGGCCGAAGCTACCCCCTGATCCCCCGTATCTACGCCGGTCGTGGGACCTCCAGAGTCCGCTGCCGCACCCTGGCTCGTCTCCGTTTCCGGGATAGACTCAAGGCTCAAGTCTGTAGCCGGAGCCACTCCTCGAGCCTCATTGGTTTTGGTTTTATATGTATTTATAATCTTCATGTTGTTCCCACGAGAATGGGGGAAATACTGTCCACACCATCAGAACCCCCTGTGTGGTGCAAGGCGGGTTACTCTGGAGGGTTGCCTGGTACTCCAGAGGTTCCGTTCACGACACCATCGCCCTGGTGCCATCCATCCATAGGCACGGGTCACGTGACACCGTAGATTGGGGGAGTTTAGTTCGACCTCCTTGTCTAGATCCGTCATGTTTAGTTATTAGCAGGGTCACCTCGTGCAGGATGCGGATTTTTACCGCGCATGACGGTCTTGGGGAAAGCTTCATCGGGAGTTTATGTTGTTATTTCCACTTCCTCAGCTTGCCCCCTGGAGTCCTTTGGCCCGCGACTCCTTAACCCCACTGCAAGGGTGTGTTCATATATCTTATTATGGATGCGTCTATTTGTTTGTCCTACATAAGTTCGAGAACAGTCGTAACAAGGAATTTCGTAAACTCCGTGGGATTCGTTGGTAATCGTTCTTGGGAGTTTTTATCAGATTTGACAGTTTCTGCTGTTGTAAATATGGTTTTGATATTATGGCTTCTAAAAATTCGGCTGATTTTGTCGATGACACCTTTAATATGATAAAAACGCGGTGTGTTGTGCGGACTCTGTTTGTTCTTGTTGTGGTGTAGTGGTTTGTTGTTGTGCGTTTATAATATTTCGTATTATGTGATTGTTGTATCCGTTTTCTAGCAATGTCTGCCTCACTGTCTGTTTATTGTTGTCCGTTGGTCTAAGGGAACGTGTTCCTAATGTTCGAACCACGGAATTTAGTTCCGATGGGTGATGGTGAGATTGGGCGTTAAGATAACAATTAGTGTGGGTTGGTTTTCGGTACACAGTATAAGAAAATCCCCTGACTGGGTTTTAGTGAATTTTTATTGTAAAAAATTCACCAATAGAGAGGAGCAGACTGATAGGTCGATAAGATGTAATTTCGGTAGAGCGTAAAGTTACATTCCCAATTTAATTCTTGGTATCGATGGTGAGACTGCAAATTTTTTTTTAAATGAGCGCGAACTAGGACCCCTAGAACCCACTTCCGAGGTCAGTTTCAACAACCGATTTCGATTAAACTCGGCAAGAATTTTTCTTTTATTAATGCCTTGAATGAGTTAGTTTGCCAGGAAAATTTTGAGTCTTCCGAAAAAAATTCTTATCTTCGAAAATTACAAAGCTATTTTGATGAAATTTGGTGAATATGTTGCCTTGTGAGAGACCTACATACCAAAATTAAACTTTCTAAGTTTATAGAAAATTGAGTTATTCAAATTTTAAGGAATTAAAGAAAATTCACTACCATAACGCTCTTGCTGCGTCCCGAACTTTGTAGCGATACGTACATCTAAGGCAAAGAAAAATTATTTTCTATTTCCATGAGGAACTGGATTTGGGGGTTGATGTTATTTAGGTAAGGAATTCGTCTAGAGGTTCTTTACCGTGTGGCCAGACAGCCAAAATGTCGTCAACGTATCTTAACCAACAGGTTGGTTTAAGGTGCGATTGATTGAGGGCTTGTGTCTCGAACTTTTCCATGAAAATATTAGCCAATAGAGAGAGTGGTGAACCCATTGGAGCACCTCGAACTTGTTTGTAAAATTTGTTTTGAAAAAGGAAATAACTGTTAAGATGTGCAGTGTTCTAGAAGAGCTACGGTATCGTGGGAAATATTGTGTTTGAAACCCCTGAGAGTGTCAATTTTCTTAAAAGAAACTTGTTTCGAATTTTTGTGTGAAAGATATTTAGGCGAAGTTTTGATGAAACATTTTTAAAAATAAATTCCTGTGTTCTCTTGCATTTTTGCATTACTTCTAAATTTTCTGTCTTTTGTTTTGTTTGAAAATTGTAATGCAACATTATATCTTGGCAGGTGCGCAAATAGCTTAAAGAGGTTCGTTGGCCAGGAAAATCGGACTAGTTTTTGTACCCTCAAAGATATTTTGATGAAATATGGTACATTATTGTCTTATTGTCTCTACTATATAGATTTTACTGGAAACCAAATTTGATGCCTGCTTATATTACAAAAAGACATTAATTTACTGTTAAAAACATTTTTATGAAAATTTACTACCAAACTGAAAAGGGGAACATCAACTGAAATCCTTTTATTTTTAATTTGGGAATTGAAATACTAAATTTTATCCCTGTTAAAATCACTCCTAATATCGTTAATGAGGTAAACTTGTAGTAAATGTGGTTGTTAAAAGATGAAAGTGGAACATCACAGAGGTGGTTTTATTGATCTTCCCTAAAGTACCTAATTAATGAGGCGATCTGTCACAAAATTTACGAGAACATTAACAGAGATCGTTTAATTTTGGAACTGACGTAAGACCTAGTTTTATCCACATTAAAAATGTCCTAAAACTGCTACTGAGGTAAAATAAATGTATGTGTATGAAAGGGGGAACATTAACCGGCATCTTCTCGATTTGGGAATTCAAATAGGCACTTAATTTGGTAATCCTACAGTTGAGTTCTTCCAGTGTTTACCACGAGCACGAAAGAACGTATACATTGTTGTCTATGGTTTTCCTTCCCCTTCCTTTTAAACGAGACGAACCCGGATTTTGACGACGAGAAACGTTATGGGAAGAAGTTGGGCTAGGGGCGACTGAAAATCTGCCAACATGACACGTTTTTGCATGACTTTGCCGTATGTTTACTTAACGGGCAAGCTGGGAGAGTGAAAGTGTAGGATTGTCCACAATTTTAGCCATATGAAAATGTCTATTAATATCGTTAATGAGGCAACCCTTAGAAAATGTATTTCAAAAAGTGTGTGTGTGCGCGCGCGGGCGCGGGCGTGTATGTGTGTGATGTTGGTCACAGATATGCTTTTATCTACCTTTTATAAAATAGTTAATGAGGCAACCTTTCACAAAATTTATGTATCCTCAAAAAAGGAACATTAACTGGGGTCTTTTAATATAGGAACTGGACTTAATTTTATGCATATTAAAATTTCGTTAACGAGGAACGCGGAAAAAAACCATCACTCAAACCAAGGCTAAGCTTGATAAATACTATATGGACATTGCATCATCAATTTCCATGGTAAAAAGTGGTTTACTGAATTTCGCTGCGGACGTACAAGCACAAATGACGCCAAACGTTCTGGACGCCCTGTTGAGGTCGCTACATCCGGAACAATTGAAAAACTTCACGATATGGTGTTGGCCGATCGGAAATTGAAAGTGCTGGAGATTGTGGAAGCCATAGGCATATCACGTGGCTCACTGGTTTCGATTTTGCATGATCACTTGGGTATGAAAAAGCTATCCGCAAGATGGATGCCGCGTTTGCTCACAATCGACCACAAACGCAATCGTGTGACAACTTCGAAGGAATGTTTGGCGTTGTTCAACCGCAGTAAGGACGAGTTTTTGGCGCCGTTTCGTAACCGTGGACGAAACATGGATTCACCACAACACACCAGAGACCAAGCAGTGCTATCGGGGCGGCAAGGCCGCGGACGAGCCCTGAGGGAACAAAAAAAAAAAAAAAAAAAAGCAGCAGTCAAAACAGTGGGTTACTCCGTGCGAATCTGCACCGAAGAAGGCCAAGGTGGGTTTGTCAGCCAATAAAGACTGGCGACAATTTTTTGGGATGCAACTTATTGGACCGACTCAATGACGATTTGAAGACAAAACGACCGCATTTGGCCAAGAAAAAAGTTCTTTTCCACCAAGGCAATGCAAGGGTGCACATATGTGTAGTCTTCATGGCAAAATTGCATAAATTGGGCTACGAATTGCTCCCTCATCGCCCTATTCTCCGGATTTAGCCCCAAGTGACTATTTCTTGTCTCCAAGCTTAAAGAAATGGCTCAGTGGAAAGAGATTTGACTCCAATGATGAAATAATCTCACAAACAAATACCTATTTAGAGGAACTCGACAAATCTTTCTTTTTTTTTTGGAAGGGATAAAAAATTTGGAGAAACGTTGGACGAAGTGTATAGAGCTCAAAGGAGACTATGTTGAGATATTAAATGATTTTTTGTGTTTCATTCAAAAAGTCACAGACTTATTGACCCTCACTCGTATATAAACATATACAAATTCAAACGGACCCTGTTTGGGGTTCTAGGAGCCCAAATTCGCGCTCATTTGACAACATTTTTTGCAGTCTCACCATCGATACCCCTCTATTAGCGATTAAAAAAAAAAAGAACCAAGGCAATGGAAGGGTGCACATATGTGTAGTCTCCATGGCGAAATTGCATAAATTGGACTACGAGTTGCTCCCTCATCCGCCCTATTCTCCGGATTTAGCCTTGAGCGACTTTTTCGTAGTTCATGTTGAAAAAAAAATACTTAAGAAAATTTAATCTATGCCAGATAAGCTAGTAATTCCATAAGGTTTAAGCAAATTTAATAAAGGTACTCACATTATCTGATATATTGCTAAGCGAAGGACTCGCCAGCATGTGTTCTGCAGGGCTGTGGTTTGCTGAATCCCTGTCGCTGCTCTTCCGCTGTGAATCATCTCTATGTTCATTCTTCTTCTGTGTAGTTCTCTCCGCATCACTTGCCTTCGTTTTATTCCTTCCCCTTTTGTTCGGCCTCTTACTGCTGCTGATCTTGACAGCAGCCATCCTATCTTCTACCGTGCTCATCTCCCTTTCGGGTGTCTGTGCTTCTTTCTTTGCGGACTCCTTCATCTTAGCCGAAAATCTCCTCGACTTAGGACCTTTGAGTGGTGTTTTTTTAACGGAAGCTTCCTCTTGCTTCGGTTGGTTTTCTGTGTCTGTTGAATTTTCCGCAGATGCGGCACAATCTGTTTCTGTGACGATCTCTGTAACAGATTCGGCGCTAGCTTCTAGAACTTCTTGTGAGCTGCTTTCAGTTACTACCTCTTCTACAACTTCTTTTGCTTTGTCTTCTAATGAAATCGTGACTTCAGGAACGACTTTCTTGCAATCTACAATTATTGTTTTTGGAATCTCGGCAATTGCTTCGGTATAGTCTTCTTCGAAAGATGGACGACTAGCAACGATTGTTATCGTCCTGTCTTGATTGGATGTATCGATGACTTTTTTGAATGGAGTGTTTGGTCTGTTAGTTTCGTCTCTAGTTTTAATGGGAGTGGTTGTCATCGATCTGGAAGATTTGGCAAAAGATGATTTCATCGACTTGATCTTTTCAATTTCAAGATCTAAATCCTCATCAGAAATGATAATAGGATTCGATCTCACTGCTCGCATTTCAGGCGGGATGATGATGTCAATGGGGGCCGTGTCAATACCAGACAACGAACGCGAAAACACTGGGTATGATGATTGACTTCCCTGGGGTATTTCTTGAGGTCCAGACGATTCCAGATAATTCTTCGAACCTTTGCACTCGGCAACGCTAAACTGTAACACTTTCCCTTGATTTTTAACGTTATCACGCGTGTCACTTTGATGTCCAAGTCTCTTCTTCTTGTACCAGAAGTAACTTAAAAATAACGCGATCGTTGGCAAACCCCACACTAACAACAGACGAGAATTTGACGGGGCCATGTCTTGATAGATCCACGATTGACCCTTGCTTCAACAACGCGAGCCTGAAACAAAAAATAACATTAATAACTTGAAAAAAAAAACAATATTAAATACTTTGAATTTCATACAGAACTATCTAACGTAAAAAATGTTCGAGACGCATCAAGTACATTATAGTAGTGAATTTTTATAAGAATTGTACACTATTAGTAGGGTATATTATTAAAACTAATTCTTTAAATGTAGATCGACCTGGGAGACCGGTTTTAGAGGTCCCAGGTGGCGATTATTTAAATAAGTTTCTATTTTCTATGGAGCTAGACAATTATAGTTTGGTAGAGATATATGTAAGTACTACAAGTCTCTTAAAAAAAAGTTACAAATTTCATTTAAGTCACAAAAGTTTTCTAGAAACAAATTAATTATTTACAAAGGGAATGTACCCGCCAAATCATAAATATGGCAGGTTTTTTTCCTTTTAATTGCTTGGATGGTTTTATTTTAGTCAACCCAATCGAACTAGTTTTTTCAAACAAAACAACAACAAAAGTTTTTAAAAACCGACTTTTAGTTATCCGCGAAGCTCATTGTTATTTTTCTTTAATTTAGCACCCAGGCTGCGTTTACATAGGTGTTACTATGATTCAAGATTGGAGATTCTAGCTAATAGGAAATTGAGTTATCGGATTTCAAATATTTTTACAAAAACTCTCTACCATACTATTTAAAAATCATGAAATATTGTAGCTCTCTATTTAAGACGGACAAACAAGGCAACTAAATTTCATTTTTGGAAAAATATTTTAAACAAATGAAATGGGGTAACAATTTAAACATAAATTGAAAATCTTGGTTTGCTGCTTTGTCGCAGAGATTCCCCTTCCCATTCGGCATGCATACAACCACCCCCGATGCATAAACAAGAAAAGTTTCTTGGGAACAACCCGCAAGAAATTTACGGGACCTGCGGTAAATATAGGGGTTCTGGGCGGGATAAACAGAATTTTAAGGAGGCATAGCTGCAAAATGGGATAAAGGCAGCTTATAGAGGTCCAACTAAGTTGGGTTTCTCGCACTTTTCGCTCACATATACTTTTTATTTTCTTGTAAGGCTAGATGCAATCTCACCACAAGTAAAACCGTAGACCGGTTTCGCTCTAATTAGAGGTCGTCAGTACGGCATACTAACTGCAGCGAAAATACACCTATAAAGTAATACGGCTATGGTAGCCAGCTTTTCAACACTAAGTGAGATGTAAGATACGCAACAAGTGCTGCCACCTCGTTGCGGAACCAAGTAAATATAAACAATACGAAAGTTTGAAATTAAAATTTTTATAATTTTCACATCTGTTTATTGGTATACTTTAAACTGCTACATGCTATTATGTAGTTTCATTTACCTCAAATTTTCCATATACGACATGAAGAGTAATAATAATGAAAAATCACTCAATTAAAAGTAAACAGTATATATGTAAGTATGTATATATGTGTGTATTTACAAACTTAGTGTAAAGGAAAATGTTAAACTTTAATTATTTTAAAATATATACGTACATTTGTGTGTAGGTATGCGTAATTAAGTGTGTACATGCTGAGATTGTATTTACGTTATTACAAATAACAAACATAATAAAGGAAAAAATACAAATCTCAAACGAGAAGTTAAAAAATCTGTGGCTAATGACAATTCCGTCGAGGCCATACCATCTTTTTTACCACCACCACCAAAAGTAAACAATAAGTACGTTATTCCAAGATTCTAAAGTATTAGCCGAGTCTTATTATTTGTTTATCACGTCTGTACACAAAGAAGAAGGTGATAACAACCTCGAATTCGATTGCAAAATAACAAATGACAATGACAAATAGCTAACTGGCGTTGTCAGATTTAACTAGGAGAGGGCGAAGGGTTTTAAATACCTTGAAGAATGGGAAGCTTAATATTTAAAGATAATAAAACGTTGTTCTAGATTGCCTTTAAACAAATTGAATAACTTTCGTTAAAGTTTTTATTTATTCCTATATATTTTCCCGATACCTTCAAATTCAGATGAGAGTTTTGGCAAATGGCAACCCGGCTGATTTTTTATTGTGACACATTTTTGTAACCTGTTTGTTCGAAGTTTAATTTGGAGCATTTGTTTGCAAGAGTAGCGTAACCCTGATATATCTGTCCGAGCTTGTCTAACATTATAGGCACCCATTCAGAGGTAATATCAGGTTATATCGTAAATTATTTGTTTTTCATTTGGTTATAAGTCAGACTTTACTGAACCGATTAAGTTCAAATTTAGTAGAGAGGACCACTGATACGATATCTACATGCGCGTAAAATTTTAGTTTCATACTTCTAGTAATTTTAAAGATATTACGTTTACAAACAGTTTTTCATATATTTTTCTGGAAGCAAGTGAGTGTCAAAACTGTCTAACTCATCCAAGCTATTAACACAATGAAGGCAATTGCCAAATTTGGTTTAGATTGGTGAAGTATTTTTTGAGTTATCGGTTGGATATATATATATATATATATATATATATATATATATATATATATATATATATATATATATATATATATATATATATATATATATATATATATATATATATATATATACTTTTCAGCTGACCTTGGATTCGCATTCTAGGGGCCCTAATTCGCGCTCATTTGAAGACATTTTCAAAAAATCTCACCATCGATACCTCTCTATTAGTGAATGTTCTTGATGAAAATTTACTAAAAAGCCCGGACGCAGCAAATGCGTTATGGCAACGAATTTTCATAAGAATGAGTTTCCACCAAAGAATTGCTAGTTAAATAATTGATAATATAATATTTATTTTGCGAAATTGTACGTAAGCCTTATGGCACGTTATAACATGAACAAACAACACAAATCATGTTATAATTTGCACTTGAGGAAGGTTTGGAAGAGCATTTTTTTCTATAAAAATTCGCTAAACCAAAAAGTTGAGAATAAAACTTTGCCAGTAAAAGCTATGTCATTCGAAGTCAAATACAGTAAATTAAGTATGAACGCTTTAGATATATAAGCATATTTTTTTTTCGATAAACATTGTCGGTAATGTGTTTTGATACAAAAAGAATTCGCACGTTCCCAACCAGCATTTGACTGTTTAAATTTCACACAGCGTTGCCACCTTCCACTCTAGAATGAATAATAAAACCAGTGAAAATAAGCAAATCTGAAATATGCTGACGCAGTAAGCGAAGACTGAAACCTGTGATGATCACTGATAAGTACACTTCGAGAATCCAAATCACCAAAACACATTCTTTTTAAAACCTGACGACCGTTTCACTAACCAAGTTGGCGTCATCAGTGGATGAATAATTCTAAATATCTTACATCTACAACTCTGTGTATATTCTATGCAAGTAGCATCGTCGATAACCACTTCCAAAAAATAAGATTTGTCGAGGTCCTCAAAATAGGTATTTGTTTGTGAGATGATTTCATCATTGGAGTCAAATCTCTTTCCGCCGAGCCATTTCTTTCAGTTTGGAAACGAGAAATAGTCACTTGGGGCTAAATCCGGATAATAGGGCGGATCAGGGAGCAATTCGTAGCTCAATTTATGCAATTTCGCGATAGACTACACATGTGTGCACCTTGGCATTGTCTTGGTGGAAAAGAATTTGTTTCTTTGCCAAATGCGGCCGTTTTTTCTTCAAATCGCCATTGAATCGGTTCAATAAGTTGGTATAATATTCGCTATTGATTGTTCTTCCCTTTTGAAGGTAATCAATGTGGATTATACCGCGTGCATTCCAAAAAAAAAAACGGTCGCCATGACTTTATTGGCTGACAAACCCACTGTTTTAACTGTTGCTTGGTCTGTGGTGTGTTGTGGTGAATCCCTGTTTCGTCCACGGTTACGACACGACGCAAAAACTCGTTCTATTGCAGTTGAACAACGCCAAACACTCCTTCGAAGTTGTCACACGATTGCGTTTGTGGTCGATTGTGAGCAAACACGGCACCCATCTTGCGGATAGCTTTCTTATACCCAAGTGATCATGCAGAATCGAAACCACTGAGCCATGTGATAGGCCATACACCATATCGTGAATTTTTTCAATTGCTTCGGGTGTAGCGACCTCAACTGGGCGTCCAGAACGTTCGGCGTCATTTGTGCTTTTGTACGGCCGCAAAGAAATTAAGTAAACCACTTTTTTACCATCGAAATTGATGTTGCAGCGTCTCCATAGTATTTATCAAGCTTAGCCCTGGTTTGAGTGATGGTTTTTTTCCCCAAAAATTATTTTTGATGAGCACACGAAAAACACTTTTTTCCATTTTCGTTTTAACTCAAGAGATTGTGTGCTTTCAGTAGCTATCTAACACGAACTTGTTCAAAATTTGACAGGAGTCAACTGACAGATGCTTGTTGACAGGAGCAGTGTTGCCCTTCCTGTGAAGAGGCGGGAAATGCAAAAAATCACTGACTTATTGACCCGCCCTCGTATTAAGATAAAAAGGTGAAGAGCCTGGTACTGATAAAAATTAACACTGGATTAAACGGGGACGGTCGACTTAACCGCAACCGGAATTGACCAAAACGGCGCGCAGTACAAGAAAGCTTATGTTACGTATAATAATAATTTAAAAGAAAATTTACAGATGCTTGTTGACAGGAGCAGTGTTGCTCGTCCTGTGAAGAGGCAGGAAATTCAAAAAGTCACGGACTTGTTGACCCGCCCTCGTGTATATATATATATATATATATATATATATATATATATATATATATATATATATATATATATATATATATATATATATACATACATACATATACACTTTCGAAAGCGTTTAGTTGTCCTGGTTGATTTTTGATTAATTTTACGTGGTTCGCTGTCGAAATTGAGTTTACGCGCCATCTTTGTCGTATCAAAATAGAAGCTCACTATATTGACCGAGATATGGACTAAATAATAAGTTAATGAGTTTCTGTAACCATTAAAAGCTTTATAATTTATAATAGCAAATCAGAGCAAACTAAGAATGCATTAAAAACAAAATACCTTAAAAACAGTGGTGCAATTTGAATCATAACTTCCACATAGCTGTGATAATTTATTCACTTCAGAAAGACATCCTAATGAAATGAATTTAGGGTCCATGACTTGACCACACAGAAAATATTTGTATTCCTGTACCCATAAACTTTTGAAACGAGTTTTATTGAAAAAAATGTCAAGTTTCACCAAATCACCTGCATATTTATCCCCTACCCCCTGAAACGGTCTTAACCAAACACAATTCGAAGCGGTCCTTTGTCAGGTGCTAACTGGATACCAAATTTGAAGATATCCCAATTCGTAGAAAATTTATTGGGCCTTTTAACAGACATACAAAAAAAAATTCGTTCCAGAATCAAGTTTTCTATATGTTTTGAGACATTTTACGCCGTTTTACAAACCAACAAAAATCGAAATTTTTGTCAACAATATTCCACCCCCACACATTCAACATGTAATTTAATTTCAGCACAGAATACCAGACTCTGATGAAATTAACAGTTTTATAATAAATATACCCTAAAACGTTATATTACTCGAGTTTTAACGAAAATAACGACAATTTTCACCAAATAACCCCCTATTCATCCCCTACCCAGTGGAGCGATTTTACTCAAAAACAATCCGTGCTGTTCGTTTGTTGAGTGCTAACTGTGTACGAAATTTGAAGACGATATCTCAATTCGTTTTAAAGTTAATGTGGCTACATATATACAGACCGACAAGACAATAAAAATTTCGTTCCCAAAATCATGTTTTATATACCATTTGACACTTTTTACAACGTTTAAGCGGAAAAAAAATATTTGTTGAGTTTTTTTCCGCCGATGCGATACTCACACGTTGTAACGATGTCGAAGTAAAAAATAATTTAAAACCTAAACACACCTCACAGAAATCTTACTAAAAGTTAATAACTTACCATTTGAAACATTTTTAAAGCAGACGCCAATTGTTAATGCCTAAACATGCGATCTTGACAGCTGACCGCTTTGTTCTATTTTCGAACCAAACTAACCAATTAGTAATTTCGCGCCGATTTAGAAAACTTGTAACAATAAACAAACAAAATAACTAACTTCAAATTGTGATTGATGAAACAAAATTGGTATATCTTTTGATGTTACACACGGTTAAAACTATCAAACCCGGACTTGGTATAGTATTTCAAACAACACTCCCAAATGATGATGGTTTGACTTCAAACTTCGAACTGAGATCAGGATATGGCCGAGAACTATTTATAGAGGTAGCAGGTAAGCTGATGGGGTCATTATTGTCAATAATGACAGCTTTTCGAAGAAGAAGGGTTGTCCGTTATCTGTGGCAGATTTACCGTCGAATTTGACTTAAAACTTGTTTACAAATACGTCTTGGGACAGCGTGGACAAGTCAAGCAGATATTTAAAATACAATCTAAATCCCATTTTCACCAGGGATTTGGTTTTCCTTATCAGAAGTGGTTATTTATGACAGCCGTCTTTTGAATTCAAAATGGAAATTGTAACATTCTTAGTATAACCTAGAGGTAGTGGTAATAATACTTAACTGTATCGTCTGCCGATACGTGGAAATGCATTACAATGTTATTTGGATATTTATACAAAACATTTACACACAAATCATTAGAGACCATTACTTTCTACTTCAAATATTGTGTTACCATGAAAAACTGGAGCTTTATACAATTCAAACAAATAACTATGGTAAGAGAATGCAGTCTCAATGTTCAATCCTACAGACTCACTATTTTCAATTTTGAAATTAATTCTATCTGTGTGTGTTTTGTTTCTTTAACGTCGGCCTATTTCCGCGACTATGGCCAATCACCGACGCCAGGGAGCAGTTTCACCCCACTATCCTGCAAATTTTGCCGAACTCCTGCCTTTCTGTAAGGGGGGTAGTGATCTGTAACGTGCCCAACATCGCATGGACACGGGACCGACGGCTTTACGCCCCCTCCGAAGGGCGGAACGTGCAGACATTCAACTTGCTCAAATACAATGACAGAACCTCGGTTGATGTTAATGTTACAGTTTGTACTGAAAAAGTGAAAGGAGTACCCTGGGATCGAACCCAGTGCCCTTCGATATAGAGGTACACGTTCTTACCCCTGAACCACCGAGGTTCTGAAATTAATTCTAAATGAGTGAAGATTGGAACCTGTGATGAACACGGGTAAGTACAGTTTTTTTTTTAATTTCAACAACACACCACGAGAGCTTACAGCCTAAATAGTATCGTACCGTGGGTGTCGACAAGGAGGAAAGAGGCAACTTGTTAATTCTGGATTTGAAGGTTCGGGGGAGAAGGAAAAACATGTGCCGGCAAGGAATTCCACAACTTGGAAGTCCTCGGGACAAAAGAGCGTCTGGTGACCTGGACAGTAAAAGTGTGCATTCGCTCTGTTCCACTGGTACATCTGTTGGGGGCAGCAGGTGGAGGAACTTTGGAAGAAAGCTCCTCTGAGCAGTGCCCGTGCAGATATATATAAAAGAGAGAGAGGTCACCAACGGCGCCACGTCGGTGGGCTAGGGATGGCAGTCTTTGGGTGAGGGTAGGGTCACCGATGAGACGTATAGCCCTCTTATGAATTGAGTACAGGATAGCGAGTGTAGAAGCGGCAGCAGCACCCCAGATGTGGGAGCAGTATTCGAGGTTAGGTCTTATTTGTGAAGTATATTAGGTATAGAGATTAGCTGGTGAAAAGTATTTGCGAGCCCGGAAGAGGAAACCTAATTTCTTAGCAGCCGCTTCTGCAATTGATGTGACATGTTGGTGTCAATTGAGATTTCGATCCACAGAAATACCAACAAGTGAAAAGGATCCATTACTTTGAATAACTTGGTTGTTTATTGTGATGGGTCTAGGGCTGGTGTATCTCTTATGAGAAAGAAAGCATGACTGTGATTTGGTGGGGTTGAATTGTGTACAAGATTTCTACTTCCCCAGCCTAATATTTTTTGGAGATCCACAGAGATAGAACCCTCCATGAGTCTGCGATCCTCATCTAATTGGGCTAAAGAGACAGGCTTAGAGTATTGTATATTTGAGTGGAGGGTGCTGTCGTTCGCGTAACTGTGAACTGGGTTGGATGTGCTAGAGAGGAGGTCATTGATGTGGAGAAGAAACAAAGTAGGGGCTAAAGCTGAACCTTGAGGGACTTCTGCATTACTTGAATACAGTTTAGAGGAATGGCCATCCACGACAACATAAATGCTCCGGTTGGAGAGGAAATTTGCTGTCCACGTACAGAGTTTTGGTGGTAGGTCATAGGCCGGTAGTTTATTAAGCAGCGCTGTGTGTCAGACTTGGTCGAAAGCTTTGGATATGTCTAGAGCGACAATCTGGGATTCACCGTGTAGTTCCATAGACTTGTTCCAAGAATGGGTGACAAATTCGGTGTTTATATACTTTTGCATCACCTTAGAGACGACTGAAAGGAGATAGGCCTGTAGTTGCTACGAAGCGCCTTGGATTCTTTCTTGGGGACGGGTTGTACTCGAGCAGTTTTCTAGATACTAAGGAATATGCCTCTATTGTAAGATATCTGAAACAGACGAGTCAGGACAGCAGCAAGTTCTGTTGCGCCATTTTTTGTGAACAATTGCTGAGATCTCGTCGAGGCCAGAGGCTTTCCTGGTATTAAGAGAAGAGAGCATATTTCGTATTTTTTTAGTTTTTAAAACGATATCCGTCATTTTATGCACGACATTGGGGAGTGTTGGTGGTTGAACATTTGGAGGTGGGTTGAGAGTAGAATTGACGTTGATGTTTGCAATAGCTAATTTCCTTTCTCAGACATGTAATAATTGCTTTATTTCATTTCCTTTACTGTAATATCTATTTTTTTATTTATTTTAACTTTACTAAACGTATGACAAAATTTATTTTGATTGCAATGCTTGTCAATAAATTTAAATATTTATTTTTCTATCTATCTATATATATATATATATATATATATATATATATATATATATATATATATATATATATATATATATATATATATATATATATATATGTTTGATTGAATAATTCCACCGTAAACCCCCTTGACTTGTGACAGCACAATTTAAAATTCTAAATATCGCATTTAGAGATATCGTAGTAAATTTGTAGAAAAATCATCGTAACCAGGCACTAGTTTGAAGTTCTGACAAATATAAGACTTCAGGCAGTGCAACAACGCAACAAAAGCGTAAGTAGTAAACAGTATTAAGATCTTCAAGCCTTGTAAAGCATTTCTAATCTTGCTAATTGTAAATCTGATAGATAGAAACTTTTTAGGGTAGGATTAATAGGAAATAGTGACCTCACTACCGACCAGATTTGAGTTCACTTGAGGTCCGTCACATATTACTGCTTTTCTCATTTAAAATTTTCGGGAGGTTACACACTCTCCCGTCCCGACGCCTAATCCATCTGTTCCGAAAACGTCGAACTTCCAAAGTAAGCAGATGCTCCAACTTGCTGAAAATATACATCCCGATAATTACCGTATGTATAGTGCTGGCACGATACGTTCTCATAACAAACTTACATACTGGCCTGTTGAACTTAACTTTATAATAAATTTAAAGAGAAGGCTATGACAAATAATTATTATAATAAAGAGTGGAATGCCTTACGGATATATTTACACCTCCCACGCACTTGTCTGTTTTCTTAAAACCATAAACCTTATTTGCATATTTTGATTGTGATTGACCTATTTAAAGTATTTTACAGCTACTTTCATATATAAAAAAAAGGTAGTACTTTTATAAACCTATCTGTATTCTATTGTAGAGATCATAATGGATAGTTTCTAGTCTAAATCTATAAATTTACTGCCATGGAATCGGCTTGTCTCTAAATGGAACAATTTCACCGTTACCTGAAGAGAAGAAAGAACAGAGAGCGAGTAGAACAGGTTTTGTGAATGAATTGCAACAGAACCGATTTGCAATGCTGTAGGAGTCGAGAGAGATAGGAACCGAACCGGCGGCTATAAAAAGTGATCTAATAATTTATTGAACCCGACCAATAGTCGGGCAATAATAATTCAGGTATGATGTAACTTCGTTCGACTTCTTTAACACTGTCTGTCTATGGATTTTGTACCCAATCAAATGTCACAGGCATAAATTATAAAATTTGAATACTATAATGATACTGTGCCCATGTATTATGTATTCCTTGTATTTAAATAAATACACGTACTGCCTGTTATTACTGTTTTGTTGTGGCTTACAAAATCAGTACGAATACATACAGAGACCTATAATGCAGATGAATTAACTTTCTCGCTGGCTTCATCCATTATCTGCATCTTGAGAAAGTTTATTATCACGATGATGATGCCCTGAATCGAAATGTACTGATAAACTGTTTACATGCTTTTTTTATATTTCAACAACACACCTCGATGGCTTACAGCCTAAATACTATCGTACCGTGGCTGTCGACAAGGAGGAAAGCGGCAACTTGTTAATTCTGGACTTGAAGGTTTGGAGGTTCCGAGAAGGAAAAACATGTGCCGGCAAGGAATTACACAACTTGGAAATGGGACGATGTAATTTGCTGACCAAAATAAATGTTGCCGACCGAGGCTTTAATCTTTAAATATTTCTTTGATATTTCATATTTTGTATCCTAATGCTGATGTCTTTTTGCTACCGACGTTTCACAAAAAAATCGTAATATTTAAGGGTAGTTTACTCTTGATGTTTTTTCGTTTTTTAGTGCGACCAGAGAAAGTATGAATGCGACCAAGCTATAAATTTACACAGAATCACTGCTGGCAACTGTCTTTCCGCTACCAAAGTTTCACAAAAAAATATTCATATTTAAGGGTAGTTTACTCCTGATGTTTTTTCGTTTTTTAGTGCGACCAGAGAAAGTATGAATGCGACCAAGCTATAAATTTACACAGAATCACTGCTGGCTACCGTCTTTCCGCTACCAAAGTTTCACAAAAAAATATTCATATTTAAGGGTAGTTAACTCTTGGGGTTTTTCAGTTTTTTAATGCGACCAGAGAAAGTATTAATGCGACCAAGCTATAAATTTACACAGAATCACTGCTGGCAACTGTCTTTCCGCTACCAAAGTTTCACAAAAAAATATTCATATTTAAGGGTAGTTTACTATTGATGTTTTTTCGTTTTTTAGTGCGACCAGAGAAAGTATGAATGCGACCAAGCTATAAATTTACACAGAATCACTGCTGGCTACTGTCTTTCCGCTACCAAAGTTTCACAAAAAAATCTTAATATTTAAGGGTAGTTTACTCTTGATGTTTTTTCGTTTTTTAGTGCGACCAGAGAAAGTATGAATGCGACCAAGCTATAAATTTACACAGAATCACTGCTGGCAACTGTCTTTCCGCTACCAAAGTTTCACAAAAAAATATTCATATTTAAGGGTAGTTAACTCTTGGGGTTTTTTAGTTTTTTAATGCGACCAGAGAAAGTATAAATGCGACAAAGCTATAAATTTACACAGAATCACTGCTGGCTACTGTCTTTCCGCTACCAAAGTTTCACAAAAAAATATTCATATTTAAGGGTAGTTAACTCTTGGGGTTTTTTAGTTTTTTAATGCGACCAGAGAAAGTAATAATGCCGCCAAGCTATAAATTTACACAGAATCACTGCTGGCTACTGTCTTTCCGCTATCAAAGTTTCACAAAAAAATATTGATATTTAAGGGTAGTTTACTCTTGAAGTTTTTAATTTTTTTAGTGCGACCAGAAAAAGTATGAATGCGGCCAAGCTTTAAATTCACATAGAATCACTGCGGGTAACTGTCTTTCCGATACCTAAATTTCACAAAAAAATATTCATATTTAAGGGTAGTTTACTCTTGAGGTTTTTTTTATTTTTTAGTGCGACCAGAAAAAGTATTAATGCGACCAAGCTTTAAATTTACACATAATCACTGCTGGCTACTGTCTTTCCGCTACCAAAGTTTCACAAAAAAATATTCATATTTAAGGGTAGTTTACTCTTGATGTTTTTTCGTTTTTTAGTGCGACCAGAGAAAGTATGAATGCGACCAAGCTATAAATTTACACAGAATCACTGCTGGCTACTGTCTTTCCGCTACCAAAGTTTCACAAAAAAATATTCATATTTAAGGGTAGTTATTTCTTAGGGTTTTTCAGTTTTTTAATGCGACCAGAGAAAGTATTAATGCGACCAAGCTATAAATTTACACAGAATCACTGCTGGCAACTGTCTTTCCGCTACCAAAGTTTCACCAAAAAATATTCATATTTAAGGGTAGTTTACTCTTGATGTTTTTTCGTTTTTTAGTGCGGCCAGAGAAAGTATGAATGCGACCAAGCTATAAATTTACACAGAATCACTGATGGCTACTGTCTTTCCGCTACCAAAGTTTCACAAAAAAATCTTAATATTTAAGGGTAGTTTACTCTTGATGTTTTTTCGTTTTTTAGTGCGACCAGAGAAAGTATGAATGCGACCAAGCTATAAATTTACACAGAATCACTGCTGGCTACTGTCTTTCCGCTACCAAAGTTTCACAAAAAAATATTCATATTTAAGGGTAGTTATTTCTTAGGGTTTTTCAGTTTTTTAATGCGACCAGAGAAAGTATTAATGCGACCAAGCTATAAATTTACACAGAATCACTGCTGGCAACTGTCTTTCCGCTACCAAAGTTTCACAAAAAAATATTCATATTTAAGGGTAGTTAACTCTTGGGGTTTTTTAGTTTTTTAATGCGACCAGAGAAAGTATAAATGCGACCAAGCTATAAATTTACACAGAATCACTGCTGGCTACTGTCTTTCCGCTGCCAAAGTTTCACAAAAAAATATTCATATTTAAGGGTAGTTAACTCTTGGGGTTTTTTAGTTTTTTAATGCGACCAGAGAAAGTATTAATGCCGCCAAGCTATAAATTTACACAGAATCACTGCTGGCTACTGTCTTTCCGCTATCAAAGTTTCACAAAAAAATATTGATATTTAAGGGTAGTTTACTCTTGAAGTTTTTAATTTTTTTAGTGCGACCAGAAAAAGTATGAATGCGACCAAGCTTTAAATTCACATAGAATCACTGCGGGTAACTGTCTTTCCGATACCTAAATTTCACAAAAAAATATTCATATTTAAGGGTAGTTTACTCTTGAGGTTTTTTCATTTTTTAGTGCGACCAGAAAAAGTATTAATGCGACCAAGCTTTAAATTTACACATAATCACTGCTGGCTACTGTCTTTCCGCTACCAAAGTTTCACAAGAAAATATTCATATTTAAGGGTAGTTTACTCTTGAAGTTTTTTAATTTTTTACTGCGACCAGAAAAAGTATGAATGCGACCAACCTATAAATTTACAGAGAATCACTGCTGCTAACTGTCTTTCCGATACTAAACTGTCACAAAAAAAAATTAATATTTAAGGGTAGTGTACTCTTGAGGTTTTTTGGTTTTTTAGTGCGACCAGAGAAAGTGTAAATGCGACCAAGCTATAAATTTACACAGAATCAGTGCTGGCTACTGTCTTTCTGCTACCAAAGTTTCACAAAAAAATATTCATATTTAAGGGTAGTTTACTGTTGGGGTTTTTTTGTTTTTTAGTGCGACCAGAGAAAGTATGAATGCGACCAAGCTATAAATTTACACAGAATCACTGCTGGCAACTGTCTTTCCGCTACCAAAGTTTCACAAAAAAATATTCATATTTAAGGGTAGTTTACTCTTGGGGTTTTTTCGTTTTTTAGTGCGACCAGAGAAAGTATGAATGCGACCAAGCTATAAATTTACACAGAATAACTGCTGGCAACTGTCTTTCCGCTACAAAAGTTTCACAAAAAAATATTCATATTTAAGGGTAGTTTACTCTTGATGTTTTTTCGATTTTTAGTGCGACCAGAGAAAGTGTAAATGCGACCAAGCTTTAAATTTACACAGAATCACTGCTGACTACTGTCTTTCCGCTACCAAAGTTTCACAAAAAAATATTCATATTTAAGGGTAGTTTACTCTTGAAGTTTTTTAATTTTTTAGTGCGACCAGAAAAAGTATGAATGCGACCAAGCTATAAATTTACAGAGAATCACTGCTGCTAACTGTCTTTCCGATACTTAACTGTCACAAAAAAAAAAAAAAATTTTAAGGGTAGTGTACTCTTGAGGATTTTTCGTTTTTTAGTGCGACCAGAGAAAGTATGAATGCGACCAAGCTATAAATTTACACAGAATCACTGCTGGCAACTGTCTTTCCGCTACCAAAGTTTCACAAAAAAATATTCATATTTAAGGGTAGTTTACTCCTGGGTTTTTTTAGTTTTTTTAGTGCGACCAGAGAAAGTATGAATGCGACCAAGCTATAAATTGACACAGAATCACTGCTGGCAACCGTCTTTCTGCTACCAAAGTTTCACAAAAAAATATTTATATTTAAGGGTAGTTTACTCTTGAGGTTTTTTCGTTTTTTAGTGCGACCAGAGAAAGTATGAATGCGACCAAGCTATAAATTGACACAGAATCACTGCTGGCAACCGTCTTTCTGCTACCAAAGTTTCACAAAAATATATTCATATTTAAGGGTAGTTTACTGTTGGGGTTTTTTCGTTTTTTAGTGCGACCAGAGAAAGTATGAATGCGACCAAGCTATAAAGTTACACATAATCACTGCTGGCAACTGTCTTTCTGCTATCGAAGTTTAACAAAAAAATATTCATATTTAAGGGTTGTTTACTCTTGGGGTTTTTTCGTTTTTTTAGTGCGACCAGAGAAAGTGTGAATGCGACCAAGCTATAAATTTACGCAGAATCACTGCTGGTAACTATCTTTCTGCTTCCAAAGTTTCACAAAAAAATATTCATATTTAAGGGTTGTTTACTCTTGAGGTTTTTTCGTTTCTTAGTGCGACCAGAGAAAGTGTGAATGCGACCAAGCTATAAATTTACATGTAATCATTGCTGGTAACTGTCTTTCCGCTACCAAAGTTTCATAAAAAAATATTCATATTTAAGGGTAGTTTACTCTTGAGGTTTTTTCGTTTTTTAGTGCGACGAGAGAAAGTATGAATGCGACCAAGCTATAAATTTACACATAATCACTGCTGGCAACTGTCTTTCTGCTATCAAAGTTTAACAAAAAAATATTCATATTTAAGGGTAGTTTACTCTTGAGGTTTTTTCGTTTTTTAGTGCGACCGGAGAAAGTATGAATGCGACCAAGCTATAAATTTACACAGAATCACTGGTGGTAACTATCTTTCTGCTGCCAAAGTTTCACTAAAAAATATTCATATTTAAGGGTTGTTTACTTTTGAGGTTTTTTCGTTTTTTAGTGCGACCAGAGAAAGTATGAATGCGACCAAGCTATAAATTTACAGAGAATCACTGGTGCTAACTATCTTTCTGCTTCCAAAGTTTCACAAAAAAATATTCATATTTAAGGGTAGTTTACTCTTGAGGTTTTCTGGTCGCACTAAAAAACGAAAAAACCTCAAGAGTAAACTACCCTTAAATACGAAGATTTTTTAGTGAAACTTTGGTAGCAGAAAGACTGTTACCAGCAGTGATTCTGTGTAAATTTATAGCTTGGTCGCATTCACATTTTCTCTGGTCGCACTAAAAAACGAAAAAACCTCAAGAGTAAACAACCCTTAAATATGAAGATTTTTTAGTGAAACTTTGGTAGCAGAAAGACAGTTACCAGCAGTGATTATGTGTAAATTTATAGCTTGGTCGCATTCACATTTTCTCTGGTCGCACTAAAAAACGAAAAAACTTCAAGAGTAAACAACCCTTAAATATGAATATTTTTTTGTGAAACTTTGGTAGCAGAAAGATAGTTATTACCAGTGATTCTGTGTAAATTTATAGCTTGGTCGCATTCACATTTTCTCTGGTCGCACTAAAAAACGAAAAAACCTCAAGAGTAAACAACCCTTAAATATAAATATTATTTGTCAAACTTTGGTAGCAGAAAGACAGTTACCAGCAGTGATTATGTGTAAATTTATAGCTTGGTCGCATTCATACTTTCTCTGGTCGCACTAAAAAACGAAAAAACCTCAAGAGTAAACTACCCTTAAATATGAATATTTTTGTGTGAAACTTTGGTAGCGGAAAGACAGTAGCCAGCAGTGATTTTGTGTAAATTAATAGCTTGGTCGCATTGATACTTTTTCTGGTCGCACTAAAAAATGAAAAAACTTCAAGAATGAACTACCCCTAAATATCAATTTTATTTTGTGAAACTTTGGTAGCGGAAAGACAGTAGCCAGCAGTGATTTTGTGTAAATTTATAGCTTGGTCGCATTCATACTTTCTCTGGTCGCACTAAAAAACAAAAAACCTCAAGAGTAAACTACCCTTAAATATGAATATTTTTTGTGAAACTTTGGCAGCAAAAAGACTGTTACCGGCAGTGATTCTGTGTAAGTTTATAGCTTAGTCGCATTCATACTTTCTCTGGTCGCACTAAAAAACAAAAAAACTTCAAGAATAAACTACCCCTAAATATGAATATTTTTTTGTGAAACTTTGGCAGAAAAAAGACTGTTACCGGCAGTGATTCTGTGTAAGTTTATAGCTTGGTCGCATTCATACTTTCTCTGGTCGCACTAAAAAACGAAAAAACCTCAAGTGTAAACTACCCTTAAATATTAATATTTTTTTGTGAAACTTTGGCAGCGGAAAGACAGTTACCAGCAGTGATTCTGTGTAAATTTATAGCTTGGTCGCATTCACATTTTCTCTGGTCGCACTAAAAAACGAAAAAACCTCAAGAGTAAACAACCCTTAAATATGAAGGTTTCTTAGTGAAACTTTGGTAGCAGAAAGACAGTTACAGGCAGTGATTATGTGTAAATTTATAGCTTGGTCGCATTCATACTTTCTCTGGTCGCACTAAAAAACGAAAAAACCTCAAGAGTAAACTACCCTTAAATATGAATATTTTTTTGTGAAACTTTCGTAGCGGAAAGACAGTAGCCAGCAGTGATTTTGTGTAAATGTATAGCTTGGTCGCATTGATACTTTTTCTGGTCGCACTAAAAAATGAAAAAACTTCAAGAATAAACTACCCCTCAATATGAATATTTTTTTGTGAAACTTTGATAGCGGAAAGACAGTTACCAGCAGTGATTCTGTGTCAATTAATAGCTTGGTCGCATTTATGCTTTCTCTGGTCGCACTAAAAAACGAAAAAACCTCGAGAGTAAACTACCCTTAAATGTGAATATTTTTTTGTAAAACTTTGGCAGCAGAAAGACTGTTACCGGCAGTGATTCTGTGTAAGTTTATAGCTTGGTCGCATTCATACTTTCTCTGGTCGCACTAAAAAACGAAAAAACCTCAAGTGTAAACTACCCTTAAATATTAATATTTTTTTGGGAAACTTTGGTAGCGGAAAGACAGTTACCAGCAGTGATTCTGTGTTAATTAATAGCGTGGTCGCATTTATACTTTCTCTGGTCGCACTAAAAAACGAAAAAACCTCAAGTGTAAACTACCCTTAAAAATTAATATTTTTTTGTGAAACTTTGGTAGCGGAAAGACAGTTACCAGCAGTGATTCTGTGTAAATTAATAGCTTGGTCGCATTTATACTTTCTCTGGTCGCACTAAAAAACGAAAAAACCTCGAGAGTAAACTACCCTTAAATATGAATATTTTTTTGTAAAACTTTGGCAGCAGAAAGACTGTTACCGGCTGTGATTATGTGTAAGTTTATAGCTTGGTCGCATTCATATTTTCTCTGGTCGCACTAAAAAACGAAAAAACCTCAAGTGTAAACTACCCTTAAATATTAATATTTTTTTGTGAAACTTTGGTAGCGGAAAGACAGTTACCAGCAGTGATTCTGTGTAAATTAATAGCTTGGTCGCATTTATACTTTCTCTGGTCGCACTAAAAAACGAAAAAACCTCGAGAGTAAACTACCCTTAAATATGAATATTTTTTTTGTAAAACTTTGGCAGCAGAAAGACTGTTACCGGCAGTGATTCTGTGTAAGTTTATAGCTTGGTCGCATTCATACTTTCTCTGGTCGCACTAAAAAACGAAAAAACTTCAAGTGTAAACTACCCTTAAATATTAATATTTTTTTGTGAAACTTTGGTAGCGGAAAGACAGTTACCAGCAGTGATTCTGTGTAAATTAATAGCTTGGTCGCATTTATACTTTCTCTGGTCGCACTAAAAAACGAAAAAACCTCGAGAGTAAACTACTCTTAAATATGAATATTTTTTTGTAAAACTTTGGCAGCAGAAAGACTGTTACCGGCAGTGATTCTGTGTAAGTTTATAGCCTGGTCGCATTCATACTTTCTCTGGTCGCACTAAAAAACGAAAAAACTTCAAGTGTAAACTACCCTTAAATATTAATATTTTTTTGTGAAACTTTGGTAGCGGAAAGACAGTTACCAGCAGTGATTCTGTGTCAATTTGTAGCTTGGTCGCATTGGTACTTTTTCTGGTCGCACTAAAAAATGAAAAAAACTCAAGAGTAAACTACCCCTAAATAGGGGTGTTTTTCTATACTTTTCTGGTAGCAGATGCGGCTAGTAGGTGGTATCCAAGATATACAGTTTCATGGAAAAGTTTAGTCTATAAGTAGTCGGTCAGCTAAAATAACTAACTTTGGTCAGCAAATTACTTTTCCCCCTTGGAAATCCTCGAGACGAAAGAGCGGGCATAACAAGATGTTCTATGTCTGGTGACCTGGACAGTAAAAGGGTGCATTCGCTCTGTCCCCCTGGTAGATTTGTTGGGGGCAGCAGGTGGGAGAAACTATGGAAGAAAGCTCACCTGAGCAGTGCCCGTGCAGATATCTGTGTGTGTGTGTGTGAGAGTGGGGGGGGGGGGGGGGCACCAACGGCAAGTCGGTGGACAAGCGATGGCAGCCTTTGGGTGAGGATAAGGGTCACCGATGAGACATATAGCTCTCTTCTGAATGGAGCCCAGGATAGCGAGTGTAGAAGCGGCAGCGGCACCCCAGATGTGGGAGCAGTATCCGAGGTTTGGTCTTATTTGTAGTATATAAGGCATAGACATTAGCTGGTGAAAAGTATTTGCGAGCCCGGAAGAGGACACCGAATTTCTTAGGAGCCGCTTCTGCAATTGATGTGACATGTTGATGCCAACTGAGATTTCAATCCACAGAAATGCCAGCAAGTGAACAGGATTCATTACTTTGAATAACTTGGTTGTTCATTGTGATGGGTCTAGGGCTGGTGTATCTCTTATGAGATAGAAAGCAAGACTGAGATTTGGTGGAGTTGAATTGTACAAGATTTCTACTTCCCCAGTCTAATATTTTTTGGAGATCCGCAGAGACAGAACCCTCCATGAGTCTGCGATCCTCATCTAATTGGGCTAAAGAGACAGGCTTAGAATATTGTATATTTGAGTGGAGGGTGCTGTCGTCCGCGTAACTGTGAATTGGGTTGGATGTGCTAAAGAAGAGGTCATTGGACTCTTGCATTAATTGGATACAGTTTAGAGGAATGGCCATCCACGACAACAGAAATGCTCCGGTTGGAGAGGAAATTTGCTGTCCAGGTACAGAGTTTTGGTGGTAGGCCATAGGCCGGAAATGTGTTAATCAGCGCTGCGTGCCAGACCTGGTCGAATGCCTTGGATATGTCTAGAGCGACAATCTGGGATTCACCATGTAGTTCCATAGACTTGTTCCAAGAATGGGTGACAAATTCGGTGTTTATATACTTTTCCATCACCTTAGAGACGACTGAAAGGAGATAGGCCTGTAGTTGCTACGAAGCGCCTTGGATTCTTTCTTGGGGACGGGTTGTACTCGAGCAGTTTTCTAGATACTAAGGAATATGCCTCTATTGTAAGATATCTGAAACAGACGAGTCAGGACAGCAGCAAGTTCTGTTGCGCCATTTTCTGTGAACAATTGCTGAGATCTCGTCGAGGCCAGAGGCTTTCCTGGTATTAAGAGAAGAGAGCATATTTCGTATTTTTTTAGTTTTTAAAACGATATCCGTCATTTTATGCACGACATTGGGGAGTGTTGGTGGTTGAACATTTGGAGGTGGGTTGAGAGTAGAATTGACGGCGAACAACGAGGCAAAAAGTTCAGCCTTGCCCAGGGCAGTAGAAACAATTTCATCCCCTGAAACAAGAGGTGGGAACGTGCTCTTGCAAAAATTATTCCCAATAGATTTAGCAAGAGTCCAGAAGAGTTTGCTGTCGTTGGAGCTTGAGAGGACTTTGTTTTTGATGTGGTTATTAAACGAGTTTTTTGCCTCAGAATGAATTCGGACATAGCGGTTTCTTGCGTCGTTAAATACTTACGGTTTCCTTGACTGAGATTGTGTAGAGGCGTTTTGTGAGCTTTGACCAGGGCTGAAGAGGTTTTCTGTGTACGTGGAATAAATAATTCCATGCCAGGTTGGATAATTTCGGTGATGTTTTGTGAGATATTAGAGGGGTCAGGATGAGAGAAGCAAACAGACGCCCATGGAAATGAGGAAAAGTAATCCCGCATTTCGTCCCAGTTCGCGGAGTTGTAGTGACAAACGATACGTGGGTGTGATGACTGTGTGACCTCGGGTTGCATTGCGCATGAAGCAGTGACCATGCCGTGGTCTGACCCACCAAGAGGAGCGGTGACTGATGTCTTATAGCATTCAGCTTTTGTAGTAAGAAGGAAATTCTGAATATACTTCCTCCGATGTCACTATTCTTGGTGACTTCAATGTCCATAATAAGGAATGACTAGGATCTTCAAAAACCGTTTCACAAGGGAGAGCAGCGGACGCCTTCGCAGTCAGCAATTCTTTACCCAATATGGTTCAGCAACCTACTTACTTTCCTCACAATCCAACACACAGCTCAAATCCCTTGGATCTTTTGCTCATACCACGGGAAATTAGGGTGATTAGTGGCTGTTTTGGCACTGATTTGGGTTTCGGTGAGGAAGAGGAGTTGGGGCCTATTAGAAGGAAATGGTGGACGGAGTTGTGGTTAGAATTTAGGCCACATATATTTGAGAAGGATATGTCAAATCTTGATGCCGGCGCCCCCTGCACACCCCTCTCCCGGAGATCCGAATGGAGGGGTATTTTATCTCCGGAATCTTTTGTACAAGGAGGGGCCATTTTGTTTATAAGGGAAACCGACTCATACACGAGAGCCGGAAACGTCCGTTAGGACTTCGTTTGATGTAATGGGTGGTACCTCCTCAGGCGTGAAAAAATCCTTAGTATCGCGTAAAGGAAAAGTCCACTACCAGCTGCACTTGTTAATCAGCATTGTTTCTCCGACACTCCGAACAAAAAATATGACAATTGCCTTACTACGAGAACATATTGAGAACTTTATAGCCTACTATGCAAACAAACCATGAGTTGAATACAATTATTTGAAAAAAATGCCAGACGGTTAGTGACAATTCATGTGGGAAAACTATGGAAAACTTCGACACTGTCATTATTAAAAATGGATGCAGGAAAGCTGGCATATTTTCGTTTAATCGGGGCGTCACTCCTAGTAAACACTGACCAACTGTCTTTAGAACGGTGGAAAAAATCATTCAAACTCTAAACACCCAAAATGGTTGACCTAATTGCAGCACCCGAAATGTACAAAGTTGCAGCTTACGTAAATTGATCAAGATGTACCACCTAAAATAAACCTAATTGCAGCACTCGAAATGTACCATGTTGAAGCCTACGTAATCGACAAAAATGCAGGACTTAAAATTGAGCCAAATGCACCGCCCGAAATGGACCAAATTTGCCACCTTCGTAATCGATCAATATACATCACCTAAAATGGACCTCATTTCAGTATCCGAAATGTACCAAGTTGCATAAAGATGCAGTATTTAAAACTGGCCTAATTTCAGCACCCGAAGTGAACCAAGTTGCAACCTTCGTAATCGATCAAGATGCAGCACCTAAAATGGCCATACATAATTGCAGCATCCGAAATATAACAAGTTGCAGCTACCGAAATTTATCAGCTCCTAGCAATTGAAACTAAACCGATTGCAGTTTCCGAAGAATATAAAAATCACCAGGTTACAACCGTCGAAATCGATGACGTTACCAATTCGGGAAGTAACCAAGACAGGCCGCAGAACTGAATACGTTTGAAAAATTGCTACTATCAACGATCCCATCACATAATTCTATAGATCAAACAGCTACGAAAATCAAAATGTGTTTAGGGCCAAAAGTCATCACACCCCTAGGTGTAGGAAAATTTTTAAACAGAAAGAAGACACCCAAAAGCTAAAAAGGGACAAGAAGCCAGGCAAGAATAAAAAACCAAAAAAGATAAAAATGAATCGAAATAAAAAGCAAAGTTTTAAGTGTCATCATGTTCCGATGACAAATAATCGTAATGTAGTGTGTGCAATGATTTGGGAGAAAAAATACCAACTGAAACAGAGTTTGAAGGCAACCTAATCAATTCATCTTGAGACAGAATTCTAAATTAATGATGCCTAAAACAATCTTTCCATTCTTAAAAGCAAACGAATCAATAACTTTAAAAATAGGAGAAATAGTAATTGCATCGTTTGAAACAGTCCATCAAGCTATTAATTCCAATAATTATGAAAATCCTACCGAAGCTCCGGTTTTTGCCAAGAAAACCAGATGATTTAGTTTTGGCCAAGTACGAGTACCAAAAAATTAGAAAATTTACTTAAGCTTAATCGCAGAAATATATGGTTCAGAGTGTTTAGGTGGATATCTACGACCTCTAGATACAGAGAAAAATATTTCTAAGGCATAAGACTGGTCAAGGTACCGTCCAAATGCATGAGATTATGAATACAGTTGTTTCGGACTTTGGCATTGCTGATTCTTAGCTCTGCTGTCACAAAGGCATAAAGAACAAGGATATTCTGTATATTCACTTTCCTGTCCAAAGTTCATGACTAATGCTATTGTCTCACATTCCTTTTTCATGGTGGCGGAATAAACAATGGGAGTTGAGCCATATTTGTTACTGTTGTGTAAAAGGACACATTTTAAACTACGTTTTGAACTGTCAATAAAAAGTCGCCATTCGGCTGGTGTTTATTCTAACGCACCCATTTATATCGTTACCAAGTTATTTTCCAACGAGAAAAAGGGCAGCAAATCCTCATTTGTTTTACGATAAAATATAATATTGGTTCCTGGATGAAGTGTATTCTTGTCGTTTAATTTGGATGCAAGTAATTCGGCAGACTCCTTTGAGAGCTTCAGGTCTCTTATGAGATCGTTGAGTTGTTGCTAATTAAAAACGTTGGGGAATTGTTAGATCTGCTTCAAAGTCACTGTCGTTTTCTTCATAAGGGGTTGATGTTTCTGTATCATCGTCCGGCAGCGCGGGAAGACTGCTGAAGGATGGAATGTGTATTCCTTTAGAATGCAGTACAGGTTTTATTGCTGAATCTAGATTAGGATATGTCGATGTGTGTCTATTGTTCCTATTAATACTTTTGATATTTACGCGATAAAAATCAACAGCATGTGATGGTTTCGTGGTTCCTCTAAACCATTGGTATGCCAAACGTTAGGCACTGTCTCTTTCCCATGGTCCACTGCCGCAAATGTTCAACACATGTTTTATATACGTAATGTGAATGCCAAGATTTAACCTGGTCTCCCAAATGAACGCCACAGTATGCTAGATAAGCCATTTTCACAAAGTCAGAAATAGATTTTCTACTTTCTTTTAAACTGTATTCGCTACATACATAACAAAAAACGTTCGGATGATTTGCCCAGCTACGTCTGCTTGTGGATGCCATGCTTTTAGTGTTTTAATACTAAACGCCAAAAATCTACACAAAATAATAGCACAACTTTACTCACGCAAACTCAATTGCATACAGATCCAGTTAAGGCAGGGGTTAACAGAAGGGTAATATGGGCCTGGGGAGAAGGGGATTGAGCAGGCATAAGACGGTCCGTCGAATCATGGACAATTCAAGGTATTCTGACTAATTGGATTTCAATTTTAGGTATGAAATCTCCTATCTCTTTACTTATGCCATTTAACAGAGTTAAATTAAATTAGCCTGTATCTCAAAAACTAGAGCTGACAGATGAAATCTGGTGGCATTTTTGGAATCAGCACATTAAAAATTACCTAAATTGGTTCTTTGTTTTCCAGCACCAAAACAAAACCAAAATTTATTTTGTTGGCCTGTGCTATCTAACAGACGTTGGGGAAACTTTATTTTGCTCAAAAAAATGTTCGTGATTTCAGACCATGCTTGCATATTATAGTAAACACAAAATGAATGCACTAGAATCAAATTAAACGAGGGACCAATTGGTGTCACAACCGAAGTAATTTCCTTGGTCCAAAATAGCAGACGTTACACTTCCGCCTCACGTTTAAATACTCCTTAGTATGTTTTCATAACAGTGAAAAAATAGCAACTCTGGTGAGTTCGACAATACAAGCTATTTATTTTTAGACGCCACGCTCACCGAGGGAATAAAAAAACAACAGGAGCACGGTAGATTTCCACCTGATTCAAAATAAAAGCCACGTGACGTGTGTTGTGCGTAGAACAAATCAACGGCCAATCTAAGAAAACTGGCAACCCACTCGAATTAGTATCCAATACATTGAATAACGTACCATAATAATACATTTCCTTCTCTCGGTAATTACCGTGCCTCAGGGCAAGCTAATCAGTACACTTGGAGAACACAATTCACCACAACACATATTTTAAAGACCTTACGATCGTTTCACCGACCACGTCAGCGTCATCAGAGGATGAAAAAATACAGCACTTTTTCATCCTCTGATAAGGTCATTAAAATATGTGTTGTGGTGATTTGGGTTCTCCAAGTGTACTTATCAGTGCTCAACACAGGTTCCAGTTTTCACATAGTCATCTCAAGCTCTTCAAACCAAAGCGACAGAAAAAACTTCTGACGTAGCATTCAGCATTACAGTAGCGAAGTTTCATGAAAATCTCAATAACTTAATTTTCCATAAACCTAGAAACATCGATTTTGGTACATAATAATGCCTCTATAAAAATAAGCAAACTTAATTAAAATAGCTTTTATCACCGCACAAAATTTGACAGAAATTAGAAGACCAACCAATTATTGCTATTCACACAAAATTAAAAAATGAGCTTTAAATTACACCTTTGCCTAGTGAGCCTAAATTCAAAAAGGTAACTTGTTCTTAGCCGGTCACCCATCCAATTACTGACCGCGCCCATAGTTGCTTAACTTCGGTGATCGAGCCGATGTACTCAACGCGTTTGCCTGTTTGACATTATTTATTTTAGGGATCTTAGTGAACCGGTGCATTTACTGGCAAATCATTAGAAAATGGGTCTATGTGAAATTAATTTTCTGCAAATATTTTAGCAAAACGAAGGAAAATGGTGGTTGAAGCTGTAACTTAAGGCTTTTTAAAGCACATTTATTATGAAATTTGTTTTACACAGACCGTATTTGTTTCAGGTTCTCCGTCTAAAAATTGCAAATTTTTGACGTTTCAAAAGAGAGATCTGAGTTTTGGCATGTGGTGTAAGTTTAATAGCGTAAACCTCAGTGCCAAATTTGGTTGCCATAGCTTTGTTATTTTCGGAGATACTGCCATCAACCATAAATTTTCAAACAATTGTGCAACTATGCATTATAAAATATGAGAAAGATCAAATATAACTTTCTTGAAAATAAGAAAATAAATGCTTAATACTATGTGGCTTCACTTTAAATCACATTTTTGTAATTATAAGATGGAAGAAACCTTGTATCAATCGATTTTTTTTAATTAGAAAATGAGCCTTTTATCAAGGTGAGTCAGGATTGAGTTTCATACATATTTACATATATAACAATTAATTACCCATAAGTATGTTTATTTGTATCTAATAACTTAAACATCTTTTTTTTTACAATGTTATATTAAAGCAAAACAAAAATTAAAATCCAACTAAACCTCAAAATATTACTATGCAATTAGGTAAGCAATTTTAAATATATAAAGAGTGCATATTGGCCCGCATATAAATTTGCATTTTTATTTCAATTTCGCTTATACGTCATGATTTGCAACTAAATATGAAGCAGATATCAATATTGGGTTTTATACAAGGAAACAACGTTTCACCCAGTCGGCCAGGCAAATACTGAAAAAAGCGGTATTCTCGCTCGAATCCCCGCTCTATTGTAGTGTCGACTGAACGAACCGTCGGTCTAAAGAACTGTCGGCCGAACGATATGCCACGGATTTCTGTGCTTGCTGATGCATGTCAAGTAGCGACTGTCAAAGGCCAGAGGGGTAATGAATGCAGAGATTTTGATAAAACTCGAAAAACGTTGTGACAGAAGAGACGAAGTAGGTTCAGCTCTTCTATGAGCTATTCCATCCCATTTCTTTCGAATAGTAAAATGTAAAAGCGATTTATAAAATAATATAGTTTTTCCACAATTGTTTTATTTAATTAGCTATATTAATTGGAGACGGTCTTATCACACTCTTGTTAAAATAGCAAACGAAGCCTACAAACAAATTCATCTACAATTCATATATCCACGATGTGTTCAGCCGTTAAAAATTACATGGCGGAAGTTTTAATTAACCTGTGGCATGAGTCGCGATGAAATTAAGAATATACACAATTTATGAAAAAAATAACCAACTTTTCATTTAATTGCTTTCATGATATAACTTTCAAACTTAATTTCATTCCTTACAGGAAATATCAGAAGGAAATACAAAAAGTTTCCTGGAAAAGAATGTAAAATGCGCAACAACACGAATGTCTAAAAGCAGGTAAGACTAATAACATATTTTTAATGTACTTAAAACTATGTGGGCCAATTGCATAAAAATTACCCTGCCACCGTCAAGATTTTATTTTAGAGTAAATAGTTCCTCACCAAAACTAGGAACAGCGCGCGTCCGTGACGCAGGTTGCCTGCAAACCGAGAACTCCATGGTTCGATTCCCGGACAGACTAATCGGAAGATTGTGCTAATCACCTGAAGAAATCACAACCATAAAATAAAATAAAATAACCACGCAATGTTTGCCGAAATTTGGCAGAGCAATGAGATAAATGATTCTAATGTAAACCTGGCAACACTGCTAATAATGGATCGCACTGAGAGCTGATGTCCTGAAATTATTAACTTTCAAACTACTTCTTTCAAACAAGAAAAAAATTTTGATAAAATATGGTACATAGTTTCTACTGTAAAGGTTATACTGTCTATGAAATTTCATGTCCCATTAAAAAAAAATCGCAGCGATAACGCCATCGTCCAACCTTTTAAAATGATTCCAAACCTTTTTTTCCTCTCAGGGCTCGTCCGCGGCTTTGCCGCCCCGATAGCACTGCAGCCCTTGGCCTATTGTGCATTACCCTCCACCTTAAGCTCGATCTCAACGGCAGAAGTGATTTGGAAAATCATATGCTGCCGGTGAGTCTCGAACCGTCGTCCCCAGAGTCCGAATTTGGAAGTTTTACTCGAATTTCCAACACGGCCACGGCGGCGCCTTTTCTAAACCTTAGAAAATGTCTTCTTTTCCTTGCTAACATATCATTTGGCTCAACGGTTTTTTGCATTTAACTGACGTTCGGTAGACATTTTTACGATTCCCAAAAAATCAAGTGGATTCAGGCCAGGCGAACATGCTGGTACAATTGATAAGGTAGTTTAAAAACACGAATTGTCTCAGCAAAAATTGCGATCTGAAAACCGCAAGAGAACCTAATCTTGAGCGGAGGATAGGCAAAAAACCACATAGTTCTTTACGAAAGAAAAAAGTGCAACCTGACCAGGTTTTTTTTTTTTTACAAAATATTCACCCAACGCTGCACTTTTGGCGCGATGTCAAAACGTTGGTGATGCGGTAACGATTCTAACTTCGTGTCCCAATGGCATACGTATTTTCTCTTTGCAATTTATTTGATAATTTGTTGTTTATTTTTAAAAAAAATCATCTAATAAGATTTGTGTAACTCCACAAAAAGGGTCTCTACTGTGGAAATGATATCCTTATTTGATGTAAACTGCGTTTCACCGAACTATTTTCAAGGTGAACACCAGAGCGTCAGTGGCCCAGGGTTCGATTCCCAGCGTTCCCCTTTCATTTTTCAGTAAATACTGTGAAATTAACACCAACCGAGGTTGTGGCATTGTATCTGGGCAAGTTGAATGTCTGCATCTTTCGCCCTTCGGAGGGGGCGTAAAGCCATCGGTCCCGTGTTCATGTTGGGCACGTTAAAGAGCACTACCTCCTTACAGGAGGGAAGAGGTTCGGCAAAATTTCCAGAATAGTGATGTGAAACTGGTCCCTGGCCTCGGTGATTGGCCATAGTCGCGGAAATAGACGCACGTTAAAGTAGAAAAAAAAGAAGGAGGAAACCAAAAGAAGACAGAGCCAAATCTGGCGAACACTGTGGCCCATGTAACAGAGGTAAGTTCTGCTGTGGCGAATGAGGTGGAAAATCACTCTTTTACCAAATTCGCTGCAATTCAAAGCGAATAATGTAGCATAGTACTGTCTTGTGAGTCTCTCCCGCCTCTTCAAATAATCAATTAAGAATATACCTTGCGATTCCAAAGAAAAAAATTTGGTCGATGGAATCGGTTTGGGTATAAATGAAATAAACGGTGCTGATTGAACTTTTATTTTCGTGCGTAGTGATGAATCCATGTCTTATTACCGATTTTATAACATAGAAACTCACTCACTGTCGCTTTAGACATATCCAAAGCATCCGACCAGGTCTGGCATGCAGCGCTGCTTAATAAACTACCGGCTTATGGCCTACCACCAAAACTCTGTACGTGGACAGCAAATGTCCTCTCCAACCGGAGCATTTCTGTTGTCGTGGATGGCCATTCCTCTAAACTGTATCCAATTAATGCAGGAGTTCCTCAAGGTTCGGCTTTAGCCCCTACTTTGTTTCTTCTCCACATCAATGACCTCCTCTCTAGCACATCCAACCCAGTTCACAGTTACGCGGACGACAGCACCCTCCACTCAAATATACAATATTCTAAGCCTGTCTCTTTAGCCCAATTAGATGAGGATCGCAGACTCATGGATGGTTCTATCTCCGTGGATCTCCAAAAAATATTAGACTGGGGAAGTAGAAATCTTGTACAATTCAACCCCACCAAATCACAGTCTTGCTTTCTTTCTCATAAGAGATACACCAGCCCTAGACCCATCACCATAAACAACCAAGTTATTCAAAGTAATGAGTCCTTTTCACTTGTTGGCATCTCTGTGGATTGAAATCTCAATTGGCACCAACATGTCACATCAATTGCAGAAGCGGCTGCTAAGAAATTAGGTTTCCTCTTCCGGGCTCGCACATACTTTTCACCAGCTAATCTCTATACTTTATTTACTTCACAAATAAGACCAAACCTCGAATACTGCTTCCACATCTGGGGTGCTGCTGCCGCTTCTACACTCGCAATCCTGGACTCCATTCAGTAGAGCTATACGTCTCATCGGTGACCCTACCCTCACCCAAAGGCTGCCATCCCTTGCCCACCGACGTGCCGTTGGTGACCTCTCTCTCTCTCTCTCTCTCTCTCTCTCTCTCTCTCTCTCTCTCTTTTATAGATATCTGCACGGGCAGTGCTCAGAGGAGCTTTCTTCCATAGTTCCTCCACCTGCTGCCCCCAAGAGTTCTACCAGGGGAACAGAGCGAATGCACCCTTTTATTATCCAGGTCACCAGACACAGAACATCTTTATGCCCGCTCTTTTGTTCCAAGTTGTGGAATTCCTTGCCGGCACATGTTTTTCCTTCTCCCCCGAACCTTCAAGTCCAGGATTAACAGGTTGCCTCTTTCCTCCTTGTTGACACCCACGGTACGATAGTATTTAGGCTGTGAGCCCTCGTGGTGTGTTGTTGAAATAAAAAGAATAACAAAAAAAATCCCTTTTTGGTCAATCGACAACAAATTCTTCTAGCTTTTTCATGCTAAATTTCTCGTAAAGAATATTCTGTGCGCGTTGGATTAAAATATAAACAAGAGCTCTGATCTCCATCCCGCGGTCTACTAACACAATATCAAACAAAAATTTGCTTCGCATATCCTATGAGAATTGATTTATATTACTCCAAACAAGGCGCGTTTTGTATACGTTTATTTAAAAAAATTGTTGACTGCTCTCTTGCTATATTTTACTTACTTCAAACAATTAATATTTTAACGTCGTCACAAAAACACAATCACCCTCATAATTATTGTTTTTTTTATTAGCGTCTATTAAATTTTAAACACGATTTTCATTTTTAAATGTCCACGATTGAGATTATTCTCGTCATTGGATTTAAGTCAAGTTACGCAAGCATTTTTATCGTACATCCACGTGTTATTTTTTTTATTATCTAAAACAAAAATAGCTACCAAAGTTTATCTACGGCCCACTTCAGATTTACTGAACGAATGTAAATCCACGCCGTATCTATTGTGTTTGACCTAGAAATCAGCGAAATGTATTTTTTAATCTATATACAGATAAAAATAATCAGAAAACCATCGACATTAATTTGTTTATGTATTCTTAGCTAGAAACAATCTTAAATGATGCATTAATAAAACATTTTAGATGTGCTGACTGAAGTGCAAACTTAGATAGTAGATTCAAACTTCAGATTTTATAACTACATAACTTGGACGTTATGTCCAACTGTTATCGCTCGCCTAAAAATAAAAATACTCCGCACAGATTTTGTTCAATCCAATGTTAATTTTCATCAGTACAAGGCTCCTCACCTTTTTATCTTCGTTCTTCCCATATCAGTTAAATACGAGGGCGGGTCAGTAAATCCGTGACTTTTTGAATTTCCCGCCTCTTCCCAGGAAGGGCAACACTGCTCCTGTCAACAACATCTGTCAGTTGACTACTGTAAAATTTTGAACAAGCTGCGTCATTTAGTTCATGTTAAATAGCTATTGAAAGCAGACAACCTCTTGAGTTAAAACGAAAATGAAAAAAAGTTAATTTCGTGTGCTCATCAAACATTATTTTTTGCGGAAAAAAACCAGCACTCAAACCAAGGCTAAGCTTGATAAATACTATGGGGACTCTGCACCATCCATTTCCATGGTAAAACAAGTGGTTTACTGAATTTCTTTGCGGCCGTACAAAAGCACAAATGACGCAGAACGTTCTGGACGCCCAGTTGTGGTCGCTACACGCGAAACAATTGAAAAAATTCACGATATGGTGTTGGCCGATCGGAGATTGAAGTTCGGGAGATTGTGGAAGTCATGGCAACCGTTTTTGGGATGCACGCGGTATAATCCACATTGATTACCTTCAAAAGGGAAGAACAATCAATGACGAATATTATACCAACTCATTGGACCGATTCAATGACGATTTGAGGAAAAAAGGCAGCATTTGGCCAGGAAAAAAATTGTTTTCCACCATAATGCAAGGGTGCACACATGTGTACGAATTGCTCCTTGATGCGCCTTATTCTCCGGATTTAGCCCCGAGTGACCATTTCTTGTTTCCAAACTTAAAGAAATAGCTCGGCTGAAAGAGATGTGACCCCAATGATGAAATCATCTCACAAACAGACACCTATTTGAGGACCTCGACAAACCTTATTTTTTGGAAGGGATATAAAAAAAAAAGGGAGAAACGTTGGACCAAGTGTACAGGGCTCAAAGGAGTTAAGAAATAAAAGGATTTTTTTGTCATAGAAACCGTGTTTACTGACCCGCCCTCGCACTGCTGGATAGATTATGTGCATTCGGGGTGAGAGGTAGGGCACATGGCTGGAGTCTTTTCTGCCGGGGCGATTTAAGTATGTTGAGTTATCTCGCAGCGATTCTGTCGTGTTTCAGAGCTATAAATAAAACTGCCATGAAAACCGTAAAGGTGTTCCACAGGGATCCGTACTGGGACCATTTCTATTCCTTGTTTATATGAACAACTTTACTACAAATCTTATTTTTTTGGAAGGGATAAAAAATTGGAGAATCGTTGGACGATGTGTATAGAGCTCAAAGGAGACTATGTTGAGAAATAAAATGATTTTTTTGTCAAAAAAACTGTTTCATTCAAAAAGTCGCCGACTTATTGACCCGCCCTCGTACTTCTGGATAGGTTATGTGCATTCGGGGTGAGAGGTAGGGCACATGGCTGGATGGGTCTCTTCTGCCGGGGCGATTTCAGTATGTTGAGTTATCTCACAGCGATTCTGAGTGTTTCAGCGCTATAAATCAAACTGCCATTAAAACCGTAAAGGTGTTCCACAGGGATCGGTACTGGGACCATTTATTTTCGTTGTTTATATGAAAAACATTACTACAAATCTTATTTTTTTGCGAGGGATAAAAAAATCGGAGAATCGTTCGACGAAGTGTATAGAGCTCATAGGAGACTATGTTGAGAAATAAAATGATTTTTTGTCAAAATAACTGTGTCACACAAAAAGTCACGGACTTATTGACCCGCCCTCGTAAGTTAAAAAAATTAAAAAATTGTAAAATGGTGGGATCCCAACATAACAATGAAAAAATAGATAATGGTGGATAAAGTTTAAAATCGGGTTGTAATAGGTGAATGGCTTAAAGCTACAGTCATAGATGTCGACAGCCCGTCGTCAACAATAACAACATTTTTCGCTACCACAGCTTTTTACCGCAGAAAATATAATTACTAGTGTCTACCTAGAATTTGTGTTGAAGTAATTATTTGCTCATAAAAGAGGGGAAAACAAGAAAGTGAAAATAGAATAGAAAATAGTGTAAACAAATTAACAGCTGAACGCCTGGAATGCAACACAGAAGTGTAGTCATGTATAAGAAGTATAATGGAGAATCAAATATCTGGATAAGATCTCTTCGGATTTAAACACGACCGAGTAACTAAAGGAAGAGTCCTGGTACTTAAAACAATGGGAGAAAGGAGGGCTGACAAAATTCAGATGCGTTTAATGGTTTTAAAGAAAAAACATGCGATAATGTGGATTGGAAAATATTGTTTCATATAATGAAACGACGCAAAGACGTTTATAGTGCCAAGTCTGGATGTCAAAATTATAGAAGCAGGAATATATGCCAATTATTAAGATTTTTGGGTGTAAATGTGGAAGTTTTATTAGAGAGGTGAACGTAGGTGTTGAAGTGTGAGCGCACAAATATTGTGACGGACAAAATCTGTCATAACTTCTTCAAGTATATTCTCTGAGTAATAACTTCAATGTCATCTTGGATGTTTTTAAGCTCCTATAAATCTCTAGGCTTGCTTCTGAATAAGTTTCATAATTTTTTAAAATACACTAGACTTATTTTTGGCTTGATTAACGGCCCCAATTAAAGTTTCGGGGCACGCCTAGGTATGTTAATGCTTATTATTCCCAAAATGCAATAGCACAGGGTTCCCACTAAAAACAGCATATTGTCACATTTGGCTATGAGAATTAAGTTTAGGAACTTTGTAAGCGGGCTCCACATTCGCGTCCGCGAATGTGGAGCCCGCTTAAAAGCGAACGCGAACGTCGCGAATGTGGAGCCCGCTTTCGACGAAAATGTAGCATATATTGGAAAGGTCAAAGTTTAAGAAAGGCAATAAAGAAATATTTAAGGAACTATCGCTTTAAAGCGGGTCCACATTCGCGGCGCGAAGACCGCGAATGTGGAGCCCGCCGTCGACGAAAATGTAGCATATATTGGAAAGGTCAAAGTTTAAGAAAGGCAATAAAGAAATATTTAAGGAACTATCGCTTTAAAGCGGGCTCCACATTCGCGGCGCGAAGACCGCGAATGTGAGTGTGGAGGTTTTCGCGTGGTTTTCGTGGTTCACGTTCGCGCGTCGCGATGTTCCCCGCCCGGTGTCGGTTTTCTGTCCCGCGACAAAGGAACCGCGGACGCGAACACGAACGTCGCGAATTGACGTTCGCGCTTCGAGAGCCCTTTGCCGCAGGACAGCAAACTGACGCGGGCTCCACATTCGCGACGTTGGCGTTTGTGTCCGCGGTTTCTTTGACGCGGGACAGAAAACCGACACCGGGCGGGGAACAGCGCGAAACGCGAACGTGAACCACGAAAACTACGCGATAACCTCCACACTCACATTCGCGGCTTTCGCGCCGCGAATGTGCAGCCCGCTGAAGAATAGAAGATAGTAAAGAATGAAAGTCTGGACGCAGCAAGTGCGTTATCGTAGCGAATTTTCGTAGAAATGTTTTTGATGGCAAATAAGTCTTGTTTTTAAAAGAAGAACATTTGGTTCGCAGTACAAACTATATAGTAGGAACAATGTTACGTGTTTCATTAAAATAGCTTTATTGTTTCAAAAAGTACAAACATTTTCCGAAAATAAACTTTAAAAGTTTCAGAAAAAAACTGGTCCGATTTTCCTGGCCGACGAACCTCTTTAAGCTATTTACACACCTACTAGGATATAATTATCCACAAACAGCTTTAGGACTAAAATTGAAAAAAAAAAGAATATTTGCAAAAATTTCCTTTACAAAGATCACCATTTTTTGTACAGAAATTGCTTTCAGTAAGGTTATACTAAATTATATTTTTCACAAAAATTCGAACACTTTTTTTTTCCACTTTTTTTCCTCCCTCAGAGCTCGTCCGCGGCTTCGCCGCCCCGATAACACCGCAACCTTACAATCACTTACTAAACATTAATTATTAATCACTAACATAACACAAGAATCTTACAAAAATGATTTCTACAGAAACGTAAAAAAAAATTCTGCGAAAACTTAAGATTCAGCCACTATTTGAAGTGCCTGTATAAGACAGCTCGATTTTTTCGACTAGTAATACAAACAAAAAGCTCTCTGAATGCGTCATTTCCATGGGGCTCCGCTATCTATTGAGAAAAATGTCGTATCACAATTTACATGTGTTTGAAATATGTGCCAAAAACGTGAAAAGTCGCAAAACAATTTAAATAACTCAAAAACGATGAACTATATGAATTTTTTTTTTTTTACAAACATGCATTATAATTCGATGGCAAACACAAAAATGCAATGGCATACGGGGGTGTTCTATTAAAAAAGTGTGTATGACCAACGACTTATGGGTCAGCCTGTGATTGTCAAAATAGGTTTATAAGATGTAGCTCGAGATACCCTATAATAAACGTATATACCTTTTTCTCATGTCTTGTATAATAACGGATATATTGAGCTTTACCGTGGAAATATGTCAGCCTGTATATGTGTAAACAGACAAAAACTTAAACTGACCCCGTATATGGGTTTTTGGGGTTCTAGTTCGTGCTCATTTGAAGAAATCGTTTTAAAATTCGTCGCGGTCTTCTCAATAACGATTTTCTTCTACCGCAATTGCTACAATATAGACTATTAAACCATAAACTCTATAGCTGAAACTACTGCCGAAGCATCAGAAAGAGCGTCTATTTGAAATGGATTTTCCGAAAATATTTTAGTACAATTGAAGGGCAATGATGGTTGAAGCGGAATCTTAAGACTATGCAAAACACACTTATTACGACATATCGTCTACATAATGCGTATTTGTTCCAAATTCGTTATCTGAAAATTGCAAATTTTGACGTTTCAAATCGCGATTCGACGTTTTAAGAAAAAATATAAAATTTTCAAAATATTTGTTCTCATACTTCTTGAACTTTTTGCGTCAAGAAAAAAACCGTTGTATGTCATATTCAATTGGTTTCGTAAACCACACAAAATATTTTTATCTTGTGCTTTCCTCGGATCACCATTTTTAAATGCCTATAACTTTTTTCTTTTCTTTTAACTTAAGAGTTCCAAATTTGGGTAGTCCAAACTAAATATTAACTTAAATCTCATGATTTTGAGGTGGCATATTTCCTAATCTAACAATTTTAAAAACGATTTCTACGAAATTTTGCAAACATAAAATTTCTATTAAGCATATCTAAGAACAAACGAACGACATTCCAAATGACTATTTAATATGACCTCGTTTGAAATGTCGACCATTTATAGCATATTTAATTTCTTGGCTCGTGCAATTATCATTAGCCAATACTGGTCTAAATTATTGTTCTATGAAAATTCTAAGGAAAATATAAAGTCTTATCAGTTACTGATAGCCGACTATCAAATATAAACATTGCATAATTCTGCAAGGAAAGTAAACAACGCAAATAAAAACCAAATATTAGGTTTTATTACAAGCAATTAGCATTTTTAAATGCACCTCAACACCAAAAATATACTAAAATTTGGAAATCTTGAACGGAAATCAACAAAATTTAAGAGTTTGTGCCCAGTAATGCCAACTACACATTTTAGTACATTTTCGTCAAGAAAAATGCACTACGAAAATTCACTAATAGAGGTTACGATGTTGAGATTTTCAGAACATTATATCTATCTATCTATCTCTATATATACATACATAGATATATATATATATATATATATATATATATATATATATATATATACACATACATACATACATACATATATATATATATATATATATATATATATATATATATATATATATATATATATATATATATATCTCCAACCGATAACTCAAAAAAATACTTTACCAATCGAAACCAAATTTGCCAGTTCCCTTTATTTTGTTAATAGCTTGGATGAGTTCGTTAGACAATTCTGACACCCGCATACTTTCAGAAAAAAATGTGCAAAACTGTTTGAAAACGCAATATCTTTTAAATTACTAGAAGTAACTAAAACTTTACAAGCACGTAGATATCGTATCAGTGGTCCTCTCTACCAAATTTGAACTTAATCGGTTCAATGAATTCTGAGTTATAACCGAATAAAAAATAAAAAATTTACGACATAACCTGAAATTGCCTCTGAATAGGTGTCTATAATGTTAGACAGATATATCAGGGTTACGCTGCTATTGCAAACAAATGCTCCAAATTAAACTTCAAACGAACAGGTTACAAAAATATGTCACAATAAACAGTCAGCGGGGTTGCCATTTGCCAAAACTGTCATCTGAATTTGAAGATAGCAGGAAAATATATAGTAATAAATACAAATTTTAATGAAAGTTATTCAATTTGTTTAAATGCAATCTAGAACGAGGTTTTATTATGTATAAATATTAAGCTTCCCATTCTTCGAGGTATTTAAAACCCAAACCTAGTTAAATCTGACAACGCCAGTTAGCCATTTGTCATTGTCACTTCGGAAACTGACAGTAGGGGGAGTCGAATTCGAGGTTATCTTCTTCTTCTTTGTTTATAGACGTCATAAACAAATAATAAGACTCAGCTAATAATACCTTAGAAGCTTAGAATAAGGTAATTATTGTTTACTTTTAGTTTTTAGTGAATTCTCATTATTATTTACTCTTCGTGTCGTATATGGAAAATTTGAAGTAAATGAAACTACATAATATCATGCAGTAGTTTAAATTATACAGATGTTGTGTAAATTATTAAAATTTTAATTTCAAACTTTTGTATTGTTTATTTTTATTTATTTAATTTTCAAAAAGTAAGGAGACATCAATAGTAAATAAATGTTGAAAATGGTTTAGGTGCAGCAAGTGCGTTATGGTAACGAATTTTCGTAAAAATATTCAAAATGATGAAGGTTCAATTTCCCATTAAACTAGAATCTTCAGTTTCGAAACATTCTAAAACCTATATAAAAGGAGCGTGGGCACTAAATTTAAAAAATAACACAATGAGCTTCACAGACAACGATAAATTTGTTATTTGGTTTTCCGAAACTGTTTCGATTGAGTGGACTAAAACGGATCATCCAAGCGACTAATAAGGAAAATACCTGCCACGTTTATAATTTGGCAGGTACATTCGTTTTGAAAATTAAATTAAATTTTCGGTAAATTTGCAGATTAGCACACAGGGGCTTTTTAGAAAAAAATCAGAAACATGCTTAAATCTCCTTCTGGATGCACAAACCACAAGAAATATTTCTTGCAAACAGTCTCCAAGAAAGTTACGGGACCAGAAGGGAATAGGGGTGCTGGGCGAGGAAGAAGATAAGAAGTAAATGTGAGCAAAAAGCGCGAAAAACAGCTTAGTTGTACCTCTATAAGCTGCCTTTATCCCATTTTGCAGCTATACCTCCTTAAAATTCTGTTTATCCCGTCAAGAACCCCCTATATTTACCGCAGGTCCCGTAACTTTCTTGCGGGTTATTGCCAAGAAACTTCACTATGTGAAAACTGGAACCTGTGATGAGCACTAATAAGTACACTTGGAGAACACCCAAATCACCACAACACATATTTCAGAGACCTTACGATCGTTTCGTTGACCAAGTCAACATCTTCAGAGGAAGAAAAATTCTAGAATTCAGAATTTTTCTTCCTCTGAAGATGTTGACTTGGTCAACGAAACGATCGTAAGGTCTCTGAAATATGTGTTGTGGTGATTTGGGTGTTCTCCAAGTGTACTTATTAGTGCTCATCACAGGTTCCAGTTTTCACATAGTGAATTATGGCTCCCAGGTCAACGGAACTGAATCTATATAGAAAGCTAAGTACTAAGATTAGATTTTTAGGTGCTGATATTGCTTTTTTAAAATCATGTAAACAGAAGTCGGTTTTTCCTAATTTCATTAATTTCAATGTTAAAATTTCTAACAACACAAAAGTTGGTCAAAAAGTTTTAAAGTGTGCTAAGCAAAAATGGTTAGATTTAGAAAGGCAATATCTTTACTCGAAACGTAGTGAATTAGAAATACAAGCTTATAGTTTGTTTAAAAAGTTAACATTTAATTTAGGTAACGTAGAGTATGATGAATGGTGCATCAGAATTTTTCTTCCTCTGAAGATGTTGACTTGGTCAACGAAACGATCGTAAGGTCTCTGAAATATGTGTTGTGGTGATTTGGGTATTCTCCAAGTGTACTTGCCAAGAAACTTTTCTTGTTTGTGCATTGAGGGTGGTTGTATGCATGCAGGAGGGGAAGGGAACCTCTGCGACAAAGCAGCGAACCTAGATATTCAATTTATGTTTAAATTGTTACCCCATTTCATTTGTTTAAAATATTTTTCAAAAAAATGAATTTGAGGTTGCCTTGTTTGCCAGGCTTACATAGAGAGCTACAATATTTAATCATTTTCAAAAAGTGTTCCATTTAAAATCACAAAGTTGAACGCCACTTCCGGCCACACCGGAAGTGATATCGACTCAAAATTATTTTACATGGAAAGAGTGTTGTCATATATGAATGCAAATTTTCAGAATTGAAATACGTTAATATTGTTGCGTTTTATCCGGGTTCTGGATAAGTGAGACTTTAAATTTTAACAAAACAACTTTATTTACTATCTAAATATGGATACAATAATAGTTCTAGAATGTCTCTCTCACAAAACAGTTAATTTACTGTCTAAATATGGATACAATAAAGGTCTAGAATGTCTCTCTCACAAAACACTTAGTTTATCTGGCCTTACAATCACTAATCTGCACACACTTTACACTAGTTACTGCTTCTTCAAGTCACTTCAAAAATTCTCTTACTGAACTGCCTGAACTGGCTTACTTCCATCTTTATATAGCCGTCGCACCTTCCACTTCGTTTCCCGAGCGTTCTATTCCAGAATGTTCCAGGACCTTCTTTTGCTAGAAGGTTTTGTGAATATAGATCGGCCCCGTGTGTATACAGGGGGATGTATATACAGGTGATCCAAATGTGGTCATCACTCCTATGTTACACAAGAGGTGTTTCTCATACTATAAGATCTCTCTGCGTATACAGGGTGTAAGGGTTCTCTGCGTATACAGGGTGTTCGGAATGCGCAGACCTCAGTTATCCGTTCCGACGGGGTACAAGTTGGTAACTTCGTTATTTTTGGTCCTAGAGGGTTGAGACTTCGCCTGTGGGAGGTCATCCCAGGCACCCCCATGGGATGGGGAGGCGGTGTTGCCAGATCGTGCAAACATTCCCAGATGTTGGGGAAGTTCTGGAGATGTGGCAACACCGCACCTACATCTATTGAAGTGCTTTGTAACAATATGTAGAAAAATGTATAACCAACGCATTTCGTGGTATACCTGTACAGTTCATTTTTCACGGCATATATTAAGCTAATTGGTGGTTTATTTGCGTTAGTATTGTTATAGGTGCAAAATTTTTAACCTCAAATAACCTTGGCAAATTGGCGCCGATTCAAATAATTCTTGAAGTGGCAGGATGTCAGCAGGGCAGATTTAACAAAAAAGATTGTGTCTAATCCAAGTTTTAAAATGATTTTCAATACAATTCGTTTTCGACAGAAAATTCGAAGTAATTGAAGTACCTCTTTAAAGATAAGGATGATAAAACACAACAATCGGGTTGTCCAATATAACGTAATCAGTACACCGAAATTGTCATTAAATACTCTAAAGTGCTTTTTAATAACGTTTTTGTTGTAAAAACCTAATTTGCTATTGAATGGGAAATATTAATATCGTTAAACCAGAATTGGTCTTAATAAATAACTAATTTTAAATACAGACATGATGAAGTTAATATTGTTTTCCATTACTACAAATAATGGCTTCTTCATTCTTCAAACTTTCGGTTCACGGGTGTTATAATGATGTTAGTTTGTGTTTTAAAAATTATTGTAAAAATAAATTTATTTTGTTGAAAAATATATTTATTTATTGGAAAAATAAACATGGAAAATTCTAATGTTGTTATTAGTGAATTTTCACTAGGGTGATGACTTAAAAAATAATTAACCGATTTTGAACAAACTTGACGGGCGTGTTTGTTTTGTAAATCTCTTGACGAGTTAACCAGCACATTTGGAATGGTTTTTCACAACAAAAAATCAAGTTTTTCCTATAAAAAAATTATGTTGATAAAATTTGACAAGGCATATTATATCCCCCTAAAAACTTACATACATACCAAAATTGAACTTTCTACGTTAATTGAAAACTTAAGTTTTATTAAAGTCTTTCCGGTTCTGGTGTATGAGTAGGTTTCCCTTATAAGCAAAAATGATGATGGCTCCTTCTTGTACAAAAGATTCTGGAGGTAAAATACCCCCCATTCGGATCTCCGGGAGAGGGGTGTGCAGTGGGCGCCTGCATCAAGATTTAACATATGCTTTTCGAATATACGTGACCTAAATTCTAACCTGAACTCCGTCCACCATTTCCTACAGGCTAATAAGCCCCAACTACTCTTTCTCACTAAAACTCAAATCAGTGCCAATACAGCCACTAATTCCTTTAGATTGCGTAGAGGTGTGTGCGCATACGTCCGTAGCAATCTACCCTGCACCAGACTCCCCAATTTAGAAGCTGGAAGAAAAGACATACTTTGGATAAAACTCTCTCTCAGGGATGCAACTAAATTCATCTGTTGCATTTACCGGTCACCTTCTGACAACAACTTTGTCCAGCTCTACCTTTCTGAAAAAACCGACTATCTGATTTCTGAATATCCTTCCTTCGAGGTCGCTATTCTTGGCGACTTCAATGTCCATAATAAGGAATGGCTAGGATCTTCAAAAACCGATCCACAAGGGAGAGCAGCGGAGGTCTTTGCAGCAATTCCTTAGCCAATATGGTGCAGCAACCTACTTACTTTCCTCGCATCCCAACACACAGCTCAAATCCTTTGGATCTCCTTCTTACTACAAAACCTGAATGCTAAGATATCAGTCACCGCCCCCCTTAGTCGCGCAGACCACTGCTTCCTGCGCAATGCAACCCGAGGTCACACAGTCATCACACACACGTATCGTTTGGCACTACAACTCTGCAAACTGGGACGAAATGCGGGATTACTTTTCCTCATTTCCATGGGCGTCTGTCTGGTTCACTCATCCTGACCCCTCTGATATCTCACAAAACGTCACCGAAATTATCCAAGCAAGCCACTCAAAAGCCCTGGTTCTCTAAATCCCAGTCAAGAAAACCGTCAAGCATTTAACGACGCAAGAAACCGCTATGTCCCCTTTCTTCCTGAGGCAAAAAACTCGTTCAATAACCACATCAAAAACAAAGTCCTCTTAAGCTCCAACGGCGGCAAACCCGTCTGGACTCTTGCTAAATCTATAGGGAATAATTTCTGCAAAAGCACGTTCCCACCTCTTGTCTCAGGGGATGAAATTGCTTCTACCGCCCTGGGCAAGGCTGAACTTTTTGCTTCGTTGTTCGCCGGCAAATCTACTCTCAATCCACCTCCAAATGTTCAACCACCAACAGTCCCCAATGTCGCGCATAAAATGACGGATATCATTTTCAAAACTTAAAAAAAAAATTAAAAAAAAAAGACACGAAAGATGCTCTCTTCTCTCAATACCAGGAATGCCTCTAGCTTTGACGAGATCACAGCAATTTTTTCAAAAAATGCGCACCAGAACTTGCTCCTGTCCTGACTCGTCTGTTTCAGATATCTTACAATAAAAGCATATTCCCTAGTAACTGGAACACTGCTCGAGTACAACCCATCCCCAAGAAAGGATCCAAAGCGCTTCCTAGCAACTACAGGCCTATTTCTCTCCTTTCAGTCGTCTCTAAAGTGATGGAAAAGTATATAAACACCGGATTACTAAAATTTCTTGAAAAACACAGTCTAATCCACGACAGGCAGTATGGATTCCGTCAGCGCAGATCGACTGCCGACCTCCTTTCCTTTGTCACCCATTCTTGGAACAAGTCTATGGAACTACACGGTGAATCCCAGATTGTCGCTCTAGACACATCCAAAGCATTCGACCAGGTCTGGCACGCAGCGCTGCTTAATAAACTTCCTGCCTATGGCCTACCACCAAAACTCTGTACCTGGACAGCAAATTTCCTCTCCAAGCGGAGCATTTCTGTTGTGGATGGCCATTCCTCTAAACTGTATCCAATTAATGCAGGAGTTCCTCAAGGTTCAGCTTTGGCCCCTACTTTGTTTCTTCTCTACATCAATGACATCCTCTCTAGCACATCTAACCCAGTTCACGGTTACGCAGACGACAGCACCCTCCACTCAAATATACAGTATTCAGAAATGCTCCCGTTGGAGAGGAAATTTGCTGTCCAGGTACAGAGTTTTGGTGGTAGGTCATAGGCCGAACGTTTATTAGGCAGCGTTGCGTGCCAGAATGCTTTGGATATGTGTAGAACGACAATCTGGGATTCACCGTGTAGTTCCATACACTTGTTCCAAGAATGGGTGACAAAGGAAAGGAGCTCGGCAGTTGATCTGCGCTGACGGAATCCATACTGCCTATCGTGGATTATACTGTTTTTCAAAAAAAAAATTAATAATTCGGTGTTTATATACTTTTCCATCACTTTAGAGACGACTGAAATGAGATAAATAGGCCTGTAGTTGCTAGGAAGCGCTTTGGATCCTTTCTTGGGGACCGGTTGTACTCGAGCAGTTTTCCAGTTACTAGGGAACATGCCTCTATTGTAAGATGCCTGAAACAGACGAGTCAGGACAGGCTTTCCGGTATTAAGAGAAGAGAGCATCTTTCGCCCCTGTTTAGTTTTGAAGATGATATCAGTCATTTTATGCGCGACATTGAGGATTGTTGGTGGTTGAACATTGGAGGTGGGTTAAGAGTAGAATTGCCGGCAAACGAGGTAAAAAGTTAAGCCTTGCCCAGGGCGGTAGAAACAATTTCATCCCCTGAAACAAGAGGTGGGAACGTGCTCTTGCAGAAATTATTCCCAATAGATTTAGCAAGAGTTCAGAAGGGTTTGCTGCCTTTGGAACTTGAGAGGACTTTGTTTTTGATGTGGTTATTAAACGAGTTTTTTGCCTCAGAAAGAATGCGCACATAGCGGTTTCTTGCGTCGTTAAATGTTTGACGGTTTTCTTGACTGGGATTGTGTAGAAGCGTTTTGTGGGCCTTGACATTTTCAAATCTTGTTACAGGATTTAGAGAACCAGAGCTTTTAAGTGGCTGAAGAGGTTTTCTGTGTAAGTGAAATAAATAATTCCATGTCAGCTTGGATAATTTCGGTGACGTTTTGTGAGATATCAGAGGGGTCAGGATGAGAGAAGCAGACACACGCCCATAGAAATGAGGAAAAGTAATCAGCATTTCGTCCCAGTTCGCGGGGTTGTAGTGACAAACGATACGGGAGTGTGATGATTGTGTGATCTCGGGTTGCATTGCGCAGGAAGCTGTGACCACGCCGTGGTTTGAGCGCCCAAGGGGGCGGTGACTGATGTCTTATAGCATTCAGGCCTCGTAGTAAAAAGGAGATTCGAGCTCTGTGTTGGGATGCGAGGAAAGTAAGTAGGTTGCTGAATCATATTGGCTAAAGAATTGCTGACTGCAAAGGCCTCCGCTGCTCTCTCTTGTGGATCGGTTTTTTAATATCCTAGCCATTCCTTATTATGGACATTGAAGTGATCAAGAATAGTGACCTCGGAGGAAGGATATTTAGAAATAAGATACTCGTTTTTTTCAGAAAGGTAGTCGAAGAGCTGGGCAAAGTTGTTGTCAGAAGGTGACCGGTAAATGCAACAGATGAATTTAGTTGCAGCCCTGAGAGAGAGAGTTTCATCCAAAGTATGTCTTTTCTTCCAGCTTCTAAATTGGGGTGTCTGGTGCGGGGTAGATTGCTACGGACGTATGCGCACACACCTCCATGCAATCTAAAGGAAATAAGGAGCTCATACCCCCTCAAAGGTATGGAGCGTTGTATGATACGAAAAGCTGGACTTTGACCGAGCAGAACATGAAGGGAATAGAAGCTTTTGAAATGTGAACATGAAGTAAAATCACCAATAGAAAGTACACCGATAGAAAGACGAATCCAAATGTGTCAGAAGAGGTGAATGTTCATAGCAAGGAAACCATCCCTCAATAAATGAAATACTTTCGATGCTTGCCATCAAAACCACAACCAACACCTGAGGAATGGGTTTATCAAGTCAAAGGTATGGAGCGTTGTATGAGACGGAAAGCTGGACTTACAAGTTTATAAAAGTGCGTCGGAACAAATGAAGGAAAGAAAGAAGCTTGCTCTGAACGAAATTGAGAGGAGGAAGGCCAAATTTCTGGTATATATTCTGTGACAATATAACGGAAAGGGTAGCCCAAGAGAAAACCATTTGGAAAGCTTGGCAGTTATAATAAAATGACAAGAGCTGCTGAACACAGCTAGTAATGGTGCGACATCGCCTGTAGAGTGTAATGATGGCTGTTTTTACGTCATAATGTCTGGAGTTTTCAGAGAAAAGCAGTCAACAATTTAGTTTTGCTTAGGTATGTTTGTAATTTAACTTTTTATTATACGCACATTCAGAATGCGTGTCACATAGAAAGGAAACAACGCAGAGGGACATTAGAGAACTGTATGGAATGCAGAGTCCTTGAACTTGTACTGCGTCGTCACCAAGAGTACGCTGACATTTCGTAAGAAAATCGATACAAGTTTTCCAGTAATACACATTGTTAATTTACGCGCGAATCTCTAACATTTTAAGATCACAAGAAATCCGATAATATGGAGTAACACTTGGTAGAATGTATTTAAATGTTCGGGATGCAGCAAGTACATTTAGTGAATTTACATAAGAATTGTACACTATTAGTGAGGTATATTATTAAAACTAATTCTTTACATTTAAATGGACCTGTGAGATCGGTTTTAGAGGTCCCAGTTAGCGATTATGTGAAGAAATTTCTATTTTCTATGGAGGTAGAAAATTATATTTTTGCATATGTAAGTACTGCAAGCCACTAAAAAAATACTTTACCGTTCTGATCTAGAACCCTAGTAACAAGAAGGTTAGTCGAATTTGTATATTGAAGTTAATGGTGCATTTGTGATAGTTCCATTTTCTTTTCCTGCCGACTGCAGCTTGGAATAACAGCAAGTTAAAAGTGAAAGTCTTGACGCAGTAAGTGCGTTAGGGTGGTTTTTCTTTTTCAAAAACAAGAGTTAATGAAGTTATAGAGATAAATATAAATGTTAATGATAGATCGGTGGCCAAATTGTTAAATTGTGTCCCCTGTGGGTCCGGGGACTAACTAAAAGAATAGGCCCATGGTAACTGCTGCCTGTCGTAAAAGGCGACTAAGCGGGGGTAGGTGGTAGTGGACTTTTCCTTTACGTGATAGTAAAGGATGTTTTCACGCCCGAGGAGGTACCACAACTTACATCAAGGGGGAGCGCCTCCGTGGCCGTGCGGGAAAGTCGATTCAGTCTTTCCAATACGGACTCGGGGGACGACGGTTCGAGCCTCACCGGCGGCGAATGACTTTTCAAAATCATTGTCGTCGTTGAGATCCAGCTCAAGGTGGAGGGTAGGTTAGTTTAGATGAGCAAAAAGGGTCAGCAATGGCCTAATTGCCAGTAAGCATCTTACCTTTTACATCAAGTGAAGTCCAAATGGACGTTTCCGGTTCTGGTGTATGAGTCAGTTTCCCTTACAAACTAAAATGATGATGGCTCCTCCTTGTACAAAAGATTCGGGAGGTAAAATACCCCTCCATTCGGATCTCCGGAAGAGGGGTGTAAAGGGGGCGCCGGCATCAAGATTTAACATATCCTTCTCGAATATATGTGGCCTAAATTATAACCTGAACTCCGTCCACCATTTCCTCCAGGCTAATAGGCCCCAACTCCTCTTCCTCACCAAAACTTAAATCAGTTCCAAAACAGTCACTAATCACCTTAATTTCCCGGGGTATGAGCGCCCCACTTGATTTAGATTGCATGGAGGTGTGCGCGCATATGTCCGTAGTAATCTACCCTGCACCAGACCCCTCAATTTAGAAGCTGGAGGAAGACATACTATGGATAAAACTCTCTCTCTCTCAGGGCTGCAACTAAATTCATGTGTTGCATTTACCGGTCACCTTCTGACAACAACTTTGCCCAGTTCTTCGACTACCTTTCTGAAAAAACCGACCATCTGATTTCTGAATATCCTTCCTCCAAGGTTACTATTCTTGGTGACTTCAATGTCCATAATAAGGAATGGCTAGGATCTTCAAAAACCGATCCACAAGGAACAGCAGCGGAGGTCTTTGCAGTCAGCAATTCTTTAGCTAATATGGTTCAGCAACCTACTTACTTTCCTCGCATCCCAACACACAGCTCAAATCCCTTGGATCTCCTTCTTACTACAAAACCTGAATGCACCTAGCCATTCCTTATTATGGACATTGAAGTCACCAAGAATAGTGACCCCGGAGGAAGGATATTCAGCTCTAATACAGACTTTATTAATATACCACAATTAAGGCTTCCAAGATAATAGACATTTTAGTTATTACAGTACAGCCTGAAAGATTTTTTTAGAATTCACTACCATAACGCAACTGTTGCATAAGAATTTCGTAAGTTGCACTGCAAGCAGGCGAGTTGCCCACCTCTATTCTTGCATATTGCATAGGTATAAGAATCGCGCCAGGCACACATTCATGAAACCATAAAAATGTCGAATGTTGCCGGTCATATTATTTATTAGTGAAATTTCATCAAGAAAATTCACTAATAGAGAGGTATAGAGCGGTATCGATGGTAAGATTTTTGCAAAATTTCCTCAAGTGGGCGCGAATTAGGGACCCTAGAACCCAAATCCAAGGCCAGTTGAAATGGTTATATATATATATATATATATATATATATATATATATATATATATATATATATATATATATATATATATATATATATATACATACATACATACAGGGAGTCCCAATAGTGTGTAATTCCTCTATATATCCCTTACCCTAAGAGCTAGCCAAAAAAACTTTCATCAACATTTTCTTGTGATTATCTAAGCTATATCGAGAATACAATTTTTGGTATTTTGTTTGCAGAAATTCACTTGCGTTGACTAAAACGGATCATCCAAGCGACTAATAAGGAAAATACCAGCCACGTTTATAATTTGGCAGGTGCATTCCTTTTGTACATAAAAGTTAAATTTTCGGTCAATTTTCAGATTAGCACGAGGGATTTTAGAAAAAAAAAAGAACCTGCTTAGATCTCCTTCTGGATGCACAAACCACAAGAGAATTTTCTTGCAAACAGCCCGCAAAAAAGTTACGGGACCAGGAGTGAATAGTGGTGTTGGGAGGGGCAAAGTTAAAAAGGACATGTGAGCGGAAAGTGCGACAAAAACAGCTTAGTTGGACCTCTATAAGCTGCCTTTATCCCATTTTGCAGCTGTACCGCCTTAAAACTCTGTTGATCCCGCCCAGAACCCCTATATTCACCGCAGGTCCCGTAATTTTCTTGGGGGCTGTTCCCAAGAAATTTTTCTTGTTAACATTGTTCTTGTTTATGCATTGAGGGTGGTTGTATGTATGCAGAAGGTGAAGGGGAACCTCTGCAACAAAGCAGCGAGCCAAGATTCACAATTAATGTTTAAATTGTTACCCGATTTCATTAGTTTACAATATTTTTCCAAAAATGAAATTGAGGTTGCCTTGTTTGTCAGTCTCGCATAGAGATCTACAATATTTTATAATGTTCAAAAAGTGTGGATACAGCAACAGTAAATAAGTGATGAAACGGGTCTGGGTGCAGCAAATATACTATGGTAGAGAATTTTTGTAAAACTATTTCAAATCCGATGACTCAATTTCCGATTAAGCTAGAATCTTCGTAGTTAGATCATAGTAAAACCTATGTAAACGCAGCACAGGTACTAAATTAAAGAAAATAACATGAGTTTCGCGGTTAACAACACATTGGTTTTAAAAACCTTTCTTGTTGTTTTGTTTGAAAAAACTAGTTCGATTGGGTTGACTAAAACAAAACCATCAAAGCAATTAAAAGGAAAAATACCTGCCATATTTATCATTTGGCAGGTACCTACATTTCCTTTGTAAACTTTTGTAACTTTAATGAAATTTCTAACACTTTTTATTTAGAGACTTGCAGCACTTATATAAGCGATCCTTAAGTAGACGGGTTCCAATATGTCACGCATTGCGAGAGCGGCATTGCCGGACGGTGCTTATTGCTCTAGAGGCCTGCCTGAACTGACCTTCCTGATCTACAGGACAGGTCAGGAAAGGCAGCCCTGTAGGTCAGGAAGGTCAAGACAGGCAGCCCTGTAGGTTAGGTCAGGCGGGACTATAGAGCATAAGCACCGTCCGGCAATGCCGCTCTCTCGATGCATAGACGGGACCCGTCTATGCATCGCCTATATATCCACGAAATTAGGTATAACTGAAATGGTAATTTTTTTAAACCAAACGCCAACCACTTCCCGCCTTTTCTCACCGTACGACCGCTGGTTCGACTATGTAAAAAACTAAGGAAATTGGAAACTAAGGGCAACATAAAGATAACATTACCATGTCATGCAGATAATCATGATAATGAAAGGAAGCGACAACACTGCGTCCTAATCGAATCACGGAACATAATAAATCGAATTATTTTATTTTCAAATATTGGTTTCTTGTCGCCTGATCAAAGTGCAACTTTACCAGTTTTTAGTGAATTTTCTTTTAAAAAATTCACTAATGAGGAGATCCCGATTTTTGAATTTTGAAAAAGTTTCTTCAAATTAGGCCCCCCAGAACACATATCCGGGGTCAGTTTCAATTTATATATATATATATATATATATATATATATATATATATATATATATATATATATATATATATATATATATATATATATATATATATATATATATATATATATATATATATCTGCAAATGGCTTGGATAAGTTCGTTAGCCAGGAAAATCTGCCCAGGTTTTCCCGGAAAATTTTGTTTTCTTTCGGGAAAAAAATATCTCCGGAATTAACAAAGTAATGGCAACCAAATTTGGTAAGCGGGTTCATATCTTTATAGGTAAGTTACCTACCAAAATTTAGCTATGTAGGTCAAAACACAAAAAAGTTATAAGCATTTAAAGAAAAATAAATTGGGGTTTTCATCAAAACGTCAAAGTTGCGATTTAAAACGTCAAAATCGGCAACATTTAGGCAAATAACTTGAATCTAATACGGGCTATGGAAATCAAATGTCTCAAGAAGGATGTTTTACAAACCCTGAAGTCTTAGTTTCAACAGTCATTGTCCTTATTTTACTAAAATGTTTCCAGAAAATTCATTTCACCCTTTCTCTGATGCTTGGCAGTAGCCTTAGCTATAGAGTTTATCGTTTAGTGGTATATAATTTTTGTCGAATTTTCGTAAAAAATCAATAAAGCTCAATATATCCGTTATTATACAAGATATGAAAAAAATTTGTATAGATTAATTATAGGTTGTCTTGAGCTACATCTTTAAAAAATATTTCTACAATCACAGGCTGGCCCATAAGTGGTTGTTGATACAAATTTTCTTTTTTTAATCAAACACGCCTTATGTTATTGCATTTTTGCATTTTCCATCGAAATATAATGCATGTTTGTAAGAAAAGAAATCCTGGATGCAGCAAGTGCGTTATGGTAGCGAATTTTGATCAAATGCTTCATATTTGAATAGCCCAATTTGCTATTAACCTATAAGGTTGACCAAGAAACGAGTTTTTCCGGGAACACTTTAAGTTTACTTTTGGAAATTTTTGTGCATTTTCACACAATAAAGTTATTTTTATGAAACATAGCACATTGTTTATACTATATAGGTTATACTGGTAACCAAAACTGATGCCTGCTTTCTTAAAAAGAAAACACACATATTTGCAATAAAAACATTTAAATGAAAATTCACTACCATAACGCACTTGCTGCGTCCAGAGTTTTTTTATGGATAACTCAATAATGATGCTATGAAATTTTTATGAAAATTGGCTATCATAACACACTTGTGGCTTCGTTATTTTAATACAGGCTTTTCAAGTGCCCTTTTTTTTGACAACTTATGTAGAACTAATAAAAGTTGGTAGTTTCCAGAAAATCACCGAATCTGACTTTTTAAATGAACACCGCATCAAACAGTCAATTACTAAAATAAAGTAGAAAAAAAAACATATCCATAGCTGATATAAGAAACTGCATAATGATTGTTACATTTCCATAATAAATTTCCAATATCCAAGTTATTCCTAGCAAAAATGCAAATTAAGTCATTATTTACGCACGTCCAATCAACCTGTTGTTGTTGTTGACCTTAACAATCACCAGGTTAGTATGTTTTTATAACAAATTCTTTATTTAAATGTTAATTTTTACATAAAAAATGCAAATATCGAAACTGAAACGTTACATGCGACTTATTCTAAAACAATACAAAAACTTTTGAAGTCTCATATGCAACATAATAAATAAATAGCGATTATTGTCATGAAAGCATCCAAAAGTAAGTTTAAAAACGATAATGGCAACAGATAACATCTCAAAATTAATTGGAAACACTTTAAATTGTTTGACTTGCATTCGATAATTACAAGATAATGTTTCGGGGAAATTACAATTGATTTGGCAGCATTGTTAGAATATAATTATACACCAGTGAAAATTAACTTACTATTTACACGATCATGTGAAGTTATTGCGCATTTTGAAGATAAATATAATTTGAAAAAACACGTTAAAAATCTGGCAGTAACATTTAAAGGACAGTCACAAAAATTTAATTCAAATAATCATGACCAATTCATGCATATTTTAGTATCTTACAATGTTGACATATGTTCAATTAATAACCTAAATTTAACAACGCACGTCACGAAAACAATATAAAAAACAATTGGACTTTTTCATTATTTCATCTTCTTTTAAGCAACATGTATTATTATATTACATCTAGGGCGTGGAATTCGCAAAACTATTTCAACTTTTCTACTCACCATAGTGTACGTTCCTGTAAGGAGCCAAAGACGAGGAAGAAATACAATATCGTACAGCCAAAATTCAGAGTATTTAACAATATTTATGCGAATCACTTTCATACACTATTGAACACTGGTATTGTTTCAGTTTAAAAATATTTTCGTACCGGATACGTCAATATGTCTATTGCAAAAACCGTGGTAACTTCACAGAATGCCGGTTGTGATTACCACGTGGCTTGTCTTCGCCTCACTCTCATTTCATTCGACATTCTAGAAGCCGAAGTCAGTCGTCAGATGGCGGGCTGTGGGCATGCGTGCACTAAGCAAATCGAAGGACGAACCAAAGTGAGGTGCGCTCGGTAAAGAAATTACAGAATTCCCAATCCGCTACTATAATATCCATCATTTAAACAAATATTATAGGATTTTAATTGCAAAAAAAATATATAATTATTATTTAGAAATATATAATTATGTAAACAAGTGGTGGAATTAAATAAAAATTATAAATAATATAAAAGCAGACGCCAGGAAATGACTGGCAAGTGTCGTTTGGCGAATGGAAACGGAACATCGGAATATACTGAGTTGAATAAAAACTGCGAAACGAACAATACAAAAATCTGAAGTAAAAATTGTTTTAAGTCTAATTACAGGCAACATAATACTATATTCATAATCACAGTATCAATGTGATGTTGCCTTATCGTCTTCAGCAGGCCATGGCCCATGTTGTACAAACTTTTCCTTTTGGTAGGTTGCCTATACCTTTTCTAGTTAGCGCCTCCGTGGCAGTGCGGGAAAGTCGATTCAGACTTTCCAATACGGACTCGGGGGACGACGGTTCGAGACTCACCGGCGGCGAATGATTTTTCAAATCACTGTCGTCGTTGAGATCGAGCTCAAGGTGGAGGGTAGGTTAGTTTAGATGAGCAAAAAGGGTCAGCATTGGCCTAATTGCCAGTAAGCATCTTACCTTTACCTTTTTATACCTTTTCTGGTTAATTTTCGGATTCGTTTTCTTCAGAAACATCATATGGTAAATTTGCAGATTAGCTCCCGAACGCTTTTCAAAAAAAAATTTCAGTAACATGCCTAGGACCCCCGGGATGCACAACCCACAAGAAAAATTTCTTGTTCCCCCAAGGAAATTACGGAACCAGGGGTGAAGAGGGGTGCTGGGCTGGGTAGGTAGAAAAAAGGAAATATGAGCAGAAAATGTGAAGAAAATGTCTTGAAATCTGTCTTTTTCACATCTTGAAGCCATATCCCCCTTAAACCCTGCCTATCCCGCATAGCACCCTTATTCGCCCCAGGTCCCGTAACTTCCTTGGGGGGGTATGAACAAGAAATGTTTTTGTGGTTTATCCAACGACGGCGGTTGTATGCACGCGAGAGTGGAAGGAAAATCCCCACGACGAAGCAGAAGCCCCCCCCCCCCTTTCTTGTAATAACACCCACCCACACCCCTCGGAAGTTACGGTCCCTGTGGCGAAAAGGGGTGCTGTACGGGATAGGCAGGGTTTCAGGGGGATATGGCTGCAAGATGTGAAAGAGACAGCTTTCAAGCCATTTTCTTCACATTTTCTACCCATATTTCCTTTTTACTACCTACCCAGCCCAGCTCCCCTCTTCGCTCCGGGTCCCATAACTTCCTTGGGGGGTGAGAACAATACATTTTTCTTGTGGGTTGTGCATCCACGGGGGGTCCTAGGCTTGTTTCTGAAAAAAAATTGAAAAGTGTTCGGGAACTAATCTGCAAATTTGTCCATGGTTGGAATACGGGGTTGCCAGATCGCCGCGATATCAGGGAAAGTCCCGGCATTTTGTGTCTGATTATGCTTTACTGTCCCGAAATTTCCCTCCGTAAGATAAACACACTTAGAGAACCCAAACAACCACAACACATTTCAAAAAACCTGACGGTCGTTTCACTAACCAAATTTACCGTCATCAGAGGATGAATAATTCTAAATATCTTATATCCAAACTCTATTAGTGAATTTTTGTTTTAAAAATAAAAAAAATCACTAATAGAGGTATCGATTAGTGAGACTTTGCAAAATTTTTTTCAAATGAGCGCGAACTAGGACACCTAGAACCCATATCCAGGGTCAGTTTCAGTTATATATATATATATATATATATATATATATATATATATATATATATATATATATATATATATATATATATATATATCCAACTGGTAACTAAAAAAATAATTAACCGATTTCGATGAAACTCTGCAAGTGCCTTTCTTTTATTAATATCTTGGAAGTGTTCGTTAGCCAGGAAAATCGGACAAGGTTTTCCGGAAAGATTTTGAGTTTTCTTTCGAAAAAAATAAATTTTCCCCGAAAATTTCAAAGCTATTTTAATAAAATTTGATATGGATATGTTGCCTTATGAAAGACCTTATACATACCAAAATTCAACTTTCTAAGTTTATAGAAAATCGAGTTAAACAAATTTTGAGTTTCCTTTCGAAAAAAAATTTTTTCTCCGAAAATAACAATGTTAGTTTAATGAAATGTTGTGAATATGTTGCATTAGGAAAGACCATACTACATACCAAAGTTCAACTTTCTAAGTTTAAAAAAAATTGAGTTATTAGAATTTGACGCATTTAATGAAGTCACTACCATAACGCACTTGCTGCGTCCCGAACTTTTTTTATATTCTTCTGTAGGTAGTCGATCACTAACGACTTAGAAATGTTAAACGACACTAAAATTAAACACTTCGTTTGGCGGAAATATCTGTATTCTTTTAGTGAATTTTTATTTTTTTTAAATCAATAATAGAGGTATCGATGGTGAGACTATGCCAAAATTTTTTCAAATGAGCGCGAACTAGGAACCGGAGAACCCATATCCGGGGCCAGTTTAAATTTTTATATGTTTATATATATATATATATATATATATATATATATATATATATATATATATATATATATATATATATATATATATATATATATATATATATATATATATATATATATATATATATATATATATATATATATATATATATATGTATTCAACCGATAACTCAAAAAGTTATTAACCGATTTGGATAAAACTCTGCAAGTAGTACCTTTCTTTTACTAATAGCTTGGATGAGTTCGTTAGCCAGTAAAATCGGACAAGGTTTTCCGGAAAAAGTTTAGTTTTCTTTCGAAAAAAAAAGTGATCTCCGAAAATTACAAGGCTATTATAATGAAACTTGGTGGAAAGACCTTACTACACACCAAAATCCAACTTTCTAAGTTTATAGAAAATTGAGTTATTCAAATTTGAAGCATTGAAAAAAATTCACTACCATAACGCACCTGCTACGCCCGGAACTTTTTTTTTGAGTTTACAGGATTCCATTTTCCCTGATTTCCCAGACATGCCAAAAACTATTTCCATGACTTTGATATTGTAAATCTACCCCCAAAAGTTGTAACACACTATTACAGAATACACTAGATCTTCGCTTCGTGGCGGAAAACACCTTCCCCAAAATTACATTTATAAAACACACAAATAATAAACGAAAACGCTACTTATTTATCATAAAACAGAAACAAATAATTTTTCCCTGACACGTACAAAAATTCCCCCACTCTCAAGTCTATTTTCACAAGTTTTTCCTGAATTCCATGACACAATTTTTCCTTCCACAAATTACCTGACTTTTCCCGGTTTTCTCTGTTTTCAAGACGAGTGGGCATCCTGGTCTATATTGTATGTTTTCGTTTAGTTTAGCACAATAAACACTTCGTTCAGTATGAATGCGTTTAAAATATTCAAACACTATTGTCACATTTCTCTATGAGAATTAGGTTTATGGACTTTGTTACTTCTATGGTCAGATGTCGGTTATAAAGTGTGTTGGTAAGAGCGAACACTCTGGAATTATATTTCTAGAAGGGACCAGAAGTGACAGGTGTAGAAAAGTGTAGAAGATCTAGAATCTCTATGGACAGTATAAATAGACGAACGGTATAGAGTTAGTTAGTTCAGTGTTGAATTAGTGTTTTTTTTGGATGCAGGAGGGGGAAATGCTCATGCAGACCCCATTCACGGCCCCGTAGGTTCCGTGGGATAACGAGGTACTGTGAGACTGTACTCAATAAAACCCCCTCCCTGGGAGTACCGGACCTTAGTCCATACGTCCGTCGTAAAGAATTACACACAATGACTTTTTAGGGTATGAATGTTTCCATTCTGTTTTTGCCGCGGGGGCGTTAGCGGGTAAGTATAAGCTTTGGCCGCTTATGCTTGTGTGGAAGTTGCTCGTCGTAGTCAGTGGCACTACGGAGAAGAGCATTTGGGTGAGAAGCGGCTTTTGCGAACTGAGTTGTGGATAGTTGACTTATGAACTCAAGTATCGAAGGCATTTCCAGATCAGAGTGAATCTGACTGTTTCGGACAAACCATGGCGCTCCGGTTACCATTCTCAGAATTTTGTTCTGGATGATTTGAAGGGTCTTGATGTGTGTTGCGGCCGCGGTGGCCCATGCAGGTGATGCATAGGTCAAGGCTGGCCGGATAATGACTTTGTACACGAGCAACTTATTGTTCATGGACATTTTGGAATTTCTATTTAGAAGTGGGAACAGATTCGAGATGAACATCGAGGCTTTCTTTCGAGCGTGGTCGACATGGGGGAGCCATGTTAAGTGTTTGTCGAGGAAAACCCCGAGGTATTTGGTGGAATCTTGCCAGGGGATTAGACGGTTGTCTAATGAAACGTGTTCGTGAGGTGTGTGTCTCCTCTTGGAATATAGGACAGCTGAACATTTATCGGGGTTTATGGCTAGAAGGGATTTCCTATACCATGATTGCAGCTCGACTACGGCGGTCTGAAGTCGTTCGGTTATTATCCTCGGCTGAGTGGAGCTGATGAGGATGGTAGTGTCGTCTGCGTACAGTGCGTATGTCACGTTTAGGGGGGCTGTCGGAATGTCTGCGACAAATATATTGTACAGCAGAGGGGAGATAGCAGAACCCTGCGTGAGACCAGCCGTGGCTGGGTACGTTCTAGATCTGGCTCCAAGGTGTTTGACCTGGTACTTCCTCTGTTGCATGTATAACCTGATTATCAGAATCAGAGGGAGAGTATAATTAAGTGATAGAAGTTTGTTAGGAGGCCCGCATGCCAAACCCTGTCGAAAGCCTGAGCAATGTCAAGAAATATTGCACCAGTTGACTTGTTTATGTTAAATCCTTTGGTGATGTTTTCCACCACACGAAGGACTTGGTCAGAGGTGGAGTGCTGGTGCCTGAAGCCGAATTGCTCATCCGGGAGGATATGATTTTCTGAAGTGAAAGAAGCTAGCCTTTTCTGAATCAGTTTTTCGGCGATTTTGCCGATGACTGGTAGCAGGCTTATGGGCCTGTAGTTCTGAGGGAACAGCAGATCTTTGCTGGATTTCTGGAAATGTCAACAAGTTTCCACATGGAAGGAAAATGTTGAAATCGCAGCATGGCATTCATAATCGTGACTAGGAATACCACGGCTTTACGGGGGAGGTTTTTCAGGGCTACGTTGGAGATTCCATCGTATCCCGGAGCTTACCTATTTTTTAATGCTTTGATTATTTGGGAAACTTCTTCGAAAGTTGTGGGCTCGATAGTTGTGTCTGGGGTGGCGCGAAGTGCACTCCTGACGTAGCGGTGCGTTCTTGCTACGTACGACAGATCAATGTTGTTATAATTCGGGCTGAATTGCAACTCCAGATGATCTGCGAATGCAGTAGCTTTCTCCGCATCCGTGTATACGACACCGTTACGGCCGTGAAGCGGGGATATCGGAAGTTTTTGTAAGCGAAGGGCTTTTGCCATTTGCCAGACGGAATTGTCTTGGGTAGACAGGGTTTGCAGGCGCTCCTCCCAACGATTGTTGCGGAGTTCTTGTAGGGCGGATCGTACTTGTTTGATGAGTCTGTTAGCGTCTCGTTTGTCGGTGGGCTTTCCGGTGCGTTGAGCTAGTCGACGCACGCGGTTCTTTTCGAGTATCATTTCCCTGATACTGGACGGAAAAGGTGGCAGATTGCTCTGGGCGGGGTACGTCCTTGATGCATGTTCGATAGAACATTGAATTTTGGACTGTAGATTATCCACTGCACCCTCGAGTTCGGGTATTTTGCGGATAACCGGAATATTGCCAAGGGTGTTTTTAAGGTGATCTGTGAAGACTGGCCACAGTACCTTTTTCCGTGGGAGGGCGGGTTCGTCGCTGAGTAAGTGATCATAGAGTATTAAGCGAGCCGGCAGTAAGTGCTGGTGCATAAGAAGCGATCATAGAAGGCGAATAGTGGAATATAATTCTATGGACATTTAATAATAGAGAGAAACATTTTAGTTGATACCGGAGTTGGAAAATAGTTGGTTATAATAAATTAGTAGTTTGAAAAGCTGTGCTTTGTTAGTCAACAAATCCAGAACCCCAAAGAACGTAACACTATAATAAGGAGCTAAAAATGTTCTAACGAACTAAAAGTATTTCCAGCTAGTATAAGTTATTATAAACAATATGGGGTCACAGTGACCCCCCATCCTCACCCCCTCCATCACAGCTTCTAAATATTCGGTTGTCACGGCAAAAACTCAGCACTGATTAACCAAACATCCGTTAATATAGGCACTAAACTCTATAACAGCGGGCCGCGTGACATCAGAGTGATTTCGAAATTCCTAACTATGAAAAATAGATATTTTTTTTCTTGAACAATATTTATAAACAAATTTATGTTGCCTTTGTTTACTTGTAACTATAATATACAGTGAGGACCTAAAGTCGTCCCCCCCCCCCCTCCAATTTCTGAACCGTCCGGTATATTGTGATGAAATTTTGAACGATAATATATGAGAAAGGTCTGCATTTTTTGACATATTAATGACAGCTTTAAATATCAAGGTGACAGCTGCACGCGCTTTCGGAATATTTTTTTAAATGGAAACGGGGGTCGAATGACCTCATTTTGAAGGTCTTTTTATGCTCAGAACATTCTCCAGATTTGAAAACGTTTGGTTCAGTATTTTCCAAATAAAAATCAATAATATCGGTCAGAAATTACCTGGATGAGAGTTATGAAAATAGGTGGATTGGTCGTCGAGGTCCTACGGAATGGCCAGCTCGATCCCCAGACCTCACGCTTTAGATATTTTTTTTTTTGGGATGAGGTTTATAAAACGGCTCCCGGCACACTAGATGAAGTTAGACAAAGAATTACAGATGTTTGTTCAAGAATAACGCCACAGCTGCTTCATAATGTCAGAGAAGAATTTACCCGTAGAATATTTATTTGTCAGGAGGTCCATGGTGGTCATTTTCAACATCTGTAGAAGTAACCACTTCAACAGCTTGTGCCTTTAGATTTTATTTGAATTGTTTTTCAATTTTCTTAGTTAGGGTTAATTAGTTGTTATTTGTTTACTGTTAAATTGTGTTTTATTTTGAAACATAAATAATTTAAAATTATCTATTGACTTTACTGGGGAAACAATACGGCAGGAACAATCAATAATGACATCCAATAGGTAAATAAAAGTGTGTTATAAACAAGGGTAGTCATAACGCAGAAACCGATATTATTGATTCTCATTTGGAAAATACTGAACCAAATGTTTTCAAAACTGGAGAATGTTCTGAGCATAAAAAGACCTTTAAAATGAGGTATCACTCGACCCCCATTTCCATTTAAAAAAATATTCCAAAAGCGCGCGCAGCTGTCACCTTGACATTTAAAGCTGTAATCGATATGTCAAAAATGCCGACCTTGCTCATATATTATCATTCCAAATTTCATCACAATATATAGGACGGTTCAGAAATTAGGGGGGGGGGGACGGACTTTAGGTCCTCACTGTATATATATATATATATATATATATATATATATATATATATATATATATATATATATATATATATATATATATATATATATATATATATATATTGACGAGTACACTGTTACTATATCCCATCAAAAACAGCATATAAATTTCCCTGACTTTTCTCTGACATGACAAAACCTAGTTCCATGACTTTGATCTTCTACAAAACCTATTTCCTTGACTTTGATCTTCTACAATATACCCCCAAAATGTGCAACACACTACCACAAAATAGTCATCGCCTCATGGCGGAAAACACGCTTTCCCATTTCAAATATAAAGCGACCAATTACTGCAAAATCCTACCACCTGGTTGGTCTTTAGATCATAACTTTTAGGACGCTTGTATAACAATATTTATCTGATATGCAGTAGATACGTTTCAAATAAATAAAAATTGTAGAGGAAATAAATTACATAATGTTTTAATATTACACTCTGTGCAATCACACACTTATTATTATTTAATTTCGATATAATAAAGTTGTAAACATTATAATAAAAATTAACCAGTTTTAATAAAATAAAATTGCTTACCTTAAGCGGAGAGGTTTCGAATCACCTGTAACATTGAAAAAATTAATTGTAAATAAAACAGTGGCGAACCAACAATAAAAATCGATTTAATAGTTCTAGAAAATACTCTAAACAGCTGGTACGCCTCTTAATATTAATGTAGAAATTCGTTGTACATTTTTTATGGAAAGCTCATCTAAAGTTGTGTTTTGTTTAATGTGTTTACAAAAAGAACAGCCATCTTGCAACATGCTGAACGATTCTCTTAATATGTGGAGGCCAGGAAAGATCACGTAGAATAATGTATGTGTATTTTGTTTCTTTAAAATCGGCCTATTTCCGCGACTATGGCCAATCACCGACGCCAGGGAGCACTTTCACCTCACTATCCTGGAAATTTTGCCGAACCCCTCTGCCTTTCTGCAAGGAGGGTAGGGATCTTTAACGTGCCCAACATCGCATGGACACGGGGCCAACGGCTTTACGCCCCCTCCGAAGGGCGGAACGTGCAGACATTCAACCTGCTCAAATACAATGCCAGAACCTCGGTTGATATTAATATTACAGTTTGTACTGAAAAAGTGAAAGGAGTACCCTGGGATCGAACCCAGTACCCTTCGGTTCAGAGGCACACGTTCTTACGTAGAATAATACTTTCTAGAAATGATGTCGCTTTCTGTGTCCTTGATGCCCTATGCCCTATCCTCCACCACTGACTTATTTATAGCTTCACAACCCCCACTCATTTATATGATCTGTTTATAAGTATAACCACCATATTTGAACATTTCAATGCTAGGCATGTAGTGTCGCGGGTATTTGTGTTAGACAATTCTATTAATTCTGTAATTAATTGTTACGTTTACTTTTAATATAATATAAAATATCCCGGTGCATGAAGCCGGCGTGAATATCATGTAAACAAAACGTTAGCTAACGTATATATACTGGGGAACAAACCCCCAACAGATGTACTGGCTCTATGTAGTGGTTATCAGACCTATGATAACATATGGAGCCATAGTTTGATGGCCTAAGGTACTTCGTGGTACCGCGAGGGCCAAACTGGCTCATCTACAGAGACAAGCATGTCTGATGATAACGGGAGCGATAAGCACCGCACCATCAGTCGCTCTGGAGGTCCTCCTCAATATTCCCCCACTTCACATAGGGTTGGAGAGGGTGGCGAGGTGGACAACGTACAGACTAATACAAACGGCAGATAACATGCAGAGGGAAGTCAGTCTGAGGGGGTCCGGACTCCTTGATGACAGTGATTGTCACAGGATTCTGGGAATGGTCTCGGACTTGATGCCTACAAAAATCAGCAGAGATCTGTCTTTCAAGACCGTCCTCCCGGAAAGGGAGGACTGGGACCGGAACCAATCGACCCAGTTGAGAGCGGACCTCTGCTGGTACTCTGACGGCTCCAAAACCAATATGGGAGTAGGAGCCGGCGCATATGGGGGCAGCACCGATGCTAGACTATCAGCTAGCCTCGGCAAGTACGCAACCATACACCAGGCAGAAGTTTATGCCATCGAGATGTGTGCAAGGGAAAGCTTAAAAGACCTATGCACAAACAAATCGATAAAGATATATGCAGATAGCCAAGCTGCAATAAAGGCTCTTGGTTCCTACCGGTGCAATTCAAAGACGGTATGGAGTTGTAAATCTGCCCTTAACGAATTGGGCAGCTGTAATGAGGTGTCGCTGGTCTGGATACCGGGTCACTCGGACCATGACGGCAACGTTGCGGCAGACGCGCTTGCCAGGAGTGGTGCCCAGTGTGACTTTGTCGGACCAGAACCGGTGCTGGGAATAACATCTTGCACAGCAAAACGCACCTTAAAGACCTGGACAGATAGAAGGACAATTCAATATTGGCAAAATCTTCCAGGATTAGCTCACTCTAAGGCCTTCATAAATGGCCTGTCTGAGTCAAGGGCTAAGAAACTTCTAGAGTTGAACAGACAACAACTGAGTACTCTAGTCGGCCTGTATACAGGACACTGTCGCTTGCGGCATCACATGCACCGTATTGGGATCGGTCAGGAGACCGAGTGCCGGCTGTGTATGGAGAATGACGAAACAGCAGAGCACGTGCTGTGTTCCTGTCCGGCAGCGGATAGGACTAGACACCTGCTCTTTGGCAAGGTAAAGCTTGCTCCAGAGGATCTGGATCAACTTTCGCCCGTAAAGGTTATCGACCTCTGTAGGAGGCTGGATTTGTTGCGCGAAATATAGACATTAGGCGTGAGCCACAATAGACCTTATGGTCGCGGTGGAGGGACCGATATGGACCACTCACAAACTAACCTAACCTAACCTAACCTAGCTAACGTATGCTTAAATAGCTCAGTGGTAGCGTGCTTGTCTTCTACGCAGAAGGTTCCGAGTTCGATTCCCGTTCGATAAATGTATGTTGTTTTTTAATTTGACAATTGGAGAAACGATAGTGTACAGATTTCATACGTTTTGAACAGGATCTCATTTTTGTTTAAAACGCTTAAATAACTTTGTCACCTTTTGAGTCTGAAATTATAATTTCCAGCAGACATTTTGTTATTGTTGATATTGAAAAGACCGGTTTGATTAGGTTGACTAAAACGAAATCATTGATGCGACTATTAACAACTGCTACGTTTATAATTTGGCAGATGCATTACTTTTCTAAATATGAATTAGGTTTCCTCCTGGAAATCTTTTGTAACTTTAATGAAATTTGTAACACAAGTTTCTTTTAAAGAGACTTACAATTATCTACATATATGGCAAAATTTAGTTCTTTAGCTTCATAGAAAATTGAGTTTTGGGAATTTTTTTCAAAAGGAGTTAGAAAACAAGATTTCTTTGATCATAGAGATATCGATGGTAACAGTTTCGAAATAATTCTTTAAATGTGCGCGTACTAGGACCTCTAAAATCGATCTTCAAATGCTGTGTAAGTTTAAAGTATTAATTCTAGTAATATGCCGTATAAAAACAGTGTACAATTCTTATGGAAATTCACTACTATAACGCATTTGCTGCATCCCGCACATTTTTTCCATAATTATGTGTACTTATTATGTAGGTAATATTTGTATTCAGTTGCCAAAATGTCGCTTTTAAAGAAAAAATCATTGAGTGCTATGCCATTTGTTTTACCTTAGCAATCCAGTCTTGCTCCCCGTTCTCCCATTTGTTGAAAAATATGTAAAACCCAATATTTTAGGACCAACAACTTCTACCCGTCAAGTTGCACGTGAAAATGATGTTAGTCCATCAACAGTTTTAAGGTGTTTTAAAAACGAAAAAATGCATCCCTATAAACTACAACACGTTCAAGAGTTGATTGACGGTGATTTTGATAGAAGACTGCAATTTTGTGAACAACTGCTGGAGATGTTACATAGAAATGTATTTTCTTCTGCTGACGTTCTGTTTTCCGATGAAGCAACATTTCTTTTGAATGGCAATGTAAACAGGCAAAATTGCAGATACTGGGCTGCAGAAAACCGCCACTGGATGCGACGAACACACTCAGCGTCCTCAGAAGTTGAACGTTTGGGCTGGTATTATTGGTGATCACGCAGTTGGACCTGTTTTTATAGAAAATCTAAACGGTCCAAGATATTTAGAAATGCTAAGAGAACAGGTTGTCCAAATATTAGCTGAATTCTATCCAAATGTAATGGAACCTAATATTCCCCATGAAAGGATATCGTTTCAACAAGACGGTGCACCGCCCCACTTTGCTCTTCAAGTACGGGAGTATTTATACGAAGTCTTTACACACAGATTGATTGGACGATGAGGTTTCTTAGAATGGCCCGCTAGATCACCAGATCTTACACCTCCTGATTTATTTTATGGGGATACCTTAAAAACAGAGTGTATTAAACGCAGCCTGCTGATTTAGACGATTTGAAAATGAAAATAACAACAGAAATTAGGAATGTAACGCCTGACGTGTTGAACAGAGTTAGGAAAGAATTCCAGAGCAGATCATTTCGTTGTGTGCAAGTGAATGGAGAACATTTTGATCATTTATTATAAGAAAGGGACGTTTTTATTAAGTTTATTTTTGAAATTTGAATTTCATGGTAAACTGTTTAGTTTTAATATTCCGGTATTAAATTTCCACTCTGTATTGAAAACTGTAATATTAGACCATACATGTGGGGTATCTCCACATTCAGAGAAATGTGATCCATCGAATTGTGATGAAAAAATGTAGGGTTGCTATTTTTTTTAATAGATAAAGTGGTGGGGGTAAAATGATGGGAGCTTACTTTTTTTAACTATGATTATAAGATAATGTTCGACAAATTAAACTTCACGTGTCTCAGCGTTTTCCACAAATACTATTTTTTGCTGAATAATGAATTTTTTTCCATAAGTGTGTTTCACACTATATATATTATATATATATATATATATATATATATATATATATATATATATATATATATATATATATATATATATATATAAATCAACATATTTTTAAACTGAGATCTTCAGTACTTCACTAGATGGTTCTTATAGGCCCGTCACCATGAACCACACTGTATGCTTTATTTTCACATTAGTGAGGGCATTCTCATCATTCGTTTTTAATGTTAATTTTCCTCAAACTGTATACCTTATTCCCGCATTAGTACGGCCATTCTTATTATTCTTTTTTAATTTCAATTTCATGAAAAAAAAACCGTTTATTTCTAAAAGCTTCTGTTGTTTTTTCCAAACCTATAGAACGCAAAATGGAGGGGTGCATTTTCTGATACCAATAAATTGATTTAAATTGTCATCTTTTGTATCAGGAACCTGTAGTTTTGTGTTGAACATATATTTAAGGGAGCCTGTATTATAGCCAATTTCGAAATATCCAGACATTACAGCACGCCACTGCTGTTAAGGAATTTATCGCTTATATTTAAAACGTATTACTATAGAAATGGTATTATATTATTGCAATATAATGAATGTCAGCATTAGTAGAATGTTATCGTGGATTTTTTTATGTTGTTCAAACCTCGGTACAATATTCAAGTCTGGTACTGGTGAAAGGTGTATAACCGTTAAAAGAAAATAATGATGCAGACATTTCACTTTAAATACTTTTAATTTGCCTCATCGCAGACATTTGAATTAAAATAAGTATGTAATGTCCTGACTGTGAAGGCCATGCAGGTAGCAAATGTTACGTAAACCGATCAGCTTCAAGATGTAACTGTATCTGATGATACACCGTGTGTTCAATTAAATAAAGACATTAGAAACTACTTGTTTAATGGTAGCAGCAACGTCTAATTTTCTTTCGATTTTTGATAAAATAAAAGCTGGGTCATAAAAAGTCTGGATGCAGCAAGTGCGTTATGGTAGTGAATTTTCATTAAAATGTTTTTAATAGCAAATGTATGTTTTTTTTAAAGAAAGCAGGCATCAAATTTGGTTCCCAGTATAACCTATATAGTGCCATGTTTCATCAAAATGACTTTACTGTGTGAAAGTGTACAAAAATTTCCCAAAGTAAACTTAAATTGTTTCCGAAAAAACTGGTTTCTTGGTCAACAGCAAATTGAGCTATTTTAATGAAAAAAATTTCTAAGCTGTCGAATGAATGAGGCGTATATTCGGGATTTATCAGGCCGGAGAATAAAGTCACGTTATGGACATTGAAGTCATCTAATCTTATACAGAATCACTGTGTTCCCGCAAATCTTCATAAAATAATTTGATTATGAAGATCAGACTTTTAAACTCTCAAAACATTTCTTGAAATGAACGCAAATTAATTTTGATTAAACCCCGACACATTAGCCTGCTCAATTGGACCAATTAAAAAATATGTTGCTAAAAAATGTAAATGTATTTTGGTAAAGCTTCGTTTATATGTTTGCCTTTCATATGCTGTTGTGTACCAAAATGTAAGTTTCTAGGTTAATGGAAAATTGAGTTATAAAAATGTACAAGCTTCTAATGAAAATTGGCTACCATAACGCACTTGCTGCGTCTCGAATTTCTTTTCTTACAAACATGCATGGGCCAGCCTGTGAATCTAGATCTTTTTTTAAAGATGTATTTCCAGAATCTGTGTTTAAAAACCACAAATTTTGAAAATTCAAGTCCCCACCTTGAAATTTTCAGAGGAAAAGCTATGAACAAAATATTTAACAACTCTTCTAATAGGCAAATTGAGCTCATCGATTAATTTGACACTAGCTTATTGAGTAGATTTTATAATCGCCTTGAAAACGCAACAGAAAATAATACCAACATATAATTTCCCCTTTTAAATAAAGCGTTACATTGTACAACTAGAGTAACAAACTTTGAAGTATGTATCTACAAACGATATATGTTATCAATATTATTATCAGAAGAATATATATCGCCATTATGTTTTTGTTTATCTAAGGTTTCGGTGAAAACTGACGAAAACAATCGACAAATTTAGTTTCATAATCTTATAACAATCGATGGGTAATCTTTGAGTGGAAATGTCTATACAATACAATGTATACGAAAAGTATTTCAGTATCCAAAAAAATACAAAAACCACCACGCAGACATTCGCTTAAACTTATCTGATATTTTTTAACATTAATGGATGGGTTGCGAAAAGTTTTTGGATCGGCCGCTTAAACAGCCCCTCAACACTTCAGCGTATGTGGAAGGTCAAAGGTGATACAAGAATAAAAAAAATGTCCCAAAACCAACCCTTGAGAATCCAGCAACCGTACTCCTATAAAGGAGAGATCAAGGGACTCGGCGGAGCTGCTGGAAAGCTCATCTACAGCAGATCCGGCGAGAACCCGAGGACCTGCATTTTTGTCAGGGACGGAATGGAGTTTCTGCCTTTGATGAATTTCTGTTCCAGGGACCTGGCAACGATCAAAATCCGATGTGGAGGAGCAAATGGGCCGAGAGACATTACTGTCGGATCGACCTATTTGCCAGGGGACAGCACGGACCCTCCTCCACCCAACGAATTGAAGCAGCTGATGGTGGGTACCTGCTCTGCTACCCACCATCAGCTGCTCCAATTCGTTGGGTGGAGGAGGGTCCGTGCTGTCCCCTGGCAAATAGGTCGATCCGACAGTAATGTCTCTCGGCCCATTTGCTCCGGAATGGAGTTTCTGCCTTTGATGAATTTCTGTTCCAGGGACCTGGCAACGATCAAAATCCGATGTGGAGGAGCAAATGGGCCGAGAGACATTACTGTCGGATCGACCTATTTGCCAGGGGACAGCACGGACCCTCCTCCACCCAACGAATTGGAGCAGCTGATGGTGGGTAGCAGAGCAGGTGGATGGCAGACCATCATCGGCATGGATGTGACCGCGCACCATGAGTTGTGGAAAAGCTCGGACACAAACTCTAGGGGTGAGTCTCTTTTACAATTCTTCATGAAATTTAATTTAGACATATTGAATAGAGGTAATAAACTGACCTTCGTCACAACACGGCGTGAGAAAGTTTTAGATTTAACAGTTTCCTGGTGACTCTGTTAAGAACTGGGCTGTGTCTGGGGAAATGAGTAGCTCAGACTACAGATACATCTCGTTTGAAATCGAAAGACAAACGGTATGGTACCGGGACACTCGCAAGGCGGTCTGGGAGGCCTACAGGGCAGACCTAGCAGTGGGGCTGCGGGGGGTTAAGAGTACCATAGACAATTCAATAGACCTCGAGATTGCGGCAGCCCAAGTGCAAGGCGCAATCACCTCGGCCTATTATAACGCCAACTGCCCCCTGAAAATGAGGGCGTTCACCAGGAACGTCCCGTGGTGGAATGAGGACCTCAGGCAAAGGAGGACACAGCTTCGTAAGCTGTTCAACGCGGCCAAAAGGTCGGGTGCATAGGTTGAATATAGACATGCCCTAACAAGCTATAACAAAAGACTGAGAGAAGCCAGGAAGGAGTCGTGAAGGAGGCACTGCGAGGAAGTGGAGAACACATTCGAGAGTGCTCGATTACAGAAGATCCTGTCCAAAGGCACTCAGACCAACATAGGCTCCCTTAGAACATACACAGGAGGCTTTACAAGCTTGGGGGAGGAAACTATGGAAATTTTACTACAGACCATTGTTAACATACGCGGCACGGGTCTGGTGGCCTTAGGTGACACAATCCAGTGCCAAACAAAACTAGTCAAGATCCAAAGGATGGCTTGCCTGGGCATCACAGGGGCCATGTCTTCAACCCCAACAGCCGCCATGGAGGTGTTGCTGGATCTGATAGGTCTCATGGGGGAGGCCAGGCTAGGACTATACAGATTAGCCTGAAATAGCAGGTTGAAGATCAACCCAGGCTTCAGGGGCCACTGTAAAATTCAGGAGATCGTGAAGGAGCCCAAGCTTGAAATGAGGTCAGACTTCGCGATCTCACGAATCTGCAGGGAAAACAATTTTACCGTGGAAATCCCCGACCGCGAGGCATGGCGGGAGGAGACGCCGGGCTTACCACGGGACGTGCTCGTCTGGTTCACGGACGGATCCGACGGGGAGCGTGCGACAGGGGGCACGTGTTTATTCGGAAGGACCGAGGGTAAGTCATAGTATTTCCCTCGGGGCCCATGCAACGGTCTTTCAAGTCGAAATCCCCATCCTACACTGTGCGCGGGAGAACAAGAGGAGGGGCTACACCAACAAGCGGATCCTCATAGCCACAGACAGCCCTTAAGGCCCTAAGTAGCCCACGGGTAAATTCCAGACTGGTAAGTGAATGCCAAGACTAGACAAGCAGCCTGGCTGGGCAGAATGAGGTCACCCTCATCTGGGTGCCGGGTCACTCGGGGGTCAAAGGCAATGAAGAAGCTGACAGTCTCGCGAAGAGAAGGTCAGCAGAACCATTTATGAGACCAGAACCGGCCCTGGGCGTATCGAAAGGCACAAAAATGACTTGATTGAAACATGTGCCAAGATCAGAAAAAGTCTCGACACCAAAACATTGTTTTTCTCCCTCAGGGATCGTCCGCGGATTTGCCGCCCCGATAGCACTGCAACTACCAAAACATTTAGTGAAACTTAAAATATTCAGCAGTTGAAAAAGCACTCAAATCAAGAAGCATAAACTTACGGGGGACATTGACCAAAACGACAAAAGGCTTCGGAGTGAAAAGACACACGGAAAATGCCAAAAGAACCTGAGAAGATGAACGAAGCAAAAATCACTTGATTTAAAGTTTAAATTTTAAACTATTGCCAAGATCGAACAAGCTCTGGACTTACCGATACATTCAGCAAAATTTAGAATATTCAGCAAAGTCCAAAAAGCCCTCAAAGGCATAAAGTTATGGGGGACACGAAGCAAAACCACAAAAGGCTTTGAAATGAGAATGAACATTGATAATTAAAAAGAGCCGTGTCAAGCATTTGAAAAAAGCAAACATGACTTGATTTCAAGATTTGCCAAGATCAAACCAGGTCTCGACTTACCGAAACATTTAGTAAAACTTAAAATACTTTATTCAAGAGCCCCCAAAACAAGAAGCATAAACTTGAGGGAACTGAGCAAAACCACAAAAGGCTTCGAAGTTGAAAGAAACGTGGGTAATATCAAAACATTCATGGTAAGTATTTGGCAGCACCTTAAAAGGCGAAAGAAGCAAAAATGCGTTGATTTAAACTATTGCCAAGATCAAACACGCTCTCGACTTACTCAAGCATTCAGTAAAATTTAAAAGTCCAAAAAGACATCACATGAAAAAGCATGAAAAAGCATAGACTTATGGGGGACACAGAGCAAAACAAAAACAAACAAAAAAAGTTTTGAAATAAGGATCAACATGGAGAATTAGAAAAATACTCCTAGAATATTAAAAGGTGTAAAAAACAAACATGACTTGATATAAACATTTGCCAAGGTCTCGATTTACTGAAACCTTTAGCAAAACTTAAAATATGTAGCAAAGCCAAAAGAGCCCCCAAAACAAGAAGCATAAACTTATGGGGGACACTGAGCAAAACCACAAAGTGAAAAGAAACATGGAGAAGTTCCAAAGCCCCAGGATGAGTATTTGGCAGGACCTTAAAAGGCGAAGGAAGCAAAACTGACTTTTGCCAAGATCAAAAAGGGTCTCGACTTACTGAAACATTCAACACAACTTAAAATACTTTCAAGCCGATAAGTCAGTTTTTATATGACTTAAGAAATCAAAAATAGTTTTAGCAACACGTTATATTAGCCAGTTTTAAATGAATTTTAAATAAAACATTAGAAACTTACATACAACAAAGATTCCCGAAAATAAATGTTGAATAAATTTCATGTCAACACCGCAGCCACGAAATTCGGCCTGTGTACTAAATAAATCGGTTCCTAAATCGATGACCGCAACAAAAATAAAACAGTTGGTCGATGTGTGCGTTGAATGTCACCGTCGTCGTTTCATATGACCGTAAATTTTAGATCACGTCTTCAAATTAATTGGCTCGATGGAAAGCTAAACGCATCAGATCTGTCTCCTAGTGGCATGACGGATCTGAGGTACCAACACAACTTATAAATTTCAACATTTAACCGATCTCGTAATCTCTTGAATCTATTAAAGCCGCTTGAAGAATCTACCAGAGCAAGGAGGATCGTCTCTACCGGTCTCTACATGAAGACATGAAAGTGAAGAACAGTTTAATCAAAGCGGGAAGCTCGCAGAGTAAAAAAAGAAAGGCATAAAGCTTGAGGTAAGTGAACTCGGGAGTATGCAGTTCGACTTTTTTTAAATAATTTACTATGGGCGGTGTGCAAGCACATTTAAACGATTTTGGTTAATATACAGGGTGAACAATAATACATATTTACATAGCTTTAAACCGAAACTTAATTTGTGTGAAGAGTCTCGGTGGTTCAGTGGTGAGAACGTGTGGCTTGAATCGAAGGGTACCGGGTTCGATCCCAGGGTTCTCCTTTCACTTTTTCGGTACAAACTGTAACATTACCATCAACCGAGGTTGTGGCATTGTATTTGAGCAAGCTGGATGTCTGCACGTTTCGCCCTTCGGAGGGGGCGTAAACCGTCGATTCCGTGTCCATGCGATGTTAAAGATCCATACCACCCTTACAGAAAGGCAGGGATTCGGCAAAATTTCCAGGATAATGAGGTGAAACTGCTCCCTGGCGTTGGTGATTGGCCATAGTCGCGGAAATAGGCCAACGTTAAAAAAACACACACCACAATCTGTGTCAAATGTGTAATGTCTTATGAAACATTTAAATAGCTTGACACGAAAAACTTAATCTACGAGGAATTTGTAATGTCTTATACACAGGCTGGCTCGAAATAACAGCAGTAGATTCTTGGCATCAAAATTTTGCTATTTTAGTAAACTTACCTTATAGTTATAGAAGAAGTTACAGACAATCCAACAAAGCAAGAAATATAAGAAATTTTACAAACAATGAAAAAACAACACCAGTCCAGGTGAAAATGGTATCACGGCCGAAAATTGAAAATATGGAGGGACTGTCTTGGTTCACATGATGTACGAACTGGCAAAGGAAATTTGGAAAACAAAGGAGATGCCACAAAAATGGAACAAGACCATCATGATAACTCTATTTAAGAAATGAGATATAACGGAATGTGGCAACTACAGGGGGATAGGTTTACCACATGTGACTTACAAAATTGTGGCCACATTACTAAAAATAAAATACAAAATCGGGACGCAGTAAGTGCGTTATAGTATTGAATTTTCATACGAATTGTACACTGTTAGTAAGATATACTATTAAAACTAGTTCTTTAAATTTAAATGGACCTTGGAGATCGGTTTTAGAGTCCCAGTTAGAGATTGTTTGAAAAAATTTATGTTTTATATGGACATAGAAAATAAGAATTTGGTCTTAGATATAACATGTAAATACTGCAAGTGTCTTTAAAAAAATTTGTGTTACAAATGTCATTGGTTACAAAAGTTTTTCAGAAAAAAAATATTTATTTAAAAGGGAATGTACCTGTCAAATTATAGATATTGCAGGTATTTCTCCTTATTAATTGTTTGGATGGTTTTGTTTTAGTCAACTCATCCAGTTTTTGCAAACAATAAACAACAACAAATGTTTTTTTAAACAAATTTGTAGTTATCCGCGAAGCTCATTATGTTATTTTTCTTTAATTTAGTACCCACCGGTGTTTACATAGGTGTTACTTTGGTCCAAGATTGAAGATTCTAGCTTAATAGGAAATTTATTGAGCTATCAGATTTGAAATATTCTTACGAAAATTTTCTACCATAACATAAAAAAACCTTTTTTTTGTGTTGTTTATTGTTTGCAAAAACTGGATGGGTTGACTGAAGCAAAACCATCAAATCAATTAATAAGGAAAAATACCTGCCATATTTATAATTTGACAGGTACATTCCTTTGTAAATAATAATTTTTTTTTCTGAAAAACTTTTGTAACTTTAATGAAATTTGTAACACAATTTTTTAAAGGCACTTGCAGTACTTACATATATCTAAGACCAAATTTTAATTTTTTAGCACCATATAAAATATAATTTTTTTCAAATAATCGCTAACTGGGACTCTAAAACTGATCTCCAAGGTCCATTTAAATTTAAAGAATTAGTTTAAATAATATATCTTACTAATAGTGTACAATTCTTATGAAAATTCACTACTATAACGTACTTGCTGCGTCCCGAAATTTTTTATTTATAGTATACATTCGCATGCTAAAATTTAGCGCTTTTGGACGCAAACATTGTCCCGGTATTAGAAAAGAAATGGTCCAAAGGTGACAATTTACACAATTGTTAGTTGTACCCAGCTCTAGCTATAAAATTTTGTGTAAACTAGAGCTATCGTGACAACATACTACCTGGTCCTACACCGAGGTGGCGTCCCTGTCGTATCTCTCACAACGTTCTCCAGGCTGACATCTTGCGACAACTTCCATTGCTTAGATTTTTATCTACGATCTCCAAAGCATTCGACCAGGTTTGGCACACAGCGCTGCTTAATAAACTTCCGGCCTATGGCCTACCACTAAAACTCTGTACCTGGACAGCAAATTTCCTCTCCAACCGGAGCATTTCTGTTGTTGTAAATGGCCATTCTTCTAAACTGTATCCAATTAATGCAGGAGTTCCTCAAGGTTCAGCTTTAGCCCCTACTTTGTTTCTTCTCCACATCAATGACCTCCTGTCTAGCACATCCAACCCAGTTCACAGTTACGCGGATCATAGCACCATCCACTCAAATATACAATATTCTAAGCTCTTTAGCCCAATTAGATGAGGATCGCAGACTCATGGAGGGTTCTGTCTCCGCGGATCTCCAGAAAATATTAGACATGGGAAGTAGAAATCTTGTACAATTCAACCTCACCAAATCTCAGCCTTGCTTTCTATCTCATAAGAGATACACCAGCCCTAGACCCATCACAATGAACAACAAAGTTATTCAAAATAATGCGTCCTTTTCACTTGTTGGCATTTCTGTGGATCGAAATCTCAATTGGCACCACATGTCACATCAATTGCAGAAGTGGCTGCTAAGAAATTAGGTTTTCTGTTCCGGGCTCGCAAATACTTTTCACCAGCTAATCTCTATACCTTATATACTTGACAAATAAGGCCAAACCTCGAATACTGCTCCCACATCTGGGGTGCTACTGCCGCTTCTACACTCGCTACTCTGGACTCCATTCAGACGAGAGCTATACGTCTCATCGGTGACCCTACCCTCACTCAAAAGCTGCCATCCCTTGCCCACCGACGTGCCGTTGGTGACCTCTCTCTCCCTCTCTCTCTCTCTTATAGATATCTGCACGGGCACTGCTCAGAGGAGCTTTCTTCCATAGTTCCTCCACCTGCTGCCCCCAACAGATCTACCAGGGGAACAAAGCGAATGCACCCTTTTACTGTCCAGGTCACCAGACATAGAACATCTTATTATGCCCGCTCTTTTGCCCCGAGGACTTCCAAGTTGTGGAGTTCCTTGCCGGCACATTTTTTCCTTCTCCTCCGAACCTCCAAACCTCCAAGTCCCGAATTAACAAGTTGCCTCTTTCCTCCTTGTCGACACCCACGGTACGATAGTATTTAGGTTGTAAGCCCTCGTGGTGTGTTGTTGAAATATATATTTATTTAAATAGCATAGCCGTACAGATAACGTCATCTGTCCTTGTTCAACATTACAGAATCTGAAGTGATGTCGAGGATTATTTTATTATTAATTTCGAATAACTTTATTTTCCTTTGATCAAACGACTTTAAAATTGGTAATACAACCACGTCTATCTATGTTCTTTCAAGTGGTAAATATTCGTTTCAATCACTTTAAAAAAAATATTTGATCGATTGGTACAAATCAGTGAAGTATTTTTTGAGTTATCGGTTGGATCTCTATATATATATATATATATATATATATATATATATATATATATATATATATATATATATATATATATATATATATATATATATATATATATATATATATATATATATATATATATATATATATATATATATATATATATATATATATATATATATATATATATATATATATATATATATATATATATATATATATATATATATATATATATATATATATATATATATTAACTGACCATGGAAATGGGTTCCAGAGGCCCTAATTCGCGCTCATTTGAAAAATTTCCGAAAGTCTCACCATCGATACCTCTCTATTAGTGAATTTTCCTAATGAAAATTTACTAGAGCGACTAGAGAAGTATGTGAAATTTTCGTTCCATAATCAAGCTTTCTATATGTTTTGAGACTTTTTACGCCGTTTTAGCAACAACAATTTTTTTTGGTGGCAATATTCCACCCCCACACATTCAATCCCTAATTTAATAAGTACACTTGGAGAACCTAAATCACCACAACACATGTACCACAACACATATTTCAAAGAGCTTACGATCGTTTCGCTGACAAAGTCAGCGTCATCAGAGGATGAAAAATACTAAACCCCAATTTAATGTCAGCACAGAATACAGATGTTTGATGAAATGAAAAGTTTTCTAATAAATAAACCATAATACGATATAACGCAAGTTTTAACGGAAAAAAATTTATCAACAAATCACATCTTATTCATCCCCTACCCGCTAAAGCGATTTTACCCAAAAAAAATCCGAACCGTTTGTTCCTCGAGTGCTAACTGCATACGAAATTTGATGACGATATATCAATTCGTTCTAAAGTTATCGTGGCTACAGACAGACATACAGACAAAAAAATAATTTCGTTGCCAAATCATGTTTTATATATGTTTTGTTACTTTTTACGACGTTTAAATTAGATTAATAAAATATTCAATAATTAATTATAAACTATATTTATATGTTAATAATTTTACTTAAAACATCCTTTTCATATTTATCAATATATTGATTCAATAAAAATAAATTTTCATTTTTTTTACATAACAAAACCACTTTTTAATCTTCGGCACTATCTTCGTCAATGAAGGTTGTAATATTGTCTTTATTAAATAATGTGTTGGGTATTTCAGTTAGTCTGAGTATTTCAGACAAGTATCGTCCTTTCTTCATTGTTGTTGCCCTTACTTGTTGAAACTGGCCCATACTACATGCAGACTTGGAGACTACTTCACTAGCTTCACTGTTCGTCATCATATATTGAACCCTTAGAGTTGTTTAAAAATGATTTCCTCGGTGTCTACTCCCAACAAGATGGCTCCCCACCTCATTTCAGTCGAGAGGTAAGGGAATACCTTCATGTGACATTTACTAACTGATGGCTAGGCAGAAAAAGACCTATTGAGTGGCCATCTAGGTGTCCAGATTTGTCTCCACTCGATTTTTTATGGGGTCATTTAAAAAAACGTTGTTTACAACGATCGGTCTGTGAACTTTGAACAGTTGCGAGACCGAATTGTGATGGCCTTTCAACAAGTGCCTAACGGATCACTGCAAAACTTGATTCATCAGTTCGATAAGAAAAGCTTTACTACTGTCAAGAAGTTCAAGGGACTCAATTTGAGAATCTGCTTTATTAAATGTTACCATTTTCCCAAATAAATATCATGAAAAGACTATGGTTTACGTTATTGCCAAAGATCACTTAAAGATAATCAATACCATTAACCCTACATTAGGCGCGCGGTATTTTGTAACAAGTTTAGTCGCGCGGTCTACATATGTAGACCATTTTGTTTTATCAACATATGACACCTTCTGACACAAATTATTAAAAAACATTGAAAACTATTTTTATTTATATATATATTTTCGTCATAAATGTAATTTTTTAAATATTTTTATATAATTGTTTGAAAAAATAAATAAATACGAGAATAACACCTTTTTATACATTTTTTGGTATGTATCCAGTTTGAAACAATAATAAAAATTGATATACAATAAAAATTAAAAAAAAAAAAAAATTCTGGTAGGAACATATGACAATTTAACATAAATGCGCTAAATGCAAAAAATAAACTTATTAACAAACAACATAACGGTAGATGAAAAATGTCAATATTTTCACTCAGATAAACAGCTTGTACACATATCCGCCATGTGTTCCTTGCAAGCATAATGTCCGCATTTTACGCAAGCATTTCTTGAGGATTTGTTGCGGTTTCAAGGACAAATATAACATCTTCCGACGTATTTTTTGATTTCTGCTGAAGAGGGGGGCGGGGTACAAGCGCTTGGAGTCCAAGAATAATTCGCGCCCGCCTTTTCAGTTCTACTGGCAAAGAGACAATATTTGATCTAGCCTCTATCTGTGGCTTGATGAGTTCCCAAGAGAATTTTTCAATGAACTCACTTCTGGCAACTTTTTCTAAGGGATGATTTGATTTATACACGCAAAGGGCGTTTATGCCAGATATATTCTAGAGGTCATAGAATACAACCATTGGCCAACGACGCGAGTTTCTTGCGACGTTATATTTTTCGCATAACTGATCCACCAAGTCTACACCAATTTTAGTTTTATTATATTGGGTTATAATATATGGTTTTTTGGCATCACCTGACTCGGGATCAATTCCATTGTCGTGGTGCATCGAAGACACCAAAATAACTGATTTGTTTTTCTTTGGGCAATACGAGACCATTGTAATATCCTCTTGAAAGCCAAACAGTGAGGTTTTTTCTTCTCTTTTCTTATTAGGCAAGAACTCCAAGGGAATCTCACGTTTATTCTTGCGCATAGTCCCAATATACGTCAACTTTTTTTGGTGTAACAACTTTCTTGTCAGCAGAATACTTGTGAACCAATTATCTCCTGTAATGTTACGATTAGTTCCCTCTATGGGATGTACTAATCGTAGTACAACATCCTCAGCGGAGTTGCTCAACTTATAAGGACCATCTGCCTGGGTTCCCATGTATGTCTCGAGATTGAAGGTATATGAAGTTTTGGCATCGACTAGAGCGAACACCTTTATACCATATTTGGCTGGTTTGTTGGGTATATACTGTTTGAATGAGCAGCGTCCTCTGAAAGCCAGTAATTGTTCGTCTATAGTAAGGTATTCGCTAGCTATGAAGCTGTTTTGAAAATTAGCCAGGAAAATTTCAAAAATTTCCCTAATGGGGGCTAATTTATCTATTTCTCTTCTATCGTTCCTGGTTGTTACGTCATCAAACCTTAGACAGCGGATCAAAAATCTAAATCTCTTTTCACTCATCGCGAGGTAACATGATTCAACTCCGTTGCCTTTGGAATTATCCCATATTTTTTTAGCGCTTTTCCTTGAACTTCTCAATGTTCCTATCAAAAACAAAATTCCTATCAAAGCTCTTATTTCCGTTTCATTGGTCGGTCTTGCATCTCGATCTCTTTCGAAATTATTTCTAACTTTTTCAATATATATATTCCTTGAAGTAACTATTATGTGGATGACCGCATCACTAATAAAAAGTTTTATACAGTCAATTTCAGACATAGCGTTGCCGGCCTCACGTTTTGATCCTGGTCTTATTATATTGTGAGCTCGCAAACGCACTTGTGTATTACCGCACTGTTTTTTCCACTTACTTATTTTGTCCTTCCCCGTGTAAAATTTACCACCCATAATTTGTTCATCATCAGTATCTGATAAATGTTCCTCATCATCCGATATTAGTTCTAGCTCGGAATCCGTGTCGTGATCGCTTTTTTCCACTACATATTTATTTTCTGGTTCTTCGTCTTCCTCATCTTGATCTAATGGACTTTCCTCTCCGCTAGATACCTCTTCAAACCATCTTGCCCATACATCTGGATCCCTGCTACTTTCTACGCGCCTTTTCTTTGAGTAAGACATACTTCTCTGAAACAAGTAAATAATATTAGCTATAAAATGATAACCTCAAAATAAAGTCATACGCTAACAATAATTTACACGTTTTAGCAATCAATTATACTTAACTAATCACTATAACTAACCAACAAAATATAATTATTAACACTATGCTGTATATTAATATGCAAAAAGAAGCACCACTTACCTGCTTTGTGCTAAATTATAAAAACAAGAAATTTGGTTCTCCACAAAAAAGTAGCGCCGTTAGGCGCGCGGTCTACGATCGTAGACCAAACCTGTTTAAACTCGCCTCAATCTCGTCCTGAATTATGTCAGTAACATGTCTCTTATCTTTCCTCCAATCCCGCTAGCCTCCTCAGGCTGGGCATCTCGCAAATCCTGTCTCTGTAACTTCACACCTACTAGTTTCAACCTCATCACGAACTCCGCGACTGTCTCATCGGTCCGTTGTATCGTACTCAGTAGTTTGAACTGCAGTTCCCCAGGCATCGAGACGGGCTTAAGGCGCTCGATGAATCGGTTGTTCAGCTCTAAGTACCGGGCGGTGTCCAACTCAGGCTCGGAGGAATAAAAGTGTAGCGCGGGACCAGTCAGCTTATATCTTATTAGTTTTAGAACATCACCTTCCGACCAATCATCCAACTTGCTCCATTTCTCAGTCTCCAAAAAGGTAGCCCCGATATCCTTACCTGATATCTCGGGCAGGGTAGTGGCAATTATCCCCCACAAAAGCGCTGACGACCCGAACAATCAAACATTTGCTAAACAGTTGGGAGGAGCTGCATTTGGGGCGACATTAAATCCTGAAACACTAGGTTTAGGGGTAGAAGTGGCTGTACCCAGATCTACTAAGGGGGATGTGAGGGGTTGAGCCATTATGGGTAGGTTCTTTTTCCAAGCACCGGCGACCTCAACTATGGGAGAGGTTTCTCCGTTTGACATAAATTACTCTGCCTAACCTTCGGTAAAGGTCTAGAACGACTACTCGGAAAAGCAGTAGACTAACCCAAAAAAAAAAAAAAAAAAAAAGAAATCGAATACTGGAAGCCTATGTCAAAAAAAAAAATCCCAATTTCAGTACCGACTATTCAAGTAAATAACCGACGGTAAACTGTTAATCTAGCAATTAACTCTCCAAATGCGTCGATCCTAGGCCTGGAACTGTCTGGGAATTATCAAAATTTTTTGTAAAACTAAGTATCCAGCAATAAAAATTCTCCGAACAAGTCGCTCCTAAAATGGAACGGACCTGGAAAATTATTTAAAACAAATTTGGTTAAATAAGAAACCAACTATCGACACCACTCTATTCCGCTTCAGGTTACACACTGAATCGACAGATCCGCATGTAACAAACGGCTACTCAAAGACGCGCTTGCGTAGTAGATAGTATACTGACATTATAGTCATTTATTTGGGTGTGGTCTACGATTGTAGACCGCGCGCCTAATGTAGGGTTAAAAAGGACGCTGAAAGAGTATTTCCAAAAATGTGACGCATGACCCATGTTGCTATTTAAGAAATTAAAGGGTTTCGTCCTCCAATAAAGGGTTGCTTCAAAAAATGTCGATAATGTCACCAAATAGTCGCAGAGACTATGTTTTTTGAAAATTTTGTCGCCGATGCGGTACTTCCACACGTTGTGGCGATGTGGAAATAATGACGTTAATTAAATGTTTGGGGAAAAGCGATTATAACAGTGATGTTTTTGGAAATTGGGTGTGAAATTAGACGTTTTATAACTCAAATAATCAAATATAAAATGAAATATATATAAATATATATATATATATATATATATATATATATATATATATATATATATATATATATATATATATATATATAAACGGTGTTATCAGCCACGTTATTTAATTCATTATGGATTCCGTTAACTGGTGTATTGTTGTTGATATGTAAATATATAATACATTTTTATTCACTATTTGCAACAACGCAAAAACACCTTAAGCGTAGTTTATTTAACGTTAGTTAAACAGTTGATTTTCTGATTATTTTTAATTAGATTTTTATTGCAACATCCAGTTGATTGCGATTAAGAGCATTTGATTGTTTTATGCTTTGGCTTTAAATAAAATTAAATATTAAATTGGTAATGTGTGATTAGTTTTAGTTGAACGCAGAAAATCAGTGATATGACCAAATTGTCTTTATTTATGGTGACGATGAGTTATGGTGACGATGAGTTATTAGGTTATTGAAAATTTTGGCAGATACAAGGTTGTAGTAAAGTAAGCACCAAATTGTTAGTTTATGTCAAATAACAGCCTGAGGCGAATTTAAATACGTAAAATAATGGAAAAGTAAAAAAAAATGCATATCGAAAATTAAAAAAAAATTCGGGACGCAGCAATTGCGTTATACTAGCGAATTTTCATAAGAATTGTACACTATTATTATACTGCATATTAATAAAGTTAATACTTTAAACTTACACACACCGTGAAGATCGATTTTTGAAGAAGATTTTGAAGAATTATTTTGAAAGTGTTACCATCGATATTTCTTTATTATCAAAAAAATGTTACGTTCTAACTCCGTTTGAGAAAAATGCCCAAACCTCAATTTTCTATGAAACTAAAGAACTAAATTTTGATATGTCTGTAAATAATGTGAGTCCCTTTAAAAGAAACTTGTATTACAAATTTCATTAATATTATACAGAAGATTTCCAGAAGGAAACTTAATGCATATTTAGAAAAGTAAATTATCTGCCAAATTATAAACGTGGCAGTTATTTTTCCTTATTGATCGCCAGTATGGTTTCAATTTAGTCAACCTAATCAAACTGGTTTTAGTGAATTTTCTTTAAAAAAAAACTAATGAGGAGATCCCGACTTTTGAATTTTGAAAAAATTTCTTTAAATGAGCGCTAATTAGGCCCCCCCAGAACACAAATCCGGGGCCAGTTTCAATATATATATATATATATATATATATATATATATATATATATATATATATATATATATATATATATATATATATATATATATATATATATATATATATATATATATATCACACCGATAACTTAAAAAATAATGGGCCGATTTTGATTAAATTTGGCGAATACTTTCCTTTTGCAAATGGATTGGATAAGTTCGTTAGTCAGGAAAATCGGCCAAAGTTTTCCCAGAACATTTTGTGTTTTCTTTCAAAAAAAATTATTATATCTCCGGAAATAATAAAGTAAGGGCAATCAAATTTGGTACGCTGGTTTATATCGTTATAGGTGAGCTACCTACCAAAATTTAGCTCTGTAGGTCAAAAAAAGTTATGGGCATTTAAAGAAAAATAAATTGGGGTTTTCCTCAAAACGTCAAAGTGACAATTTAAAACGTCCAAATTCGCAACATTTAGGCAAATAACTTGAATCTAATACGGGCTATGGAAAGAAAATGTCTCAAGAAGAATGTTTTACAAACCCTGAAGTCTTAGTTTCAACCGTCATTGTCCTTCATTTTACTAAAATATTTCCAGAAAATTCATATCAAATAGACCCTTTCTCTGATGCTTGGCAGTAGTCTTAGCTATAGAGTTTATCGTTTAATGGTATATAATTTTTGTCGAATTTTCGTAAAAAATCAATAAAGCTCAATATATTCGTTATTATACAAGATATGAAAATATATTGTATACATTAATTATAGGGTGTCTTGAGCTACATCTTAAAAAATATTTCTACAATCACAGGCTGGCCCATAAGTCGTTGGTGATACAAATAATCTTTTTTTAGTCGCAAACGCCTTATGTTTTTGCATTTTCCATCGAAATATCATGCATGTTTGTAAGTTAAGAAATTCTGGACGCAGCAAGTGCGTTATGGTAGCGAGTTTTGATTAAATGTTTCATATTTGAAAAGCTCAATTTGCTATTAACCTATAAGGTTGGCCAAGAAACGGATTTTTTCGGTTACACTTGAAGTTTACTTTCGGAATTTTTTGTACGTTTTCAAACAATAGAGTTATTTTAATGAAACATGGCACATTGTTTTTACTATATATGTTAACTGGTAATCAAATTTGATGCCTGCTTTCTGAAAAAAAAAAACACATATTTGCTATTAAAAATATTTTTATGAAAATTCACTACCATAACGCACTTACTGCGTCCCGAACTTTTTTCAATATCAACAATAACAAAATTATAATTTCAGATGTAAGGCTAGATGCATTCTCACCACAATTAGAACCGTAGACCGGTTTCGCTCTAATTAGAGCTCGTCAGTTGGTTCCGCAACTAGGTGGCGGCACGTTCACCACGCAGTGTTATAATTTCAGGCTCAAAAGCGACAAACTTATTTAGGCGTTTGAAACAAAAATGAGATCTTGATCAAAATGTATGAAATCTGTGCACCATTGTTTCTCCAAACATCAAAATAAAACATTTAAAAAAAATACATTTATCGAACTGGATTCGATCGCATAACCTTCTGCTTATGAGGCAAGCGGCACGTCTCCGAGCCATCTGGCCACACGTCAAAAAACGTTTTGTTTAGGTGATACATTAGATCGGCTTCATGCCCAGGATATTATATTCAAAGTATATGTAACAATTTGCAGGATTACCATTGAAACACATCCCACGACTGTTTCGGTCTTATATGACGTCTTATGTTTAAGTTTAAAGATAAAAGAAACTATTATATAATCATTTTTATACAGACTTAGCTTGATTTTGTTTATATTCGTACTATATTATGCGACAGCATAATATATCTATGCTGCGCTAAAACTGTATTTGAGGCCGTTCATAAAGCTACAAATATAGTGTCTTTTTGTAATTGACTGAATCCCCCAGTTACATAACAGTTACTTGGCAAATTTTTAATTTCGTCGTCTCTCATTTTCCATAATTGCGGCCGAAACTTCACGATTGTTGGTTCGGGTAGTATGTGAGAAATTTAAATATGTTATTGTTAATAACACTGCTGGTAGAGGGCGCCACCTGTAAGACTATACTTGCATTCAATTGGCTATAATTTTTTGACACCCAGTAATATCGAGCTACCGTATAGCTACATTGCAGCCCTTATCAATCGTAAGCAAAAAATGTATATTTGATTTAAATATCTCAGACACACCATTTTCGAGATATTTCAATTTTTGTATGTCGATGTCGCTCAAAAATTATTTTTTCTCAAGTAATTAATTGTATTGTCTGCAAATTTTAATAACAAATAAAACAACAAATAAACCATAGGTTATGTCTAATGTCAAGAGGTACATTTTCTAATAACCCATTTAGTTGGTTTTGCAGGAATTCAAGATAAGTTGTAGCATTGTCTGTGAGGTAAAAAAAATCGGTCCTATCACATTACACCCTGCAATTCCAGCCCATACATTTAAGGAAAATTGCTGTTGATGATGCCTTTCAAAAACTGCGTGGGGATTTTCGTCAGTTCAAATATGGCTGTTACGAAAATTGACGATCCCGTCGCGCCTAAATCCAGACTCGTCAGTGAACAATACACAATTCAACAAGTTCTCTACATTATTATATTGAAGAAACCATTGGCAAAATTGTAGGCGAGGTATAAAATCTCTTTCAGGCGATAGTGCCTGCACACGTTGGATGTGATATGAACGCAATTGTTGCTCGTGAAGAACTCGCCATATCGTTGCATTGGATGCTCCCAGATAATTGGCCATTTCCCTAGTGCTTATTTTTGGATTTTGTTCAATTTCATCCAGAACAGCCTCCTCAAAATCAGGATTTCGTGCACTTCGTGGTCTGCCTCAATCAGCAGTAACTTTATTAAGGGTACCTGGTAAAAAAATATATAATTGGAAAGAGACAGATCGATGTATTAGATAATGTAAGTATGTACCCGTTTCTCGTAGACGGATGTCAATCCGTCGAAACATCCTTGTGTCTGCAATTCTCCGATTTGGGAAGGCTTCTTCATACAGTCGTTTCGCCTCATAACAGTTTTCAAAAGCCCGTGAATACATAACATGCATGTCTGTTAGTTCATTGTTGGTAAAGACTTCCATATTTAATTAGAAAAATTACGGACAATACAATTAATTACTTAAAAATAGTGACTAGTCTCAAACGTAAAAGTCAAATGTAGTATATGTCACGACCAAAATGCAAAAGTCAAGTCCCGTAACGATGGAAACCACTTTGTTAAATGGTTTGTTCAAAGTTTGTTATCATGGCTTTTTATTTTCTATTCATGATTGTGTCTTGTCAGTTCTTTTTTCTGGTAAGATTTTAATATTTAACTAGAGAATAAGAAAACTAAGTTTATACATGCTGATAGCAATTAAAAGGTGAAAAATGTATTCCTATGATTTGTCGCAGAATTAATTTTTGAGCGACATCGACATACAAAAATTGAAATATCTCGAAAATGGTGTGCCCGAGAGATTTAAATCAAATATACATTTTTTGCTTACAATTGATAAGGGCTGCAATGTAGCTATACGGTAGGTCGATATTACTGGGTGTCAAAAAATTATAATTGAATGCAAGCCATGTCTTACAGGTGGCGCCCTCCGCCAGCAGTGTTATTAACAATAACATATTTAAATTTCTTGTAATCAAAAACCCCCACATGCCAATTTTCACGTCAAATTTTTAATTTGACTCAGACTTATTCGTGAAAAACTGACAAAAACAAATAACTTTAACACGCTGTATTTAAAAAAGTAAGCATTTGCGGACCCATGTTTATATGACAAAAATAGTTTTATTTTTTTGTGCTGAATGTGCACCTGTAACATAGACCATCATTTTTGAAACAGCCTATATATATATATATATATATATATATATATATATATATATATATATATATATATATATATATATATATATATATAAACTGACCGCGGATATGGGTTCTAGGGACGCAAAACGCAATTGAGATTTCCATAAAACACAATTTTGCCCTCATGTTCTCTAAGATACCTCAACTATATGAAAAATATTAAATTTCCCGATTTGGATAATGACAACAACATTGAAGTTTTCGCACAGATTTTTGTCATGGATGCAGTGCTCTAAGTTTTAACTCTAAATTTAAATTATTCCAGTGAAATCACTTACCAAACCAACAGATTAAATGCTTGCTAAACTGGACTTCATAGTCTTACACTCTCAAGTGACCACCAGACATGGGACAGAGAGAGTGAAGGGACAAAGAACTCATCTGTATGGTATACAGGTGGGTCTAAACAAACAAGAACCTAAAATATTTCCAAACCGAGTCTAAACTGACCTGCGACTGTGAAATATGGCTACGAACAGCAAAGTAACTGTGACGTGGCTACCAGGACATCAAGGCATTGAAGGAAATGAAGAAGCAGATAGCTTTGCAAAAATGGCAGCAACAACACCAATCTATGATCCAGAGCTCTACTGTGGACTAACAAAAAGCCATGTAAGAAATGAATTTGATGAACCAGATGCTGTTATAATAGTTGAAAACCCCAGACTTAAGGCAGGCAAAACAGTTCATCACCATATCAATAAAGAAGTCTGAACTGTTTCTTTAATTGAACAGGAACGACTTGAGGATAATCACAGGACTTCTCACAGGGCAGTCCCCAGTAAGGTGTCACCTTATGCAGATGGGTAGGCTGATAGTGAAGGCACTTCACTGGATCAGCGGAAACAACAGATCATCTGCTACGCGACTGCGTGGCTTAGTTCTGCAAAAGGCTGAAATACCTTAAACGGGTGTCTTTAACACCTCAGCAAATAGGTAAAATAGCCCCTAAAAAGATAGGAGAATGTATGAAAAGTCTGGACATTTGAGGTAGCTATTAGAAAAATGAGTCATACACAAAACTTGCAACACTAAGAGGCCGAAGGCCTATACGACTCATTAACAATGTTTAATTTGAGATTGCGCGAATGTATTTCAGAATAAATCAAATTAAAACATGATTTTTTTAAGAATTAGTTGTAACAAACTTGGCGTCCGGGCAGATGGGTTTTTGCTGACCACACAAGATCAGGTCATCCCAACAATAAACTACCTAATGTATATAGTTGGGAGATAATTCAGTCCAAGATGAGAAATGTAGATTTGGGTGTAAGTCATCAGAGACTATCCAGCATGTCGCCGAAGGATGTCAAGCGTTTGCTGCAACAGAGTATAAAGAGATGCACGACGCAGTTGCTAAAATACTTAATCAAGAATTGGCTCTGAAACTGGGAGTTTTAAATCTTAGTAAGATGCCCTTAACTTCGCGAGCCCGCGAATGTGCTGGAAAAACAACTTTACAGTGGAAATCCCCGACCGCGAGGCATGGCGGGAGGAGATGCCGGGCATACCACGGGACGCGCTCGTCTGGTTCACGGATGAATCCGGCGGGGAGCGTGGGACGGTGGCAGGTGTTTACTCGAAAGGATCGAGGGTAAGTCATACTATTTCCCTCGGAGCCCATGCCACGGTGTGTCAGGCAGAGATGTACGCCAACCTGCACTGTGTGCGGGAAAACAAGAGGAGGGGCTACACCAACAAGCGGATCCTCATAGCCACAGACAGCCAGGCAGCCCTTAAGGCACTAAGTAGCCCACGGGTAAATTCCTGGCTGGTGAGTGAGTGCCGAGACGAGCGACCTGGCTGAGCAGAATGAGGTGACCCTCATCTGGGTGCCGGGTCACTCGGGGGTCAAAGGCAATGAAGAAGCTGACAGTCTCGCGAAGAGAGTCAGCAGAACCATTTATGGGACCAGAACCGGCTCTGGGCGTGTCAAAGAGCACTGCCAGGGGAGCCATTAAGTCATGGGTCAGAAACCAACACAAGGTGTACTGGGCGGACTGTCCAGGGCTCAGACATGGGAAGTCAATAATTGACGGACCCAGTTCAAAGAGAGCTGTGGAGCTGCTAAATCTTAGCAGAGGACAGCTCAGAAACACAACAGGTCTCTTGACGGGACACATGGCCGTCAAGAAACACCTGCATAAAATGGGGCGGTTCGAGGGGGACCTCCCATGCAGACTGCGGCGAGGGGGAGGAATCATCCCAGCACATCTTGTGCGAGTGTAAAGCTCTGGACCGCAAAAGACAACTGATCTACGGTCAGTCTAGACCAGAGACAGAGCAATATAAAACTTCACCCTACCAATCGCTGTGCAGACTAGTTCAAGGCACAGTGATTTTGGAATGGGTGGAGTAAGACTAAGGGTATGCACAATCAACCAAAGGTTGCAGTGCTATCGGGGCGGCCAGGCCGCGGACGAGCCCTGAGGGAACAAAAAAAAAGATGTCCTACTATATATACACTCCTAAGCTTGTTCTAGAGAACTCAGGATATAGATTGTATTGGGATCGGACCCACTATGAAATTTAATTATTTAAATTAAATAATAATACACACTTGAGATTTCACAAAATAAGGACTGCTTTATAATTATGATACATCTACGAGATTACAAATGTTTTATTGCTATTTGTATTCATTTCTAGACAGTGCTTAGTGCTCCTCATTTCAAATTACTTTCCAAAGCGTGTCGTCAACAGTGCTTAGTGCTGGAAAAAATAAACAGCATTTTTTCGGTGCTTAGTTATTTAAATAGTTCCCATCAGTGCTCGGAACAGCTTTGATCGATATTTATCACAAATGTCCATATGTTACTAACTTTAATGATTTTATCTCCCTGTAATTTAAGCTGTCACTCAATACAGAAATTATTCAGTTAAAATTGAAAGTGTTGTTCTATGAACAGATCCCCAGACCCAGAAGCTTTTCAAATTTAGCAACTTTAATCTATGTAAACATCATGGTTGATTGACATTTGACATTTCCTTTTCACTTATGGATGGAAAGCTTAATAAACTTTCATATCGTCAGTTAAAACAGTTCGGCGAAGGTAAAAAAAAATCAAATTATTCGACCATGACTTCTAATTTGAATCGCCAAATCATAAGACATGTAATATAATTAAAAACAAGAAATAAACATAATTAAGTTTTATTATCATGCTGGCTGACGCAGAATCCACGTTTCACCATAAAATATTTGTAAATAGAGTTTGATCAAACAAATAGTATAAAAATGGGAGAAAATATAATAAAGGAAAGAATGGTCACAGCTGCTGCCCTTAATGGCATGTCTTTTATGATTGGTCCTAAGATTTTACCTGCCACTTTAATTCTATTATTAGATCTACAATGAACCGGTCTTACTTCCTGAATCTCACCTTAAAATAGGTCACATAAAACCTACAATATGGTCTAGCATTTTAGCATGATACAAAAACACAAAATATCAATTAAAGTATTTAATTGAGTAACAATCATCGTCTTAAAACAAATAAACAATATAAAGCATTCAAATAAATATAATGCTCAAAAAACTTTCGTAATCATCACACGTTGACAATTTGAAAATGCCAAATAATTTTGACAAATTTATGTTGTGAAATTAATTGAAACCTTGTGACAACTCACAGTAGAACTTTTTAAATCACATTTGAGTAATAAAAGACGATAATTCATTACATAAAGCTTACATAAATATTTAATATAATAAAAAGAATTCCAAGATGATGGAAGCCGGGCGTAAGGCAGCGAGGAGATGCGGTTGAAAGTTAATTAGTGAAAAATGATTACTTACTGCGAGTCCTCCGGCAATTCTTACTGTCAACAGTAAATAATTAATAATAGATTATAACTTCACTAGTTAAACACTATTAAAACGTTGAATATTTGCAAAATCACTCAAAATTTGAGCCAACTTTGCACGTGTTTCACAATGTTGTCTGCAACACTGTACAATATGGCGGTTAACGATGCTCGGTCGGTAACCATGTTGTTGAGCGTGAGTGTAAAGCTAACGACAAATTACTAAATAAAATGGTTGTTCGAGATGCTAAGATCTGTCAAAGATTTGACGACATCTATGCACGACTTTTAAAAATACTAGTAAAGTATGAAGAAATTTTTGTCGAGACATTAATAGAGGTATCCGTAATTCTATATTCCATATACAAGCGAGTAGATTAAATTTTTATTAAAAAAAACAACAGCTTCTTGTTATTAGGTTTAAATAAAATCTATTGTAAATTTATTGAGTAAATATATAGAAAAGCAACAGTCAATGATTCAATGTAAGCATTGACTAAATACAGACTTTAAATTTTTAATTTGGTTTCGCAAAATCATTGACTAAGTATAATTGTCCAATAAGAAAGAAAATAAATCTTTGAAAGTTAATTTAATATTGCATTGATTTTGCCATTTATAAAGGAAACTAAACATTTATATAAGCATTTTGTTTAAACTGAGTTTTTAACGAATTATTTCAGTTCTTTCTTTATGTGAAAAGGTACGTAGTATATTACTCTTTGAGGTATCTGCACGAGCCTGTACAGATCATTGATTAAATAAAATTATTTGACGATCAACTAAAATATCCACACATAGATGCCACTATATCAGCTGCTTTTCATGTTTTTAGTAAATTTGTATTAAAAAAATTCACTAATGACAGGTATCGATGGTGAGACGTTGCAAAAATTTTTCCAAATGAGCGCGAACTAGGTACCTCTAGAACCCATATCCGGGGTCAGTTTCAATTTTTATATGTATGTATGTATATATATATATATATATATATATATATATATATATATATATATATATATATATATATATATATATATATATATATATATATATATATATATATATATATATATATATATATATATATATATATATATATATATATATATATATATATATATATATATATATATATATATATATATATATATATATAATATCCAACCGCTAACTCAAAAAATAATTAACCGATTTCGATAAAACTCGGCAAGTGCCTTTCTTTTATTGATGGCTTGGATGAGTTCGTTAGACAGGAAAATCGGACAAGGTTTTCCGGGAAAATGTTGAGTTTTCTTTCGAATTTTTTTTCTCAATGCTATGTTAATGAAATTTGATGAATATGTTGCCTTAGGAAAGGCCTTACTACGTATTAAAATTTAACTTTGTAAGCTTATAGAAAATTGAGTTAGTTATTCAATTTTGAGTTTTCTTTCGAAAAAAAAAATTCTCCGAAGATTACAAAGGTATTTTAATGAAATTTGGTGGATATGTTGCCTTAGGAAAGACCTTACTACATACCTAAATTCAACTTTCCAAGGTAATAAAAAATTGAGCTTTTCAAATTTGAAGAATTTAATAAACATTTACTACCATAACGCACTTGCTGCGCCCCGAACTTTTTTTGATTATCAGGTTTTACAACAACTGTTCTAATAGTCAAAATAAAACGACATTGGATATGAATTATTGAAAGTGTGAAGTTTGGTTGTTGTTATAAGATAGTACAACCGAATGTATTCGAAGTTAAGGAAATGTAAAATAGGTTGTAATACAATAACACGAGAACAACAATGAAGTTAGATAAACAAATAAACAAAAATCCCTTCGTGGGAAATACGTTACAGTGTCCTTTCGAAGAAAAATAATAATAAGATTTAACAGGATATGGATTTGATGGTGTCAACAAATCCTAGTTTTCTGCCTTTGTTGCTAGTTGCTATGTGTACGTGGCAAATCTTTGGAATTGCATGGTAAGGGCATGTACTTGTCTAAATATACGTAACATGTTTTATTGGACTAATTTAAACCACAGATCACAAACATATAAAAACAGGTAATCCGACGAGTAATGCTTACTATAAAGCACTTTGTACACAAGTACACGATTTTGTTTCAGAATTAAATCCAGAGTTGTAAAAATTCAAAAGGCGTGATCTCCCCAATAACGATTTTTTCTACAAAAATTGGCTAATAATAGAATAGACCAGTAAATAACGAACTCTATAAGTTAAACTGCTTTTTTTTTCAACAACACACCACGACGGCTCACAGCCTAAATACTAGCGTACCGGGGGTGTCGACAAGGAGGAAAGAGGCAACTTGTTAATTCTGGACTTGAAGGTTTGGAGGTTCGGAGGAGAAGCAAAAACATGTGCCGGAAAAGAGTTCCACAACTTGGAAGTCCTCGGGACAAAAGAGAGGGCATAACAAGATGTTCTATGTCTGATAACCTGGACAGTAAAAGGGTGCATTCGCTCTGTTCCCCTGGTAGATCTGTTGGGGGCAGCAGGTGGAGGAACTATGGAAGAAGGCTCCTCTGAGCTGTGCCCGTACAGACATCTATATAAGAGAGCAAGGCCACCAACGGCACGTCGGTGGTCAAGGGATATGGCAGCCTTTGGGTGAGGGTAGGGTCACCGATAAGACCTATAGCTAGCTCTCTTCTAAATGGAGCCCAGGATAGCGAGTGTAGAAACGGCAGCGGCACCCCAGATGCGAGAGCAGTATTTGAGGTTTGGCCTTATTTGTAAAGTATATAAGGTATAGAGGTCAGCTGGTGAAAAGTATTTGCGAACCCGGAAGAGAAAACTAAATTTCTTAGCAGCCGCTTCTGCAATTAATGTGACATGTTGGTGCCAATTGAGATTTCGATCCGCAGAAATGGGTCTAGGGCTACTGTATCTCTTATGAGAAAGAAAGCAAGATAGAGATTTGATGGAGTTGAATTGTACAAGATTTCTACTTCCCCAGTCTAATATTTTTTGGAGATCCACAGAGACAGAACCCTCCATGAGTCTGAGTTCCTCATCTAGTTAGGCTAAAGAGACAGGCTTAGAATATTGTATATCTGAGTAGGGGGTGCTGTCGTCCGCGTAACTGTGAGCTGGGTTGGATGTGCTAGACAGGAGGTCATTAATGTGGAGAAGAAACAAAGTAGGGGTAAAGCTGAACCTTGAGGGTCTCCTGCATTAATTGGATACAGTTTAGAGGAATGGCGATCCACGACAACAGAAATGCTCCGGTTGGAAAGCAAATTTGCTGTCCAGGTACAGAGTTTTGGTGGTAGGCCATTGTCCGGAAGTTTATTAGGCAGTGCTGCGTGCCAGACCCGGTCGAATGCATTGGATGTATTTAGAGCAACAATCTGGGATTCACCGTGTAGTTCCATGGACTTGTTCCAAGTGACAAAGGAAAGTAGGTCGGCAGTTAATCTGCGCTGACGGAATCCATACTGCCTATCGTGGATTAGACTGTGTTTTTCAAGAAATTTTAGTAATTCGGTGCTTACATACTTTTCCATCACTTTAGAGACGACTGAAAGGAGAGAAACAGTCTAATCCACGACAGGCAGTATGGATTCCGTCAGCGTAGATCAACTGCTGACCTCCTTTCCTTTATCACCCATTCTTGGAACAAGTCGATGGAACTACACGGTGAATCCCAGATTGTCGCTCTAGACATATCCAAAGCATTCGACCAGGTCTGGCACGCAGCGCTGCTTAATACACTTCCGGCCTATGCCCTACCACCAAAACTCTGTACCTCGACAGCAAATTCCCTCTCCAATCGGAGCATTTCTGTTGTCGTGGATGGCCATTCCTGTAAAATGTATCCAATTAATGCAGGAGTTCCTCGAGGTTCAGCTTTAGCCCCTACTTTGTTTCTTCTCCACATCAATGACCTCCTTTCTAGCACATCCAACCAAGTTCACAGTTACGCGGACGACAGCACCCTCCATTCAAATATACAATATTCTAAGCCTGTCTCTTTAGCCCAATTAGATGAGGATCGCAGACTCATAAAGATTTCTGTCTCCGTGGATCTCCAAAAATTATTAGACTGGGGGAGTAGAAATCTTGTACAATTCAACCCCACCAAATCTCAGTCTTGCTTTCTATCTCATAAGAGACACACCAGCCCTAGATCCATCACAATGAACAACCAAGTTATTCAAAGTAATGAGCCCTTTTCACTTGTTGGCATTTCTGTGGATCGAAATCTCAATTGGCACCAACATGTCACATCAATTTCAGAAGCGGCTGCTAAGAAATTAGGTTTCCTCTTCCGGACTCGCAAATACTTTTCACCAGCTAATCTCTATACCTTATATACTTCACAAATAAGGCCAAACCTCGAATATTGCTCCCATATATGTGGTGCCGCTGCCGCTTTTATACTCACTATCCTGAACTCCATTTAGAAGAGAGTTATACGTCTCATCGGTGACCTTACACTCACCTAAATGCTGCCATCTCTTGCCCACCGACGTGCCGTTGGCCGCCTCCCTCTCTCCCTCTTTTATAGATATCTGCACTGGCACTGCTCAGAGGAGTTTTCTTCTATAGTTCCACCACCTGCTGCCCCCAACAGATCTACCAGGGGAACAGAGCGAATGCATCCTTTTACTGTCCAGGTCACCAGACATAGAAACTTGTATGCCCGATCTTTTGTCCCGAGGACTTCCAAGTTGTGGAACTCCTTACCGGCACATGTTTTTCCTTCTCCCCCGAACCTCCAAACCTTCAAGTCCAGAATTAACAAGTTGCCTCTTTCCTCCTTGTCGACACCCACGGTACGATAGTATTTAGGCTGTAAGCCCTCGTGGTGTGTTGTTGAAATATATTTTAAAAAAGATTACTTGTTTTCAAAAGCAAAAACCCTAAGAGGTACCATCGACCGTGGGACATCTGTATAGACATATACAAGTTGAAATTGACTCCAAATGTAGGTTCTTGGGGTCGTAGTTCGTACTCATTTGCAGAAATTTTCTAAAATTCAAAAGTCCAGATTTTTCACGAAAATTCCTTAAAGAATACTTAATCTTCGTGGAAAAAACTCTTAGCGCATTTTAATTTAAAAAATCGCATACGCCACCATTTGCTCCGTTCAGACTTTTTCAGTTTCTCCTATAAAAGCTACATCATCTGCGTATCGTATACAATGGAATTATGATTTTTGCTGAACCGAAATAGAAAACAAAAGTTAAGAGGAGTAAAATGTTATGTGATTATATCACCCTGTGTATGTCATCTGCAAATACTGACTCATAATGGGCATAATGGGGGCGGGGGTATCGTATTTGGCTAAGGCGTAAGCCCTTGGCACAGTTTGACACTAATGACATTATTTCGGTTCCTCTAGTAGTATTCGACCCTTCTCTTATATATCTTAAGTGTTATATATCCTATGATTATCCTTACTTCGTACCTAGCTAATTTTTTTTATTAAAATTTACTTTTGTTTATTTTAATTTCTTTCTAAATTTTTTTTCTTGTTTTTTTCCTCTGTTTTTTTGTTCCTTTTTTTACATATAAAAGTGTACATAATACATCTGTGTGATTTCAGTGTTATAGAATAATATGTAGCCATAGTAGATATTCAAAGATACATTTATATAGGGTGGCGCATTGAAAACGAAACAGAGCGATTTGCATCCAGAGAAATAATTTTTTTAAGAAACGCTGAAACACGTCAATTTTAATATTAAGGGGGACATGTTTTGACATAAAACTCAACTTTTGTCACATCAACCCCTTAAGGGTGGTGATAACAACCCTTATATTTTAAATAGGGAACATGGGTCGAGTGTTACATGATTTGAACTCTTTATTTTCTAAATTCAGCACACTCATTTTTCTGGAAGTTTTATCAACTTGTTTAAAAATTATTCACAGTTGAAGATGAAAAAACGCATTTCACTTATTCCGATAAGAAATGTGCTGATAGTCAATGTTTTGTTGGTTTGTAAACAAAAAATTGACTATCAGAACATTTCTTATCGGAATGAGAGAAATGCGGTTTATTATTTCAGTTTATCGGTCGGTTTGATACTCGATAGTACTACAAAAAATTAATTTCACAATGGTGCATTCTGTAGAAGAAACACTAGAAATAATTACTCTTTTTTTCAAAAACGATGACTGTGCCAACCGTACTGCAAATTTGTTTAATGAACGACATCCGAACAGACATGGTAACAGAAAATACATTTTGGAGTTAGTTGCAAAGTTTCGACAAAGTGGTTCAGTAGCCAACAAAAAACGGGACCCTGAACGTGAATTTTCGGTTAGAAATGAGACTACTGAGATTGAAGTTTTAGGACAAATTGCTGCAGACCCAACTTTGAGCACGAGAAAATTGGTCACTGTTTCAAACATCAAAAGAAGAACTATTCAGCGAATATTGAAGCATCATAAATTTCACCCGTATAAAATTAATCTTGTACAACAACTGAATGAAGATGATTTTGATCGGCGGCTGAAGTTTTGTGAAGTTATGACTGCACAAATGGCTGATAACGGGAACTTTCTGTTCAATATCTGTTTTTCAGATGAGTGTACGTTTTTATTAAACTCTACAGTCAATCGTCATAATTGTCGTTATTGGGCAGATAATAATCCAAGACATTTTCACGAAGCCCACACTCAAACTACACAGAGATTGAATGTCTGGACTGGCATTTTTGGAGATCGTTTAAATTTTTCTTGATGGCAATTTGAGTGGCGAAACGTAATTGGATTTACTAGAAAATATCGTTTACGCTCTACTAATTGACATTGTTGGAAATGATGATCGCTACCAAGAAAATCAATTAGTGTTTCAACAAGATCCAGCTCCTCCGCAATTTTCACAACGTGTTAGGGAGTTTTTGAACAGACTGTTTCCAGGACAATGGATTGTGCGTAGAGGTGCTATTAAGTGCCCCCCTAGATAACCGGATTTAACTCCTTTAGACTTCTTTCTATGGGGCCATTTACAGAGTACAATTTACGCAACAGAACCGGAGTCTCTGGAAGAATTACGGCGACACATTATTGAAGAATGCCGTCTAATAACTCCACAAATGCTCCAGAATGTCAGAGCTCGTTTTGAACAAAATTTGTACTTTTGTATAGAAGCTCGTGGTCAACAATTTGAACACTTACTTAACTGAATAAACATTTTTGAACGTTTGGTTTTGTTTTATAGTTTTTTTTAACGAAGAATTGATTAATTAGTGCATTTCTTATCACAATGAATGAAGTACGTTCTTGCAACTCCAACTGTGGATAATTTTTAAACGAGTTGATAAAACTTCCAAAAAAAATAGTGTGCTAAATTCAGAAAAGAAAGAGATTTCAAATGATGTAACACTCGACCCATGTTCCCTATTTAAAATATAAGGGTTGTTATCACCACCCTTAAGGGGTTGATGTGACAAAGTTGAGTTTTATGTCAAAACATGTCCCTCTCAATATTAAAATTGATGTGTTTCAGCGTTTCTTAAAAAAATAATTTCTCTGAACGCAAATCGGTCTGTTTCGTTTTCAATGCGCCAGCCTGTATACGTCTAAGTTATTGGATGCAAGAAGACAGCACAGGTTGTATGGATAAAGCATCTGTGTCTTCGAAAACCTTTTTCTAATTAGTTCTATTGCATAGGGAATCTTATCAGCATTATATTAGTCATATCTCCATCATTTTCGAAATGCTGAATCGTTATTTGTTTTGTTTACACAGAATATAAGGATAGTGATGCGCTATGGTCTGTGGGGCGGCGGAGGAGTAGGAGTCCGGGAGAGAGCGAATGTGAACTTCATGGTGGTGTTTGCTTGTGGCGGTAGACAAGTGGGTTCAGCGTTGAGCGTCTGCAGTGTGGAACGAGGTCAATCTCCGACGCCGGGTCAGGCCGCTGACCTTGGCGGGAGGGCGACGCCTCTACCTATACCTCCTTCAACGCTCATGTCGATGCTTCTTCATACAGGGTTGCCAGATAGTTGATGTTTAAATCCATTATAGAATTACTAAGTGAAAATTGGAACCTGTGATGAACACTGACAAGTACACTTGGAGAACCCAAATCACCACAATACATTTTAAAAGACCTCGCGATCGTTTCACTAACCAAGTTCACGTCATCACAGAATGTAAAATTCTAACTACTTTAAAAACTAACATCACCTTATATACCGGATCTTAGGTAAAGAGACCGAACTAGTCGCAGGCAAATTCTGCAGTGAATTGTATTTTTATCGCCGGACGAGGTCTTTGCAGTGTCCCTATTAACTTATCTAAAATGTGTCCATCTCTAATAATTTTGGGAAGGTTCAACGACAACTAAATTAACATAGTTTCCTTTGTCGAAACGATCTGTATTATTATGTTATCTTTATGACGTGTTAAAACGTGGGAATTTTATTTAACGAAGCAATCGGTCAGGTGACTCATAGTCGGCGGTGGCGAAACGTTCATACAATTTTTGTTGTAACTATATTTCGCAATATATATATACATACTCGCGAAGGAGTTTAGCTGTCCTGGTTGTTTAACATTTTTGATTAATTTCAGATTATCTTCATTAACGTGATGATTATTATCCCAAACACGAGCGTATACTTGCCGTGGTATCGGTATTCATTTTTGTCTGCTTAAAATATGTGCATCAAAATAAAGACTTATTTCTGGCCGATGAACAATTACATACCTATGATACCATAAAGAAGGCTAACTTAAGCATACCATATCACAGACTGGCTAGAACGCAATTGGGTGCAAATTATCTGGGTTTGAAGCTGTATAACAGACTGCCAAGTAATTTGAGGGAAATGCCTGAATCACAATTTGCCAGAGAGGTTAAGAGACTTCTGCTGCGGACGACACTGTATTCAGTGGATGAGTATTTTGAGACTGGTTGGTAAGAGGCATCAAAACAGCTCCTTAGGGACTTTAAGTGTATTTTCTGTTGTTTAGTTTTCTATATATTTGGATTGATTTGTTTGTTGTTGTTTGTTTGTTGTTTGTTCCTATTGTTTCTGTGGTGTTCTTTACAACTATTGTATTTTATCTATTTGACCATCTGTGTTTATGTGTATACATATTATTTACCTGACACGCCATGTAATTTCTTGATGGCAAAAAAAAATGACGGGCGACGGAAGATCTATCTATAGTACCGTATAGTAATTGGGGTAAGTGTTCTTTGAATCTAATTCCAATCGATCTTTTTGTTTGTCCGACGTACTTAAGATTACAATATTTACAACTTATTTTATAAATTCCCGACATTTTGTCCGTGCTAACCTTGTCTTTTGGGTTACCTAGCAAGTTTTTTAAGGTATTTTTTGTCGAAAATGTTAGCTGCAAGTTGATTTAAAAAAAAATTATATCTAGACCCCTCGTGATTCGAGGTTCAAATGGTAAGCAAACAAAGGTTTTTTCGGATTTCTCTCTTCTAAACGTCGTTGATTCCGTCAACATTTTCTTTGTTTTCTGTTTGTTGATTAATTTTTCCGCCAGGCCAGCAGTGTATCCGTTATATTCGGCCACGTTCTTAATATAATTTAATTCTCTGGTATATCTACTTTTGTTTAAAGGAAAATTAATTAACCGATTTACTAAAAAATTCAAACTGGATATTTTTGTGCGTACGTATGATGTGAATCGTTCGGAATGTAGCTTAGAGTGGTGGTTTCCTTTCTATAGACATCGAATTCTAAAGTGTCTTTATTCTTAATAACTAGTATATCTAGAAAGGATAATTTATTATTAATTTCTAATTCGTGGGTAAATTTTATAGAATCAAATTTATTGTTTAATTTGGCAATAAAATCTTTTATTCTGCAAATGTTTGTGATAAACACTGCGAAAATATCATCCACGTAACGAAACCACAGTCTAGGAAAATAACTACTTTCAAGATCTGTTTCAAATCTGCTCATGAAAAGGTCTGCAATAAATGGCGATACCGGATTGCCAATTGCCGTACCTTGGGTTTGTTCAATAAATTCACTGTTGAAGTGAAAGATATTTTGTTTGATACAAAGGTTTATTAAAGTTAAATATACTTTGCAGACATTTTCATTTATGTTATTCATTTTTAACAACTGCTCTAAATACTTTAAAGTTTTTTACCTAAGATCCGGTATATAAGGTGATGTTAGTTTTTAAAGTAGTTAGAATTTTTCATCCTTTGATGACGCTAACTTGGTTAGTGAAACGAGCGTCAGGTCTTTTAAAATGTGTTGTGGTGATTTGGGTTCTCCAAGTGTACCTATCCATTATAGAATTATTGTCTAAATTTCACCTTATAGGCCCTAATTGTTTACGAAGACTACACAGCTTCAACTATCTTAAGGAAAAATTTTAATTGAAAGGTACATAGGGCGTTGTAAAATTAAGGAATCAATTACCCTTCTTGCTTATTGGCATTCGTGAATTTTCTTTAAAAAATTCAGCAAAAATTTCGGGACGCAGCAAGTGCGTGATAGTAGCGAATTTTCATAAGAATTATACACTATTATTATACAGCATATTACTAAAGTTAATACTTTAAACTTACACAGGCCTTGAAGTTCGATTTTTGAGGGTTTTTTTCGAAAATGTTACCATCGATATCTCTCTATTATCGAACAACTCTTGTGTTCCAGCTCCTTTTGAGAACAATGCCCATAACACAATTTTCTATTAAGCTAAAAAATTTGCAATATCTACAGATAGTGTGAGTCTCTTTAAAAGAAACTTGTATTACAAATTTTATTAAAGTTGCAAAAGCGTCCCAGAAGGACACTTTATTCATATTTAGAAAGGTAAAGTATCTACAAATTATAAATTTAGCAGTTGTTTTTTCTTATTAATCGCCTGAATGATTTCGTTATATATATATATATATATATATATATATATATATATATATATATATATATATATATATATATATATATATATATATATATATATACAATAACAAAATGTCTGCTGACAATTATAATTTCAGACTCAAAGGTGACAAAGTTATTCAGGCGTTATAAAAAAAAATAAGATCTTATTCAAAACGTATGAAATCTGTATATTGTTGCTTTTCCAAAAATGTCAAAATAAAACAAATAGAAACCAGCATTCACTGAGCCGCAACCTTCTACGTAGAAGACAAGCACGCTCCAATTGAACTATCTAAGGATACGTTAACTAACGTTTTGTTTACATGATGAACTTGGTTGTTTATTGTGATGAGTCTAGGGCTGGTGTTTCTCTTATGAGAAAGAAAGCAAGGCTGTGATTTGGTGGGATTGAATTCTACAAGATTTCTACTTCCCCAGTCTACTATTTTTTGGAGATCCACGGAGACAGAACCCTCCATGAGTCTGCGATCCTCATCTAATTGGGCTAAAGAGACAGGCTTAGAATATTGTATATTTGAGTGGAGGGTGATGTCGTCCGCGTAACTGTGAACTGGATTTGATGTACTAGAGAGGAGGTCATTGATGTGGAGAAGAAACAAAGTAGGGGCTAAAGCTGAACCTTGAGGAACTCCTGCTTTAATTGGATACAGTTTAGAGGAATGGCCATCTACGACAACAGAAATTCTCCGGTTGGAGAGGAAATTTGCTGTCCACGTACAGAGTTTTGGTGGTAGGCCATAGGCCGGAAGTTTATTAAGCAGCGCTGCGTGGCAGACCTGGTCGAATGCTTTGGAAATGTCTAGAGCGACAATCTGGGATACACCGTTTAGTTCCATAGACTTGTACCAAACAGCACAAGTTAAAACAGCACAAGATAACATATTATATTTCTTACCCGAAAAATATATATTTCCTCAATATGTAGAAAAGCTCCCGATCTGGCAACGTTCCAGTTGACTTTGCTCCACCTTCGCTGCTTCCATAATCTGCAGCGTCGCCACCGTCGCTTATATTGATCACCGGAAACGAAGCGCATGGTCTTTTACAATGGACGTGGTATATGTGTGGACTAAAGGTACGTTAAGCTTTAGTTTAATTGAAAATAGATAAAGGAAATGTGACAGAAGATCATTAGTAAATTATATTATTATTTTGAGTTTTCACGTGAAAATCATAATAGTAAATCAAATATTAGTTTCTAAAATTATTTTTAGTTTAAATGAAATACGTACGTACATAAAATAAGTAGTATATATTCTATTCTAGTATATTTTATTGACAAAATTACACAGTATGTCCATACAAATAAGTTTTAAAACATGTGGCGGATTTCGACATGATTTACAAAAAAGTCTGGACGCATCAAGTGCGTTATGGTAGTGAATTTTCATAGAAATGATCTGGAACCATATAAATTTTTCCCTGTAACATAGAAATCTAAATTTTGGTATATAGTTTCCTTTTCATGTCATAAACTTGTGTACCAAATTTCATAACCATAGGCAGGTTTCTGAAAACAGTTTTTTGAAAAGCGTTCAGGAGCTAAACTGCAAATTTACCGAAAATTCGCTACCAAAACGCACTTACTGCGTCCAGATTTTTTTCTTACAAACGCATCATATTTCGATAAAAAATGCAAAAATGCATTAACGAATTTGTTCTACGAAAATTTGCTAAAAAAAGTATACACCCCTACTCACTCCTGGTCCCGTAACTTCCTTGGGGGCTGTGAACAAGAATTTTTTCTTGGGGTTTGTGGATCCAGGGGGCGATAGGCAGGTTTCTGAAAACAGTGTTTTAAAAAGCGTTCAGGAGCTAAACTGCAAATTTACCGAAAATTCGCTACCAAAAGGCACTTACTGCGTCTAGATATTTTTCTTACAAACGCATCATATTTCGATAAAAAATGCATTAACGAATTTGTTCTACGAAAATTAGCTAACAAAAATTATACACCCCTACTCACTCCTGGTCCCGTAACTTCCTTGGGGAGTGTAAACAAGAAATTTCTCTTGGGGTTTGTCGATCCAGGGGGGGGCCTAGACAGGTTTGTCAAAACAGTTTTTTGAAAAGCGTTCGGGAGCTAAAATGCAAATTTACCGAAAATTCGCTACCAAAACGCACTTACTGCGTCTAGATTTTTTTCTTACAAACGCATCATATTTCGATAAAAAATGCAAAAATGCATTAACGAATTTGTTCTACGAAGGTTAGCTAAAAAATTATAGACCGTTAAACCATAAACTTCACTAAAGCTACAAATGAATATCCAAAAAGGCATCAACTTAACTAAACTAACAGCCAAAGCATCAAAGAAAGGGTCTATTTGAAATGAATATTTTGTAAATATTTTAGTAAAATGAAGGGCAATGACGGTTGAATATGAAACTTAAGGGTTTGCAGAACACTCTTCTTGCAACATTTTCTTTTCAAAATCCGTATTTATTTCACGTTCTTTGCCTAAACATTGCCAATTTTGACGTTTAAAATTGCGAGTTTGACGTTTTGAGGAAAACTCCAAAATTTGTTTCTTTAACTGCCCATAACTTTCTTTTCTTTAAAGATAGAGACCTAAATTTTGGTACAGAGTTCACTCTTTATAATACAAACACGTGTCCGAAAAATTTTCTGGGAAAACCTGGTCCGATTTTCCTGGCTAACGAATTTATCCAAGCCACTTGCAAAAGGAAGGTACTCACCAAATTTGATCAAGATTGGTCCATTATTTTTTGAGTTATCGGTCGGATATATATATATATATATATATATATATATATATATATATATATATATATATATATATATATACACACAGGCTGGTCCATTTCGCGGAAAAAGCCCAGTTTTCCATATTAAACTCAGTTTGATCAAAACAGTTTCAACTGAGCGTTGTTCCTATCAATCAGCTACGTAATTCAAAAATATTTTAATTTACACAGAGTGTTCATTTTCTCCGTGGTAGACCAAGCTTACTTTTTTTAAATAGAACACCCTGTATCTTATATTGTTTAAAAAATATGGTATCGCGACAAGCAAATTGATACCCCACATGATGGGTCTACGCCCAACCGTTTCAGAGTTATTCATTTGTTGATTAAAAATAGTGATATAGTTTGATGCGTAAATACTTCGATTCTGCACAATGTTTTGGCTGCATATTCACTGGAGTTAATTTTATACACTCCTCACTATAACAAAATGCAACATGGTAATTCTTAATGTAACCTGCCTATACGGAGTGTTAAATTTCGCGAAACTTAAATTTTCTCGAAAATTTCAAATAAAACGCTCTGTATATTAGAACGTTATTACATGCGCATTTTTATGGCATTTTCAGAAATACCACGTTTGATGACATTATTTTCAGCGGTTTCAAAGATATTAAGACTGAATTTGGGAATTAGCCATTTTTATATAACTTCAAGTAAATACTTCACGTTAATATGCAACACCCTGTATTTTATATCATTTTCAAATAATTACGTGATATCATTAATTCATACTGCATAAAAAAACTAAAGTGTGTGTTTTATGTACAAAAGCAAAACATTTAATGCATATATTAACAAGGTTTAAATCAACAAGAACAACACTGAATCGAAATTCACAACATAAACAGCAAAAATTCAATGCAGCAAATGTTGAAGTTGGGAGCCGTCATTATCGATAAAAATTTGTAATCTCTGTCTTGAATTGTTTTGCACCTTCAACAATGTTGCTTCGCGTACAGAATCGAAAGCCTCTGAAATCCTTGCGCGCATGTCCTCCTTGGTTGTTGGTGTGGTCGCATACACTTTACCTTTAATGTCACCCCACAAAAAGAAGTCTATTTTGGAAAGATCCGGAGATCTTGCTGGCCAAGGGGTTGATCCACCTCGGCATATCCATCGTTCTTCAAAATTATGGTTCAAAAATGCTCTAACAGCTCCTGTTGAATGTGTAGGGGCTCCATCGTGTTGATACCACATTTCACGCCGGAGTTGTAGATGATTTTTTTCTAATAGCACTGGTAGATCATTATTCAGGAATTTTAGATAACGCTCACCAGTGAGAGTCCCATCGAAAAAATACGGTCCGATTAAATACGGAACCAAAATTCCAGCCCACACATTTATGACCACCTATGCTGACGATCCACTGGCCACGAAAAATGTGGATTTATATCAGCATAATAATGCAAATTGTGCATGTTAATTCCTCTACAGTTTGAAAAATTTGCTTCATGTGTAAATAGCACTTTTACAAGAAATCCTGGTTCCTGGTTGTCCTTCTGTAGAGCCCAAATGCAAGAATTCAATCTTTGCCGCTTATCGGTTGCAGACAGCTCTTAAACTTTTCTAACATGTTATGGGTGATATTAGTTTTCTTTAGAACATATTTGGACAAACGTTTTACTGATATTTTAATTCGAAACTAATTGTAGCCGGCTGATATGTGGATTTTCAATGACTTAGGCTATGATTTTTACAGACGTAACTTCATTTAGAACAGTTCTGTTTCTTACGGGAGCCCGATACTGTACACTGTCGTATGCATCAAAACGAGCTTCCACCAATCTAAATGATTTCAACTGAGGTTGTTGTCGATTAGGATATTTCTGCCTATATATTCGCTTTGCTAAGGCAAAATTTCCATTACTTTCAGAAATAACGTACAGCATTGACATAAGTTCTTCAGTAAAAAAAACATGCTGAAAGCAAGAAAAAAACGGGTAACTAAGAAAGCTCCCTGTCAATAATTTAGTTAATTTTTCAAATGTCAAGTGGCGTTGTCAAAGCCGCCCTTAGATTTTGAGATAAGTTTCTTAAATATTGTAAAATGATAAATTTTGTAATTGATGCTTTATATCTTTGAAACCGTTGAAAATAATGTCATTAAACGCGGTGTTGCTGAAAAGGTCATGAAAATGTGCATCCAATAACGTTCTAATAAACAGGGCGTCCCATTTGAATTTTTCGAGAAATTAACCCTATTTTTCTTAATGAAAATTCACTAATAAAATGGAAAATTGGAGACTTGACCTAGAGTTGTAACGTGTTACACGTTTTACTACTTATATATCCAGTTATATATGCCGAGAGTTATCGCTCGGAGGCACATATATATATATATATATATATATATATATATATATATATATATATATATATATATATATATATATCCCCGAGCGATAACTCAAAAAATACTAAACTGATTTCAATAAAAGTTGGTAAAAATCTTGTTTGGGCGAAAACCGAGGTCGAGTTCGTTAATCAGCTTTCATGCTCGAGTTTTTGGTGGAAAATCGGTGAAATTTTTTTGAAAACGATATATTTTTGTGAGTATCAGAGTAACTAGAATGAGACCTTATGTGTGGCTATAAATAGTGCAAATAAATCCATTTTGTGAATTTTAAGTAATTTGGTACACAATATTTAGAGTTTTTTCCAAATTAAACATAAAATGCCAAAGACATGCGTTGAAACGACTTACTGGTTAAAGTCCAATGCCTGACAGACAGAGTAGTTAACTACCACGCGTAGATTTATTCATGCAACTGGTATAAACCATACATCAGCGGTAACCAAACTAAATATATACCAGGCACGCAATTATAGAAAATATTAGATGACATGAAATTAATATAGCAGAAATGTAAACAAATTGAAGTCAAATCTATAAAAATGATTCTCTTTTATTAAACATAAGACGTCATATAAGACCGAAACAGTCGTGGGAGGTGTTTCAATGGTAATTCTACTAAGTCTGTAATTAATTGTTACATATACTTTGAATATAATACCCCGGGCATGAAACCGATCTAATGTATCATGTAAACAAAACGTTAATTGACGTATGCCCCGATGGCTGAGAGGCGTCGCGCTTGCCTCATAAACAGAATGTTACGCGATAAAATCGAGCTCGATGAATGTATGTTTTTTATGTTTTATTTTGACACTTGGAGAAACAATAGCGCAAAGTTTTCATACGTTTTGAACAAGATCTCATTTTTGTTTAAAACGCCTAAATAGGTTTGTCACCTTTGAGTCTGAAATTGTAAGTTTGTTATTGTTGATATTTGAAAAACCGGTTCGATTGGGTTGACTAAAACGAAATCATACTGGCGATTAATAAGGAAAAATAACTGCTACGTTTATAATTTGGCAGATACTTTACTTTTTTAAATATGAATTAAGTTTTCTTCTGGAAATCTTCTGTAAAACTTTAATTAAATTTTTAATACAAGTTTCTTTTAAAGAGACTTACATTATCTTCACATATAGCAAAATTTAGTTCGTTAGCTTCATAGAAAATTTAGTTTTGGGCATTTTTCTCAAACGGAGTTAGAACGCAAGATGTTTTTTTGATAATAGAGAGATATCGATGGCAACACTTTCGAAAGAATTCTTCAAATGTACGCGTACTAGGACCTCTAAAATCGATCTTCAAGGTCTGTGTAGGTTTAAAGTATTAACTTTACTAATATGCCGTATAATAATAGTGTACAATTCTTATGAAATTCGCTACTATAACGCACTTGCTGCGTCCCGAAATTTTTTATTATAATACACCAACCCCGTGTATTAACGTTGGTCCTTCGAACCGTTAAAGAAGCAAAAGAAACTACAAGTCAGTTCTCACCATTGCGATAAGTCATTTTTAGCATTTATATGCAAATTACAATTTATACCCTAAATCGTATCTGCGACGCCTATGCACTAATCTGTTTTTTTTTTGTCAAAAAACATCCAGGAAAAACAATGTTATTTAGAAGCATTCGATAGTGCAAATATGGCAACAACCCTAAAAGCAGGTAGATTTATCAATTAATAATGTGTATTTTGAAAGGCAATGCGTAGTTCGCACAACGCGCATACGCATAAGTTCAAGGCTTTATCGTAGGTCAAGGACCTCAGGTTCAGATACCGCGTGCCCTAAGGGATTTCCAGGGTGTTGTTCCAACACAAATTATATTCCACAGAAATGACGCATTATTTTTTTAGAATTTTATGGTAGATGAGGAGATGATGAAATCATATTCTCTATTAGGAGGCTTCGTTCTATAGATTTCTTCTAAATATATATCATATGATCAGAAATATCTAAAACTTTGAAGCTCACAGATTATAAAACTCTTATCGTTTACTTACCTGATGAGTAAAGTCAAATAATTATTCCAAAAGCATGGACGCAGCAAGTACGGTATGGTAGTAAATTTTAATATAAATGATCTACAGTTTTTCTGAAAATTATACATATACAGATTCGAGCCTCGCAGTTGGGATCTTGTAAACCGTAAGAGATGCGAGGATAGTTAAATTGGGGAAAAGTTGCGCGTTTCTATGCTGATCAATTATTTGAAAGAAGATTTGAGGTGTCATTTTTGTTTTTAATTATTAGAGAAAAAAATCGAAATTTTCAGTTTTCGTTTTTTAGCGAATTTTCATTAAGAAAAATTCGTTATTAGGGAGGTCACGATGAAAAGCTTTTGAAAAAATTCTTCAGATGGGCGCGGATTGGGGTCCCTAGAACCCAAAACCAAGGTCCGTAATTTTTTTTAGATGTTTATATATATATATATATATATATATATATATATATATATATATATATATATATATATATATATATATATATATATGTATGTATCCGAGGGATAACTCAAAAAATACTCAACTGATTTGAACGAAGCTTGGCACATATCTTCAGTGTATTAAGACCGCGGACGAGTTCGTATATCAGCTATAATCGACATGTTTGTCCTCCCAAAACATACAAACATATTTTTGAAAACGCTATATTTTTGCAAGTTTCAGAGTAACTGGAATGAGACTTTACATGTGGCTAGAAATAGTGCAAGTAAACCCATGTTATGAATTTTAAGTAATTAAGTACATAATATTTAGAGTCTTTTCCAAATTAAAAATAAAATCCCACATACATGCGTTGAAACGACTTAGTGGTTAAAGTCCAATACCTGACAGACAGAGTAGTTAACTGCCACGTATATTGATTCATACAACAGGTATAAACCATACATTAACGGCATCCAAACTAAATATATACCAGGCATAAAACAAACTACCCGAAACAACAATCGTGAAATCTCGGCCGCAATTATGTAAAATGACTGACGGCATGAAATTAAAAATTTGCCAAGTGATTGTTATTTAACTGCGGGATTCAATCAATTATTAAAATACACTGGATTTTTAACTTTATGAACGGCCGCAAATACAGTTTTAGCGCAGCATGGATATATTATACTGTCGCATAATATAGCAGAAATGTAAACAAAATCAAGCCAAGTCTCTATAAAAATGATATAGTTTCTTTTATCTTTAAACTTAACCATAAGACGTCATATAAGACCGAAACAGTCGTGGGATGTGTTTCAATGGTAATTCTCATTCTGTAATTAATTGTTACGTATACTTTAAGTATAATATCCCGGACATAAAGCCGATCTGGAGTGTCATGTAAACAAAACGTTAGCTAACGTCTGCTTACATGGCCGCAGAGACAGCGTTGTTGTCTTATAAGCAGAAGGTTATGCGATCGAATACAGCTCGATGAATGTATGTTTTTTATGTTTTATTTTGCCATTTGGAGAAACAATAGTCCACAGATTTCACACGTTTTGAACAAGCTCTCATTTTTGTTTAAACCGCTTTAACAAGTTTGTCACCTTTGAGCCTGAAATTTTAATTTTGTTATTGTTGATATTGAAAAAACCGGTTTGATTAGGTTGACTTAAACGAAATCATACTGGCGGTTAATAAGGAAAAATAACTACTACGTTATAATTTGGCAGATATTTTACTTTTCTAAATATGAATTAAGTTTCCTTCCGGAAACCTTTTGTATAGCTTTAATGAAATTTGTAATACAATTTTTTTAAATAGGCTTCCACTATCTACAGATACAGCAAAATTTAATTCTTTAGCTTCATAGAAAATTGAAAGTTGGACATTTTTCTCAAAAGGAACTGGAACACAAGATTTTTTTGATAATAGAAAGATATCGATAGTAACACTTTCGAAAGAATTCTTCAAATGTGCGCGTACTAGGACCTCTAAAATCGATCTTAAAAGTATGTGTAAGTTTAAAGTATTAACTTTACTAATATGCGATATAATCATAGTGTACAACTCTTACAAAAATTCGCTAGTATAACGCACTTACTACGTCCCGAAATTTTTGTTTTCAAGTGAATACCGAAAGAACTAGACTTTTTTTACTATGCAATTGTTACGACACTTTTTTTATGGGCAATCTAAATCTATTATCACATTTTCCAAGGGGTTCTTGATGCAAGGGTTACAATATTTAACTTTGATTTTTCTTATGGACGCAATATTGGATTTTTGCATTTCTTAAAAGCTCTTTTTTTCTGATTACAATGCTGTATCATAGGATACGATCACATCTGACCTGTTATCAAAAGTTGGAAAAAATCGTTTCTGCGAAGAGTGCTTTAGAAGGGACGCCTATAAATTTCTTTAACGATCTAAGTATTGAGAGTTCAGCCACAGCATATGTTCCTTATGTTGTGGTTCAGCAAAGCTTTCATGTTGATAGTATTTGTGTATGCACAATAAGCCAAAGGCTGCAGTGCTATCGGGGCGGAAAAGACGGGGACGAGCCCCGAGGGAGGGAAAATATAGTATTTGTGTACCTTGTCCCTGTGACATTAACTCGAAAACCATGAGTTTTACAAATGAAGAAAAGAAAGCCGACAAAAATATATTACCAAATTAACAGAAACACTAGAGTTACTAGTAAAAACTATTTAAATAAATATCCGAAAAGGCGGCAACTACGCTATTCTTATTTTAATGGACTAGATCGTAATACGTTCGTTACTGTTCTGCAAAAATTCACTAATATAAGGTGCGTTAAAAGGATAAACTTTGTATCATAGACTTATGGGCCACCTGTGATTCTCAAAATAATGTTAGAAGATGCAGCTCAAGCCAGCCTGTAATTAACTTATAAAAGTTTTTCTCGTATCTTGTATAATAACAGATTTATTGAGCTTTACCGTAGAAATACGTCAGCCTGTACATACGTAAAAGTTAAACCGACCACAGATAATTGTTTTAGGTAGGCTAGTTCGCGCTCATTTCAAGAAATCTTTTCAAATTTCAAGTCACGGTCTTCTCGGTAATGATTTTTTTCTGCAAAAATTCGCTTAAAAATAGACTATTAAACCATAAAATTTATAACTGAAACTAATGCCAAAGCATCAGAGAAAGGGTCTGTTTAAAATGAATTTTCTGCAAATATTTTAGTAAAATGAAGGAGAATGCTGGTTGAAGCTGAAAGTTAAGGCTTTGTAAAACACTTTTCTTACGACATTTCTTGTACGTACCCGTATTGGTTTCAGGTTCTTTGTCTGAAAATTGCAAATCTTGACCATTCCAATCACGACTTTGACGATTTAAGAAAGAAAACTATAAAATTTTTAGTTCTGATATTTATTTACCATTTTGCGCCAAAAAACAAGAGGTTTTGGTATCCAGGCAAAATATTTTGGTTTTGTGCTTTTCTCTGGTTATCATTGACACCAAATTTTTTTCTTTAAATGCCTATACCTTTTTTTATTTTATCGTAGAGATCTAGTTTTTGTTGTATAGTACATATTTTATAATGCAAACCTGCATACCTAGTTTGGTTGCCATAGCTTTGTTATTCTCAGAGATACTAAAATTTTCTGAAAAAAAAACGCAAATTTTTCAAACTAGTCCAACGAACTATCTAAGAACGTATCCAAGCTCCATACAGAAGGAAGGCACCTACCAATTTCATAAAAATCAGCCTATTATTTTCTGCGTTATCTGTACGATATATAGATATATGACATAAGTAGGTATATATGGAGAGCTCTGAGACCTTCTGCAGGTAGTCTGACTGTGCATGCGCGTGACGTCATCCAAGATGGCGTATGCGTGTGACGTAATCCAAGGTGACGTTTGACATTTGACAGCTGACATGTCATCCAATATGGCTGATTCACATGACGTCATCCAAGATGGCGGCTGACATGTGATATTTGAGAGCTGACAGTGGACATTTAACAGATGACAGTTGACATGTGACATCTGAGAACTGACATGTGACATTTGACAGCTGACATGTAACATTTGACAGTTGATATTTGACAGGTGATAGTTGACATGTGACATTTGATAGCTGACAGATGATATTTGACAGTTAGTAGTTGAGAGCTGACATGTAATAGCTTACATATGACATTTGAAAGTTGACAGCTGACAGTTAGGTTTCTCCTCATTAGCGAATTTTTCGTTCTACGAAAAAAAAACGAACAAATTGTGAAGACAGAAAAGTACTCTTACTCTTTACGTCTTTCATCAAGTAAAGGCACCAATAATTAACGAATCTAATTCGAGGAACATTTACTCCCATAACATTCTTTCCGCGTCAGAACTTTTTTTCTTAGATTTGCTATCTTAGCATTAGAGTGGGCTTCATAAACTCAGTTATCAAAAAAATCTGGACGCAGCAAGTGCGTTATGGAAGTGAATTTTCATAAAAAAGTTTTTAATAGCAAATGCGAGCAGGCATCAATCTGATTACCGGTATGGCCTATGTAGTAGAAACAATGTACAATATTTTATCAAAATTACTTATTGTTTGAAAATGTTGAAAATGTACAAAAATTTTTCGAAAAGAAACTTAAATGTTGGTTTCCTAGCCAACAAGCCTTACGTTAATAGCAAATTGAGCTATTGAGATTTTAAGGATTTAATGAAAATTCGCTACCAAAACGCACTTACTGCGTCCAGATTTTGCATTAACGAATTTGTTCTACGAAAATTAGCTAAAAATTATAGGCCGTTAAACCATAAACTTCACTAAACCTACAGCGAAAGCATCAACTTAACTAAACCGACAGCCAAGGCATCAGAGAAAGGGTCTATTTGAAATGAATTTTCTGCAAATATTTTAGTAAAATGAAGGGCAGTGACGGTTAAAGCTTAAACTTAAGGGTTCGCAGAACACTCTTCTTGCAACATTTCCTTTTTACAATCCGTATTCGTTTCACGTTCTTTGCCTAAACATTGCCAATTTTGACGTTTCAAATCGCGACTTTGACGTTTTGAGGAAAACTCCCAAATTTTTTTTTAACTGCCCATAACTTTTTTGTCTTTAAACCTAGAGACCTAAATTTTGGTACAGGATTCACCCTTTAGAATACAAACACGCGTACGATACTAGGTTGCCCTTTCTTAGTTATTTCCGGAGATATAAATTTTTTTAGAACGAAAATACAACATTTTCCTGGAAAACCTGGTCCGATCTTCGTGGCTAACGAACTTATCTAAGCCACTTGCAAAAGGAAGGTACTCACTGAATTTGATCAAAATCGGTCCATTATTTTTTGAGTTTTCGGTACTATATATATATATATATATATATATATATATATATATATATATATATATATATATATATATATATATATATATATATATATATATATATATATATATAAACACGGATCTCCCCATTAGTGAATTAGTGATTTTTTTAAAAGAAAATTCACTAAAAAGGGCTGTGGAATATCATGGCATATAAAATATATATTCTGCCTCTGACAATACAAATACGCACATTTCCATTGGCTGTAACACCATCTAAGTTATGGTCGGGTTTTAATTGCGTAACCTTTCTGTCTCCCCTCTTTTTATACAGAAAGTTGGAAAATGGAATATTAAACATAACTCAATTGAATATGTAGGTATCTATATTTTCATCTCGGGTAATTTATAAAATAAACGTTTTCTTTGTTCCCTTTTGCCCTCCTTGTTTGTAAGCGGCCCACAGAAAAGGTGCTTGACCTAGGTTACACCCTCGGTTATTTGCGTGTGCGCAAAATGTAAACTACGCATTTCATTTTAGACTTTCGTTCAGGCTTTCTCCGCAAATCCCTGATAATACACCTTATTTGGTTTACCCCAAGAGATCGAGGCGAATAACCTCCCAGAAATAACTAAATCATGATTTAGTTTGCTACAAAGTTTAGCAAGTGAAAATATACATAATGGGATGCGACAGGGCACAGGTGTAAGTTAATACACGAAGCCATTTATTAGAAGCAGGATTTGAAATGGGTTCTCATTATAGATTACAGAGGTCATTATTAAAATATTTAGCCTAAGCATCCATTTTTTCTATTTTTAGTACATTTTCTAGGAACAAATTCACTAATGAGGAGATCGCGACCTTTCAATTTAGAAAAAATTCAAACGAGCGCACTGGGAATTTTATAAAAAAAAGTACATCGCCCTATTTAAAAATCAAGGTTATAAGCATATATATATATATATATATATATATATATATATATATATATATATATATATATATATATATATATATATATATATATATATAGGATGGCGCATTGAAAACGAAACAGACCGATTTGCGCCCAGATATATTTTTTTAAGAACGGCTTAAACATGTCAATTTTAATATCGAGGAGAACATGTTTTGGCATAAAAGTCAACTTTGTCACATTAACCCCTTACGGGTGGTGATAACAACCCTTATATTTTAAATAGGGAACATGGGTCGAGTGTTCCATCATTTGAAAGCTCTTTCTTTTCTGAATTCAGCACACTACTTTTTTTGGAAGTTTTATCAACTAGTTTAAAAATTATTTACAGTTGGAGTTACAAGAACGTATTTCATTCATTGTGATAAGAAATGCATTAATTAGTCACTTTTTCGTTAAAAAAAACTAAAAAACAAAACCAAACGTTCAAAAATGTTTATTTAGTTAAGTAAGTGTTCAAATTGTTGACCACCAGCTTCCATACAAAAGTACAAATTTTGTTCAAAACGAGCTCTCACATTCTGGAGCATTTGTGGAGTTATTAGACGGCATTCTTCAACAATGCGTCGTAGTAATTCTTCCAGAGACTCCGGTTCTGTTGCGTTAATTCTACTCTTTAAATGGCACCATAGAGAGAAGTCTAAAGGAGTTAAATCCGGTGATCTAGGGGACCACTCAATAACACCTCTACGCCCAATCCATTGTCCTGGAAACTCTCTGTTCAAAAACACCCTAACACGTTGTGAAAAATGCGGAGGAAGTCCATCTTGTTGAAACACTCATTGATTTTCTTGATAGCGATCATCATTTTCAACAATGTCAATTAGTAGAGGGTAAGCGATATCTTTTAGTAACTCCAAATACGTTTCGCCACTCAAATTGTCATCAAGAAAAATTGGTCCGATTAAACGGTCTCCAAAAATGCCAGTCCAGACATTCAATTTCTGTGGAGTTTGAGTGTGGACTTCGTGAAAATTTCTTGGATTATTATCTGCCCAATAACGACCATTACGACGATTGATTGTAGAGTTTAATAAAAATGTACACTGGTCTGAAAAACAGATATTGAACAGAAGGTTTCCGTTATCAGCTATTCGTGCAGTCATAACTTCACAAAACTCCAGCCGCCGATCAAAATCATCTTCATTCAGTTGTTGTACAAGAAGAATTTTATACGGGTGAAATTTATGATGCTTCAATATTCGCTGAATAGTTCTTCTTTTGATGTTTGAAACAGTGGCCAATTTTCTCGTGCTCAAAGTTGGGTCTGCAACAATTTGTCCTAAAACTTCAATCTCAGTAGTCTCATTTCTAACCGGAAATTCACGTTCAGGATCCCGTTTTTTGTTGGCTACTGAACCACTTTGTCGAAACTTTGCAACTAACTCCAAAATGTATTTTCTGTTGACATGTCTGTTCGCATGTCGTTCATTAAACAAATTTGCGGTACGGTTGGCAGAGTCATCGTTTTTGAAAAAAAGAGTACTTATTTCAACTTTTTCTTCTACAGAATACACCATTGTAAAATTAATTTTCGGTAGTACTATCAAGTATCAAACCGACCGATAAACTGAAATAATAAAACCGCATTTCTCTCATTCTGATAAGAAATGTTCTGATAGTCAATTTTTTGTTTACAAACCAACAAAACATTGACTATCAGCACATTTCTTATCGGAATGAGTGAAATGCGTTTTTGCATCTTCAACTGTGAATAATTTTTAAACGAGTTGATAAAACGTCCAAAAAAATTAGTGTGCTGAATTGAGAAAGGAAAGAGCTTTCAAATGGTGTAACAATCCACCAATGTTCCCTATTTAAAATATAAGGTTGGTTGTCAGCACCCTTAAGGGGTTGATGTGACAAAGTTGAGTTTTATTTCAAAACATGTCCCACTCAATATTAAAATCGACCTGTTTCAGAGTTTCTTAAAAAAAAGTCTCTGGACGCAAATCGGTCTGTTTCGTTTTAAATGCGCCACCCTATATATATATATATATATATATATATATATATATATATATATATATATATATATATATATATATATATATATATATATATATATAGTTTTATTTTGGGTTTTATTTTGTTTTAATGCCCCACTATTGGGTGACAATTGTTTTATGTTGTTTATGCTAGGGTTTTCTGTCCCACGATTGGGTGTCAATTGTAATAATAACGTTTTCAATATGAGTTTTAAATTTTAATTTAAATTAGAATAGCATAAGTTTTGCTTACGTTTACATATAATGAATGGTATATTAAGATAATTGTTTAAAATATAGAATTAAATAGTATTCGTTTTTATTTACCTGTAAAAGTTTAGTGAAATGAGTTGTTAACGTGTGCCCACCAAAGGTTTGTGTGTGTAAATTACACCTTGGTGTATTCAATGTCTTTATATTGCTGTATGCCACATAAAATTAATCGCATGAATAAATTTGACTCTTAAAACAGGGAGCTTATTAGGCTAGTGGGTTCAAGCCCTTCAAAATTTTTATAACTTTGCATAAATGAATACGTTTTCAAAAAAAAGATCTTTTCTTTTGTTCATATTTGCAGATCCTGCCCTTTCTGATATTTGTTGTTTTTCGCAAGTACTTATATATGTACAAACCAAATTAAAGCAAGAATTTTATATTGACACAACACTTGAATATTTATTAATATAGAGACAGAAGACAAAAGCTAATTCCTACTTTTATAATCCTATTCTTTATAATGTGCCTTTTTTCTCTTTTAAGAATTACAACCCCCGGTGAAAAAGGCACTGGCCAGTTTATTAGTTTGCAAATGGAAACCGCTTAGCTTATTCAATCCTTAATTTTGATGCATAGTCAATGGTTGGTTTTCTTCGTTGGCGAGGTACGCCTAATGGTCTTTGCCGTCGACAGATGGCCCTACAAGCACCTTGTTATGATTGATGGAAAACAAAGATGGTTGCTTTAATAAGTTGGCCCCCTTTATGTTTGCTTTATAATAATTTTAATGCTTTATACGATACTCTCTTGAAGCGGTGGATGAGCCACACAAAAAGGTAAGTATTATTATTCTACTCAGTCACAGTTTTTCTCTCGTACTTGTTCTTTCCTGAATTGTTTTCGTGCTGTTAGGTTGAACTGTCAATCTTCTTGATTGTTCCCTTGAACTTTCTCCTTTACAAAAACTTGCTCCAAACATAATAAAATCTCCTTTCGTCCTTAATTTTTTCTTCCTCCAATCCTATAATTTTTTCTTCCTTCTGTTTTATTTTTTTAGTGAATTTTCTTTAAAAAAAATCACTAATGAGGAGATCCCGACTTTTGAGTTTTGGAAATTTTTTTCAAATGAGCGCTAATTAGGCCCCCTAGAACACATATCCGGGGTCAGTTTGTGTGTATCACACCGATTACTCAAAAAATAATGGGCCGATTTTGATAATATTTGATGAATGCCTTCCTTTTGCAAGTGGCTTGGATAAGTTCGTTAACCAGGAAAATCGGCGGAGGTTTTCTCGGAAAATTTTGTGTTTTCTTCAGAAAAAAATTCATATCTCCGGAAGTAACAAAGTAAGGGCAACGAAATTTGGTACATCGTTTTATATCGCTATAGCTAAATTATTTACCAAAACTTAGCGCTATAGGTTAAAAAACAAAAAAAAGTTATGGGCATTTAAAGAAAACTAAATTGGGGTTTTCCTCAAAACGTCAAAGTGACAATTTAAAACGTCAAAATTGGCAACATTTAGGCAAAGAACTTGAATCTAATACGGGCTATGGAAAGAAAATGTCTCAAGAGGAATCTTTTACAAACCCTGAAGTATTAGTTTCAACCGTCATTGTCCTTCATTTTACTAAAATGTTTCCAGAAAATTCACTTCAAATAGGCTCTTTCCCTGATGCTTGGCAGCATTTTTCTTGACGACGGTAACCAATTGAAAATTTCTTGTTGGCCACCTTCAAAAACCTTTCATCTTAAGATTTTTTCACAATAATCTTTCCCATTATTTCCGCGGATACCTCATTTCTCATTAGTAAATTTTTCCTTTTACGAAAAATTCGCTAAAAAACAGGTGTATTAGGTCGAGTTGGGAGTTGTCTGTTAGATTGTAAATTGAAACCTGTAAAATTGAAAAAATTAAGCTTAAAAACTGTATATCTAAATTTGGAACTGGATTAACAGTTTGCTTAAATTATATTCAGTTAAAAAAAATTACGTATATTGTATATAAGTAGGTTAGTGACTAAGTGAAGTACTAAGTGAGGATTGGAACCTGTGATGAGCACTCATAAGTACACTTGGAGAACTCAAATCACCACAAAACATTTTAAAAAGACCTGACGATCGTTTCACTAACCAAGTTAGCGTCATCAGAGCATGAAACATTCTAACTACTTTAAAAACTAACATTACCTTATATACCGGATCTTAGGTAAAGAGACGGAACCGAGAGGGGAACTAGTCGCAGGTAAATTCCGCAGTGTATTGTATTTTTATTGCCGGACGAGGTCTTTAAACTGTCTTTATTAACTTATCTAAAGTGTTCATTTCTAATAATTTTGGGAAGGTTCAATGACAACTAAATTAACACAGTTTCCTTTGGCGGAAATATCTGTATTCTTAAGTTATCTCTAGGACGTGTTGAAACATGGGAATTTATTTAACAAAGCAATCGATCAGGTGACTCGTAATCGGCGGTGGTGAAACGTTCCTACATATTTTTTGTTGTAACTATATTTCGCATATATATATATATATATATATATATATATATATATATATATATATATATATATATATATATATATATATATACTCTCGAATGCGTTTAGCTGTCCTGGTTGTCTAAGATTTTTTATTAATTTTAGATTATCGTCATTAACATGATGATTGTTATCCCAAATATGTCGGGCGACGGAAGATCCATCTATAGTACCGTAACGTAATTGGGCTAAGTGTTCTTTGAATCTAATTCCAATCGATCTTTTGTTTGTCCGACGTACTTAAGATTACAATCTTTACAACTTATTTCATAAATTCCAGACATTTTGGCCGTGCTATCCTTGTCATTTGGGTTACCTAGCATGTTTTTAAAGGTATTTTTTGCCGAAAATGTTAGCAGCAAGTTGACTTTTAAAAAAATGCTATCTAGACCCCCTCGTGATTCGAGGTTGAAATGGTAAGCAAAGTTTTTTTTCGGATTTCTCTCTTCTAAACGTCTTTGGTTCCGTCAACACTTTCTTTGTTTTCTGTTTATTGATTAACTTTTCCACTAGGCAAGCAGTGTATCCGTTATATTCGGCCACGTTCTTAATATAATTTAATTCTTTGGTGTATCTACTTTTGTTTAAAGGAAAATTAATTAACCGATTTACTAAGGAATTCAGACTGGCGATTTTTTTGTGCGTACGTATGATGTGAGTCGTTCGGAATGTAGCTTAGAATGGCGGTTTCCTTTCTATAGACATCGAATTCTAAAGTGTCTTTATTCTTGATAACCAGTACATCTAGAAAAGGTAATTTATTATGAATTTCTAATTCGTGGGTAAATTTAACAGAATCAAATTTATTGTTTAATTTGGCAATAAAATCTTCTATTCTGCAAATGTTTGTGCTAAACTCTGCGAAAATACCATCCACGTAACGAAAGCACACTCTAGGAAAATACTCACTTACACTTTCAAGATCTGTTTCAAATCTACTCATGAAAAGGTCTGCAATAAATGGCGATAGCGGGTTGCCCATTGCCGTGCCTTGGGTTTGTCTTAAAAATTTATTGTTGAATTGAAAAATATTTTGTTTGATACAAAGGTTTGTTAAAGTTAAATATTCTTTGCAGGTATTTTCATTTATGTTATTCATTTTTTGTACTTATAAGTTAGTGCGTATACCAATAATATATATATATATATATATATATATATATATATATATATATATATATATATATATATATATATATATATATGTTTATGTTATGTACTATCTAATTTAATTACGTTGATATGGCACTATTTGAGGTAAATACGTCTATATTGCGTGTTTAGTCTTGAGCCTGGTAGGATATATTTTTCTTTAATGTAGTGTTGATGATTAATCAATTTAATTAGTTTTTAATTAGAATAATCAGCAAGCACTGCTGCAGTTTTAAATGCAGATTCAATTTAAATTTCGATAATAGCGGTGTTAATCTCATTATCGTCAATTATTCTACAATTCTAAAGTATATTAAAGCATTTACAAAAATAATAACATACTTTACGCTGATTTTAGAATTAATACTGCGATCGGTTTTCTACTTAGTGTTTAGGTTGTTACATAATATGTATTGTGGCATTCTTCCAATTAGGACTAACTGACAGCAAATAAATCATCATTTCATTGTCACCTAACAATTATGCAATATGCGTTTTTATTTAAGTAAGGATACGAAGAATGGTTTTTCAGTTGTAACCGAACAAAAGTGACGTACCTACTTGCTGAAAAATATTCTTGTAAGAATAATCCACTTTGCTGTGATACGTCTGTTTATTCTTCTAAGTCACTTTTAGAAACATCCGGATATTTTTGTTTGTAGTAGGTATTTATTTTCTGAAATTCACTAAACTAGGTATTCGAGTATTTGTGTTGTGCGTGTTTTGTTTCTTTAACGTCGGCCTATTTCCGAGACGGTGTGCAATCACCGACGCCACTATCCTGGAAATTTTGCCGAACCCCTGTCTTCTTGTAAGGAGGGTAGGGATCTTTAACGTGCCCAACATCGCATGGATACTGGACCGACGGCTTTACGCCCCCTCCGAAGGGCGGAACGTGCAGACATTCAACTTGCTCAAATACAATGCCAGAACCTCGGTTGATGTTAATTTTACAGTTTGTACTAAAAAGGGAAAGGAGTAACCTGGGATCGAACCCAGTATCCTTCGGTTCAGAGGAATACGTTCTTACCCCTGAACCACCGAGGTTTATTTGAGTATTTTGTTAACCCTTTAGACCGTTCTTGCACTAAGTTGTGGTTAAAAAAAAGGTGGGATAAATGCTAAGCATTGCTTTAAATAACGTTGTAAATTTTAATTTTATTGACATGAGCATGAATAAAGTCTGGACGTAGCAAGTGCGCTATGGTAGCGAATTTTCGTAAAAACGTTTTTAAGGGAAATATGTCTTGTTTTTAAAAGAAGGACATTTAGTTGGCAGTATAACCTATATAGCACTCACAATGTACCATATTTCATCAAAATAGCTTTGTTGTTTCAAAAAGTACAAACGTTTTCCGAAAATAAACTTTAAAAGTTGCAGAAAAAACTGGTCCGATTTTCCTGGCCAACGAACCTCTTTAAGATATTTACACCTGCCAAGATATAATTATTCACAAATAGCTTTAGGACGAAAATTGAAAAAAATATATGAAAATTTGCAAAAATTTCTTTTACAAAAATCATTATTTTTTTACAGAAATTGAAGTCAGTGATGGTACACTAAATTATATTTTTCACAAAAATTCGACAACTTTTTTTTTACAATAACTTAGTAAACGTTTATTATTAATTACCAACATATCACAAAAATCTTATAAAAACTTTGAGAGTACCTGTATACGGCAACTCGATTTTTTTGAAGAGTAATACAAACAAAAAGCCCTCTGAATGCGCCATTTCCATGGGGCTCTGCTATCTATTGATAAAAACGCCGTATCACAATTTGTGATGTCTTTGATATATGTGCCAGAAACGTGAACAGTTGCAAAACAATTGAAATAACTCAAAAACGATGAACGATGTCAATTTTTTTTCTTACCAACATGCAATATAATCCGATGAAAAACACAAAAATGCAATAACATAAGGGGGTGTTCTATTAAAAACAGAAAATGTGTATCACCAGCGACTTTGGGCTACCCTGTCACTGTCAAAATAGGTTCATGAGATGCAGCTCGAGATACCCCATAATTAACGTGATTACTTTTTTCTCATATCTTGTATAATAACGGATATATTGAGCTTTACCGAAGAAATGCGTCACCCTGTATATGTGTAAACAGACAAAAACTGAAGCTGACCCCGTATATGGGTTTTCAAAATTCATAAGTTGCGGTGCTCTCGATAACAATTTTTTTCTAATAAAATTTGCTAAAATATAGACTATTAAACCATAAACTCTATAGCTGAAACTGCTGCCGAAGCATCAGAAAGAGTGTTTATTTGAAATGGATTTTCCGAAAATATTGTAGTAAAATGAGGGACAATGATAGTTGAAGCTGAAGCTTAAGCCATGGTAAAACACAATTAGTACGACATATCTTCCACATAATCCGTATTTGCTTCAAATTCGTTGTTTGAAAATTGCAAAATTTGACGTTTCAAATCGCGACTTTGACGTTTTAAGAAGAAAAATGATAAAATTTTCAAAATATTTTTTCTGCTACTTCTTGACCTTTTTGCGCAAAGAAAACCTAACGGTTGTATGTAATATTTAATTGGTTTTGTTTTTCACACAAACTATTTTGTTCTTGTGCTTTCCTCTGATCACCAGTGGCACCCAGAATTTTTTCCTTAAAATGCCTATAACTTTTTTGCGTTTCGACTTAGACATCTGAATTTCGGCATGTACGGTAGAAACATGCGTGTCATAACTCTGTTATTTTCGGAGATACAAAAATTTTCCGAAAGAGAATCCAGAATTTCTCCGGAAAAACTGGTCCCATTTTTGCCTAGGAGATGCAAATTTTTAACGTCATCTTCCGACATTAAACTTAATGGTTGTATTGTAAAGTACGTTTGTCAATTGTATTTTAATAAAAGAGAGTATTTTGCAGAATAATGGGACGCTTCAATTACTCAAACTATGACTTTTTGAATGTAATTATTATTTACGGGGAGTGTCATCGAATTGTTAGCAGAACATGTCGTGTGTTTGCATAGAGATTTCCAGATATACAGACCAACTCCTGACATGATCATAAGAATAAGAAAAAATAAAAGGCATGGTATTTGGTATAACCTATATATAGTAGAAACATTATTTCCTCAAAATAACTTTATTGTTTGAAAAACTACAATAATTTTCCGAAAGTATACTTAAAATGTTCCCGAAAAAACTGCTTTGATTTTCCTGGGCAACGAACCTCTTGAAGCTACTTACACACTTACTAAAATATAAGTGTGCTCAAAAGCCTTTTTCAAAAAAAAATGCATGAAAATTTGCATGCAATTTCTTCAACGAAAATTGACAGTTTCTTTACAATAACTGGTTAAAGTAATGTTATACGAAAATTATGTTTCTTACAAAATTTGCTAAACAATTACTTTTGACGAATATATATATATATATATATATATATATATATATATATACATATACATGGAAATGTTTTCTAGGAGGCCCAGTTCGCGCGCATTTGTGACATTTTTTCCAAATGCAAAAGTCGTGATCTCCTTATATTAGTGAATTTTTTTAAGAAAATTGACTAAAAAAACCCAATACTACAATGACTATGGAAACAAAAGAAAAATCACAAAGATAAAATATTGCGTTTGGTGAAAATTCACTAAAATCCTAACGTAACATTCAATTACTTCATTACTTTTTTAGGAACTGAAAAACTGAAGTTTAATATTCAGTATGAACGTATGAACGCATCCATATACATATGTGATACAGGTATGTAAATGTGACAATGTTTTTTAAGAAATTTTTGAAAAAAGTCAAATATCTCGAAAATGATTGAGAAAAATGACACAACATGTTAGTAAAGCCTACCGTATAATTTGTCGAGCAATCTAGATCCGCATTAAAAATCCCCATCTTCTATTTGAATGAAAACAGTTGACGTCTACTTCCGGTATAACCGAAAGTCCCATACTAACGTCAATATTTTAAGAGACCCACGTGCGTGAATTTTCAGAATTCAATTGTGAGTCGTACTCCAGAAACGGCTAATAAAAGGTCTACGTGGGACAGCCTGTATATAATAATAATAATAATAATAATAATAATAATAATAATAATAATAATAATAATAATAATAATAATAATAATAATAATAATAATAATAATAATAATAATAATAATAATAATAATAATAATAATAATATATTTATTCGCACCATCAATACATAAAAAAAAAACGTGTAGAACACGTCAACATTTAAAAAAACATAAAAAACACAGGAATTACAATCCAAAAAAAAACTACACAATCACGATATTGAACCATCAGCTAATATTATAATAGGCCTTTGCTGCCAGAATATTATTCAGTGTCTTTCTCATCTTTGCAGGTGGAAGCTCCTTTATCTGCACCGTCAGTTTGTTGTACCCCTTTAGGGACTGCACCACAGCACTATTGTAAACAATACTTTTTGTAGTTTGTGGCGCAATTAACTGATCCTTTAAACGTGCTCTAGTGTTGTATTGATGCTGTTGTTCACAATCTGATAACAAACTCCGGTTTACCCTAACAAAACACACACACTCCAATATATACAAACTTGGCAAGGTAAGTATTCTGTTGTCAAGGAATGTTTTCCTACACGAACCCCTATATTTCAGATTGAATATGCTGCTGATACATGCCTTTTGGAGCCTACAGATTCTACCGGCTTCTATGGAATTCCCTCAGAACATTAGTCCATATCGAAGCCTTGAGTTCACATATGCGTAGTATGCCTCGAGGCTGATGCTACTAGAATTGGACAGAACACGCAGAGCATAACTAAAAGCTGACAGTTTACCTGCCAGGTAGCCAACATGAGCCTTCCAGTTCAACTGTCAATCAAGCTTCAAGCCCAAAAACTTAACATCATCCTGTGTGCTAAGCGACTCTGAGTTGAATTTCAGCGATAACTGGTTACCCCTAAAATAGTTAAATGAGATTACATTTGTTTTAGTCACATTCAATTGTAAGTTCATTCCATTGTACCACTGTTCCAGAATTCTCAGTGATTGTGATGCCTCATAAATTAGATCACTATCTGAAGGCGCTCGTAAAAGCAAAGATGTATCGTCAGCAACCAGGGTTGTCTTATGGGGCAATACTTCAGACAGTTCGTTAATATAAAGTAAGAACAAGACTGGCCCAAGGATTGAGCCCTGAGGCACACCTTGTTCTATAATCTTCCACTTAGATGCCAGAAATACCCCTGTCCTATAACCATTAAAAGCCACACCTTGTTTCCTGTCTAATAGGTGTGACTTCATTAAATTCAGCGAGACTCCCCTGAAACCTAGCAATTCCAACTTAACTAACAGTGTATTGTGGGAAACGCTATCAAAAGCTTTAGATAAATCCAGCATCATACACATTGTGGTTTCACGCTTATTTAGTCCCTCTGTAATTTCCTTGATAACTTGAAATATTGCCCTGTTAGTTGACCTTATCCTAATATAGCCATTTTGATTCTCACTAAATAGTTTGTGTTTCTCTAAAAAAGCCACTATTCGCTTGCATAGAATTTTTTCTATTATTTTTGCTATATTCGAAATTAGTGAGATAGGTCTATAATTGGTAAGTAGAGATATGTCCCCATTCTTATATATCAGAATCACTAGTGAGTTCTTCAGGTCATCCGGAAACAATCCCTGAGCCAGGCATAAGTTAATGATATGTGCTAATGGCTTGACTAAAACATCAGCACATTCTTTCAGCAGTCTTACCGGAATCTCGTCAAAACCTACTGAATTGGTGTTTCTAAGTTCAAAAATTGTATTGTACACTTCACTTTCATGGGTTGGGTAAAACAATACTGTGTCATTAACATATTTAATTTTATCTGTTGCTGGAGCATTGTTGGTGTTGATGGTTTTATACACGTTGATTAGATATTTATTTATGTAATTTAACCGCTCCTGATACGTATCCCCATGTATAATGAAATCTTTTATGTATATATATATATATATATATATATATATATATATATATATATATATATATATATATATATATATATATATATATATATACAGTGTGACGCATTTCTACGGTAAAGCTCAAAATAATTATTATTCTACAAGTGACGAGAAAAAATTGTATAAGTTAATTATAGGGTATCCTAAGCTGAATCTTATAAAATTATTTTGACAATCACAGGCTGGCTTATAGTCGTTGGTGATCCCTACAAAAAAATTTTCGAACATCCTTATTTTGTTGCATTTTTTCATTTTTCATCGAAATATGTTTGGAGGAAAAAAATGGAGACGCAGTAATGCGGTTTGGTAGTAAATTTTCATTAAATGCTTCAAATTGCAATAACTCAATTTGCTATTAACCTAAGGTTTGTTGGCTAGGAAACCAACATTTTAAGTTTATTTGCGGAAAATTGTTGTACATTTTCAAACCATAAGTTATTTTGATAAAATATGGTACATTGTTTCTACTATATAGGTTATATCGGTAACCAAATTAATGACTGCTTGCATTAATAAGACGTGTTTGCTATTAAAAACATTTTTATAAAAATTCACGTCCATAACGCATTTGCTACGTCCACACTTTTTAATAAATTCTATACACAGCTAAAATCAATGTATCAACTTGAAAATCGGCCTGTATATGCTAAGAAATTTCGCGTGAAATAACGTACAGGATCCCATTCTCCATGAATTTTCGAAAGACATATTTTTTCTCTCCCCTACAAAACAAAATATCTAAGTCTTTGGGATGATGCATAGAGGTTAGGGAACCGTAGGAAAATAAATTATAAAAGAAGGTAACATTATCAGGGGAGAGAGATAACAGGAGAGAGTATCAGAATAGAGAACTGTAGCAGTGTGTGCTGTTATTTAGTCTTTTTTCGAGGGCAGTCAGAGAGAAGTTTGGCGAGATCTCATCTCGTCTGCGCCCTCACCCTCCTGTTAAAGAACAAGGGGAATAGGGGAGTCGAGACGGAGCAATGCACTTAAATAGTTCATTCGCCCAACACTCTCTCCCAAACATCCCGACCGACAAAAATCAATACACTCTACATACATACAGACATACATTAATAAAGCCTTTTGTCTGGCGGGTCTCTACATCAAAATAAACACTAGGAATACTTTGTTGTGTTCCAAGATAAAGGTTTTCAGCAGTGTAAAGTTCCTGAAAAGATTTACTGAATAACATTACATTACCGAGGGTGGTAAGTACATAAGCAAACTGTTCTTTGATTGATTTTGTGAAAGTGCTTTTAAGAAGCGATAGAATACCTTTAAGGACGTTTTCGTTGGAAAAAATTGAAGAATGTACCTAAGCAACATTTTAAATTCTCTAAATATTGCCGCTGCAAAGTTTAAATAATTAGACAGAAACTACTAAAATTTGTGAAAAGAAGAATTCAAATTCTCAACCTAATCTGTAATTATAATTGAAAAAAAAAGAAAATGTAGTATTTTTTAACTCTCACGGAAAATTGAACCAGTGGAAGTAAAGAAAAAAATTAAGCGGATATAAATACTTCTTATGTCACAAACTGTTAGAAATAAGAACATCACTTAAGTCTGTCACTTAAAGTTTCATTTGTGAATACAATTTATCAACGACTTATATATATATATATATATATATATATATATATATATATATATATATATATATATATATATATATATATATATATATATATATATATATATGAATATTGACGTGGAGGAGGCACTGCGAGGAAGTGAAAAACACCTCCGAGAGTGCTCGACTACACAAGATCCTGTCCAAGGGCACTCAGACCAACATAGGCTCCCTTAGAACATCCACGGGAGGCTTTGCGAGCTCGGGGGAGGAAACTATGGAAATTTTACTCCAGACGCACTTCCCCGACTGTAAGATAATAGACCAATCACCTCCGGACTGGGAACACTAAGAAATAGAGGCGCCTTATAGGCGGGCATCTAGAGTAGACTGGACAGTCGCTAAAGAGGTGGTTACTCGGAGCAAAATCAGATGGGCCATTAACAGCTTTAAGCCAAACAAATCGCCGGGATTTGATCGAATAATGCTCATCATGCTCCAAGAGGGGATAGATATACTGGCGCCGGCGCGGGCGCTTACTCTCATTATGAGAGCCAACCTGGCTCTGGGGTACATTCCGAGGGCATGGAGACTGGCCAGGGTTGTATTCATTCCTGAACCTGGGCGTCCAACATACCAGGCAAAGTCCCTGAGGCCAGTATGTCCCTACACTGTGGACAATATGCATACAGAGCAGGATTCTCAACAGAAACAGCACTGCACCAACTGGTGGTGAAACTGGAGAATACGTTGGAGAACAGGTAGGTGGCGCTGGGGGCCTTCCAAGACATAGAGGGGGCCTTCAGCAACACCTCATTCGGATCGGTTCTGGCAGCTGTCAGGGAGCGTGGAATAGAGGAGACCTGCTGCAAGTGGATTGGTTCTATGCTCAAGGACATGGTGGTGTTCACCTCACTCGCGGGAGGGACTCTGCTGGCGGGGTGTCCGCAGGGGAGTGTTCTGTCTCCCTTGCTCTGGTGCCTAGTCGTGGACGGCCTACTGAGGAGGCTCTCGAGAAGGGGGTATGAGGTACAGGGCTATGCGGACGACATTGTCATTATAGTCCCAGGAAAGGTCACACTGAAAGTGGTGAAAGGGTGGACGGTTGGTCAAGGGCTCGGGGTGTGCCCCGAGAAAGCAACGGTCGTGCCGTTTACGAGGAGGAGGAAGTGCGAGAGCCACACAGCTCTCACTCTATACGGTAGGAGCATTCCAATGGCCCTGGGGTACATTACCACGCAATTCTACATGCTGTGACCTGCCAGTGAGATAACTAGACAGAAGTCCGATGGACTCGCTACCAAGACCAATATAATGTAGTATGTCTACCAGAACATCATGTCTATTAGTAAGCTTTTAGACCCTACCTTGATTATTCAAAAGACGACGACAGTTCAGTTATCTGAGATAAAATTTGAGGTGTTATTTTTAGTTTTTTAATTATCCGAAAAAAAAACCGGAAATTTTTTCTGTTCGTTTTTGTTTCGAGTGAATACCGAAAACCTAGACGTTTTTAACTATGACATTGTTAAGACACATTTAAATAACAATTTAAATCTGTCATCATATTTTCCAGGGCGTTCTTGTTGCAAGAGTTACAATATTTAACTTCGATTCTTCTTATGGGTGCCATATTGGATTTTTGCATATTTTAAAAGTCTTTTTTCTGATTGCGATGATATCATAGGATACGACCGCGTCTTCCCTGCTATCAAAATTTGTACAAAATCGGTTCTGCAAAGAGTGCTTTGGTTTCTGCTCATTTCGCTTGGGCGAAAATTCTGCACACTCGTCGGAAAAAAGTTACCCCTCTCCCCTGAAAATACAGAGAGGGGACAAATGTGAAAAATATGTCCTAGTATTACTTCAAAAAAATTTTACAAAAAAAATTTAAACGGAGATATCTCCTTCTAACACTTAAAAAAACTGACCCAGTAGGTGTATACACTAAATAAAAAGTAATCAACTTCTTGCTATGGTTATTATTTAAATACTAATTGAGTTCTTATCAGAATGTTTCGGTTTAACAAACGTTGTTAATGGCTTTCCCTATATAAACAAAGTTTCTGTAAATCAATGTAGTAAGTTTAAGACATTTCTATACAGCCATGTTCAAGTTTATCGTTTTAGTTGCCCTAAGCTTATGTTTTATTGGGACTGTAACTGCAAGCTTTACTCCCGCAGGTAAGAATATAAAAACTAATTTAAAGCGAGAGATTCACAAGGATTTATTGTACTGTGAGCGCCTAAACTGTTGACCAAAATGAGTAACAGTCTGGACGCAGCAAGTGCGCTATGGAAGTGAATTTTCATTAAAATGTTTTAATAGCAAATATGTCTCTCTAATCCAAGCATGCATCAATCTGACCGGTATAACCTATATAGTATACACAATGAACCATATTTAATCAAACCAGCTTATTGCTTGAAGATGTACAAAAATAAACTTAAAATTTTCCGAGAAAACTGGTTTCCTAGCCAACAAACCTTACATTAATAGCAAATTGAGTTATTGAAATTTTAGGCATTTAATGAAAATTTGCTTCCAAAACGCCTTTACCACGTCTAAATTTTTTCTTACAAACATGACACATATTTCGTTAAAAATGCGCAAATGCAATCATATAAGGCTGTTCGAAAAAAATTGTAGGTATCACCAACGGCTTATGGGTCACCTGTGATTGTCAAAATAATTTTATAAGATGCAGCTCAAGACACTATATAATTAACGTGTACAACTTTTTCTCGTATCTTGTATAATAACAATTATATAGAGCTTTACCCTAGAAATGCGTCACCTTGTATATATGTAAACAGATAAAAACTGAAACTGAACCCGGATATGTTTTCTATGGGGCCTAGTTTACGTTCGTTCGAAGAAATCTATTTAAAATTCGAAAGTCGCGGTCTCCTCATTAACGAACTTTTTATACGAAAATTAGCTCAAAATTATAGACCGTTAAACCATAAATTTAACTAAAACTACCGCCAAAGTATCAGAGAAAGAGTCTGTTTGAAATGATATTTCAGGAAATTATTTTGTAAAATGAAGGACAATGACGGTTAAAGCTGAAACAGGTTCTTTGCCTAAATGTTGCCAATTTTGAAGTTTCAAATCGCTACTTTTGTGTTTCGAAAAAACCCCAAATTGTTTTCTTTAAATGCCGATAACTTTTTTCTCTTTAACCCTACAGACCTAAATTTTGGTACATGATTCACACTTTATAATATAAACACGCGTACCAAATTTGGTTGTCCTCACTTTGTTACTTGCGGGGATATAATTTTTTTCCTAAAGAAAACACGACATTTGCCGGAAACACGTGAGCCGCTTTTCCTGGCTAATGAACTTTCCACTTATCCAAGCCATTTTCAAAAGAAAGGCATTCAGAAAATTTGATCAAAATCTGCTGATTATATATATATATATATATATATATATATATATATATATATATATATATATATATATATATATATATATATGTATGTATGTATGTATGTATAAATATATACTTTTTGGAATGTTCCACTACACTGTAGTCACTTTTAATTTTACACTTTATTTGTTTGCTGTACTTTCAGTGATTTGTTATTTGGTTACGTTACGGTTAGAAACTGCAGTCCACGTAACCAAATAACAAATCACTGAAAGTACAGCAAACAAATAAACTATATATACATAAACATATATATATATATATATATATATATATATATATATATATATATATATATATATATATATATATATATATATATATATATATATATATATATATATATATATATATATATATATATATATATATATATAATTGAAACTGACCCTGGATATGGGTTCTAGGGGGCCTAGTTCGCGCTCATTGGAATAACTTTCTTCAAAATTCAAAAGTCGAGATCTTATTAGTGATTTTTTTTAAAGAAAATTCAATGAAAACGCACTAAAATTTTCTACCGATAACTCAAAACATAATAGGTCGATTTTGATCAATAGACTTACTTGGTTTATTTTGTGAGTGGCTTTAAAAAGTTTGTTATACAAGAAAATTGGACCAGTTTTTTTTAGGAAATGTTTTGAGTTTTCTTTCGAAAAATTGTTGTATCTCCGAGAATAACGAACCTGTGGCAACCTAACTTGTCGCGCAAATTTCGATTATAAAACGTATTCAACATACCAGAATTCAGATCTTTAAGTTTATATAAAAAAAAGACGCAGCATGTGCGTTATAGTAGTGAATTTGTATTAAATGTTTTAAACTTGAATAACTCAATTTTCTATAAACTTAGAAAGTTTAATTTTGGTAGATGGTAAGGTCTTTCCTAGGGCAAGATATCCACAAAATTTCATTAAAACATCAAAAAAAATCAAAATTTGAATAACTCAAAATTTGAATTACTCAAAATTTGAATAACTCAATTTTCTATAAACTTAGAAAGTTGAGTTTTGGTACGTAGTAAGGCCTCTCCCAAGGCAACATATATAGTAAATTTCATTGAAACAGCTTTGTAATTTTCGGAGAAAAATTTTTTTTTAGAAAGAAAACTCAAAATTTTCCCAGAAAACCCTGTTCGATTTTCCTGGATAACAAACTCATCCAAACCATTAATAAAAGAAAGGCACTAGCCGAGTTTCATCGAAATCGGTTATTTATTGTTTGAGTTATCGGATGGATACACACACACACACACATATATATATATATATATATATATATATATATATATATATATATATATATATATATATATATATATAGAAAGTGACCCTGGATATGGGTTCTAGGGGTCCTAGTTCGCGCTCATTTGAAAAAAATTTTGCAAAGTCTCACCATCGATACCTCTCTATTAGTGATTTTTTTAAAATAAAAATTCACTAAAAGGTATAAGCATTTAAAGACCAAATTTTTAGGTGACACTGGTGATCAGAGAAACGCACAGATCCAATATATTTTCTGTGGTTAGCAAAATATATTAAATAGTACAGCAACGATTAAATTTTCTGGGCGCAAAAGGTTCAAGAAACACCAGAAAAATTACTTTGAAAATTGTATAGTTATTTTATAGTATTCTGAAACGGATGTGGGTTATGTAGAAGAAATGTGGTTAGCAGTGTGTTTTACAAAGCTTTAGGTTTCTGCTTCAACCGCTATCGTACTTCATTTTACTAAAATATTTGTAGAAAATTCATTTCAAATACCCTTTCTCTAATGCTTTGGCAGGAGTTTAAGTTATAAGAGTTTGTGACTTAATAGTTTAATATTTTTCCATTTAAGAAAATAAATGTGAAACTCCCTCACTTCAGGCAATACTTCGATAACGGATAAACCGTATATCCACTAATAAAGGTTCTGACGTAGCAAGCGCGTTATGGGCATTTGTATATACGTTTGTTTCAAACTTTAATTACAATTTAAATAAAAATTATGCAAATTAATAAAGTTAGAAGTTGATACGTCAGTTAAAGAAACCAGTTTTTTATTAAATTCTCAGATTGTATCAAAAGATCAAATATTCTGAGAGAATATTTCAGAGGATGAAATATTCTCTCCTCTGATGAAGCTAAGTTTGTTAGCGAAACGATCGTTAGGTCTTAAAAGATATGTTGTGGTGAATTTGGTTCTCCAAGTGCACTTAACAGTGCTCATCACAGGTCCAAATCTTCACTTAATGAGTATCTATGTTATTTTCATAATATAAAAGTAATTGATACATTGTTTTTACAACTGTCAAACGAAACTTTAAAATGGCAGACTTAAATAACCTTCTTATTTCCGACAGCTGGTGACACCAAAATATAAGTATCTTACTTCCACGAGTTCAAATTTCCGTAAAAAGTTAAATAACGAGTTTTTCACATTGTCATTTTTTAGTGAATTTTTATTTTAAAAAAATCACTAATAGAGTATCGATGATGAGACTTTGCAAACATTTTTTCAAATGAGCGCAAACTTCTATATGTATATATATATATATATATATATATATATATATATATATATATATATATATATATATATATATATCCGATAACTCAAAAAATAATTAAACGATTTCGATAAAACTCAGCAAGTGCCTTTCTTTTATTAATGGGTTGGATGAGTTCGTTAGCCAGAAAAATCTGAGACGGGGTTTTCCGGGAAAATTTTGAGTTTTCTTAGAATTTTTTTTTCTTAAAAACCTTTTAAATAGCGAATATTGTTTCTTTCTTTCGCTGTTTATATACTTTTCCATCACTTTAGAGACGACTGAAAGAATAGAAATAGGCCTGTAGTTGCTACGAAGCTTTTTGGATCCTTTCTCGAGGACGGGTTGTACTCGAGCAGTTTTCCAGTTACTAGGGAATATGCGCCTATTGTAAGATGTTCAGACGAATCAGAACAGGAGCAAGTTCTGGTGCGCATCTTTTAGAACAATTGCTTGGATCTCGTCAAAGCCAGAGGCTTTCCTGGTATTAAGAGAAGAGAGCATCTTTCGTACCTTTTTAGTTTTGAAAATGATATCCGTCATTTTATGCGCGACATTGGGGACTGTTGGTGGTTGAACATTTGGAGGTGGGTTGAGAGTAGAATTGCCAGCGAACAACGAAGCAAAAAGTTCAGCCTTGCCCAGGGCGGTAGAAACAATTTCATTCCCTGAGACAAAAGGTGGGAACGTGCTCTTGCAGACATTATTCCCAATAGATTTAGCAAGAGTTCAGAAGGGTTTGCTGCCGTTGGAGCTTAAGAGGACTTTGTTTTTGATGTGGTTATTAAACGAGTATTTTGCCTCAGAAAAAATGCGAACATAGCGGTTTCTTGCGATGTTAAATGCATGACGGTTTTCTTGACTGGGATTGTGTAGAAGCGTTTTGTAAGCTTTGACCTCTTCAAGTTTGGCCTTGTCACAGGATTTAGAGAACCAGGGCTTTTGAGTGGCTGAAGAGGTTTTCTGTGTATGTGGAATAAATAATTCCATGCCAGCTTGGATAATTTCGGTGACGTTTTGTGAGATATCAGAGGGGTCAGGATGAGAGAAGCAGACAGACGCCCATGGAAATGAAGAAAAGTAATCCCGCATTTCGTCTCAGTTCAAGGAGTTGTGGTGTCAAACGATACGTGGGTGTGATGACTCTGTGACCTCGGGTTGCATTGCGCAGGAAGCAGTGACCATGCTGTGGTCTGAGCGACCAAGGGGGGCGGTGACTGATGTCTTTTAGCATTCAGGTTTTGTAGTAAGAAGAAGATCCGAGGGATTTGAGCTGTGTGTTGGGATGCGAGGAAAGTAAGGAGGTTGCTGAACCATATTGGCTAAATAATTGCTGACTGCTGATCCGCTGATCTCCTTTGTTGATAGGTTTTTGAAGTTCCTAGCCATTTCTTTTATGAACATTGAAGTCACCAAGAATAGTGATATCGGAGGAAAAATATTCAGAAATCAGATTATTGATTGCTTCAGACAGGTAATCGAAGAGCTGGACAAAGTTGTTGTCAGAAGATGACCGGTAGATGCAACAGATGAATGTAGTTGCAGCTCTGAGAGAGAGTTTCACCCAAAGTATGTCTTTTCTTCCAGCTTCTAAATTGGGGAGTCTGGTGCAGGGTAGATTGCTACAGACGTACACACCTCCATGCAATCTAAAGGAAGTAAGGAGTTCATACCCCGGGAAATTAAGGTGATTAATGGCTGTGTTGGCACTGAATTGGGTTTCGGTGAGGAAGAGGAGTTGGAGCCTATTAGGCTGGAGGCAATGGTGGGCGGAGTTGAGGTTAGAATGTAGGCCACATATATTAAAAAAGGATGATTATATTACTGTGTCACTACATCTAGGTCATTAAAAATACAGTTAAATCTAATCTAATTTTTTAGCCTACTTATTGTATGGGGCATTCTGTCATGCTACAGGCTTGTCTTGTTCCCCGAACCCTTATCAGTATATTCATACTGAAGGTTACGGCGTTGGTACCGTCAAAGTGATTTTACTTGGCTGGTTCTAGATCGACTTAATGGACCGTATCATAATATCGAATTAAAGCAATGTGGATTTCTGTAGAATATATATTAACTGTTTACACTAATTACATCTCTTATAACTAAGAATAGATATATAAGACGGCGCGGCGTGCACTCGAATCGGTGGTCGAAAACGAATAGAATGATTGACGGTCTTCATTCACCGACCTTTTCCTTCGCGGTCGTCGGTCTTTTTTTTTGTTGTTCCCTCAGGGCTCGTCCGCGGCCTTGCCGCCCCGATAGCACCGCAACCCTTGGTTGATTGTGCATACCCTTAGTCTTACTCCACCCATTCCAAAATCACTGTGCCTTGAACTAGTCTGCACAGCGATTGGTAGGGTGAAGTTTTATATTGCTCTGTCTCCGGTCTAGAGTCTAGATCAGTTGTCTTTTCCGGTCCAGAGCTATACACTCACACAAAATGTGCTGGGCTGATTCCTCCCCCTCGCCGCAGAGTCTGCATGCGAGGTCCCCTTCGAACCGCCCCATTTTATGCAGCCGTTTCTTGATTGCCATGTGTCCCGTCAAGAGACCTGTTGTGTTTCTGAGCTGTCCTCTGCTAAGGTTTAGCAGCTCCACAGCTCTCTTTGAACTGGGTCCGTCAATTATTGACTTCACATGTCTGAGCCCTGGACAGTCCGCCCAGTACACCTTGTGTTGGTTTCTGACCCAGGACTTAATGGCTCCCCTGGCAGTGCTCTTTGACACGCCCAGAGCCGGTTCTGGTCCCATAAATGGTTCTGCTGACCCTCTCTTCGCGAGACTGTCAGCTTCTTCATTGTCTTTGACCCCCGAGTGACCCGGCACCCAGATGAGAGTCACCTCATTCTGCCCAGCCAGGTCGCTCGTCTCGTCTCGGCACTCACTCAGCAGCCAGGAATTTACTCGTGGGCTACTTAGTGCCTTAAGGGCTGCCTGGCTGTCTGTGGCTATGAGGATCCGCTTGTTGGTGTAGCCCCTCCTCTTGTTCTCCCGCACACAGTGCAGGATGACGTACATCACGGCCTGAAACACCGTTGCATGGGCTCCGAGGGAAATACTATGACTTACCCTCGGTCCTTCCGAGTAAACACCTGCCCCCGTCCCACGCTCCCCGCCAGATCCGTCCGTGAACCAGACGAGCGCGTCCCGTGGTATGCCCGGCGTCTCCTCCCGCCATGCCTCGCGATCAGGGATTTCCACTGTAAAGTTGTTTTCCCTGCACATTCGCGGGCTCGCGAAGTCTGACCTCATTTCAAGCATGGGCTCCTTCACGATCTCCTGAATTTTGCAGTGGCCCCTGAAGCCTGGGTTGATCTTCAGTCTACCATTGCAGGCTAGTCTGTACAGTCCTAGCCTGGCCTCTCCCATAATAACTAAGCGTGGGGGGGGGGTCGTCGGTCTTGCGCACAACCAATGTCCAAGACAGCTTGAAATCTCAGCCGCCAACGGTGCCGCGCTCTGTGATTTAAAAACTCGCGGGAAATGTTCATATTGTTAACCACATACCTCTTGCTTGTTAGTCATATTATTTGTTTAGAGGAGATGCGTTCTTCTTAATCGGATCTCTTTCAAAGTTGTTGCTATTTATAACTCTTTGTCTACTCTTTCTAAATATATAGGGTCTTCTAGAGTAGTAGTGTAAGTTTTGGTTTCATAGTGTGCTCTCTCTCTGTGTGTGTGTGTGTGTCTGTTGGTGTTATATCTTCTTGTTTCTTTCTTCCTAGTTTGTTGTTATCGCATGATTATTATTATCATTATTAAATATCTTTGCAGATTGTACTAGCGGGCCCTTTGCTCCAACATACGCCGCATGCGGCAGACAACCTTATTACATTTGGTACTGGAATGACGCCAAACAAGACTGTGAATCCAGGTACTCAGAATACGAGTGCAACATTACACCAAACAATTTCCCAAGTAGAGAAAAATGTTTATCAGTAGCTGGCAACATATGTAGGGCTCCTGTGGTACATCCCAGCCCATATCCTTATCCATATCCTCATCAATACCCCACTGTTACCGGTATTCCCGCTCCCCAACCAAGCCCTTTGCCTAGTCCTTACCCTTATCCTTATCAACCTCATCCCTACCCTGTTCAATACCCTACCACTCATTACCCATCATACGACGTGCGTTATAATGCTTAAGTTCTGCGTTCTACCGTATTACAGTTCTTAACATAGTCTTAAGATTTGTTCTTATTTGATGTACCCTTAACAATTAAGCAAAGGAATAAATACTTGTTGTGGAGGTATTCGTTTGTTTTATTTACCCATACATTGTGTACCAAGTGAGGATTGTAACCTGTGATGAGCACTGATAAGCACACTTGGAGAACTCAAATCACCATAACACATTTTAAAAACCTGACTATCATTTCACTAACCAAGTTACCGTTATCAGAGGGTGAATAATTCTAAATATCTTATATACACAACTATATTTATATTCTTCTGTAGGTAGTCAGCCACTAACGACACCAAAATTAACATATTTCGTTGGCCGATATATCTGTATTCTTTTATTATCTATCGGACGTGCTTGTGCTGGTATTAATTTTATTAAATAATACCTTTTTAAAATCTTGCAAACAAAAATCAGTTTTTTCGAATTTCAATGATTTCAATTAACAATTTCTAACAACACAAGAGTAGGTCAAAAGGTTGAAAATTTTGCTCAACAAAAATGGCTGGATCTAGAAATGCAATATTTGTACCCAAAACATAGTATGTTAGATGTTGATGCTGCCACCGCTTCCCATCTGTGTCAGGAGGGAGGCGATGGCGTCGCATCTCAGAATGCGAGACGCAGGAAACTGGTGCCGAGAGGGAGCAGTAATAGGGCATGCAAGAGTCGCCAAGGAGGTGGAAAAGGAAATTACGATTTCCGCCATAAAGGTGCGGGATGCCGAGGATGATATTAGGTTGACTAGGCCATACACCCTCAGGATCCCCAGTAGGAATCAGTGGAGGAAAAATGAGGTTGAATTCCAGCCCGCAATCCTGGTCTGTTTCACGGACGGATCGCGGCTGGAGGACCAACAATCCTCCAGGGCAGGAATATACATCAAGGGCCTGGGGGTGCACGAGAGCTATGCTCTTGGTACATATACTACGGCATTTGAACCAGAGGTGTACCCTATCCTATCTGTGGCCAATAAACAGGATGTGAAGAGGAGTCCTGAGAAATGTGTGTACATCTGCTCAGATAGTCAGGCAGTCCTCCGGGCAGTCTGCACGGCTAGAATCAGGTCATCTGGACACTGGTTCAGGAGTGCGCTGACGCCCTCAAAGGACTAGCCAGGACAAAGGAGGTACAACTAGTATGGGTTCCGGGACACTGTGGCCTAGCGGGAAATGAGGTGGCGAATCATCTCGCGATGCTCTGTTCCCGGCGGCAGTTCTGTGACCCGGAGCCGGCGATAAGTATAAGTAGGAAGACGGTCTCTGTAGCCTTAGACAGGTGGACCAAGGAAGCAATGAAGAGGCATTGGGGGTCGGTTGGGGGCTACAGGCAGGCGAGGGACTTCGTGGAGGGACCGGACAGAGATAAAGCTGTCTGGCTACTCGGAAGGAGTCGACCTACGCTTCGGCGCATTCTTGGGGTGCTAACAGGCCACTGCGCCCTTAGAAGACACCTCACATTGATAGGCGTAGAGAGGGATCCCATTGGCTAGGAATGCGGCGAGGATGAAGAAACGTCCTACCACTACCTGTGTGAATGCGAGGCTTTTGGGAGTCTTCGAGCAGAATTGTTCAGATCGAGGACATATGGTTTGTTTAAAAAGTTAACCTTCAAGCTGGATAATTTAGAATATGAAGAATGGTCCAATTTTCAGGGGAAAATGTTTCTAGTTTTTAACGCAAAGTTGATTAAAAAAATTAATATACAAAATAAAAAATTGAACAACTGGTAAAATGTCAAATTAAAAACGAAAAACCAGTTCCTTGGAAAATTTACCTCGTAAATTTTCACGATTTGGTAATTTACATGTTTTTAACTAGGCATATGAGAAATGAGAACCTCGGTGGTTCAGGGGTAAGAACGTGTGCCTCTGAACCGAAGGGTACTGGGTTCGATCCCAGGGTTCTTCTTTCACTTGTTCAGTACAAAATGTAACATTAACATCAACCGACGTTCTGGAATTGTATTTGAGCAAGTTGAATGTCTGCACGTTCCGCCCTTCGGAGGGGGCGTAAAGCCGTCGGTCCTGTGTCCATGCGATATTGGGCACGTTAAAGATTTCTACCCTCCTTACAGAAAGGCAGGGGTTCGGCAAAATTTCCAGGATGGTGAGGTGAAACTGCTCCCTGGCGTCGGTGATTGGCCATAGTCGCAGAATCAGGCCGACGTTAAAGAAACAAAAGGTTCTAATCCTAGTTAGTGACTTCGATTTTTATACATTTTTTAAGTCTTATTTTACTTTACAGTTATCAGATTGTTGTTATTCCGATGAATTTTTTAGCGAGTTTTTGTATGAAAAATAATTTGATAAAGAGAAGATGAAAGTTTTAAGACTTAATTCAATTTGAATAGCATATCTGGTTGTTTGTTCTTGCCCTAACTTAGTGAAACCGTTCCATATTTAATACAGCCGTAGACTTTTCCCGTGGCTTCACAAGTGTCTGTTTTAGTGAATTTTCTTTAAACAAATCACTAATGAGGAGACTCCGACTTTTAAATGTAGGAAAAATTCTGGAAATGAGCGCGAACTAGAACCCATATCCAGGGTCAGTTTAAATTATATATATGTATATATATATATATATATATATATATATATATATATATATATATATATATATATATATATATATATATATATATATATATATATAAAGAGTGAACCATTTACCAAAATTTAGGTCTGTAAGTTTAAAGACACAGGATGACGCATTTCTACGGAAAAGCTGAATATAATTGTTATTATGAGATAAAAGAGAAAATTGTACACGTTACTTATAGGGTTTGACAATCACAGGGTGGCCCATAAGTCGTTTGTGATACTTCCATCTTTTTTTGAACATTCTTTATCGCATTTTTGCATTTTTCATCGGAATATGATGCATGTTTGTAAAAAAAATCGAGACGCAGTAAGCGCGTTTTGGTAGCGAATTTTCATTAAATGTTTTTTTTAATAATATTATTGGCTGCGGCATCTCAGGCCATTAGCACATTCATTTCCCATCATTCACTATTTTTACTAATTTTCCAGACAAAGTCATCTTCTCGTTGGCTCGCCCAGGAATCGAACCCGGGACCTCTCGCATAACAAGCTGGCACCTAGCAACCTGCGCCACGAGGACGTCTCATTAAATGCTTCAAAATTCAATAACTCAAATTGCTGTTAACCTAAGGTTTGTCGGCTAAGAAACGCGTTTTCTCGGAAACATTTAGAGTTTATTTTCGGAAATTTTTTGTACATTTTCAACCAATGAGTTATTTTGATAAAATATGATACATTGTTTCTACTATATAGGTTATACCGGTGACAAATTGACGCCTGCTTGCATTAAAGAGACATATTTGCTATTAAAAACATTTTTATGAAAATTCACTACCATAACGCACTTGCTGCGTCCAGACATTTCAACATATAAGGTATTCTAGAGTAGAATGTAATCTTTGACTTCATGGTGTTTAGGAACTCATAAAGGATGGTATTTTGAAGTTTGTGCTGTGCGCGCGCGCGGGTGTGTACAGTTCTTGTACATTTCTTGCTAATTTGTTGTTACTGCACGAGTATTATAATTATTGTTAAATATGTTTGCAGATTGTACTAATGGGCCCATTCCTCCAACATATATGGCATGTCAGAGACGACAACCTTATTACATTTGGTATTGGGATGACGTCAAACAAGACTGTGAATACAAGTATTCAGAATACGACTGCGGTGCTACACGGAACAATTTCCCAACTAGAGAAAAATGTTTATCAGTAGCTGGCAACATATGTAGGGATCCTATGGTACATCCCAGCCCATATCCTTATCCATATCCATATCCTTATCCTAATAACCATTTGCCCGCGCCCCAACCTAGCCCTTTGCCTAGTCCTTTCCCTGTTCAGTACCCCAACATTTATTACCCATCACCTGTCAGGGTTCCTCTTTAATCCGCCCAGTCTCTGTCATCTTGCGTGTCATGATATTTAACCGATTCTTCAAATTTGCGCTTATTCAATAAACCTTGAGCATTTAAAGAAAAAACAATGTCTTTTTGAAATTTTTGTTTGTTTTATTTATATATAAGTTTTGTCGCTGTGAGCTATGTGTTTAAGAATTAAGCTAACGCGACGTCGCCGTTGTTTAAGCGATTTTCATAGAAAAAATGCGCTTTAGAAGTGATCGCAACTTTTTTATTTTTTCAACTGAGCGCAGACTAAGACATATAATGGTTTTGACTCGAGGAATTTCAGAGGAGAATGTTCGACAAAATTGCGTAATTGCAAACACAAGCATAGCTTTTTTGTAAGACACGTTGCATAATTTTGGACATATAAGTATAAGTATATATATATATATATATATATATATATATATATATATATATATATATATATATATATATATATATATACTTTTAAGGGCAATTACGACCAAAAACGAGGGCTATATTTTAAAGAAAGTCACTCTGTACTAAAAACTCGATATATTTCGCTCGGGGTTCCGAGCATCTTCAGGAGTACTAAAAATGAATAAAAATCAGCACAACATCTAGATTATGCATTAAAAAATACTTACAGCACTGTAAACTAACTAGTTACAGTGCTGAGTTGATTTGCTCTTAAAAGTATACAAATTTTAGCACGCACATAGGTAACCATTCAGAAAGAAATGTAAATATAAAAAAAGTATAGAAACTCTTACCGACGTATGGTACCGAAAGCATCTCTGAGTTATTATTGTGTCACAAATAGGTCCAGGTTTTTCTAATCCTATTCGGTGCTAGAAACCTGTGAATATAAGAAAAAAGATATAAATTAAAACAAAGAATACCAGTCACAAAGTTAGCGAAAATATTAAGCCAAACCCGGAGGGGAATAAGCCAATCATAGTAGAATTTACCTCATTTGGTATTAAACAGCATTTAGAAGATATTCTGGACCTGTACCGCAGGCGACGCTCCTAAAAGCAAGTGAAAAAAGCACATAATCATATAATAAACCAAAGCCACCCTCTGGCAGGAGCCTCAGTGAGGTATGAAGACTGCTTTGGTCATGTAATTCCCAAATACTTAAATTTAATTTCGCTAAAACTATAGTGGTTATTAAACTACCAAGGCAAACCCCAATCTTTGTATTGCTATATTTCTGAGGCTCAAAATGCATTCACAAAAAAACAATGAAAGAAACCTGGCCAAATATTTTGTGACCACCTATAGGTTTACTGAGATGACAGAGCTATAAATTAAATTTGTAAGGATACTCAATAATTGCTACTGGTGGTTAAAAAGAAAAAGTAGATTCTAGTATGTTGTAGGACAGATACTATATTATTTTTTTAAATTGGTAATTTAATAAAATTTCAAAAATGCTTGCAGTTTTTTTTCCAGAACCAGTACCATTTGTTTGGTGCATTAGGTGTAATAAACAAAAACAAGATGTATACAGGGTTTTTCACGATAGCCGTGCATTAGAAGTTTATGAAGTTCCCTGATATCATAAATTTTGAAATTTTGGGCGGCGGTCACAATTCGTAATCGTCTTTAATTTTAAATATTTTCAAGGTCACATCACTTCCGGTTAGACCGGAAGTAGTCATCAACTTTGCTAATTTAAATAGAATGCCCTATTTTTTATTGCATATTCGAATTCTCCATAAAATTTTGTGAAGATTTATATTAGGATTTCCTATCCCTATCTTGAACTGTTCCAAAGATATTGTGATTTTTTTTAAATTTTGCGGAACTTCTATCCTCATTTATCTTTGTATTTCACATGTTTTTAAAGACAAAAGGCTGAAATTTAGAACACTATAACTTCTAGGATGAAGCTTTCATATTATCTACCTAAAGTTTACCTGTATCATACAGAGTGTTTTAAATTTAAAAACCAACTTACACATATGCAATGTTGCAAAAGTCATTTTTTCAAATGGCGCACCCTGTATATTATTAAAAATTAGAGTCTTAAATTTAATTTTACACCGGTTTCATATAAGTTTTCCTATACCTATCTCGAGTAACTTGCTACTAGAGTTTTTAGCTAACAAACTCATTTTCTAGAGAATATACATTACGCTGCACAATAAAGGCAGCTGTGAGGGTCAGAAAACAGAATTTTGACAACACATGAATTCTAAAGCGTCATTTATATTTTAAAGTTAATCTGAGTGTGTTTGCATTACTCACTTTATAGAAATAATAAGCCAATAAAAATGCAGAATAGTGAAGAGTACTCTAATATGGATATTTTAAATTTATTTTATATTCATGGGGAATGGAATCGGATTGCAAGCCGAACATGCAGGATGTTTAACGATAGGTATCCCACTCTATCGGCAATGACTAGAGGAAAATTCGCAAGGATAGAGGAACGATTTAAGTTGACTGGAAGTGTCAAAACTACACGACATGATCCAAAGCCAGTAACTGAAAATGCAGATAATGAGATAATAGTTTTGGCTTATTTTTTGCAGTGCCTTGACCAAGAAGGTGGTCACATAGAACATTTATAGTGATCGTAGCATTTAAATTTGAATTAACTTTTTTTTAAATAATTACATTAAATATTTTTATGAAATCATATCACGTTTGACAATCACAGCTGCATTTGTTGTGTAGTCTAACGTGCATTCTTTAGAAGTGGAGGTTGTTACCTAAAAATGCTAATAACAAGATACATATTGAAGATAGGTATAGAAAAACTTATATGAAACCGGTGTAGAATTAAATTTAGAGCTCGAATTTTTAATAATATACAGGGTGTTCTATTTGAAAATAATACTTTTGCCACGTTGAATATGTCTAAGTTAGTAACTAAATTTAGAACACTATGTATGACACAGGTAAACTTAAGGCACATAATATGAAAGCTCCCTTCGACAAATTACGAAATTCTAAATTCGAGCCATTTATCTTTAAAAACATGTGAAATACAAACTATTATAAATAAGGTTGCAAAATCACCGAAATACAGAGAAATCACAATATCTTTGGAACAGTTGAAGATAGGGATAGGAAAGCCTAATATAAATCTTCACAAAATGTTATGGAGACTTCGAATATGCAATAAAAATTAGGGTAGTGTATTTAATTTGGCAAAGTTTATGACTACTTCCGGTCTCACCAGAAGTCATGTGACCTTGAAAATATTTTAGAATAAAAGACAATTACGAATTGTGACCGCTGCCAAAATTTCAAAATGTAGGATATCAGGGAACTTCATAAACTTCTAATGCACGGCTATCGTGAAAAACCCTGTATACATGCATGCGTACATGTATATCAAAAGTGCTCAGGTGATGTCCCAAAGAGTTATCGGGCTCCTCTTGGTGGTGGTGGTGGTGGTCGTAAGTTAGCCTCGAAAGTTTCCTTTCATTAGCCACAGATTTTTGCTACTAAAAGGTCCTTAAACAGTCACAATACTTGCCTCGCGCCCCATTACAATACTTTTGTTTCTTTTTTTTTAATTTTGTTGCATAATAATAGATCGCCACGCATAGCAATAGAACCCATTCATTACATATTTATATCTTTTTACATGCAGTTTGTTTGTATCTAAGAGTATTTACACATAAAAGATTTAATTAGACATAATTAAACATGTTTTTTTTGTTTTGTTTTTGTTTCTTTTTTTTTAATTTTCTTTTTTTTGTTTGCTTTTTTGTTTGTTTGTGTGTTTTTGTGTTTATATTTATATTTTTTTATTTTTGTGCATGTATATGTTTTTTTTATATACACCTTCACATTTTTTTTTTATTTTTTTTCCTTCTTTTTTTCAATTTTTCATTAGGACAAACAGGGATACAGTGCGTCCAGGGGCCCTTCAGGACGACTTAACACAGACTAGACTGGACCACGGTTTAGAGAGGTTATTGAACAATATGGAAGGAAACAGTAGGTTACTTATCAGCTATTTACAATTATTTTTTTATAACTACAGTGATTTGTACAATTTTAAAGTCTCTAAGTTATTTTTTTTTTATAATTACCTTTAGGTCTATCTTAGCATCTTTAAAAAACCTAACCACTGCTACTGATATTGATTTGGAGTTCTCTGTCAATAATTTGATGAGATTGTAAGGCATACTGATCTTTTTTGGATAATTAGCTAAAGTAGTTAGTAATTTTAATCTCGCTTCTGTATTAATTGGACACATAAATAGTATGTGGTCCAGATCAGCGACATCCTGGTCATTGCAGCTGCATTTCGGAGAGTTCAATACCCCTATTCTATGTAAATGAGATCCGTAATGGCCATGTCTTGTTTTTAGTCTGAAATAGGTGGTTGTAAATGATCTTGTCTCTCCCTCATACACCATTAAATCTTCTTTGGTAGGTAACTTCGGATGTACTATCTTATAATAGTTATTAGTATTACTACAGTAATCCTTCCATTCCCTATTCCACCTCTCCTTCTGAGTCTGCACGACCACCGGGAACAGATCTCTGAATGGCAAGGTCGACAGAGCTTCATCGTACGTGTTTATAATTTCTTTCGCCAATCGATCTACACAGTCATTCCCATTCAAGCCACAATGGCCCCTGGTCCAGAGAAGAGTTCGGGCTCCTCTTAATATGACTGATTTATACGAATGCATTACTGAGGAAACCCGGAACAGCCATGCATATCACCCAGCATTTTAAATCAGATTTCAAGTGCTCCTGGATGACTTCTAACCAAATGTGTCCCAAGACAGAAACAAAAAAACCAATAAATGTGTAATATCCTATATTATACCATAGCGCCTCGGAACAACTCAAAATACAAATATAAATAAAGGCAGTATCCAAAGCAAACAAATGCATTAAATAATGCGTGTACGCCATCGTACATATTTCAAATACGTCGAGGTGCAAAAACATAAAACGAAAACAATAATAATAACAATAACTGAGCTGGTCCTAAATATAATTTTAGCAATTTACACAAAATAGTGTTGATAACCAGGCGAAATTTGATATACCCTAAAAAGGCAAAAGTATGTCCTCCAACATAGTAGAATAGTAGATATAGAAAAGTAGCGAAAGAGGAAGGAAGCAAATTTTAAATAAATAACTCAGTTGAAGAGTGAGTCGTTTAAGAAAAAAGTGGTAAGCTAGATTAGATGAAATGGACTACTAAATGGAGACTACTTCTCTGGCTTCACTGTTGGGTTCATTTCTGTAGGTGAAGGGCGTAGCCAGTGCGTAAGCACACTGGAGCAAGAGGCCCTTATGAATTCTAGATGTTCCCTGATGTTCAGACAGAGAATACTGTCAAGCAGCAAAACTTGTCGCAGAAACTTTGAATAACATCAGAGAACATCTAGAATTCATAAGAGCCTCTTGTTCTAGTTAGCTTACGCGCTGGCTACGCTTTTCACCTACAGAAACGAAACCCAACAGTGAAGCCAGAGAAGTAGTCTCCAAGTCTGTATGTAATATGGACCAGTTTTACCAAGTAAGGGCAACAATAATCAATGAATAGATGAAATGGGTTATTTTAAACATATAATGTGGTTTGGACGTACCACAAGTCGAGATGTTCTAAAAGAGAAAAATGAAAATTACATTGTTCAGGTCTATTTGGAAGGAACTTCGGTCCACGTACAAATATTTCATAGGCTACTTTGTGGCTCAAGAAGTCGTTGACATTCATGCCTGCTAACAGATTAGCCCCACGTTGGGTGCCAATTTTTTAGATTATAAATGCTACTTTATATAAAAGTTAGTAACAAGATAAATTACTAAATTTAACACAAAGTTATGTGGCTGCTCAGGGCAGAACATGAGATTTAGTGCAATTCTAAAAAAATGTGGGTTCATACCTTATAATTTGGGTGGCGTCATACATACAAATAAAAATCAAAACTCAGTTAACTTTATTTATTAATAAATAATGTTTTATATAAGCCAAAATGACTATAATTTGTAGTGATAAATGGAAACGGTTATAATTAAAATGAATGAATTTAATTAGAGGCTACAGATTAGCTATTTATTCAACTGTAGTGCGTATGCCGGTGCTCCTTGGATGAACTGGGTATGAGAGGGCATGAGGCTACTCAGGGCTAGCGAAACCTCTGGTTATATCCTTAGATTGGCATTATAAAAACCACTCAAGGCTGGTCAAACATCTGCAGATATTCCTGGATTGATGACATGTTTATTCTATAGGTGCGCATGGCATGGGGTTGACGAGGCCCAACGTAAAATTATAGTACTCCTGTCAAACCAATGGTGTTCTGAACATGATAGTCTTAATGGGGCCCAAGACAAAACGGGATAGCTCATATGAGCGTGCTGTTTTTAGCGAACTAAAAAAAATTCGCTAATGAGGAGATCTGTGTTTATATATATATATATATATATATATATATATATATATATATATATATATATATATATATATATATATATATATATATATATATATATATCCGACCACTAACTCACAAAATAATGGACCGATCTTGATCAAATTTGGTGAGTACCTCCCTTTTGCAAGTGGCTTGGATATGTTGGTTATCCAGGAAAATCGGACTAGGTTTTCCCGGAAAATGTGGTGTTTTCTTTCTAAAAAAAATTAACTCCGTAAGTAACGAAGTAAGGGCAACTAAATTTGGTGCGCGTATTTGTATTATAGATAATTCTCCTTCTGCATGCATACAACTACTTTTAAAGCATAAAGCAGAAAAAATTCTTGTGCGCAATCCCCAAGAAAGTTACTGGACCTGGGCAAATATGAGTGTTGTGCAGGATACACAGTGTTTAAAGGATGTATTGCTGAAAAATGTGAAAAACACATCTTTTCAAAAGTCCAACCAATTGGTTTTTTAGCATTTTCGCTCACGTTTCCTCCCCGCCCGGGACCCCTATTCATTCTTGGTCCCTTAACTTTCTTGGGGGCTGTTTGCAACAAATTTCCCTTGTGGTTTCTCCACGCAGTGAGTGGTTGTGATACCACGTCAGCACCGTATGGATTGGGAAAGAAAAAAAATTGCAGCACTTACCTGAAGAATACCTCACTCTCTGCAGCAGTAGCTCCGTTTCTCACACCAAACGCTACTCCTCAGCAGATCAGCGACGCTAAATAAAAGTTCCTGGTAGCAATTTATGGAAGCGACATTGACAATGACAACCTCGACGGCCTGCGGTACCGATTATTCACAAGGGACGCGGCCAAGTACCACTTCCTCCGCACTTACCAGCAAGTACAGGCGTGGTTAGGCAATGAACTTCTCCCCTCAGTTTGGGGCTGGAGCCTAACCACACAAGGGGTACTACCAATCTCCACAACCAGAAATGCTGCGCCGGATAACATCCTCCAGATTGTTTCATGCAAGTGCAGCAAAGGCTGTAGTACCGGAGCTTGCAGCTGCAAGAAAGCAGGCCTTAGGTGCTCAGCAATGTACAAGTACTGCACATGCCACTCTTACGAAAACGCTCCTGCAACTGATTTGAACGAGGAGGATTCACCAGACATAGTCGACGAATACGACGACGGCGAGGACATCATTAACAGCCTGATCGCTCGGAAGGACGACGAGCTGTTAGAAGCAGAACCAACGGCTAAGAAATACTGACAGGAACTGTAATGAGTACAAATGAGTACCTACTATGATTTGTACATGTATATATGAGTACCTCTCAATAATAATATATCTACTTCATATAATGTTTCCTTGTGAATACCTTAATATTGTTAATTACATTTTTTTTCCACGGGGACTACGTTTTTTTGCCTGCCCTGTGATAATTATGTGGTAGAAGGGGGGGGGGTATATCATGCCAAAAAGTAACAAATATCAAAATCAACATGGAGTGAGTATGGTTTGATTTCATCAGAGAAGAAAATTAGTTTTTGTGAATTAGGGTTAGGTGAGGAAGGGGAGAGCGGGGGTGGGTGGTGGTTTCCAAAGTTGGTGGTTGTAACCAGAAATCATAATGACAACAAGATTTCACAATAATTCGGGTATAACAGAAGAAATAAGGTGGAATTCTGCATTCTTCGGCATTTTTTAGCGAATTTTGAAAAATACATTTTTTTTCGAAACACCAAATCTCGGTAACGATTTGACATACAAACGTGTTTGATAGTCAAAATAGTAGGAAATTTAACGCCCTATAAAAAATCCTCAGATGTTTTTGCCGTAGTATGTAAGGGGAAAAGTTATTAAGGAAAAACCGGAGAAAGGTCAAAAATTTTGCAGTCCCCGTCCCCCCTCTTTTTTCGCACAGGGTCATCGAGGTCGAGAACTTCAGAAAATGTTTATTAACCATCCTTAAAAAACTTCTTAAAGTTTCATTAACTTCCGACTTTCTTCTATCTGAAACTACCTGTCGACTGAACTAAATTTGTAATACAATTTTAGTTATAGTTTAAGTTACATTTTGATTGATACATCATAGTTTTACACAAAAAAACAGCTAGTTTTAATTTTCTGGTTCATAGATTGATAGAGTAAGAACGTAGCCAAGTATAATGGTTACTCTGTCTGCTTAGTGGACAAATTAGTCAATAAACATAAAACTAAGAAGAAAACGTTAGGGAAGCTACGACGTTCAGAAAAAAGAAGACAGACAAAACGGTTGTCTCCTTACCATTTTACCTGCGAGTCACGAGAGGTTTCAATGACATTTTTAAAAGAGGCAATTTACAGATAACATTTTAAAAAAATACATTGAAAAAATTGCTAGCTAATCCAAAGGATAAAGCTAAAACAACATAAATGTGGGAAATCTATGAAACATGTTTTTAGGTTTGTGAACTTAAATATGCAAACCAAACGATTTATTGAAACTATATTAATCGACGGAGACGGCGCTCCACGCTGTGACGCGGAAGGTGGAAAGGGCTCTACACTACGGGGAGAGCACATTAGCTGTGTTCTTCGATGTGGAGGGGGCCTTTATAAGGCAAGGACGGATACGGTCTGTGCCGCCTTACAGGAGAGGGGAATGCCGAGGTCCCTAATAAGCTGGGTGGCGAGCATGCTGGAGGACAGGAGAGTTTCGCTGACCTTAAGGGCCGAGGGCTGGACGTTGGGGTGACGGGCGGCTGTCCTCAGGGCAGCTGCCTTTCGCTCCATCTATGGTGTCTGGTCATGGAGGGCCTCTTGGAGCGACTCTCCGAGAATGGCTTCTACGCTCAGGCGTACGCTGATGATGGGCTGGTCTTAGTCACCGGCAAATTCCTCGGCGTCGTCTGTGAGTGTATGCAGGCTGCCTGTAGCATAATCGAAAGGTGGTGTGGTGAGCAGGGACTCTCCGTAAACCCGGCGAAGCCGGAGATGATCCTATTTACCAAGAAGGGGAAGGTAGAGGGGTGTAGGGCGCCCGTGATGTTTGGAAAACCTTTAGCTTTAGTGCGGGAGGTCAAATATCTGGGGGCGATCCTGGACCCCAAACTAACATGGGGGTCGCAAATAGAACGAGTAGTGAGGAAGGGAGAAGCGACCCTCTGGCAGCTGCGTCGTGTGATAGAGAGGACCTAGGGACTTAATCCTCGGATCCTTCATTGGATCTACACTGCGATCGTCAGGCCGAGAATCCTCTATGGGGCGTTGGTCTGGTGGTGTGATGTGAACCAAACTACCAGCAGGAAGCTGGCCAAACTCCAAAGGCTGGCAATCCTGGGTATCACAGGCGCTATGAGGACGACACCCTCAGGCGCGCTAGAGGTCCTGTTGATGCTGCCACCGCTTCCGATCTGTATCAGAAGGGAGGCTATGGCGTCGCATCTTAGAATGCGGGACTCAGGAAACTGGTGCGGAGAGGGAGCAGTAATAGAGCATGCAAGAGTCGCCAAGGAGGTGGAAAAGAAATTACGATTTCCGCCATAAAGGTGCGGGATGCCGAGGATGATATTAGGTTGACTAGGCCATACACCCTTAGGATCCCCAGTAGGAATCAGTGGAGGAAAAATGAGGTTGCATTCCAGCCCGCAAGCCTGGTCTATTTCACCGACGGATCGCGGCTGGAGGACCAACAATCCTCCGGGGCAGGAATATACATCGAGGGCTTGGGGGTGCGCGAAAGCTATGCTCTTGGCGCATATACCACGGCATTAGAAACAAAAGTGTATGCTATCCTGTCTGTGGCCAATAGACAGGATGTGAAGAGGAGTCCCGAGAAATGTGTGTACATCTGCTCGGATAGCCAGGCGGTACTCCGGGCAGTCTGCGCGGCCAGAATCAGGTCAACACTGGTTCAGGAGTGGGCTGACGCCCTCAGAGGACTAGCCTGGACGAAGGAGGTGCAACTGGTGTGGGTTTCGGGACATTGTGGCGTAGCGGGAATGAGGTGGCTAATAATCTCGCAAGACTCGGTTCCCGGCAGCCGTTCTGTGGCCCGGAGCCTGCGATAGGCATAAGTAGAAAGAAGTCTCTGTCGCCTTAGACAGGTGGACCGAGGAAGCAATGGAGAGGAACTGGGGGTCGGTTGGTGGCTGCAGGCAGGCGAGGGACATCCTGGAGGGGCCGGACAGAGATAAAGCTGTCTGGCTACTCGGAAGGAGTCGACCTACGCTTCGCCGAATCCTTGGGGTGCTGACAGGCCACTGCGCCCTTAGAAGACACATCACATTGATAGGCGTAGAGAGCGATCCCATTTGCCAGGAATGCGGCGAGGATGAAGAAAGTCCTACCACTACCTGTGTGAATGCGAGGCTTTTGGGAGTCTTCGAGCAGAATTGTTCGGATCGAGGAATCTGCAGAGGAATCAGGTAAGTACCGTCCAATTGAAGAGCGTCACGGCCTTCATCTCGAGGTCGAGGCGGTTTGGCGACGGAACCGAGGAAGAGTAGAGCATGGTTGCTGGATTGCTGGGATTGGCAAAAAGGGCACATTGTGGCCTACTTGCTTGGCGTTGGCCTCCCCACCACTGCTACTACTACTACTACTATTGAAACTATATTTAAAGAACATTTAACGCAACTGAGTAATGACACTATTGATAAATTATGCATTGTTCAACATATTGGGGATAATAATTACCATGTAGATAAATAAGATCTCAAGTAAATCAAAACTACCAGACAACCGCGACCGTTAGACGCATGCGAAATTGTATATATCGTTAGAAATTTAAATAAACATTTTTCGACGAACAGAACAAGTTCAGCTGTGTGTAGTTTTTCTTTAAATTGTTATCTTAATAATCAATGTATCTTTATTAGAAGGAATATTTAATAACTACGCGCGATTTTACAAAGGCAGGTAATATAATTTTTATTACAGGAATTTTCGACTAAACAATGGGGTTTGCTCTGTATACCTTCGTAGAGAATGCTGTTTGCAATGGTTTGTCAACTTTGGAGAACCCAATTCAATATACCACACTTTTCGAACCTGACGATCGTTTCGCTAACAAAGTTAGCGTCATCACAGGGAGTACGTTCAGCGCTCTGACGACGCTTACTTTGTTAGCGTAACGTTCGTCAGGTCTAAAAACTGTGTTGTAGTGAATTGGGTTCTCCTAAGCGTACTTATGTGCACTTGAATTTTAAATGCCCAAAAACTTGATTTTGTAGTTTCCAATGTGCTCCCTGTATATACTTGTCTATTTATTTCAGGAAAATCTGTATTTGCAAGAACGTACATAAACTGTGCAGGAAATTCTACAGTAATGTGGATTTGTAGTGAGTGTAACAGAAGAGCCATGAGCTCTTGAGGGATCATTGACTCCAATTCTCGTTCAAGTTCAAGGCTGAATGAGCTATTTTAGCGAATGTGTTCTCTTTATCTGCTGGTGCCATGAACGTGGTTGTGCAGTTTACTTTGTCAAGTCAACTTACTCTATGTAGGGTATAGAGTGCTCTAATCTAGGCGATACGAAGTGCTCTCAAAAATACTAATAACATTTGGCAAAACTGTTATTTCGTTATAATCGCAGAAAAATAGTTTGCAATTGGACACATTTTATAGAATTTTCTACACCTATAAAAAGTTTTAATAAAAAGTCCTGATACAGCAGGTACGTTATATATATATATATATATATATATATATATATATATATATATATATATATATATATATATATATATATATATATATATATATATATATATGTAGGGTAAAAAGATAACTTCCGATGTGATATTTGTCTTAACATCTATGCTATAAATTTTGTTCAAGCTCAGTTACTTTGTATTGCACCATGTACAATTAATAAGCAAATATATAATACCAATACTATACAGGGTAGCGCATTGAAAACGAAACAGACCGATTTGTGTCCAGAGAATTTTTTTTAAGAAACGCTGAAACACGTCAATTTTAATATTGAGGGGGACATGTTTTGACATAAAACTCAATTTTGCCACATAAACCCCGTCAGGGTGGTGATAACAACCCTTATATTTTAAATAGGGAACATGGGTCGAGTGTTAAATCATTTGAACTCTTTCTTTTCTAAATTCAGCACACTCATTTTTCTGAAAGTTTTATCAACTGGTTTAAAAATTATTCACAGTTGGAGTTGCAAAAACGTATTTCATTCATTGTGATAAAGAAATGCACTAACTAGTCAACTTTTCGTTAAAAAAAACTAAACAAAACTAAACGTTCAAAAATGTTTATTCAGTTCAGTAAGTGTTTAAATTGTTGACCACCAGCTTCCATACAAAAGTACAAATTTTGTTCAAAAGGAGCTCTGACATTCTGGAGCATTTGTGGAATTATTAGACGGCATTCTTCAACAATAGGTCGTCGTAATTCTTCCAGATACTCCGGTTCTGTTGCGTAAATTATACTCTTTAAATGGCCTCATAGAAAGAAGTCTAAAGGAGTTAAATACGGTGATTTAGGGGGCCACTCAATAGCACCTCTGCGCCTATTCCATTGTCCTGGAAACGCTCTGTTCAAAAACTCCCTAACTCGTTGTGAAAAATGCGGAGAAGCTCCATCTTGCTGAAACACTAATTGATTTTCTTGATAGCGATCATCATTTTCAACAATGTCAATTAGTAGAGGGTAAACGATATCTTCCAGTAACTCCAAATACGTTTCGCCACTCAAATTGCCACCAAGAAAAATTGGTCCGATTAAACAGTCTCCAAAAATTCCAGTCCAGACATTCAATTTCTGTGGAGTTTGAGTGTGTGACATAGTGAAAATTTCTTGGATTATTATCTGCCCAATAACGACAATTGTGACAATTGACTGTAGCGTAATAAAAACGTACACTCGTCTAAAAAACAGATATTGAACAGAAAGTTCCCGTTATCAGCTATTCGTGGAGTCATAACTTCACAAAACTCCAGCCGCCGATCAAAATCATCTTCATTCAGTTGTTGTACAAGATGAATTTTATACGGGTGAAATTTATGGTGCTTTAATATTCGCTGAATAGCTCTTCTTTGGTGTTTGAAACATTGGCCAGTTTTCTCGTGCTCAAAGTTGGGTCTGCAGCAATTTGTCCTGAAACTTCAATCTCAGTAGTCTCATTTCTAACCGGAAATTCACGTTCAGGATCCCGTTTTTTGTTGGCTACTGAACCACTTTGTCGAAACTTTGCAACTAACTCCAAAATGTATTTTCTGTTAACATGTCTGTTCGGATGTCCTTCATTAAACAAATTTGCGGTACGGTTGGCACAGTCATCGTTTTTGAAAAAAAGAGTAATTATTTCAACTCTATCTTCTACAGAATACACCATTGTGAAATTAATTTTCGGTAGTACTATCAAGTATCAAACCGACCGATAAACTGAAAAACTAAACCGCATTTCTCTCATTCCGATAAGAAATGTTCTGCTAGTCACTTTTTTATTTAGAAACCAACAAAACATTGACTATCAGCACATTTCTCATTGAAATAAGTGAATGTTTTTGCATCTTCAACTGTGAATAATTTTTAAACGAGTGGATAAAACTTCCAAAAAAATTAGTGTGCTGAATTCATAAAATAAAGAGCTTTCAATCGATGTAACACTTGACCCATGTTCCCTATTTGAAATATAAGGGCTGTTATCACCACCCTTACGGGGTTGATGTGACAAAGTTGAGTTTTATGTCAAAACATTTTAAAATTGACGTGTTTCAGCGTTTCTTAAAAAAAATTCTCTGGACGCAAATCGGTCTGTTTCGTTTGGGTGAGTTTTAAAGGCTTATAGATGGAGGAGCTTTCATACCTCCTGAATTAATTTTTAAAAAAAACGTGTGATCTTAATTTTGAAAATTTTAAATATATTAAACCATGATAAAACCTGAAAAATGGATAGGGGTCGTAGAAATCGCAAGATAAAATTTAATTTAATTTTGTTTTTTAATATATTTGTTTTCTGAGATAAACGGGAGCAATAAACAATACAAAATATATCATGAAAACAAAATACTTGATTTAAATAAAGAAAAACCTAAACCTACTTGATCGATCAGTTACACCAATCTAAATAATTATAATTAATATATAAAATTCTTGAATAAATTAATGTGAGATAGACAACACTTTAAAATAAAAATCCTATCTTAAACCAAAATTTGTTTTCAAAACTTCTGGGTCCTCCAAATATGAATTCCCACCGGTAATCAAACTTCTGTATTTGATCTATGTTATCTGATGCTACGTTTACGTTTTTTTACGTCGGACTATTTCCGCGACTAAGGCCAATCACCGACGCCATTGAGCCTGGAAATTTTGCCAAATCCCTGCCGTTCTGTAAGAAGGGTAGGGATCTTTAACGTGCACAACATAGCATGGACACGGAACCGACTGATTTACGCCCCCTCCTAAGGGCGGAACGTGCAGACATTCAACTTGCTCAAATACAATGCCACAACCTCGGTTAATGTTAATTTTACAGTATGTATTGTAAAGGTGAAAGGGGAATCCTGGAATCCAACCTAGTACCCTTGGGTCCAGAGGCACACGTTCTATAACCACTGGACCATCGAGGCTCTATCTGATACTAAACAGCCAGGTTCTCAATGTTGCAATTCAAAGATAAACATTATAACTTTGAACATATTCAGGGTTTAAAGTATGATACTCTCAAAATCAACAATATACAAGCCATTAAAATCTGCAAGTAATCAAACCTCTATATTCCATCAGTTATTCCAATTAATAACTTTGAAATTGAAAACTAATTCCTGTTATTCTAGGACTTAGCTCGTATTTTTCTGTATTTTTGTCTTGTTTTTGTGACATTTTTGGTGAATTTTCGTAAAAAAAATTACTATTTGGGAGATCCCGACTTTTGAATTTCGAAAAAATTTATTAAAATGAGAGCGAACTAGGACACCTAGACACCGGGGTCAGTTTTAATTTATTTATATATATATATATATATATATATATATATATATATATATATATATATATATATATATATATATATATATATTTATATAGTTATATATATATATATATATATATATATATATATATATATATATAATATAAAGTAACGTTAATGGATAAAAATCAAATAATCTGTAACTCGATATTTGCAATAGTTTTAGAATTGTGATAGTTTCTGTAGAATTTTTTTTGTTTTTTCTTGGGACAGTCTTCAAACCTCTCTACATTGAAAAATTCTTGAGTTACATAAGAACTGATTTTACTCCGACATTTAACTAAGTCTAAAGTATAAGCGTACACAATTTAAACTTAATCTTAGACAAAAAAAAATTTGGCTCAAAAAAGAACACGACTATAGTATAGAACACTATAGTATGGAAAAATTGCGCCAAATTCGATAAAACTCAAATATAATATGAAGTAACGTTAATTGATAAAAATCAAATAATCTGTAACTCGATATCTGCAATAGTTTTAGAATTGTGATAGTTTTTGTAGAACATTATTTTTGTTTTTTTGGAGCTGTCTTCAAACTTCTCTACATTGAAAAATTCTTGAGTTGCATAAGAACTGATTTTACTCCGACATTTAACTAAGTTTAAATTCTAAGCGGACACAATTTGAGCTTAATCTCAGACAAAAAAAATGACTTAAAAAAGAACACGACGTAGTATGGAAAAATTGCGAAAAAATGAAAGTCCGCCAAATTCGATAAAACCCAAATATAATATGAAATAACGTTAATGGGTAAAAATCAAATAATCTGTAACTCGATATCTGCAATAGTTTTTGAATTGTGATAGTTTCTGTAGAAATTATTTTTGTTTTTTGGGACAGTCTTCAAACCTCTCTACATTGAAAAATTCTTGAGTTACATAAGAACTGATTATACTCCGACATTTAACTAAGTTTAAAGTATAAGCGTACAGAATTTGAGCTTAATCTCAGAGAAAAAAATTTTGGCTCAAAAAAGAACACGACTATAGTATAGAACACTATAGTATGGAAAAATTGCAAAAAAATGAAAGTCCGCCAAATTCGATAAAACTCAAATATAATATGAAGTAACGTTAATGGATAAAAATCAAATAATATGTAACTCAATGTCTGCAATAATTTTTGAATTGTGATAGTTTTTGTAGAACATTCTTTTTGTTTTTTTTTGGGGCTGTCTCCAAACTTCACTACATTGAAAAATTCTTGAGTTACATAAGAACTGATTTTACTCCGACATTTAACTAAGGTTAATGTATAAGCGGACACAATTTGAGCTTAATCTCAGACAAAAAAAAGTTTGGCTCAAAAAAGAACAATTGCGAAAACATGAAAGTCCGCCAAATTCGATAAAACTCAAATATAATATGAAGTAACGTTAATGGATATAAATCAAATAATCTGTAACTCGATATCTGCAATAGTTTGTTAATTGTGATAGTTTCTGTAGAAATTATTTTTGGTTTTTTGGGACAGTCTTCAAACCTCTCTACGTTGAAAAATACTTGAGTTACATAAGAACTGATTTTACACCGACATTTAACTAAGTTTAAAGTATAAGCTTTCACAATTTGAGCTTAATATCAGAGAAAAAAAAATTTGGCTCAAAAAAAGAACACGACTATAGTATAGAACACTATAGTATGGAAAAATGAAAGTCCTCCAAATTCGATAAAACTCAAATATAATATGAAGTAACGTTAGTGGATAAAAATCAAATAATCTGTAACTCGATATCTGCAATAGTTTTAGAATTGTGATAGTTTTTGTAGAACATTATTTTTGTTTTTTTTGGGCTGTCTTCAAACTTCTCTACATTGAAAAATTCTTGAGTTACATAGGAACTGATTTTACTCCGACATTTAACTAAGTTTAAAGTATAAGCTGGCACAATTTGAGCTTAATCTCAGACCAAAAAAAATTGGTTAAAAAAAGAACACGACTTATAATATGGAAAAATTGCGAAAAAATGAAAATCCGCCAAATTCGATAAAACTCAAATATAATATGAAATAACGTTAATGGATAAAAATCAAATAATCTATAACTCGATATCTGCAATAGTTTTAAAATTGTGATAGTTTTTGTAAAAAATTATTTTTGTTTTTTGAGACAGTCTTCAAATTTCTCTACATTAAAAAATTCTGGAGTTAGATAAGAACTGATTTTTTCCGACATTTAGCTAAGTTTAAAGTATAAGCGGACACAATTTGAGCTTAATCTCAGACCAAAAAAAATTTGGCTCAAAAAAGAACACGGCTTATATATATAGTATGGAAAAATTGAGAAATAATGAAAGTCCGCCAAATTCGATAAAACTCAAATATAATATGAAGTAACATTAATGGATAAAAATCAAATAATCTGTAACTCGATATCTGCAATAGTTTTTGAATTGTGATAGTTTTTGTAGAAAATTATTATTTTTTTTTTTGGAACAGTTTTCAAACCTCTCTACATTGAAAAATTCTTGAGTGACATAAGAACAGATTTTGCTTCGACATTTAACTTTTTTTTTTTCAACAACACACCACGAAGGCTTGCAGCCTAAATACTATCGTACCGTGGGTGTCGACAAGGAGGAAAGAGGCAACTTGTTAATTCTGGACTTGAAGGTTTGGAGTAGAAGGAAACACATGTGCCGGCAAGGAATTCCACAACTTGGAAGTGCTCGCGACAAAAGAGCGGGCATAACAAGGTGTTCTATGTCTGGTGACCTAGAAAGTAAAAGGGTGCATTCGCTCTGTTCCCCTGATAGATCTGTTGGGGGCAGCAGGTGGAGGAACTATGGAAGAAAGCTCCTCTGAGCAGTGCCCGTGCAAATATCTATAAAAGAGAGAGAGTATTTGCGAGCCCGGAAGAAGAAACCTAATTTCTTAGCAGCCGCTTCTGTAATTGATGTGACATGTTGGTGCCAATTGAGATTTCGATGCACAAAAATGCCAACAAGTGAAAAGGACTCATTACTTTGAATAACTTGGTTGTTCATTGTGATGGGTCTAGGGCTGGTGTATCTCTTATGAGATAGAAAGCAAGACTGAAATTTGGTGGAGTTGAATTGTACAATATTTCTACTTCCCTAGTCTAATATTTTTTGGAGATCCACAGAGACAGAACCCTCTATGAGTCTGCGATACTCATCTAATTGGGCTAAAGAGAAAGGTTAAGAATATTGTATATTTGAGTGGAGAGTGCTGTCATCCGCGTAACTGTGAACTGGGTTAAATATAAATAACTTCCCGACAACATTATTTAGAGGATATATACTTGAAAAAGGGAGAAGAAGTAGAGCAAGAGGAGAACTTGGGAGGAATGTGGCACCTTGGGAAACCACCAATGTCAGATACATGTTACGAATACATGATTCAAGTTACAAGAGGAGAACTTCTGAAATACCTGTGATGATGGATAAAGTGCAGAAGCTACATGGTAATGAACAGAATTGCTGTATACAAAGATCCGTGATTGGAGTGATCAGGCGACGTCGCTTTAAAACTGTGACGATTAGCGCAAATGTGCTACCTCATCTGATGAAAGAGTTATATAAATTATATTCATATATCAAGTTAATTTGTCAGCTATGTCGTGACGCGTTGATCGTTCTCAAGTTTTACTGAAAGTTTCTGAATATTTCTGACGACAGCGATATTTGTATACAAATTAGGTATCTCAACGTACTCGCTGTTGAAATGTAATGCAAATATCGATAAGATTGTTTTACAACCCACAGAGTTTTTTATGTGTTAAATATGGTCTCAGATAGCGGTCTACTCCAGAATTGGCAGCGCTGTTATTTGCTGGTGCGAATCCAGTGCAAGTTTCCTAACATTACATCTCTTATACGGTCATCGGCATATGGTGGCGGTCAAGGACACACCACGCAGCTCGCAGGACAATACTCTCGTCTCTAGTCTCTGCAAACTATTAGAAGTAGTGAATATATAGCTCTAGCAACTAGCTCTAGCTCTCCTAGATACATTGCTCCTCTTCTACAATTCCGCCTGGAATTTTCTATCGCCGGCAGCTGCACCAATAGAATGGATGTGATATGCCAGGAATGCTATATTAGAACTCTGGCACTATTATACCAAGACCACTCTAACAGACTTACTGTTAACTCGAGACATAAATTGCGATCTTAATTTATTGCAAAATTATCTATGTGTGGTGGGTTTTGGGACTTAAGGTGAACGGGGACTTCCAGAGGTGATTTTCATTCCAACAAAATATTAATAATCATGAAACTCAGAAGCTTAAAACAAATATTCCGCGATCTGTATTGGAAAATAAATCCGAATTGATTTATTCGCAAAATGCTTTACTAAAATTATTTACAAATATGTTTACAACAAATATTGATTGCGTAAATAATAGTTTTTTAAATATGAAAGGTGTTGTAAATAATAACAAAAATACTTGGTAAAAACCTCACAGGATAGGGTTTGTTACTACGCATAGACACAGTGTATTGGTCCCATGACCATTGGTGAAGAGTACTATACATATATATATATATATATATATATATATATATATATATATATATATATATATATATATATATATATATGAAGATTTAACATATCCTTTTCGAATATATGTGGCCTAAATTCTAACCTAAACTCCGTCCACCATTTCCTCCAGGCTAACAGGCCCCAACTCCTCTTCCTCACCGAAACCCAAATCAGTGCCAAAACAGCCACTAATCACCTTAATTTCCCGCGGTATGAGCTCCTTACTTCCTTTAGATTGCATGGAGGCGTGTGCGCATACGTCCGTAGCAATCTACCCTGCACCAGACTCCCCAATTTAGAAGCTGTAAGAAAAGACATACTATGGATAAAACTCTCTCAGGGCTGCAACTAAATTCATCTGTTGCATTTACCGGTCACCTTCTGACAACAACTTTGTCCAGCTCATTGACTACCTTTCTGAAAAACCGACTATCTGATTTCTGAATATCCTTCCTCCGAGGTCACTATTCTTGGTGACTTCAATGTCCATAATAAGGAATGGCTAGGATCTTCAAAAACCGATCCACAAGGAAGAGCAGCGGAGGCCTTTGCAGTCAGCAATTCTTTAGCCAATATGGTTCAGCAACCTACTTACTTTCCTCGTATCCCAATACACAGCTCAAATCCCTTGGATCTCCTTCTTACTACACAACCTGAATGCTATAAGATATCAGTCACCGCCCCCCTTGGTCGCTCAGACCACGGCATGGTCACTGCTTCCTGCGCAATGCAACCCGAGGTCACACAGTCATCACACCCACGTATCGTTTGGCACTACAACTCCGCAAACTGGGGACTACTTTTCCTCATTTCCATGGGCGTCTGTCTGCTTCTCTCATCCTGACCCCTCTGATATCTTACAAAACGTCACCGAAATTATCCAAGCTGGCATGGAATTATTTATTTCACGTACACAGAAAACCTCTTTAGCCACTCAAAAGCCCTGGTTCTCTAAATCCTGTGACAAGGCCAAACTTGAAAAGGTCAAAGCTCACAAAACGCTTCTACACAATCCCAGTCAAGAAAATCGTCAAGCATTTAACGACGCAAGAAACCGCTATGTCCGCATTCTTTCTGAGGCAAAAAACTCGTTTAATAACCACATCAATAACAAAGTCCGCTTAAGCTCCAACGGCGGCAAGCCCTTCTGGACTCTTGCTAAATCTATTGGGAATAATTTCTGCAAAAGCACGTTCCCACCTCTACCTCAGGGGATGAAATTGTTTCTACCGCCCTGGGCAAGGCTGCACTTTTTGCTTCGTTGTTCGCCGGCAATTCTACTCTCAACTCACCTTCAAATGTTCAACCACCAACAGTCCCCAATGTCGCGCATAAAATGACGGATATCATTTTCAAAACTAAAAAGGTACGAAAGATGCTCTCTTCTCTTAATACCAGGAAAGCCTCTGGCCTTGACGAGATCCCAGCAATTATTCTCAAAAAATGCGCACCAGAGCTTGCTCCTGTCCTGACTCGTCTGTTTCAGATATCTTATAATAAAGGCATATTCCCTAGTAACTGGAAAACTGCTCGAGTACAACCCATCCCCAAGAAAGGATCCAAAGCGCTTCCTAGCAACTACAGGCCTATTTCTCTCCTTTCAGTCGTCTCTAAAATGATGGAAAAGTATATAAACACCGAATTACTAAAATTTCTTGAAAAACACAGTCTAATCCACGACAGGCAGTATGGATTCCGTCAGCGCAGATCGACTGCCGACCTCCTTTCATTTTCCACCCATTCTTGGAACAAGTCTATGGAACAACACGGTGAATCCCAGATTGTTGCTCTAGACATATCCAAAGCATTCGACCAGGTCTGGCACGCAGCGCTGATTAATAAACTTCCGGCCTATGGCCTACCACCAAAACTCTGTATGTGGACAGCAAACTTCCTCTCCAACAGGAGCATATCTGTTGTTGTGGATGGCCATTCCTCTAAACTGTATCCAATTAATGCAGGAGTTCCTCAAGGTTCAGCTTTAGCCCCTACTTTGTTTCTTCTCCACATCAATGACCTCCTCTCGAGCACATCCACCCAGTTCACAGCTACGCGGACGACAGCACCCTCCATTCAAATATACAATATTCTAAGCCTGTCTCTTTAGCCCAATTAGATGAGGATCGCAGACTCATGGAGGGTTCTGTCTCCGTGGATCTCCAAAAAATATTAGACTGGGGAAGTAGAAATCTTGTACAATTCAACCCCACCAAAACTAAGTCTTGCATTCTTTCTCACAAGAGATACACCAGCCCTAGACCCATCACAATGAACAACCAAGTTATTCAAAGTAATGAGTCCTTTTCTCTTGTTGGCATTTCTGTGGATCGAAATCTTAATTGGCACCAACATGTCACATCAATTGCAGAAGCGGCTGCTAAGAAATTAGGTTTCCTCTTCCGGGCTCGCAATTACTTTTCACCAGCTAATCTCTATACCTTATATACTTCACAAATAAGGCCAAACCTCGATTACTGCTCCCACATCTGGGGTGCCGCTGCCGCTTCTACGCTCGCTATCCTGGACTCCATTCAAAAGAGAGCTCTACGTCTCATCAGTGACCCTACCCTCACCCAAACGGTGCCATCCCTTGCCCACCGACGTAGAGTTGGTGACCTCTCTCTTTTATAGATATCTGCACGGGCACTGCTCAGAGGAGCTTCCCTCCATAGTTCGCCCACCTGCTGCCCCCAACAGATCTACCAGGGGAACAGAGCGAATGCACCCTTTTACTGTCCAGGTCACCAGACTTAGAAGATCTGGTTATGTCCACTCTTTTATCCCCAGGACTTCCAAGTTGTGGAATTCCTTGCCGGCACATGTTTTCCTTCTCCTCCGAACGTGCAAACCTTCAAGTCCAGAATTAACAAGCTGCCTCTTTCCTCCTTGTCAACACCCACGGTACGATAGTATTTAGGCTGTAAGCCCTCGTGGTGTGTTCTCGAAATTAATATATATATATATATATATATATATATATATATATATATATATATATATATATATATATATATATATATATATATAATGATTAAAAATAAACAAGTGCATACTAAATTTATATACTGGGTGCCAACATTAGACAGTCCCTACAGTTTTCAAGTTACATATATGGATCAAATTTGGATGACATCATAGACACGTGTGTACTCAATTTTAAGGATACTGAAGACGTTCGTATTGCTTTCGGTTCCATCGGAAGTGACCCTAACTTGTACCTGTCGCATTAGAATCCAAATGGAAATAAAATCATATAATAGAGTTAAACATTGTGCGCTTTTTAAAATCCATAATACGCTTTTGATAGATTTTATTTTGAAACAGACGTAGTGTTTAAGGAAATTCGCTAAATAAAATAGCAAAACCATCCGATATATCGTATATACTTTTAGCGTGTATTGTATTTGTTGTGTTTACATAAATAACAATTAAGACGTGATATCGCCGCACGTGCCGCGGTTAAAAACGAACTTGCCCTTGGAACATTAATGAAAATGAGCCTTGGCCGCTGAAGTTCTAAAAGCAGGAGCGCCATACGGTGTAACAGGACAAAAAAGTCAGTCGTTGCAGCGCTGTGTCGACTACGTTAGGTAATATATTTTTGACGCAACTAGTCTAGTGCCTTTTTGGTGAATTTTCGTAAAAAAATTTAGTAATGTGTAGTTTGCGAATTGCGCCTTTTATTCAATAAATCCAAATTTAAAAAAAGTCACATAACAAAGTTTTTAATAAAACATTGGCTTAAAATTTGTGGGGGTTATTAAAATTTAAGATAAACAATTTTGTAAAGTAATTTAGGCATATTTTAAGAACATTTTGTCACCTTTGTTTAGTGTTTAATAAAGTTATATTGTGGTTCTGTTGCAAAAAAGAAAAATTAGGGTTTTATTTTTGATTATTTGGTATATATACAAGGGCAGATTTTAAAAAACAAGGTTCAATAAAGTTATATATATATATATATATATATATATATATATATATATATATATATATATATATATATATATATATATGAGAATGGGACCCGAACCAATTAGAAATCCCTCAGATAGTGTCATTTTGCTCTTTAGTTATTTAATAGCTAGCCGAGGCAACAAAGAAGGAAAAGAACAGGTAAATATACAAATATATGAATAGATGGTAACTTTTCCTTGGTGTATCAACTACCACAAATAATACGACTATCACAAGTGTTCATAAATTTATTTATAACATACAAAATTATACACCATAAAGCAGTTATTAATATAAACCATATTATTACATTTCGATTTCAATTTATACCCAATCGTGAAGTACTAAAAACCTCTGTAAAAACTTAATTGAAATATTTTATTTCAATTGACAACCAATTGTGGGGTAATTCTATAAAAACTAATATTAAACCTCCAATTGAAACCCTTCTCTTATTTCGATATATATATATATATATATATATATATATATATATATATATATATATATATATATATATACATATATATATATATATATATATATATATATATATATATATATATATATATATATATATATATATATATATATAGATCTCCTCATTAGTGAATTTTTTCTTTTACGAAAAATTCGCTAATGAGGGTTGAATGTGCGGGGGGTGGAATATAGGTGAGAGAAATTTCTAATTTATTTTCTAAACGGCGTAAAAAGTCTCAAAACATATGTAAAGCTTGAATCTGGGACGAAATTTTGTCTGTCGGTCGTTCTGTCAGCCTGTACGTGTGTCATCTTCAGATTTGGTATCCAGTTAGCAACCGACAAACGAATGCTTAGAATTGTTTTTGGATATAACCGCTTCAGGGGGTCGGGGATAAATAAGGGGTGATTTGGTGAAAATTGACATTTTTTTCGTGAAAACTCGAGTAATATAACGTCTCAGAAGTTTATGGGTGCAGGAATACGAACATTTTCTTTATGATCAAGTCATGGACCCTAAATTCTTTTCATCAGAATGTCTTTTTGAGGAGAGTAGATTATCACAGCTATGTGGAAGTTATATTCAATTTGCAGCACTATTAGTGAATTTTTATTTAAAAATATTTACTGATAGAGACGTATCGATGGTAAGACTTTGCAATATATATATATATATATATATATATATATATATATATATATATATATATATATATATATATATATGTATCCAACCGATAACTCAAAAAAGAATTAACCGATTTCGATAAAACTCGGCAAGTGCCTTTCTTTTATTAATGGTTTGAATGATTCGTTAACTAGGAATATTGGATAAGATTTTCCGTGAAAATTTTGAGTTTTCTTTCGAAAAAAATTTTTTTCTCCGAAAATTACAAATCTATTTTAATGAAATTTAGTGGATATGTTTCTTCGTAAAAGACCTTACCACGTACCAAAATTCAACTTCATAGATGCATATAAAATTGAGTTATTCAAATTTTGAGTTTTCTTCAAAAAAAAATTTTTTTCCCCGAAAATTACAAAGCTGTTTTAATGAAATTTGGTGGATATGTTGCCTTGGGAAAGACCTTACAACACACCAAAACTTAACTTTCTAAGCTTATAGAAAATTGAGTTAATTCAAATTTGACACATTTAAAGCACTTGCTGCGTCTCTAACTTTTTTTTTTCGTTTTAGTGTACATAAACAAAAGCGTGTTGTTAAAAAGGTGTTTTGCGTATAATTCTATTTGTAGATCACACGCTATTTATCGATGTATCGAAAAAGTACAAACGACATTATGTAGTGTAGGTATATAGTTATAAACGAAAGGGAAGTGGTGAAGTGTGAATGTCCTAGTGTACGGACGACGACCTGCAATCGCAGGACTGCTGCACCCCGGTCGTGTACCGACAGTCTACAGCATAGAGATCAATGTGGCGGCGGTGGTGACGGTGGGGCTGGGGGTGATAGCGGTATAGGGACGGCGTGGCGGTGGTGCAACCGGCCGCGACGTCTGGCCCCACACCATATCACCACAGACATCACACCCTCGTTGCATTATGTTACCAATAACATGATGTGAAATACATCTATGTACCGATACATGTAGTTAATTTCCTAGTTGCTTATATAGGACGCCTGGAAAATACGATATAAATTATGCAAAAGGAAACGTAATTCCTCTTTGGAATAAATCCTTGGAATACGTCGATTTTATTTGATAAAAATACACATTTTTGCCAGAAAATAGTGTTCCGTTTTCTCCGGGTTCTGGATAAGTGAGACTTTTAATTTTAACAAAACAACTTTATTTACTCTCTAAATATGGATACAATAAAAGTTCTAGAATGTCTTTCTCACAAAACACTTAGTTTATCTGGCCTTACAATCACTAATTTGTACAAGTCACTAATACACTGAAACTACAGTCGCTACTCTATAACACTTCACACTAGTTACTGCTTCTACGAGTCACTTCAACATTCTCTAACTGAACTGTCTGCGCTGACTTACTTCCATCTTTATATAGCCGTCGCACCTTCCAGTTCGTTCTCGAGCGTTCTATTCCAGAATGTTCCAGGACCTACCTTCTTCTACTAGAAGGTTCTGTGAATACAGATCGGTCCCGTATGTATACAGGGGGATGTATATACAGGTGATCCAAATGTGGTAATCACTCCTATGTTACACAAGAGGTGTTTCTCGAACTATAAGATCTCTCTGCGTATACAGGGTGTAAGGGTTCTCTGCGTATACAGGTGTCTATACAGGTGTTCGGAATGCGCAGACCTCAGTTATCCGTTTCGACGGGGTACAAGTTGGTAACTTCGTTATTTTTGGTCCTAGAGGGTTGAGACTTCGCCTGTGGGGGTCACCCCAGGCACCCCCAGGGGGTGGGGAGGCGGTGTTGCCAGATTGTGCAAAAATCCCCAGATGTTGGGGAAGTTCTGGAGATGTGGCAACACCGCACCTACGTCTATTGAAGTGCTTTGTAACAATAGATTTTGCATCATCATTTCTGCCCCTCAAATGACGCATGTTAAAAAATGTAATTTATTTATTACGGCACTGCACACAAGTTTTCCTGCGTTTTCCACTGATATTTATTTCTTTGTTCTACGACCAATATTTCAACAGATCTTACCATGCCGAAAAGACTTATTACTCAAAAAATTTCATTGATACAGAGGTCAATAAATGTATACAACAAATTCATTGATTAAGTACACTTGGAGAACCCAAATCACCACAACACATTTTAAAAGACCTAACGATCGTTTCACTAACCAAGTTAGCGTCATCAGAGGATGAAACATTCTAAATACTGAAAAAACTAACATCAACTTATATACCGGTATATAAGTTGATGTTAGTTTTTTCAGTATTTAGAATGTTTCATCCTCTGATGACGCTAACTTGGTTAGTGAAACGATCGTCAGGTCTTTTAAAATGTGCTGTGGTAATTTGAGTTCTCCAAGTGTACTTATCAGTGCTCATCACAGGTTCCAATCTTCACTTAGTGAAATTCATTGATTGTTGTTGCCCTTACTTGGTGAAACTGGCCCATACTACATACAGACTTAGAGACTACTTCTCTGGCTTCACTGTTGGGCTTCGTTTCTGTTGGTGAAGGACGTAGCCAGCGCGTAAGCTAACTGGAGCAAGTGGCCCTTATTAATTCTGGATGTTCTAGGATGTTATTCAACGTTGCTGTGACTAGTTTCGCTGCTTCACAGCATTCTCAGACAGATAAAAGTTGAATTAGTACGAAATCATGACAACTACAAATAAAGATTTGTTGCTATGTTATGATGTTTTGATAAAAAAAATTCATCAAATTGAAAATAAAATGAAACAGATGACGGATCAGGCTTTCAAAATGTCGACGGGATGTATATCAATATTTAACATAAAAATAGAACTAGCCTATAATAACTATAATTGTCCCCTGTGGTCCGGGGACTAACTAAAAGAATAGGTCCATGGTAACTCCTGCCTGTCGTACGAGGCGACTAATCTGAACCAAGCAGGTGGTAGTGGACTTTTTCTTTACGTGATAGTAAAGAATTTTTTCACGTCCGAGGAGATACCACCCCATACATCAAGGGGCCGGTGAAATCCCAACGGACGTTTCCGGTTCTGGTGTATGAGTCGGTTTCCCTTATAAGCAAAAATGATGATGGCTCCTCCTTGTACAAAGGATTCCGGAGGTAAAATACCCCTCCATTCGGATCTTCGTGAGAGGGGTGTACAGGGGGCGACAGCATTAACATTTAGCATATCCTTCTCGAATATATGTGGCCTAAATTCTAACCTGAACTCCGTCCTCGATTTCCTCCAGGCTAATAGGCCCCAACTCCTCTTCCTCACCGAGATACAAATCAGTGCCGAAACCGCCACTAATCACCTTAAATTCCCGGGGTATGAGCTCCTTACTTCCTTTAGATTGCATGGAGGCGTGTGCGCATACGTCCGTAGCAATCTACCCTGCACCAGACTTCCCAATCTAGAAGCTGGAAGAAAAGACATATTTTGGATTAAACGATCTCTCAGGGCTGCAACTAAATTCATCTGTTGCATTTACCGGTCACCTTCTGACAACAACTTTGTCCAGCTCTTCGACTACCTTTCTGAAATAACCGACCATCTGATTTCAGAATATCCTTCCTCCGAGGTCACTATTCTTGGTGACTTCAATGTCCATAATAAAGAATGGCTAAGATCTTCAAAAACCGATCCACAAGGGAGAGCAGCGGAGGCCTTTGCAGTCAGCAATTATTTAGCCAATATGGTTCAGCAATCTACTTACTTTCCTCGCACCCCAACATACAGCTCAAATCCTTTGGATCTCCTTCTTACTACAAAACCTGAATGCTATAAGATATCAGTCACCGCCTCCCTTGGTCGCTCAGATCACGGCATGGTCACTGCTTCCGGCGCTATGCAACCCGAGGTCACACAGTCATCACACCCACGTATCGTTTGGCACTACAATTCCGCGAACTGGACGAAATGCAAGATTACATTTCCTAATTTTCGTGTGCGTCTGTCTGCTTCTCTCATCCTGACCCCTCTGATATCTCACAAAACGTCACCGAAATTATCCAAGCTGGCATGGAATTATTTATTCCACGTACACAGAAAACCTCTTCAGCCACTCAAAAGCCCTGGTTCTCTTAATTCTGTGACAAGGCCAGACTTGAAAAGGTCAAAGCTCACAAAACGCTTTTACACAATCCCAGTCAAGAAAACCGTCAAGCATTTAACAACGCAAGAAACCGCTATGTCCGCATTCTTTCTGAGGCAAAAACTCGTTTAATAACCACTTAAAAAACAAAGTCCTGTCAAGCTCCAACGGCAGCAAACCCTTCTGGACTCTTGCCAAATCTATTGGGAATAATTTCTGCAGGAGCACGTTCCCACCTATTGTCTCATGGGCTGAAATTGTTTCTACCGCCCTGGGCAGGGCTGAACTTTTTGCACCGTTGTTCGCCGGCAATTCTACTCTCAACCCACCTTCAAATTTTCAACCACCAACAGTCCCCAATGTCGCGCATAAAATGACGGATATCATTTTCAAAGCTAAAAAGGTACGAAAGATGCTCTCTTCTTTTAATACCAGGAAAGCCTCTGGCCATGACAAGATCCCAGCAATTGTTCTAAACAAATGCGAACCAGAATTTGCTCCTGTCCTGACTCGTCTGTTTCATATATCTTACAATAGACGCATATTCCCTTCTCCTCCGAACCTCCAAACCTTCAAGTCCAGAATTAACAAGTTGCCTCTTTACTCCTTGTCAACACCCACGGTACGATAGTATTTAGGCTGTAAGCCCTCGTGGTGTGTTGGTGAAATATAAAAAAGTTCTGGACGCAGCGAGTGCGTTATGGTAGTGAATTTTCATTAAAATGTTTTTAATAGCAAATATGTGTTTTTTTTCAGAAAGCAGGCATCAAATTTGGTTACCAGTATAACCTATATAGTAAAAACAATGTGCCATGTTTTATCAAAATAACTTTATTGTTTGAAAACGTACAGAAATTTCCGAAAGTAAACTTAAAATGTAACCGAAAAAATGCCTTTCTTGGTCAACCTTATAGGTTAATAGAAATTGAGCTTTTCAAATATGAAGCATATAATCAAAATTCGCTACCATAACGCACTTGCTGCGTCCACAATTTCTTAACTTACAAACATGCATTATATTTCGATAGAAAATGCAAAAACATAGGGCGTTTTCCACTAATTTTTTTTTATTTGTATCACCAACGACTTATGGGCCATCCTGTGATGGTAGCAATAATTTTTTTAAGGTGTAGCTCAAGACACCGTACAATTAATGTATACAATATTTTTTCATATCTTGTATAATAACGGATAGATTGAGCTTTATTGATTTTTTACGAAAATTCTACAAAAATTATATACCATTAAACGATAAATTCTATAGCTAAGGCTACTGCCAAGCATCAGAGAAAGGGTCTATTTGAAATGAATTTTCTGGAAATATTTTAGTAAAATGAAGGACGATGACGGTTGAAACTAAGACATTCTTCTTAAGACATTTTCTTTCCAGAGATCGTATTAGATTCAAGTTCTTTGCCTAAATGTTGCGAATTTTGACGTTTTCAATTGTCACTTTGACGTTTGAGGAAAACCCCAATTTATTTTTCTTTAAATGCACATAACTTTTTTGTCTTTTGACCTACAGAGGTAAATTTTGGTAGGCACCTCACCTATAATGACATAAACCAGCACACTAAATTTGGTTGCCCTTATTTTGTTAATTCCGGAGATATAATTTTTTTTTTGAAGGAAAACCCAAAATTTTCCGGGAAAACCAGGGCCGATTTTCCTGACTAACGAACTTATGCAAGCCATTTGCAAAAGGAAGGTGTTCACCAAATTTAATCAAAATCGGCCCATTATTTTTTGAGTTATCGGTGTGATACATATATATATATATATATATATATATATATATATATATATATATATATATATATATATATATATATATATATATATATATATATAAACATATAAAAATTGAAACTGACCCCCGGATATGTGTTCTGGGAGGCCTAATTAGCGCTCATTTGAAGGAATTTTTTCAAAATTCAAAAGTCGGGATCTCCTCATTAGTGAATTTTTTTAAAGAAAATTCACTATAAAAAAACAGTTACAACAATAAAATAACTAAACAATAACAGTAATCAAGCAGTCTCTATACAACGAAAGTATCGACATACAGCAACTTATTATCTTTTTACAACTTTTTTAAAAGATTGATCAATTTTTTGATCAAAACATCATAACATAGCAACACATCTTTATTTCTAGTTGTCATGATTTGGTACTAATTCAATTTTTATCTTTCTGAGAATGCTGTCAGGCAGCGAAACTAGTCACAGAAACGTTGAAGAACATCTAGAATTCACAAGGGCCACTTGTTCCAGTTAGCTTACGCGTTGGCTACGCCCTTCACCTACAGAAACGAAACCAACCTATGAAGCCAGAGAGAAGTAGTCCCCAAGTCTGTATGTATACAACAAAGTTTATTCATTGTAGTAAAAGTAAATTTACTTCAGTTAACAAATTATTTGTGTTATTTGGGAATTTTAATATACAAGTGGAAATTATTCCTTTACGATTTTATTAATGTTAGTGGGTGGACTAAACAGTGTTTGTTATGTTTTATCAACACATATAAAGGTTCGAAGTTTTACAAAAAGGGCTGATATGCAACAGGTTAGTTATTTTCTCTCTGATGCTTTGGCGGTAGTTTTAGTTAAGTTTATGGTTTGACGGCCCATAATTTTTAGATATTTTTCGTGCAAAAAATTCGTCAATGAGGAGACCGCGACTTTAGAATTTAAAAAAGATATCTTCAAATGAGCGCAAACTAGGCTCCCTGGAATCCATATCCGGGTGTACGTTCAGTTTTGATCTGTTTACCTATATACAGGGTGACGCATTTCTACGGTAAAGCTCAATATAATTATTATTATACAAGAGACGAGAAAAAATGGTATAAGTTAATTATAGGGTGCCTTGAGCTGCATCTTATAAAATTATTTTGACAACCGGCTGGCCCATAAGTCGTTGGTGATCCCTACAATTTTTTTTCGAACAGTCTTATTTTATTGCATTTTTTATCGAAATATGTTTGTAAGAAAAAAATCGAGACGCAGTAAGTGCGTTTTGGTAGCAAATTTAATTAAATGCTTCAAATTTCAATAACTCAATTTGCTATTAACCTAAGGTTTGTTGGCTAGGAAACCAGTATTTAAAGATTATTATCGGAAAATTTTTGTACATCAAACAATAAGTTATTTTGATAAAATATGTCACATTGTTTCTACTATATAGGTTATACCGGTAACCAAATTGATGACTGCTTGCATTAAAAAGACATATTTGATATTCAAAGCATTTTTATAAAAATTCACTTCCATAACACACTTGCGACGTCCAGACTTTTCTCAAAGGTCTACGTTTAGGCGCTAATTGTTATGTAAGGAATGTCTTTTATATATTTTAGTTTTTATGGTTTTTATATTAAGATTTTATATATAAATTTATATGAAAATTTGTGTATATTATGAGTCCAGATGTAATGTAAGTTTGTTTGTGTAAATAAATAAATAAATATATAAAATTTTTATTTTCGTTAGTCGTTTCTTTAGGTATAGTGTTTTTTTTTGGTGAAGGTACGTACATTTTTCTTTCTATATATTTTAACCTTTTTTTATCGGTGAATACAGTGCTTAATCTTATTCAATTAAATTCCTCTAGTAAATATGACTTAAATCAAGCAAAAGTGTATGATTGCGTGTATATATATATATATATATATATATATATATATATATATATATATATATATATATATATATATATATATATATATATATATATGTGTGTGTGTGTGTGTGTCTCCAAACGATAACTCAAAAAATAATGAACTGATTTCGTGAAACTCGGCAGGTGCCTTCATTTTATTAATGGCTTGGATGAGGTCGTTACCCAGGAAAATCGAACAAGGGTTTCCGGGAAAATTTTGAGTTTCCTTTCGAAAAAAATTTTTTTCTCTTAAAATTACAAAGCTATTTCAATGTAATTTGGTTGATATGTTTCCTTGGAAAATACGTTACTACATACCAAAATTCAACTTTCTAAGTTTATAGAAAATTGAGTTTTTCAAATTTTGAGTTTTCTTCCGAAAAAATATTTTTCTCCGAAAATTACAAGGCTATTTCAATGACATTTGGCGGATGTGTTGCCTTGGGAAAGGCCTTACTACATACCAAAGTTCAACTTTCTAAGTTTATCGAAAATTGAGGTATCTAAGTTTTAAGCATTTAATAAAAATTCACTACCATAACGCACTTACTGCGTCCCGAACTTTTTTATCACCTATTTTCAGTAGCATTAGACTAAAAATCAATATTTACTTAATTTTAGCAAACAAATTACAAACTTTTCCATTTTTAATATAGTGGGTATCGTTCGATTCTATAATTCATTTTAGTGATTTTCTTTAAAAAAAATATTTTAATTATAAATATTTTAATAGAATATAAGGTCAAATTTTAAGAAGAACCTTGTTTTGTTAATAACTCAATTTATACAAAACCCTTATGTTCACAAAAACTGGCATAGCCTTATCTTTATTTCCACAACAATATGTTTGTTCGACCCGGCCAGAGTAATCAGTGGTTGATATTAAATTACAGTTTTTATCGTGAGGCATCTAATATTATATGGAGAAGGTCGTTGAAAGACAGCAGACGCCTTTCTTGTAGACTAAAAGGAATTGGATTAGGGTTAATATAGAGGGCTTATAAGTCAAGGGGGTTGAACCTGAAACCCATTGTGTTTATTGTGCGTTGTCCTGAGCTGTGTTTTGACCCCGACCTTAACGCTGAGGACAGGTGGTTGACCCTCATAGCTCGGGACTCCGGCACGACCTCTCCCTTGTGTCCCAGCCTGCGCAATGCCCGCTGTATTGCCATATTGTACAATCTATCTTTGATTTAGAGATTTTTAGAGGTTTCAAGTTAAATACTGAAAATCAAAAATTTGTATTGAAGATGATAACAAAATGAAGATTTAGATGAAATATTATTAGTGAGTTATCAATATGTCGCTTAATTGTTACTAGCCAAACTTTTATAAGATGCAAGATATTTTCCTGCACTTGGAAATAATTGTGCACCATAAATTTAAATTTGCTAAACATATCATAGATACACAATACAAGCATGTGTCAGTTTAAGAATGATCTGTTTGCAGTGTAAATAAGAAAGAATATAAATTTAAATTTTCGTAGATTCATTGGCTTAACAGTCCTTAATTTTTATGATTATTTGCTAAAGTATAGCTCAGATGATGTGAAAGCTTAAAGTTGATTGTGGTAATGTAAATTAGTGGAAACAAACTGGTAATTAGTAGCACTACAATTTAACTTACATTATTTATTAAAAGTCTCGATTCAGACTTTCCAATACGGACTCGGGGGTCGACGGTTCGAGCCTCACCAGCGGCGGATGATTTTTCAAAATCACTGTCGTCGTTGAAATCGAGCTCAAGGTGGAGGGTAGGTTAGTTTAGGTGAGCGAAAAGGGTCAGCAATGGCCAAATTGCCAGTAAGCATCTTACCTTTACCTTTACCTTTATTAAAAGTCTTATCTTTTATCTTATCAGTGAATTCATTGAAAGGACCTGCCAGTTTTATTCTTACGATAGGCAACCCGTTTAACAGCAATGTTTTTAGCGGGTTTTCGAAGATATCTTATAAAATTGGATTAACACAAAATAATGGAATCGATTAGTGAGGGGACATCTAACAACAGGAGTTGCCAAGAAAACCCTACAGCTGTAGATATTAATAATGTTACAACATAACAGAAAACATATTCTCATATTGCCAAATCCCCATATAAAAGTCTTAGTAAAGAGCAAGCAAATATTATGAAAGCTCATGGGACTCTAGAGCTATCCGACTACGTGCATGCCGTCGGAGAGTTTAGAGAACCCAAGAATATATGGTTTGTCTTCAAAATCTTAAACAACAGGGTGTGCATTTGTTTTGCAGATACTAAATTGCTTGAAACCTTCGTACAAAAGCACAGCAAAATTCTGGTTTGCGGATCTGAAATTGGCGTTCGATGATTGACAACTCCAGCCACAAGGACCTTTATGTCAAAAATCTGTCCATTAATCCCCAACAATGATAACACAAATTGGTCTGACTCCCGTCTCATATGTATCACCTCCGAGAGCAAACGTTAAAGGAGATGCTTACTCACGCGTGCTCGGTTTTAGAAGACACGTACTTGTTCAGTCTCGAGATGATATCTCGTTGCCAACTTTGCCTGTAATTGATTATGATAGTACAAGTTATAGAATATTCTTGAATTGCTATAACATGACGTGTTACAACTGTAAACAGCCAGGGCATAGAGCTAGCAACTGCCGTAACAAAACGAAAGGAGTCAGTCCACCGACAATTACATCTGAACCAAAATCAAAACCCAATACTGAAGAAAAACAAAACACTTTAAAAATCTCAGAATCAAAATTTGAAAAGGCTGAAGGAAAAAAACATTTCTAATTTGCTGACACTGCCTTACTCAAAAATAATATTCACTCTCGAGAACTTTTATTACTTCAATAGATCATGCCTATAATTATCAGATTTGCATTTTTGGCAACACTATCATTTTGGTGTGTGTAGACATAAAAAATATTAATCTAAAAAAATACATTCTAGTATGTATTCATTGTTCACATATAAAATGCATCTTACACAGATTCTTAGTGCTTGTAGAAGACACAATTTAAAGAGTTACACTTCCAAAGAAATGTCTAAATATCATTGAACAGTCGCCTCCAACTTTGTAGCTCAAGCGTCCGAAAAGCAATTATTCTCTTCAACAATATTTCTCCTTCTTCTTAGTAAACCAGTTTAAAGATAGTTTGAACATGATAGTAGTAAGACATATTTTTCAGCTTAAAAAAGAAAAAACTGGTTACTGTTATGCGAAGGCGCGACATCCTGTTGAAGTAGTTATATGTCACTATGTAACAACAGTTTCTTATTGTAGACTTAAATTACAATATGATTAATAAATGGGTAAGATAACATAACAACAACAGCTTCTTTACAAGGTTGCACCATAAGATTACATAAGAAAGTGCAGTTATTACGCATTAAGAATGAAATGGCTTCAAAAAATTAATTTAAGTTATCAACCCACATTATCTAACAAAATTACTTAAGAGATAGCACCACTAATTCTGATAGCGTAATAAACATTTCTTCAGCTATACAAAAGAGGCAACTACATATTTAAATCCATTTTAAAATCACTATTTGTAAAGACGAGGAAATACAGAGTATTAAGTATGCATTGCCTAGTCAGATCCCTAAGGCATGAAGCATGTGTCCCTTGTTCATCCCAATTTAGAATAGTAAGAATATGTGAGTGTATGCATGTCTATATAATAAAATACAGGCTGGCGCTTTGAAAACGAAACAGACCGATTTGCGCCCAGAGAATTTTTTTTTTAAGAAACGCTGAAAGATGTCAATTTTAATATTGAGGGGGACATATTTTAACATAAAACTAAACTTTGTCACATCAATCGCTTAAGGGTGGTGATAACAACCCTTATATTTTAAATAGGGAACATGGGTCGACTGTTACATCATTTAAAAGCTCTTTCATTCATTGTGATAAGAAATGCACTAATTAGTCAATTTTTCTTTAAAAAAAAACAAGCGTTCAAAAATGTTTATTCAGTTAAGTAAGTGTTCAAATTGTTGACCACCAGCTTCCATACAAAAGTACAAAGTTTGTTCAAAACGAGCTCTGACATTCTGGACCATTTGTGGAGTTATTAGACGGCATTCTTCAACAATGCGTCTTCTTAATTCTTCCAGAGACACCGGTTCTGTTGAGTAAATTCTACTCTTTAAATGGCCCCATGGAAAGAAGTCTAAAAGAGTTAAATCCGGTGATCTAGGGAGCCACTCAATAGCACCTCTACGCCCAATCCATTGTCCTGGAAACTCTCTGTTCAAAAACTCCCTAACACGTTGTGAAAAATGCGGAGGAGCTCCATCTTGTTGAAACACTAATTGATTTTCTTGATAGCGATCATCATTTTCAACAATGTCAATTAGTAGAGGGTAAACGATATCTTCTAGTAACTCCAAATATGTTTCGCCACTCAAATTGCCATCATGAAAAATTGGGCCGATTAAACGGTCTCCAAAAATTCCAGTCCATACATTCAATTTCTGTGGAGTTTGAGTGTGGAGTTCGTTAAATTTTCTTGGATTATTATCTGCCCAATAACGACAATTATGACGATTGACTGCAGAGTTTAATAAAAACGTAGACTCGTCTGAAAAACAGATATTGAACAGAAAGTTCCCGTTATCAGCTATTGGTGCAGTCATAACTTCACAAAACTCCAGCCGCCGATCAAAATCATCTTCATTCAGTTGTTGTACAAGATGAATTTTATACGGGTGAAATTTATGATGGTTCAATATTCGCTGAGTAGTCCTTCTTTTGGTGTTTGAAACAGTGGCCAATTTTCTCGTGCTCAAAGTTGGGTCTGCAGCAATTTGTCCTATAACTTCAATCTCAATAGTCTCATTTCTAACCGGAAATTCACGTTCAGGATCCCGTTTTTTGTTGGCTACTGAACCACTTTGTCGAAACTTTGACTAACTCCAAAATGTATTTTCTGTTAACATGTCTGTTCGGATGTCGTTCATTAAACAAATTTGCGGTACGGTTGGCACAGTCATCGTTTTTGAAAAAAAAAGAGTAATTATTTCAACTCATTCTTCTACAGAATACACCATTGTGAAATTAATTTTCGGTAGTACTATCAAGTATCAAACCGACCGATAAACTGAAATAATAAACCTCATTTCTCTCATTCCGATAAGAAATGTTCTGATGATCAATTTTTTGTTTACAAACCAACAAAACATAGACTATCAGCATATTTCTTATCAGAATGAGTGAAATGCGTTTTTGCATACTGTGAATAATTTTTAAACGAGTTGATAAAACTTCCAAAAAAATTAGTGTGCTGAATTCAGAAAAGAAAGAGCTTTCAAATGATGTAACACTCAACCCATGTTCCCTATTTAAAATATAAGGGTTGTTATCACCAACCTTAAGGGGTTGATGTGACAAAGTTGAGTTTTATGTCAAAACATGTCCCCCTCAATACTAAAATTGACGTATTTCAGCGTTTCCTAAAATAAAAGTTTCTCTGGACGCAAATCGGTCGGTTTCGTTTTCAATGCGCCACCCTATATATGTAAAACCTAATGATCTGACCAAGTCAACCTACTTTAAATATGAATACGACTGATGTAACTGAAATTAGGAGCGGGGAAGAATGTGCGAATGGCAAATAACCATAGCCATTTAAATTCGAGAAAAAAAAAGTATATAAGCTCTGATACTTCACAACGATCCAAAATCTAAATACGGCGTTTTAATTAACTGTAATATTTTGTGCCTTTAATGGAAAAAGCTGTTCGATATTTATACCAAAAATTTTTTGCGTTAAGCAGGACCATAAGTCTGGCAACTTGGCCTTAAGCCTTTTATTTACCTCTCGCTGACTCACCAATAATACCAGCTAGTTGACAGAGCGGGAAAACCGTTGCCCGCAAACAAATTAATTCTCCTGGAATAGATATCGGTTTATTGATTTTTTAGTTGAGACATCATTTTAATGAAATGGGCTAAAAAAAGGTACATATCAATCTATATAAGTATTGCATGTTTAGACGTTGTTATAAGAAGGACAATTCTTGAAAATCGTTAATCTAGAAAATGACGCATTCACTAAGGATTAGAACCTGTGATGAGCACTGATAGGCACATGTGGAGAACCCAAATCACCACAACACATTAAAAAAAGACAATCATATCAGTAACCAAGTTAGCGTCATCGGAGGATGACTAATTCTAAATATCTAATATCCGCAACTCTATTAGTGAATTTTCGTAGAAAAAAGTCACTAATCGAGAGATCCCGACTTTTGAATTTTGAAAAAATTTTTGCAAAAGAGCGCGAACTAGGACCTAGGTGTCAGTTTCAATTTTTATATGTTATATATATATATATATATATATATATATATATATATATATATATATATATATATATATATATATATATATATATATATATATATATATATATGTATGTATCACACCGATAACTCAAAAAATAATTGGCCGATTATGATAAAATTTGGCATGTACCTTCCTTTTGTAAATGACTTGGATAAGTTCGTTAGTGAAGAAAATCAGACGAGGTTTTCCGGGAAAATTTAGAGTGTCCATTCGAAAAAAAAAATCTCGGGACGCAGCAAGTGCGTTATGGTAGTGAATTTTCATAAAAATGTTTTTATTGCAAATATGTGTGTTTTCTACCAGTATAACCTATATAGAAAAAGCAGGCATCAAATTTGATTACCAGTATAACATATATAGTAAAAACAATGTGCCATGTTTCATCAAAATAACTTGATTGTTTGAAAACGTACAGAAATTTCCAAAAGTAAACCAAAAGTGTTACTGAAAAAATCCGTTTCTTGGTCAACCTTATAGGTTAATAGCAAATTGAGCTTTTCAAATATGAAGCATTTAATCAAAATTCGCAACCACAACGCACTTGCTGCTTCCAGAATTTCTTAACTTACAAACATGCATTATATTTCGATGGAAAATTCAAAAAAATAAGGCGTTTTCGACAAAAAAAAAATTATTTGTATCACCAACGACTTATGGGCCACCCTGTGATTGTCGCAATAATTTTTTAAGATGTAGCTCAAAACACCGTATAATTAATGTATACAATATTTTTTCATATCTTGTATAATAACGAATATATTGAGCTTTATTGATTTTTTACGAAAATTCGACAAAAATTATATACCATTAAACAATAAACTCTATAGCTAAGGCTACTGCCAAGCATCAGAGAAAGGGTCTATTAGAAATGAATTTTCTGGAAATATTTTAGTAAAATGAAGGACAATGACGGTTGAAACTAAGAGTTCGGTGTATGTAAAACATTCTTCTTGAGACATTTTCTTTCCATATATCGTATTAGATTCAAGTTATTTGCCTAAGTGTTGCGAATTTTGACGTTTTCAATTGTCACTTTGACGTTTTGAGGAAACCCCCAATTTTTTTTTTTTTAAATGCCCATAACTTTTTTGTCTTTTGACCTACAGAGTTAAATTTTGGTAGGGGGCACACCTATAACGACATAAACCAGCTTACCAAATTTGGTTGCCCTTACTTTGTTAATTTTGGAGATATAAATATTTTGCGAAAGAAAACACAAATTTTTCCGGGAAAACCTCGGCGGATTTTCCTGGCTAACAAAATTATTCAAGCGACTTGCGAAAGGAATGTACTCACCAATTTTGACGTTTAAAATCGCAATTTTGACGTTTTGAGAAAAATCCAAATTTATTTTTCTTTGAATGCCTGTAACTTTTTGATCCTTTAACCTACGAAGCTAAATTTTGGTAGGTAACTTGCCTATAATGATATAAATCCGCACATGAAATTTGGTTGCCCTTACTTTGTTAATTCCGGAGATATAATTTTTTTTCGAAAGAAAACACAAAATTTTCCGGGAAAACCTAGACCGATTTTCCTGGCTAACAAACTTATCCAAGCCATTTGCAAAAGTAATTTATTCACCAAATTTAATCAAAATCGGCCCATTATTTTTTGAGTTATCGGTGTGATACATATATATATATATATATATATATATATATATATATATATATATATATATATATATATATATATATATATATATATATATATATATATATATATATATAAACATAAAAATTTAAACCGACCCCGGATATGTGTTCTGGGGGGCCTAATTAGCGCTCATTTGAAGAAATTTTTTCAAAATTCAAAAGTCGGGATCTCCTCATTAGTGAATTTTTTTTAAAGAAAATTCACTAAAAATTCCGCAAAAATTAAAAAAGCTATGATAACCAAATTTGGCAGATAGATTTACGATATAAAAAGTAAACTACACACCAAAATTTAGATTTCTATGTTATAAGAAAAAAAAAGTTATAATAATATATTTTGTGCTCTATGAAAATTAACTACCATAACGCACTTGCTGCGTCCAGGCTTTTATATTTATATTCTTCGGCAGGTAGTCGTCAATAACGATTTAGGGAGGTTCAAAGACACAAAAGTTAACATATTTGTCGGCAATATCTGTATTCTTTTAGTAACTGTCGGATGTGCCTTTGCCGGTATTTATTTTATAAAGTAATCTATCAGGAGACTGCCCATAGGCCATATATATATATATATATATATATATATATATATATATATATATATATATATATATATATATATATTGTGTGTGTGTGTGTGTATATACTTTCGAAGGCGTTTAGCTGTCCTGGTTGTCTAACATGTTTTATTAATTTTCTTCTTTCTTCTCATTAACGTGGTGATTATTATCCCAAATATGTCGGGCAGCGGAATATCTATCTAAATTATCGTATCTTAATTGTGCTAAATGTTCTTTGAATCTAATTATAATAGATCTTTTTATTTGTCCAACGTATTTAAGATTACAATCTTTACAACTTATTTCATAAATTCCTGATATTTTGGCCGTACTATTCTTGTCTTTTGGGTTACCTAGTAAGTTTTTTAAATTATTTTTTGTCGAAAAAGTTAGCAGCAACTTGGCTTTTTTAAAAATGCTATCTAGACCCCTCGTGATTCGAGCTTCAAATGGTAAGCAAACAAAGTTTTTTGCGGCTTTCCCTCTTCTAAAAGTAGTTGATTCCACTAAAATTTTCTTTGTTTTCTGTTTGTTAATTAATTTCTCCACTACGCAAGCAGTGTATCCGTGATATTCGGCCACGTTCATAATATACCCTAATTATTTGGTATATCTATTTTTATTTAAAGGAAAAGTAATTAACCTGTTTACTAAAAAAATCAGACTGGCCATTTTTTTGTGCGTACGTATGATGTGAGTCACTCGGAATGTAGTTTAGTGTGGTAGTTTCCTTTCTATGGACATCGAATTCTAAAGTGTCTTTATCTTTGATAACTAGTACATCTATAAAGTTTAATTTATTATTGATTTCTAATTCGTGGGTAAATTGTATATAATCAAATTTATTGTTTAATTTGGCAATAAAATCTTCCATTCTGCAAATGTTTGTATTAAACGGTGCGAAAATACCATCCACATAACGACACCACACTCTAGGAAAATAACCACTTTCACTTTTAAGATCTGTTTCAAATCTACTCGTGAAAAGGTTTGCAATAAATGTCGATAGCGGGTTGCCCATTACCATACCTGGGGTTTGTTAAAAAAACTCATTGTTGAATTAAAAAATATTTTGTTTGATACAAAGGTTTGTTAAAGTTAAATATTATTTGCAGACCTTTTCATTAATGTTACTCATTTTTAACAACTCTTCTAAATATTTTAACGTTGCTTCGTGGGAACGCTAGGAAAAAATAAGGTTAGATCAAATGAATTAAGTATTAAAAATAGTGGAAGATAATAAAGTTGGCTGGCGATACAACCTTGATACATTTATATTTCGTGTATATAGTGCCCATATACATACCACTAGAAATAATAAAAGTAATAAAAGCCTGTGGCTCATGGACCTGACGATCCGAAGCCACACAAAAATAACAACCACAACAACAACATAAAATGAAATTAAAACCTCGCCTCCAATCAATTTAACCTCTCCAATTTTATTAATAAATTTAAGTGAATTTGTTACTGAAATTTTGTGTTTGTTTGACGGGCAAGCCTTTAAACTATTTTGTCAACCACCTTTTCGACAGAAAATACTTTGAAAAACTTGCTTGGTAATCCAAAAGATAATACGGCCAAAATGGCGGGAATTTATAAAATAAGTTGTAAAGATTGTGATCTTAAATACGCCGTACAAACAAAAAGATCTATCTATTGGAATTAGATTTAAAGAGCATTTGGCACAATTGAGATACGATACTATAGATAGTTCTTCCGTCGCCTGACATATTTGGGATAATAATCACCACGTTATCGATGAGAATCTAAAACTAATAAAAAATGATAGACAACCACGACAGCTAAACATCTTCGAAAGTATATATATATATATATATATATATATATATATATATATATATATATATATATATATTACTAAATATAGTAATAATAAATAATGTATTAATCTCGCTCCGTCGCCTATGGGCAGTTTCCTGATAAATTACTTTATAAAATAAATACAGGCAGAACCACGTCCGATAGATAATGAAAGAATTCAGATATTTCCGCCAAACGAAATATGTTAATTTTGGTGTCGTTGAACCTCCGTAAATCGTTTTTGAGCGACTACCCGGAGAAGAATATAAATAGAGTTATGGATATAAGATATTTAGTGTTATTTATCCTCTGGTGACTCTAACTTGGTTAGTGAAACGGTCGCCAGGCTTTTTTAAGGTGTTGTAGTGATTTAGGTTCTAAGAATGTGCTTATGACTTATTCTGTTGAAGGTAGTTTCTGCAGTTTGACATAGGCCACTGTATTATTTAAATTTTGCATTTTACTGATTGTATGGTATTGTATGTTTGTCAAAAATGTGGCAATTAAAAAACTAATATACATACGAAACAAGACTATAATAGCCTATACATTTTGTCGACTTTTATCCCGAGAGCTTAGCCTTCAAATTTAACGGATAAAAGCCTGAAGTGATTAAGTTGCGGTATATAATATTAAGCCAGTCAGTAATAAAGATATCACTTTAAATTAAATATGCCGTACTAAAGATAACTTTGCTTATTTTCAGAAAATCTATGCTTCAATGAACGAACCATTCATAATTTAAAACCAAGTAAAGCCTCGGTGGTTCTGGGTACCAGGGGGGACTTTTTCTGTACGTACTGCAAAGTTAACAACAACCGAGGCTGTGGCATTGTATCTGAGTAAGTTGAATGTTTGCACGTTCTGCCCTTCAAAAGGGGAGTAAAGCCGTCGGTATCGTGTCGACGCGACGTTGGGCACGATAAATATCCCTACCGTCCCCACAGAAAGGCAGGAATTCAGCAATATTTCTAGGATAGTGAGGTGAAACTGCTTCCTGGCGTCGGTGATTCGCCATAGTCGCAGAAATAGGCCGATGTTAAAGAAACAAACACATACACATTTAAAACTAAGTTGCTGTTGTGCGCAGCCAAACGTTCTTTTGATTAGAAAAAAACTTGGTTTAAGGTGTACATTTTCCTTTTCAATACTTTTTAACGTAATTGAGTTTTTAATTGGCGTTTTTCACAGTATTCATTTATTTAGTACACTATAGTGCTTACATGAAATTAAATTATCGTATTATTGTAATGTTTTGATGGCAATTCGACTATCAATACGTTAGAAAATATCGAATCAAATTTGTACTAATTAAACAGTTACCTGGTAACTGTTTAATTAGTACAAATTTAATTTGATATTTTCTATTTTCTATCTAAATAATAGTCTCTTGGCGTAGAGGAATATAATACTTGTATATAAATGTATAGAAAGTTGCATAATCAGTAATTGCTACACCTAGATATTATACTTTTCCCGGCGCCTCCACCATTTGCTGATGCAATATGTGTTGCATAGATGTCGTTATAAAAATATAATAATGTAATATAATCTAGCAAGACAAACTTTTCATTGTGGATTATGTTTGTAGCTGATATTTATTTATCTATTAATTTATTTATTTAATAAAACCATAGATCCTCTACAAGATACAGGAAATATTCCACCATTACTATTCTAAAATTACACGTGTTAACTGCATACAAAACACTCAAAATCTATAAAACACAAAAACAGCTTATCATCGTTAAGATGTGAAATTAAAATACCCCCCTCTAGAATTAAAAGATTGTACCCTTTTTACAGTAAGTTTAAATTGTCTGAGGTTGCTCTGATTTTTAAGCGAATGCGGAAAAAAGTAGACTTTTTCAACCATGATATTGTTAGGACACCTTTTTATGAGCAGTCTAAATCTGTCATCATATCTTTCAAGGCGTTCTACATGCAAGAGTTACAATACTTAACTTTGATTTTTCTTATGGACACCATATTGGATTTCTGCATTTTTAAACAGTCTTTTTTTCTGATTACAATGATATATCATACGATACGGTTACATCTTACCTTGTGTGAAGAGTGCTTCGGAAGGGACGGCAATAAAAATTTTTAACGATCTAAATATTGACAGTTCAGCCAAACTTTGATGTTTATAGTATTTCTGTGACATTTATTCGAAAATTATGAGTGTTAGAAATGATAAAATGTCTTACCAAAATAATAAGAACTCTAGAATTACTAGTGAAAACTATTTAAATGAATATCCGGAAAGGCGGCAACAACAATATTCTTATTTTAATGGACTATATCGCAATCTAAAAGAATATGGTTAATTTGGAAAAACCAAATCACACCCACGTATCGTTTGGCACTACAACTCCGCAAACTGGGACGAAATGCAGGATTACTTTTCCTCATCTCCATGGGCGTCTGTCTGCTTCTCTCATCCTGACCCCTCTGATATCTCACAAAACGTCACCGAAATTATCCAAGCTGGATGGAATTATTTATTCCACGTACACAGAAAACCTCTTCAGCCACTCTAAAACCCTGGTTTTCTAAATCCTGTGAGAAGGCCAGACCTGAAAAAGTCAAAGCTCACAAAAAGCTTCTACACAATCCCAGTCAATAAACCGTCAAGCATTTAACGACGCAAGAAACCGCTATGTTCGCATTCTTTCTGAGGCAAAAAACTCCTTTAATAACCACATCAAAAACAAAGTCCTCTTAAGCTCCAGCGGTAGCAAACCCTTCTGGACTCTTGATAAATCTATTAGGAATAATTTCTGCAAGAGCACGTTCCCACCTCTTGTCTCAGGGGATGAAATTGATTCTACAGCCCTGGACAAGGCTGAACTTTTTGCCTAGTTGTTCGCCGGCAATTCTACTCTCAACCCACCTCTAAATGTTCTACCATCAACAGTCCCCAATGTCGCGCATAAAATGACGGATATCATTTTCAAAACTAAAAAGGTACGAAAGATGCTCTCTTCTCTTAATACCAGAAAAGCCTCTGGCCTTGACGAGGTCCCAGCAATTGTTCTCAAAAAATGTGCTGCAGAACTTGCTCCTGTCCTGACTAGTCTGTTTCAGACATCTTACAATAGAGGCCTATTCCCTAGTAACTGGAAAACTGCTCGAGTACAACCCGTCTCCAAGAAAGGATCGAAAGCGCTTCCTAGCAACTATAGGCTTATTTCTCTCCTTTCGGTCGTCTCTAAAGTGATGGAAAAGTATATAAACACCGAACTACTAAAATTTCTCAAAAAACACAGTCTAATCCACGACAGGGAGTATGGATTCCGTCAGCGCAGATCAACTGCCGACCTCCTTTCCTTTGTCACCCATTCTTGGAACAAGTCTATGGAACTACACGGTGACTCCCAGATTCTCGATTTAGACATATCCAAAGCATTCGACCAGGTCTGGCAGGCAGCGCTGCTTAATAAACTTCCGGCCTATGGCCTACCACCAAAACTTTGTACCTGAACAGCAAATTTCCTCTCCAACAGGAGCATTTATGTTGTTGTGGATGGCCATTCCTCTAAACTGTATCCAATTAATGCAAGAGTTCCTCAATGTTCAGCTTTAGCCCCTACTTTGTTTCTTCTCCACATCAATGACTTCCTCTCTAGCACATCCAACCCAGTTCACAGTTACGCGAACGACAGCACCCTCCACTCAAATATACAATATTCCAAGCCTGTCTCTTTAGCCCAATTAGATGAGGATCGCAGACTCATGCAGGGTTCTGTCTCCGTGGATCTCGCAAGAATATTAGACTGCGGAAGTATATATCTTGTACAATGCAACCCCACCAAATCTCAGTCTTGCTTTCTTTCTCATAAGTGAATCACAATGAACAACCAAGTTATTCAAAGTAATAAGTCCTTTTCTCTTGTTGGCATTTCTGTGGATCGAAATCTTAATTGGCACAAACATGTCACATCAATTGCAGAAGCGGCTGCTAAGAAATTAGGTTTCCTCTTCCGCCTCGCAAATACTTTTCACCAGCTAATCTTATATACTTCACAAATAAGGCCAAATCTCGAATACTGCTCCCACATCTGGGGGTGCCGCTGCCGCTTCTACACTCGCTATCCTGGACTCCATTCAGAAGAGAGCTATACGTCTCATCGGTGACCCTACCCTCACCCATAGGCTGCCATCCCTTGCCCATCGACGTGCCGTTGGTGACCTCTCTCTCTTTTATAGATATCTGCACGGGCACTGCTCAGAGGAGCTCTCCCATAGTTCCTCCACCTGCTGCCCCCAACAGATCCACCAGGGGAACAAAGCGAATGCACCCTTTTACTGTCCAGGTCACCAGACATAGAACATCTTGTTATGCCCGCTCTTTTGTACCGAGGACTTCCAAGTTGTGGAATTCCTAGCCGGCACATGTTTTTCCTTCTCCCCCGAACCTCCAAACCCTCAAGTCCAGAATTAATAAGTTGCCTCTTTCCTCCTTGTCGACACCCACGGTACGATAGCATTTAGGCTGTAAGCCCTCGTGGTGTGTTGTTGAAATAAAAAAAATTAGCATTAGCATGGCTGTTGTTTTATTTTCCCACAAATAAAATTTGGGATGGTAAAAAAAAAGAGGTCGCAAACAAAATTATTACAAAAAAGTGGTCGCGCTTTAAAAAATGTTGAGAAACCGCCGTAATGTTTTTAGCAAGACATTTGTTATTTTTGAGCTGAATAAATATCGACGTCTTGCTGATGTAAATCTATGTTGTGTGTTTGGTGATTTAAACAAATTTATGTAGATGGATGTAGCAGCTACTATTTATCTCAACACAAGTTAAACACTTTTTACATAACAATTATTTTCCCGTTCCACCTTCTAGTGAATGGATTCATAAATTAGCCGTACACTCATTGAAGCTATAGTACTAATTTAATCAGGATTATAATGAATCGCTCCTTGTGGTATTAAATGGAAGGCTAAATATACCATTCAGCCCTCAGCAGTGGCACTGTCGTGTCGTGTGGTAGACGAGAATACCAAATAAGACCGGCCGTGACAGTGGTAAAAGCCTGTGAGGCAGCAAGCGTTATCTGAAATCAATAGAGGCGTAGGTTGCGTTGGATCCTGTTGACTAGGTCGTTCACATTTCAGCTAAGTGTTCCTCCCTCCTTTGCCAGCTTATTATATTACCTGCTTTATTATCAATTCTCATCTCTAAATATTTGCTGATACAAAATACACAATCTAACATAAGCGTTGTTGTTTTACGGTCATTTCATAACAAAATTTCGATAGATAATTGAGGTAAAGTGTTTAGTTTAATGGGTGCCTGAAAATTATGAGATAATTGTCGTTACTTTATTATTATTTCTTTATTAGAACTGCTCCATAGATCTCTATAAGATATAGGAAATCGTAAAAACACATAAAACAGCTTATCAACGCTGAAATTTAAAATTAAAATATTCGTCCACGGAATAAAAAGAATGCTCTCTAAAAAACGATTTTAAAGCAAGCTTAAATTGTCTGAGGCTGCTCAAATTTTTGACGCTGTCAGGTAAATGATTATATAAGCGTGTTGCAGTGTTGCGAGGTGCCCGATTAATCTGTTCGATCCTATAATGGGGAACATACAAATCTTTTGCCTGTCTTGTTTCATACGCTGTAATATTACCGCAGGTACTAAAAATTGCCTTTTTTCTGACATAACAAAGCGCCTCAAGCATTGTAACAGTATAAATTGAATAGCTAAACAACTAAGCTAGTTTGGATGTATTTGTGGTTCCTCCTCTGCTTTGAACAGAGAATTATTGGCGACGATCATGGTTATTTCTTCTGGCTATCCCTCGTATACTGAATAAAATTGAGATCTTTCGTTAAATCCTTTCTATTTGTACTACCCCTGGTATATCTTGTCGGCTGCCACGCCTGCGTTGCAGTTAAGAATGTCGGTGGTTCGAGAATGGTCCGCATGTTGAGAAGGATAGATGGCTGGGGACGTATGGGATGAAGTGAGAGCGAACGAGTGGCGTTACCAGCTGTCAGGTAAGGAATGCGAATGTTCCGGAAGTTTCGAGAGAGAGAGATTTCGTTGGTAGTAGTTGGAGTTAACACGTGGTTCGTTCTGAGAAGCAAGTTGGATATTAATTATCCCCCTTAGTGGATTTAATTGCACACAGAACATATCTGCAGTCTTTTGGGTGATATCGTAATTTACGTATTTGGTGTTGAAGACTGTAGAGATACCCGTTTGAGGGGATATAAGGACCACTTTGATCTTGTCACGTTGGTTGGAGTTTCCCTCTTTGGAGGATTTTAGTATCGGATAGAGAAATTTTAGTATCGGATAGAGAAATCCTAGTATTGGATAGAAAATTCCTTGTACCGGCTGGAAGAATATTTGTGTTGGGCAATTCTTGTGCTGGATAGAGAAATCCTTGTGTTAGGCAGAAATTATTGTATCGGCCAGTTTTTGTATTGGGCAGTACCTTTGGCAAATTCACGTATCATAGGAGAATTTTTAGTGGAATAAGTCTCGCATGGAATGGCGAATTTTCATGTACCGAACGAAGTATGGCTATTGAATTAAATTGAGTTTATGTGCTAGTCAAGAGCAATGATAATTCCCGTCAGCTGTGAAATCTGGGATTTATGAATTAGGATCTCAGTGAGGAGGTCTTCGCTTTCCGTTGTTGCATTGTTCCCGTGGTTGCAGTCCCGTACCCTTAAAGGCCCTAGTTTGGTATGGAAATTGTTGGTAATTTTATGGCCTAGAAGTCCAGGAATTTCAAGTAAGAATTTTCCGTTTTGTGATAAAGAATAGAGTGATAAGAGAGACAATCTTGATAAGCTAAATTTTAAATATTCACCTCTGTTAAATTTGCTAAAATCAAACTGAATTTATTTTATTTAAACTTCAATAAATGTGGTACAGATTTTTATGAGACCTGTGTTAATATAATTGCTTCACTTTTGATAGTTACCACCGTTTATTATATATTGTTAGCATTAGTCAAGCTTATTGATTATTCTTGGGACTTGATCTTTAATCAGACCACTTAAATTAATTAACGTGTAATTAATTACTATTTGGGGAAAATACTTTGTAAGCTTTGCGTGCACGAAAAGTGGAATTTTCCATAGAACAATTATAGTTTTGGAGCACATTCATGCATACTCATTGAAGATCTTGATTATTTTGTAGTAAGCCATTTCAGTTAGATAATAGAGACTTTTTATTTTAGATCAGAATTTTAGAACAGCTTTCTAATAATTTCTTGTATGCCAAAGAAGCTTAATAAAAGCCCTTATTTTATTATATTATAGGTGTGTTTTGGTTTTGTGTTTGTGTTTGGTTTTCAGGGCTGTTGAGAATTAGATCATTACCGTTACCTTTATTTGTGGGTCTATGAGACCATACCGTTCTGAAATTTAGTTGGTTTTACCATAATTATAACTCCCTTGTAGCTTCCTGTGCTCGATTGAGGTTGGCTATAGTTGCCAGTGTGATCCAAGAATTCGTGGTTGTGTTGGATCTGGGCAAGGAAGTATATTAATGAACATCTTATTAGAATATCCGGGGGTGGAGGTTAAACAATCAAGTGGCGCCCCTAATTAACATCTTATTTTGACCCACGCCCATCTCCACTGTATAAAAGCTGGCGGGCCTCTAACTTCCCGGTAACTTAGCTTATGCCAATGACAAATTAGGTTTGTGAATAGATTGGGAATTATTTGAGCATTTGTCATCTGGTATAAAAGGAAGTGCGTCGCAGCATATATAGGCACGTCACTGTTAAAATGCGATACCGTATAAATAATGGTCTGCAAGATGCGGAAGACGGCAGGCCAAACATGCTGCGGACAATTCTCTTTGGCATCAATAGAACCCTCCCCAGATGCACACAGCCGCCCCAACACAGCAAACCATATGCCAGGAGACAGTTGACACTACCATAGTAGCATGTCAACAACGCCTGAGTACTCAAGGAATCCCGCAGCTGCAGCAACGCGTAATTCCTACATGTAAGAGAGGCCACCACATGGTCAACATGGACATCCCATGATAAGTTAGAATCCAGATGGATCCCAAAAAATTTTACCGACGTACCTTGTCTTATTGAACCGTTATCAGATCTCACATATAGGCTCAGATTCGGATGCACACCCACCGGAGAAAAAGAAGCATTTCAGTCTTCCGCGTGTTAAGAACCAGACCATTTCACGAACACCAGGCTGACACCTGAGACACACACACATTAGCTGCAGCACCAAGCTCTTCAAATTTTCCCCTGATATTGCAGCAGTGGTGTCATGAGCGTACAAAGTTAAGTGGTATTGTTGGAGATCATAAACAATATCGTCAAGAAAAATTGTAAACAAAACAGGGCCCAATATGCTGCCCTGCGGCACGCCGCTCGACATGGCTGAAAATCCAGACATATAGTTCTTACCTGCCTGTCGTATCTTGACAGCCTGATTTCTCCCAGACAGGTAGTTTTTTAACCATAAATATGCATTTCGTCTTATACCATACTGCTCCAATCTTTTCAATAAAAGGGAATGGTTGACCCCATCAAACGCTTTCGAAATGTCGAAGAACACCCTGGCGGACTAGGATACACTATTTATGTAATCCAAGTCTGTCAGGTAAGTGCCAAGCACGGCATCCTGAGTTGACAGCTGCCCACGAAAGCCAAATTGGCACGGAGACAGCAAATTGTATCTCTCCAAAAAGGACCTGAGTCTTCGCAGAAATGCCTTCTCAAAGATCTTAGAAAAACCGAAAGCAGCGCAATCGGGTTGTAGTTGTCCAAAAGACGTGGATCTCCCTTCTTAAGGAGAGAGACCACAATGGCAGTCTTCAGGCGCTCAGGAAAACAACCAATTTCAAACGACACATTTATAAGGTAAGTCAGTGGAGCCACCACAAGATGAGCAACTCTGCCAAAAAGACTACATGTTATATCATCTATTCCTGATGAATTTTTAACTGAAACTAATTTTATGATATCTAATACATCGTCCTCTGAGACAGGATATAAAAACATAGAATAGGGATTAGAGCTATTTTTCAATGCACAATTTATGTCATAGTTTTTTGTCATATACTTAACAGAGTCGACAAAGTGCGCATTGAGAATGTCAGCAATCATATTAGGATCTGTCATAACGACTCCGTCACCAGACAGAATAATCAGATTTGCCGCCTTGCTGTTCATCTTGCCCACGATGACATTTTCTTTAATTGCTTAACACATAGCTTTATTTCGGTTTGAAGCCTTAAAGATTTTATTTTCATAGTATTTTTTCTTGGCGTTTATATACTTGCTGTTAAAGGTTGATCAGAGCTACAGGTTTTGGACTGTTTAATGTACCACTACTGGAATTTCTGAAACTATGAGACACGAAAGACGAAGAGGGATGAATAAGACAAAACGTGTGAATTGATGAGGCTAAGAACTCGAATAAAGCAGATTTAAAATATTTTAAGCTGTTTCTAAAACGTCTTGGAACGAAAGGTGAAAATACATATTTTTTATGTTCCGCTCTAACTTTTTCTATAAACATTTAACCTTTTTTTTTTGTTCCCTCAGGGCTCGTCCGCTGCCTTGACGTCCCGATAACACTGCAACCTTTGGTTGATTGTGCATACCCTTAGTCTTACTCCACCCATTCCAAAATCATTGTGCCTTGAACTAGTTTGCACAGCGATTGGTAGGGTGAAGTTTTATATTGCTCTGTCTCCCGTCTAGACTGACCGTAGATCAGTTGTCTTTTGCGGTCCAGAGATTTACACTCGCACAAGATGTGCTGGGCTGATTCCTCCCCCTCGCCGCAGAGTCTGCATGCGAGGTCCCCTTCGAACCGCCCCATTTTATGCAGGTGTTTCTTGACGGCCATGTGCCCCGTCAAGGGACATGTTGTGTTTCTGAGCTGTTCTCTGCTAAGATTTAGCAGCTCCACAACTCTCTTTGAACTGGGTCCGTCAATTATTGACTTCCCATGTCTGAGCCCTGGACAGTCCGCGCAGTACACATTGTGTTGGTTTCTGACCCAGGACTTAATGGCTCCCCTGGCAGTGCTCTTTGACACGCTCGGAGCCGGTTCTGGTCCCATAAATGGTTCTGCTGACCCTCTCTGCGCGAGACTGTCAGCTTCTTCATGGCCTTTGACCACCGAGCGACCCGGCACCCAAATGAGAGTCACCTCATTCTGCCCAGCCAGGTCGCTCATCTCGTCTCGGCACTCACTCACCAGCCAGGAATTTACCCGTGGGCTACTTAGTGCCTTAAGGGCTACCTGGCTGTCTGTGGCTAAGAGGATCCGCTTATTGGTGTAGACCCTCCTTTTGTTCTCCCGCACACAGTGCAGGATGGCGTACATCTCGGCCTGAAACACCGTTGCATGGGCTCCGAGGGAAATACTATAACTTACCCTCGGTCCTTCCGAGTAAACACCTGCCCCCGTCCCACGCTCCCCGCCGGATCCGTCCGTGAACCAGAAGAGCGCGTTCGGTGGTATGCCCGGCGTCTCCTCTTGCCATGCCTCGCGGTCGGGGATTTCCACTGTAAAGTGGTTTTCACTGCACATTCGCGGGCTCGCGAAGTCTGACCTCATTTTAAGCATGGGCTCCTTCACGATCTCCTGAATTTAGTAGTGCCCCTGACGCCTGGATTGATCTTTGGTCTACCATTGCAGGCTAGTCTGTATAGTACTAGTCTGGCCTCCCCCATAATAACTAAGTGTAGGGGGGGGGCAGATCCAGCAACACCTCAATGGCGGCTGTTGGGGTTGAAGACATGCCCCCTGTGATGCCTAGGCAAGCCATCCTTTGGATCTTGCCTAGTTTTTGTTTGGCACTGGATTGTGTCACCTTAGGGCACCAGACCAGTGCCGCATATGTTACCGAAGGTTTGACCACCCTTGTGTACAGCCAGTGGGCCATACTAGGTCTTAGTCCCCACGTTTTTACATATAGCCGCCTAGTGACGGCTAAGGTCATGACTGCCTTACGCAGTATTTTTCTAATGTGACCATTCCAGGTTAACTTAGAGTCCAATACGACCCCAAGATATTTTACCCCCCTGGCCATTGGAACGCTCCTACCGTATAGAGTGAGACTTCTGTGGCTGTCGCACTTCCCCCTCCTCGTAAACATTTAACCTTAGTATCTTCAAGTAAATTATGTGTGCTTAATATGGCAAAGTTAAGTTTTTGATATTTTCCATAACTTTTAAGTTGTCATAGTCAACTTTTAGTTAAATCTCTTCAAAATGAAATTATATAGCGGTAACGATTGTAAGGCTTTGAAAAAATCATTAAATGAGCACATTTTAGACCCCCTAAAAGTAATATTCACGGTCAAATTTAATTTTTATATGTTCATATATACAGGGTACTGTAAACTGATGTAACTTTGACCGAAATTTAGATACAGAGACAGATAAGTTTGCTAAACGTGGTGGATGGACAACCTTCTTGCGCTCGAGTTTGGGGCTAAGTAACACTCTTTCACTTCCTAAAAGATGAATTTTTTGCTACTTGGTTTTAATACCTTTTTTTTAAACTGAGTTGGTTAAAGTTATGGGCGTAAGTTCTAACTTTGACCAGGTACCTAAAACAAACGGTAGTCAATATTTAGAAATTTGAAATATAGTACTCATGTATTCCATGAGACATTAAAAAATCTTTCATCCTTCACTCAATTCGATCAGTCCCACATTAACTTGTTGAGACAAGGTCTTAAGTTTGCTATCCCCCCAAGAGTTAAGTCTTTCGTGTTTGACACTATCAAGGATTTGAATGTTTTCCTGAGAAGATTCAGGGTTGATGACTCAGACATGTTACGTGGTCTGATACACAATATCATTGCCAAATTCAGGGTACCTTCTACTGGTCTTCATCCATACGGGTCAATTGTTAAATCTCTCAAGAGTATTATTAGAGACAACGACCTTTTCCTTTCAAAGGCTGATAAGGGACACTGTTTGGTTGTTCTAGACAGACAGGATTATGTTTCGAAGGTCCTCACATTCATGAGGGATAATGGTATCCTTATAGTTAATTACAATCCACTCCCCTCTTTCACATCCAAGTTTAAGAAAGTCTTTGATCGATTTGCATCCCTCTTGACTGAGAATTACAGGTCTCTTTACCCCATGAACCACTTCTTCACAAGATTCACAGGGATGGATGTCCGATCCGCCCGGTTGTCTCATTTGTGGGCTGTCTGACTCATAGGCTGTCGAGATACCTGGCAACATTCTAAATTTCACAGGTAAATGTCACCTCCACATTTTCCATCAAGAACTCAGTTGCTCTAGTCGAGAGGCTTAGAGATGTCCCAATAAATGACACTTCGGTGTTGGTTTCGTTCGATGTTTCCAATCTTTTCACCAGTGTTCCGGTAAAACAGACACTACTCATACTTAAGAATCTGGTTGCATCTTCTTCAATTAGTATAGAAATGCAGAGGTCTTTAAATGCTCTGGTCAAGGCTTGTCTTGAGCAGAACTTCTTCTCCTTCAATAACCAAATATTCCTACAGAAAGATGGCCTTCTCATTGGTAACTATTTGTCTATCTGTGCAGAGGTCTCCATGACCTTCTTCGAGAAGGATCTTATTTTCAAGGATTATAATCCGTTTAAAGACTTTATTTCGTCCTGAACACGTTACGTCGATGACATACTTGTTGTCTGGTCGGGTCCCATAGAGCAACTACATCATTTCTTGACTTGGCTAAACAGTTTACATGTCAACATGAACTTTACTATGGAGTTGGAAGAAAATGGTTCCATTAGCTTTCTGGACCTGAAATTGACGAGATCCATCAACAACATTGAGTTTGAAATTTACAGAAAACCAACCCAAACAGACCACTTAATTCCATTCAGATGATGTCATCACGTCTCTCATAAACTGGCGTCCTGGAGGTTTTTGATAAACAGGCTTTTAGAATCCCTATGTCACAGATAAAGTTTGACAATGAGCTAAATATTATCAAGCAATTAGCCACTAACAACGATTATCCTATCAGCATTGTCGATAGACTAATCAGGAAAAAGAGTCGCCAAATTCTAAGAGAAGGCAGTGCAGTCATCCCAGCATCTCAGGCTGACAACACTTGCTACTTTCCGTTGACATATTGTGGACCCATTACTAGTGCCATCACAAAAGTTTTGAAGAGAGACAATGTAAAATTTGCTTACAAATCTAAGAACACCCTGAACAAGATGTTAGTTCACAATAAAGACGACATCCCCCTCTTGAAGAAGTTAGGAGTTTATTGCCTTAGCTGTGGAGATTCTGATTGCAACACTGTTTATATGGGTGGAACTGGGAGAGCTCTAAACACGAGAACATCTCAGGAGCAGAAACAATGCTGATAACGTCACTTCAGCTTTTGGTTGCCACCTCAGAGAGACTGGTCATGTCTTTGATAAAAAAAATAATGTTAAAATCCTTCACCCATCCACTTTTGGAACTGAGCACTTCGTCCTTGAAGAGATGGAAATTCACAGATACACCTACAACTCCAACAACACTGTTCTAAATGCTTCTAATGCCAGTGAGCTTACCTTTCCGCCAATTTATAGAAATATACTGAACTAGTACCATCTACAATGAAAAACCTAAGTATTCTGTGGAGTCAAGGAGCCCGGAAATGTTACTTGTTCTGTGCTGCTCGGCACGGCCGGGTAGATGTCAATGTCACTTGTCACTTTTAACTTAAAGTCGTAGTTCATTTGTTTGCCCCATTCCCGTTAACTTCTGATATTCGGCTTTTAACTGTCCTCCATTTCAAATGTGAAACTTTTATTTGTATTGCAGTTTGTCCATTGCTGTGATTTGAGGTTTTTGACGCTTCTAATTCTGCCTTCACCCATATAGTGCAGGGAAACAAAAGCGACAGTCGATGAAAGCAGCCACTATGATAGATTTCTTGTAAAGTTCAGTTCCTGTTATAAAAAACAGAACGTAAGTATTTTTAGCCATTTTGGTTTTATTCTTTATAGGTACCATAGGTTTAACTCAGTGTTTTTCTCTGAAAGTACTGCCCTGGTTGTGCAACCTACCTTGGCAGCTTCTCTATCTATTTGTTAAAAGGCCTTAGATTGTGGTGTGTCAGTGCACTTTTAAACTTAATTTACGGATTTCTACCCGTTTTTTGCTATTTTTACTGCTTTTGCATTGTTGTTTTTGCTGCTGGGAGGTGCCTATACCAAGCTTTGGATATTTTTATGTTTTCAACTTCTCAACTCTTAACTTTTAGTTTTGATTTTATAAATGTAACTGTTGTAGAGCATGTTAACGTTGACTTTAGTTTGTGTTTAGACTTTGCTTGTAAGACTGTTTAGAATTTTGTAACTGATTGTGTCATGTGATACTTGCCGACCTACCATAAAGTTTGTTTCTGACACAACCACCTTTTGTAATGTTTCAGGACGCCCCTGAAAATGGGCTGAGATATGAACCGAAACGCGTAGGGCTTTTACTAAATAAATTCAGTCTGGAGTATAGCCTTGTTCTGTTCTTTTTTACCTTGGAAATATCAATATTTAGAGGCTTTGTTTCATAACATTGGCCACTTTGATAGTTTTAAAAAGTTTTAGAATCATTTTGTACGGAATTCAAAACAAATTAAACAAGAACTATAGCAGATAAACTCTATTCAAGAAATACTAAGGTAATTCACATTTATGCAAAATTAAAATAACAATAACTTTTATTTGTTGAGAAACTGTTAAAAATAAGTATACTTTATTTAATATTTATAACTAAGTCTTTTAAATCTTCAAATATATATTCTCTTTTTGTGTCAATGGGCTTATTCAGTTTTTGAAAAATTAGATGCTTGGGTACAATTGACTTATCGTCAACTACTGGCCATACAAATTTCGAGTTTCTCTTTCTCATAAATTTTGCTTCACATTCGTACTCCAACGAAGTTATTACCTGACCAACATAATTTTTTTGTGTATTGCTAATCATATTAAAAGCCACCAGAACATATTCATTTTCAATAGGATTGTTCATAGAACAGAAAACTATCCAAGAGGGCATTCCTAATCGTGAAAGTGTATTTAATATTGATTTTAAATTACAGTAGTTATATGAAAATTCGCTAGCATGGATTTGAGTTATATCGTTTATAATTAAGTAGGTCGCATAGAAATTATAATTATTGCTCATATTACATAAATAATAAACAAGTTGGAATTGCAGAGTACAGTATAAGGAATACTGACTGATGAGGTTTGCAATTTGTGAAGTATGTCACATACAAGGTGATAAATAGCAGTGGTTGTATACATTAAGAGACTTTTGACTTTTAACCTTTGATTTGAAAATGTAGACGCTAATATCAGAGATTTTTGATTAGATTATTAAAATGTAAAGATGCGATATTTTAAATTTAATTATGTACAGATTTGGTTTTAAATTTTATTCGGTTAAGTTAGTTTATAAAAGTTGTTAATTCTTCTTCTTATTATTAAAATTTTAGTACAAATTACATCGTTACCATGTCCATATTATCCTAGTTCTAAAACTTAATCCCTAATTATCATCTGCTTCTTAAACAAAGATCTTCATTGCTTAATTTGTTATTTTTTTTTGATAAGGCGTTTGCGCAAATGTGCTAAATTCATTTCATCTTCTGAGTTACCATCAGAATTTTTACCATCAATACGTTCAGTGCCACTTTTAATAGCAGAATTTTTTATTTGGTTTTTCTGCTAGGTTTCAAAACAACTGTTTTCTAAACTTTCGGCATATAAAACTCCTTTCGAAGTATATGATTCATAACTTTCACTGTCACTTATAATTCTCTTCCTCATTTTCTTTGTCTTAGGTTTAATACCAGATGGACCAGGGGTTGGGTTTATGGTTGGCCTAGTGGTTTCCAGATCTTCGAGCATGATTCCTTGGCCCGGCTGAACATTCATTTTCGATTTTTTTCTTCTTCTTAGGCTCATTTTTGCCTTGATATCTCATGTTTTTTAGAATTTTTAATACTGATTCAGATACTAACTGAGGAGATCATTTTTCGGCAGTCTCTGTATTACTTCAGCTGGGTTGAATGGAAAGATCCCACACTTCTTAAAACCAGATATCAAATTAGTAGAAAACTTATCGGGACTGCTACTTTCACAGAGTTTCTTTAAAAGACCGGAAACTGATCTTCTTGCAACACTTGAGCTGTTTTCTTTGGATTATTTTTCCACACATCTAAAATATCTCGCCATTTTCTTTTTAAGGGTGCATAAAAGGCAACACCTTGTGACTGACAGACAGTGTGTGGAATTTTTAGGAAAGCAGGCAAATACAATTGTTTTCTGCGGCGAATTTTAATACCTCCGAAGGAAAATGGCTTGCGGGATTATCTCCTAAGCAAACCCTCTTGCCATTGTTGTGGTGTTTCTTCACATGCAGCACAAATTGGTTACAGAACCAATCAGTAAATATAACTGAATCAAACCATCCACTTTTACTACGATTATAACGGGTATTGGGTGGTCCCTCTTCTGTCCATGTTGACCATATGTGCTCGGACTTGTATACTGCATAGGGGAGGTAACATTAGGCCACTTGCCGATCCGCAAAACATGACAGATATACTTGCTTTGGTGGAATCACGGATTCTATCGGGATATTTGGTTCCCTTTTTGAAGACGTACTTCCTTCTTCCCGGATCGTCAGATAAGTTTGTTTCATCATAATTGTAGATCATAGCGGTATCAATAAAATTATCATCTTCAGTCAGGGTGTTCTTTAAAGCGTCAAAAAGTTTCATCATCTGGTCTGGAGATATTTCGGTTATAGAAATTTTTATGTTTTGGCTTAGTATCGGGTGTCTTTTTATAAATTTCGAAGTCCACTTGAGAGTTGGAATATTCTCTTTGAATTGTGAAATAGTGACTCCTTTTCTGATTAATATGTCACTAACTAAGTATTGTAACTCTTGAAATCCCTTTCAAAACTTGCTAAGTAACCCAAAAGCCAAGGATAATACCGCCAAGATGTCGGGAATTTATGAAAAGAGATGTAAAGATTGTGATCTTAAATACGTCGGGCAAAGAAAAAGATCTATTAATATTAGATTTAATTATGATTTAGCACAATTAAGATCTGGCACTATAGATAGATCTTCCGTTGCCCCCGGCATAGTTGGGATAATAAACACCACGTAGATAAGGATAATCTAAAATTGATTAAAAATGATAGACAACCGGGGCAGCTAACCGCTTTCGAAAGTATATATATATATATATATATATATATATATATATATATATATATATATATATATATATATATATATATATATATATATATATATATATATAATGTATCGTGGTGATTTGTGTTCTCCAACTGTACTTATCAGTGCTCATCACAAGTTTCAATCTTCACTTAATGATCCTGTATCTTGTTTAATTTTAACTTTTGGGCTTGTAGTATTTTAATGCCAAAAATATACTTCTGCCCCGTGTACCACTACTTTTTCACCACCTACAAATTCCTCTACCGAGATCATTCTGTGAGTCAACGTGATGGCATTTCTTGTCTACTATTCCCTGGTAAGGTTTTTCTTGTTACAATATGCTAATCTACATATTATCATAGGGTAAAGGAATCTACCCGTGGCTTCAGCTGTAGTTGCTCTTAGGTCCCTAAGGACTCAAGTACGAGAGCAGCCCAACTTCTTTACTAAGGGGAGATAAAAACACATTAACGCTATAAGTGATGTGATTTCACAAATAGTTTTAAATCGATCTTGTTTTCTTTTGTACTCAAAGATGAATTATTTTACAAGGGCCACTCTGTAAAACGTTAGTTATAGGAAAATAGCTAACCCTTTACAGAAGTTTTTCTATTTTTCAAAACAATTGTTTTAAATCATTCTCGGTCTCAGTGTCTTCCGGGTATAGGGTTCAACACACTGAGCCTTTAGAGACGATTTCCAGTGGGATTTGGCAGGATTATCCAAAAAATTGGACCAGTTTTTACGGGAAAATGTTGGGTTTTGCTTCGTAAAACTTCTAACACAATTTACATGTACATCGCTATAACCCCTATTATTATTTCTCCTCAAAAAAATGCACTAATGAGGAGATCTCGACTTTTGAATTTGGAAAAAATTTCTATCAATGAGTGCCGTTTAGGACCCCTGGAACCCAAATTTATATATATATATATATATATATATATATATATATATATATATATATATATATATATATATATATATATATATATATATATAAATTGTCACACCGATAATTCAACAAATAATGCGCCCATGACGATCACATTTAGCAAATACCATCCTTTTGAAAGTAGCTTTCATAAATTCGTTAGCCAGGAAAATCTGTTCAGTCCAAATACATTATACATTGCTTTGTTTTAATTAGATAGTCGGATTCCCCGGTCTGTGCCAGTTCTGAGCTGACCTTTAATGTATGGAATTTCGACCACGTAATTATAAAGCATGATTGTTAGAAAAGAAATTTAGGAGGTAACAAGTGCGTTATGGTAGCGAATTTTTATTAAAATCTGCTCAGTTCATATACATTAAACAGTGCTTTTTTTTAAAGTTAAATTGTCGGATTCCTCCGGTCCATGCCATTTGTCAGCTGAACTTTAATGTATCGAATTTCGACCAAGTAATTATAATGCATGTTTGAAAAAAATAATTCGGGACGCAGCCAGTGCGTTATGGTAGAGAATTTTTATCAAAATCTGCTCAGTTCAAATAGATTAAACAATGCTTTGTTTTAATTAGCTAGTCGAATTCCCCCGGTCCGTGCGAGTTCTGAGATGACTTTAATGTATCGAATTTCGACCACGTAATTAAAATGCATGTTTGTAAGAAAATAAATTCTGGACGTAGCAAGTGCGTTATGGCAGCGAATTTTGATTAAATGCTTCAAATTTGAATAGCTCAATTTGCTATTAACCTATAAGGTTTGTTGGCCAGGAAACTAGTTTTTTCGGGAACATTTTAGGTTTATTTTCGAAATTTTTTTGTACATTTTCAAACAATAAAGTTATCTTAATGAAATATGGTACATTGTTTTTACTATATAGGTTATACCGGTAACGACATTTGATGCCCGCCTTCATTAAAAAAAGACATATTTCTATTAAAAACATTTTAATGAAAATTCGCTACTATAACGCACTTGCCGCGGCCAGACTTTTTAGCTTAGAGATGTAGTTTTTGGTGTACATACGTTTCAAAACATGTGTCGGAAAATTAAGGGTGCGGTTCCTTGCCTCTTTTTAAGAAAAAAGGTTCCTATTAAGATAGTTCCGCAAACGCTAATTAAAAAAATATTTTACGGGCAAATTTGAAAGAATTTACTTACTTTAAATATTGTTTATTTTAGAAAAAATGTCTAAAACGTAGTCACATTAAGATAGGCATAGAAAAGTAGCTAATTTAGGTCACCGATATATAAAGTTCTCTATTTACCATTACCTATGCTCCAGCGTGTTGTTTATATAACCTAGGCTTTAAAAATAGAAAGTATTTTCTTTGACTAAGCAGTCTCCCCTGCTTCTCCTTCATTATTTACGTTGGTGGGGTCAACACTGGTTGCAACAAGAGCGCGGGCGGTTTCCAGTGGCGACTCGTTTTATTATGAGAAAGTTGTCACCCTGTTAAAGATTATGAGATTACTCTGCTAAAAGTAAATTATAAAAATTCGGGATGCAGCAAGTGCGTAATGTCAGCGAGTTTTCATTAATTAAGTCCACAATTTGCTATTAACCTAGAAATTTGAGTTTTAGCACGTGATTAAGTCTTTTTTTTAATTTTTTTTATTTCAACAACACACCACGAGGGCTTACAGCCTAAATACTATCGTACCGTGGGTGTCGACAAGGAGGAAAGAGGCAACTTGTTAATTCTGGTCTTGAAAGTTTGGAGGTTCGGAGGAGAAGGAAAAACATGCGCTGGCAAGGAATTCCACAACTTGGAGGTCCTCGGGACAAAAGAGCGGGCATAACAAGATGCCCTATGTCTGGTGACCTGGACAGTAAAAGGGTGCATTCGCTCTGTTCCACTGGTAGATCTGTTGGGGGGCAGCAGGTGGAGGAACTATGAAAGCAAGCTCCTCTGAGCACTGCCCGTGCAGATATCTATAAAAGAGAGAGAGGTCACCAACGGCACGTCGGTGGGCAAGGGATGGCAGCCTTTTGGGTAAGCGTAGGGTCACCAATGAGACGTATAGCTCTCTTCTGAATGGAGTCCAGGATAGCGAATGTAGAAGCGGCAGCAGCACCTCAGTTGTGGGAGCAGTATTCGAGGTTTGGCCATATTTGTGAAGTATATAAGGTATAGAGATTAGCTGGTGAAAAGTATTTGCGACCCCGGAAGAGGAAACCTAATTTCTTAGCAGCCGCTTCTGCAATTGATGTGACATGTTGGTTCCAATTGAGATTTCGATCCACAGAAATGCCAACAAGTGAAAAGGACTCATTACTTTGAATAACTTGTTTGTTCATTGTGATAGTTCTAGGGCTGGTGTATCTTTTATGAGAAAGAAGGCAAGACTGAGATTTGGTGGGGTTGAATTGTACAATATTTCTACTTCCCCAGTCTAATATTTTTTTGTGATCCACGGAGATAGAACCCTCCATGAGTCTGCGATCCTTATCTAATTGGGCCAAAGAAACAGGCTTAGAATATTGTATATTTGGGTGGAGGGTGATGTTGTCCGCGTAACTGTGAACTGGGTTGGAAGTGGTAGACAGGAGGTCATTGATGTGGAGAAGAAACAAAGTAGGGGCTAAAGCTTAACCTTGAGGAACTCCTGCATTAATTGGATATAGTTTAGAGGAATGGCTATCCACGACAACAGAAATGCTCCGGTTGAAGAGGAAGTTTGCTGTCCAGGTACAGAGTTTTGGTGGTAGGCCATAGGCCGGAAGTTTATTAAGCAGCGCTGCGTGCCTGATCTGGTCGAATGCTTTGGATATGTCTAGAGCGACAATCTGGGATTCACTGTGTAGTTCCACAGACTTGTTCCAAGAATGGGTGACAAAGGAAATGAGGTCGGTAGTTGATCTGCGCTGACGGAATCCATACTGCCTGTCGTGGGTTAGACTGTGTTTTTTAAGAAATTTTAGTAATTCGGTGTTTATATACTTTTCCATCACTTTAGAGATGACTGAAAGGAGAGAAATAGGCATGTAGTTGCTAGGAAGCGCTTTGGATCCTTTCTTGGGGACGGGTTGTACTCGAGCAGTTTTCCAGTTACTAGGGAATATGCCTCTATCGTAAAATGTCTGAAACAGACGAGTCAGGACAGGGGCAAGTTCTGGTGCGCATTTTTTGAGAACAATTGCTGGAATCTCGTCAAGGCCAGGGGCTTTTTTGGTATTAAGAGAAAGAGAGCATCTTTCGTACCTTTTTAGTTTTGAAAATGATATCCGTCATTTTATGCGCGACATTGGGGATTGTTGGTGGTTGAACATTTGGAGGTGGATTGAGAGTAGAATTGCCGGCGAACAACGAGGCAAAAAGTTCAGCCCTGCCCAGCGCGGTAGAAACAATTTCATCCACTGAGACAAGAGGTGGGAACGTGCTCTTGCAGAAATCATTCCCAATAGATTTAGCAAGAGTCCAGAAGGGTTTGCTGCCGTTGGAGTTTAAGAGGGCAACATGTCTACTAACTTCGCGATCATTTGAAGAAATTTTTTAAAAATTCTAAAGTCGAGATCTCCTCATTAGTAAATTTTTAAAGAAAATCCACTAAAATTATGTTATCAAGTCTCAGCTGGCTTCATTTGTTTTATGCCACATTGTCGTTACACATGATAAGTGTGACATATTGGTTGGTTCAAATAAGATCCAGCGCGAAAGGACCAAATGGTTTATTCAAATTAGATCCGGCTCGAAGGATCAAATGGTTTGTTCGTATTGCATTGAGATGACCAGAATGATTCAGCCAAATAATAATAATAATAATAATAATAATAATAATAATAATAATAATAATAATAATAATAATAATAATAATAATGTTTATTCGCATAAGAAAATAATTTATTAGCTTACAGTCATAAAATAAACAGTAATTACTCACGAAGTAATCCAACTTGGTACTTCTTTGTGAGTTTACATACATCCTAGTTTTCAATTAACACTACCACTTACTCTGCGCTATGACAATACACAAGCACAATCACCACATGAGCAAATATACTTCACCAGAGATCAGCAGAGCGCTCTCCCACTAAAGTTTCCGACCTGAAAAACCACCGAGATCTCCCCATATCAGCATACTCGAAAAAATGGAAATAAGATATAAGATATACAGGCAAATATACACAACTAAAAAATAAAACTATATATACAAATTACCGACAGACGCCAGCAGCACACACAAGGACTACACACACAACACAAAACAAGGCAAAAAAAAATCCAAACAAGGACTCAAACATCCAAGCACAGCAGCATCACACAAAGAAACACCAGACACACTACGACAAGCACAGCTCAAACATATACAGAGCAGCCACCCCAGCAAAATCACAGCACAAAGTAAAATTGGCAATTCGTCCCACCACCCCTCTCTTCATTGCGGCCAGCCATACCTTCAGGCGCCTCTTAAAACTGTCTATTGAAACACATTCTCTCAGACTCTGCGGCAGTAAATTATACAGTTTCTGTCGCAAGTAAGTGTGGCTTCTCTGACCGACACCTCTCCTACATCTACCTTTCCTGCAATCCCCTTTACGTCTGGAGTTATAGCGATGGTCTGAGAAGGTGAGGCTATCAGGATGTTTGTACCACTCAACCAAAACCGTATAAAAATTGAGTCTCTTGCAGTCCAGGAGCCCCGACTCAGTAAACAGATCTTCGCTTGCATAAGTCAATGGTTTACGGTACATTACTCTGAGCACCCATTTCTGAACAACGTCCAGTCAATTAAATACGTTATCTCTCGCGCCACCCCAGCCGATAATTCCATATGACAGCTGAGATTGCACCAATAAGTAATACACCACCTTCATTTCATCTATGTCCAAGTATTCCTTTAGAAATTTAAACCTATAAATAAGGGACCTGACTCTTCCAACAACTTGATCCAGCTGTTTATCCCACCTAAGATGATTAAAATGATATTATTTCTAAACGTCAAAGCGTCTGGGTTTGATATTATTAAAGGAATTTAGAACTAAAAGGCTTTCTTACCAGATAAGACATTGTCTAGAAAACAACACATATTCGCTATTTTCTCAAGAAGTATCAGAAGTAAAATGAGTATGACATATGCTTCAGAATTATATTCTTCCACAAAATTCAAAAAAAAGCTCGAGACGCTGCCAGTGCATTATAGTAGTGATTTTTCATAAGAAATGTACACTATTATTAAGGCATATTATCAAAACTAAATCTTTAAATTTAAATAAGTTTTTATTTTCTATGGAGCTAGAAAATTATAGTTTGGTAGAGATATATGTAAGTACTGCAAGTCTGTTAAAAAAAATTGTGTCCATTAAAGTCACAAAAGTTTTCTAGAAAAACAAATAATTATTTACAAAGGGAATGTACCTGCCAAATCATAACAGTGGCAGGTATTTTCCCTTTTAACTGCTTGGATGGTTTTGTTTTAGTCAACCCAATCGAACTAGTTTTTGCAAACACAACAAATGTTTTTTTAAACCAACTTGTAGTTATCCGCGAAGCTCATTATGTTATTTTTCTTTAATTTAGTACCCAATCTGCGTTTACATAGGTGTTTTTCCCCCAGGGATCGTCCGCAGCCTTGCCGCCCCGATAGCACTGCAACCTTTACATAGGTGTTACTATGGTTCATGTTTGAACATTCTAGCTTAATAGGAAACTGAGTTATCGGATTTCAAATATTTTCACAAAATTATGTTTTTTTCTGCACCCAGACCTTTTTCAACACTTATTTACTGTTGCTGTATCCACACTTTGTGAAAATGATGAAATATTGTAGCTCTCTATGTAGGGCTGACAAACAAGGCAACCTAAATTTCATCTTTGCAAAAATATCTCAAACAAATGAAATCGAGTAACAATTTAAATATAAATTGAAAATCTTGATTCCCTGCTTTGTCGCAGTGGTTTCCCCTCCCCTTCTGCATGGATACAACCACCCTCAATGCATAAACAAGAACAATGTAAACAAGAATAGTTTCTTGGAAACAACCCGAAAGAAAGTTGCGGGATCTGCGGTAAATATAGGGGTTCTGGGCGGGATAAACAGAATTTTAAGGAGGTAACGCTGCAAAATGGAATAAAGGCAGCTTATAGGGGTCCAACTAAGCTGTTTTTTCGCACTTTTTGCTCACATTTACTTTTTATCTTCTTCCCCGCCCAACACCTTTATTCACTCCTGGTCCTCTAACTTGCTTGGAGGCTGTTTGCAAAAAATATTTTTTGCGGTTTGTGCATCCAGAAGGACATCTAAGCATGTCTCTGAATTTTTGTTTAAAAAGCCCCCGTGTGCTAATCTGCAAATTTACCGAAAATTTAATTTTTATTTACAATACGCATGTACTTTCCAAATTATTTTTCCTTATTAGTTGCTTGAATGATCCGTTTTAGTCCACTCAATCGAAGCAGTTTCTGCTTACAAAGTAACAAAAATGGTTTTCTAAAAAAAATGTATCGTTGCCTGTGAAGCTCATTGTGTGTTTTTTTTTAAATTTAGTACCCACGCTGCTTTTATGTAGGTTTTAGTTTGTATCAAAACTGAAGATTATAGTTTAATGGGAAATCTAATTATCACCATTTGGAATATTTTTAAGAAAATTCGCTACTATAATGCACTTGCTGCACCTAAACCCGTCTCAACATTTATTTACTATTGCTGTATCCATACTCTTTGAAAATGAAATAAATAAATATAAACAATGCGAAATTTTGAAATTCAAATTTTAATAATTTACAGTGAACTTATGTTTATAGGTATAGATTAAACTACTGCATGATATTATGTAGTTTCATTTATCTCAAATTTTTCATATACGACATGAAGAGTAAATAAATAATAATGAAAATTCACTAAAAACTAAAAGTAAACAATAAGTACCTTATTCTGAGATTCTAAGGTATTAGCTGAGTCTTGTTATTTGTTTATGACGTCCGTAAACAAAGAACAAGAAGAATATAACCTCTAATTCGACTCTCCCTACTGTCAGTTTGCAAAATCACAAATGAAAATGACAAATAGCTAACTGGCGTTGTCAGATTTAACTAGAAGAGGACGATGGGTTTTAAATACCTTGAATAATGGGAAGATTAATATTTATACAGCCCCACTGATTGTTTATTGTAACATATTTTTGTAGCCTGTTCGTTTGAAGTTTAAATTGGAGCATTTGTTTGCAATAGCAGCGTAACACTGATATATCTGTATGACCTTGTTTAACATTATAGGCACCCATTCGGAGGTAATTTCAGGTTACATCGTAAATTATTTATTTTTTATTTTACTGAACGGATTAAGTTCGAATTTGGTAGAGAAAGCAACTGATAAGATATCTACGTTTTTTTAAACTTTATTCATTTTTTATTTCACACTACGAGGGCTCAAAGCCTAAATACTACCGTAGCGTGGGTGTCGACAAGGAGAAAAGAGGCAACTTGTTAATTCTGGACTTGAAGGTTTGGAGGTTCGAAGGAGAAGGAAAAACATGTACCGGCAAGGAGTTCCACAACTTGGAAGTCCTCGGGACAAAAGAGCGAGCATAACAAGATATTCTATGTCTGGTTACCTGGACAGTAAAAGGGTGCATTCGCTCTGTTCTCCTGGTAGATCTGTTGGGGCAGTAGGTGGAAGAACTATGGAAGAAAACTCCTCTGAGCATTGCCCGTGCAGATATCTATAAAAAAGAGAGAGGTCACCAACCGTGCGTCGGTGGGCAAGGGGTGGCAGTCTTTGGGTGAGGATAGGGTCACCGATGAGACGTATAGATCCCTTCTGAATGGAGTCGAGGATAGCGAGTGTAGAAGCGGCAACGGCACCCCAGATATGGAAGCAGTATTCAAGGTTTGGCCTTATTTAGGAAGTATATAAGGTATAGAGATTATGTGGTGAAAAGTATTTGCGATCCCGGAAGAGGAAACCTAATTTCTTAGCAGCCGCTCCTGCAATTGATGAGACATGTTGGTGCCAATTGAGATTTCGATCCACAGAAATGTCAACAAATGAAAAGGACTCATTACTTTGAATAACTTGGTTGTTCAGTGTGATGGGTCTAGGGCTGGTGTATCTCTTATCAGATAGAAATCAAGACTGATATTTGGTAGACTTGAATTGTACATTATTTCTACTTCCCCAGTCTAATACTTTTTGAAGGTCCATAGAGACAGAACCCTCCATGACTCTACGATCCTCATCTAATTGGGCTAAAGAAACAGGTTTAGAATATTGTACATTTGAGTGGAGTGTGTTGTCGTCCGCGTAACTGTGAATTGGGTTGGATGTGCTATAGATGAGGTCATTGATGTGGAGAAAAAAAAGTAGGGGCTAAAGCTGAACCTTCAGGGACTCCTGCGTTAATTGGATACAGTTTAGAGGAATGGCCATCCACGACAACAGAATTGCTCCGGCTGGAGCGGAAATTTGCTGTCCAGGTACAGAGTTTTGGTGGTAGGCTATAGGCCGGAAGTTTATTAATCAGCGCTGAGTGCTAGACCTGGTCGAATGCTTTGTATATGTCAACTGCGACAATCTAGGATTCACCGTGTAGTTCCATAAAATGGGTGACAAAGGAGAGAAGGTCGGCAGTTGATCTGCGCTGATGGAATCCATACTGCCTGTCTTGGATAAGACTGTGTTTTCCAAGAAATTTAGTTGTAGTGCCAAACGATACGTGGGTGTGATGGCTGTGTGACCTCGGGTTGCATTGCGCAGGATGCAGTGACCATGCCGTGGTCTGAGCGACCAAGAGGGCTTTATTGTCTTATAGCATTCAGGTTTTGTAGTAAGAAGGAGATCCAAGGGATTTGAGCTGTGTGTTGTGATGCGAGGAATGTAAGTGGGTTGCTGAACCATATTGGCTAAAGTACTCCTGACTGCAAATAGGCCTCTGCTGTTCTCCCTTGTAGATCGGTTTTTGAAGATCCTAGCCATTCCTTATTATGAACATTGAAGTGACCAAGAATAGTATCTTTGGAGGAAGGATATTCAGAAATTAGATGGTCGGTTTTTTCAGAAATGAGCTGAACAAAGTTGTTGTTAGAAGGTGACCGGTAAATGCAACAGATGAATTTTGTTGCAGCCCTGAGATAGAGTTTCATCCAAAGTATGTCTTTTCTTCCAGCTTCTAAATTGGGGAGTCTGGTGCAGGGTAGATTGTTACGGACGTATGCGCACACACCTCCATGTAATCTGAAGGAAGTAAGGAGCCCATACTCCGGGAAATTAAGGTGATTAGTGGCTGTTTTTGGCACTGATTTGGGTTTCGGTGACGAAGAGGAGTTGGGGAGTATTAGCCTGTAAGAAATAGTGGACGCAGTTGATGCTGGCGCCCGCTGTACACCCCTCTCCCGGAGATCCGAATAGAGGGGTATTTTACGTCCGGAATCTTTTGTACAAAGAGGTGCCATCATCATTTTTGCTAATAAGGGAAACCGACTCATACACCAGAATCGGAAACGTCCGTGGGGACTTCACCGGCATGGTGATGCATGGGGTGGTACCTCCTCCTATCTAATAATCATCTAGTAATAATACTAAAACCCAATTAGATTTTTAATGAATTTTTATCACAAAAAAAAAATACAAACAGTTATCGATGTTGCGATTTTTTTTTTCAAATGAGGGCGAATTTGTCCCCGTAGAAGCCGAAACCAAAGTCCGTCAGCATTGTGATATGTTTATATAAGGATATGTTAAATCTTGATGCCGGCGCCCCCTGCACACTCCTCTCGCGAAGATCCGAATGGAGGGGTATCTTATCTCCGGAATCTTTTGTACATGGAGCAGCCATCATCATTTTTGTTTATAAGGGAAACCGACTCGTACACCAGAACTGGAAACGTCCGTTGGGACTTCACCGGCCTGTAAGGGGTGGTACCTCCTCGGGCGTGAAAAAATCATTTACTATCACGTAAAGGAAAAGTCCACTACCGCCTTCCAAACTACGTGCGTGTAAAGTTTTGGTTTCGTACTTGTAGTAATTTAACATTGCATTTTCAAGCAGTTTTTCGCATTTTTTTCAGAAAGTGTGTGAGTGTCAAAACTATCTAACGAACTCATCCAAGCTATTAACAAAGTGAAGGAAATTGCCAAATTTGACTTCGATTGGTGAAGGAATTTTTGAGTTATCAGTTGGAGATATATATATATATATATATATATATATATATATATATATATATATATATATATATATATATATAACTTTTCAACTGACTCTTGGTTTGGATTCTAGGGGCCCCAATTCGCGCTCATTTAAAGAAATTTTCCAAAAATCTTACCATCAACACCTCTCTGTTAGTAAATTTTCTTAATGAAAATTCACTACCAGCAAGATATATGAGGGGTTTTGTTTGAAATTACTAAGTTGAAGCGACTTTCAGCCAAACCGTAAATCAGTCCAGAGTGCTCCTGTAGTCAGCACCCATGACTGCGTCAATGATAGGTCTCTTTAGAATTTTAATATGATACTTTTATTCGTGAGCAAATTGCAACTTTGTCAGTCATCTTGTTGACACCAGGTATAACTATAAAATTTTTGTTTATATCTGAAATTTATTGAGGTTGTAATATGGCAATAAACACATATGCAAGAATGGCCACATTTGTTTTTATGAAAGTATAAGATTGAGATATTAGACGAACCACCAATGGACGCGTCAGTTTTGTGGGGGAAAGGGAAACGCGGCGTAAGGGCGTCGCGGCGGCGTTTAGAAGAGGGTGAGAGGAAGAGGGACGCGCGTCCTTGGCCGAGTGCTCGGGTGAATGGCCAGAGTAGTAGCGGTGCCCTCCGTCGCGCGTCGCTCTTCACCACCATGCTCCTGCTGCGCCGCTGCCAAAGGGAAAATCCCGTAATGTAAGAGAAAATCCTGCCAGCATGGGAGCCAAGTCGCCTGAACAGACAATCGCTGTTCTATAACCAATGTCACGGTATATATACTGGCTGACATTGGCCACAAACTATTCAGCCATAAATACAGATCGTCCAAAATCTAAAATTGAATTTTTTAAAAGATTTATTATTAGATAACAAATTAAGGCTATAAAATTACAATATATATATATATATATATATATATATATATATATATATATATATATATATATATATATATATATATATATATATATATATATACAGGGTGAGTCAGTCATAGTAACAGAATTAACAATGAATAGGAGACCTATATTAATAACAAAAAGTTTATATGAACATATGTCGTGAAAGGCTTAGTTTTTGTTTGTCTCCCCCTGAAGTTTATTTTGATTAATAATTTCCGAAGCATTTTGATGTATAAAGCTGTTTTTGGTTAAGCGCCCCATTTTTAAATACAACAAGACAGAAATAGAAGAGAAATTAAAATGTACCCTTAGGTATGTCTGCGGGGGATGAGGTGAGGTGGAATGCAGGATAATTTTTCTCTCGATGCACTTTCTCGATTTTTGACACCAACCAATAATATTTCAGATATTTTTATATGAAAAAACATACTTTCCTTAAGTCACAAGAAACCGCTATGTCCGCATACTTTCTGAGGCAAAAAACTCGTTTAATAACCACATAAAAAACAAAGTCCTCTCAAGCTCCAACGACAGAAAACCCTTCTGGACTCTTGCTAAATCTACTGGGATTAATTAGTGCAAGAGCACGTTCCCACCTCTTGTCTCAGGGGATGAAATTGTTTCTACCGCCCTGGGCGATTCTGAACTTTTTGCCTTGTTCGCCGGCAATTCTACTCTCAACCTACCTCCAAATGTTCAACCACCAACAGTCCCCAATGTCGCGCATAAAATGATGGATATCATTTTCAAAACTAAAAAGGTACGAAAGCTGCTCTTTTCTCTTAATACCAGGAAAGCCTCTGGCCTTGACTAGATCCCAGCAATTGTTCTCAAAAAATGCGCACCAGAACTTACTCCTGTCCTGACTCGTCTGTCTCAGGCATCTTACAATAGAGGCGTATACCCTAGTAACTGGAAAACTGCTCAAGTACAACCCGTGTCCAAGAAAGGATCCACATTCTTTCTGACGCAAAAAACTCGTTTAATAACCACATCAAAAATAAAGTTCTCGTAATCTCCAACGGCAGCAAACCCTTCTTGAGTCTTGCTAAATCTATTGGGAATAATTTCTGCAAGAGCACGTTCCCACCTCTTGTTTCAGGAGATGAAATTGTTTCTACCGCCCTGGGCAGGGCTAAACTTTTTGCCTCGTCGTTCGCCGGCAATTCTACTCTCAAGCAACCTCCAAATGTTCAACACCAATGTCGCGAATAAAATGACGGATATCATTTTCAAAACTAAAAAAATACGAAATATGCATTTTTCTCTTAATACCAGGAAAGCCTCTGGCCTTGACGAGATTCCAGCAATTGTTCTCAAAAAACGCGCACCAGAACTTGCTCCTGTCTTGACTCGTCTGGAACTGGAAAACTGCTCGAGTACAAACCGTCCCCAAGAAAGGATCCAAAGCGCTTCCTAGCAAATACAAGGCTATTTCTCTCCTTTCAGTCGTCTCTAAGGTGATGAAAAAGTATATAAACACCTAAATACTAAAATTTCTTGAAAAACATAGTCTAATCCATGACAGGCAGTATGGATTTCGTCAGCGCAGATCAACTGCCGATCTGCTCTCCTTTGTCACCCATTCTTGGAACAAGTCTATGGAACTACACGGTGAATCCCAGATTGTCGCTCTAGACATATCAAAAGCATTCAACCAGGTTTGGCACGCAGCACTGCTTAATAAACTTCCGGCCTATGGCCTACCACCAAAACTCTGTACCTGGACAACAAATTTTCTCTCCAACCGGAGCATTTCTTTGTCGTGGATGGCCATTCCTCTAAACTGTATCCAATTAATGCAGAAGTCCCTCAAGGTTCAGCTTTGGCCCCTACTTTGTTTCTTCCCCACATCAATGACCTCATCTCTAGCTCATCCAACACAGTTCACAGTTACGTGGACGACAGCAGCCTCCGCTCAAATATACAATATTCTAAGACTGTCTCTTTAGCCCAATTAGATGAGGATCGCAGACTCATGGAGGTTTCTGTCTCCGTGGATCCCCAAAAAATATTAGACTGGGGAAGTAGAAATCTTATACAATTTAACCCCACCAAATCTCAGTCTTACTTTCTTTCTCATAAGAGATACACCAGCCCTAGAGCCATCACAATGAACAACCAAGTTATTTGAGATAATGAGTCCTTTTCACTTGTTTCTGTGGATCGAAATCTCAATTGGCACCAACATGTCACATCAATTTCAGAAGCGGCTGCTAAGAAAATAGGTTTCCTCTTCCGGGCTCGCAAATACTTTTCACCAGCTAATCTCTATACCTTATATACTTCACAAATAAGGCCAAATCTCGAATGCTGCTCCCACATCTGGGATACAGCTGCCGCTTTTACACTCGCTATCCTGGACTCTATTCAGAAGAGAGCTATACGTCTCATCGGCGACCCTAACTTCACCCAAAGGCTGCCAACCCTTGCCCACCGACGTGCCGTTGGTGACCTCTCTCTTTTTATAGATATCTGCACGGGCACTGGCTCAGAGGAGCTTTCTTCCATAGTTTCTCCACCTGCTGCCCCCAACAGATCTACCAGGGGAACAGAGCGAGTACACCCTTTTACTGTCCAGCTTACCAGACATAGGACATCTTGTTATGCCCGCTCTTTTGTCCCGAGGACTTCCAAGTTATGGAATTCCTTGCTGGAACATGTTTTTCCTTCTCCTCCGAACCTCCAAACCTTCAAGTCCAGAATTAACAAGTTGCCTCTTTCCTTCTTGTCGACACCCACAGTAGGATAGTATTTAGGCTGTAAGCCCTCATGGTGTGTTGTTAAAATAAATAAAAAAACATTGTTGTTATTAAAGCATAATACTTGTGCTGCTGCTGTTTAATTGATGTGTGAATATATGGGTCAATATTATACCTGGTATTATTATTTGTTGACCCCACCATTGACTTATTAAGTTATAGAATACTATAATGGTAACGACTTTGCTCGAGTTCATATTTTGTTGATTATAGAAGCAGTTTAATAATGATAACCCATCTGGTTTTGCAGTATTGTGATTGATACATTGTTTATTGGATTGGCACCTTGTGCGTTCGTTGCAATAATAGTTTCAAGTCACCGACTCACCATAACTACTCTCTTAAGTACCAGTGTCATCCAGAACCTAGCAATGGATTGCGGAAGAGTTGCTGGCGCCTACTAGACCAACTCTCCAAGACTTGTATAAAACTCACAGTGTTACCGAACACCCGAATCCCTCTGAGATGTCTCCGTGCTCAAGCTTTGCTTACGCCTCCGCTGCTTATTGAGGGAATTGTGGTGATTTCCACCTTTTAGATAGTTGGTAGCAGGGAACCGTAGCAGTAGATAAAACGATTTCACTGCGTAGGGGCAACAACACATAATGGACCGACATATTTTTATGATGATTCGATACCATAACCCACTTGCTACATCCAAACTTTATTTTACTCAAGTTAAAAAATTTGACCGTTACTAATTTTAGGCGGAGCTTGCATTTTCTATGAAACTCAGTGTACCTTACCGTAAGTTTCATGTTTGTTCAATTAACGGCTTTCAGGAGTTTATAATTGCTTCGCTCATTAAACGCAAAGTCTGTGATTTGTTTTCCAGGAATTTGTAATTGTGTTAAGATTGAAGAGGATATTGTACAAGTTGAAGGTCAAACTAAAGCATGGAGTAAATTTTCCTTCCGCAATTTAAATATCAAAATGGATTTTTCATTCCGTTTACGATATGTATATAATAAACCACATTATCTCTGAACGTCATTATTTCTGAACGTCATAACGTCTGGGTTTGACATGGTTAAAGGAAAAATTAAAGGCTTTATATTACCAGACAGACTGATTTATTCTCAAAACTCTACGCGTTTCAACACATTAACGTGCCATCTTCAGGGGTTTAGACCTAGAATGTAAAAAGGTGGTTGTCAGAAACTATGTTTCTGGTAGGTCTACCGTGCGAGTGACTAACACTGTAACTACAGAAAGAATACAAAGCACAACAAAGGCAAACGTCAAATGCAGATCAGTCCTAACAGTCATGCAAACATTTAAACTGACATTAGTGTCAGGACTTATAAAACACTTCTATAAAAGTATCTATAAAAATGTACAAATTAAGACTTAAAGCTTTAAAACGGGACTGGGGTCCCACAAACATGAACAGCACTCTAATGGAGTCACAAGCAATAAGTTAATTTTAAACTAGTTAAATTACATAAAAGCTACTAACAAGAATCAAACATAAAAAAGCAGAGCAGACTGCACAGCCGAGCAGTACTCCCCGAGAACATCTGAACACGTTAAATTCAGAAAGAAAAAGAAAAGAAAAAAGACGGACATGGATGTCACATACGGACATGTAGATTGGTGTCTGTATCTGGTAATCTAATAATCAATTTTTCCATTAAATGTTTCGCTGAAATTGCGTATCCTCTGATATGTTGAACAATCGATAGTGGCTCAAGGGAGTTATTCTGAGATCTGTTGGTATTCGACTGAGACACTAGATGGTAAACTGGTTTTTTTGGATCTGCCGAAATTTTCGCCGCATATTGTACTAGCGCTGCTTCTCTTCGCAGCCAGAGGGGTCTTTCTCCACATTCTCGATACAGACTGTCCGTGGGGCTTGTTCGAAAGGCTCCTGTTATTATCCTTAAGGCATGATTTACAATTACATCCAGAGGTTTCCAAACTGATTTTGTTGCTGTTGCATAGATAATTTGGCAGTATTCAATTTTTGATCTGATTAGTGACCTAAAAATGGAGAGCAGCACTGTCTCATGAGCACCCCAGTTCTGATGTGCTTGAGCTCTCAAAAGACCAAGCGCCTTTATACAGTCAACTAAAAGCGTTTATTGAAAATATTAATACGGACGAATTTAACGATTCTGAGAGTGAAATTAACGAAGTAGACACCGATAACCTAAAATGTAGTGTAAAAATAATAATTCCGGAAAATGGACTTAAAACAGCTGAAATTGAATTAGATTACTGTAGAAAGGCCATTGTAAATGTTGGGCAGTAAAAGATAAGGAACGTATTATAAGTTTATTAAATAAATGTGATAAAAAAAGTGAAAGTAGTTCAAAACACACCACTAAAAGCGACAGTATTGCCGATGCGACAGATATTTCTGGTATAACTGAAACCCAGTCTCATGTTAAAAACAGTATGGTGCCGGGGAACCTAGAGTAGATTGCTGGCAAAGATAAAGTTTATAGGCAGGACAGTAATCGTGGTGTTTGTGTTTGTTTCAGAGAGGGAATATTTCCTGATCAGCTTAAGTTAGCTAGGGTGATTGCTTTGCACAAAAAGGGGGATGTCAACTTTTGTGGAAATTATTGACCTGTATCAGTGTTGCCGGTAATTGGAAAAAATTTTAAAGCTCGGCTCAAGTTGAGGCTGGTGAAATTTATAGAATCAAGGTCGATTCTGAGTGGAAATCAGCATGGCTTTCGTGCAGGAAAGTCAACAGTTACGGCAACGATCGAGATAATTGAGACCATTTTGGCGTCATTTGAGGATATGGAGGAAACAATGCTTTCCAGTATAGACCTGTGTAAGGCGTTCGATTGTGTGGATCACGAGAGGCTTTTGATGAAGCAGCATCATTACGGTATAAAAGGCATTGTGTGGAAGTTGCTTAGGTCGTACCTTGAAAACAGATATCAATTAGTGGACCTAAATGGAGAAAAATCGTTTCTAAGACTAATTAACCAAGGTGTTCCTCAGGGGTCTATATTGGACCCTCTGTTATTATCTATATATATATATTAAAGACCTAATGAACCAATTCCATGGCAAGAACATAATAGCTTTTGCAGATGACACTACGCTCATAGAAAGAGCTGCAAAAAAGGAAGTGTTGAACAAGAAAGCATTGGCCGGCCTGGATGTTGCTGAAGCTTGGTTTGAGGCAAACAGTTTGGTTGTTAATTCTTGCAAAACCCAAAAACTAATCCTTACCAGCAGAAAGTCCCCTGAACATGCTACTATTTTACTACTGGGTTTTGTAGTTGATGACACGCTTTCGTGGATTCCGCACATTGATGCGCTTTGCCCAAAGCTGTCAACTGCCATATTTTCCGTAAGAAGAATAAAAATGGTTGTCGGAGAGAGTGCAGCACTGCTAACATACCATGCGCATTTTCATAGTATGGCATCATCCTTTGGGGTGCTGTGGGTGGTGCATCAAGAGTCTTCCTGAAGTAGAACAAAGTGATGAGGATGTTGGCTGGTGTGCCTCAAACGACAAGTTGCCGGGTTTTGTTTATGAAGTACAGAATCCTTATCATCCCGTGCGTGTACATTCTTTACTGTCTGTGCTATCTCCACAGTCACCAAAGTGAATTTGTTAGGCACTCACACCTTCAGTGCCACAACACAAGGAATATGGACAAATTCATCACACCCAGGCATCTCTTGGCAAGGTTCCAGTCTTCCTGTGCGTTCACTGGCGTCAAATTGTATAACAAACTGCCGCTGGCTTCCCAAAAACTAGAGAGTAAGATCTTTAAAAACTATAAAGAACTTTTTATTAAAAACGCTTTTTATTCTGTGGATGAATATTTATCCTGTCGCTTTTAGTCATGTTTTGTCAAAGTGTCTTACAGTTGTGTTGTAATGGTTTATTACTTGTAGGTTTTATTGGATCGTCGTGGTCTTTATGTGTTGATTATGCTTATATTTTAGATGTAGACATGCCTTGTAAGCTTTGAAGCTAATAAATATGTGAATATGTATGTATATGTTTTGAGACTTTTAATACCGTTTTAGCAAAAAAAAAATTCAAAATATCTGTCACCGATATTCCACCCCACACATTCATCCCTAATTTAATTTCAGCACAGAATACCAGATGTTTGATGAAATTTAAAGTGGTATAATAAACAAACCCTAAAACGTTATATTGTACGAGTTTTAACGAAAAAATATCGAATTTCACCAAATCACTCCACATTCCTCCCCTACCCCCTGAAGCGATTTTACCCAAAAACAATCCAAACCGTTAGTTTGTCGAGTGTTAACTGTATACCAAATTTGAAGACTATATCTCAATTCGTTCTAAAGCTATCTGGTTACAAACAGACAGACATCAGACATACAGACCGAACGACCGACAGACAAAAAAATGTTCCTTTCCAAATCAAGGCTTCTGTAGGTTTTGACACTTTCTACGTGGTTTAAGCGAAAAAAATGTTTGAAATTTTTGTCGCCGATGCGATATTTCCACACGTTGTGACGATGTGGAAATAATAAAATCAGAAGACCGTAAACACCCTGTATATTTTGCTTAGTTTACAACTAGCAGTCGTGCCTTTAATGTCACTAACAGCGTTGGAAAGTGCGCGTCATAATCGATAATGCATAAAAAATGCACATTGTTTGTGTAAAGGGAAACTGTTTGGTCGAATTTAGAGGGCGGTCCTTGTTAATTTGTATATAAAATCCATAACGTTACACCTGCCCTCCCAGCTCATTAATTATCATTCCCTACAAACACGCCCTGTTATGATTTAATGACTATCACACCAAATTTTTAACCATCAACATCATCTTTTTAAGTATTAACTGATTATTATCCCTAATTCACGCTGCAGTCCAATTTTTTCGTCTTTTTAAACACTTATAACACAATGTTATGACATCAAATATCACTTCTTCTTTCGGTGCCATATCAGGTCCCCCTAACGTTGGAAATTACATTGGCGAGTTGTTCGCGGTTTTCGGCTAATCTGAATAGTTGTTCGGCACTGCGTATTCCAGTCCAATCGCGAATGTTCTTTAGCCATAACATCTGTTTCCTTCCAATTCCTCGGCTGCCTTCGATTTTACCTTTCATTATAAGCTGGAGCATCTTGTATCGGTCTCCTCTAAGAACATGTCCCAGGTATGATATCTTCCGCACCTTAATAGTGATAAATAATTTACGGACGGCATTCGCTCTATTTAATACTGCTTCGTTGGTCTGCATAGCTGTCCAGGGTATTCGAAGCATTCTTCTGTGCAACCACATCTCAAACGCTTCCAGTCGACTGATCGTAGCAGCTCTCAGAGTCCACGTCTCAGCTCCATACAACAACACGGACCAAATATAACATTTGGTCATTCTTTGACGCAATCTAATGTTTAAGTTATCGTTAGAGAAAAAGGATTTCATTCTCAAGAAAGTTGTGCGCGCTGTTTCAATTCTGCACTTTATCTCTTTATCAGGGTCTAGATGTTCTGTGATATAACAACCAAAGTATTTGAATTGAATATCATAAATTTTGTCTTATTGGCATTTATTTACAAACCCATTTTCTTTCCTGTCATGTTTACACTATCCAACAACTCTTGAAGGCCCCGGACACTATCGCACAAGATGACCGTATCGTCGGCATATCGAATGTTATTAATCAGTTCATCGTTAATCTTCACTCCAAGGTATTTATCTTGCTAAGCCTTCTTAAAGATTGTATCCGAGTAGATGTTGAACAATAGCGGAGAGAGAATGCATCCCTGTCTGACGCCTCGTTGAATGCGACATTCATCGGTTAGTCTTCCATCGATTCGGACCACTGCTTTCTGCTTCCAATATAAGTTCTCTATAATTTTCAGATCTCTATCATCGATTCCCAAAGTTCTTAGTATGTTTAAAAGTGTTTCATGTTGAACCCTATCGAAGGCTTTTTCATAGTCTATGAAACATACGTAAATATCCTTGCGTTGGTCACAACACTTTTGAAGAAGTATATTTAGGGCAAAAAGTGCTTCCCGGGTGCCTAGTGCATTCCTAAAGCCAAACTGCGTCTCATCTAGGTCCTCCTCGCACCGACTTCTCATCCTTCCATTTATTATGCGAAGAAACACCTTTAATGTATGACTCATGGGGCTAATTAATCCATATTGGCCGCACTTCTTTGCTCGCTGTTTTTTCCAAAGTGCCACTAAAACAGACTTCAACCTTTCTTCGGGTATTTCACCAATAGTGTATATATTGCTGAAAAACTTAACCAAAGCATTGATGTGATCTTCGTGGATCATCTGTAAGAGCTCTGCTGGGATGTTATCTGAACCAGTTGCTTTCTTGGTTTTGGCTGATTTTATGGCATGGAGAACTTCGGATTTTAACATTTCTGGCCCTTCGTCTTCATTTGCATTACCCTGCATGTTTGACCTGTCTTCTTCAAACAATTCACAAATATCATTGCTGTTGACATTAAACTTAATATATTGAATTATTATTACTTTAACTAATCAAATCTCACGTCTGCTGATCTAGTCAGCTTTTCCTTACTTTCGTTCACATTTTTTAGTTAATTTTTATTAAAAAGAATTCACTAATAGAGAGGTATCGATGGTGAGACTTTGCAAACATTTTTTCAAATGAGCGCGAATTTGGGCCCCTAGAACCCATACCCGGGGTCAGTTTCGATTTATATATATATACATTAATATAAATTCTTCAAATGAGCCTATATTAGGGCGTTTAATCTAATCATCAAGGTTTGTTTAAATTTAAAGTGTTAATTCTAGTAATATGTCATACTAATAGTGTACAATTCTTATGAAAATTCACTGCGATAATGCACTTGCTGCGTCTCGAATTTTTTTCTTTCTTGAGAATATTTTTTCTAGAGCATGTGTGTTTGTCAGAGCTATCCGTCCCAACCACCAAAGTTTTTTTATTATTCGAATGTTCTGTGGCTATTTTGTTTTATAGATATTTTAATAACTCTTCCAAAATGCCGATTCCTTATATAAAGCCGTTATATACGCAGCAGCGTGCCGCCACCTAGTTGCGGAACCAAGTAGTATGTTGTCACGCCAGCTCCAAATAACGCAAAGTGTTAAAAAATAGAGACTGTATACAACCAACTAACAATTTAGTAAATTGTCAGCCCTGGCCCATTTCTACCCTAATATAAGGACAAAGTATGTAGGGCTAGATGTATTCTCGCCACAATTAGAACCGTAGACCGGTTTGGCTCTCATTAGAGCTCTTCAGTACGGCATAATAATTGTAGCGAAAATACACCTATAAAATAAAACGGCTATGGTCAACTATAATAAAATATAAAATTGCTAGTTGGGATTAACAGGTTTGTCAGAAATTTCTAATGTAACTACATCCACCGTAAATCACCCTGTATAGTAGTGTAATATTACACTTGAGTGAACCTTAATATAGAACAAATAAACTGGAAGTATACTTGATAAGTGCTTTTTTCAATATTCGACGAGAGTGTTGAGTCAGTCAGTGGTCAGCGACCCAGCTCATATCGACGTATCATTCTAGGAATGTATATTTTTAAATGTATTATCGGTAATAAATGACTAATAGGTTACTGTTATGGTTATTGACTTAAAACATTTATTATACTCCTTTACTCCCCTAAAATTAGTGTCACATTATTATTGATTAGCTTTTACCTGCATCGTTTATGTGAAACTTTTTAAAACGGACTTTAACATTGTGAGATGCACGACAAGGTTTCCATCTCTGTGCGGAACCAGCTGGTTCCAAATAACACAAAATGTTATAAAACAGAGACTTGTACAACCAACCAACCATTTTTGTAAATTGTCAGCCCTGGCCCATTTCTACCCTAGTACACGGACTTAACATAAAATCATTTAACAACTAAAATTGAACAACATGACTATTTTGTAAATTCATAATATACAGAGTGGTCTCAAAGTAATGGTTCACAGAGCAGCAGTTAATTATTGGCATTCCAATATTACAATCTAGTCATCTGTTAGATACCGTTAGAATGAGAATTCAGTATAGAGCTAGAGAGTCTCAAGTTTACATTCAGAACGCACACATCGTACAGTTCAAGTCACACAAATATATTCAAACACAAACAGTGTACATTATATAATACGAACAGTATTTAATGTAATATAGACGAATAATTTACATGTATATAATAGTGCAAATTAAATAGTTAAGTGTACATACATACAAATGGTTTTAATTCAGTAATCAGTCATCATAATCAAAAACATAACAAACATTCATTATACACATACACTATACATAAGTTTTGGTCCTTTGAGCCGTAATACATATTTTACGGTCCTTTAATTAGTGTTATTCATAAATTACGATCGGTAAGAACAATCAGTGAAGTTATTAATAAATTTAGTGAAGTTGTTGTGGTGCCAAGTTGGATATTTTAGCATACAAAGAAGAAATATTCCACGCTCAGACAAAGAAAGGGTCCAGTCCATATACAACAGGTAGCAAAGCCGAGTTCAACCACCCACCAAATGGTCATAGTTAAAGCTTAGGGTGAGTCTTCCATTGTCCGTCGTATTCCTTTATTTACACTTTTACTTTAAATTTGAATTCCTTTGTACAAGTTACCCCTTATCTTATCATGGCTACTACAATAGATTCACTAAAGAAAAGGAGAACATTATGCAAAAGTCGTCTCACTAAATTCAACACTTATCTTAATGATACATTTCCCATATCAAAAAATAAAACAGAGTTGAGATTACGTAAAGAAAGATTTTCTGGCCTTTTAGAAGAATTTGAAGACATTCAAATTCAGATTGAAGAAATAGACGATTCATTAGCACAGATTCAAGAAAGCATGAAATTCGAATCTGATTATTTTTCACTCTTAGCAAAGGCTGAAGATTTAATTACAGAGGGCACAACAAGTAGTGTTCCGTCAGTTTCCCCGGTTTCTAGCGACATTCACATAAAATTGCCTACTTTAAATTTACCAACGTTTGCTGGAAATTACGAAGAGTGGCTCTTTTTCATAGAAACGTTTTGTTCTGTCGTCGACAATAACACTTCACTTACGACAATTCAAAAATTTCAGTACCTAAGATCATCACTTAGAGGTGAAGCATTGTCTGTAATCACCTCACTAGAGTTGTCATCGGGAAATTACAACCAAGCACTAGAGCTGCTGAAAAACAGATTCGACAATAAAAAAATACTTATATTTAAACACATAGAACAGCTTTTCCAACTCCCGAGTGTCCAAAAGGAAGATGCATTTTCGCTTCGACAATTATTAGATTCCGTTCTAAAACATGTTAGAGCACTCAAGGTGTCATTGACAGACGATATCGTGAATAACTGGGATCTTCTTCTTATTTACATTGTAAGGTGCAGATTAGATGCTGTTACTGTTCGTGAGTGGGAAACACACTCCACTACGATTAGTGAAGACTTACCAACATTTCAAAAAATGACGAGTTTTCTGCAACAAAAGTGTCAAATTTTAGAAAGTCTGGGTAATAAACAGAAGTTGACACAGTCAAATCCAGGGTTTCATACAACATTTTCAAATAAAAAACCCATACATAAACCAACACAATCTAATTTCGACAAACAACATAAAATCCAACATTCATTTGCAGCTACTAGAGAAGGGGTTGCTAATTATAAACAATGCCCATTTTGTCAAGGCAAACATGGCATTTATCTATGTGATAATTTTTTAAAATTATCTCCAGAAAGCCGCGCTCGTGAAGTCAGTAACATGCAAATATGTTCAAATTGTTTACAGGGCGGTCATGACTTAGACAAATGCTTTGGCAAAAGATGTAGAGTGTGTGGAGAAAAGCATAATACACTTCTTCACACCAGCAGACCACAAACTACCGCAGATAAAATGACTATTCAGAATTCAAGTATATCAACACATAGCCATGTAGATGATTTTACAAACATCATTTTGTCCACAGCGTTAGTAGAAATTGTCTTTCCAAAAAGGAACATTTTTTGCAGAGTTTTGCTTGATTCAGGCTCACAATCAAATTTTTTGACCCAAGAATTGTGTGAACTTTTAGAAATAGTTCCTAAAGAGACCCGAATCCAAATTCAGGGAATAAATTCGGCCTCGTCAACAATTTCAAAGAGTGCTGAAGTAGAAATAAAGTCACGATTTACAGACTTCAAGGCAAGGTTAACATTTTTAGTAATACCAAAAATTACAGAGAATATCCCATTGATTAGCATTGACAGAAAAATAATTGAAATTCCACTTTCAATTAATTTGGCAGATCCAGAATTTTACAAATCCTCAAAAATAGACATGTTAATTGGATCTGAAATATTTTTCGAACTTTTAAGCCAAGGGCAGATTAAACTCGGTAAAAATGCCCCAGTATTCCAGAATACGCAATTGGGATGGGTTGCTGCTGGAACAGTAGACACGAACATGCCGAACGTTCACAAATCAATGTGTCACCTATCATACACTGATATTCACGACCAGATTAAGAAGTTTTGGGAATTGGAAGAAGTGGCTTTAAAAAAATCACACACTAAGGAAGAGGAAGATTGTGAAAACCATTTTCGACAAAACTTCAAGCGGTTAGATAGCGGCAGATATGAAGTTAGACTTCCATTCAAGGACGAACCATCAAAACTGGGAGATTCAAAAAACGTAGCACTTCGCAGATTGTTGAGTTTAGAACGAAAACTAAACAATCAACCACATATAAAACAAGAGTATGTAAATTTCATGGCAGAATATCAAACACTGGGACATATGGAATTAGAAAAGTCTTCAAATGACGAAAGCGAATATTTTCTACCGCATCATTCGGTTATAAAAACCGAAAGTCTTACAACCAAACTTCGAGTAGTTTTCGACGGGTCGTGTAAAACGTCGACAGGTATCTCACTGAACAATTGCCTGATGAAAGGTCCTGTCATTCAAGAAGATCTTTTTTCACAAATGGTTCGGTTCAGGATTCATAAAATTGCATTGACAGCAGATGTTGAGAAAATGTACCGCCAAGTTGTCGTACATGAATCAGATACAAGATTCCAAAAGATATTGTGGAGAAACGATTCCTGTCATCCAGTTCAGGTGTACAGACTCAAGACAGTTACATATGGAACGTCTCCTGCACCATTCTTAGCTACGAGATGTCTCTTTCAATTAGCCACAGATGAACAGCTACGCTTTAATCATGCATCAAAGGTACTGCTGAGGGATTTCTATGTAGACGACATGTTAACGGGTGCCAACACAAAAGAAGATGCCCAAAAACTGTACATTGACTTGACAGAACTACTTGCCATTGGAGGATTCAAATTACGCAAGTGGAGGACAAATGAACCGTCTGTATTTCAAACAAGCAACACTGAAGATAATCACACTTTTGTCATAAACAATGATGAGAGCAAGACCTTAGGATTGCTTTGGAACAGCAGTCATGATTCATTTAAATTTCAAATTGACTTAAGTTTAGATTTCAGTCCAACAAAGAGAACCATGTTGTCGAAAATTTCTAGAATTTTCGATCCACTAGGGTTTATTGGTCCAGTGACAACAACTTCTAAGCTGTTTATGCAAGAACTGTGGCAATCACAGGTCGACTGGGATGAAATAGTACCAGAAAACATTTCCACAAGATGGGTGAGATTCCAGGCAGAGTTGTCTTGCATAAACGAAATGGAAATAAAAAGAAGAGTAATTGTGAACGACACATTTCACAACATAGAATTACATGGGTTTTGTGACGCTTCTCAGAGAGCATATGGTGCATGCATCTACTTGAAATCACGGGACAGTAACAAACAGTTTGTCACAAAGCTTCTATGCTCTAAATCTAGAGTGGCGCCACTTAAGACAGTCAGTTTACCCAGACTATAACTTTGTGCAGCACTATTACTTGCACAATTATACAAGAGGGTATCAGAGTCATTGGAAAAGATTATGAATTTAGACAAAGCCTTTTTATGGACAGACTCCAAGATAGTACTAGCATGGCTAGCCTCATCATCAACAAAGTGGAAAGTTTTCGTTGCAAATCGAGTAGCAGAAATTCATCAGTTAACACCAGTGACATGTTGGCATCATGTTAAAAGTCAAGACAACCCAGCAGACTTAATTTCAAGAGGTGTTATGCCTAAAAAACTGCTTGATGAAAATATATGGTGGTGCGGTCCAAGCTGGTTAAGTTTCCCAATCGACCAGTGTGAAAGTGGAGTTGATTCCGTAGATGCAGAGGTTGAAGTTGCCAAGGAGGCCAAAAAAGCGGTAACATTAAACAATACTGCCACATTTGACATTTTCAGAAGGTTTTCCACGTTGTCAAGGTTGCAAAGAGTGACAGCATTCATTTTGAGATTTGGCGGAAGAGGCTGTCGCAGCCAAACTACAATCCTGTCAGCTTTGGAGCTCAAAAATGCTCTCAACTGCCTTGTAAAATTAGCACAATCACAGTCTTTTGCCAGAGAAATTAAACATTTACAAGCAGGACATCTTGTCCACAAACAGAGTCGACTCTCATCATTGAATCCATTTTTAGACGACAAAGGAATCATCAGAGTTGGCGGCAGAATCAGAAAGGCATCTATTCCAGTCGACCAGAAGCATCCCATGGTGTTGGATGGGAAACATCCACTCACTAAACTTTTAATACAGCATGAACATACAATTTTAATGCATGCTGGACCACAAGCAGTGTTAGCCTCAATCAGAAGAAGATTTTGGCCTCTGTCAGGACGGAGATCTGTACGAGACGTAACAACAAAATGCGTCACATGTTTTAAAAACAAGCCAATTTCGTCAGATCCTTCAATGGGCGACTTACCTCAGTCAAGAGTCGAACCGTTACGCCCTTTCATAAAATGTGGAATAGATTACTGTGGGCCAATTAAAGTTAGAGAATCGCATCGGCGGGGCAGAATCAATTTAAAAAACTGCTTTATAGCTGTCTTTGTATGTTTCTCTACTAAGGCAGTACACATCGAGTTGGTGGGTGATTTGACAACGGATAGTTTTATCGCAGCCCTCCGACGATTCACGTCACGGCGAGGTTACTGCACTGACATTTATTCAGACAATGCGACAACATTTTTAGGAGCCGATAATGAATTGGAGAACACCTTTTTACTCTTGGCAGCTGAAGATCACTGGAACCAAGTGCAAGAATATGTCAACCATCGTAACATGAAATGGCATTATATTCCTCCTAGATCACCACACTTTGGAGGCTTATGGGAGGCAGTAGTGAAATCTTTAAAATATCACCTTAAAAGAGTTAGTGGAAATGGAATTTTCACATATGAAGAATACACTACACTGCTCACACAAGTTGAAGCCATATTAAACTCAAGGCCGCTTACCCCCCTTTCCAATGATCCCAATGATCTCGACGTCCTTACCCCTTCCCATTTTCTCATAGGGGACTCCCTCACTAGTATCCCTGAGCTAAATTACCAAGCTACGCCAGTCAACAGGTTGTCACGTTGGCAACAAATTCAGAATGTCAAACAACATTTTTGGAAAAGATGGTCATCTGAATATTTACGAGGTCTCCAACAACGATCCAAATGGAATGGACAACAATCAGCAGCAGTTCAAGTTGGGTCCATGGTATTGTTACGAGAGGACCATCTGCCACCCCTTCACTGGCGACTGGGTCGGATCCTACAGGTGCATCCCGGCGTAGATGGTATAGTGCGAGTGGTGACCGTTAGAACAGTAAGTGGAACTTACAAAAGAGCATTGAACAAGGTATGTATTCTACCCATTGACAAAGAGTGACGTGTTAGTGACAGTGAAGTGAAAGTTTGACTGTTCCCTCCAGTGAGACAGTCAACGAAGTACTTGTATTTGTGTATTGGCATTTCTTTTTTTTTGACATAATGTAAATAGTGTGAATATTTTTCGTAACAGTGTGTTTCATACAGTTTTGTATATAGTTTAATTTAGTTAATTTTTTATTCAAATTGTTTAGTTTGACATTTTACTTAGGTTTAGAATAAGTTATTTGTATTATTTGTTTCACAGTATTTAAACTTTAGTTTACCTATACATACATTATTTTGAAAGATTTCAGTCTTTCAAGGGGGCGGCTATGTTAGATACCGTTAGAAACGGGCAGTTTTGCCACTAGCCCTGCCACCCCTGAGAATTCAGTATACAGCTAGAGAGTCTCAAGTTTACATTCAGAACGCACACATCGTACAGTTCAAGTCACACAAATATATTCAAACACAAACAGTGTACATTATATAATACGAACAGTATTTAATGTAATATAGACGAATAATTTACATGTATATAATAGTGCAAATTAAATAGTTAAGTGTACATACATACAAATGGTTTTAATTCAGTAATCAGTCATCATAATCAAAAACATAACAAACATTCATTATACACATACACTATACATCATCGCAATATTACAATCTAGCTCATAGGTTCTCAAACTTATTTCGCCCACTGCCCACTTTGAGAATAATTTTTCTCTACAGACACCCCTCCCCCAATTTTTTTAGGTGCCATCTGTCGCGCATCAGAAGCAGCGCTTGCTGCTATTATTAGAAAATTCACTAATAGAGAGGCCCCAAGAACCCAAATCCAATGTCAGTTAAAAAGTTTATATATATATATATATATATATATATATATATATATATATATATATATATATATATATATATATATATATATATATATATATATATATTTGTGTGTGTGTGTGTACAGGGTGTCCCAGCTAATAGTAGCAGGACTTTAACAGTTAATAGAACAGATCATTTTAGGACAAAAAGTTCATATATTCTTAAAGCTCATGCCATCTGCCGCGCATCAGCAGCAGCGATTGCAGCTATTATTAGAGAATTTTCATTGAGAAAATTCACTAATAGAGAGGTATCGATGGTGAGACTTTTGAAAAATTTCTTCAAATGTGCGCGAATTACGGCCCCTAGAACCCAAATCCAATGTCAGTTAAAAAGTTTATATATATAATATATATATATATATATATATATATATATATATATATATATATATATATATATATATATATATATATATAACCCTGCATCTTGCCATTGTCCAACTTCTTATTAGTTACACTTATAGAAAAAAAGTCCCCGCGGTTCACTGCTAACCTTAAATACCGTGTGACTATACCTACTTTACATTTACTTATTCACTAGGACCAAATAAAAATTATTTTCTTTAAGCTAAACACTATAAATAAAAACAAAGACTTGTTCTGTGTTCTCTATATTATAACGATCTTTACTAATCAACCAAAACAATACAAGTAAAAACAAAGCATTTTTATGTATTCTTTCAATTCTCATGACATTTACTATTTAACCTAAAATATTCAACACTCTTTTAAATATACAGGGGATTTAAATATTAGGATGCATAAATTTAATGTACATGGCTAGCTTTTCTCCACAAAAAGGTTTCTGTTTTTATGGCATATTTGCTATTTATAGCAATATATATATATATATATATATATATATATATATATATATATATATATATATATATATATATATATATATATATATATATATATATATATATATATATATATATATATATATATATATATATAGGTTGACTTCGCCTGTTCTCGGCCAGTATGATCTCATTAAATCTGAAAATTGCTCCGTCTGGTGGCAAAGTATATCAACTGCAGAGGCCATTTTCAAATGTTAGCGTAACGGTCTTTGCTCCACGGTTAACGTTGGATGCTAAAAGTGTTAGTGAAGTGATAGTTTATACAAGGTAAGAATCATTTATATAATGTAATATGCATGGATATTAGTAGTTAGTTTGAGTAGCTGTCTTTAAACTGTGTTTAAAAATAATAATAAAGCAGTTATTGTTGCTTTTACAATAAAATAACTAGTCGCCGAGAACGGGAACTAAGAAATCACAAAATTCTAGTTCTTGGTCGGGGCGGCCGAGAACCAGGCACAATAATCATAAATATTTTGTCCTTTTACTTTATATGCACACCAGGAAATAGTCATCTCTCTTCTCCTAACCTCTTTTTATTAATCAATGTGAATGACATTCAGTTTTCGGCCACCAAAATAATATGTTGTTACAATATTTTTTCAGTTCCTATTTTGTGGCCGGCAAATGGGCGAGTTTTCGGCCACTTGATTTTTCTTTTTTTTTTTTTGGCGGTCAGTAAAGGGACCAGTTATAGGCGAGCTCTAATTTGGTTTTTTTGTTGGTTCTATATACCTTCCAATCGCAAACAAAAAGGCCCAAAAATTATTAAACAAGTTTCAAAACGGAAATTCTACCAATATTCTGAAGAAGCTCTTGCTAGGGCGCTGTTAGAGATACGAGAGGGAAGAAAAGGCATTCGCGAGGCCAGTAGGGAATTCGGAGTTCCAAGAACCACATTACAGGATCGCTTGAAGGGTAGAGCTCCGGAAAAACTGGGAAAAGCGGTCCCAGAGCCTATTCTCACAGTAGATGGAGAAAAAAATTGCTGACTGGGTGGTAACAATCGCAAAATGTGGATTTCCCATAATAAAAACGAGATTTGATGGAAACTGTTCAAAAAAGTATTAAAGACAGTGCTAAAAAAATATCTTACGCAATGAAAAACTAATTAAAAATGGCCAGCTAGGACAAAAATGGTATGATAATTTTTTGAGAAGGCATCCAGAAATATCATTGCGAGAAGCTCAGGGTATTAATAAGGCCCGAGCCGTCATAACAGAAGAATCAATAAGACTTTGGTTCTCTGAGTTACGTAAATGTCTGGCCGAAAATCATATTGCGGATATATTTGATGATCCCGATAGAATTCTAAACGGCGATGAATCGGGATTTTCCTTGTGCCCAAACACCGGCAAAGTTTTAGCGCCAAAAGGCTGGCGAAATCTATATACAATTAAATCAGGCAACGAAAAAGAGAATATTACAGTTTTAGTTGTCTTTACCGCTAGCGGTAAAGTATGTCCACCTTTGGTTGTTTTTCCATATGTCAGGCCACCAAAGGCAGTGGTAGAGAGTATGTCATGGGTTTTAGGCAAATCAGATTCCGGTTGGATGAAGGGAGATGTATTCTATGAGTACATATCTAATGCCTTCAACAACTGGTTGGCTGATAACGCGATAAAAAACCAGTGATTCTTTTCATTGATGGGCACAAATCTCATATGACTTTGCCACTGAGTGAATTTTGTGAACAAAATGACATTACTCTGTATGCCCTTCCACCAAATACCACCCACATGTTACAGGCCGCAGATCTAAGTGTATTTAGGCCTTTGAAACAGAGATGGAAAAATACAGTTCATAATTGGCAAGGTAAACCAGAAAATCTCAACTGTTCAGTTACGAAAACAAATTTTTGCAGACTCTTCGAGGAAGCGTTAGCAGCTTCTGATATAACAAATGCAATAAAAAGTGGATTCCGTAAATGTGGTCTGTTTCCTTTGGATGCAGATAAGGTTGACTACACAAAATGCGTCCAGAATGCATTAGAGAATCAATCGAATCAGACCCAACTTACGCCACCTGTAGAAATAATAACATTCCAAGAATACAGATCAGCCGAAAAAATTATCCAGAATATTGCTCCTGCATTACACAGTTTTGGAATAAATGTAGATGTAATCATGAACGAAATAAAAATGCTGGAGAACAATAGAACGAATGAAAATGACAAATCCCATGACTTAGAGATTCCCATGGAAACAAAAGAAAAAGATACTGACAATTTAACCAATATCATGCCACTTGTTGGTTCATTTATCTCGATGGATAATGTTTCCTTGATGCCACTGGTTGCATTTCCGACTATTCCAAACATGGAGGTGGAAGCCCAAACAGTTTTTCTTGAACATGACCTAAAGCCACACTCGAATGTGATCGAGGACATATCTGTATACTTGCATGATGGTTCTCTTGCTGCTTATACCTCTAAATTAAAAATGTCTGCGACATATTTGAACAAAGAATTAGTTGTAGAAGAGAAAGCGATAGGTTGTGATATATCTACTGCGCCTTTGACCGCTACACTAGAACCATATTTGGAAACAGATTGTATTGACTCTTCACTCTCTTTGTCTGAAGTTCCAGATTCTACTATCAAAGCAATCCCTACTCCAATTAGCTCTCTGTCAGAAAATATGTCACATAAAATTTTGGAAGAACATCAACTAACGAAAACCCCATCTCTTGAACATCGAGAATCTAATATCTATGAAAATATTGAAAATGTGTCTAATGTCAATCAGATACCAGCACAAAAAATTATTGTTTAGTCTATTAACATCCTCCAATGTGGAACAACAGAAAAGTCACCCACCGTCAGGTAGATTCAGCCGTTTCACACCTTTGAAAGTCACCTTAATTTTCCCAATCTCATAAGCAAATCTGAAAAACAGCAACAAAAAAACCTCCAAGTGCCATCTCTTCTAAAGCTTGGCGGCATTTTCTTTATGAAAAGGAAGAAGCAAAGAATGCTAAATTAGAGGTAGCTCGAAAGAGGAAAGAGGGAGGTCGAATTGCCAAGCAACAAAAACAAATTCGTATAAACAAAAACCTTATTGGCAAGCGAAAGAGAACAGCTAATCTGAAAACTATAACCAACAGACGAAAAAGTACCAATGAACATTTCAAATCTAGATCTTCAACAGCTCTAAAACAAAAAATACATTGTGCCGCCTGTGACGATGGATTAGATAGTGATACAGATAATGATGGTGACAAAAATATAAGATGTGATGTTGGTCCAAGGTGGTACCACCTTAAGTGCTCAGAACTGCCACCAAAGAGTATACCTGTGATTACTGCGGCTAGTTACATAAGAATGTGTGTGATTTTTTTGCAGAATTAATTTTTAATTATACTTTATGGGTAACTACCTAGGTATACATATATAACATAATGTTTTGTTCAAGTTTCTAAGTAGGTGTTTTCAAGTTTATAAGTACCTATGTATAGGTACTAATGTGTATTAACTGCCTAGATTGTTAGGAAATGTACCTACACCCACACTGTGATTAAGAGTTCCTAGCTAATTTTTCTGTACAAAAAAATGTGGTTTTATTCTAGAATTTTGTTTTTATTTTGTTTTTGCATACCTATCTGCATAGATATTTTTTCTTGTCCTAGAATATATGCGTCTTCAATAAAGAATATTATTATGCTGATATTTATGTATGAATCTATAGTGTGTTTTATTTAATACATGTGTTTTATTTAATACAGGTAACCTATCTACATACGTTTCTATAGGCAGTGCGCACCCACCTAGTAAATAGACAGGTTGCTTGGATCAATTAATCAGGTGGCCGAAAAGCGGCATAGATGAGGCCGATTATTAAAATATTACGGCCGAAAAGTGGCATCCTTTTGGCCGGTTACTGGGATGTTAAGGCCGAGAATTGGATAATAATGTATTTTTATAATTATCTACATAAAACATATACATGGTTAAATAATTTGTTAAAAACAAAGTATGGTATGACGATGTACATTCTGACATATATCAGGTATACATTTTATAGGGACAAAGTAAAAAAGTATATATTTTGGAACTCATCAAACATGACATTTGAGTTAAATGGCCGAAAACAGGCGAATTCACCCTATATATATATATATATATATATATATATATATATATATATATATATATATATATATATATATATATATATATATATATATGTATATATATGTATATATATATATGTATATATATATGTATATATATATATATATATATATATATATATATATATATATATATATATATATATATATATATAGAAACATATAAAAATTTGAACGGACCTTGGTTTCGCGTTCTAGGGACCCGAATTCGCGGTCTGAAGAAATTTTTTCAAAAGCTTTTCATCGTGACCTCTCTATTAGCGAATTTTTCTGAATGAAAATTCGCTAAAAGACTGCAACGCTGTTTTATAATGATTCTCTAAATAAGGGTTATTAATACGCTGACACTTAATTAAAGCAAACATGATAACAACTGTGGGTCACACAAATATCAGCTAATTAACGAACAACGTTAATGTGTGTATAATAGTCCAGAAGGCAATGACCGTTCTCAATCTGACATTGAAAAAGTTATCATTTATTTTTGTGTTGTTCATGCAAATGTTTATGATTTCGAACGAGTTATAAATACGTTAATCACTATGTTAGTGGGTAAAAAACACGACCACGGTCTTATCCTTTGGCGATACGAAAAAAAGTCTGGACGCAGCAAATGCTTTACGGTAGCGAATTTTCATAAGAATGGTTTTCGAAAAACAAATTGTAATGCAGGAAATAATAGTGCAAAGTGGTGAAATATGAAACATAAATACACGAAAATGGACGCAGCAAAAGCTTTACGGTAGCGAATTTTCATAAGAATGGTTTTCGGGAAAAAGTTGGTTATAGAGGAAAAAGTCTGGACGCAGCAAGTGCGTTATGGAAGTGAATTTTATAAAAATGCTTTGAATAACAAATATATCTTTTTAATGCAAGCAGTCATCAACTTGGTTACCGGTATAACCTATATAGTAGAAACAATTTGCCATATTTTATCAAAATAACTTATTGTTTGAAAATGTACAAAAATTTTCCGACAATAAACTTTAAATTCGTTTCCTAGCCCACAAACCTTAGGTTAATAGCAAATTGAGTTATTTCATTTTGAAGCATTTAATGAAAATTTGCTACCAAAACGTACTTACTGCGTCTCGATTTTTTTCTTACAAACATATTTCGATAAAAAATGCAATAAAATAATTGTGTTCGAAAAAAATTGTAGGGATCACCAACGACTTATGGGCCAACCTGTGATTGTCAAAATAATTTGTAAAGATGCAGCTCAGGACACCCTATAATTAACTTATACAATTTTTTTCTCGTCTCTTGTATAATAATAATTATATTGGGCTTTACCGTAGAAATGCCTCACCCTGTATTTATGTAAACAGATAAAAATTGAACGTAAACCCGGATATGGATTCTAGGAGGCCTAGTTTGTGCTTATTTGAAGAAATCTTTTTAAAATTCTAAAGTCGCGGTCTCCTCATTGACGAATTTTTGGTACGAAAATTAGCTAAAAATTATGGACCGTTAAACCACAAACTTAATTAAAACTACCGCCAAAACATCAGAGAGAAAATAACTAACCTGTTGCATATCAGCCCTTTTTGTAAAACTTCGCTCTTTTATATCTGTTGACAAACATGACAAACACTGTTTAGTCCACCCACTAACATTAATAAAATCGTAAAGGAATAATTTGCACTTGTATATTAAAATTCCCAAATAACACAAATAATTTGTCAACTGAAATTGAATACAGATAAACGATCTAATAATATACGATAAACGTCAGTTACTGCGCAATGATATCAAATATTCCGTTGCTAGGTAACGACTCAGACGTACTAGATCTCATATACCTATAAACCAGTTTTTACCATTGTCAATAAAAAGCGGTGATATTAAATATAAATGTATCAAATTTGAATAACTCAATTTTCTATAAACCTAGAAAGCTGGATTTTGGTGCATAGCATAGATTTTGGTGCAAAGGTAGAGAGGTCATCAAATGAGATCATTCGTTACGTAAAAATACAAAAGAAAACTGTTGTGGAAAGTTGAGAATGTGGGGTACTCTCTCTCTCTCTCTTTCATCAAGACAATGCATCAAGTCATAGGTAAATTATCGCAATATCTGTCATCAACGGGGATGGATTCGATTTATTGGCGCATCAATTGATCTTTCGACAATTGGTTAATTAGCCCAATCAAAGCAGTTGAGAAAATATCTTAGCAAAAATAATGAAGAAGTTATTTTGATGAAATTTAGACACTTGTTGCCTATATAAATACCCTACCATAAACAAAAATCGAAGTTTCTAGGTCAAACAGAAATTAAGCTGCTGATATTTAAAAATTCAATACCATGACGCACTTGCTGCGGCCGGAGTTTTTGGGATTTAGCTCAATTTTTCTGCTTATAACCTCTTTTGAGATATGCGATTTGGTCCGATGCAAGGTTCTCAATGTGACTGTGCTGTAAGTCGAAACTAGTTACAGAGAGAGAGACATAAAAAGTATGAAAGTAGCTGGAAAGAATCATGTAACAAAGAAGGCTTTCTTTCTATTTCTCCCTTTTTTTCTCTTTAATTTTTTTAAAAATTATGTAAAACGAGAAAAATTTGCAGTCATATTACCTTAACTTTGGCAACACTGTATAGCCCAAAACTTTGTTAAGTGATCTAGTTAAGCCGCCGGTTAGTTTACATATAAATAGGTAAAATAATATGTTAAATATTGTTATTAAAGTAATTTTTTAATTATATTTGTGCTAAGTACACTTGGAGAACACCAAAATCACCACAACACATATTTCAGAGACCTTACGATCGCTTCGTTGACAATGTCAACATCTTCAGAGGAAGAAAATTCTAAAATAAAAAACTAGCTCCCATGTATTTATATCGCGTCAAGGTAAACGAACTAGTCCGAAGTATAATTGTCGTCCAAGAACGATCGTTTGTTTATTGTGCAGTGAAACTACGAGGTCGAAGACCTGCTTTAATCTTCTGGTCGACAAATTTATGACCCTTATCTAATATATGGCTAAAAGGACCCGAGTTATTTAAGGAATCAGCACGTTTCCTTTCGATCTACAAATTTACTATGTGGATATTGGATCAGGCCGACAAAGACATTTGGTGAGATAAACAACATCAACTCAACTCATCTTTTTTTTAAATAGAAAACGAAAACCCAGGTGTCTGTCTCACCATGTTAATTCTAACAAAGGATAAATAATGTAACTAAAATACTACATAAAAACTATATTTATATTGATTTTAATTCTACGTGAAAGTATTTATATTGACTACATAGATACAACAAACCGAACAGGTATTTAAGTCGAGACAAACATAGAGATTAGTATATGTATAAACCGGCGGAGTTATTGACAATAATTTATTATTCTACCAGACATATTAGGAGTGTTTAAGCGGTCAAATGCAAAGAGAAAATAAGAGTCTTGAAATTAAAGGTGCCGCAGGATTTAATGAAGTTTTGTTCTTAATATAAAAATAATTTCTAATGAAAGTAGTTAGATGTCTAACATTTTTGACAAGTTACAAATTTTCTTTGTCAATGTGGTGATTATTATCCCATATATGTTGTGCCACACATGATTTGTCTACCGTACCATATCGTAACTGTGCGAGATGTTCACGAAATTTGGTGGCTATGTTTCTCCTAGTTTGGACCACGTATTTAAGATCACAATCTTTGCAACTAATCTCATAAATGCCGGACATTTCAGTGACTTTGTCTTTGTCTTTCGTATTACCCAACATATTTTTTTAAATGACTTTTCGTCGAAAACGTTAAATGTAAATCGGCTTTCTTAAAAATACTTTACAAACCCTTTGTGATTCGTGGTTCATAAGGTAAACACACAATTTTTTTCTCTATTTTGTCTTTCTTAAATGTCGTACATTCAGATATCACCTTCTTTGTCCTTCCTATAGACATCGAATTCAAGTGAGCCATTTTATTTTTAATAACTAGTACATCTAGGAACGAAAGTTTATTGTTGATTTCTATTTCGTGGGTAAATTTTATTGAATCAAATTGACTATTTAGTTTTTCAGTAAATTCTCCAACCTTACATGTATTTGTGTCAAACACTGCAAAAATATCGTCGACATAACGAAACCAAACTCTAGGGAAATACCCATTTTATTTTTTAAATTCGTCTCAAATCTACTCATAAACAAATCTGCAATAAAAGGCGATAATGGATGGCCCATAGCTGTGCCTTCAGTTTGTTCAAAAAACTCATTGTTAAATATTTTGTTTTATACAAAGGCTAATTAGAGTTAAATATTCTTTGCAGACGTCTTGACTTATATTGTTCAATTTTAACAATTCTTCCAAATACTCCAACCTTTGTTTTGTGGGTACACTAGGAAATAATGACGCCACATCGAATGGCATCAAAATTTCCCCTTCCAATAATTTAACATATTTAATTTTATCAATAAAATCAAGATAATTTAGCACCGAACAACTTTTCTGTTTAATAGGTAGTCTTTTAAACTCGTTTGACAACCACTTTGCCAAATTATATGTTTGAGAATCATAAGCCGAAATGATAGGCCTCATTAATTTTCCCGGTTTGTGAATTTTCGGAAGACAATATTTTTTGGGGACTTTAGGATTAGAAACTTGTAAACGCCTTCTCAAATCCTTTGTTATGAGATTTGGACACTTTTTTAAACTATTTTTAACTTCGTTAATCATTTTTGGTAACGGATCTTTATCTAATTTTCTATACGGCCCTGACTCTATTGCATTACTCACTCGCTCTTTATAATCACTTTTGTCTATTATCACAACTTTATTGCCTTTATCCGCCTTTATATAAAAACAATCCTTTTCTCGCAATCGTTTAACTATTTTCATCTGATTATAATTTTTGTTTTTTGTAGGATTGTTTTCTTTTAGATTTTTAGAGATTTTCTTTTTACATGCTTCACGAATAAAGTTTTTTGAAGAATCCGGAATTTTTTTAATTCCCGTTTCTATACTAGCAATGACATCTAAAAGTACTTCTTTTTGTGACTGTAATCCGAATTTTAACCATCTGTTTAAGAGGTCCATCTTATTTTTGTTAAACGGCTGCCAAGAAAGATTTTCTACAAGGTCAATTTTCCGAGGAACTGATTTTTCAATTTTAATCTGATCGTTCACATAGTATATTTGTGCTAAAATTATTTGTATCAATGTGAAATCATTGAATCTGTCACTGAACTACTGTAAAGAATCTGTATGAAGTGTCACGAGGTTATGTATATTTGTAAGTCGCTGATAATTGTATTTATTAATAAATAGTTCTTGATCAGTTGGCTTTGGTTTACAAAAGAACAAGGCATTATAACCTCACTCAGCGGTTCTCAAACCACCATCACGTATAATAATTTAATTAATTTAGGATTTGGTTCAAACAAGAACAATAATCTATCATGTATTATTTTTATGTAATTATATCACGTATAATTTATTATAATCTATTTATTTAAAAAGTTTGTACGCTGCAAGTGCGTTATGGAAGTGAATTTTCATAAAAGAGTTTTTAATAGCAAATGTGGCTCTTTAGTTAAAGCAGGCATCAATTTGGTTACCAGTATGACCTATATAGTAGTAATAATGTACTATATTGTATCAAAATAACTTATTGTTTGAAAATGTACAAACATTTTCCGAAAACAGCCTTAAAATGTTTCCGAGAAAACTGGGTTCCTATCCAACTAACCTTAGGTTAATAGCAAATTGAGTTATTGAAATTTGAAGCATTTAATGAAAATTCGCTACCAAAACGCACTTACTGTGTATGTTCTTTTTTTACAAACATGCACACTATTTCGATGAAAAATGCAATAATATAAGGGACGTTCGAAAAACAAAATTGTAGGTATATCATCAACGACTTATCGGCCATCCCGTGATTGTCAAAATAACTTTATAAGATGCAGCTCAAGACACCCTATACTCAACGTATACAATTTTTTCTCGTATCTCGTATAATAAAAATTATATTGAGCTTTACCGTAGAAATGCGTCACACTGTATATATTTGAACAGATAAAACTTCGGGACGCAGCAAGTGCGTTATGGTAGTGAATTTTCATAGAAATGATCTGGCACAAAATATTTTATTATAACTTTTTTTTCTTGTAACATGGAAATCTAAATTTTGGTGTATAGTTTACTTTTTAGATCGTTAACCTACCTACCAAATTTGGTTATGATAGATTTTTTATTTTTTAAGATAAAAATTTTTTTCAAATGAAAACTCAAAATTTTTTCGGAAAACCTCGTGTGATTTTTCTGATTAACGAACTTGTCAAAGACATTTACAAAAGGAAGGTACATGCCAAATTATATCAAAATCTGCCCATTATTCTTTGAGATAAAAAATTTTTTCAAATAAAAAGTCAAAATTTTCCCGGAAAACTTCGTCAGATTTTCCTGACTAACAAACTTGTAAAAGCCATTTACAAAAGGAAGGTACATGCCAAATTTTATTAAAATCGGCTTATTACTTTTTGAGAAAAGAATTTTTTTCGAATGGAAACTCAAAATTTTCCCGGAAAACCTCATCCGATTTTCCTGACTAACGAACTTGTCAAAGCCATTTACAAAAGGAAGGTACACGCCAAATTTTATTTAAATCGGCTTATTATTTTTTGAGATAAGAATTTTTTTCGAATGAAAACTCCAAATTTTCCCGGAAAACCTCATCTGATTTTCCTGACTAACGAACTTATCCAAGCTATTTACAAAAGAAAGGTACGTGCCAAATTTTATCAAAATCGGCCTATTATTTTTTGAGTTATCGGTGTGATACATATATATATATATATATATATATATATATATATATATATATATATATATATATATATATATATATATATATATATATATATATATATATATATAATAAACATATAAAAATTGAAACTGACCCCGGATATGGGTTCTAGGGGTCCTAGATCGCGCTCATTTGCAAAATTTTTTTCAAAATTCAAAAGTCGGGATCTCCCCATTAGTGAATTTTTTCTACGAAAATTCACTAAAAACTAAAACTATAGCCAAATATGGATTCTAGGGCGCCTAGTTTGCACTCATTTGAGTGCAAAAGTCGCGGTCTCTTCCTTAACGAATTTTTTCTACGAAAATTTGCTAAAATGTAGACTATTAAACAACAAAGTCTATATCTGAAACTACTGCCAAAGCATTAGAAATAGTGTCTATTTGAAATGTATTTGCTGGGAATATCTTAGTAAAATGAAGGACAGTGACGGTTGAAGCTGAAACTTAAGAGGTTGTGGAACACTTTTCTTGCGATATTTTCTTTGGATAACTTGTATTCGTTCCAGTTTCTATGCCTTAATCCTGCCAATTTTGACGTTTAAAATCTTGACTTTGACTTTTTGAGGAAATCACCAATTTTTTTCTTTAAATGCCTATAACTTTTTTGTCTTTTCACTTACAGACCTTAGTTTTGGGCTTCACCTTTTATAATACAACGATTCGTACCAAATTGGTTATTTCCGGAGATATAAAAATGTTTATAAAAGGAAACACAAGATTTTCCAGGAAAGCCTGGGCCGATTGCCTGGCTGACGAACTTATGCAAGCCATTTACAAAAGGAAGGTACTTACAAAATTTGAACAAAAGCGGACAATTTTTTTTGTGTGATACATACATATATATATATATATATATATATATATATATATATATATATATATATATATATATATATATATATATATATATATATATATATATATAGTGTGTCCCAAACTGGATGGCAATGTATTGCTATCTCCGTTATTATTAGAGATAGGGAGACGGTTAAATTAGAAATGTTTTGTATAATATCATGTTCGTTCCAAATATGACTTGAATTTTGTCCTGCCTCTTTTCGTTTTCGAGTTATTTTGAAAAAAAAACAAAATTTGTCGATTTCTTTTTTCTTCAATATCTAAGTAGGCGTTGATCTGACATGTCTAAGACTTGCACACTTTTTCCCGAGTAATCTTTTTGTGCTATTTTCAACTTTGGATTATCATTTGCTTTTGAGCTACAGGTATCGACGTTAATTTTTATTATGGCAGCCATATTGGATTTTTTGCTTATGTGATATCCTGTTAAAAGAGATTTCCAATGATGTATAACATGCTTAAAAAATCTCGTAATTGCACTGAAAATTTTGAGAAAAACCGTTTTGAGGATAGTAGGCTATGAAATCCAATACCAGACAACAAATGAAACAAAATTGTTCAAAAAGCAGTAGGCCATGGAGTGTAACAATAGACTTCTACTTTTAACATAATTTCCGCTAATGATTCACTATAAAAAAATATTGTGATTTAATTTACAATACTTAATTAGGTAATAATGCTAGGTAATATTATGTTAAACAGTTTCATAATAAAACCCGGCAATAACAAATAGAAACTTAAACTCCACAAAACACCACAATTAGAAATGAAACTCAACAAACAATAAAATAGAAACTTAAAAATACACTAAATAGAAAATTTCTCAATATGGCCACCGTTTTGTTCAATGTACTTTATACACCTCTTCGAAACGTGCTTGCAAACTCTGGTGAGGGTGTTTCGGTTAATATGATTTATAGGTTCCGTGATTCTGTTTCGTAATTCATTGATATTTTGTGGTGGATCGAATTTATACACATCATTCTCCAGAGTACCCCAAAAATAAAAATACATGTGTGTTATATCAGGACTTCGAGCACACCAATGAACCGCCCCATTGTTACAATTCACACGATTATTAAAATTTTGGTACAAAAATTCTTTGACTATCCTAGCATTGTGAGCTAGACAACCGTCTTGTTGGTACCAAATCTCGTCTAAATTATCATGAACTCTTCTAATTGTTGGTAAGATATTATTTATAAATAGACTAACATACCTTTCTCCAGTTAAATTATTTTCAAAAAAGAACGGACCAACAATGAAGTTACCTAATTTTTTTTTAAATTACCTGTCTAATCTACAAATAAAAAGAACAGTTTTTTACCTAATAAGCCGCACCAAACATTAATACCAAATCTGTCTTGCAATCGTCTTTCTTCCTTTAAATGGGGATTTTCATTTGCCCAATAATGCCTATTATGGCGATTATACACACCACAATTTGTAAATCTGGATTCATCAGTCCATATTATTTTCAAATAAAAATTTCATCTTGCTGACATTGTCCTTGATACCATCTGCAGAATTGAAGTCGCTTAGAGTAATCGTCAACATTTAGGCCTTGTACGATTGTAGGTTTGTATGGATGATAAAGACTTTGTTTTAATACACGGTGTACCGTACTTTTTGGAACGTCAATTTGTTCACCATAAAACCGAACAGATTGCGCAAGGTGTTCGTTTGAAACCTGTAAGACGGCATTATTTTTTTCTTCATTTCTAGGGATTGGTAGTTTCTTTGCGTGGAAGGTACCGTCGTTCAATAGATTTGTCACTATCCTGCGAAATATTTTGGTGTTTGGTTGTCGTCTTTCTGGGTAATTGTTTTGATATGAATTTGCAGTTGCCTCAGTATTTCGGTTAGAACGAATATAACATTCCAACATGTCAAAATATTCTTCATTACTGAACACATTGTTTAATAATATTTAAAATAAACAACAAACAAACTATTTAGTCCAAATTTTTAGTAACGTGTTAAATACACCTAAAATTGTTCAGATAATTAAGAATGACAGTACTCTTAATTGTCGCGATAGTGTTATATCCATAGCAACCTTTGTTCTGTTGTTTTCAGTTGACTTACGTTTAAAAATCAAACAATTTTCAAAGGTGTCTTCGTAAATCATTAATCTGCTTTTTATTGAGTCCTGTTAGTAAATTTAGTTATTTACTAGGTTTACCTATTTAATTAAATTATAACAATTTTTTAGGATAACGTTGTAATGTAAAATATCATTTATAATAATGGGCCGATTTATTGGTGTGCTCAAAGTTCCTTTTTATTGTGAATCATTACGGAAAATAATGTTAAAAGTAGAAGTCTATTGTTAGACTCCATGGCTTACTGCTTTTTGAACACTTTTTTTGTCATTTGTTTTCTGGTATTGGCTTTCATAGCCTACTATCCTCAAAACGTTTTTTCTCAAATTTGTCAGTGCAATTCCAAGATTTCTCAAGCATGTTGTGCATCACTGGAAAGCTCCTTTCACAATAAAAACAAACTTTGATACCTGTAGCTCAAAAACAAATGAGAATAGCACAAAAAGATTACTCTGTAAAAAGTGTCCTGATAATGTGCAAGTCTTAGACATGTCAGAGCAACGCCTACTTAGATATTGAAGAAAAAAGAAATCGACAAATTTTGTTTTTTTCAAAATAACTTGAAAACGAACAGAGGCAGGGCAAAATACCAGTCATATTTGGAACGAGCACAATATTCTACAAAACATTGCTAATTTAGGAGACAGCACATTCCCACCCAGTTTGGGACAATGTATATATATATATATATATATATATATATATATATATATATATATATATATATATATATATATATATATATATATATATATATTATGTATTGTATTTTAAGAATGTATTATATGTGTAATACTTTATAATATGTAGTAATATTTTACATATAGTTTTTGATTTAAATGTTGGGCGCCTTTTGTTTTGCTTAAAAATAAATGTAAATTTTTATTATAATTAATGTAATTTATGGTTGTAGGTTTTTAAGCAACTATGTCAATAGAGTATTTTACTTTTTGATTACTTGCTAAAATAATATTCACTACATTTTAAGCTTTTGGTAAATATCCTCAAAGTGTTACTATTCAGGTACTTACTAGTTAATGGAACTATAGTGAATATTCCTATTATATACTATTATGTAATTCTGTTCGTTTAGATTATTTAAAATAAATATTTACCTTTGTGACGACCAGGGTGACGCATTTCTGCGGTAAAGCTCAATATAATTTTTAGTATACACGATACGAGAAACAATTGTATACGTTAATTATAGGGTGTCTTGAGCTGCATCCTATAAAATTATTTTGACAATCACAGGGTGAACTATAAGTCATTGGTGATACCTACATTTTTTTTGGAACATCCCTTATATTATTGCATTTTTGCATTTTTTTTCGAAATATGACGTAAAGAAAAAATAAAGACGCAGCAAGTGCGTTTTTGCAAAGAACCTTGCAATACACAAAATTATACACAATTTTAAAAACTACGTAAGGTATTTAGATAAAATATGGTACATCGTTTCTACTATATAGGTTATACCGGTAACCAGATTGATGTCTGCTTGCATTGAAGAGACATATTTGCTATTAAAAACATTTTTATGAAAATTCACTTCCATAATGCAGTTGCTGCGTTCAGACTTTTTTTTACAAGTTTAACAAAACAAAACATTTAGTAAAATAAATACCATCAATAAATTTCTGATCTCCGAAAAGGCGTCATCGCGTTTAGAATGTAATTGGTAATGATCTTTAATTTTAAGACATTAGTATTTGCACAAATTTATTTGCTAGGAAGTTAAGTAACTTACTGTATTTAAAACTGGTTTATTTGTTTTCTAAAGGACCTCGTAAATCCTGTATTTATTAGTCTGGGCAATGAAAATTACATTCGTTTGCTTTTTCTGTATGTTTATCTTGACATATTCGCCCACATTTTGAGACGCTCTGACCTAAGCAAAGTAGGAAGTGTACTATAAAGATCAAGAATCGTGGCAATCGTGGCACACATAACCAATGTCACTCGTCGTTCGTTACCTTCTACCCGAAATTAATCTGACCATGGCTGCACGAAATATGTATATCTACCATACCAGGTGCATACGATAAATTCTAACCATTGCTAAAACTAAAATAATCTGTAAAAATCTAATGTTGAATATTCTAGTCCAATTTCTTTTAAAAATTCACTAATGTGTAAGGGGAACGTTTTTTTTCCATATATATTGGATAATAGTGAACGCAACCCTTCAATGACACAAGGTTACAACCCTCTTAGTAAACAATAGAAGTAACCTATTATAATAATAACAATCGACTAACCGTCACATAATATAATTACATAGCTCAACAATCAATAACCAGTCGATATATTACTTAGCAGTTGTGTTATCTACTTAAGAGTAATCATGCAAAAGGCAAAAGGTTTATTACTTGTCAGAATGATGACGAAGCCTTAATGTACGGGCGTAATGAGTCGGGCGAGCGGGTGCCAAATCTGTCCAGTAACAACATCACTAACCTGTAATTGAAAATATACCTGAACACACCATCGTTCATCTAAATCACAACCTAACATATATACGAGGGGCATTCAATTATTAGTTTATCAATCATTTACCAATTACACGCTTCACTGAGCGACTAGACATCAATCACTATTTATACTCAAAGCTCCACTGAGCAACCTAACATTCAGAGCAATTTCGACATAACGCTCCACTGAATAACTCCAACATTAATAGCAGTCCATACTCAAGGCTCCACTGAGCCACATTATAATCTCTCAACAGCGCACATCAGTGCCTCAGAACTGCTGCTCAACAATGTCTCTAAATGCTCAACCATTAGGTTCTCAAACAATAATTACTCAAGTAGTTACTCACACGATAGTTACTCAAATAATAATTACTCAAACATTAATTATTCAAACATTAGTTACTCAAATAATAGTTTCTAAAACAATAGTTTAGTCTGTCTGTTTTGTTGAGCGCTGTACCCGAACACTAGGTCCGTGGCGGCTTCCAGGTGTGCAATGAAGCACAGTTCAATACCTCACCTGAAGTGCCCGCTACAGCCAGAGTTGAATACCGAGAAGTGCAATGGACACAATGGATTCGCCAACACTGTGCCCTTCTCCAAGTACCCCAACTCCTACACTGGGACTGACCGTGCAACGAGACCAACGGGTGAACTGGCCACAGTGTCTCGGACAAGCTACCAGATCGGCTCCCAAATACAACAACGGTCCCGGCAACATGAATACTGAGCAGTGCAATGGACATAAAGGACGAACTCAACAATGTGCCCTCTCTGGTATCCACGCATCGAACAGGGATAGGTGCAATGGTTACCTCGTAACCCTACTTTAGTCTGACGATTCCACTCAAAGCCACCGTGTTATGGTTACGTGACTTGGGCCTAAACCCAACGCCTCTACCAGTATGACGCCCTACTGGGTGAGCAAACAGCGAAGGTGTCCCTCACACCTTCCAAACTATCATCAATTTACTTTCAAACAGACTCTACTTTATTTACTCTGAACAAACTGACATGATTCAACTCTTACTTAATTTATGAATATTAATTTAACCTCGTATAAGTAACAAGCCGATTTTAAACTTGACTAATCCTCAAATTATTTCATAAAGCCCCTTTATTTAAATCAGATAATTACTTATCAATTTATAACTTAGCCTCGTATAAATAATAAACGTAATTTAAACTTAGCTATTTCTCAAATTATTTCATAAAGCCCCTTTATTTGAATATGATAATTACTTCTCAATTTATAACTTACCCTTGTATAAATAATAAACGTAATTTCAACATAGCTATATCTCAAATTATTTCATAAAGCCCCTTTATTTGAATATGATAATTACTTCTCAATTTATAACTTAGCCTCGTATAAATAATAAACGTAATTTAAACTTAGCTATATCTCAAATTGTTTCATAAAGCCCCTTTATTTGAATATGATAATTACTTCTCAATTTATAACTTAGCCTCGTATAAATAATAAACTGACTTTGAACTCTAGCTACAACTTACTTTTATAGGATCTATTTATTAAATGATTACCTAAAAACACCCCTAATCTTATACTTATTGAAAATACTCCTCAATGTATAACTTAAACAAATGAGAACATGTACAATAAACAAACAAGCCGTGTTCAATGAGAATCACTCACCTTTTATGAAAGTATATAACGTGCACTGTAAATTTCACTAATATCGAGCATGTTTTAATGCAGCTCTGGTCATGGTTCACGCACAAATGTGGAGGTATGCTTTACTTCAACCGATGCTAAGTGGAATATAAAATGAATAGTGCTAGGCCCTTGAGTCTAAGAGGGCTGCATTATCACCACACACACCCCGCACGTCTATCTTTAAGAAAACATTTTTTAAACGCTCATCGCTTGACACTTTGGATCTAATAGGAATACTCTGACTAGTGAAACGTATTCACCCGAAAACGTGTCTGTTAAATACCTACAGATTATTTTTATAATAAAATGACATTATGACCAGGGCTAGAAAATGCATTCCTTGCAAATGAGGAGATCTCGACTTTTGAATTTTTTAAAATTTCTTCAAATGAGCGCGAACTAGGCCCCTCTAGAACACATATACGTCAGTTTCAAATTATATATATACAGGCTGTTTCAAAAAACATGCACCATCGCTCGTGGGGCAATTCCTTACTAAAAAATAAGAAAAAAAGTTCCTGTGCACATGGGCCCGGAAACGCATAGTTTCCAATATACAGGGAGTTGAATTTTAATTTTTTATTATTTTTTTATAAATAATTTCAAAACCACTGGATTGATTTTAATGAAACTTGGAACTTGAAAGTGTATTATGAAAGTGCATGTTTTCAAGTGAAAATCTGCTTACAACTGCGTCAGTGGCGTGCGTAAGGGGTAACTGTAAAAATTCATTTGGGGAAAAAATATGTGCGCCACTGTCTTCTTCCAATTTTGATACATCAGTTATGAAGATTATTACATAAGCCACAAAAGCTGCCTCTTGGTATTTTTTCGTTCAGGGTATCCCTTAGGAGATATGATTAATTTTATAAAAAGGGGCAAAGTACCGATTCGTTGGAGTAATGAAAACAGTAATCGTAAAGTTCCATGAAACTATAATTTTTGACAGTTCTCTAAATTCTAAAATTTTGAAGTGCTTTGTAGGCATCAAAAGAGTTTTCGTGCTATTCTTTAAATTTTGATACGGTGCAGTATTTTCGTTTTTAGTTATTTGTTGATACTGAGCTGCTCATTAATATTATTTCCTCCTCTCAAGATGGTTTTCATTAAGTACACTTCAGCGGATTTGACTGATATGTTGTTAATTTATGGACAAACAAATCAAAATGCTAGACAAGCTGTGCGAGTTTATCAGGAAACTTATCGGCAAAGAAGAATTCCTGACAAAAATATTTTCCCACGTATTGTAAGACATTTGAGAGAAACTGGTTCTTTAAAACCTTTAAAAGCTGACTCTGGACGCAGAAGATACCGCCGAACTGTACGAGTTGAAGAGGCAATATTAAATAGAGTTGAACGTGATACTAGTACAAGTACGAGAATTATTGCCACCGAACTGGGTAATATTTCGGCATCATCAGTTCACAGAACTCTGAAGGATCAAAGTTTATATCCCTATCATTTTACACGTGTCCAGGAACTTCTACCTAGAGTTTTAACCAAGGGTAATGTTTTGTCAGTGGTTCTTAAACAAACTTAGGCACGACCAACATTTTTCTAAACGTGTACTATTTACTGATGAGGCGTCATTTACGCGAAAAGGTATCGTAAATTTTCACAATTTACATACATGGGCCGATGAAAACCCACACTCTCTAAGAGTTGCAAATTCGCAGTATCAATTTTCCATCAATATTTGGGCTGCTGTTATTGAAAATCACATAATTGGTCCTGTTGTTCTACCGAATCGTCTTGACCATGAATCATATTTAAACTTTTTACAAAATGATTTGCCGTTGTTACTACCGCTTTTTATGAGAAATGGTACAATGTGGTTCCAGCATGATGGTGCGCCCGCACATTTTGCAGCAGTTGTAAGAACATATTTAGCCAACACATACGGTCACCGATGGATTGGTCGTGGAGGTCCGGTGTCATGGCCACCTCGATCTCCGGACCTGAATCCTCTCGATTTTTATTTGTGGGGTCATTTAAAAGAAATAGTGTTTAAAACACCAGTAAATACACGAGAAGAATTGTTGGGAAGAATAGAATATGCATTTGACAGCATTAGAGAAGATCAAAATATTTGCAGAAGAGTAAGAAGATCTTTGCGCAGAAGGTTAAATAATTGTAACGACGCTAATGGTGGTCACTTTTAACATTTTCTTTAGCTTTAGTCAATTGAGTAATGTACAAAAAACAAGAGTTTGGAAAAATTGTGGTGTCTTTACGAATACTTTTTTCATTTTTTATTTTTATTTTTTATTTATCATTTTTTATCAATGTTTGTAATATTCATTTCAATGTTTATCACCAATAAGTTTTACGTAGGTTAGTTATTTGCACGTTTATTGCTGTAATGTTTACTGTATGTTTTGTTTTTCATATTCTAATGGTTGCAGTAAACATATATTATTATTATTATTATTATTATTATTATTATTATTATTATTATTATTATTATTATTATTATTATTATTATTATTATTATTATTATTATTATTATTATTATTATTATTATTATTATTATTATTATTATTATTATTATTATTATTATTATTATTATTATTATTATTATTATTATTACGCCGACTAATCGGTACTTTGCCCCTTTTTATAAAATTAATCATATCTCCTAGGGGATACCCTGAACGAAAAAATACCAAGAGGTAGCTTTTGTGGCTTATGTAATAAGCTTCATAACTGATGTATCAAAATTGGAAAAAGACAGTGGCGCACATATTTTTCCCCAAATGAATTTTTACAGTTACCCCGTACGCACGCCACTGACGCAGTTGTAAAAAGATTTTCACTTGAAAATATGCACTTTCATAATACACTTTCAAGTTCCAAGTTTCATTAAAATCAATCCAGTGGTTTTGAAATTATTTATAAAAAATAAAAAAAAAATTAAAATTTAACTCCCTGTATATTGGAAACTATGCGTTTCCGGGCCCATGTGCACAGGAACTTTTTTTCTTATTTTTTAGTAAGGAATTGCCTCACGAGCGATGGTGCATGTTTTTTGAAACAGCCTGTGTATATATATATATATATATATATATATATATATATATATATATATATATATATATATATATATATATATATATATATATATATATATATGACCTGACGATCGTTTCAGTAACAAAGTCAGCGTCATCAGAGGATGATAAAATCCATTTTTCACCTTACTTATCAGTACTCAGCTCCAATGGGAAGTCAAGCTTGAATGATGCATAATGCGCGCCGCCTTAAGTAGATTTACAGGCAAACTGAACCTTTGACGCCGCCTTTCTAATATGAGAAAGCACGTCCTGCGCGGTTGCTTCAGAATGCAATCGAGAAACAAACAAGTAGCCCTCTCTAAGAACCGTCTTAAACGCTGGCATCGTTGTACAATTTCTTTTGTCATTGTTTTCCAGGCGCCAGGTACATGCCTATCTTTTGCAAGTGGCTTGGATAAGTTCGTTAGCCAGGAAAAATCGGCGCAGCTCTTCCCGGAAAATGTTGTATTTTCTTTCGGAAAAAATTATGTCACTGGAAATAACAAAGCAAGGGCAACCAAGTTTTGTAGGTGTGTTTGTATTATAAAGAGTGAACCACCAAATTTAAGGCTGTAAGTTTAAAGACAAGAAAGTTATGAGCATTTAAAAAACAGGGGTTTTCCTCAAAACGTCAAAGTCGCGATTTAAAACGACAAAATTGGCAACATTTAGACAAAGAACCTGAAACAAGTACGGATTATGTAAAGAAAATGTTGCAAGAAGTGTGTTCTGCAAACCCTTCAGTTTCAGCTTCAACCGTCAATGTCCTTCATTTTACTAAAATATTGATAGAAAATTCATTTCAAATAGACCCTCTCTCTGATGCTTTGACGGTAGTTTTAGTTAAGCTTATTTCCTCCACCTGCTGCCACCTGCAGGGAAATCGGGCCAGTTTTTCCGGGAAAATGTCGAGTTTCCTTTCGGAATGTTTTGGCATCTGCAAAAATAATTTGGCACTTACATTTCTAACATCAAGCTTACCCTGCACGCCGAAACCTAGATCTCTAAGTTAAAACGAAAAAAAGTTATAAGCATTTAAATTTAAAAAAATATATGCCAATGGTGATCAGAGGAAAGCACAAGAGCAAAATCTTTTGCGTGATTAACAAAACTAATTGAATACTGCATACAACGGTTAAGTTTTCTTGACGCAAAAAGGTCCGTAAGTAGCAGAAAAAATGTTTTTAAAATTTTATAATTTTTCTTAAGACGTCAAAGTCGCGATTTGAAAAAGATAATAAATGTATTTTACAAAGCCTTAAGTTTCAGCTTCAACCATCATTGTCCTTCATATTACTAAAATATTTTCGGAAAAATGATTTCAAATGGACCCTCTGTATAATGCTTTGGCAGTACTTTCAGCTATAGAGTTTATGGTTTAATAGTCTATATTATAGCAAATTTTCGTAGAAAAAATTCGTTATTAAGAGGACCGCGACTAAATAAATTTTAAAAAGATTTCTTCAAATGAGCGCGAATCAGAACCCCTAAAACCCATATACGGGGTCAGTTCCAGTTTTTGTCTTTTTACACATATATAGGGTGATACACACTTTCTTTTTTTAATAGAACACCTCTTATGTTCTTCAATTTTTGTATTTTCCATCGAATTATAATGCATATTTGTAAGGTAAAAAAAAATGGTATCGTTCATCGTTTTTGAGTTATTTCAATTGTTTTGCAACTTTTCACGTTTCCGGCACATATCACAAATTGTGATACAGCGTTTTTACCAATAGATAGCGGAGCTTCATGGAAATGACGCATTCAGAGAGCTTTTTGTTGGTATTACTCATCGAAAAAATCGAGCTACCATATACAGGCACTCCCAAATAGTGGCTGAATTTAAAAACCTTTCGCAGAAATGTTTTAATGTCTCCGTAGAAATCATTTTTTGTAAGATTTTTGTGATATGTTGGTAAATAATGTTTCGTAAGTTATTGTAAAAAAAGTTCTTGAATTTTTGTGAAAAATATAATTTAGTGTAACATTACTGAAGACGATCACTGTAAAAAAAGTTTTTCTGAAAGAAATTTTTGCGAAGTTTCATAAAAAAAACAATTTCACTCTTGGTCCTAAAGCTGTTTGTCAATAATTATATCTTGGCAAATGCGTAAATGGCTTGAAGAGGTTCGTTGGCCAGGAAAATCGGACCAGTTTTTTCTGGAACTTCTTAGGTTTATTTTTGGAAACTGTTTGAACTTTTTAAAACTACAAAGCTATTTTAATGAAATATGGTACATTGTTAGTACTAGGGTATACTGCCAACCAAGTATCCTTCTTTTAAAAACAAGACATATTTGCCATTAAAAACATTTTTACGAAAATTCACCACCATAACGCACTTGCTGCGTCCAGACTTTTAAATTCTTGCTTTGCCAGAGTGATATCTCTCTCAGTTATTTACTAGATTTGACATGATTCGAGATAAAACCCCATAGTAACTAAACATAGCGATTTCTTCTGGTTATTGGCTTTAAAATTGGTAGCCAAAATGTCAAAAGCTCTGTAGAAAAAGTGTTGTTCTTTTAATTAAAAAATATATTTGTAAATTGGTTAAGCCTAATTTGCAGAACGCATCAAATAATAGTTATTTTCTTTAACAGCCTCGTACATAAGTTATATTAGGTATGGTCTTCTGAGAGAAGTAAAGTATTGGCGAGGACCTTATGTTGTTTGGCTCTTCTCTTATACAATGACAGGTTATTTATATAGTTTAGATAATCTCTTTACTATTAATAGAATTAGTGTTTTAAATAATTTAAATGCGGGATGTAGGAAAACGTTAAAATTTGTGTCAATGTCTTTAAACATGCTGAACCTCGAATCGAGACATCTTTAAATCAAGGGCACATGTATCATTATAAAAACGGAAATGTCTCATATCTTTCATCTAGGAAAATGAAAATACACGAAATTTGATAAGGACTTTGGATGTGAATTCTAGCGGTTCTAATGTGTTCTCATTTAAATAATTTTTGTAAGGTTTCCATTATTAAATTACTAAAAGAAAAACGTATTTAAAATGTCTTTCATTATATATATATATATATATATATATATATATATATATATATATATATATATATATATATATATATATATATATATATATATATATATATATATATATATATATATATATATATTTGTGTGTGTGTACAAAAATTAATTGATTCACAGGTAACTCCACAGATCCTCGCTAAAAGGTTGCATCAAGTTGGAGAGTAAGCAATTGTCATGACAGCTTATTTTTTACGAATAGCTAGATTCATTTTAATCTCCCTTATATATATATATATATATATATATATATATATATATATATATATATATATATATATATATATAGGGTGGCGCATTGAAAACGAAACAGACCGATTACCATTCAGAGAATTTTTTTTAAAGAAACGCTGAAACACGTCAATTTTAATATTGAGGGGGGCATGTTTTGACATAAAACTCAACTTTGTCACATCAACCCCTTAAGGGTAGTGACAACAACCCTTATAGTTTAAATGGGGAACATGAGTCGAGTGTTACATCATTTGAAAGCTCTTTCTTTTCTGAATTCAGCACACTAATTTTTTTTGGAAGTTTTATCAACTCGTTTAAAAACTATCTACAGTTGAGGATGCAAAAACGCATTTCACTCATTCCGATAAGAAATGTGCTGATAGTCAATGTTTTGTTGGTTTGTAAACAAAACATTGACCATCAGAACATTTCTCATCGGAATGAGAGAAATGCGGTTTATTATTTCAGTTTATCGGTCGGTTTGATACTTGATAGTACTACCGAAAATTAATTTCACAATGGTGTATTCTGTAGAAGAAAGAGTTTTTTCAAAAACGATGACTGTGCCAACCGTACCGCAAATTTGTTTAATCAACGACATCCGAACAGACATGTTAACAGAAAATACATTTTGGAGTTAGTTGCAAAGTTTCGACAAAGTGGTTCAGTAGCCAACAAAAAACGGGATCCTGAACGTGAATTTCCGGTTAGAAATGAGACTACTGAGATTTAACATTAGGACAAATTGCTGCAGACCCAACTTTGAGCACGAGAAAATTCGCCACTGTTTCAGACATCAAAAGAAGAGCTATTCAGCGAATATTAAAGCCTCATAAATTTCACCCGTATAAAATTTGTCTTGTACAACAACTGAATGAAGATGAGTTTGATCGGCGGCTGGAGTTTTGTGAAGTTATGACTGCACGAATAGCTGATAACGGGAACTTTCTGTTCAATATGTGTTTTTCAGACGAGTGTACGTTTTTATTAAACTCTACAGTCAATCGTCATAATTGTCGTTGTTGGGCAGATAATAATCCAAGAAATTTTCACGAAGTCCACACTCAAACTCCACGGAAACTGAATGTCTGGACTGGCATTTTTGGAGACCGTTTAATTGGACCAATTTTTCTTGATGGCAATTTGAGTGGCGAAACGTATTTGGAGTTACTAGAAGATATCGTTTACCCTTTACTAATTGACATTGTTGAAAATGATGATCGCTATCAAGAAAATCAATTAGTGTTTCAACAAGATGGAGCTCCTCCGCATTTTTCACAACGTGTTAGGGAGTTTTTAAACAGAGAGTTTCTCGAACAATGGATTGGGCGTAGAGGTGCTATTGAGTGGCCCACTTGATCACCGGATTTAACTCCTTTAGACTTCCTTCTATGGGGCCATTTAAAGAGTAGAATTTACGCAACAGAACCGGAGTCTCTGGAAGAATTACGACGACGCATTGTTGAAGAATGCCGTCTAATAACTCCACAAATGCTCCAGAATGTCAGACCTCGTTTTGAACAAAATTTGTACTTTTGTATGGAAGCAAACAATTTGAACATTTACTTAACTGAATAAACATTTTTGAATGTTTTGTTTTATTTTTTGTTTTTTTTACGAAAAATTTACTAATTAGTGCATTTCTTATCACAATGAATGAAATACGTTCTTGCAACTCCAACTGTGAATAATTTTTAAACGAGTTGTTAAAACTTCCAAAAAATTAGTGTGCTGAATTCAGAAAGTAGAATGCTCTCAAATGATGTAACACTCGACCCATGTTCTCTATTTAAAATATAAGGGTTGTTATCACCACACTTAAGGGGTTGATGTGACAAAGTTGAGTTTATGTCAAAACATGTCCCCCTCAATATTAAAATTGACGTGTTTCAGCGTTTCTTAAAAAAATTTCTCTGGACGCAAATGGGTCTGTTTCTTTTTCAAGGCGCCACTCTGTGTATATATTTATATATATATATATATATATATATATATATATATATATATATATATATATATATATATATATATATATATATATAATTGTTTTTTTCGAACACCCTTATATTATTGAATTTTTGCATTTTCTATCGAAATAAGATGCATGTTTGTAAGAAAAAAATCGAGACGCAGTAAGTGCGTTCTGGTAGCGAATTTTCATTATATCCTTCAAATTTCAATAACTCAGTTTACTATTAACCTAAGGTTTGTTGGCTTGGAAACCAACATTTTAAGTTTATTTTCGAAAAATTTTTGTACTTTTAAAACAATACGTAATTTTGATAAAATATGGTTCATTTTTTCAACTATATAGGTTATACCGGTAACCAGATTGATGCCTGCTTGCAGTAGAGAGACATATTTGCCATTAAAAACGTTTTTATGAAAATTCACTTCCATAACGCACTTGTTGCTTTCAGACTTTTTTTTTTTCATTAAATCTTGTTATAAATTAATATCACAAAGATGAACACCCTTTGATATGACCTGATTAATTTAATGAGACACCCAAATACATGGGCGTGTGATTAATATTTCACTTGAGATAATCAGTGTGGTCATCCTTTTGGAAAGTATTTATGGAACATGCGGCTTGACCGAGACAAGGTCGAGACACTGAAGTCAAAGCCAAATCTATTATGAATTTATGCATCCCAACCGTTTCAGGGTTAATTACACACACTTATTTTGCTGCCACACCAAAAATCAAGAGATACAGTACTTGATTATAATTAAGTACTCAATGCGATATATATATATATATATATATATATATATATATATATATATATATATATATATATATATATATATATACTTTCTTTTCATGTTAGCAAAAATTTTTATTAAAAAAATTCACTAATAGAAGGTATCGTGGAGAGACTTTGCAAAATTTTTTTTAAATGAGCGCGAACTAGGAACCCTAGAACCCATATCCGGGGTCAGTTTCAATTTTTATATGTTTATATATATATATATATATATATATATATATATATATATATATATATATATATATATATATATATATATATATATATATATATATATATATATATATATATATATATATATATATATATATATATATGTATCCAACCGATAACTCAAAAATAAGCAACTGATTTCGATGAAATTCGGCAAGTGCCTTCCTTTTATTAATGGCTTGGATGAGGTCGCTAGTCAGCAAAATCGGATAAGGTTTTCCGGGAAAATTTTGAATTTTGATTCAAAAAAATCTTTTTCTCCGAAAATTACAAAGATATTTTAATGAAATTTGGTGGATATGTTGCCTTGTAAAAGACCTTAGTACATACTAAAATTCAACTTTCTACATTTTTATAAAATTGAGTTATTCAAATTTTGAATTTTTTGTTGAGAAAAAATTTTTCTCCGAAAAGTACAAAGTTATTTTGATGAAATTTGGTGGATATGTTGCCCTGGGTAAGACCCTACAATACGCCAAAATTCAACCTTTTAAGTTCATAGAAACTTGAGTTATTCAAATTTGAAGCATTTAATAAAAATCACTACCATAGCGCACTTGCTGCATCCCGAACTTTTTTTCTTGCGCACCCCCAATGCATTGAGGCCCGAGCCGCTACTGGTATTCACCTAGGGGTTAACTCGCCTTTTTTTAGATGAGTGTGGAGAGTTTCTTACCGAGCGAAGCGTGTAGAATCCAAAGCACTCTTCACAGAAACGATTTTCTCCAAATTTTGATAATCGGTAAGATGTGATCGTATCGTGTGATATATTATTGTAATCAGAAAAAGAGGCCTTTGAAAAATTCAAAATTCTAATATGGCGCCTATAAGAAAAATCACAGTTACGTATTGTAACTCTTGCATCAAGAAGGCCTTGGAAAATATGATGACAGATTTAGATTGCCCATAAAAAAGTGTCCTAACAATGTCATAGTTAAAAAGTCGAGTTCTTTTGATATTCTCTTGAAAACAAAACAACTCTGGACGCAGCCAGTGCGATGTAGTGAATTTTCATAAAAATGTTTTTAATAACAAATATGTCTTTTTTTTAAAAAGAAAGCAGGCAAGAACTTTGGTTAGCACTATAACCTATATAGTAGAAACAATGTACCATATTTCATCAAAATGACTTTATTGTTTGAAAATGTACAAAAATTTTCCGAAAATAAACTTAAAATGTTCCCGAAGAAACTCGTTCCTGGCCAACGAACTTTAGGTTAATAGCAAATTGAGCTATTGAAATTTAAAACTTTAATAAAAATTCTCTACCATAACGCACTTGCTTCGTCCAGTAAAAATTGAAATCGGTTGCAGAAAAGAACAAGCACTTGTGAAGCCACGGGAAAAGTCTAGGGCTGTATTAAGTATGGAACGGTTTTACTAAGTTAGGGCAGTAACAAACAACCCGATGTGCTATTAAAGTTAACTGACGTCTTAACAGGTTTCGTCTCGTCCTAATTGAATTTGTCATACAAAAACTCGCTACAAAATTCATCTGAATTACGCAATCTGATCAGATAACAGTAAAATGAAATAAAAGACAAAAAAAAAGTGAAGTCACTAACTAGGATTAGAACGCGTGTTATAGGGGTCCATTATTAAACCCACACTGCTTCCTCCACCGCTCGGCCATTGTCGACATGACAGATGTATGTAATAACGAGTATATACCGTAGTATATTAATTTTCTAACTTCTTTATCATTTACACCATACAATTTTTGTTTAAAATGCATTTTTTTAAATATTTTAACGAAGTGAAGGAAAATGACGGCTGAGACACAGTTCTAGCAGCTTGTTAGTCATTTCGAGCCGTATTTTTAACTCAAAAAGAGCTAATGCCTACTAATGTAAGACTACCAGAAGGATCAGTTTAGAAGTTTCAATTTTTTTTAATCAGAGCCTTGTAATTTATGTGTTTTTTAACCTAGAGATCTAAATTTGGGTACAAAGTGTACTCTTTATGACAGTTTTTTCCAAATAAAAATAAGATCTGAAAGACATGCCTAAAGTCCATACCTGTCAAACAGAGTAGTTAACTACAATGCGTAGATTGATTCACAATCAAAAAATCTCAGCCACAAAAAACCCGAATAACAGATGACATGATATTAAAAATTTGCCAAGTTATTGTTTTTTAACTGAAGGATTCAATAAATTTTTAAAATACACTATATTAGTAGCTTGGTGAATGGCCACAATTAAAGTTTTAGACTAAAAATATGGCATAATTTAGTGGAAATATAAACAAAATCGACTCACGTCTCTATAAAATTGGTTTGAAAACAGTTTGTTCTTTTATTAGCGATTTTTTTTTTAATTCGCTAAAGAGGAGATCTGTCATATCTCCGTAAATAACAAAGTAAAAGCAACCAAATTTGGTACGCCTATTTGTATTATAAAGAGTGAACTCTGTACAAAATCTAGGTCCCTATCTTTAAAGACAAAGAAGTTATGGGCACTTAAAGAAAAAAATTTTGGAGTTTTCCTCAAAACGTCAAACTCGCAATTTTAAACGTCAAAATTGGCAATGTTTAGGCAAAGAATGTGCACAGCACCCCTATTCCCCCAGGAGCCATAACTTCCTTGAGATGTATGAACATAAAATTTTTCTTGTGGTTTATGTAACGAGGGTGGTTGTATGCACGCGAGGGGGGAAGGAAAATCCCCACGACGAAGTAGCCACCCAACCCCCCAAACCCTACCGCAAGTCAAAGCGGGGGGGGGGGGGGGTGTCCGGCTTCGTCGTAGGCATTTTCCTTCCCCCCTCGTATGCATACAACCACCCTCGTTGCATAAACCACAAGAAAAACGTTTTGTTCATACACCCAAGGAAATTACGTGACCTGGGGGCGAATAGGGGTGCTGTGCGAGGTAGGTGGGGTTTAATGGGGATATGGCTTGAAATAGACAGCTTTTAAGCAGTTTTCTTTGCTTTTTCTGCTCATATTTCCTTTTTACTACCTACCTAGCCAAGCACCCCTATTCACTCCCAGTCCCGTAACTTCCTTGGGGGGTGTTAACAAGACATTTTTCCTGTGGTTTGTGCATCTAGGTGGGGCCCTAGTAATATTTCTGAAAACAATTTTTTGAAAAGCGTTCGGGAGCTAATCTGCAAATTTATTGAATTTTTATTAAATCCTTCAAATTTCAATAACTCAATTTGCTATTAACGTAAGCTTTGTTGGTTAGGAAACCAACATTTAAGTTTATTTTCGGAAAATTTTGTATATTTTCAAACCATAAGTAATTTTGATAAAATATAGTACATTGTTTCTACTACATATGCTACACCGATAATCAGATTGATGCCTGCTCGCATTTGCTATTAGAAACATTTTGTGGAAATTCACTTCCATAACACACTTGCTGCATCCAGACTTGTAAAAAATGTTGATATATTTTCAAACAATAAATTTATTTCGATGAAATATGGTACATTGTTTCTACTATATACTCAACAAAGTTTGATGCCTGCTTTCATCAAAAAAAGACATTTGCTATTAAAAATATTGTAAAGAAAATTCGCTACCATAACGCACTTTCTGCGTCCAGAGATTTTATATTTAAACTTAAACTTAAGACGTCGTCTAAGATCGAAACAGTTTTTGAATGTGCTTGAAGTCACAATTTAATGAATTATGTAATTAGTTGATACGTTTATTTTAAATATAATATAAAATGTCCCGGGGCACAAAGTCGGCGTCAAATACCAAGTAAACTAAGTCTCTGTTAGCAGAGGATGAAAAATTCTAATTTAGAATTTAGAATTTTGTATCCTCTGATACGCAACTTTG